>OY979631.1:10847988-13247988 GCA_963855885.1 Coenonympha glycerion
ATTATATTGAATCGTATTCCTATTCGAAAAAAATTTGCCCCTTAATTGACTGAACTCATTGTTCACATTATTTTCAGCCAATCAGCGACATCAAAAACTGGGATTAGATATCGAATGTATATAAATTCTAAGCAATCTCGCATTGTGAAGTCAACATCTCCTGAGGATGTCGCGGTTTCGGGACAAAACGTGCGTCGAGTGTCGCAAGTCTTGTGTTAGATTAAAACAACGCAAGTGCGCAATTCCTACAATTCGATTCAGATCTATGCAACGTCCAAAATTATACGTAGCATCTAAAATAAATAATTACAAAATAATACATACGCCATCTTTGGTAGAAGCTTATGGTTCATAAAAATAAGTATTGTTTTATGAGCCATCTACAATCTTTCTGTACCTATATCATATTTTAATCGAATAGTAATTATAATCAGCAGGAAAACATTAACTGCTAGCACAGAATACATACACGGTAATTAATTATAATTAGTACTCGCATAGATGTATTGACTATTGACTATCAAGTGGCGAGGGCGACTGTGGGTTGAATCACTTTTTCTACTAGTAAAGGGTTATTAATTAAATAATATGAAAGAAATGCGACCTATTCATTTCTAACCCCAGGTAGTTATGTAGAATATTATGAGCATTGAGCATTCTTACACAAACAGAAAAGAACACCAAGTTAAAATAAATATATGTAACGTACATACGAGTACCTTATCAAACATAGATCTCCGAGTCTTACGAGAAGAATCTCTGTGAACCCGACAATACAATATGTTTCTTCTTCCTGATTAATCCTGTAATAACGTTGTGTCTCGTACTAAGTATAAAGTAGGTGCCATGCAATGACGAAATACGCTATATGTTAAATCAATGGTGCCATGCGACGTTAATTCTGAGACATTATAACCATCCCGAATATATACGACTGACGTAACTACTATAACATCTTCAAAACACAATACGATGTCATGCTCTTGGGCAGTGGGTAGACGTCTCAATCTACTTTATTGTCGGTACGGGTTTCCTTTTAGAAAGAGTAGGATTTTGTTTTTCTAAAGTGCAAACGATTGTAGAAGCAGAATCTTAACTCTAGGAGTCAAGACTCTACGTCCTGAACACTCGTTAAAATATTACCCTTGCAAAACGGTTTCTTCCAATTTTAATAAAAGTTAGAATTAGGTTAGGTCTTCTTAATCTTATACCTACTTTGTTTTTCACAACCCTACATTACCTATACTTATAGTTTTTACCAGTTTACGCTACTTATATATTATGCAAAATTCAAAGTTTTGATACACAAACAGAAAACGCGGTATTAGGTATGTGTATTGTGTAAGCAGGTAAGGTGAATATGACTAGCGTCTTAAGGGGCCTGTGAACTACGATGTCTCCGTTAATGCAAAATACCAAATCATTTGTAATTCGTGAATATTTCGATCATGTTGTGGTGTTATTCGGATTCATATAGTAATAATCTATGCTCCTGGCCATATTTGGTTCGGAAATATTTCTTTTAAATAAAATAATAATCAATTTTGATCAAATTTTTTATAACTTTGGTCGAGTTCCGTAATACCAAAAATTATGAATGAAAACTTGTAACTTTCTTTATTAACTGGTGTTTTTCTTTAGCTGGACAATAAAAAATGTGCTCCTGAACTAATGCGACGTGTGATAGTGTTGTTTTTATTACAATACAAATAAGCAGAAAACATGTCCTCTTTGACATAAAAATAACCAAAACTATATTCGTTTACAATTTTGTTTAACAACAGTATTTCGGAACCAGATATGGCCAGGAGCATAGATTATTACTATACGAATCCGAATAACACCACAACATGATCGAAATATTCACGAATTACAAATGATTTTGGTATTACGTTTGTATGGGAGACATGGTAGTTCACAGGACTCTTAAACTATCAGTTATCACTTGTGACCTGTCTATCTTAATTTTGCGAATCGTTAATCCTTTCATTTGGAATTCAACGCAATTTTTTCCCCATCATTCATAACGAACGATTCAAAGCCAACAAAAGAATATGCTGATCATTTAGCCTCATTTGATTTTTCATCGTCTATAATACAAAGTAGGTTAGGGCGACTGAGCGAAGACCGAAGCAATTAAGGCCTGGACTGAGCAAAATAAATCTGTCATTCAGAGAGACGGTTCGATGAATAAAATTTGCTATGAATCCAGCTTTCTATATTCGTAAACAACATATACCTAGGTATACCTTTAGTCTTTGTGATTGAATGAATAAAACTGATGCAATGAATAATAGGAGTAATATAATGATATATTATTATAAGTAATTATCTCAACTACAACTGTGCAAATGTCAAGTTTCTTGCGAGTTCTTCTCAGTGCAAAGCTGCGTTTCTTTTGACTTTTCATAACAGATTGTAAATCGGGCCTATGGGAAAAATAAACATTTTCATTTTCACTCCACGTGTTTCCTGGAATTGATAAAAGCGTGTTTCTCTAACAACAAAGTCTAGTTAGAGATTAAACCACACATCACTTTGATTCCTTTGTAGTCGTCTATAAATCTTTGAATGGGTAAGTAAGTAGGTATAGTGAAGCCACAGCTAAAATTAACCTCAGTAGGTACAAGATTGAATGGTTACATTGGAGGTTGGTAGCGTAATTTAAACTTGAAAATAGATAAATTTAGCTGGGAGGAAGGATATGAAGAAGGTATCCAAGAAAATAGATGCAGTATGCATCCGCCATTGCGGATACAAATTTAAGACACAGGCAAGAACTTAAGCAGTCCATCTAAATATATAAAAGAAGAAACTGACTCACTGACATATCAACGCACAGCCCAAACCGCTGGGTCTAGAGACTCCAAATTTGGCACACATGTTCCTTGTGAGGTCTAGGGGAGCACTAAGAAAGGATTTTTCAAAATTCACCCTCTAAGGGGGTGAAACGGGGGTCCAAAGTTTGGATTTTATCAAGTTAAAATACGTCTTCACGCCGCAACTACTGTACCGATTTGGCTAAAATTTGGAATAGAGGTATATTATATCTTGCATTACCACATAAGCTACTTTTCATCCCGAAAAAATTCATGGTTCCCGTGGGATAAGTTAAAAACCGAAATTCACGCGGAAAAAAAATCTCACGCCGCAAGTACACAACCGATTTGGATGAAATTTGGAATGGAGATAGACTAAATCCTGATTTAATAAATAGGGTACTTTTCATCCCGGAAAAATCCATGGGTTTTGCAGGAGAAGGGAAAAACATATATTCGCGCGGGAAAAATACTACTTCCCGCCGTAATTACTGAACTGATATGGCTGAAATTATGAATAAAGATAGATTATATCTTGGATTAATACGAAGGCTACTTTTCATCGCGAAAAAATTCAAGGTTCCCGTGGGATTAGTAAAAAACCGAAATCAACGCGGAAAAAAATCTTCATGCCGCAAGTGCACATCCGATTTCGCTGGAATTTAGAATGGTGATAGATTATATCCTGGGTTAATAAATAGGCTACTTTTTATTCCGGAAAAATCCATGGTTTTTGCAGGAAAAAAGAAAAACAGATATTCATACGCGAAAATACTACTTCACGCCGTAATTACTGAACTGATATGGCTGAAATTCGGAATAAAGGTAGATTATATCCTGGATTAATATAAAGGCTACTTTTCATCCCGGAAAAATCCATGGTTTCCACGGGAAACCTGAAACATTGATGTTCACACGCGAAAAATACTACTTTACGCTGTAATTACTGAACTGATATGACTGAAATTCGGAAAGGAGATAGATTTTATCCCGGATTATTACTAAGCCCACTTTTCATACCGGAAAATTCCATGGTTTCTATGATAATAATGAAAAACAGAAATTCACGTGTGAAAAATATTCCATCATGCCGTAATTACTGAACTGATTTGGCTTAAATTTGGAATCGAGATAGATTATATCCTGGATTAATACAAAAGCTACTTTTTATCACGGAAAAATCTATGGTGTCCGCGGGAAAATTGAAGAACTGATATTCACGCGGTAAAATTACTACTTCAAGCTGTAATTACTGATCTGATATGACTGAAATTCGGAAAAAAGATAGATTTTATCCTGTATTTATACGTAGGCTACTTTTCATCCCGGAAAATTTCATGGTTTTTGCAGGAAAAAAGAAAAACATATTCATACGCGAAAAATACTACTTCACGCCATAATTACTGAACTGATATGGCTGAAATTCGGAATAAAGATAGATTGTATCCTGGATTAATATAAAGGCTACTTTTCATCCCGGAAAAATCCATGGTTTCCGCGGGAAACTTGACACATTGATGTTCATACACGAGATATACTACTTTACGCTGTAATTACTGAACTGATATAACTGAAAATCGGAAATGAGATAGATTTTATCCCGGATTATTACAAAGCCTACTTTTCATCCAGGAAAATTCCGTGGTTTCTATGATAATAGTGAAAAACAGAAATCCACGCGTGAAAAATATTCCTTCATGCCGTAATTACTGAACTGATTTGGCTGTAATTTGGAATCGAGATAGATTATATCCTAGATTTATACAAAAGCTACTTTTCATCCCGGAAAAATCTATGGTGTCCGCGGGAAAACTGAAACACTGATATTCACGCGGTAAAAATACTACTTCACGCTGTAATTACTGATATGACTGAAATTCGGAAAAAAGATAGAATAAATACGTAGGCTACTTTTCTTCTCGGAAAATTTCATGACTTCTACGAGTATGATCATAGTGAAAAACAGAAATCCACGCGGGAAAAATATTCGTTCACGCCGCAACTACTGAACCGATTTAGCTCAAATTTGAAATGGAGATAAATTATATCCTGGATTAACACATAAGCTACATTTTATCTCGAAAAATTCAAGGTTCCCGTGGGATTAGTTAAAAACCGAAATTCACGCGCAAAAAATTATTCACGCCGCAACTACTGAATCGATTGGGCTGAAATTTGGAATGGAGATAGATTATATCCTAGAATCAACTACTTTTTTCTCTGGAAAATCCGTTGTTTTCGTGATAATAGGGAAAAAGAGATATTCATGCGGGAGAGAATTTTTTGTTCACACCGCAATTACTGAAATTTTTTGGTTTAGAGTTGAAATGAAGATAGATTTCATGTAAATTAACACAAAGAGTTCCCGTAGAGAACTAAATTTTTTTAAGTTTAAACTATTTTTTTTAAGTTAAAACTAAAATTTACGCGTGCGAAGCCGCGGGTTTCTGCTAGTAAATAAATATATCCTTAATCCAATTAATTTTGTGTTATATAATAAAAAAAAAACTACATCCTGTTGTAAAATTAAAATTGCAAGAATACTTACTCAATATTATGTTAGTTTTAACTTTTATATTATCATGCATACATGCTGGTTCAGTGTTAGACATCGTTTGATTTAATAATGAACACCCCTCCACTTCATTTTCTTTCAAAGTGTGAGCGTAAACTCGTGGAGGGGCGTTCAATTTTAGATTAGACGATCTATGTTTTATCATATCATGACAATGTTAATGAAAAATATGGTTTTAGCACCCAAAATATCGCCTTGACCATTAATTTCCGCCGAATTGGAATAAAATTAAGCAATAAACCAAAGGAAGTGATTAAGGTTATAAATCAGTGGATGCCAGAGGACAGAATTGTCGGCCGTCCATTGAGATAATTTACTAGCTTTGTTATGGTGTATTTTTAACTGGGGAAATTTGAGATTGTTAAAGTTATGTGCGGTAATAAAGTGGACAATGGAAAACATAAAACGTGCATCTTAAATTATACTGCTCGAAAATGGTGCGAAAGGGTTTAAAAAACCTTACAGTCAAAAGTAGATAATGCAAATGTTGTAACTCCAACTGCTCACATGAAACTTGCCGTATTCATCAGTCTGAATATTCTAGCATAAGTAAAGAATTTCAAAATTTTAATCTAAAACTATACTTAGATCATAGTTATAGTAGATTATATTAATTTTGAAATTCTTTATTTATACATAGTAATAAACGCAATAGCTACTAACAAAGTGCCAGTATTAGAAACAATGGGAAATAAATATTTCAGGCTGTTAGCCACTTCTTATAATATATACTCTTTACACAATCTTTACATAATTAATTCACAACATCACAGAAACATAAATGTATTAAATCTTGAATGGTAAAGAATCGAGTATAGATTGCGACATATTTGTTGATTTTATTGATTTATTATGGGGTAAGTTATTTTGGATAAACATTAAGCGACCTAGCACTACTTCACCACTTGGGGATATGTAAAAATCCCTACTTATTCTACATCATGAACGGAAACTGTGTACAAGATTTCAGCTTTCTAGGTCCAAGGGTTTGGGCTGGCTCTTTTAAACGACTTTGATGCAATATCTTTTAATAGATAAATTGATTCAAAAGAAAGGAAAACATTACACGCGGGTGAAGTTGCGGGCGTCTGCTAGTTTTTTATAAATAATACCCAACCGTCTATTCTACGCAATCTTTGTTCTTCCGTCAAGGCACGATCTCCCGGCTTTGCAGGAATTCCGTCCCTTGTAATTACAGTTCAGAAGAAACTCGGGAAATAAAACATCCCCTTTATTATGAACACGAGAGCCTTTATGAGTTACCGTAATAACATGTACGAAATGACGAATATGCGAGCAACTAGTTAGCAAGAGTTTTGTGAATAATTTACTTCAGAAATTGGAAGAAACATTACTTTTATAAAAACCTTCACTCACGTATTTCAGATAATGAAAATGAACTGAGTGGAGTAGATGGCAAGGCTGATTAATTAAGATACTCATACGATGTTTATTATCATTGTATGCTAGTAGGTATAATATAACGTACATAGTATCTCAATGACTATAACGCCTTTTCTTTACGTGAAGATTTATCCCAAATCAAGAAACACCAAAAACCGTGTTCAAAAACATTTTCAAGCAAACATTTTTGAAGTAGGAATACTTAAACTACACATATTATATCAACTGTTATTAATTCTAGCTTTTTTTAAACATTCTTTTATTATCGTAATAAACATAAAGTGCTGTAGCAACTATAGGCCGCATTTCTTTCCAGCTTTACAACACTTACATATTTTACAAGTTACCAGTATGTGACTAAGGAGCATAGAATGTTGATTGCAAATTGCAATAGACATCAGAGTGACCCATATTAAAACCGCAGATAGACTCATAAAAACTATAGAGTTGTTTCTGTACTTTAGTTGGCTTTAGTAAGAAGCAAAGGAAGGAAAATGGAAATGTGATAACCGTGGGTGCTAACAAGTTTCTAAGCGAAGGAAATGAGGTTCAGGAGCGGGATGGAGTGGTAATGAATTTTTAAAATTTGAAATAAGCAACCCTCGTAAATCGCAAAGTAAGCGGTCATGGCCTGGTAGTTAAAGGATCGTTTTGTTAAAGGCGTCTGAGTCTTGAATTCCAGGTTCCATTCTCTGAATTTTTTAGATGTGCGTTTGACTTATGAAATATCGGACTCTATTGCCGCGTTCGGAAAACTACACCGAGGAGAAGAGGTAAGAAATAGGGCATTTCCACTTTGTTTAAAATTTAACATCATCTCTTAATGATATTTAGAGAGTCGTTGGATTCAGGCGTCGCAGCACTGTGCGTGTGCAGGGGGAGCAGTCAGGTATCGCGTCGACTACATAACGTGAATTGAAATGTTTCAAAAAGTGGTTTACGTATAGTTATAAGCAGACGATATTATTGAAATCAAAATATTTTCATGCTTACATTTTAAAACTTATCATTAGCTTATTCTTATTACTATACAAGTCTTGCCCGCGTGGAATGGTGCCAAGAATACCGGCTGCATTTAAACATTTTTTGCGAACGTTGAAACATTAATTTTACGAGTGTTGACA
The DNA here is from genome assembly GCA_963855885.1 of Coenonympha glycerion. Lineage (NCBI taxonomy): Eukaryota > Metazoa > Arthropoda > Insecta > Lepidoptera > Nymphalidae > Coenonympha > Coenonympha glycerion. Next base: position 10,855,911 of record OY979631.1, read on the forward strand.
AAGAGCGTAAAATTTAATGTAGTTCAAAACGCAACTTGGTCGACAATCGTGAAATTGTCGACCAAGTTGCGTTGCAAGTGCTCTACGATTTCGCATTGTGAAGTCAACATCTCCTGAGGATGTCCCGGTGTCGGGACGAAACGTGCGTCGAAGAAAGTGATAGAAAATTGTGTGTGGTGTTTCATGTGGATGGTGTTCCTGCATATTGCACCATACAGAATCCTTTCAAGTAGCGGATAATAGCAAAACAAAATAATCAGTCCTGCTTATTATGGATTTCCGCAAAATAACGCCTGCTTCCATTCAAATCGTGAAATTAATTTTAATTCGCGCGATGGTTCAAATATTGGACTTCATTTGTAGAAATCCTTATTTTTTTTTTCTTGATTCACATCACTAAATGTGTGAAAACGATACGTGAATAGTTTAACCCAGGTTGGAAATCATTGCAGTTGGCCTGTGTCCAGCTGTGAACGTCCATTGGCTGAATCAATGAAATGAACAAACTGTATCATTATTGTAGTTCTACGTATAAGAAGATTCACCAACACAAACAATAAGTTATTGTTATCACGTGATTTTCAAATGTGCGTAGTCGCAAGATTTCTCGTTGAGACGGCGGAATATAAATTGGGCTTAGGCGATAAATAACGTCAACATTGTGTTCAGGCTTCAGCCCTTATAACTTATGGGAAGTAGACTCGTAACAAATTATCTGGCTTTTATTCGATCTTGATCAATTTACTTGGATAACTGATTTATCACTCTAGTTTGGTTTTAGAAACAGTTGACACTTTGATAAAAGCAGTAGCATACACGTTTTCCAGCTATATGATGTAAATGTTGACTTTTCGTGGTGAGTGTGTTCATTACAGTTCAGCCACTGACTAACCTGAAGTCTAAGTTTCTAATAAATAAGTATATTACTCATTGTAAATATGTCAGGCATAGGCATAGCCAGGGGGAGAGGGTTTAGGGGGTTCAAACCCCTCACGAAATGTGCAGAGTATGTGATAAACGTTGGCATTTAGGGATACAAAAATAGATTACGACCTACTGTCAGAACTACCGTAATTTTTCACATTTCTTTTCAAATTAATATATTATAAGATTTTCTTCAAATATTCATGTACTTTCTTGATAAATCCCCCCCCCCGAAATTTGCCTCTGGATGGCAGGAATGTCCTGTCATCCAGAGACACACACATCTAAGTATAACCCTTTGACGAAGTATAACCCCAAAGTAAGCGATAGCTTGTGCTATGGGTACTTAAAGAACTGATAAATGTACATCATATATTAAATACATAATAATATAATTATTTTAGATAATAAAAAGATAATAAAACTGGTATTTTCGTAAAAAGTCTCATGACATTTAGTGAACCAAATCTTTACTAAAAAGTCCGGAGGAACCATGGAGAAGTGGGATATAAAACAAGTTTATATTTTAGAGAAAGAGAACAGAAAGCTAAAATTAATAAATAACGGTACAATTAAGATTTAGGACCTATTAATGTGATCCTTGATAATAATAAAATAATTCAATAAAATTATATTCAATTTATAATTTAGTTAATGTTACATTAATAAATAAATAATAAAATGTACTTATATTGTCTAGTTACTTTATAATTATGAATTAAGTATAATTCATAAAGTCTGAGAACAATTTTGGCGAAATTTATTGCCTAAGTCCAATTTATCTTCCCCCATCTGGGTGTGAAATCTTAGCTTTTTGTTCAATTGAGTTATGTCACCAAATTCATTATAATTATTATATTTCTGCGATCCAACTTCGTCATATTTATTGTGGGTTACAATAAATACGACGATTTTGACGACCTCCGTGGCGTGGAGGTCGCGGGTTCGATTCCCGCCACGGGCCACTTCGGAATTTTATAATTTCTAAATTGGCTCAGGTCTGGTCTGGTGGAAGGCTTTGGCCGTGGCTAGTTACCACCCTACCAGCAAAGACGTACCGCCAAGCGATTTAGCGTTCCGGTACGATGCTGTGTAGAAACCGTTGGGGTGACATTACTTACCCCCTCCAAGTTAGTACGCTAACATCTTCGGCTGCATCATCACTTACCATCAGGCAGTCAAGTACTAACTTCTATAGCGTAAAAAAAAACATATTTTAATTTTCGTATTTTATCTGACCAATGTAAGAACCAAAGTTATCTCATTCTCACCAAGACTCGCTCATTCACTCATCAGTAATAAGCCTCACACAGCTAAAATCCCTGGACATAAAGAAAATATATTCACTAATAGCTGACCCGGCAAACGTTGTTTTGCCATATAAATTATTTTTGAAATTTTTGAAAAATATTTTACGTCCCATACTCAGACCTACCGATTTCATATAAATTGGTCAAGCCGTTTCGGGTGTTTTTACAAACACTGCAACGCGACAATTTTATATACTTACATAACTGTATAATAAATTCCAAATAGCCAAATCAGTTCAATAATTACTGTGGCTCAATGTAGCAACAAATACTTATCCAAACATAGAAACTCAGAAACTTACTTTCACATCTATAACATAATTATTATCATAATCCTTTGTATTGTCAACGTTAATTCCGGCATAACGTGCAAACCACAATCATGAGCCCCCATTTTGGAAATTCCTTAGCGGTCCTTTTGACGGCTCTTAAAGCGAGGTTAAGATGTTATTCAATATAACGTGTAACAAGTTTAAGCCTCTTGTTGCAGGCTTTGGAGGGTTTATTTACTGATATAACCTTCTTGAAGGTCCTTATGCTCTATTTATTAAATTTAAGACGCTATTTAGTGAGGCCTTGATTCATTGCTGTTACTTTGGCGTGAAAAACATAGTTTAAATATAAATTTCTGGGTGACCGAGCTCGGTAGTATGACTACTGGCCAATAGATGGCAGCAGGAGTCATATTTTTTTTTTTTTTTGGTAAATTTGACATTTTCTAAAAATGAATCCTAGCTAGATCGATTTATCGCTCCCAAAACCTCCTGTATACTAAATTTCATGAAAATCCTTCGAGCCGTTTCCGAGATTCAGATTATATAGAAATATATATATACCTATATACATTTCTATAAAATATATTCTTCTTCTTCGAAATCGTAGAGACTACGATTTCGCAGTGTGAAGTTAAGATTCTTTTCAAGTAGCGGTTTAGCAAGACAAATTCTGTCCCGATATTTATGGTTACTTAAATCAATCAAAGCAATAAATATTCGCACGAATGTATGAATGTATATATTTCATCAAAATACAACGTAATGTGGCGATTTTGTCAGACTATTCCTAACTAAAGTCTTGTTGAAAACGAGCTTATATGGAACTAAGCGGAATCGCTGCAGAATTCTCAAGTGGTTCGTTCCACGTACAAGTTCCAGCACTAACGACTTCCAAACTCCAGACTTCAACAGATCAACGCGCTAATCGATGCACTTCAAGTAATCGTGGGTATTTGAGCAGTCTAAAGATCTGTAACCGAGCGTGGAATGTTCGTACATGAATGGGATTTTGTGAAACTACGAGTATGTAATTATTTCGTTTAGGCGTCTACTGACTTTGACGTTAGGAAACCAAAGTGCAGGGATGACGAAGGGATGACGACCAGCGTGGAATGTATGTACATGAATCGGATTTTGTGGAACTACGAGTATATAATTATTTCGTTTAAGTGTCTAATGACTTTGACGTTAGGAAACCAAAGTGCAGGGATGACGACCACTCACAGTCCAGAGTTTGTAAAGCTGTTGTCTTACCGTCAGACTTATCGGAAATTTGTATAGCTTATTAAAAAAATATCGATAACTATCACTATTCACACACGAGAATCTCGTGAAGCAGACAAGAAAAATAATAAACGTCATATCCCTGGATGTTAAATGAAGGGCCGCATACTGAATGCAGTAGGTACCTAGACCATTAGATATAGCACGCATGGCGAGGAGGTTCCTCACTTTAATGACCTGACTAGTACATCACCACCTTGGGTCCTGAAAGCCCTGCTACCTATGCCTATGCCAAATAATATTTTAAAACTGTCATTGTTGTTTTTAGAGCATCTTGTTGATAAAAATAACAAATAGTGATGAATAAAATAAGAGAGTAATAACAAATTAATTTGGTTAAAAATAAAAAGCCTTTTTTTTGAGATCCACAAAGTTAACCGGACGTCGGACCAACAAAGCTACTCGTAACAACATGAGAAAAGGTTCCCGAAGATTTATTTTCCCCGGCCGTGGTTAACCCATGCAAGTAGATATGCAGATCTACTAATCCAAAACCACGAGTCATACTCATAAGTCAAAAAAGGCATACCTACACTCAGATTTTACTCACGAATTCCCTGTGCGAATTCCAAACACAAGATTTCTTAAATCAACGCTGGAGAATGAATATTTTATGGCTGTTTATTTTGATGCGAGGTCCAAAATGTTCTTCTTTTATTTCTTATTACATATTCGAAATAAAGTCCCACGTATTCAAATTATAATTTTATTTCGAAATTATAATAAAGAAATGAGATGCTGAAGTTTTAAAAAAGTAACAGAAATTCCTGCCCCGTTTCTGAATATTCATTTCCAAAAAATAGATCAATAAAGTTAGCAATTTGATATTTGGGCTTCTGTGTTTAAAATATTCAGCGCACGTCTCGAAAAATGTCCTTTGAAGACATTATAAGGCGGTGGTACGGTCGTTGCATGGCAAATAGTACGAGACAAATAGCCCTCCGAGATATATAGGTGGATGTAATAAATATAGAAAGAAACTCACGTGTCGACGGCGAACAAAAGATTTGGCGGGTTAAGGAGCATTCCGGTTTGAATAAAACATGAATAGTAATGTCGTTTGTAAGGCGTTAAATAGGTAATGATTTCAACACGACTGCTGGGAGTGAGAGCTTTTCGCAGTTTCGCAGAAACTTTTCAATCTTTTTCAAAATTTCCATGACTTCTTGCAATTTTTGTTACAGTTTTCAACTGTTCAAGAGTTTAGAAAAAATCCACACTATTGTGGTTTTGGCTATTGTCACAGATATTAAGAAATACCATGCACAATGTACACATTTAATTATCTTCGGGCTTTTAACTCAGGAGTTGGAAAATTAGTGTTGAGCTATACTAAAGAAATTAAACTCTTTAAAAAGACCTACTGCACCCATTGTTTTATAGTGAATTCCACGAAGAACTTACTCTCTGTTTAATGAAACATTCAAATACTTTTTGCATTCTGCCTATTCGTAAAAAGAAACTTGGCGTCAGAGAATAGCGAGAACAACATTCAATTTCGTTTTAAAAATATTTCTCATATAAGTAATGAAAATTAGTGTGTGACACAAACAATATTTTTTTCTCGGGCGTTGTATGAACATTACAAAACACATAACAGAAGATAACTGTTATATCCGATTTCTAAACACAAAGAATGTTTCACTAAACTATGGTTAATTTCTCTAATAGGTATCTTGTCAAGTTTGTAAAACACAATATTAAAGAATACTCGTATTCGTTACATTGCAAGTAATCATTTGTATATTGTTCTTCATAGAACTACAAAACCACTGATAAAAGAAATGTTCCAATATGGCTACTCTAAGAAATATGAAGATAAGAAACAGTATGCAAATTTGCGTGATAAAAAGGCAGCTTACCCGAATAAATTCGGCTTAAGTAATCGAGATCCCTTTAGGTAAACAGTCCTATTACCTTTATTCATATTAGACGGTTGGAAGAATATCCACCGGTATCTATTTGACTTGCGATTCCACACGGGGCTCCAATTTTTCCTCAAGTTTACAAATAAATCTTTTCAAGGATTTGGGTCAAAAGTATGAAACAGTTTAATATTTTAGTTTGTATATTGTCTTGCTCCGTGGGTCGGATTGGGATTTGGGAGACGGTGTCCTGTCACATCACATGTACGAGTATAATTTTACAAATCAAAAAAAGATTTGGTGAAGCTCAAGGAGGATCATACAAGTTCACACGACCATAAAAATTTAAATAAATTGCGAGAAAGAGGTGAACCATCCAATCCAGCTCGGTTGGGTGGCGTTCGGGAAGCTTCTTGATGCCTTCTCGCCCAATATTCCTCAGTGCCTGAAGACTAAGATTTTCAAATAGTACGTGTGCCAGTGATGACATAAGAGATCCGTAGCTCAACGTATCGCGAAGCTGAAGTGGCAAAGGCAAACGACGGACGTTAGAACCCAAAGTGATGGAATGGTGGGGTAGCATTCTAGGAAAGCGCGTTCAATCTAAGACCACCTAGTTTTTTTAATCACGTATGACTTTTGTTAAGCTTCAGCCCGATACATTGAATAAAAAAACCTCAAATTTTCTACGTACATACTTGTACACTGCAAGTTAAATAAAAGTTTGTGAAATACATAATTAGACAAATAGTTAAACCCAGACGTGTCCACGTAGTTCACATACATCGTAGTTCGAGGTTTTGCACAGACCAACAAAATTGCAACTTTTTGAATTAAAGTTTTCAGTATTTTGCTCGCCGGAATAATTTATTACATTTACGGCACACACGGTTTTTTGTATCTGTAAGTTGTAACCAAACTCATGTATTGTAAAAGTTCAAAATAGACAACGGATTGTAAAAAGTTTTATTGAAAGTTGGGCAACCAACCTTTGCAGACACCGGTCAGCTACGGAGCACTTATTCTTAGCGTACTTTGAGCAAATATACTGTCTCAATTTTCGTGTCAACAGCTCTAGTTCCTCTTCAAATTTGCTCATTAATGATTAGAACATTACATCCTGTTCAAAATATCTTCAATCTCAACTGACTGGTTTAGCAACTGGTTTTCCTTAGGATAGTCACTAAAGAAAACCTTAAAATTCTGCAACTTAATAGGAACACCACTGAGGCAAAGAACTTCTTAAAAAATATTTTAAACCATTAAGTATATAGAAACGTGCTCTGATTTTCCAATGTAATAGAATTACTTTTTCTAAAAATTACCCTACGAATACTGAGGGAGGCTTGAGTGGAGGTACTTATCCTCACTTTACTTTGTTTATACTCCGAACCGAAATGCCTGATACTTTCACGAAAAAGTAAAACATGGATATCGCGTTATTGAATAATGTAATAAAGTCCTTCATACTGTGCTAATATTATCAGAATTCTGTTAAGCATTTTTTCTTCTGGTTTTTATAATCCAATGCTTGAAGTGCATAATACAGTACCTACCTATTATTAAATCCTTTTATTTCCACGTCAGACTTTATTATTATATTATGTTGATCGAACTTTATTTGTAATTCGATATTGATCCCTATTTGGGTACCTAAAAACCTCCCCCAGAATTTGCCAATCACTTCTATCCTTTACCTTTTCAGTCCATTTCTTTCCGGCTTTTGCAATCAGCAAACCATCGAGATTAAGGTCTGCTTACTCTTTTTTTTCCTGATGGGGTATTGCATGAGTCCATCAGTTAACTGTCATTTTAGCAATGTGGCCTACCCAATTCCATTTTAGTCTTAATTCCCGTTGTGCGGCATCAGTCAGCTTTGTTTTTTAGAATTAGCGTAGATTTAGAAAACTTCTGCCGTCGCTCTTTGACCAGTGGTTATTATAGGTAAATTATAGGTAGGCCTATTTATAAAGGCATCAGGAGGGTGAATCCCAATTGCTAGATAGGATACCTACGCTATCACTAAAATAATCGAATGATAACATTAATTTAGAAGGTAACCAAACTAGGTCGACAGCGAATCTACAACAATCAAGTTTCGGCTATCAGTTACAAAATCTGAATTCAAACGTGATAACACGTTTCCAAAACAAATGAATTGTAAACTCTGGCCAACTCTATGTTTTGTGAACAAAACTAACGCAAACTCACCAACTTCATTAATAAAGTTTTCCCACGATCCCAATATACCGTTAAATTATACTTGCTTTATGTACACGACCAATTTATTATGTTCAGGTCTCACCCAGAGGATTAATTGGGGCTTTAAACAGAAAATGTGACGGTAAATAAATGCTTAAAATAATCTTACATTTGCTGAAAATGCAGTTCAATTTAAGGGATTAAAGTTTAAAGCACACCTCCCAATTAAGAATATTTCGTACATAATTTCCAAAAAGGACCAAAGAATAATGAGATGTTTGGTATGAAAAGATTAACGCCTCCACTAATTTTTAGTCTGTTCTACTGTTCTCGGATAACTGTTCCACGGGAACTGTTTTCTCTGACATTGCAGAGGTAGTTTCTATCCGGACGGACTCTGCAAAGAAGTCCAACTACCTGGTATTTAAGTAGGTACATCGCTTTTATTTCAAATATAAATATATGGTGTCTACGAGTTCTAACAAGTTTCCAAATCTTCCTTACTAAGTAGTTACTAAGTTACCCTTTGGATTCAGTAATCCTTTACTTAAAAGTTACGTTGCGTTGAGCTCGTGCGGCTTTGACGACCATAAATATCAAAACAAAAGGCTGAACAATACACGAATCAAACAATCGTGGAGCTATAAGCATTAATCTCGACTCTGGAACAATGCAAGTCAGCCTCAAAGCAAGATTGAGAGCGGTAAATACCGAAGTCCGTTTTATTAACTCCGTCAAATCAAACTTTCCTACAGACATTTCATAGACGCCCCTATAAGATTGTGGCTGAAGACGGACAGTTATTCATAACAAAACAATGTAGACTCTTGTCTAATCGGATTCAAAAAAGGAAGAATTGTTCAAATTGACGCCTAATTTTTAAGAGGCGATACTGCGAAATTTGTTCTAGTTAACATTTTCTAGTATTTGAGAGTGTCTTGTTACTTTTATTTTAATTTATTAAACGAAAAATTTGAGAGGTACAAACTACAAAGTAAATAATCTTCTCTATTTAGCAAAAGGAAACGGAAGAACACTGACACATCATTAAAAGCTTTCAATTAATGAATATTAGCACAACACATACTTTGTTAATTTGTTTAAAAAAATTAATATAAATACTGACCGAGCCATAAATTCAAGATTACGAATTGTTATTAATTTATGATGATATTGCTTATTGATATGATGCATGGAAACCTATATTATGGGAAGTAACTACAAACAGAAACAACCGTATAACCTATTTGAAACTACGAGTAAGTTTTCGATGTTTGTGTACTTACTCCTCCGATATATGGATGTGAAATTTGATTGCGTAGAGACTCAAGAGAGTCAAGTTCGAGTTTCAAGAAGGTCAATACCCGCATTTTGATGTTTAAGTTGTTTTACTGTAATGAACAATTTTGGTGGAACAATACAATAACAATTCCTTCAAGGACCAAAAATGTTCAGTAGAAGAAAGGTTACAGTACAACAACAATTATTAAAATAACGTAGTAACGTATATTACAATTAGAAAAATTTAAAGTACTGTCACATTACCACTGGCATCGCTCTGTAAAAAGTTGGTTTAGTAAAATTATTATAGACAGGAATCATGATCTTATTCACTCATACGGAAAATTGTCTGTTTTGAACCGACTGAGCTCGGTAGACACGTTAGAAAACAAGTGTTTCAAAATGAAGTATCGAAAATGTGGAAGGGGGATTTTATCTGCATACGCTCCCGACGTGTAACAAATGAGCCTGCTTCGTAGTTGAGGTTGAATAAGTGATGTGCACATTTTGACTCTAATCGATATGAAAGTAATTATTTTAAGAGCATTTACAACAGGGAGGAAATACTCGAGAGTTGCCTGAAGATACCAAAATAATGTAACAAGCATATTAAAATATTCTCGAAGGCGTGTGTGTCACACTTGCTCATAGCAAACTGTGACTTTTTCATTACTTTTATTCACTAGTTTTAGACAGTTTTATTTTTTAATTTTATCTACAAAATTATTTTTAGTATTTTTTTTATTCACAAGTATGTTGAAAAACTTCGTATGATACACGTGAGTATTGATGATTACCATCCTCGGCTATCTTAAGCCCCTTATCTAACGGCTCGGGTCTCAATGGTGCCTAAGCGCGGTAATCACCAACTTTACTCACTTGTACCATAAACTACTATTATCTCAGTAGTAGAGCAGATGGTTTCAGATCTGCAAAAATGTGCAACATCAGCTTTAAGTACGTACAATAAAATTCTATTGTAATCAAATTTTAGTATCACGTTAAGCAATTTACCATAGTAAGTACTTACTTAATCTTGACCTTGTATTATGTCTGCGTAGCAAATATTATGACTGTTGGCAGTTTTCCAATAGGGTAAAAATGAATAAATTTCTGCTATGGGTAATAACCCCGCAGCCTTCAGCATGGGAATCTGTTCTGTTCTGTTTATTTAGGGTAAATTATAGACGATAGCTATTGTCAATGAACCTTTTTGCCGGGAAGTTTTTCTAAGTATCGTGACTTTAGTTTCATTCTACTTTATTGTATTTGTTGAGTACACGTCTATAGTGTATTTGAGCGTATTAAACCTCCGATTTGAGAAGCAGGCATCGCCTGCAACTCGTTTAAATTGTAATTACTTCGAAAAGAATTGGAAACAAAATCTGCCTAGGTGGCGATACTCCTAGTAATAAAGTATAAATTTTTGGATGTTTTTTAATGAAAAAAAAATTATCGAGCTCTCTCCAACCCTAAGAGTATAATGTAACCCACCGTACTTGTCACACGTTCGCATACAATTTAACAGCTTTGTTTCACCGCAAAAAAGGATTAATCTTGAAGATACTGATAATAAGATATATTTTAGCATTTCTCTCACCGGTTAAACGAAAAATGTGGTGGCGCACAAGAGCTCGCCGAAGATTTATTTCGAGATTTTCATACGCCCTGACAGCTGTTGTTTACAATGTTTTCAGGAAATAAATAAAAAACAAAGTGTTTTGCAAAGTCTCAGTTTGAAGTAAATACGTAAGAAGTACTTACTGGTAGATCAATATAGCTTAGTGTTTATGAATTGAACCTCATTTTCGGAGGTTGAGGGTTTAAGTCTGATGTCTGCACTGCTTAGTTTTTGGAAGTATATTAAGTTTCAGTAGCTCAGCGGTGCAGAAAAATTCTAGTGCAAGGTGCATTCATCATTGGGGAAGTACAAAGTTTCGTTCCCATGTTGGGCCAAAAATATTTTTTTAGTCGGAAGAAGGTTAAAAATCTCTGCTTTGGACTCAAAGACTACTTTTATTGTGCTGAATTTGTATACATACTCATTACTCATATTTGTCTATTGTACCTACTGTCTGACGTGCGTGCCGAAATTCATGACCAGGATATTTTCCATATTCTTTAATACTAAGTACTTACAATATTACTACAAAACCCAGACCGACGTCAATTCATTTTGAGGCGTGACAAGATTTTTATAACTGTCGCCAATTCACAAAAACAAATGACAAATGGATGCAATATATCTCATTTGGTAACCAAAGAGTTCTATATTCGAAATTAAAAAAAAAATTTCATTGACAATGTTTTTAACTGACCAGTTCTAAAAACTTTTAATGATACCTAGGTAAACGTAGTTTTAAAAATAGCTTACGACTTATTTCTTCTCATGACCTACCAAATGTAGACAAAAATTTCACAAAAATAGGTCAAATAATTTCGGAGGAGTTTGGTTACAATTGCAAAAATTTTATATTATAGACTATAGAGGGAAGAGGGATATAGACTCGTATCTCAGTATTGATCTCAGTCGACCAAAGTCTAAACTCTAAAGGAATAATAAAGTCAGAATGACGAGTATGAACTCAAGAGTTTTCACTACGGCTTATCTTAATTAGGCCACATATTCTCTCTTTAAAACTAAAAGTTTCTCGTGACCTGAAACTACTTTAACAAGACACCTAAGGAAAGCGAAATATAATCTTTCCCATCCGTGTTCATTAAGAAATGAGCAAAGAATTTCTCGTACAACTCGTTTCATACAGGTCGCTTGTATGTCAATGAATGATAAAGAAGCTTTTCTCAGCCCGATACCTGAAGTGTTTAATTTAAAATCATAAATCGTTTATAAAAAACTAGCTGTTTCCCGCACCTTTTCACAATTCCTCCTAAAGATGGATTTTAAGAACGCATTTTCCTATCGGCACGGCTAGACAATGTAACATAAGCGTTAAGCGTAGACGACTGTAGAAAAATCACGTGACCACCAGTACTGAACATATGAAAGCGCTGTTGACTGTGCTGCTGCTGCTGCTGTCGCTCGCACGCGCAGTACGCTAAAGTTATCTACAGTCGAAAGTCGAGTACGACTATTTGTCGTTCTTGCAGACCTTGTAAGTAGATAACTTTAGCGTACTTCGCGTGACAAGCGACGCCGGCAGCTGCAGCTGCAACAACGCTACACTTAGAATTCATTCTGTTTTCATATGTTTTGTACTGGTGGTCCCGTGATTTTTCTACAAGCGTCAATACATTGTCTAGCCCTGCAGTACAGATAATGAGATTCCATTTTATGAAAATATTATTTAAAAAAAATTGTAAACATACTTATACTTACATACATTACATACTTACGCAAAACAGCTTTTCGAACGTGACTGTAGAGATCGACATTTCATAAATCCTATATAACTTACTTATGTGAAAGAATAAACATAGTAATTTAGATTTTATAGTATAAAATCATTGTGGCTGATTGCAGAGATTTGCTTTCTATTGAGTATTGGCTGAGTAGTGAGTACTTAATGCTACAACCCCATGACGAAATACGCTACGCTCTAAAATCTGTGCGCTACGATTTACAACCCGACGTCGTTGAACCGTATAATCGCAAACAAAAGCAGGTATTACAATATGTGCAAAATCACTCTTGCTCTCAACTTGTAATACGCTTCATTACCCAAACCCGCGTAACAAATTAACAACAAACGGGGGAAGCTATAAACTGTAAATTAACTTTATACGAGTTCTGACCAAACGCGTTACAGGAATTATTTCGGGTTATGCTTTTATTTTAGGAAACCACGGAAACGGCCTTATTGAGAAAAGTGGCTAATTTTAATTAGGTACGAGTACTTTTAGGTACAATAATTATCGAACCCCATTTCTCGTTAGGTAAATGTTCAGTTTACAAATCTTTTCACTTTTTGTAACTATTCTAAGAATCTTAATAATTAGATTTCTCTGATCTTTTTCTAAGAATCTTATCGGTTATTTCTATGATATAAAATATTTATTCAAATAGTCAGAATTTGAATATTTAAAATAAAACAAACATAATCGAAATAAGATAGGTACAGAAAGAAAGAAGAAAGAAAAATATATTTATTTCAAAACATTATTCCACACATATAAAATAACGTACACACTTATGTACTTAAACGATGACTGAAGCTTCCACCACCTGGGCAACAAATACCAGACTATTGCCCAAGTGACGGAAGCACCAGATATTGCTTGCTATTGTGGCACAACCCAGAAATAGGCCCCAACTCAGCATCGTGTTGCGTGCCTCATGTAAGCATGGGTGGGAGAACACAGCGCCGATTTTCAGTTGGAGCCCTTGGCAGGGTGACGCCAGGAACTAAAGATAAAAATAAAAACAAGTGGCAAAAAATTAATCAATAATGCAAATAAAATTTGTGTATTGTATTTGATTTCATCATTTTCCAGGCTAATCGTTTTCAGATAATACGAGGAGCAGTAGGTACCTAGTAGATTTTTACAACTGTGTAAAACTCCAGCGAATAAAGTTTGTTTTCCTTCAGTCTGAAGTAGAACAAGCATGAATTATTCCTGCACATGCTATTTGAAATGGTTCTGTGGATTTAGAAAAAGGTTTTCACATCGGACAATGAAACGGATCGTCGTCATTCCACTTGCAGGTTTTTTGTAACAAACGTTATACTATATATGTATATTACCCTGTTTAAAGTCCGTTGTTTTATCTCTCTGTATTTTTGAGAGAGGAATTTTTGGCTTTTTACGTTTTCTTTGGATGTCAAAGAATTAATATTAGTTTGATGTTAAAGGAGCTTTGCAGACTGTAGTACCTAGATTTTGTCCTTATTCCTGAATGTACGGTTATTGTTTTATTTTAATTTCTTGCAGGAACCACGACTTAAGGTGTTGCGGCCCTACCAGCCCGCGAAATTCAAATTTTATTTAGTTTTTCGCAAATATTAGACTAACTAAACATTTTAGATTTACGGCAATGCATTTTGCGGGCCTACTTTTTATGCATCTACATGTTTTTAATAGAAACTTTGCTCGAAAGTTCCCACTCATCTCATATTGGTTCCCGAAAGAAAATTTTTTGCAGTTTCCCAGATTTCGAGCTATCGGGAACCAATATGAAGTAAATGAGTATTGTTGAGCAGAGTTTTTATTACAAACATGTAGATGCATAAATTCTGTGCTCGCAAAACACATTGCCATTAATCTTCGATGTATAATTAGCCCACTATGAGCAAAAAACTAAATAAAATTTGAATTTTCGCGCCCGGATGTTACCCATTGCCCTTAACGGCCGGTTGTATTTGTAGAGATTATCGACGGAAAATAATCTTTTTTTATGACTCCAAAATAATTGAGAAATCGGTACAAGTTTTCGTAAAGCCTTTCTTATTTTTCGTGCAATGAAAATGGCAATATTAATGCAATGAAAATGAACACCGCGTTTTTATGACAATATGAATGGTACTTTATAAAGACGGTATCTCCGGTAAACCAGTTGCAGTTGAAATATAAAGGCTATTTGTAAATGCTCCTATTGTTACGTGCCTTTGAAATTTTTCATTGCGATTCACTCCTGTGCTACTGGAAATTTATGAAATGCATTTAGTCTTGCTCAGGTGACTCTAATAACAATATACTTTTAGCATTTCATCACGTGTCTAATCTTTCTTTACATATACTCGTAAGTTATCTACTTAAAATAATAATAGATCTTTTCCTGTATTAGAGTTTTAAGTCAAGTTTTTACTAAAAATAACCGGCCAAGTGCGAGTCGGACTCGCGCACCGACGGTTCCATACCATAAAATTATTATTAATTTAGTAGGAAATGTGACCTCCATAACATTAACCTTAGAAGCAAAAACAAACTGGTTGTCCATAGCACGCGTCTTACTAAAATAAGTAGACCGTTTTTATGCAATTGCATTAGATTTTATAATAAACTGCCATCCAGTGTATTTGACATGTCGCTCAATAAGTTCAAAGGTTTTGTCAAGCCGAAACTTATAAATAAGGCATATTATAGCATAAAAGATTACTTAAATGAAATCAATCCATGGGAGTAAATTGCTCTAATTCAAATTTATAGCTAGTTCTAATTTATATTATATTGTGAAATAGTGCTAACAAAAAAAATAACACCCGGCTGAGTTTGTTGTGGGCTTCTTCTCAGTTCAGGGCGCGTTGGAACCCTCGTAAACTTAGTTTTTAAGTCGTTAAATAGTTATCACTATTAATAAGTATATGTACCTACTTGACCTTCATAAGTGCTAATAAGTAGTGGCCTATATGAAATAAATGATTTGAATCTTGATCCATCTACTGAACATTTTGTTACGGGTTTTCATCAATAAATAGCCGATTGTTATTGACAAAAGTTTATTGCAAGCATCTAACTATCCACAATGCTAGAAAACCTAATTAGAAACTAAACTTAAGCCTATTGTTACCATCTTATTATACTATCAGATAATAGGTACTATTAGTTTTGGACGCCAGGAGAGTTTTTCTTAGTGATGGAACTCTGCCAAAACCATAAGCCTCGACTAGCTTGACGAGCTCCTCAGGGTTTGCCAATTTAATGCATTACGTCCAAAAGGGCATTAAGCTACAACAATACAAAATTACGTTAAACGCTTTTAAAACAACTATAGGTACAGGTTGCTTTTAATATAATTCTGTGCAACTTACCCCTTTTGGGAATCCAAAGCAGTTAGGTGTTAATCACAAGGATGATTTAGTTTTGACCGTTTTCGGCCACTGTTGTCAGTCAAATATATTAACAAGTCCACAATTTCGTATAATTATTTGTACGAATGGCGCAAAACAATGACAATACTTGCAAAATGAACGTTAAGAATAATCATCACTCATGACCTAATAATTACAATGTGTCTCGGTGGACAGCTGATTTCCTAATGCCGAGTGTCGACCGTGACCTCTTCAATGTCATCTAATTAAGTCGAAGAAATAAAACAAAAAAAAGTACGAAAGCCAAGTGAGGTTTGAACTCGGTGCCAGGTACACTTGTATTAGGCGAGCTATTGAACCACTGCGCCATTCGAGACGTTGGTACATTGCGCGAAATTATGAATTGGTAATTGCCATACACTCATTATATTCCCCCAACACAGGGAAGAAAGAAAATATATCTCCGATATATTTTATTTCTTCTTTGCACTGTCACTCCACAATGATTTCAAGTCTTTCGCATGCCAAACACCTATAAATTTGCCATTAACGTTATTTAAGTGGAAAACGTTATCTGAAAGTTTCTTAATTATGATTGCTTTTTCAAATTTGGGTGCCAACTTAGCCATAAATTTAGTTCCAGCTTTAGATAAATACTTTGTTCTTCGCCAAACCACATCTCCCACTTTAAAATTTGATTCTCGGCGTTTTTCGTTGTAAAATTGAGTACTTTTGTCATGTGCCTTTTGAAGCCGCCGTTCAACTTCTTTATATAGCTTCGGTCGAGACTTTAGTTTCAATAGATATTCTTGCATGTCGAGCAGAATTGTTTCATCCCGGGCCAGTGATTGTATATTATTATCATTTTCATTGGATATTTTTAATGGGAATGATGTTTCTCGGCCGAAGAACAGAAATGACGGAGTGTATTCTGTTGTTTCATGAATTGATGTTCTAATTGCATGGGCAAATTCTTGCAAATGTAAGTCCCATTCGTTATGTTTTCTGGAATTAATGTAAGAGGCTATCATAGTACCAATAACTCTATTGACACGCTCAGTGGGATTACTCTGTGGGTGATAGTTTGGCGTATACCAAATTTGGGTGTTATATTTCAGTGCTAAATCCCTAAATAAATGCGAGTCAAATTGTTTTCCATTGTCACAGATTATGGCCGAAACTCGCCCAAATAACAGGAATTGTTTTTCTAAAATTTCACATATTTTATCTGCTTTACCCGTTCTCAAAGGAAATAATAATGTAAACTTACTAAATAAACAAGTTACTACCAGAAGCATTGTATTTAACTGTTTACTTTTAGGAAACGGCCCCATTAAATCCAGGGAAATGATCTGCCACGGAGCCGTTACTTTTCTATGATGACCCATATGACCAAGTGGAAGTTTTTGTGATACTTTAACTTTGGCGCATGTTTCGCATCTTCCTACGTATTGCTTTACCTCATACGACATGCCCGGCCAGTAGTAGTACTGTTTTATCCTATATAAAGTTTTCCGAACCCCTAAATGACCAGATTTTATGTCATCATGGCAGTATTTAAGGATTTCGGCTCTTAGGGGTTTTGGTATTACCAGTTTCCAGTCGTTGCCATGATCAGGATACTGTTTTAAACAAATTTTCTTATAAAGTAACCCGTCTATGGTTTGCCATTCCTGACTGACCTCCTGTCCATTTTCTATTTTGGCTATTTTGTCTCTGTACCAGTCATCTTTATGCTTATCAAGAATCTGTATATTCGTGTGGCTTTTATTCATCAAGGCACTAACAGATCTTGATAAGGCATCAGGAACAATATTACTTTTACCGGGTCTATGAATAATATCGAAACTAAATTGCTGCAGTTTCATTGCCCACCGCCCTAGTCTACCATGTGGATCTTTCATGTTGTGTAATGTTTTAAGTGCACTGTGATCAGTAACAACCGTGAAATGGGTACCCTCTATATATGGTCTGAATTTTTCTATCGCATAAACTATACTTAGCAGTTCTCTTTCGGATGTTGAGTATAACTGTTCACGGCTATTTAACTTTCTGCTTAGGTAAGCTATGGGTTGATCAATATCATTAATTTTCTGACATAAAACACTGCCGATTCCTTTGCTAGATGCATCACACTGAATTATGAAACCTTTAGTGAAGTCTGGGCAAGACATGACTGGTGTGGAGGTAAGCAGCGTTTTAAGTTTTAAAAATGCTTTGTTTGCGTCTTCCGTCCACACAAACTTTTTGTTTTTCTTGCCTTTAGTCAAGTCATGAAGTGGTGCAGCTACAAGCGAAAAATTTTTTACGAACCGTCGGTACCAACTGGCAATTCCTATAAATCTTTTGAGCTCAGTAATGTTTTTAGGTCTAGGAAAGTTCATTATCGCCGAAACCTTTTCAGGATCAGTACGCAAACCCTCTTTATCTACTATATATCCTAAAAATCGTAAACTGGATCTAGAACTGAATCTTTAAAAGAAGTAAAACATTGAAAGAATCACTTTCGTTCATGAATTTACGAGTATAATTTTTAGGTACTTTTGTTGGCAAACCGCAAATGTAACTTTGTTTTTGGCGGATTATTGTTATTATCAAAAAAGTATATAAGTCAGCGAGTTGATTTTATTTTTTCTGTAAATTATACGTTAATTTCTATTAATCATAATAATTTCAGATTTTTCGATTAGTAAACTTCGGAGATAAGGGTGGGGGGGAACGGTATTTTTTTCGACAGTTTGCCCAATAAATCAAAAACTATCAGAAATAAAAATAAAAATAAAATTGGTTTTAGAATACACAAGTTACGCCCTTTCATATGATACCCCACTCAATATTGTTATCTCATTTTGAAATTTTGACGAACCGGTGTATATTTTCAAATATAAAATAATAAAAAAGATTTTCAATTTTTTATAATTGCACTGACGGTGCGCCATAATTACCTACAACTATTCCAAATTTGAAGTCGATAGCTTTAATAGTTACTGAAATCATCGAGTGTGACAGACGGACGGACGGACGGGCGGAGAAAGTTTCACCATAAGGGTTCCATTTTTATCATTTTGGTATGGACCCCTAAAAATGACACTTATACTTTGTAATAGAACAAATAGTTCAGCATGATTTTTTTTCACAGTTTCTATTATTTCGAGTGGAGTGAAAAACCAAGCAATTATTTGCACTGCTTCCTCTTTTTTGCGAGAAAAATGGCCACATAGCAATATATTAACGTTATAAACATAAAACGGAAAGCAGTCAAGTGATGCAGCGGAAAGCGCTTTTAAATCACGCTGCGAACGGAACCGGAAGTGGTTCACTAATAAATATGGCGGTTCGTTCTCAGTAAATATTAGTACTTATTCTGAACGATTCGTTTCACTTACGACTAGGCTAGTGAGTATAGTACTTATAGTAGTTTACCTCAGAAAACTGTTGCTCTTTTATTAGGGTTCCGTACAAATTTTCGCGTTTATAATATATATATAATATATTATATAGGATGTCTAGAAGTAATGGTGAAAGCTAAGTAATATAAAGTTTAATAATAATCAATAATCAATTTACAATTACTTCTTAAATTAAATTTAAATAATTTCAAATATAATTATTTATCATGCGTATTAGGCAAGTAATACATAAATGCCTAAGTATCATGATATTATTTCAAATACAAGTCGGGCTGATTAATTTTTATTAAAATAACTAAAACTAAAATTAATTTGAAATTTTATAATCTGCAGGCCATTTTATTATTATTTTATTGTGTTTTTAAATCACCGGCAATTAACTCGGTACTCGAAAAGCGGTACGGTTGGAAGTTTGCGACAAAAGCGTCGCAACTGGATGCACTGCTTGTAAACAATTAGTGAGTGAACTCAGGAGTGCTTTACCTTTTTTTGTGATGAGGGAAATTATGAAATTTTTCCCGCTGACATTTGTAAAGTGGTGTTTTGAAATGTTGCTCTGTATTTACAGCTTTTGAATTTTTAAATGGCATGAGTTGTAATTAGCTTAGCGCTGAATTCCATACTTTTAATTTTCGCAATAAAATGTTACCACGTTCTTCTTTCTCGAGTAAGTAAATTTTTCTCAATGAAGATCTCATCGAGAAAAATTTAAACTTTACTTTCAGTAATTTGTTCCCTGTTTAAAGTATGATAACCTCATCTTTTGTTGTTATATCCACCAAAGTTGAATCGGAAATCTCGCTTCGCTCGGTCAGTACAAGGTAAGCCAATTTTAGCCTTGATCCGTCCAATTGTTTTACAGACAAGTCACTCTTTAATCATTCGTTATTTTCATGGTTTGCATTACGTCTTCCTCACCTTCTATAATATGCAGTCTATAACTAATTTAAAACTTCTGGATTTATTTTGCTTCTTTCAATTTTATACACATTCAAGGGAACTTAGATCACATTTCTTACCCGTTCCTAAGCCGGGGTTTAGATTAGCAATAAAATTTGCAGAAGTTGACTTCTGAAAGAAATGCTAATAGTCACGCAAGCTATTAAACAAAGAAGGAATAGCTTGCAGAAGACAACTTCTGCAAGTTTTGCTGCTATTCTAAACCTGAGTAACAGGCAGAGAAAAATATAAAAAGGTCTATTAAAAGGTTTTATTAAAGGTCTACGTTCTCTGCGTGCAAAAACATTAGGCTTTAGAAACAATAAAATTTGTGGTCCCAAGTGAAACAAACCTCGGTATTCCCCGAACCGCAACGGAACATAGATTCGTGGTCTGCGGGAATCGCCAACGATTCAAGTCATCTAGTTCTATCTAGTTCACGGTTGGATAAAGGACGATAAAAATTTCAAAGCTCGTAACTTTCTAGTTTCTAAAAATATTACAAACCGTTGAAGATAAAAATTTTTGAATATTTGAATCTCACTTACTGGAGATCGACCCAGCCTGCGTTCCAGTATGTCCGGGTAGTTAGGCACGACCGTGGTGTCAGTTATTCTACTATGAAGCTGTACCATTATTGTATTTTGGATTAAAGGACACTGGTAGTCGATGAGATTACTATTGCACAATGATCTGATGTCTAAGAACTGATGTCTCGAAATGATGGGCAAACTGCAGTGCGTCTTATGTTACTGCAATGCGAAATCGTGGAACGCACTGAATCTGATATATTTAGACACTTAACTAACATCACGTGAACGTCTCCCTAGTCTCATGAGTTTTTCGTAGTAAAAATAAATCCGGCCAAGTGCCAGTCGGACTCCCGCACCGAGGGTTCCGTACCACTATCAAAAAAGGTAAACCATAAGAATTACTTTTTTACCGAACCGCAAACTTAACTTTGTTTAACCTTCCCGCGCGATGCACCTCGAAAAGAAGTTTTGTTTCAAAAATAGATTGAGAATTTGAAAGAGGCATATTTTAGTTATGAGTTAGAGATACTTGAAGTTGTAACAAGCATCATACGTGCAACATTATATTTTATTCCTTAACCTGATATATAGCATTATATTTTTCAAGATGATGGTAATAAATAAAAGTTATGGGATATGTAGCGATTCCCATGTGGAAAGTTATGGCCCGGCTATAAAATAGCTTTATCATAATAATATCAGCCGTGTGTTGTTGAAAGTTTACAATTTACCGGTATATTGTTTTATTAAGTACAACTTGCTGTAACTAAATGGTTTTCTCTATTATATTAGTTTTTGTCTTGTGTGTCGAGTGTCTTTTTTTCACTTATATATAAAATTTATGGCTAAAAACTACATATAATATATATAATATACACATTGTTCAAAGTCAAGGGAAGTTTAAAATCAAGGTTATGCAGCATAAAAGGAAAAAAATTGAAAGTTGTGGGATATAATGTAATAATATTATCATAGAAAAAAAGGTTAACCATGAATAAAAAATAATTTAACAAAGCTTTTCAACTCGTGATGGGTACGGAATCCTGTTTGCGTGAGCCTAACTCGCTCCTGATATAACTGTTCCCTAACTTATAAATTTTTGCCTTAAAATATATCAACTGAAGCCAGCCTGTATAAAACCCCAATTGGAATAAAAAAATCATAGCAGTATTTTTATATTTACAATTTCATTTATTAAACGAGTCTATTTAAAATGAAGCCGACGATGTAACAAAATTATAAAAGGGTATACGATATATTTATCCGAAATATGAAATAAGATTCTAATAGAAACATCGAATGCAGTATATAACTCATACCTAGACCTACTTAACTATTCGACGCAGACATTATTAGATTTACCTAAAATAGAAGTCAATATTTTTGACGAGACTCTAGAATTGAACTAGGGGTAAAATTGGTCCATATTGAGGAACGTGTGCAGAAAGCAAAATTAATTACGATCGAATTACAAGTACCAGTTCGTATAAAAGTAATTAAAAAGTTGTAAATTTAAACAACGCGACGTTTTCACATACATGAATAGGGGGCAAGGTTCATTTGATGTTATGTGATACGCTTGTTCGTTTTAGAAGCAGTGCCTTCCAGGAATTCAAATTACAATGTCTTAGGATCCTCGCTCATCATCATGAGACAATGTGGCCGATTCTGTTGTGCAAAATCTCTAAACTAAACTAATTTAAAATAGTGCTATCCTTTTCAAACTGCTAGCGATGGAAGGAGGATGGAGGAGGAAGAGGATGGAGTAGCCTTCATTGCCTTACAATCCGAAATACAGTAGGTACCTAATCTCCTAAGGTTTGTACTTATCCCGCCACTGATAACATGTTATTACCCGCGAATAAACGCTGCGTAATTACAGATTATCCACATAATGGTCGTAAATGGTAGGTCATAGTGCATAATAATGTTATAATCCCCACAATGCTAAGCACTGGCTCGGCGGTAGTTGATATGGCTTGATAATTACGCGCCTAAAATCATGGCAATTTTAATCAAGGTTTACGAGTATTCCTTTTATTCAGTCCACCCCGCGTAGGATGGATATCCTTACAGAAGGGCTAAGTCCAGCCATGGACGTCTGTCTGCAGCAAACGAACGGGTGAATTACCCGACTGTAAAAATCTGTGCCCGACTGTTTCTAAATCCGATCTAGAATGAATTGAGTAGTAAGCAAATACCAACAACAAGCTTTGGTTGGAACATTTTGACCTGCATCAACATAGGTCTTCTTTTCCACGTAGCATTTTATCAAAAAGGATTGTCTGGTTTTATGAAACCACGGTAAAAATGAAATTTTTGTGGCCTTGGCTACTCTGACGAGCGCCTTTCACTTTATCCCTACTCCGCGGCCGACCGTCCCGCGACATGCAACACACAGACGAAAAAGTTTAAGACGATGTAATAAAAGTTTCACTTAAAAATGTACCAAGGCGGTTGGTTATTTGTTTTTTCTTACGCAAACATTTAATTAAAAATGTATCAATGCATACCGCCTTAGTTCTTACCGCATAGTGTAAGAATTAAAGCATACCTAAAGTCCAGTTACGTGATATTTTAGGGCGATCTTACTGGTCTCTGAATCGAATTTGTGTTAAAATAAATGTGGAGTCATGCTGACAGCGACAATTCGTATTTTACAAGTTTCCACATGAAATGACTATATATGCAAATGCACCGTAATGGCTAATCACGTACAGTTACAAACATTTCGATGCAGCTCCCATATAATGAGCTGCATCGAAATGAGAACTGTTTGATGCTGGTGTAAATAACAGAACTTTTCAAATATAAGTACCTAGATATTGTTTTCACGAGTGATGCATATAAAATAATGCGATTGATAACGCCAAATTTGATTATACCTACTCTTATAATTTCTTTCGCAGTAGGTAGGTGGTATAGGTAACACTCGACGCGCGGGATCTCATGATCCGGAAACCATGGTGCCTAAGTATCATTTAAAACATAACTCATCACATTCCACAGTTACGTAATGATGAATCTCAATCGCTTAGAGTGAAGCCACACAGGTCACACAAACACAAAGGATAGAGTTCAGTGTCGCGTTATTCAGATGTGCTACAGTCACCTGATTACGCGCTTCGATAGTTCCGAACTTGCTAGTGATGTAACTTTTTACGAGACGTAAAGAATAATTTTCTAATATATAAAATTCTCGTGTCTCGTGTTGTTACCGAGCTCCTACGAAACGGCTTGACCGATTGTTATGAAATTTTATGTGAATTTGCAGTGTGCATACATCAAACAGATTCCGTGACTCATGAGTGAGTGGCGTCTATATGTTTTTACACTAATGATATTTATATATATACTATCATTGATTTACACCCATTAATAGTTTACTTTGAAATTTTCTGACGCAAACCGATATTGACTTTATTGTCTGTTATGTATAAACGTATTGATCAGTTACTCTTATTCTATTATAAATAAGAATTCTAGTGTAAGAGTACCTTGAGTAAATAATATTTTAATGGATAAAATATTATCGACACCTGTAAGTACAGGTTTACTAACGTGATCACTTTATATGTTAGATACCAGTATGTCACTGTTTTACACTGTTAAATGAGCGTACAAGCTTTTAGTAAACAAAATCTTAAAAGTAGTGACTCAATATAAGCGTTTTCAGCACTGTCATTAGTTCAAAGTATATGCGAACTAATAAAATATGTTCTTTTAAAAATAATAAATCCAACACTCTACTTATCTCACATCACTACAAATTTTGACTGCTTTAAGTTAGGTCCGGGGACTACACTTACATCTTCAATATGTGAACCGAAATGTCTTTAATATTAAGAGCCTTTCACGAAAATACTAGCAAAAATCTTTGGACTAAAGTCAGAGTAAATTTTATCCATCGAATATGTGAAAGAAATAAAGGGTCATTCATGAAAAAAGCTTGTGCCTTCGAATTGCAATTGACTGCGGCCTGCGATCTTAACAAAAGAAATGTTTTCAACCTCTTTTTAAAGTATTCATGTACGAGCATGTGAATTCTAATTCAAAGTATGCTCTCGGGGCTCTGCTTACACTCTCAAAAAACCTTCTCAAAACTAGCAACGTTCTTTTGAATAGTTATATTTCCATTGAAAATGTATGAACGCAGCTAATGTGTTTTTATTGAGAGCGGGTTTCATCTCAAATTTTCAACAGACTTAAAAAAAGGAAGAGGTTCTCAATTCTACTGTATGTTTTTTTATGTTTGTTACCTCATAATTTTTAACTGGGTGAATCGATTTTGATGATTCTTTTTTTAATCAGAAAGCTGTAGCTTTCCGGTTTCCATGAGAAATTCATATAAATCTTAAATTTTTAATTGGAAAGGATGTATTCAACAGTAGTTTGATGAGAGTTCATGTCCGTTTTTAGGGTTCCATACCAATTTGGTAAAAATGGAACCCTTATGGTGAGACTTTCTCCGTCCGTCCGTCCGTCTGTCACACTCGATTATTTCAGTAACTATTCAAGCTATCGACCTGAAATTTAGAATAGTTATAGATAATAGTGACGCGACGTTATAGCAATCGTAAAAATTTGAAAATTGTTTTTATTTTTATTTAAAAAGGGGGGAAAACCGGGTCGCCAAAATTTCAAAATGAGATAATAATATTGAGTGGGGTATCAAATGAAAGGGCGTTATGTGTATATTCTAAAACCAATTTTTATTTATTTTTATGCCTAATGGTTTTTGATTTATTGGGCAAACTTTCGAAAAAAATACCGTCCCCCCCCCCCCTATCTCCGAAGTTTACCATTCGAAAAATCTGAAATAAATATGATCAATAGAAGCTAACGTATATTTTACAGGAAAAATAAAATCAACCCTCTAACTATTATACTTTTTTTTGCTAATAACAATAATCCGCCGAAAACAAAGTTAGGTTTGCGGTTTGCCAACAAAAGTACCTATATGTAAATTATACTCGTAAAATCATTAACAAGTGATTCTTTTAATGTTTTACTTCTTTTATGGTTTGGAACCCTCGGTGCGCGAGTCCGACTCGCACTTGGCCGGTTTTTTTTGGTTAACGTATATTACGAGTTATCTGATGGTAAGTGATGATACAGCCTCTTCGGCTGAAACGCTGATTAAATTCTTAGCAAAGATAGACCGCCGTGGCCAGAAAGGTCTGGAAGAGATTATTATTACTAAAAAAAGCTAAACACTTTAAAGCGGAATAAGAGAGGTGACCTTTACCGATGTTGATTAATTTATTTTTACCCCTTACAAGTTAGTACTTGACTACGATCTCACCTGATGGTAACAGTAAGTGATGATGCAGTCGAAGATGTTAACGTACTAATTTGGATGGGGTAAGCAAAGTCACCCCAGAGGTTTCTACACAGCATCGCACCGGAACGCTAAATCGCTTGGCGGTATGTCTTTGCTGGTAGGGTGATAACCACCGACGTATATTGTACCTACGGTGATAACTAGCCACGCCCGAAGCCTCCCACCAGGCAAATTTCGTAAAAAGGTTTGATTGGTATACTTAAATAAACATAAATCAGCGATAACATTAAATAATATGATAAGACCTATAAGTATGATATTATAATGGTAACTACCTACGTTACACAAAAACTTTCTGTCGGATTTAGAACGGTACTTACGAAGGTTCACATTTTGGTAGCGCTGAGTCAGTGGCAGGGTCGTCGGCATGGCAACCGTCGCAAAGGAGTAGATTTATAAATTGCTTCATCATTTTTAACGCTTGATCGATCTCTCTTTCCTGAAACATGCTTCAAGTAAGAGTATGATATTGTGTGATATAAGAATGAATTATATCGGTGATTCCGAGGAATGGAGGATAGCAACCTTCGACTCTGTGGAGTTATTTCAAGCTACTTAGGTACCTCTTGTTTTCCGATGAAACGTTGGGCCGTCTTCACCATTATTTCATTACACGCGGTAAAACAATGTTCAATACTCCCGTACATACCACTATTATAGCCACTATTATTGATCACCCATCTATGTTCCTGTCAATACCAAGATATTCGCTTCATATTGGAGCCAATCCATTGCTTGCTATGTTTAAGTCGTGTAAGACTAATATCGTGTGAACAGGCAATGGAAATAGGGTTTCCATTAGTACTCTACGTACATAATAGATTGCTTCATATATTTTTTTTAACAATTATAGAGCAACCATACTTTCGGCAACACAGATATGGACGGCAACAACGTTACACAATCACATTCTTCACGATTCACAATCTTTCGACAGTCCACAATTTCGCAAGATAGACTTTAATCTGGTGGCGTATACATTGTACAGAATCTCTCAAAATATGCACTTCATAGATAATATAATATCTTTCCAAGGAATCTCATTTTAAACCTACAGAAAATCTTTAAAATGTCTAATATTAAACAAACTAAGCTACAAAAAATAAAAATAGTCACCTTCGTCTAACCTACCTCCGAGGTATTACGAAAAATTAAACGAACTAAGCTATAAGAAATAAAAATAAAAATATTTTTATAAATGAAAAGTGTATCAAAATTAACGCTACCAACGGGATTATCGTGCCAACGGTATTCGCTATCATAGCTCAGTTGGAAGAGCGGTCACTCGCGACAGGTGGTGGTCACGGGTTCGAATCCCGTTGGTAGCGTTAATTTTGATACACTTTTCATTTATAAAATTATACCTAGTGTGTGAAGCACTATAACAATAAAGTAAATTGTAAAATAAAAATAGTCATCTTCGTCTAACCTTTCTCCGAGATGTTACGAAAAGGCGAAGGGCTCAGTTATGAGTTAACTTACCTCGGAAGTCGGACACTCTTTAAAGATGTGGAAAATATCGAGATATAAATTGGATACACCCCGTAGCGTTATATCGCCACGGAAGCTATTATTACAGGTTTCATAACCCACACTTTATTAACGGCCTTTGATGTACTGTGCAATATTTTTACTGTATTTTCCTTACGTCTCCTCTAACCTCTGTTTTGCCCTTTATGTGGGTGTCTGATTTGATTAATAAAGGATTTTCAAAGTAGATGAATGTAGATTTATACATACTCGTAGTATGTCCATAATACTATGGTGGATTGAGTATCAATCCCTTAAAAAATTGGTGCTGAAACCCAGTTTTTTCATTTTATACAAATTGTTTGTATTCTGTATTCAAAATATTATAAAAACTCTAGGAAAGCTAACCAAAGTGAAAATAAAATTCCTGCTAAAATATAATAAAAGTAAATATTTAATAGCGACGACACAACGAGTGTGAAAGTAGTCTAGACGAGATAAAATGTATCACTCGTCGTCAAATTACAAGCATTTATATTAAATTAACGAAACTTTTACGACGTTTCGTCACTGGGATTGGTTGTGGTACCTATTATAGTTAATTTGTTTTGTTTTTCCTACCTTGATGACGTTAAACAGAAGTAGGTGCATGTTTATACCTAATTCTGCGTGGTTTCTTCTTTAAAAATACTCCTACAGACTCTTTTTTGTTTTTTTATCGTTCGTTCGTTCTTTTTACTACCCAATATTAATTAATAAATACCCATGAAAAAGATCTCAGATGGAAGTCGACACCTTAGCAACGTCTGATAGGTAGGTAGTTATCAAAAATTAATATTTGATACGAGAAGGAATCAGTTGATTTTGATGAATCAATGAAATAAAAACAATTTTCAAATTTTTACGATTGTTATGACATCGCGTCACTATTACCTATAACTATTCTAAATTTCAAGTCGATAGCTTGAATAGTTACTGAAATAATCGAGTGTGACAGACGGACGGACGGACGGAGAAAGTCTCACCATAAGGGTTCCATTTTTACCAAATTGGTATGGAACCCTAAAAATATAGGTAAGTGTATGCTTTACACTCAATGAGGAAATACGCTACGGTAAGAGGACGGGACATAAGTGAAATATGTTAAAGCCAAAAGTTACCCAAATATGGCATCGCGCATCATACATTTCGGTACTGCTGACAGCACATACCGCTGTCGATCGCATACATTAGCGCCATTTTACAGTTTTGACAAATTAAAAATCTGGCTTCAGGGCGGAGCCTAAAATTGTATGCGTGACGTCAGTAAGTGCTGATCCTTTAATATGTTTATTCAATGTTTGGACTCCTTTTAAGTATTTTGTAAGGTTACAAGCAGAACAGGTTATAGCCTTATAGGTAATACCGCGGCTGGTGACTGCAGTAGTGAGTCGGCTAATTGAATGAGCCCTATTTTCGCTAAATCCGCAATAAATCCGCCGCGGAATACCGAGTGCGGATTAGAGCGCGACAAGGATTAGCTTTCCGCACATTACACCGAAGATTTACAGAAAAAGCCCTAATTGTTAATTTTATACACTTTACTCTAGGTCTTTCTTTAACTTTTCCATATTATCTCAATAGACATATTATACTCAAGACCCGAGAAAAAAATATCGTCGGTTTACTGGTGTCAAAAAAATTGTTTTGACACCAACGTTTAGGTACGGCAAAATGTTCAGATGGGCTCATCCTTAGGTTCATATCAGTGCATATCTCACACTTCTCCGACCGCAAATAATGAATTTAATAAATAATAATTAACTAGTGTAGCTGTGTGGTAGATATAAGCTAAGACTAAATCCCATGTCGGCGCGCACGTATTTGGCTTTACCTGGGTTATAATTTAACACTATGACGTCGTCATTTAACTCTGCGGTGATGTTAGATTTGTTGTAGTGTTTAGATTTAACTTGGGTAAGACTGATACGTATTCGGATTCACAAAAACTTTTAGACACATAAAAAGATCGCTAAAGCATACTAATTGTTTAGTTTACTCGCATGACGTTCGGTGTAAATGTCGCCTGATTTTAGCGTTAAACACCGCTTAAACTAAATTACGTTATAGTTTAGCAACGAATATAATTAACATAAATTACATGACCTTAATAAAACCTTAATTATTCTAAAGAGGATTATTTAACGATACCGCACTTGTAATGGAAAGTAAAATGTGAAAAAATACTACTAGCTAAAATAATTAGTGATACTTTTACAAATCCTATACCTTTAAACGAGCAATTCTTGTATATATATATATTTCTATATAATCTGGATCTCGGCAACGGGCCCAACGATTTTCATGAAATTTAGTATGCAGGGGGTTTTGGGGGCGATAAATCGATCTAGCTAGGATTCATTTTTAGAAAATGTCGAATTTACCAAAAAAAAAAATAATTAAAATATGACTTCTGCTGCCATCTATTAGCCAGTAGTTAAACTACCGAGCGAAGCTCGGTCACCCGGATATTATTATTTTAAGTTAGTAATAATAATAAACAATACAAATTTATTTTCTGTTTTTTTTTCTGTCTTCAATTATTTATTTATTAGTATATCAAGATTAACATTAGCTTTATGTTAAATAATAGATAAAAATAGTCAAGATAGGCCCATCCGAACATTTTACGTAAACGTTCTTCATTCAAGAAAATGTAGCGTCATCTGTCGAAACTTCTGCGAAACACTTGTTTATTTAAAAAAAAATATTTTTTTTTATTTATGTGTCTGGTCACCTTGCTTGCAATATTATTATTAATTAAAAAAAAGAAATAGGTCTTTACCTATCTACCTATACTGACTACTGAGTACTGACGGGGGAGAGTGCAAAATAATCATTTTTGCTCCCATAAACTGGCGACATATTTTCGCGCTGTTCGCCCTGTCTTTAGTATACAAGTCTGTATGTTAAATAGGTACAACCAAAGAATGTCTCTAAATTATACTACATGTTGAGTTAGCCAGTAAGTGGAATGTACAATATTGTAAAAAAATTGTTCAAAATATAAATATTGTTGTGTACACGTTGGCTTCCTGATAAAATATAAAAAATAAGAAATAAATCAAGCGAATACTTCTATGAAATACAATATTAAATATGACTAATAGGGGCTTCATGCATAACCCAAATGTTGAGATAAATACCTAATATTCAGACGTGTCCATTGTCCAATACCCCGGTAAATCCTGGTGCATCTGATGAAGGTGGACGAATGGTGATAGGCAGCGCATTACTTGAAATAATATGTTAAAAACACCAATATCAACCTAAGGATGAGCGGTGAGCCCATCTAAACATTTTACAGTAAACCTTCTTCATTAAAAAAAATTTCATGTTTATTGCATATAAATCATGCGAACACTTCACTGTTTACCACATTACTGAAATACGGTTCTCTACAGTTCTATTCCGTGGATAGAGTTTTACTCTAATTTTATTTGTTCCCCACTTAGTTGCACAGTCTTTTCACTCTAACTAATGGTCTAACTCCAACTTAGGGAATGGGATAGTGAGTGAACAAATGGGCTATTCATCTAGGATGTATGAGGAGTCATTCGTTCATCCCGCTCGTTTCCGGTTCCGTTTTAATTAGTTACGACGCGCAACGCTTTGCGGTGGAGGATTTTAACTCAGTCTGGTTTAGGTGTAGACTTGGAATGCTTAGACATGAGGGTCAATTTTTCTACGTATTTTCTAATACTAGCAATTTTTTTTTTCATATTGTTCGGCACTTAGTATGAGTACCTAAGTGTTTTTAAAGTGAAACTTTTATTACAAACCTTTTCATCTGTGTTGCATGTCGCGTGACGGTCGGCTGCGGAGTAGGGATAAAGTGAAAGGCGCTCGTCAGAGCAGCCAAAGCCACAAAAGTTTCACTTTTACCGTGGTTTCATAAAACCACACAATCCTTTTTTATCAATATATGAATGCTGGAATTTGTTTTATTTTACTGCTTTTGGATGAATGACTTAATTATGTAGGTGCACTACCCAACCACTAGATTATATTTTGATCATTACTTTTAATTTTACTTCTGTTATGGAGAAAAATTTTTTTTGGACGTATTCATGTAAAACATCCAAGGTTCCCATAACAGACACAACGTACTTGCAATAGCTGTAGGTACGTTAAGATGGTAAGAAGTGTATGATTTTTTTCTCTTTGTTTATATGTATTTAAAACAAATTAAAATATTTTATTATAAATTAAAATATTTAATATGAAAAATAAATTTAAACCAACATTGTATTTTTGTTGAACTAATACTTGTACAACCTAAGTTAAGGTCAGGGTTTATATCAAATAAAAAAATGAAGCTAACTAAGTAAGTGGCTATGCACCAGCTACAACAGTAAATTTAGTGGAATAAAGGCTTATTTATTTGATAAATTTATTATTTAGCTATTCCTTTTTCCTGTGCCATGTCTATTTAATTTTCAATTCGCGTAGTATTAAATAACACGGGACGGGCGTTTCCGGATCGAGTTCGGAGGCATAATTTTGGAGTCCGTGACTTTCTAACAGAGTGTTTCAGGCACCTAAGTAAGGCTCTGCGTACACTATGCGATGCTATTATTAACACTGTGTTACATTTTTAACGTTAAGGGCAACCCCACTATGTAAGTTAAGTTTTAAGTAGTGTTCATTGTTTGAAATAGCTTGTTTCATTATTGAGCGTTTTGCTTAAGTAGTGGTAAAAGATCTTGCTTCTTGTCCATAGCCTTAACTGTTTGATTGAACTGTTTAATTTGTGACGATTGCATTGACGTAGGGTGTGTTGTTTAGTACCCAAAATCTCTTTTGGCACCAGTTTGTCAATCTAAGATTGATTGATTCACGGTCCGCTCCACTCCGCTTCAGTGGAAACGTACCCTAAGTTAAATAAATTCGTTGCACTTTTAAAGAATAGACCGTGGTAATTTTAATATCAATTTCATCTCTACCCGATACTAACGTAAGTAATATCATTGTATTCGGTGCCAATACTCTCACATTCATATCTCTACCCGGTTCTAAGAAAAAAAAGATAAAATCTGGGGAGAGACGGTAAAATGACCAACAAAATGGCCCAACGAGAGTTGAGTTTACTCTTTTGACCCCTTAAAATCCTTTTAACCCTTTATAAATGACAATGCATCTAAATAACATCAATTTGGTGCAAAACGTCGTTCCTTGGAAGTGATCCCAACTGCTTTCAGTAAGTGACACTCTAAACTATCCATCGAAGTGCTAACACCGTCTTATGCGGCAGTTTTGGAGGCAAACTTCGTCACACCGCAGTTTAGAACTTGGGTGCAATTAAACGACACCTACTTCTGTAGACTCGTGGCGTCTGGTGTCTAGTGGAGTGACACCATAAATCAAGAAGTTAAGGTGCTGTGTTAAAACAAATTTGGAAAACTGTGTTCGTATAGCATCGTTTTATGTAAAATCTACAGCTTTTATCACAAATATAAAAATATGTGTCACTGTTCTTGACATGACGGCTGATACCGAAACATGATTTCGTAACTTTAGTCGATAGAACAAAATAAGAAAGTTGCCACTGCAAATACAAAGATCTGCATTTTTCTCAGAAATGGTTACATATTTTTTTTTTGTGAAATTAAATTTGGTTCTGTTTTATTGTAATATACATAGAAATTATTTTTATCACATTTGCATTTTCTATATTTTCACATTTTTTAGCAAACAGTGACCGTGAATCAACTGTTCACTGCGTCTAATAAGGCGATAAAATGTAAAGTATTGAAATGTATTTCTTCTTAATATCTGGATCAAAATATAGCGCTGGATTAAGTTAGTTAAGCAATTAAAAAATATACAAATATTGTCTACTATATGTAATAGGAGGCCTGCATCCATTTATTAACATAGGTAAATAGGCATGGGCTGGAATTTCAAAAGTCTTATACATTCGTTTCGTTTGACCGTCAATACACGTTTGTCATACACTACTCTTAGTACACGCTAAGCAAGCTGCCAAGTATTAGAGGTTTTTAGCTTTGAGGGGTTTGCCACTTTGAGAATATCAGCCATCTAAATTACGTTGGTCCGTTACTCCATTGCACTGTGATTGAAGGACAAACAAGGAAACCAACAAACTTACATTTAAATCTGTACGTGTGGCTTTTAAAGGAAACCTAAGAAGGCTGGTTAAAATTCCAGCAAAGATACCACGACAAAGAAAGTATAAACTAAGTATAAGCCAAAGTGTCGCCTAATAGTACAGAACTGAAGTTCTGCAAGCCAAAGTTTATAC
Organism: Coenonympha glycerion; assembly: GCA_963855885.1. Lineage (NCBI taxonomy): Eukaryota > Metazoa > Arthropoda > Insecta > Lepidoptera > Nymphalidae > Coenonympha > Coenonympha glycerion. The sequence goes on from OY979631.1 coordinate 10,889,759, forward strand.
GAACTGTAGAAGTTAGACATCCAGAAAGCTTACTTGCATTCTGATAGCGTGAAATTTCAAACAGTGAACTGTTTTGCTTGAATTACCATATCTTCTTTATATTTAGTTAAATAAAATCGAAGTATCTGTTTTTATAACTGATAGAAGTTATGCTTTTCAAGAACGATCACATCTTCAACTAGATATTCACTCACCATCAGGTAGGTTAGGTAGGTAGGTACTTACTCTTCGTCACTCAACAATTCTGAAAGGATTTTGACCGGACGGCCCTCGGTTGTCACAACCCCTGATTAATGAGTTAACCTATTTTCCTTAAAGTGAGAGGAACTATGGAGGTCATTTGAAGTTCAAGTAACAAGAGCAAAGACAGATTTAAAAAATTTAATCGGTCCGTGATGCCACGGACCAGCAGATAAAAGTTTTGTCAACAATTTTAAAACTATGTAAGTAGCGTATAGAAAAATAGGTCCTATAAAACTGTGCGGAGAATATTATCATCATGGAAAAAATTGTTAACTATAAAATATCGAACTACTTTCTTCTCTTCAAAGATATCTTGACGGATTGACGCCGTCCGTCATCGATTTATACGCCGTAGATACGCCGGGACTTTCTCTACGTTGACAATTTTGATAAAACGACGGACAAGTCCCGCTGCGATACTCAGTTTTTTCTATGCGATAAAACTCTTATCTCCCTACTAGGGCAAGTATACGTCGAAGTTAGCTGACATTAACTAAATAATGCATACTTTTTTAGGCACTCATAAACCTTGTACAAAATGAAGTACAATGAAATAGTGCAATGCATTGTGGAATTAATCACAGTTCACACTAATATTATAATGGCGAAAGAAAGTTTGTGCGCCTATGTTTATTGAACCGATTTGACTGAAATTTGGAATGGGGATAGATAATATCTTGAATTAAATTATTTCTTCTTTTTATCCCCGAAAAATTCACGGAATTTCTGTATTAATAAAATCTTAATATATATAAATCTCGTGTCACAATGTTTGTCCTCAATGGACTCCTAAACCACTTAACCGATTTTAATAAAATTCGCACACAGGGTGCAGTTTGCTCTAACTTAAAAGATAGGATAGCTTAAATCTCAATTTATCTATTTTTTTATATCCTTAAGGGCAAAACAACGTTTGCCAGGTCAGCTAGTATACTTATAATTATTCTAAGTTGAACTGAAAGGGCTATTTCTTGTACGTTGACAGTTAAATAATCAAAATGTCTTCTTCTTTGTCGTGGTCATCAAATTAGGAGCTGACACTGTTCGAGGCCGATGTTATTGTCCTCACTAGCCTACGCCACCTTCCACGTGGTCTTGTGCCTTCCACTTTGCCCAACACGACGAGTCGCTCGATGGAATCGTTCCCTCGCCGGGAGACGTGTCCGAAAAACTTAAGGATGCGACTTTGTACCAACGTCGATAAACGATTTTTAATGCCTTTTTAACGATTTTTAATGATTTTATTGCCTTGCTAGTTCTTGGAGTATAGAATAGAGTAGTAAATTCGGTCCATGATATTCGGTCCATGATATAATCAAAATGTACTGCAATATAAATATCCCAAATGTTACAACAAGATAGAGACAAAAAAAATTAAAGAAGTTATTTAGCATTCAGACATTCAATCTCGGGAGAAACACCCTCATTTGTCGTTCCCTTATTTTTCCTTAAGGCCTATTAAATAAATGTCCTCCTAACGTTCGTGCTTATAATCCTACAATGGTGTTCAGTTGGGAGGAAAGTTTTGATTAAATGTTATATGCCCAAATTATTAATAAACCGTGTCATTTTTTAGTCCCCGGAGTCCTTGGCATACAGTTTTACTTACTGTGAAACTAAATAGCAATAAGCATCATATTTTATGTAACGGTGAAAAAACAATAATATATGCATATCTATGTCCACTTTAATACAGCTAACTGGCACAGCGCAGCGTGACGGTAAATCTATCTCATAGTAAGTAAAAGCGGTTGATAATAATAAGCCATTTTTATTTATCGATACGACGCACCCGTATATTCGCTATTGATTAAACATATTCAGCACTTACTGACGTCACGCATACAATTTTAGGCTCCGCCCTGAAGCCGAATTTCTAATTTGTCAAAACTGTAAAATGGTGCTAATGTTAGCGACCGACAGCGGTACGTGCTGTCATAACTGTACCGAAATGTACGACGCGTGACGCCATATTTGAAAATTTTTGGCTTCAACATACGTCACATGTTTCCCGTCCTCTTAGCGTAGCGTATTTCGTCATTGATAATCACAAATGAACTTCAATTTTATAAGCCGTAATTTATTTAAATTAAATTCCTAAATACGATGAAATATAGCACGAGTACAATTCGTTACTGGCCGATTTTTTTCCCTAAATTGGCTGTCCTCCAAACTCAGGGGGTATAAAGCCATTTTAATAATCGTGTTCCATAAATTTTCACAACATAACTCTTGTAAGCCTTGACTAATATACGCGCTGTCGCTTTACAACGACATTTTTCAGTTAAAAATGATGGTAACGGAAATAATAAAGCTAATGTAACTCGTTGATGTTGCTTTGGTACATTATTTGACTATCTTCACCCTTTACAATTTGACTCCCATGTACAATGAGTTGCAGAGAAACATGCTTAATGAGGAAAGTTTTCTTCTTTCGTGAAATTCGAGGATATGAGATAAAGTCGTTTTGGGACAAGCAATCATTTATACAAAACCCGTTGGATGTTTAAAAAAACCTATAGCTACTTATCTCCGTAGCACAATCAAAACGGGGTCGAAATATCGACAGTTTAAATCGTCCTTTTGATCGTGCAACTTGGTATAACTATACAAGATAACCCGTACGTAGCAGGAACGGGTTGCTACGTACACAGTAGCGCATCAGAATGCTTAATTACAATATCTGGGCGTTGGTATCATCTCAGAATAAGATAAGTTTGGTTAGTATAGATATTACAATCCACGATGACACTCCCCACTCTATCTTACTCCATGTGAATTGAGTAACATAAGCTATTTCGACAGAGTGTATAAGTAGAGGAACCAAAGAAGAAATAGGTAAAGGAACCAAAGAAGATATAGGTAAATTGTGTAAAAGAAGATAGCACGTTGACAGGAGAGATTGGAAGAAGACTCCTTTACGGGTCCATCGAACCCAAGGACCACTCATTTTGTACGGGAAATCTTGGGAAAAATTAAGAAATTCCACGGGAAACATTTTTGTAAAAAAAAGGAACTGCACGCGGGCGGAGCCGCGGGCAACAGCTAGTTAGATTATAATTTATCTCACGAAATTTTGAACTGTAAAAAGAGTAACTAATAAGTAATAATTATACCTTATGTAAAAGAATAATTGATTATAATTTATAATTTACCGAAAGTGAATGCGTTTGTTATAGTTCACAATCTAGCGAGATAGATTATTATAATTTAATTTCGTCTCCCATGAGTTATAAGATGGACTTGAGAGGGACCTTATAAAAATATATTATTTTAAAGGATCGCTTGTCTCAAAACGACTTTGTCCCATACCCCTTGCACTACACGAAAAAAGCTACGCAACAGCAGCAGTACAACCTAAGCTACGACGTTAAGGTGTTGCGGCCCTACCAGCCCGCGAAATTCAAATTTTATTTAGTTTTTCGCAAATATTAGACTAACTAAACATTTTAGATTTATGGCAATGCATTTTGCGGGCCTACTTTTTATGCATCTACATGTGTTTAATAGAAACTTTGCTCAAAAGTTCCCACTCATCTCATATTGGTTCCCGAAAGATAATTTTTTGCAGTTTCCCAGATTTCGAGCTATCGGGAACCAATATGAAGTAAATGAGTATTTTTGAGCAGAGTTTTTATTAAAAACATGTAGATGCATAAATTCTGTGCCCGCAAAACACATTGCCATTAACCTTCGATGTATAATTAGCCCACTATGAGCAAAAAACTAAATAAAATTTGAATTTTCGCGCCCGGATGTTACCCATTGCCCTTAAAGCTATGATTTTTCGTAACTACGAAGCTACGTACGTAGCAATGTAGTTGATAGCTACGAACAATCACTGCTTTAATAATAAATAATCTACTTCTACTTCGATATAAGTGCACGAATTAGATATAATTAGACACTTGATGCCGTTTACATAAGCTCTCTTTTGTATCATAAAAATTGAGTTGACAACATAGATTCATATCTGCTGGTGCCATCCCACGGTCCCCTTATTGTTTATGTTGGGAACTTGTTGTTTATTCTGTGTTTTACGAGGCTTTTATAAATTAGAGGGCTCATTCAAAAGTTTATTATGAATGCGGCAAACCTTCCGGCGAAAGTTTAAATGGTTTTTAACCCACAATTTTGTGGACACTCCATAACAATTTGTAGATTGTTACAACCTCAATTAGTGTAATCTCTAACGCTTTGTTACTATTCGATGCAGTTTATTACAGGTATCCTGAGATCCAGTGAGATCATTTCTTAACCCTTCCTTATATTATTAACATGTTTATTTTTAAACAGAAAACTTCTTTAGGCGCGTTGGAAACTTTTGAGATGGGAAAAACCCATTGAACTCCTGACACCGTTACTAAGACCTCACATTGTTACCGTAACCGGCATCTCTGTTTAAATTTTCACTAACATCGGCACAACTTTTTTAAACTAGCGGATGCACGCAGGTTTTGCTCAATCCTATTGCCCTTCTTCCTCCTAAGGGGGAAGAAAATTTTTGACATGCAAAGTCTTTCACCGCTAGGGTGAAATTCCCGGCCACTCTTTTTAGGATTCCGCACCTCAAAAAAAAAAACGAAACCCTTATAAGATCATCATCAAGATTGGTTGTCCTTCTGTCTGTCTGCCTGTCTGTGTGTCACGACCCTTTATTTCAGTAATTATTAAAGATATCGACATGAAATTTGGTGTAGATAATGATGGCCCGTCGTTAGTGCAATCATAAAAAATTTAAAATCTTTTTTATTTTTATTTACAAAGGGGGGGTAAACCGGGTCGTCAGAATTTTAAAATGAGATAACTATATTGAGTGGGGTATCATATGAAAGGGCGTTACTTGTGTATTCTCAAACCTATTTTTATTTATTTTTTATGCCCGATAGTTTTTGATTTATTGAGCAAACTGTCGAATACCGTTAACCCCGTGCGCGAGCCCGACTGGCAACTGACCAATTATTTATATTATCATTCCACCTGGTTGAAGATTATTCTATACAATGTTTCTAGGAAATGAAGGGTGCAGGATCGCCATTTTGCAAGCTTGGATGCCCAACGTGTGCCCCATCGCTATACGCCACTTCAGCTGTGACTGCAGATATGTGAGTGATTCCCGTGGATCCGTAGATTTCTAATTTTATCGCGAAGCTTAGTTCTATATCTCTTGCTAAATACTTCTGAGCTATCTTATGAGGCAAAAAATCGATGCCCATGTATTTCATAACACAAGAAACCTCGACTATTTGACGAACAGTTTACTATTCAATGTACGGTTTAAACCGGCACTTGATCGGTGTGATTCCAGCATAGTTCAGGTTGGAACTGTAAAGGATTACCCAAATTCCATAGAACATTGTACTGGTAAGCCATAAATCATTGTCAATATTCAGAGTTCGATATTAAGCAGTGCCCCAAGACAAAGCGCCGTGTTCCCGTCAGCACTTGATAGATTAATTGTCGCCTCAACTATGTAAAGGCGCCGCTGGTGGCGTAGCGTAAGAATATAATATTATAATATCTAAATTCCTCTAAAAATTTTATAATACAGTTTCTCATGACTTGTGTAGGTATACTTCATAGCTTTTATGTACGCATTTTAATATCATCGTCTATTCTATTATTATCTGTCATTTAATTCCGTCGTCCGGCATTGAAAGTTAGGTTAGGTTAGGTTAGTATAATAGTTAGTATTTCGGTATAATCCTTCCATAATGCTGCGAGCTTTAATTTGGTTAAAGGTTAGAACTATACAGAATGTTTGTATATAAATAAGACTTTTTTGATATTATACGTAATATTGCACCAGAATAACTGGTAACAATTTAACATATTTATATAGACCGCTAAAGCTTCACATACTTAGTAAAGAATGTGTAAAACTACGTATGCGTTCGATAGGTTGATTACGTGACTTATGAATAATAACAAATGAATGGAAAGGATAATGTGCATGAACTAATGAGGATGCCATTCGTTTATTCCGTACATCATCTTCAATTTTCGGAAGTTAGCGTTTGTTGAAAGATACATTCGGGCTAGAAGGACAGATTACAACTTTTTATGATCTATGTTTGATTGGACATTCTTTAGGTTACTGTTAATATTTAGATATCCGCATTCAAAGAATCCATAACCCGGTCAATATAGTTTGCTACAAGAAACTCAAAAAGTTTCTTGGCTAGTCTGTTTTATCTTTGTGGTATATAAATTATTGCAATGTTCTCTCTAGAGAGTGCTTTTCTTATGCGTCTATAAGATTCAGAAGTGGATATAATATGCGTTCCCCTGCAACCTAATAATTTGTTAGTCATGCAGTATTTGGAATATATTCAGTATTCAGCTTAAAGCTTTGAACGAGGTCGGCATTGAGAACTGGGTCCGATTGTGAATGGGATAACCGTATATTGCACAAAAGGAATCAAGATTACAGGTATATGCCAGTGCAACCGACATAACATGTTGACCTCTATCCAAGTTTTGCTTAAGTAAATGTGTAAAAACTATTTATGAATAAGCAGATTTCGTTGATAATATTCCAGTAGAGTCGTCTAAAAAGACGTATATTATCCAAAAATACTATTTGTAGTAAGACCCAAGACACCCAAGACGGTTTTTATTTTTGTTTTCCTCGCTCTTACAGTGTAAGTGTGACAGGCAAGTTTTGCGGAAAAATATCACAAAAAAGAACCTTTTACCTAATTACTAAAAAACTAACTTCCTATCGAGAAAATTTCTTCCAATCGTATTTCTGCTTCTGAATTTAGATTTAAGACTTAAAATACAGGACGTTTTAAATAGAAATAGCTTTATACTTTTTAACCAGAATGTCACTAGAATAACCGTTTCTCGCTAATGTCAGAGACACAACTCATATTTGTGGCAAACAATACCGTTTCCAAACAAAGTTGAAATAAATTCATCATCATCTGTTTATTATAGTCCCTAGTGAATAGTGATATCATATTATTTTATCTATCTCTACGTACTTTTTGCCAGCAACAGGTTTTCACTCACATATCGTGTCTCATAGTCGTTTAGTATTACAGGCGGGGTAAAAAAGTCTACTTATGCTCTGACTGCTAAAACAATCTAGTATCTATTTTACTATTCACACCACGTTTCCTTTTTAAGCCCTGATATATGTCGGACACTTGCAAAAGTGAAGCATCCATTCAGTGGATACATGCATGTCGCTTCAGGCTCTGACAATCGACTGACTTTGAAATATTAACAACTGTACAGCTTGCTTATGGCGCCCGTTAACATCAAAACTCAGCATCTGAAAAAAGTTCAACATTTGCATCTAAAAACTCAGTTCTGTTTTTTAGGGTTCCGTACCCAAAGATTAAAAAAGGAACCCTATTACGGAAACTTAGCAGTCCGTCCGTCCGTATGTGTGTCACCAGGCTCTATCTCTTGAACCGTGATAGCTACCGATTTGTAATTTTCACAGATGCTGTATTTCTGTTTCCGCTATAACAACAAATACAAAAAAACTGGAATAAAATAAATATTTAAAGGGGCTCCCATACAACAAACGTGATATATTTGGTTGTTTTTACTATTATATTGATAACGGTAACAGGTAGACGTTTGAAATTTTCACAGAATATAATTAACCTATTAGAGACATAATTAACCTATTACAGGCATAGGTACTTATTAACATATTAAGTACCTAAGTCTCTCTTTTTGAAATGGTTGTACCTCTCGTAAATAGTAAAAAAATAAATGATATTCCAACGATCAATTTCAACTTGTTTTCAAATTCCTTTACAGAACTTCACGGGATGAATTTTCAAACACTTGTTACGTATTCTCTTTGCGCCTCTTTCTTGGATACTAATTCGGACATATACGAGTACTTTGATGGAGCACTATTGCTTCTAGAAATCGAACATAACATCCTTTTGCTTTAGTTCTATAATATTTACCACACTTAGCGGTCGCCTAAGTTCAAACTTCAAAATATTAGGGCATAGGTACATAACTCCTTTCTTAATTAGAAATCTATAACATTTTGTTCAAATATGTAAATGGGATATCCGTATATCTATCTATATATCCAACCGAATGTTATGTTTAGTTTGAGCCTAGAAACACACAAACTATAAAATTTTGGCTTCCTAATATTATATGAATATTTTTTCTATTGAGCTGTTGGATATACTTACTCGTATATAGTTATTCGCTTAGTTCCTATTTTATTTTCATATGACATAGTACAGACTTGTATTTGTGACGTCTATCATGTGAATCTACAGTCTTCTACACGCGAGGGAACTTCACGACTCAGTAGCACTTCTTATTTGAACATTATTATTTTAACGTTTACAGAAACATAATTAATCTTACTTTAATAAAGTGTTTACCATAGCAAAATAACTCTCGAGCACTTCTTTTATTTATCTGCAGAGTTGATTGGCACCGAAACTCCTACAAGTTGTTTCGTTCGTAAACCAACTTAACTGTAAGGAAAGAAACTAGATTAATTTGTTCGGCAACTCCTGAAACTTATTGTTACTTCTCATTGTATTTCTTACGTAGGCGGCTAAAGGTTCTGGTACTAAATATTTGTTGATTTTCTAAAATAAATTTAACGTATTCTAGTCCTCTGCAAACGAGAATAGTACGAGAACCAGCCCCCCCCTATTTAAAGTCAAATCAAACCACATTAATTTTTTTTTAATTTCATGAAATATCATGTAGATACCCCTGACAGGGCGGACGGGGTGAAAAAATGTTGCCAGTTTATCGATGCAAAAAATGCTTGTTTTGCCACCAACAGTCAGGCAACACTATAGTTCGCTCAGCAACCACATAAAGAATTTTGAAAGTTGGCGCTACTGTTTACTTGTACGAAAAAGGTTCACGTAAATCATTTGGATGCTATATCCTGAGGTTTCTTATCGGTGTTTCAAGATCAATATCTAGCGCAAGACGAGTATGAAAGGTTACAGTAAATAATTTACAGTTAAATATGGTTATAAATAGCATTAGTTTCGATTTGGTCCACACAAGTATGACGCACTCTTGTAGGTATCGATCGGTACCTATCGTCATGGAGTTCTGAATTGCCCGGAAAGACAGTTGCTTTAAATAATACCTAGTATTCGAGTATTACAAAATGATACAGTTTTATTACGTCAAATTATTGTTACAACCTCCGCTCAAGTTATTTTTATGGCGCTATTCCCGAAACGAAGCCTTAAAAGCGATAAAAATGGTGTAATATAATTTTCATTTCGACGGATTCTGAAGATTGTTTATGGTTCTAATAAAATTGGTAATAACTATTATTAAAATATATTCTATTAAATTCAATATTAAACTAACTGGCCCGACAAACGTTGTTTTGACATTAGGGATATAAAAAAATAGCTTACAAACTACTTTCAGACCCACCAAACATACACAGAAAATTTCAATACAATCGGTCGAGCCGTTTCGGTGGAGTTTAGTAAAAAACACGAGACACGAGAATTTTTGGTATTAGAAAAAGTTGAATACGGAAAACTAAAAAGCATTGATTTCCTTCGGTCTCGTTTCTTTCTATTCGTTATAGGTGAATTATTACAGATATATTTGAGTGAATGTCGTAATCATATATTTTATATTATAAACAATGTCTGCTCAAAATGATGCAGATGATTTTATACTACTCATTGAGTGGACAACGCAGAAAGCACTCGAAATTCTCACATAAACCCCTTTTTTATTGGTCAGATTGTCTCGAAGGTCAACTATAACCAAATGTGATTGGCGTAAGTCATAAGAAAAACGATTGTAGCTAATGTTTTGATGGTATAACTTTTTAATTTGAGGTTATACTTCAATAGTCCAACGATAAAAGAACTGGCTGAAACCAAAACTGTAGCTAATTCGATATATTTTCTATCGAATTAGCTACAGTTTTATACAGTATTTTTCTATCGAATTAGATACGTTCTGTGATATAGGTATACATATATATACTGTATTATATACTTTTTTAACTAGCACAAAATGCCTAGCACGTACCTCTCCCTCAAGGAAAACGTACCTATGGTTTAAACAGGTAGAAAATGCCCAATCCTCTCTCAATGACAAAAAACTGGAACTTTTAATATTGTATTTTTAAATAACAACTCTGTTTCCATGATAGTCGCTTTTGGAGTATAAATACTCTTGCGTATTTACCGTACTTGTAAATTGCGTCAGGTTAACACAACCTATTTGCGGGCCGCCATCGATCTTCTGCCGTCAACAGTTCCCATTTACTCTGGCGGCTTGGCTTGTCACCGGCAAAGATTTAAATCGTTAGATGGGCTCTAAGCCTACATTGCGCACATCAAAAACGTCGACAAACATGTTGAGTGAGTTCTCTCAGCATGCTGAAGCTTCACTTGTGACACAGAGAGTGACAACGTGTCGCACACAAGACAAAAACGTGGAGGTTTTTGAAGGTTTAGCGCTCACCTAGCGATTTAAATCTTTGGTCACCGCAAATATATTTTGTAATTCAACAACGTGAATTCAGGTTTGTGTCGTTGTGATGCGGATAAAAAATTTACATGGGTAATATGGATGTAGTTACTGAGGTATTTTCGTTTATAGCTTGGACCACCCATCAAGGCGGGACTTGCTGGCTCATAAAACGCAAGACTGCTGATGGTAGTAAACTTCAGATTTGGAGCCCCACACTACTGATGAACTAGTGCCGTCTTTTATTTCCCTTCACATAATCTATATATATAAAAAAATGAGGCATTTTGGTTGTTCCACGGATTCCGTCTAAAGTATAGGTCGTAGAGATCTGAAATTTGGTGCCTAGGTAGATATTAGGTCATGAATTCGTACTAAGACGGAGATTCCAGAAATTCAAATTCTAAGGGGTAAAAATCGTACATTTAAGGGATTTTCCAATACAAAGGTTAATTTTTTTCGTTGTTCCAGGAATTCCCGAAAAACTAAAAGTCCTAGAGAACTGAAATTTGGTGCCTAGGTAGATATTAGGTCATGAATTCGTACTAAGACGGGGATTCCAGAAATTCAAATTCTATGGGGTAAAAATCGTACATGTAAGGGATTTTCCCATACAAAAGTGATTTTTTTTTCGTTGTTCCAGGAATTCTCGAAAAACTAAAAGTCGTAGAGATCTGAAATTTGGTGCGTAGGTAGATATTAGGTCATGAATTCGTACTAAGACGGGGATCTGAAATTTGTTAGCTAGGTTTTTTATTAGGTAACAAAATCAATTCGTACTCAGATTTATCGGGGTTTTTGAAATACAAATTTTGAAGTTTTAAAATTTCGAATTTTTTTGTTACTGGGCCGATTCCTCTGAAAATCGATATTTGAGGATCGCAACAAGCATGGAGAAGGAATTTATGGTCAAAATTTAGAAAAGTGGCCGCCATTTTGAACTTTTTTGTTACTAGGCCGATTGCTTTGAAAATCGATATTTGAGTATCGCAACAAGCATGGAGAAGGAATTTGTGGTCAAAATTTAGAAAGTGGCCGCCATTTTGAACTTTATTTTTACTGGGCCGATTGCTCTGAAAATCGATATTTGAGTATCGCAACAAGTAAGCATGGACGGACATACGGGCAGACAGCGTAGTCTTAGTTCCCGCGTTTTACCCTTTAGGTACGGAACCCTAATTGAACTATATTAAACTTTTTGTAACGACCTCATATTTCAAAATCGATAAGTGATTTAGCAGCAAGTACAAAGAAATAATTTGTCGTCAAAATTATCAAAATAAATGGCAGTTAAAACAGGAATTTTGGAAATTTAACGCCTGAGGTTGTAAAGCAGAGGTCAATCGTGAGCGAAGCCGCGGGCGTCCGCTAGTATTATATGTATTCAAGCTATAAGGCTTTGTCAACATAGCTGAATGTAACTAGTGACTATTAATTATTATTTCTGTGTATGGAAATATTTAACTCAATTACACGTGAGTGCGCGTGTGTGTGCGTGTGTTTTTGCTTCTTCACGCCTCAACTTCACAAACATTTTGTATGAAATCCTTTCCGGATTAATTTTTAAGTAATAATGGGCAAATTTTTATCCCGGAAGAAGTCCAATGGTTCCCTCGGGATTGGTAAAAAACTGAGTTCGCGCGAACGTAACTGCAGATTAAAGCTAGTTTTTCATTCAGTTTATAAATGGAAAAGCTACTTGGTATTTTAATAGTCTGGTAAGTATCCTAAGAATTTTTTCCGGCCATTACGTCGGAACACTGGGCTAGAAAGGAATACAATTAAACACCTTCGCTTGTTTACGTACATTTTATCTTAAAGAAAACTAATTCCTGAGGAAGTATATTTCAAAATAAACGGGGCACATTGATTAACGTCTGCCTGATATTGCGTTGCGCGAAAAATAATATTTTCTCCGTAAACTTTTGCGTTTCGAGACGAAATTAGCCGTCGACGCACAAAAACAACTTTTATTCCTCTTTAGGGTTCTATCGTACATGCCCAGATTAAAATATGGGAAATTCATTCTGCTGACTTCATAACTTTTGTTGTATGACGGTTCAAAGTCGGGATTCAGTTCGAGATAAAGAGAAAATCCAACTGCATAATTGATTCAAATCAATATTTATATAAATATGCAAAAAATACTAATACCAAGCAGCGATGAGCTTACATGTTTGCTGCTGATTTATTAATGTATGCATCAATTATTCAGCCCAGGCGTGAATTGGCTGGTGATAGTTGGTTACCGCCATAAGGAGAAATTGACGCCTAATGTGTAAATGTGAAGACCTGTTTAAAAGTTTGCTACAATGGTGTAGGCCGCGAAGTTAGCCTTGTTTTTAATTAAAAAAAAATTACGGGTACCAGAGATTTAGTGAAAAGTGGTGTAGATATACCTAATATGAAATATGATAAGAAGGTCTTAGCCCGTTATAAAAACAACTCGCCTACGTGCCATCTTTAGGTTTTAAATTTGTACGGAACCCCTATGCTATACTATAACACACCTTAGCTCTCAGAGCTGTCAGAGTTCTGTTTATTGAATTTATTTCTCATCTAACTCTAAATTAATTTGCTACCTAATTTTTCTTATTTTCGTCGCATGCAAAGTTTTAACTTTCAGATGACTGTCTTATGCTCGTTTTTTGCCATGCCAACATTTTAAGGAACACCTAAGCCCATAGGTGACAGTTTTCCCTTACAACAACTGTCACCTAAGGGCTTAGGTGTCTCCTTAAATGTTGGTGAAAACTAGGTAGCATAAAAGTCGAAGTGCCTTATTTTAAATAGGCCTAACAGAGTTTTACAGACATAGATTAAGTAAATAAATTATTATACTTAAATAATAACTGTATCACGGCTTAAAACTAAGTTAACGAAAGTTCCAATGTGACCCGAACTGAGAATGAGCCCACAGCAAATTCTGACGGAGTTTTTTAATTGATAAATTATTTATAATTTTTACCTAAATGGTAGAAAACTTAGTCAACCCAATAAAAAGTTTGCTATAGATTAATCAAATTAAATAATAGGTTATTACGCTTGTATCAAAATTTACTATTTTGTTTTTGGTAGAACAGAATTTTCAGTGCAGGAAGTTCTTAGTTTTTATTATAATATTATTTATTTATTTATTTAAAAAAAACAAAATGTAGGTTTGACTGTTTTATATGACGATCTAAGTATGAGGTAGGTACTTACATTACAGTTAATATAATATTTTATACACTTGGCTCTATATACCTTCAAGATACTAAAACCCACTGGACTGGGCAGTATAAAAGAGAATATCTGCATTTACGTTTGCGTTCTGCCATAATATAAAAGAAACAAAGTAATAGCTGTTGTAGTAAGATGTGATTAGGTTGTAAACGCTCAGGTTATTTTATAGCGGACATAAACTCACTTTAAGTAGCTTAGAATACTGTCTAAGTACCTACTGTATAAAAGGTGAACCGTACCTGTCTAGGAAAATTAGCACGGTAAGAAATAATGTTCGATAAAATGTTCATGAATGTTATGCCAACTAGAGACTGCAATCTGAAAACGGATACGGTAATCCGGATTATCTGGCATCGGATCCGGTATAAATAATATACAGTATATTTAGGTAATAACATAAATGGAACAATCATAAACCTTACGAACCTTATTCAAAAATTATAGAGATACTGTTATTTTATCTTGCAATTAGGTATTATAACTATTAAATATTTAGTAAATAAAACTGAACAAATTATAATTATATTTGTATGTAAAATCTGTGTTTGTATGCATGATTTATATATTGAAATTTTGCTTGTTTAAAATTTTGTTGAACAATGTTTGTAATTATCTTCTGGGAAATAAAAGGCTTATTTATTTATTTATTTATTTAACAACCATTACCATCCCAGCAAATAATGTCAATGGACAGACAACATCTCCTATCGCGCGAAGGCAAGGGGGTAAGTACCTGCTGATACCTACGTGCTGAACAAGGGGACTCTGAAACAACGGTAAGCTGGAAAAACTTATTTTCCATTTTCTTACGTTTTCAAACGTCTCGTTAGACGTTTTCCAAGATTGAGATCAATACAAACAGCGGAGGAAGACGCTGTTTTATTGAAGCCATACGTTTTACTGCACACTAAATAGATGCTGTTCTTTACTCCCTGCACTTTAGAAAGAGGCATATACACTTGCTACATGAAAAAAATAACAAAACTATTGAAATAAAATTTAAACCTGCCGTGCTATTCTGCAAAAATACTTAAAGCAGCGACGAGCGTACATCTATGCATCTATGAATTTGTCATTTGTAATAGAGTACAATTTTGCATGCCATCATCGGGTTGGCAGCTGTCTGGCAGCTGTTTCAGAGATGGACATTTTGTAGAATAGCATTGCTGTTTAGGTATGTGTTAGGTTCTGAACGTTTGTGTTTAAATCTGCATTGGGAAATACGCAAACGAACCTGGACTGGTCTTCAAATACCTAAAAGTTCTATTCTCTGAAACATATTTACGTAAAGTTAATTCAATAGACGAATATATAGGCTACTCATTCTAAGAGGCAATAGCAGTTTGAGGCGAACACTCGTAGTATCTTTCTGCATTTCGTTTTATCGCATCGCGCGTTCAATGATCTATGTCATACAATGCCTCTTGGTACAAGCTATAATCCTGTAGAACTTTAGCGATACAGCGATTATGATGGGCGATCAAATACCTCAATAGATAAATATATTAATTTAATATTTGTTATTCTAGCAGCATATTAAAAAAAACTATTCCAGCAGATTACCAGCAGGCTGTCTATATCTTATTATACTATATATAGCTCGATTACCACTGACTGACTGATTGACATAATTGTTCTCCCAGAAAGAGACAGAAAACGATATAATGATGTACGGGAGATGTGTTCGGGTGCGGGAGTCGACTAGGGAAAAATTATGACATTTCAGAAAAACAAGATGGCGGCCGACGTGACTTTCGTAACTCTTTTGTTTTCCAACCGATTTCGTTCAAAATTGCAGCACTCGAGGAAATGAGTAAATGGTTTCTAGAAAAATTGGAAAAATTTTGAAAAACAAGATGGCGGCCGAGCTGTGGTGTTTTAAAATTTTTCATTTTTCGACCCCAAACCGCGGCGCCACAGATCCTAAACAGGGTGGTTGAAGATGTCAATTTTTGCTTGATTCGCCCACAATTATCCTGAATTTTGACAAAATGTGAGTAATATTTAAAAATCCAAGATGGCGGCTGTTCTGGCGGCCAATCAGTGTGAGGTATGAAAAATCGCAATTTTGAAACTCAAATTTCACCCACTTGGCAACATCGGAGCGTTTCGACTTCTATGAGGCGGTTGTGTGTATAGACTAGAAGTTTTGAGTGGGGGGAAAAAAATTACCCCATTTCTCGGGAAATTTCGAGATTTTCCCCAAAAAGTAAAAAATCGAAATACGGACTTTTTGCGAAATTCGAGTATGAGCGACCATGCGTCTTGCTCTTACAAATGACATTTAGGTAGTTTTGTCACCCGGTGCTGGCAACACTGGAATCTATCAGAGCAAAAGTGATTTTCGACATGGTCACTTTTCAGGGGCTATCGTGGCGCCTGGGTGCGAGCGAAATGAAAACTTGAAACGTCATCAGGAGCGGTATATGCTGTAGTTACTGGGAAAAATACGAAACTGTGTAAAATATTTCTGTGAACGGAGGTGGCTGCCATTTTGTATTTTTTTCTGTTTTTGAAAATTTTGATCGTGTTTTTGAGGCACTTGGCAACATTTCGGAAAGTCGACATGTATGAACCGATTGTGTACCTCGACGGGCAGTATCAAAATATATAAGCAGTGTTGCCACATTTGGGTTAATTTTCGAGATTTTCCCCAAAATGTCCTCCTGTAAAATTTTGTATGAACATTTTTTTTTCACCTATGGCTTCGTATAGAAGTCAAGAAATGACTCGGTGAAAAACATGGAGAGCGCTGATGATTGAGGATTTCGGAGACGAGTGAAGAGCACAGCCAGGATATTGAAGATAGGTGAGGGGTGCTCGACCAAATGTCATTCGAAACCTCGTGCAATTGCCAATGAGCTGAAAAAATTTTCAAAATGGCGAAAAAAAGATGGCCACCATACAAATTTCGTCGGTGTCTATCTCAGAAAGTATGAAAGATAGAAAAGTGGTTTCATAGCAATAGAAGATCAGGACGAGTAAGTTTATCTATTGGAAGAAAAAAAAATTCAAAATGGCGAAAATTTTTTTTTCATACTAAACTGTATGGCGATTGGGAGCTATAAGAAAATTGACATTGTTCTCCTAGAAACAGACATAAAACGATAAAATGATGTATGGGAGACGTGTTTAAGTGCGGGAGTCGAGTAAGGAAAAATTATGACATTTCAGAAAAACAAGATGGCGGCCGACGTGACTTTCATAACTCTTATGTTTTCCAACCGATTTCGTTCAAAGTCACAGCACTCGAGGAAATGAATAAATGGTTTTTAGAAAAATTAGAAACATTTGGAAAAACAAGATGGCGGCCGAGCTGTAGTATTTTAAAATTTTTCATTTTTCGACCCCAAACCGCGGCGCCACAGATCCTAAACGGGGTGGTTGAAAATGTCAATTTTTACTTGTTTCGCTCACAACTATCCTGAATTTTGACAAAATGTGAGTATTTTTTAAAAATCCAAGATGGCGGCTGCTCTGACGTAGAATCACTCTGAAGTACGAAAAAACGCAATTTTAAAATTCAAATTTCACCCACTTGGCAACATCGGAGCGTTTCGACTTCTATGGAGCGATTGTGTGAATAGACTCGAAGTATTAAGTGGGGGAAAAAAATTACCCCGTTTCTTGGGACATTTCGAGATTTTCCCCAAAAATTAAAAAATCGAAATACGGACTTTTTGCGAAATCCGAGTATGAGCGATCACGTGTCTTACTCGTACAAATGACATTTGGGTATTTTTGTCACCCGGCACTGGCAACACTGGAATCTATCAGAGTAAAAGTGATTTTCGACATGGTCACTTTTCAGGGGCTATATGTCGCCTGGGTGCGAGCGAGATGAAAACTTGAAACGTCATCGGGAGCGGTATATCCTGTAGTTACTGGGAAAAATACGAAACTATGTAAAATATTTCTGGGAAATGAGCTGGTGGCCATTTTGTATTATTTTTTGTTTTTGAAAATTTTGAACGTGTTTTTGCGGCACTTGGCAACATTTCGGAAAGTCGACTTGTATGAACCGATTGTGTAACTCGACGGACAGTATCGAAATATATAAGCAGTGTTGCCACATTTGGGGTAGTTTTCGTGATTTTCCCCAAAAATGTCCTCCTGTAAAATTTTGTATGAACAATTTTTTTTTCACTTATGGCTTAGTATAGAAGTCAAGAAATGACTCGGTGAAAAATATGGAGGGAGCTGATGTTTGAGGGTTTCGGAGACTATGAAGATAGGTGGGGGGTGCTCGACCAAATGTTATTCAAAACCTCGTGCAATTGCCAGTGAGCGAAAAAAATTTTCAAAATGGCGAAAAAAGATGGCCGCCATATAAATTTTAGCGGTGTCTATCTCAGAAAGTATGAAAGATAGAAAAGTGGTTTCATAACAATAGAAGATCAGGACGAGTAAGTTTATCTATTGGAAGAAAAAAAAATCAAAATGGCGGAAAAAATTTTTTCATACTAAATTGTATGGCGATTGGGAGCCATAAGAAAATTGACATTGTTCTCTTAGAAACAGACATAAAACGATAAAATGATGTATGGGAGACGTGTTTAAGTGCGGGAGTAGAATAGGAAAACATTATGACATTTCAGAAAAACAAGATGGCGGCCGACGTGACTTTCGTATCTCTTTTGTTTCTAATCGATTTGGTTCAAACTCGCAGTACTCGAGGAAATGAGTAAATGTTTAACAGAAAAATACGCATACCTTCGGGTGCAGATTGGTGAAAAAAATTACTCCATTTTTCGGGAAAAACCGTAATAGGTACGGACTTTTTGCAGAATCCGAGTATGAGCGACCACGGAAATTGCTCCAAGCAGTTACGCGGTCCGCTTTAGCGGGCCGCGCCCCAGAGCAAAAAACTATTTATTAATATATATATAGCTGCTTGTGCTGATTCAACACTGACTCACTGACTCATTGATCACCTCTCCTGAACAATTTTGTATGAAAAAATTTTTTTTCAAGGATGGGGTCGTATAGAGGAGAAAAATTCATGAGGAGGAAAAATACGGAGAGAGCTGATGATTGAGGATTTCGGAGACGGATGAAGAGCACAGCCAAGGGTATTGGAGATAGGTGGGGGGTGCTCGACCAAATGTCATTTGAAACGTCATCCAATTGGCAGTGAGCTGAAAAAAAATTCAAAATGGCGGATTCAAAATGGCCGCCATTCGAATTTCGTCGATATCTCGGAAAGTATAAGAGATGGAAGAACGGTTTCTTGACAAGAGTTAATCAGGACTCGAAGGTCTAGGTGATGAATAGAAAAAAAAATCCAATATGGCGGATTTTTTTTTCCATAGAAAATGTATGGGGAATATTGAAGAGACTAAAAGTTGGAAGGCAAATAGGGGGGAAGACGGCACGCGGGCCACATGTGGCCCGCGCCCTCACGCGACCTACTAGTTAATATATATATAGCTACTTGTGCTGATTCACTGACTGACTGACTCATTGATCACCTCTCCTGAACATTTTTGTATGAAAAAAATTTTTTTTACTGATTGTTTCGTATAGAGGGGAAAAATTCATTAATAACAAAAATATGGAGAGAGCTGATGATTGAGGATTTCGGAGACGGGTGAAGAGCACGGGAAGGGTATCGTAGATAGGTGGGGGGTGCTCGACCAAATGTCATTCGAAACGTCATGCAATTGGCAGTGAGCCGAAAAAAATTTCAAAATGGCGGATTCAAGATGGCCGCCATACAAACTTCATCGGTGTCCATCTCGAAAAGTATAAAAAATGGAAGAGTGGTTTCTTGGCAAGAAAAGATCAGGACCCGAAGGTCTACGCGATTAATAGAAAAAAAATCCAAAATGGCGGAATTTATTTTTCCATAGAAAATGTATGGGGATGATACTTTTATAGGCGGGAAGACAGCACGCGGGCCACGTGTGGCCCGCGCCCCCACGCACCCTACTAGTACTATATATAGCTCAATTACCACTGACTGACTGACTGACTGACTCACTGATTGACATAATTGTTCTCCCAGAAAACGATATGATGATGTAGGGGAGATGTGTTTGGGTGCGGGAGTCGACTAGGGAAAAATTGTGACATTTCAGAAAAACAAGATGGCAGCCGACGTGACTTTCGTAACTCTTTTGTTTTCCAACCGATTTCGTTCAAAGTCGCAGCACTCGAGGAAATGAGTAAATGGTTTTTGGAACAATTGGAAACATTTGGAAAAACAAGATGGCGGCCGAGCTGTAGTGTTTTCAAATTTTTCATTTTTCGACCCCAAACCGCGGCGCCACAGATCCTCAACGGGGTGGTTGAAGATGTCAATTTTTGCTTGTTTCGCCCACAACTATCCTGAATTTTGACACAATGTGAGTAATTTTTTAAAAATCCAAGACGGCGGCTGCTCTGGCGGCCAATCAGTTTGAGGTACGAAAAAACGCAATTTTAAAATTCAAATTTCATACACTTGGCAACATCGTAGCGTTTCGACTTCTACCGGACGATTTTGGGTATAAACTCGAAGTATTGTCGAAGAAAGTCGACATGTATGAACCGATTGTGTAACTCGACGGGCAGTATCGAGCTATAAAAGCAGTTTTGCCAGATTTAGGGTAATTTTCGAGATTTTCCTCAAAATGTCCTCCTGTAAAATTTTGTATGAACAATTTTTTTTTCACTTATGGTTTCCCATAGAAGTCTAGAAATGACTCGGTGAAAAATATGGAGAGAGCTGATGATTGAGGATTTCGGAGACGGGTGAAGGGCTCGGCCAGGGTATTGAAGATAGGTGAGGGGTGCTCGACCAAATGTCATTCGAAACCTCGTGCAATTGCAAATGAGCTGAAAAAATTTTCAAAATGGCGTAAAAAAGATGGCCGCCATACAAATTTCGTCGGTGTCTATCTCAGAAAGTATGAGAGATGGAGACGTGGTTTCTTTGCAATAGAAGATCAGGATGAGGAAGTCTATTTACTGAAAAGCAAAAAAATCCAATTTGAGGAAGATTTTTTTTTCATACTAAATTGTATGGCGATTGAGAGCTATTACAAAATTGTCATTGTTCTCCTGGAAACAAATCGAAAACAATACAATGATGTATGGGAGATGTGTTTGAGGGCAAGACGGGAAAAGGAAAAAATTATGACATTTCAGAAAAACAAAATGGCGGCCGTAGTGACTTTCGTAACTTTTTTGTTTTCCAACCGATTACGTTCAAAGTCGCAGTACTTTAGGATATATTATGTAAATGGTTTTTAGAAAAAGTAGAAAATTTTGGAAAAACAAGATGGCGGCTTAGCGGTGTTTTTAAAATTTTTATTCTTTCTCAAACCGGGACGCCACAGATCCGAAACGGGATTGTCGAGGCTGATAATTTTTTAAGTGTTTCGCCTACAGGCTACAACCATCCAGAATTTTGACAGAACGGGGATAGATTGGTAAAACAAAAAAAAAAGCCCATTTTTCGAGAATAATCGAAATACCCACTTTTTGCAAAATCCGAGTATGAGCGACCACGGAAATTGCTGCAAGCAGTTACGCGGTCCGCTTTAGCGGGCCGCGCCTCCACGCGAAAAACTAGTTACTTATATAATTCGAATGCATATAAATTATAAGTCAAATCAACTACTGGATTATTTATGGCGAAATATATAGGTATGATGTAAATTACATCGATACTTACTATTTTCAACAAAAAATAAAAAAAACAGCAGTGCAATACATAAACACATAGTATCATGTATAGGGTTTCTTATTGTAAGATAACACTTTGCTTCCTTGCTAGGAAATGCCTTTTTACTGCGCTTCTAAATTGGTAGTAACTCTTGTGCACTCGCCTTAAGACTAAGTAAACTAGGAATAGGGATGAAACACCATAGTTTTTTTTAATTCATATCCATAAGACCCCACACCACCACAGTGTTAAGAGATCCTACCAGAATATATGCCTATGTGAAAAATAAACATTTTCATTTTGAAGACAAAAATAGTTATATTTTTCATTTTGACAGTAAAATTATCTTTATAAGATTGAAAGATGTAGAACCTAAGTCCAGAGACCAGTTTTCAGCTAGATCATTAAACCCTAACCAACATAATATTTTGTCGTCTCACTACTACATATCTACAACTTACAATAGCTATGATGAGAGCTTATTGCATTTTTTATTCGAGTAGGTACTTCAGTACATATTTTTCAAGATTTCCTGCAAACCAAGCTGCCGACAATGATGGGACTTGCTGCTGAGGTTCTGGCGGGAGCACGGTGAATACGATACTGAATCCCTTACTCCCGCCAGCAGGTTTGTCGAAGGAACAGACAGTTTTTTTTGTGGGTGCAAGCTCCACATAACCCCTTCGTTTCCCCTGTCGAAGGCGTATGCGTCAGGCATTTTCTGTCTATAAAAGAAAAGGTTTCCTGCAAAGCAAGAATTCTTCGCACGCAAAAATAATTAAAATTCATTTTTATGTACCTAACTTTATCTGTAATAAAAAATAAGGTTCGTAAAAGTACAGCTTGGCGGTCTTTTCAATACCGAACAAAAAATGTATTTTGTGTACTAACACAGAATTGATACTTCCAGTAAGTATTATTATACTTACTTATTACTTTATTCAACCAAATAGAAAATACATCAACATAGATAGCTGTTAGTAATACGGTTTTTGTAACAACCATCTCTACAGAAGCTCTAAGAACAACTTTGTTTCTCCACAGGGATGGCTATCGTAAGTCAGCTTCCTAAGTAAACATATAGTCTTACGAGTATGTAGCTATTTTGTATAAGCTAAAGCTGATCGTGCATTGGTGTACGCGCCACACTCAACTAACAGCACACACTCTCACTAAATAAAAGCTTGAATGGAATCTTTTCAAGTACTGGATTTATAGCAAAACAAATTAATCTGTCCTGCTAAATAAAAGGTTCTTATTTGTACATGCTTTACACCGCATTTGCTCGCCATCCGTCTCTCTATTCGTTAAATATTTTAACCAATTCATTATTTTCTTCATTATTCAGGGATTATTACAAAAAAAAATATTAGACCTATATTTAAAAATGCATACAGCCTATACGCGAACGCAGTGTTCACTTCACACAATATACGTTTTCGTTACTCGCTTCGCTATTCGCTATTTTTTTAATCGTATTCCATTTCTATACGTTGTGACGCAATGCTATTTGTCACTTGGCTCAGCCTGCAGATGTGCGATCACCATTAGGTACGTAACTTTAGTAATCTGCATTATACGGCAAGGCTGGACAACAAAGCCACAGAGCACACTGTCTGAGCCCGTGTGTGAAGGCTTATAAGGGTTATATTACTGTAGTCTTAAGGTCTTAATAAAGTTTTCACTATCGGTTAAAGTCTATAGCGAAGTTGATGTTTGCAAATAAAGTCCTTTAAATCCTATCCCCTTTGTAAGGAAAAGAGTTTTTATCAATGGTCTCCCTTATAAATAAATATTTTTTATTATTTATTTTGTTATTGCCATATAAATTATTTCAGACCTAGCCAAATAAGTCAAACTGAAAGTATACTATAATTTACATAGACCTAACGTATAGGTCTATACTATATTTTGATGATATTAGATATTAGTATCTTGATTAGTTATTTGGTGTAATGACTTTATGTATTATTTTATAATACGTTATTTCTCAATACCAAGCGCGCTTTTCCAAATGCTTTCCCAAACAATAGCTATGCGAAATACCTATATCGAACTGGCGCGCAGTTTGGATGTCCTGGGTTCGTTTCCTTGCATATGCCATTCCAAATTTTGTACGTTTTTTTACGTGCCTATAAAAGTTTGACTCTAAAAAATACTTTCTGAATTGGTTCAGATCTGCTTACGTATTCTGTAAGTCGGTGCCTAATAAAAAAATATAGCCACTGTTGTAATTTTTTATCCATTGAAGGTTTGCTAGAAAATGTTATATTTACTTCACAGCAAACCTTCGATGGATAAAAAAATGTAGGCACTGAGTTAAACTATGGGTACGAAGGTCCGGTTAAAAGCTGCACATGGGCACTGACAAGGATGTACCATCAAGCAATTAAGCGTTCCGGTGCGATGCTGTGTAGCAACAGTTAAAGTCTTTTTACCACTTCTAAGTACCTTCGATTTGTATTTTTCAAGGCAATGCTTAAATACCAAAATAGTTATACAGTATGTTGTTTGATAGCTAACTTCAATGTAAAACTGAATTTAGCTGTATCTATTTTACGGTGGATTCCAAATCTCAAAGGACACGTTGTGTTCGAATATTCTTGTACGATACTAAATAGATTGCAGTTAAACGCGGTAATTGGTGGCTTCAGAAACCAGATACATTTATATCGGATTCAACCCAGAAACAACTTACAACTATATTTGTAGTAGCCACCTAAAACCACCACATATTTCAAATAGAGTTTTCTTCTTTCCTTCCAGGGTTAAAATGTTTCTTCAATTACGGTACTTTATATTCTTATAAAATTCTATAAGATTAGGTACTATTCTTTCGCATTCAATGTCCAAGGCAAATCTCCGTACTTCAGTGGCGAGCAACCAGAGTGGATTCGAGTCCCACCAAGGGCCCTCGGCTTTTGTAAAGGCTAACGAACACTTCAATACTGTTGGATGCAAAACAACCCTGGAGTAAAGAAGCTCGTTACAAAGTTTCGCAGATTTTCTTGTGGGTAAAATCGATGAATGCTTCGTGTTATGTTAACTCGGAATTCCCAAGCTCGGAGATACTTAAATTTTATACTGTGCTAAACTTTCGTAATTCTGCCATTACAGCACGTTGATTAGGTACCTATCCAACCTAACCAACGTTCGTGGGATCTTTGAGTTCTTATGTGCCACATCCATTGCCGCTCCAGCTTTGCGATACATATTGAGGCAGTGAATCCGGTTCCTCTAAGATTATATTATGTACTAAAGAATGATGTAACACTCTGTCTGAAGCGATTTTGACAGAGTGGGGTCTGCCTTCGTGGATTGAAATATTTTTATTTGAAGCCAGAGTCAAACATGTGCGATATATCTCGATGTAGAGTCTCATACTAGCACCATGTTCGAGTTTATTAGGCATCCTCGAGGATATTGAACGAGAAGACGTCAAGGAGCTTCCCAAGCCAAGAACTTATCTGAAATTTAGCATAATTAATGAAGAAGCTTATCATGAAAGAACTCTACTATCACCTGTCTTTTAATCAACTTCAATTTGCAGCGCAGAGTTTTAATCAAAATTAGTTGAGTGGGAAGCATTCAACATAATCTATATCTTGCTCATAACTCATTACCTATACTTGTACATCTTAATAACCCAGCTATTGAGAAACTGTTGAGGTCGGTTTGACCATCATATTGAGATATTTCATTATATCCATATCTGTAAACAAGAAGAACTATAGACTATAGTGATGATATTAATAGGCGTAACTGTAGGTCTATACCTACATATAGTGATAAATACCTCGCAGCGGACCAGATGGACCGATGCAATTATAGAAGTCACGTGGAGATGGATTCAATCAGCGTGAAACTGTACAGCAGCCTGTCCATCCAAATGGAATAAACTAAAATAAAATTTTCTGAGAAAGTTATCCTATTGCTACATTGATTACGTGACTTATCGAAGACAACTTTCATTCTCATAAATTTATTTATTTTCGTTCCAGCGAGTCGTATGGTTACCTATTGCAAGATTTTTGTTTTTCTTTACGTTTCGTACAAATTCAGCATTTTCCTCGCACGGCGCTTTTTTACTTTCCATATTCACCAATTTTTAGATACCTTACATACTTTAGTTGGTGACATCTGTGGCGCACTGTATAAATTTTCGACTCGCTGAACCACAGGGTACGAAATGACTCAACCAGCCTATACTACTTTACGAGTAAGGTGGATTTTAGTAAAAAGTTTTGGGACTGTCGAATAGGTGGCGCTATATCAATTTGAAGTTAATTAATCAAACAAAGTAAATTAAATAAACTACTATACTAATTAATATACTTAATACTTTCATTATTTAAATATAAATAAAATATTTTATTCAAAGTAGACGTTTCATCAATGTATGAACCCTGGGCCGGTATATGTACGGTACTTGGGTATAGCCCAGATCACAAAAAACAGTTTTTACATGTATATATCTTAATATATATAAATCTCGTGTCACAATGTTTGTCCTCAATGGACTCCTAAACTACTGAACCGATTTAGTTCAAACTTCGTGAATATCTGTCATTTGGTCCAAGTCCAGTGCTCGAATTGGACCGGAACGCACCGGAACGGCGTTCCGGTTCGTGAAATCACCGTTCCGGTTCGTGAAATCAGCGTTCCGTTTCGTGAAAATTACTCTCAGAGTGTTCCGAACACTGGTTTTTGAATAATTGAGATTTATTGCAAAGTTGTGCCTCTTCCAATAAATAAAAATACTTTCTCCACATAGTTAAAAGACCTAATATTAAAAAAAAAATAGGAGTACTGTGAAGGGTTCCGGTTCGTAAAAAAGTCCAAAAAAATAATAGAAGGACTGAAGGTATAGCGTTCCGGTTCGTGAAAAAGTTCAATTCGACCACTGGGTCCAACTTAAAAGATAGAATAGTTTTTATCCCACGTGGACGAAGTCGCGGGCATCAGCTAGTTTTCTTTATACCTAAATGTCTTTTTCGGTTGTACAAAACAATTATTTCTGCTTATAATTGCAACACTTAACAAAGATTCATCATGGCGGTAACATGGCTTTCATTGTGGAATGAATTGAAAGATTGTGTTGTGATTTACATCAAATCGCACGATGCCAGTGACGCCATATTGAAAATTGATCATATAAATACTGAAAAAATTTTTTTTTGTACATCGAAAGTATTCGTTATTTTATATTTCCTGTGAACAACAGATTTTTCTTGCTCAAGATCTAGCCCAATTTGAAACATCTCCTTTTATAAAAAAAAACAATAGGTAAGCATCATGATGTTTATGAGTTATGTGATACTTAAAGTCTGTAACTGTACGTCAGCACTCAGCACATTCTATTCCATCATCAGCAAGTCTACTTTTGTGACAGCGACCGCGATATAGTCTCAGAGTTCAATCCTGGAGTTAGCCAAGGCTACAGATTGACCTTTTTATCTCTAATCTGTAATATATAAAATTCTCATTTCACAGATTTCGTAACCATACTCCTCCGAAACGGCTTGACCGATTTTTATGAAAATTTTTGTCTACATTGAGTTGGTTTGAGAATAAGTAGTAAGCTATTTTTGATACCCCTAAAAGGTAAAACAGTGTCGCCTGGTCTGGTCAGTATACTTTTAAAACTGTGACAGGTCCAATCTGTATATATTGCACTGATAACAAAACTTAGGATATCGGCATCCGAACAACGTAAACCTATTTCGTACAAAAAAATCGTTTCGTAGCGCTATCTGTCAAAATTCTATAGGTATTCTTTTTTACACGCCGTTCGCCTTGTCCACGGTATATGTCTATTACATATTGCTATTTTTTTCGGATATAATGCACCAAGTCAACTGACAGAATAGAGGCTAGTCGCATATTATATTATCCTTTTAAAAATTCGTTCAAATGCTGTCGTTTCCAAAACCCAGCCAAGCTTTTGTGAAACCTACAGGATCGCCCCGTTACAGCAGCGAACATAGGCGGATCGGCTTGTACTCCATAAGTTTATTATTATCTTAGAATGATGTTACATAATGACGACCGAATGGCGTAGCGGTAGCGAACCCGCCGTATGCGTCGGAGGTCGTGGTTTTGATTCCCACTACTGGTAAATGTTTGTGTGATGAACAAGAATAATTTCCAGTGTCTGGGTGTTTTTCAATATATTATATTTATGTATATATATTTATCTGTCATCTAGTACCCATAATACTAGCTATCGCTTACTTTGGGGCTAAAATGCGATGTATGTAATGTCCTTAAAAAAAAAATTATAAATTCTTAAAATAGTAGGTTCTAATCGAGAATTAGGTGTTATAAAATATTGTGTCTCAGTAACCCCGGTTTTTCCACTTTAAGAGGTCATTGACAACTAACGTGAAGTTCGAGCTATAAATAAACACAGAAACTCGTATTTCATAGAGTCGAGGGATTTGGAGGTCTTTTACCCCGAGCAGTCAGCAGACCTTGGAATTTTTGGAGCTACGGCTTATGCGGTAGGGGCAAAACGTCCCGCTTCTAAAACTTTCCGCAATGCAGCTCTCAACGAAAATAATTATATTGAGAAAACTACTCTTTTTCTCAACCTATTAAGGTTCCATACCAAAATGGTAATAAAATGGAAAATTCTTTTCAAAAAAACCGACTTCAAATGCCACTACAAAGAGTGAAATAACTTTTCAATGTAGGTACACCAATTCGAAGTCGGGCGATTAATACGAAGGACTATGATTGTACGAATTGCCCGACTTCGAATTGGTGTACCTACATTGAAAAGTTATTTCACTCTTTGTAGTGGCATTTGAAGTCGGTTTTATTGAAAAGAATTTTCCATTTTATTTTTTACTTTTTAGTGGAAAACAACAAATGCACAGGGTATTGAAAAAAATGCCCAAATCGCTTAAAGTGTGCTTATAAAATCTGAAGAGTTCCTCAATTGTTCCGAGATCCTATCATCAGAACCTGACTTGATGACTATAGCCATTAAGTCTGCATCTGCAAGCCAATGCACTAGTAACTATAAAAAAATACCCAAATCGCTTCAAGTATACTAGCAAAATTTGAAGAGTTCCCTCGATTTCACCAAGATCCCATGATCAGATCCTGACCTGATGACCATAGGAAAACCTGAAAAATATTACTCTTTCAAACAGTACCCAAATCGTTACTAGTATCCATATAAAATTTGAAGAGTTCCCTCGACTTCTCCAGGATCCCATCATCAGATCCTGACCAAAAAAAAATGGGACCATCTGGGAAGTATACCCTTTCAAACAAAAAAGAATTTTTCAAATCGGTTTACGCGTCTTCGAGTAATCGGTGAACATACATAAAAAAAAAAAAAAAGATTCCGACGAATTGAGAACCTCCTCCTTTTTTTGAAGTCGGTTAAAAATGGAAAATTCTGAAACATTTTTTTTATGCCTGATAGTTTTTGATTTATTAAGCAAACTGTCAAAACAAATACCGTACCGCCCAGAATGTTTTACATTCTTTCAATTCTTAGTAGATCAAGTTTAAGTGACTTGAATGAAAATAAAAATCTTTATTTTTCACATAGTTAAGCCTAAATTAAAGGCATCAAGAGCCTGATTTCAAAAACTATTTCTGATTTCAAAATTTCGTTTTCGTAATTAAAATTCTTGAAGAAAAATCATTTTATTTTCTAAATTAATGGTCAATGTTATTTAATACATTATTTTGTTTTATTAGCATTAAGCCACCTATTATTGAATAGAAGCATACCATCAATATGTACTTAGGATGTCCAAGTCTAAGACCAGGGTTCTAAGATGTGTAAAAACTTCGAAACCTCGAAGGTGATGCAGAAAACTTGCTTAAAGAGCAACACCATTAATATTTAGTGACCTATTACCTTTTACGTATTCGTGGCGCGACCAACGAATTTTCTTATAACACTATCGAAGATCTAGATGGCATTGTAATGATAAGCTTTACTTAATATTCTTGTTGTGTGAATGTTATGTGAACCTAAGTATCACTGAGCAGTAACTGTTAAACCAATAGATTAAAATCTACTTGAGATTATGATTAAACACCAAACACTTCGTGAAGTATATTGACATAGCATGTTATAATTTATATGATGTACAAGTGCGCACTGTATAGTCCTAAAATATAGTACCTACATAGTTTATTAGAAACTATTAAATAACGAATAAAAAATCGGGAGATTGTGTATTAAAATAATTTATTTCGTAGTAAATGCACACAAATTCAGACTGTAATATTACATTACAAAAAAATAAATTATGTTTTATTTAAAGGATCTTAAAAATGTCTATAAATAACTATGCTTAAATATGAAATTTTGACAGAAATGATACGACTACGTATACCTAATAGTAATTTATTTGTCATTTAGTAAGTATTTTTCAAATGGAAATCTATCCAGTCTCTATATTTCTCCACGTCGGTGAATACAACATACTGCTGTGGGTCGCAGGTGGGTGAATCTCTCCGGGAAACAGTCAGCGATGCTATTCCTTTGACGTACCATACGCCGTCAGTGTATTTATCCCTGACATCCCTGTCCGGAACGAAAAGTTGGAAGGCACTGCCACTGTCGCCGTTGCAATTGGAAGCTGAAAAAATTTGGTAACCTTAATAAAATACGAATGCGTTTTTTTTCTACTGGTGTTAATAAATGGTTACTGACAATGACTTTTACGTGTTTCGGTCAACTTCGGGAACTGATATATATATTTTAGTCTACTAATTATATTTTTTATTATAGTGTTTTACACACTTAGGAAGTTATTCATATAAATTTAACCCAAAAACCCAAAACTCGGATGCATATTGTTTTTCGTTGTTGGTTTCGTCGTGGTGGGACAGTACTTGCGTAGCTCAGTTGGTAATTTGGTATAAGAGCACCCAGCCGTGATAGCTGGGGGACGTGGGTTCAAGTTCCACCGCGAGTGAAATTTTGATGCATATTTAAATTTATATAATATAGTCCAAATCATTAAGAAGCGTTTCGATAGCGGCTATTAAAAGATTGTTTCTAGCTTTATTTCAGTAATAGTGCAAAATTATAAGGTACCTTGTTCCTGCAAGCCTCGTGTCTTTAGGTCTCGCACTCCATAGCCAGCGCAAAACTTATTACTGTTAAGAACAGAGGAGTACACTCGAGGGTTACTTTTCAGGCACTTGCTTTCAGGTACCACGGGCATCTGAATTTGTTGAAGATGCGGCGACCACGAATCAGTTGTATCAAAGCCCCATCCGACTATCTGAAAAAGGAATATATAGAGTAGTAGAGGATATAGACTCATAAATAAATTTGTTCTACATAGAAATAAAATTCTTATTATAAAGAACTTCTCAGATATATTATTCTCTAGATAAAATAACAGTGCTATTTGGAGGCATATTTGCCTTCAAATAGGTACCACTGAGTTAGAAGTTTAGAGACTGAAATATGGAATGTAGCACTAAACAAACTCGTTAATTAAAGTTATGTTACCAATAGAAAAATGAAAGGGTTTAAGTAGTATTTCAAATTCTATTTAATAAGTGTTAAAAAATAATAAACTGAAACTTACTGTTCCCAGCACTTCACCAGGTGGTAAATTATTAAATCCTCTATTATACCATAAGCACGCAGGTTGTACAAAGTCACTAAAAACTACATCAGTCTTCAATTTAAGTAATGAGATATCATTATCTAAATTTTGGTATCCGAAATTTTCGTGAACAATGATTTTATTCACCTGAAAGATATTAAGAAATCACTTTAATAAAGGTAAAATTTAGGTAGATATTTTTGCAAAGCCTTCCTTTTAATTTAATTTAGTCAATTTCTATAAATAAAAATAAAGCTTACCACTCTTTCTTGAGATCCTTCGTCGCTTCCAATCAAATTAAATTTTCCGAGAAACACGCTCAAAGTTTCTGGCACAACCGGTACACCTTCCTCAGATGTGCATTGCGCAGCTGAAAAAATACAGCATGTTAGGCGTTTCATTAATGAAGTAACGTAATCAAAGCATTCTTTGTATCTGAGGACTAGCAAGTGAATTTCTAATGTAAAATTTTGTTTACTCAACTATGCTTTTATTTCACTGGGAATGCTTATTTAATTTATTACCTGTTAATACAAATTTATTTGATATCAGTGTCCCACCACAGATATACTTAATTTCTGTATTATGATGTTTGTATATAGCTGTATGCCACGGCCAGTCTCCAGGTTTAGTGGAAGCAACATTTTGTAACGATCTTGTGTTTGCTATTTTTCGCCTCCCACAAGCCCAACTAGACTTTGCTGTTTCTGAATAATCCTTGTTTTCCCAATAATTACCGTCAATGTACCTCTGTAAATAATATTAGAATAATAATTATCATGTTAAGATTTTAATACTTCTGCAAGATATTATTCAATCTTACCAATTTTGGTTGCTTGCAGTTTTCTTTGTTGTTTATAACAATACTTCTAATTTGTGGCACAGTTTTAGGTTCTTTTCCTTTTACTTTAAATGCGATATCATTATTTAATTTGAATACCCGAATGTCGTATGTATTTGTACTCCTTTTTCTAGGGATTATTCTGGCAAAACTTGAATCTTTCTGTAAAAGGATGATTAAAATACGTTTTGAAATTTTTTTCGTTAATTAATAATTTTTAATAAATAATTGTTTAATTAACATAATGAAAATATTTTCTTCATTATTAGAATTTAATTCATAGTTTCTTTTATCAATATACCCTGGATATAAGTAAAACTGTAAAATAATTTACTATTTTTTGTATTCCTTTTAAACCATTTTTTACATCTAGTGAAAAATATAATTAATTTAATTTAAATGTTTACTTACCAATGTAACAATACTATCCAAATCAAAAGTAAGGACTATTTTAGTATTTTTTGTCACCGTTCTATTAATGAGTACCAAATATCCTTCTTCCTGGGGTACATCAGGTTCGTATGAAACCTTGATATCTTCAGAACCCTCACAAGGAAGTACATTATAAGTTGGAACCAAGATTTTCGATCCTTGTTCGACACATTGGACCTCTATGTAACACAATATTAGTAATGCTGATATCACTTTCTTCATTATGTTTAGTAGTAACGGAATATAACTTAAGTTATTGAAGTTACAAAATAACTACTTGAATTTTTTGTCACTTTAGAATTTTTGGAGACACCTTTCACAATTCTTATTCCTTGTAATACCCAAATCCATCTGAACGGTTAGAACGCTGTCCACCCAATGTATCTCAATCCTGTTTGACTAAAACTTTTAAGGTACGAAAAAATATGGAGATCGCAAAACCAAAAATAACTTTTAGGTATAATTGCGTGTCCCATACCATCGGGTGTTTTATTTCTTTAATGGACGTTGCCAACTAATAAAAAGAATACTAATGGTTATTTAAAAACCTGTTTTGAACGTGGACATCTCGATAAGGACTAAATTATGGACGATTTTAATATCATAAATCTAGAGATAATATTAAAATCGTCATTAGTGACATACGTATAGGTAAAACTGTAAATTATTCATGTTTCAATGAACTTAAAAATTGAGTATGTTATTTTTATGTTTTTGGAACATTAGCCATGTATAGGAAAGTTGCAATTATTAATGACTCTTTTTAGAAAACTCTGGCTTTTTGGATTCTTTACGAAAATTTTAATAAGCAGGTTTTGAAGAATAAAAGTTTGTTCAGAGCTTAAGGTAGAGCACAACAAAAGAAACTTCGCAACCTAATAAGCCGGCATTTTAGCCACAACTTGAACAGTTGCTGAGTTGACAAAGATTAACTCATACTTTCCATTAACGAATAAAAATTATGGGTACTGACCCATACACGATAAGCTGTCAATACACACGCACGCAGACTTTATAATAAAGGTCCCAAATGGCTACTACTCTCTAAACAAATATACGATTGAATTTTAAATTTTTTTTTTGATACTCGTGCTCGATACGCAGCCATGTAAAATTTGGAAAAATTGCAAGAAGTGCTCCACAAACCATACTGCATACTAAGCTTCTAAAGCGAGATTGTCCAGATCAAGGGTTCCAACGGGGTGCTGTATAAGTAGCCAAACGGACTAAGGAAAATAAATGCTGTCATATTTTTATGTTCTATATCTGGATGAAACAACTATTATATTTCAATCAACGTAGACGCGCCCCACTCTTCATTCCTTTATCGTAGATTGAAATATCTATAATGATTTAAATGATTGTTTTCATTATACTAGAGGATAAAATTAAAATCATTGTAGGTGTTCCGTTAAAAGGTATTTTAATTAAAAAAAAAGTAGTTTAATTTACGAGAGTCTATTGTACTAGATTATGTCCCTACATATGTTTTTCGATCCAAGGTTTATACTTTTCAACGTCTGTGAAAACCACGTACTTTTCTGGATTGCATATTGCTGCGTCTTCTCTCGCCACCGTCACTGACACGATCCCTCGTACGTACCAAGCTCCCGGAGCATCAGGATTATCATCCTGCGCCTGATCTGGAAGGAATACTTGGAAGGCGCTGCCACTATCTCCATTGCATGCTGAAGTTCCTGATAAGTAGTATAAGACAGTAAATTAAACAATATATTATTTTATCTCACTATTGATTAGAATCAAATTAGCTTAAGACACAGCCCTTCACTGTCTTTACTCACATTAATTGAGAAAGAGAATTTAATTAGCTTAAGACACTGCCATTCACTGTCTACACTCACATTTGAGAAAGAGAATTGAATTAGCTTAAGTATCGCTCTTCACTGTCTTCCCTCACATTTGAGAAAGCCAGGCTTTCTGCTTTTCTATCACTAAATTTGCTTCACTCAAAGATTTATAGCTTCACTATTGAAGAAAGTGGCATTTTACTGCTTCACGTAGAAGTAGAACTCATAGAAAGTCAAAGATGTGTGTCCGTAATCCTCTATTTAGAGAAACTCTATAACCACTTTTACTAAAAGGCTAGAGTTCACAAATTATATTTTTTGACATCTTGTGTAGTTTTCAAAAAGGATAGACACAATGAACGTGGTTATATGAACTCCGGTGTTAAATATCTTAATTATCACGTGTCATTAAATAGGTTATAAATAAAGATTTACAATAAAAAAGTTACCATTACGATAGCCTGCACAGAATTTGTTGCTATTTTTAAGAAGATTGGAGTAAAATAAAGGATCACTCTTTATACATGTGCTCTCTGATATCATAGGTATTTTTGCTATTCGAAGTTGTGGTGCCAATATATCAGTATTCTCGAATCCCCATCCCACAATCTGAAAGAAATAAATATTTATATTAACTTATTAGAAGATTGTTACGACAAATATCTAGAAGATTTTAACTCTACAAACTGAATTGTGTTATTCATTTTAAAAAACAAAACCAGTTCAAAGTCTCAATGTCTCAAATAAAAACTGTGGCTTCAAGTAGATTTCCACGTTATACAGTTATTCCAGTAGGTGAAAACTTTAGCCAGCCTTAAAATTATATTCTGACTATTGATTAAAATCTAATTGATATTATTCTATGGATCACTTACTGTTCCAAATATTTCGGTCGTCGGCAGTTTTTTAACAGCATTCGAGTACCACAAGCACGCCGGTTGTATGTAATCATTAAATACTGCCTCAGATTTAAATTTTAGGAGAGCAATATCATTCTCTAGCCGTCTATGATCAAACTGTTCATGAACTACTACACTATGTACCTGAAATAAAGTCAGCAATATTTCTTATTCCGCATACGGACGCATGAGGTTTCGAAACTTGAGAAATTGAATTATTAGAAATATTTTATGATTGTGTACATGTCTTACCTGTAACAATAATATATTCGAATATCTCATCTAAAATTGTAATATTTGTATAACTTACTTCTCTCTCTTGGGATTCAGTGTCTCCTCCGATCAAATTAAATTTCCCAAGTACAACACTTATGGTTTCCGGCAAAACTGGAGTTCCTCTTATTGTAGCGCAATGCGCAGCTGTGTAAAATTAACGTACTTTTTAGGTAAATAATTGAATCTGTTTGTAATTTATCCATAAGTTAACCATTATCTCTTCGCCATAAGGTATTATGGGACAGTCTTCACAATTTTGGCAAATATGCAGACATATTGAATTGAATTCTCAGACATTATATTTAATTTCAATTTAATAGTATCCAGCTCAAGTTCGTGCTTTTTTTCAGTGCAGATCGCGATGGAAATATAAACTCCCCTAAACATAGTTTTATGCGGACAAATAATACATTCATCACCATGAATCAAACACATGAAATCCAATTATCTAACAGACTCTTTACAAATGCCTGTAAGTTAAACCTCTTTAAAAAAAATATGCTGTTATAACATTAATATATATATAGCTGCTTGTGCTGATTGGCCACTGACTCATTGATCACCTCTCCTGAACAATTTTGTATGAAAAAATTTTTTTTTACTGATCGTTTCGTATAAAAGGGAAAAATTCATTCGGAGGAAAAATACGGAGAGAGCTGATGATTGAGGATTTCGGAGACGGATGAAGAGCACAGCCAAGGGTATCGGAGATAGGTGGGGGGTGCTCGACCAAATGTCATTCGAAACGTCATCCAATTGCCAGTGAGCTGAAAAAAAATTCAAAATGGCGGATTCAAAATGGCCGCCATTCGAATTTCGCCGATATCTCGGAAAGTATAAAAGATGGAAGAATGGTTTCTTGACAAGAAGTGATCAGGACCCGAAGGTCTATTTGATGGATAGAAAAAAAATTCAAAATGGCGGAATTTATTTTTCCATAGAAAATGTATGGGGAATATTGAAGAGACCACGAGTTGTAAAACATGAAGTGCTTTGATGCGGTTTTTTGGAAGACTACCAGAGAAAAATATGGAATGAGGTAGGTATGGAGGATTTTAAAGACAGTCAAGGGGCATGGGTAAGGTATTATAGTTAAGTGGGGACTGCTGAAACAAAAAATACTCGGAACTTCACGCAATTGGCAGTGAGCTGAAAAAAACCAAAATGGCGGATTCAAGATGGCCGCCATACAAATTTCGTGTTGTTCTATCACGGAAAGTATAAAAGATAAGAGAGTGGTTTCTTAGCAAGAGGTGATCAGGATCTCAAGTTCTACGGGATGCATGGAAAATAATTCACTGTGGCGGAATTTATCTTTCCATGGAAAATGTACATACTATGAGAAGAGACAATGATCTAGGATTTGAATGATGATTGAGGAGCACTGTCATGGTTTTAAAGATAGTTAAGGGCAGTTCGAACAAAAAAAATCGCTGAACCTCATCTGATGAGGTTCAGCGTATTTTTTGTTCGAACAGCCCTTAACTATCTTTAAAACCATGACAGTGCTCCTTGGTAATTTTTTCAGCTTACTGCCAATCTGATTCCAATGGACGATGGAGATGACGGCGATACCGTTATGGGCGGGAAGACTGCACGCGGGCCACATGTGGCCCGCGCACTCACGCGCCCTACTAGTTGATATATAATATTGCTAAGAATTTCGCGTCAGCGCTAAAAAGTGTCCGAACCTAAAGAAATCCTAAGTTCCAATCGCACTTGAGCAAAATTAGGCTGTATAATTATGGTTTAAGATATAAATTACAATGTTTTAGTTCGCTTATAAAAATACACTTGTGCCCACGTTTATATAGGTTTTCTCGGGACATTTTTTTCGTGAATTTTGTATTACACCCGGGGTCCATAGGTTTATATACCAATGTGTTATAAATACAAACCTGTTAATACGGCGTACTTGGAAATAAGTGTTCCACCGCAGATATACTTTATTATTGAACTGTCAATCCTGTAGAGTGCTACATGCCACGGCCAGTCTCCTGGCTTGGTCGTGGCTCCGTTGACAATCAGTTCTGTGTGCTTAACTTGTCGTCTCCCACAGTTCTTCTTAGGTTTTCTTACATGAGTTTCTGCCGAATCTCGATATCCTTGTATGTATGGGTCGAGAACTCCCTGAAATAAGGATCTCATTGATATACTTTTTCTGTATTAATTATGTATGGTGGTATGTCGCTAACACGGGCACAATTGCTCAGTTTATAACACCGACCATTGACGTGTACTCTAGACGGGGCGGACCGCGCGAAAAAATGTCGCCAGTTTATGGGAGCAAAACCCCCTCCGGCGTCAGTAGTAAGCTGTAAGCCTACGCAGTATTTCGTTGGAGTTTCGACACATGGCTCTACATTTTCTTGTATGAAGAAGGTTTACGTAAAATGTTCGGATGGGCCTATCTTGACTATTACTATAAATGACACCGACGCAACGTTGCCTGTTTAGCGGTTTTTTACAGGATATACTTTGGAGAGTGTGATGAGGAACTCGACAATCTAATACCTACTTCACTCTTCTACTACAGAAGTGGCATCCTTATGTGGTTGATGACCAGCGAACTCGAACGAAATGTTTTACGTACTGCTAAAGTGTGGGACACCCTTTCAGCTTCTGTTTCCTGCCAAGTCTAATCTGGCCTTCAAGAGAAGAGTGAATAGGCATTTTCTAAGCAAGCGTCCTCCATCCTAGACATCATCTTTTCTGTCCATCAGACATTATTAATTCCTCACCCACCCCAGAGCTACTTAATAAATAATACTTAAAGATACTTAACAAATAATAGTTTAAGATACAATAATACTAAGAACTCAGCCACGTAATACATTTTCAGTTTCATGTATATATAGATTTTTTTGCGAACTGAATTAAGATTCGAATCTTTAATCCAACAACTTGTTCCAGCCCTTTGAGTTTGCCTAGAAGAATGATGGCCATTTCCCCATATGATCATATTCAATAATCCAGCGTATTCCAAATATGACCTCAGCATTCTTTATAATTCTTATCATTTCTGAAATAGGTACTTATTTACTTACTATCCACGGCTCAGAACAGTATTCCTTAGTATTTATCACAACACTTGTTAAATACGGAATTATTCCCGGTGTAAGTCCCTTCACCTTAAAACCAATTGCATCGCTTGGTTTAAAAAATCGTATCTCAAATGAGTTATCTGAATTAACAGACACTCTTGCAGCACTTTTGTCAGTCTGAAAAAAAGTTTATTCCTATTACATAAATTGGGATAATTATATAAATTAGAAATTCGTTCCAGCCGACGGATGGCCACTGCTAGACAAAGGCAATGATTTCCAGCCCGCACGGTCATGCGCCACTTGGATTCAGCGCCTTCCCGCGACTCTTTTAATGTCGTCAGTCCATCTGGTCGGCTCGTCGGCTCGGTCGGCCCAACACAGCGCTTTCCCATGCGCGGTCGCCATTCCAGCACTTAGGGTTCCCAACGTCCATAACTCGTAAATAGCTAATATATAGTCCATAACTCGTTAATAATAGAAAATCCACAGTTCCCCCGAAATTTCTATGAAACTGAAATCCAAGTGGACAACGACATTGGCATTATCTAGTTTTACTTAAAGCGGACTGACGTCAAGTCAAATTAATTTTGTTTTCCTCATGGATACGAAATACTAACAGGTACTGACTATAATCCGTTGGCAAAAGATTTGCCGATGTCTTCCCCTCCCACTTCAAACTACCGCGGCCCGCATTCATCTGATAACGGACGAGCGCGGGTCGCGGTAGTATGTGGTGAGAGGTAAAGTCATCGGCAAAGCTTCTGTGAACGGGTAATACCTATTACATAGATACATATATCTACCAATGTACTTATACGAGTATTGTAAAAACACTTACTTATTATAATATAATGTATAATATGATTTCGAAGTTTTTACTAAATATACTAAATGCATTATAATGATATTTTTCTATATCCAACTCTAACCTACATTGCTTACCAATACAACGCTTGCGTCTACGTCAAATCTCAATGTAATTTTACTTTGTTTAGGAAATTGTTTTGATATAAATACGATGTACTTGTTTTCCTCTCCCGGAGGTAGGCCAGGTTCGTAGGACAGGGATATATCCTTGGAGTCATTGCAAGGGCGAGCAGCCAAAAGGGGGTTGCCGACTAATGCCCACCCGCTATCATCATCACTACACACTCTCACAATAAAGATTGCCAAAAACAACACTTGCATCATTGTCACTCCTTAGTTTCTTTTGCTAAAATTAATTTTCACTTCTAATATGAATCTCGATTTTTTCAAATAACGATCAATATACGAATAATTTACTTGAGACCAATTTTGTAATAAATCACAATCTGAAAGGAATAGCATTATCTTAATTTTTACGGTTCACTTAGCTAATGTAAAATAAATGCTAATTTTATATTAACTTTTTATAGATTAGTTGCCCGGTGAGGTTATAAATTTTATATATTATTATGAATATTAATTTAAATATTACAGAATAGGAAATGAATTTTCATCCACTCTGGTATTTTTTCAACACTTTTTTAAAATTTAATTCATTTTAATTTTTGTAAGCAACAATCTCGATACAAGATGACACAAAACTGTGGCTAAGCTCGTTCGATTTTATGAATCAAGAACAACAATTCATTTTATTTACCTACGAGTATAGTTTACACTGAGGTGCTACTTACTGGTGTTTCTACTACCTTACTTGTATAACCTGTACAAACTACGAAGAAAAAGCCGAGAACCTAAAGAATTAATAATGTTGCTGCGAAACTATGACATTAAAAGTATAATGACAACATTTTTAAATTCATGTAGTAGTATACTTATATTAATTTCGTATTTTAAGACCTAAAAATGCGAGACAGGATTGACTATAGGTACACTCGGTTACTGCTGAATGTTAGTCTAATGAGAATTTTATTTGTTATTTAAATTATCATTAAAGAAGTAGCTGAAAAAGTTTCCGGAAAAACTAAAACCCTACTAAATATAGAGCGTTCCATAGGAAATATGTATCTATGTTTCAAAAAATATATTATTGAGTTCGTGATTTTTAAACTCGTAGGTAAAAATTCGTGAATTTTTAAACCTTAACTTTTTACCTTTAATTTTTTACTTGAGATTCAAGATTAGGAGTATCCTTTCCGCAAATAACATATTATAGCAACTTTAAACCTTGCGCCTTCTTATCTTCCTAGTACGATGGGTTGTGCGGGCGCTACTGCTGCATCAGCAGAGTCCCTCAAGCGGCGCAAATACAGTAATCTCGTTGGAGATTACGTATTTGTCCGTTATTGGGTCCGCGTACTCGCTTCTTCTTCAGAGAACTATCAAAGCGTTTAATCGACGCCTCTCGTGGCCAGAGGGCTGGCCTTTTCTTAGGTCAGAGGATAAGTGATGCCATCCAACGTGGCAATGCTGCCAGCCTTCTGGGCACTTTTCCAGTTGACACCGATTCGGAGGAATACTTTGACGCTTAAAATAAAATTATTTCTTATTGTTTTTATTTTTTTTACTTCTTTTTTTTAAATTATATTATATTACTTTAGATTTAATTTTACTTGTTGTATATATTTCATTATTGAATATTACTTGTGAATAAAAACTTTAACTTATTATGTGATAAATAACAATAACCAACATAAACAACGACAAAATTGCATATGATAACGAACACGTTTTTAAAATTCAGTTCGCCGCGTTGAATTTAAAAACTCTTGAATCTTCTTTTATTGCCGGGTTTATATGTGAAAAACAAACATTTTTAGTGCCGATTTACGCCCGGGTGACTTTGGGATCCAGGGTCATTATCTCATCAATCGTCAATATCTGATCAAATGCCAAACCAGTTAGGGTATCAATAAAAAACATGAAAACCTGACTGAGATCAACAAAATTATATCAATTGCTACAAAACATAATATCATGTTGTATAAAAAAGTTCAGCCGTTTGTAAAATGTAGTAAATTTAAAAATTTATTTATATTTTAAATGCGTTTTTGGTGTTTATAACTTCTTCGCACGTCGCAGCTAACAGGGCAACATGGTGCGACATCGTCCTAAAGTAAGTCATTGGTGGAAGGGGTCACGACCCTCAGTAATGATGAATACGATGCAGAGAGAGAACTCCTTCACACTACAGCTAAAAAACTGAGACAATATGAATTATTATTTTCACATAGGCCACTTTCATCTCGAGACAACTACATCGATTATTTCAGTAACTATTAAAGCTATCGACCTGAAATTTGGAAAGTCACCTAAGTCATTGCAATCATAAAAATATGAATATCGTTGTTATTTTTATTTAAATAGTGGGCAAAACCGGGCTTTTCAAATTTAAAAATGAGATAATAATATTGAGTGGGGTATCATAAGAAAGGGCGTTACTTGCATG
The DNA here is from genome assembly GCA_963855885.1 of Coenonympha glycerion. Classification (NCBI taxonomy): domain Eukaryota; kingdom Metazoa; phylum Arthropoda; class Insecta; order Lepidoptera; family Nymphalidae; genus Coenonympha; species Coenonympha glycerion. The sequence continues at coordinate 10,931,617 of OY979631.1, forward strand.
TTCTGAAACTGATTTTAATTTATTTTTATGCCTGATAATTTTTGATTTACTAGGCAAACTATCAAAAAAAAAATACCGTTCCCACCTCTTATCTCCGAAATTTATTGATTGGAAAATCTGAAATAATTATTATCAATAGAAATTAACGTGTATTTTACAGGCAAAATAAAATGAACTCTCTAGGGTACTTTTAGTTTGCCAACAAAGGTAGGTACTCGTACTTGTAAATTATACTCGTAAATTCAATGAACAAAAGTGATAACGTTTTACTTCTTTTATAGTATGGAACCCTCGGTGCGCGAATCCGACTGGCACTTGGCCGGTTTTTATTTTTTATTATATATATTAATAGTATTACGTCTTTTACAAAAAAACCGTCAATCGACTATTTTGCACAGCATAGTCGATTTACTTACTGATTTAATAGTGAATAGATATACTTGATGATTAAACGAACTTACCTTAAGTGAAGTTCTATCATAATTTTATGAGTTCCTGTATGAAGATATTAAGAATACTAATCAGGTATGAACGCCAAGTGATAGCCATTCAGACACTAAAGTTGAGAGAAAAAATAAAAAAATTCAACATTTTTCATTACGATATCTCACGCTAGCAACACTGCGTCTGTCGTTTCATTTAGTTCAGAGTAATTATTATAAGAGTGCCTTTGTGCTTCGATAAGCTCGTCTTGGTAGGAGCACTACAGAGCACCCAAATATATATCGTATAATATATACATAGCCACACAATATTATACATGTAAATATAATAATATGTATATTTGAGTTATAGTGTCTTCAATAAAGATTTATTATTATTATAATATGTACATTTTTCATTTACAAATTCATACATGGGTTTTTCCACAAAACAGGGGCGGGAGGGTGTTAATATCTTCATACAGGAACTCATAAAATTATGATAGAACTTCACTTAAGGTAAGTTCGTTTAATCATCAATTTTATATTCATTCCTGTATGAAGATATTAAGAATACTAATCAGGTAGATGTTTAGAGCCATGAGATTTGTAAATAAGAAATGCTTATAAATTAATATAATAATAAGCATAATCGCTTGATATTGCGCAAAAAAAAATACCAACTTAAGTTGATATTCAAAGCAAATTAATAAATAATGGCATAATTTTGTAGAAATAGAAAACTGTAATAGTTAGCTATAGTAAACCAATATTATTAGTATAATAAATTAATAATATCATATATGTACAAATACATATATTTTTATATGTGCGAATACCTAGGGTATATTAAGACTATCTAGCAGTACTGCTTGTATGTAGTCTTGACGATTAAAATAGGTTTTAAGCCTCTTTCAACAAGCTTTAAAATATTTGTATCAGTTTAATCTTTTAAATGCAGCACTTGATTAATCGTAATAAATTGGGCTGTTATTATGCAACCATGAAATATAATTATATTTTAAACAGTAAATTGATCACGAACATATATTTTTATAAACCTGAGTAGAATAAATATTACCGAGACATATTTTTGGACAGAAAAAAAATAAGATCAATTTATTAATATAATATAAGATTAATAAATCTATGGGTTGCAGAGAACTAGTTCGTAAATTTTTGTTCAGCTTGACTGTAGGCATTAGTATTTTCGTAAAGTGTCGTTTAATTTTATTCATAGCTCTTTAGAGTTATTTCTTTTAAAGGAGTTAACAATGATATTTTTATTTAATTTCCACAATAATATTGTTATTTGAACTTTGTTGTAGGTACAGCTCTTTAATAAGGTCATTAAGATTTAAAGTGACCTTAAATTATATTTTTAACTGAATAGGGTGAAGTAAGAATATTCTCAAGAGATATTAAAAAAAAATCATAGAGAAATCATCTTATAAGCCTATTTTAAAGTTGATTCTGAGACAAAGGCTGATGAAATAACTGTATCTACTGTTTATTCCTGTGTTCTAATAAAGTGATAACAATAGAAACTTAAGATAGTCTGAAAAAAACTTGTTTTCTAATATTGTCAGACAGTAAACATGCTATACAATATTATAGTATTTATGTATGTTTAACCATGTTGAGTTTTTCATTTCACATAATATAAAAATTTTAACTGAAGGCATAATTGTTATTCTTAACAGTTATTCATGTTATAATAATGTTGTTTAATATCATTAATTGTTATGTTAACAGTCACCCCAACACTACTATCGCTGTTGTACTGGTTAGTTGTAAACAAAAAACCACATATACAATTGGAATACAAATATTAGACAATACTTTTTAAGTTCTTGAATTTCTGCATCAAGACCATTTGTCAATTTAGCAGTCTTTCAGTTGAAAAAAGTGATCTGATTTTTTCCAAGTTGATAATCGCAAAAATCAACGAGCAAATGTAACATGTCAATAGGTAGACATGTCGAAATGTTATTCGCGATTGTTCGCGATTAATGATTTGTTGACTTGCTGCGACGATGAAAAAAAAGATTTTTTTCTTTTTGTCACTTACCCAATAATTCCACTGTCATCACAGAAGTCTCTAATCTTCGTTTAATGATAATCAGTTAATTACATACCACAGCTGAAGTAGATACTACTGTACTGGTATTCAAGTTCCTAGTGAAGCAGTGATGACCCAATTTTCAATTATCATTTGACCTTGGTCAGTCATCATCGAGAGCTAAATCCTTGCAGCGGCGTCATCCATCGGCATGAAAGTTAAACAAATATTAGACTTATTTAATAATGATTAAATACAGAAAAAATAAAATGTAGGCTACGTATCAACTGTAAAAGAACAAAAAAAAAATATTATGATACATGCAAGCCAAAATTATGAACCATCATTGTTCATTGTTCATATTATCATAAATCCAATGAAGTATTTAATGATTCTATGATCTTATATATCTATTGGTAATTTCCAAATCCTTTAACATTTTTGATGCATAGATAACCATTAGTTAATAATAAGCGGCTCGATAGCCTGAAAATAAAAATATTTGATCTCGCAAAAATTAATTTGGTTTTTAAATATATTAATTTCCATTGCGTAACGTTATTCCTAGGTATGGATACCGATATTCCTGTAGATACAGGTACAAGGATACCTAAAAATAAATTTAAATAAACATATCATCGATTATTTTATAAGGACTTTACTTTTTCCATATTTATTATTCATTTAAGAAATTTAAGAAATAGTCAATTATAGAAACTATCAATAACTTTGATGTTCAAAAATATTGCATTCTTTAAAAAGCATGCATCCTAACTCAGTTAAAGCATTGATAAATTTGATGTAATATCAAGTTACGATGAAATCACATCGAGTTACGATGAAAGAATGGTTGTATTAAATACATGTATTTGTAATGGAATAACAAAACAAGAATGAAGTATGTTATCGAATAGGTTGTCTCATATTCAATTGTATGTGAACAGAATATAATAGCCGAGTTTTTTACCCGACCTTCTCAGTGCAAACCCGCTTTTCAGATTCAAGCTTTCATAAAAGCCTGTAAATCAAGCCCATGTGAAAAAATAAAGATCATCATTTTCATTTTTAATTAACATGAAAATTAATTGTAATGTTAGTGGTTCAATAGTTTATAAATCTTTATAATATAAAACCTTTTGTATAAAAGTAAATAATGATGAAAAGAAACTAGGATAGTACCTAGATACCTAGATACCTAGTGTCATTGCACTATATGCGAACTAAAGAAGAGAGAAAAAAAAATTACATATTAAATTCTGTTCATAGTTTTGAGAACATAAAGAGAGAAAAAAATATATTTTTCACTCATATTTAAGCACGATAAAATAATATCATCAGGCTCGAATATTTTATGAATGTGGTTATTCTATAAGCGGCAAACGTACGAGTAAGTAGGTGTGTTTATCCCGACCCGACTATGCGCGAGTCTGCACGAGGTTCGAAACAGCGCAGCACTCCGCCAGCACTCCGATCGGCGGCCGCGCGGCGCCTGACATGACAGGTCGACGGAAATGTCAAAAGAGGACATCGATAAGTACTTGCAAGGCTGTTTTGCTCCTGGTGCTGTTCTTGTGGGGAAATTAAGACTCTTCTGTCCTGGGTAATTCTTCGAGAGTGCGACGAGTGCTGTCCTGCGATTTGGCCCGTGGGTCCACCATGGACCGACAGGTGGATTGCTCAGATGTTCCTCCAGTGCCAGTTAATATTGGATCTTGATTAACTGTATTTCATATTATTGATAAAAGACATAATATACACAGAAGTTATTAGAATATTATATTATCAAATAAAATTTTTGTGTCTCACTCGTACATTTCAAATTTTGAGTAGTATTACTAGTTGATTTTGTAAGACGTTGTCAATGGACTTTTTATTGATGTATCTATAAATAATGACCACAACAAGAAACGATTCGTGTGGAAGACTAAAATAATTGTAAATAGTGCATTTGATTGCGGGTACTTTTCAGACCTGGTCTAGTAAAGTAATCTTGGTTCATTTAAATTAGCAGACAGTAAAAGAAATTATTGATATGAGGGTATATCGAAATAGTTTCTAAAGGTAATCGTTTTGATCCTTTAAGTATATCAATTCCAATACAGTTGGTGATAAAAAAACAGCATCGCGCGGTGTTCCCAGGTGGTCACCCATCCAAGTATTAACTGCGCCCGATGTTGCTTAATTTCGGTGATCGGACGAGAACCGTCAACCAGTGTTTTCAACATGGTATGGGGGCGTTTAAACACCAATTTGCTATTTTGGAAGTTGCTTACAAGATAATCTTGTCATTTTTGGGAATGATTAATCCATAGGCGTTGTCCCAATAACCATCCTCAATGTATATTGTCGTGAAGATCACACTCTCTAATGAAGTGTACCCAACACTGAAGCATAGACTGCAGAATATATTATGTTGATTGACTTCTTTGCAATTATTAATATAGAGACGATAATCTTATTAACTCACCCTCATGTATGTCGTCGTGATGATCACATCCTCTTATGCAGTGTCCTCAACATAGATGCTTATTGCTTTGCAATTATTTTTTGCAATTATTAATACAAAGGCGATAGTCCTCAGGTTTTTCACCTACCAACTACCCTCAATGTATGTTGTCGTGAAGGTCACACCCTCTAAATGAAGTGTACCCATCACCGAAGAATGCATCTTGATTAGCTCCTCTTGCAGTAATTAAAACAAAGGCGATAGTCCTTCCAACTACCCTCAATGTATACTGCTGTGAACGTAACACCCTCTAAGAGGTGTACCCAACACTGGAGCAATATGGATTTTCTGAACCAATAATAACAATTCCGTAGATTTCACAATTCGTTTTGACGATGAATCCGATAATTTTGAATATTTCTTTTCGGATACTTTGATTTCCGCAAGAAATACTTATAATCACTCACTTTTTTTTTATAAGAGTTTAATAATGTTGTGTTGAACGGCCGAGCACTAGAACGCTAATGGAACGACAGACGCAGTGTTGCTAGCGTGAGATATCGTAATGAAAAATGTTGAATTTTTTTATTTTTTCTCTCAACTTTAGTGTCTGAATGGCTATCACTTGGCGTTCATACCTGATTAGTATTCTTAATATCTTCATACAGGAATGAATATAAAATTACTTGTATCTAATGCATATAAACAAGAATAACTTAAAAGAACATTCACTTGGTTTTAAGCCGAAAGATATATTTAATCATTTCCTTTTAGGTTGAAACAAAATTGTAAATGGGATTCAAAGTAAATATTAAAACTTGGAAAAAATGTCATTATTTACTACAGCACGTATAACGAAACAAGAAAGACCGGTTCGAACATCAAAAAGCTTTGTAGAGGATTGAGTAGGTACAGTGAAACATAATGAAATAAAAGATAGCCATATCAGTATAAGATAGAAAAAGTTTTTTTCCACAAATACCACTTAATTCCAGTGGCGGTTTTGGAGGTTAGGACTAGGGCAAGCCAGATATCTTTTTTAAGGATTTCAAAATATTTTTTAATTCTTCAGTCTTCTTTCACGTCAATCTTCATTATAACCGCAATGATGTTTAGAAATCAATTGGAAATATATGTGGCTTTGAAAAAAGCCGTTTTATTACGTATGTGCGAATAAATGTGAGAAGTGCTGATCGGAACAAACAAATATAAACAAATTATTTATATTGCAAATCGAACCTTCTATCTTTTTTTAAAAATGATTGTATTACATCCGAGTAAAAGTTTCAGTTTACTCAACAAAGGTTTTTCTATAGCAATTATGGATAGATCTGAAAGCCGCTCTTGTCCTTGTGTATTTCGCAAATAAGTATGAATGCGTTTCAGAGAGGAGAATGCACGTTCTGCGGAACAACTGGTAGCTGGGATTGTAACAACTGCGCTAACTTACCTTCACCAAACGCACGGCGCACCTATTTTTGTCACAAGTAACTTTTTCGACTAATCCTAAACTCATTTTAAGTGAATTTAAAATTTTACGGCAATAATTAACACAAAATTAACTCGACATGTACACTTTTCAAAATCACAGGTAAACACAAACTAATAAGAACTGAAGTTCGCTTTCTAAATTCCTATTCAATTTCATTGCATTTCGCGCCTGCGCAAAAGCGTTTATTACTTCACTTGTACGAAGTTCATGGGCCTTCCAGGATTGCCCATTCGAACAAATTAGAAAGAGAATATAAAGCCAAAAAAAGCCAGTGTGTGCGAGCGAGATATGAAACGTAACACGTCATAGTCTTAAGTCTTCCTCATTGGTCTAGTTGCCAAAATGGACGACGGCCGACGCTGACAGCTATTCGCTTGCGCTCGGTGAGGTCACTGAACCCAAAAGCGCGTAATTTTAAAATATCATTTTTTATTGTTATTGCTTGATAGAATTAAAAAAAAAATTACTTCTGACTGCTAACAAAGGAAAAAATGTCTAAAAGTTGTATTACTACTATGAGGATATTTTGATAGGGCAAGCCAGGATTTTGGGCTTGTATGGAAAAACCGCCACTGCTTAATTCACGTCGTCGAAACAAACAATCATACGATAAGTAGTTTCTTTTAAATCTGTGCAAAATTTAGTGCTCGTTTTAATACAAAATGGATGGTATTAACAATATATAATATTATTTCTCATTGGCCTGTCTTACAGACACCTACAAGATCAATACGATATATATATTATTCCTTTAAACGAGCAATTCTTGTATATATATATATATATATATATAGAGATCTCTCCCCGCTAAATGTTGATCATTCGCGACGTCACGCGAGTACTTTGTTGATCCGAAAACGCATGTTGATCCGACGCCTTTTGTTGATCCAATATGCATCTCTGGTAACTAATGTGGCTCCAACCGGATCAACATCTACAGTCATGGAACTTTTTACTAGCGTTCGCAAAAGTTGATCCGATATACAAATCCACCTTGCGATGGTTACGGAAAAAGTTGATCCCATTCAAATGAGCCAATCAGAGCACGGCAAACTATCGGATTGGCTGAAAGCATCCGCGACGTTGCCGCTTCGTAGGTTTATACAAAGATCTTTATTTGAAAGTATCTAGCATGTATCCAGTTTAAAAAATTAGTTTGAGTATAGAGCTTGGTGTAACTTTGCGACTAATTCCCTAAGTTGCACTTTTTCGACTATAGGAGCGGTCCGCCGTCAAAACCGGTGGGTTATGACCTGGCGGGAGCGCGGTGCATACAAAAGTGAATCCCGTACTCCCGCCAGCGGGTCCGTCGTGGAAACAGACAGTTTTAGTGGGTGCAACTTAACCCATGTGTTTCCCCCTGCCGGAGTGGTATGCTTTAGGCATTTTCTGTCTATAAATAAAAAAACCGGCCAAGTGCGAGTCGGACTCGCGCACTGAGGGTTCCATACCATAAACGAAGTAAAACGTCACTTTTGTTAATGAATTTAGGAGTATTATTTACGAGTAGGTACTTTTGCTGGCGAACTGCAAACCTAACTTTGTTTTTGGTGGTTTATTGTTATCTATAACATATATTATAAAGAGGAAGCGTAACATCGTTACGCTTCCTCTTTATAATATTAAGTATAGATAAATTCGAAGAGGAAGCGTAAAATATACGTATGTTCCTATTGATCATAATTATTTCAGATTTCTGGAACGATAAACTTCGGAGATAAGGGGGGGGGCGGTATTTTTTTTATTTAACATAATACCTAAATAATATCGAGTTTCTAAATAGATGGTAAATAATCAAATATGGATTACTAGCAGATACCCGCGGCTTCGCTCGCGTAAATTTCAGATTTTCCTATTCTCACGGGAAACCATGAATTTCCCGGAATAAAAAGTAGCCTTTGTGTTCATTTACTCGTATCTCCATTCCAACTTTCAGCAATAAATTTTCTTAGTTGAGGTTTGAAGTAATGTTTTTCCGCGTGAATAACCATTTTTCACTATTTCCGCGGAAACCATTGATTTTCCCGGAATAAAAAATAATAAAAAAGCCATCAAAATAACGATATTTCAATTTCTTTTTTTAAAAAAGGGAACCGCCTCAAAAAATCAACCCACTGAAAAGCACAAAATAATTTTCTAATAAATCTGGGTACACCTACTTAATTCCTCAATGCCTGAAAACAAAAGTTTTTAACCAGTGCGTCCTTCCCGTCCTCACCTATGGTGCTGAAACGTGGACACTCACACACGGCCTGATCCACAAATTTAAAGTCACGCAGCGGGCCATGGAGAGGGCGATGTTAGGAGTTTCCCTGAGGGACAGAATCCGAAATGAGGAGATCCGCAGGAGAACTAAGGTCACTGACATAGGCCAAACCATAAGCAAGCTGAAGTGGCAGAGGGCAGGTCACGCGTGTCGTAGGGGCGATGGCCGGTGGAGCCGAAAAGTCCTAGAGTGGAGACCGCGTACAAGTAAACGTAGCGTGGGGCGCCCTCCAGCTCGTTGGACCGATGACATTAAGCGGGTGGCGCGAAGCGGCTGGATGAGGAAGGCTGAGGACAGGGTGTAGTGGCGCTCGCTTGGGAAGGCCTATGTTGAACAGTGGACGTCCTATGTTCAACAGTGGACGTTCGCAGGCTGATGTGATGATGATGATGATGTGACACCTACTTAGTTTTTGAAGTCGGCGCAAAAATTCGCAAATCATTTTAAGCATGCTGTCAGTTCATATCAGTTCGGTAATTACAGCGTGAAGTAGTATTTTTTCCACGTGAATATCTATTTTTCACTTTTCCTGCAGAAACCATTAACTCTTCCGGGATAAAAGTAGTCTATGTATTCATCCAGGATATAACCTATCTCCATTCCAAATTTCAGCCAAATTGGTTTGTACTTGCGGCTGAAGATTTTTTGAAATAGTCAAAAATAGTCATTGAACAAATTCACCCACACGGTAACAAACAAAAAACCTGCGCAAACGTCTTCCCGCAATAAAATCTGTCAAGCAATAATTGAAAGCTTGTGTTGTTGCTTTTGTAAACAAAGTTCGATTCACAAACGCAGTAGCTAACGCATTTTTCTTACCTTATTTCTCTTACGAAGTAGTCTAGTGGGTTCTTTGTCACACGTAGAACGCGACGTTGCCGCTCTGCGTAAGATGCCTATTCGTCAGTTTTGGCTCCGGATCCACTTATTTTAAGTAAATGTCGCATATGAGCTAAATATATTCTGGATCTAAGAAATCCTTTTCAGTATGATTTTTTCGGCCGTTATTGGATCAACAAATATTGGTCAAATCGCTGACGAGTATGTCGAAAATCTGTTCGTGCAGATCCACTGACGTCACACGCGCATTAGGGGCGGATCAAAGTATATCAGTTTGCTGATGCAGAGCTGATGCAGAGCTGAGTAAACACGTGAAATAGGGGGATCAACATTTGTTCCAACATCCCACTGGAGCAACATTTACCGTGAACGGATCTATATATATATATATATATATATATATATTTATGTGAATAGATTTCTATATAATCTGCATCTCGGAAACGGCTATAACTATTTTCATTAAATTTAGTAACCCCCCGTGGGTTTCGGGGTGATAAATCGATCTAGCTAGAATTTATTTTAGAAAATGTCCAATTTACCAAAAAACTAATGGCAAATAGAGAAAATACGGAGCAAAGCTCGGTCACCCAGATATAACGATATTAATTGACATATTATTACATAATATGATAATAACTATCTCTATGTGGTGACTCGTGACACTTGATATTGATAACCTAGTCCTAATCCAAAGCAGGTACCATGCAGAGTGCAATTCTATGCAAAACAGACATACGAGGAGAGCGAAAAAAAATCTAAACTGGATATTTTTGAACCATTTTGGTGGTATAAAATCCTTCCTTATTCTTTTTCTGAATCAGGATGGAAAGTATATTGCGAAGTTTCAACTTTGTGGAGCCCGTTTGTGAATATTCACCAAAAAATCTTTTGTTTCGCTCTCAATCAAAAAAAGAATCATCCAAATCCGTTCATAAGCCTCGTTGGTATTAATTTACATACTAAGAAAAATATCAGCCGATCTGAGATCCGCCTTCTTTTGTTTTTGTAAGTCAATAAAGAAAACTAGTTTTTCAAATATTAGGCATATTTTATTATATTAAGAAATATATGCAATAAAACATCGTTAATAACATAGAATAGTCATTGTCACTATTCACTAATATAATTATCAATCCAAGATTTGTACTTTTCCACGTCTGTGAAAACCACATATTCTTCTGGATTGCATATAGCTACGTCAACTCTTGACAACGTAACTGACACTATTCCTCGTACGTACCAAGCCCCCAGAGCATTCGGACTATCATCCCCTACATCGTCTGGAAGGAAAACTTGAAAAGCACTTCCACTATCGCCGTTGCATGCTGATGTACCTGCAATATTGTTTTACCAGCAATATAGTATAGAAAGGACACTCTTTGCAAATCAGTTGTTTTTCAAGCAGCTAGAAATTTATTACTTTACTGTCTTCACATACTTTAGAATTTTTATGACTCTGTTGGAAAAACATGGATTGCAAAGTTTGGAAATTGAACTCACCTACACCAAACATATTTGGCAATAAATATTATGATACAAAATAAGTTTAACCAGTATTTAGGCCAGAATATATGCAGCTGAGTTGATTTGGAACAACCATCAGTTTAAACCAAGGCTATAATATCTACAAATAGCTAAACTAATTGACATGGAGATTATATTGATGCCATTGATATGAGTATGCCACCAAGACCAAGATGTACCTACGAAGATCGAGAGCAAACGTCGGAGGATCATACTTTCCACAGTCATAATATCATCACTTGCATTTTATACAAATAATATTTAAATTTACCATTCCGATATCCAGCACAGAATTTTTTGTTGTTATTGAGGAGTTTGGCGTAGAAGATTGGATTGCTCTTTATACACGTAACCTCTGATACCATAGGCATTTTAGCCTTACGTATTTGTGGTGCTAAGGCATCTGTATTCTCGAATCCCCATCCTACAACCTGAAAGTTTATAATAAAAGCTATACAGTTATAATAAAAGAACGGGAGAAACATAATAGTGTAAATTAGTTATAAGTCTCGTTGCAATGATTGATGATTGTTGATCACATTTTCTACTAAATAACGAAGAATGACACGAAAGTTTATACAGATTATTTATTGGTTTATAGATTGTCTGTTATTTTCTTGTTGTATGTTAATATGTGTTAACTCACTGTTCCAAAGATTTCTTCATTTTGTAATTTTTTAACTGCTTCTGGGTACCACACACAGGCAGGTTGTATGTAATCGTTAAATACTACTTCAGATTTAAGTTTCATCAGAGCTATATCATTCTCCAACAGTCTGTGATTAAACTCTTCATGCACAATCAAACTGAATACCTGAAAATAATATATTTTGCATTGTACAATCATAATAATTAAATGTTTGTAATATTATCACATTTTTGAATACTGTTGTATGTCTTGCTTCATAGAAGCTTAATAGAATTAATAAATATTGCGTAATATACATAGTTGTACACAACATTCGCATCTAATGAATGTTGTCATGAGTCAATTTCTTTAATAATATGTTCGTACTTATTGTGGATTTTATTTATATTATTCACTGAGTTTCTTTATATTTTGAAATTATGATTTCATATTAGTTTAGAAAGTAATCTTTAAACAAATATGGAAAGTACATACTTCTCTCTCTTGGGACTCGGTGTCTCCTCCAATCAAATTGAATTTTGCGAGAACCACACTTATACTTTCAGGCAGTACTGGTACATCTCCCAATGTTACGCAATGTGCAGCTATGAAAGAATATGCATTTATGATAGATTAGATTATAATTAAAAAAATATGACCTAAAATAATTACTTTTGCTTAAATTTTGTAAATACGAAACGACGATATTTTAAAAGTAACTATGTTATATCAAAAGCTACCAATGAATTATTTTACACGAAAAATTGAGAGCATTAAACAGAAATGCCGATTCAAGCCTTTGTAAGGAACTGAACTTGGATGGGATCCAGAAATCTATTTGATCTTCAACTATAAAGGGATAGCATTTCATACCGTTTATGACATCATCGTCATTAAAAAGGTGGCTGAGGTTCTACAAGTATTTTAGATCCTTATTCAACTGTTCTCAGCAGTGTTCCCACAAAATTATTGCACAGGATAATTCCAGAGACTTTAAGTGCCGGCATTGAATACGCATTATCAGTTCGTAGATGCAGTAAGCATGGTGTAATGCTGCAAATTTCCATGGGCGGTGGTAATAACTAAAATTCAGAGAAGATACCTAATAGTGAAAAATCTTCTGAGGATATTTTAAGAAGCATGCCACGGGTGTGCCCGCGAAATTCAAATTTTTTGTGGTTTTTCCATTGTCACCTATACTATAGACCCGGCGGCCTGCGCGAAAAAATGTCGCCAGGTATGGTCATAGTCATTAGTACCACCAGTATAAAGCCACGCGGTAGTTCGGGCAGCGGCGACGGGGGCTATTTTGACAGATGACGCTACTGTTTGCTTGTATGAAGATAGTTTACGTAAAATGTTAGGATCGGCCTATCTTTACTAATTTTATCTATTGGTTTTTCACGTTTTTCAAGCTAATAAGACATAATAGGCTAATGACAGTCAAATTGCGGGAACTACAGTATCGTCTTCACGTGTTATATAAAAATCTCTGCTTGAAAGTGTCGAGTTAAAGAAATTAAAAGAAAGAGATACTCGAACTGATTTCCTAGAATAATAGATAAAAATAGTCAAGATAGGCCCCATCCGAACATTTTAAGTAAACGTTCTTCATACAAGAAAATGTAGCGACATCTGTCTAAACTCCTGCGAAATACATGTTTATTTTTTTATATTTTTTTTATCTATGTGTCTGTCACCTTGCCTGCAGTATTATTATTAATTCAAAAAAAAGAAATAGTTCTTTACCTATCTACCTATAATGACTACTGCCGAGGGGGGGTGCAAAATAGTCATTCTTGCTCCCTTAAACTGGCGACATTTTTTCGCGCTGTTCGCTCTGTCTTTAGTATACAAGTCTGTGCCTAGGATAGACATTTTTATGCAAGGATTTTGACATAAACATGTAAAGATGATACTTCCATTCCCGCAAATTGACTGCCATAAGCCTATAATGTGTCACTAGCGTACAAAGTGCAAAAAACCACGAAAATGTTGAATTTCGCAGGCGGACTCGTTGATTTCGCCTTAATACTGACCAGTTAGTACATAAAATTTTGAAAGCAGCGTCCCACCGCAGATGTATCTTATAGTTGAGCGGTTGATCGTGTACAGCGCAACATGCCATGGCCAGTCCCCAGGCTTTGTCGCAGCTCCATTGACAATCAGCTCTGTATGCGTAACTCGTCGTCTCCCACATTCCCCTTGATGTCTCCTATCTAGACTTATTGCCGTATCTTTTTCTCCTTCTATGTAATAATCTAAGTGACCCTAAACAAAGTACAGGTCAATCAAACATTAAATGTCATTTAGGGCTGATTTTTCAATCGCCAAATATAGATATTTCAATATACGAAGACGCGCCTCACTCTGTCAAAATCGCTTCGCTCGCTTCTCTTTATGTATATACGAATCGAAAATTTGATTCGTTTGGAGTTTGTCAGAGTTGAGCGCGTCATCGTGGATTGAAATACCTATAATCGTTAACTAAGGAATAAATATGACGTTTTGACAGATTTTGTATGGCATATATTTCAAATTTATTCCTCAGATAGTTTATCTGGCGATTGAAAAATCAGCCCTTTGTCAATTAATACATGTAACTGATTTAATGTAAAAAAAAAATAGGTTCGAAATGGTTCCCACTTCCCAACTTCCAAAACCTCACAAAGTATAACGCTTATTTATGATTGAAACACGACAGATGTGGCTTTATTAGCTTATTATCTTTACTTACTACATACGGCTCAGTGCAATATTCCTCATTATTTATACGAAGACTATTTAAATAAGGAATGATTCCCCGTACGACTCCTTTCACTTTCAATTGTATTCCGTCTTTTGGTTTATAAAATCGTATGGTGAATGAGTTGTCTGGATTAAGATCTACTCTTGCAACATCTTTATCTTTCTGGAATAAAAATTCATCTGTTTCAATACTGACAGAATGACAGGGTGAAATAAAATATACCAAATCGCTCTCGACCTGTATTTTTTTACATTAAAACTAACAACTTTTGATCTACGACTTTTCTATTTACTCTATAGTTTGAGAAATATCAAAAATTCAATATTTTACAAAGATACTCTACTTGTTTCTACTCTGTAATGTAACATCGGCAAGTGGCAACGGCGCGGACCGCGGCGCGGCGGCGCGCAAACTAGCGGCGTAAAACCGCAACAGTATAACGTCAATTTACAGAAATAACATTGTCTTCTAGTATAAAATAGATTAATACTTAATTTTGATAAGTCGTAGAACAAAAGTTATTAGTGTTAATGTAAACAACTTTCTATAGAACATAACACTACAAAAACACAAGATTTATAATTATAATATCTTCTTCGGGTACATGTTAAACTCTACTGATATTTGTGTTTAAAAAAGACAAACAATGGTAAATAAGTGATAGTCAGCTTAAGGCCCGGTTTCCACCCAAGCGGAGGGGAGCGGAGCTGTGTTTGAGTAACCAATCAGATTTCGTCATTTCGACATCTCCTCTCCCCTCAGTTTCAGACATGTCAAAATGACGACATCTGATTAGTTACTCAAACACAGCTCCGCATTGGATGAAAACCGGCCCTAAGTAGCGGATCGTTAAACGATTTAAATGGAATTAAAATTTCAGTTTTTGTTGGATTTAGCAATAGTCAGGCCTATAAAGCGCCTATTTAAATATTAATGCAGTATATATACCTAGTAGTATAGTATGTTAATAGTAAATAGTTTTAAACTTATTGGCTCTTGAAATTTGAGAGAACAACGTATGTAGTTTCAGGTAGAAGAAATATGAATATTATTCTACTTACCAAAACAAGGCTAGCATCAGTGTCGAATTTTAAAACCACGTTTGTGTGTAATGGAAAATTCTTGGATATCCTAAGGTCGTATGTATTTTCTTGGTCGGGAGGGAGGCCGGGTTCGTAATTTACATAGATATCTTGGTCACCAATACAAGGAGTAAAGCCCACTGCTGGATTAATTAAAATTGAACTTTGTTGGCTGGAGTTTTTTATAATTGCAAAGAGCAGAATTAATATCAGATGCTTCATTGCAGTAACTTATTAACTTAGTGATACAAAGAAAATGTGGTTAGTTACTGAATATTTCTACAAAATATATTATGTTTTATTTCAAACATTTCAACATTCTGAATAGGCTCTACGTTTACAGTATTTACGCCTAGGTCTTCAAACAATTATTAGGTCTTCGCCGATTGTATGAATCTGTAACAAGAAAACTTTTTTTAAGCTATTGCATAGCTTCTATCTTGAGCGTTGAGACCGAATCTAGAAATTCCGTAACGAAAATAATCTAACACCCCCCACTCCGACCGGCCCGCTCTATTGCAGGCCTTGAGCGTGGAGACCGAATCCAGAAATTCCGTAACGAAAATAACCTAACACCCCCACTCGGATGTAAGAAGTTGATAAAAATGCTATGCAATAGCTTTACCGCGGCAGTCTCCGAGTGCCGCACGTCTTTTTTTGTAAACAAAATGAAAGATTCTGCTCGTAAATTTAAATTTTGTTTGGTTCATCTTCGAATGTAATGCGCAAATAAAAACAAAAAATTGGTAATAGCTTAATAGGCTCAAAACTATCTAGATCAATTCTCAAGCGTTTAAGTAAAACTGACCAAGTGCGAGTCAAATTCGGGCACCGTGGGTTCCATATTACAAAAGTAAGAAACGGAACGGTACTACGGCCACTATTACCTTTAACTATCAAATTTTCAGGTCGATAACTACAACAGTTACTAAAATAATCAGACGGTGTGTAAGTGAGTGTGTGACAGACGGACGGACGGAGAAAGGCTCGCCATAAGGGTTCAATTTTATCCAAATTGTATGGAACCATACAAACAATAAATAAATACATAAGGACATAATACTTAGGTTTGTTGTATGTAAATTTATATTTAAGCAAAATTATTTATTTTTAAGCAGATAAGTAATTTATCTTCAACACTTCACATTCAAACAGACGGACGGACGGACGCATAGCAGAGTCATAGTAATAGTGTCCCGTTTTATTCTTTGGCTACAGAAACCTTAAAATGTTTGATCTACAAACCAAAACTATTTTAACAAAACAACTAAACTATTACAACTATTTTAGCAAAATTATTTATTTTAAGCAGATAAGCAAATTACCTTCAACACTTCACCCATAAAACAAATAACACATAGAATATTTTAGTCACGCGGCAAGTCTCCTTCTTTTATACTGATTTATGTACCTAAATATGAAATTAAATTACACAAATAATAATGAAAACATGACCTCAACTCATTGGCAATATCTAAAATGTTATGATTAAAGATTCACATCAAATAAACAATGTCTACTTAGTGGTTGATAAACTTTAAAGCAGGTTATTATAAGCATCTCCAACTTACTCGAATACAAGGAAAATAAGCAACTAAATTATTATTATAAAACCTGCACTAAGTGTGTAGGTAGTTTATATGTATGAAGACGTGTACCTAGTTCTAAAGACCTATACTTGAGAGTCATCTGACCCACGGTGTCTCCCATACAAACGTAATACCAAAATCATTTGTAATTCGTGCAATTTCACCGACTTCAAAAAAAGGAGGAGGTTCTCAATTCGTCGGAATCTTTTTTTTTTTTTTTTTATCTATGTATGTTCACCGATTACTCGAAGACGCGTGGACCGATTTGAAAAATTCTTTTTTTGTTTAAGAGGGTTTCGTTTCCAGATGGTCCCATTTTAATCAAGTCAGGATCTGATGATGGGATCCTGGAGAAATCGAGGGAACTCTTCAAATTTTGCTAGTATACTTAAAGCGAGTTGGGTATTTTTTATAGTTACTGGTGCATATGCTACCAGATACTGATTTGATGACTAAAGTCATCAAGTCAGGGTCTGATGATGGGATCTTGGTGAAATCGAGGGAACTCTTCAAATTTTGCAAGTATACTTGAAGCGAGTTGGGTATTTTTTATAGTTACTGGTGCATTTGCTAGCAGATACTGATTTGATGACTAAAGTCATCAAGTCAGGGTCTGATGATGGGATCTTGGTGAATTTGAGGTATCTCTTCAGATTTTATGAACACACCTCAAGCAATTTGGGTATTTTACAACGCCTTGTGCATTTTATTGTTTTCCACTAAAAAGTATAAAATAAAAATGGGAAATGCTTTCCAAAAAACCAACTTCAAATGCCACTACAAAGAGTGAAATAATTTTTATTTAAATTTTAGGTACCTACACCAATTCGAAGTCGGGCGATTGTCTATGACTTCGTCATTTCTTCGCACATCAAGTAAGTAAGAAGGACTATTAGGGATTGTATGAAACATTGCCCGTTTGCTACATTTTGTGTCTTATAATATAACCATATGATACAAATCGTAAACTATAATTTCATTAATCATCACATCTATAATTTCATTAAAAAATATAAACTTAGACAATCATCACAAAAATATTTTTTATAAAACATGTTTAACATTCAGTAGGTACAAGATACATCGGCAATAGTTTATTCGAAATCCAAATGATTTTTAATCCATGTTAAATATTTAGCAACGTCTGTAAAAACCACATATTGTTCCGGATCGCATACGTTTTCGTTATCTCTGGACGCAGCGAGCGATACTATGCCCCTGACCAGCCAAGTGCCTGAACCGGCGCTGTCCTGACTTGCAGTTGTATTCAACCTATCCGGAATGAAAACTTGGAAGGCGCTGCCACTGTCTCCATTGCAGGCTGAAGTGCCTGTCGAAGAAATCACACAAACATTATGAAGGGGATATCGCACTAATATCGTGCGTGCACCTTTGGTTACTCTTTCACGCCACAACTATTCAACTAACTCTGTTGGAATATAAGTACATTGGCAATATATTATGCACTGGATTTATAAGTAGGTAACATAATACTTTCACTTGCGGCAAAATTCTTGCGGGATTTGTGAAAATCGAAACTCACGCGGGCCTAGCTGAAATGAAATGAAATGAAATGAAATGAAAAATGAAATGAAATGAAAAATGAAATGAAATGAAAAAGTTTATTGGTAATGCACATTAGGTACATATTAACAAGAGAGAGAAAAAATAAATAACAGGAAGAACAATGTGCACTCCCAAATGGGCCTCCACTCAGCATAAGCCTTGCTTTTTATGGCAAAGCGCTGGTCTTCCGTGAGGCCCACCTGAGACGTGGACGGCGACATGAAGATTACACAGAAAGAACATAACATAGCAAAAAAAGAAACAACACAAACAGAATTAAACAATTATTATCATATTAAACTACTAATAAATTATTATATATGTCACAGCCAAAGCGATTAATCCGGATATTATACATATCATCTGGCCATTATTAATAATATCAACTCAATTTGGATAAAGTGATAATTGACATAGAATTAATCACATTAACCAGCTATTATTTATACCATCTTCGAAGACTTGGATAATGTAATAAAACAAGTATGGATAAAGATTATTTACCTGATTACTAACTTATTTATGAATGCTTTTATGTAATTCCCTTCACAATGTCACTAGCTTTCGTAAATAACTCAAATTAACGAGAAGTAATAAGAAAAATTATTATTAAAAATCATAATTTGTTAAGTTATTTCAGACGACATTTAACGTATTTCTTTGCCAGTTTGCTAATATTTTAATGAAATAATAGTATTAATACAGGGTCTAGGAGCGAGCGAAGCGAGCTCGGGACTTGAGGGCACCCCGACTCGGTTGGGTTAGGTGACGAAGAGGATGGCGGGGCCTGCAAGGCCCCGCCATCCTTCTGAGTGGTTATTTTCTTTTATGACCACCCAGAAATAGGAGCCCCGCGAAGCGGGGCTCCGTCGAACGAGCCTTGAAAAGTGTAAGGGAAAACTAAATTATGTACCTTAAAATTTTAAAACTTAAAAAAAATATTTCACGAAAACTATTACTTTAATTAGTATTTTAAGAATTTTAATTATTTTAAGAATCAACGTAACAACAATTTAGTCAGCTACGGATCACGCCACGCGGCAGCGGGATGAAGAACGGGGGGGGTTTTACAAGCCAAATAGACCGTATTATCACTTTCGCCAACTGTGACCAGCGCCTATGAATAATATCCAGATAAAGTGATTAATTTATCAAATTGTCTAGTCAATTTGGCTATTATCCATAGTAACCAGTCATTATTAATAATAGCTGTTTAATCACTATGACTGTAACATATATATGTATACATATAATAATATTATATAGGTATTTTGATTTTATATTAAATAGTAAAACATTATATACTTACATAAACACATACATATAGTATTTTAGTTAAAACCAGCCCTGTAAAGTCTTAAAAATAATAATCGACTATGCGGTATTTATTTGTTTTAATAACAGATACAGAGCTGCAACAAGAGCTAGATAAAATTTATTCAAAAGCTTAGCTATTCAATAAAACGTATTCAATGGCTACCTGTAAGGTGCCTTATTCATTTATGCACTCAATTAATAGGGTACCTTACGGCACTCATTCTCTTCTCTGGTTCCTTTCATAGAAAATTGTTCAAAAAATTATAAACAAGCCGACCTAACCGAGTATGACAACAGGACAATGTTGTCATACTTTCGGATTTGTCACAACTGTGAGCAAAAACTATCATGGGATTTTCATCAAAATCGGTTGAGCCATGTTCCCGTTTCAGCAAAATGCGCATTGCGCACCGCTATTAATGATGATATTATTGTTATTGTAAGATATGAAAGTTCGGATGTTGGCATTTTTTATGTAAGTTTGTAAGATGGCTACTCCTTTACTTATCGACCCCAAGACAAAGTTAAAAAATTGGTTAAAAATATCTTACTGTTACGATAACCAGCACAAAACTTCCTATTGTTCAAAATGGATGTGTAAAAATTTGGGTTGCTTGCCATGCACACACTGTCTGAAACCATCGGCATTTGTGCTCGCCTAATAGTCCGTGATAAGGTATAACTGCTATCAAAACCCCAACCTACGACCTGAAACAAACCAGAAATCATCTACCACTAACAAGAAACTGGTGAATTATGACTCTTATAATCTTTTCTGATGAGTTACTGATATATTTAAGCTAGATAACAAAATGACGTTTACTATGGATGTAAGTATAGTATCCTGTATCAAGCTGCTTAAAATCCAAACATTATTTTTATAGACTACATCCTCCACATTTATTTATTTATTTATGCATGTGCATTAAAAAGAAAGTAGCTTTTTGTTAAAGTCGTTTGCAAAGAAAATGATAGTTTCCAGCCACTTGATTCTGCAAAAATACTTATACGAGTAGCAACGATGAGCTTACATCTATGTAGCTGATTACGCTTAAACGCTTACATAAATTATGCAGCCAAGACGCTAATTGGCTGGTGATCGCTGCATTGCTATGGTTACCGGCGATAGTTGGCCGATGTATAATTATTTTGAATGTTCGAGAATCATATAATACACATAGGTAACCCAGAGCCACCAGAGCATATAAAATATACCTACCTACTGTTTTTTGATTCCACTAAATACAATTGTGTCTAAATTTTGTTGTATTTTTTGTTATGTAAACGATTGGTTAAATTGTATTACCGTTCCTATTATATCATCTGTGAGTAATTTCCCACTCGCCTTGCTGTACCAGAGACAAGCCGGTTGGATGTAGTCGGTGAATACTACTTCTGATTTCAGCTTTAGCAGAGCTATGTCGTTATCCAAGTGCTGATGTTTAAATTCTTCATGGAGTATTATTCTGTGAACCTGAAAAAGGGTGAAAGAAAGTGATAGCTCGGTAACAACACAATACATCTATCTTCGCGTCAAATTGTCATTGGGGGGTCAAATTCTGTGAACCCGAAATCTCAGATTCAGACGACTCTCAGATTCTGATTTTTTGGAGTAACGTGCATTTGTAGCAACTAAGAATCACTTGATTGGTGGTGAAGGACATTCTGAGGTAACTGGTTTACCTGAAGCACGCTATTATATTCTCAGAGGTAGGTACTTTATGCCTGCAAAGTGCCAACCTACACCTGGCCAGTATGGAGATAAAAAAGGCTGTTAATAATAACCTTCTAACTAAACAGCTATCCATGATAACCAATCTACATGTAGCAGCCACATAATCAAAACTGTAGTTTGGTGAAATTACGAAGCCATATATGATCAAATAGCGCAAAATGTTAGATTTATGACAATCTAATTAACACATTTTCCCTACGGAATCGAGTAATTAATTGATCATTTTATTTCTGACTGCTTTATAGAAATAGACATGTACCCTGGAGGCTAGACAGGGCGGATGGCGCGAAAAAATGTGGCCAGTTTATCGGTGCCAAAAATGCTTGTTTTGCCACCAACAGTAGGGCCACGCTGTAGTTCGCTCAGGAGCCACCTATAGAATTTTGACAGATGGCGCTACTGCTTGCTTGTACGAAAAAGGTTTACTGTTCCGATGCCCATATCCTGAGGTTCCTTATCGGTGTTTATATATGGCGAAATAATCGAATGTCGAAAATCGTTGATTTTGGCAAAAGGACTGCAAACCAACGCTGTGGTAGCTGGAATAACAGGGGGTTTTAAATTAAGTGAGATTACTTGGAAACCCCCCTACACTAGTATAGTGTACTAATGTTTGTAGACTGTTATAGCAATGGTGCGTGTGTGTATGTCATACAAAAATCACGATCTTCTGATTCAAATCTTACAATAGGCATAAGGTCTACTCGAAAATAGTCGGAATAAGCAAGCTCCTGAAACCAACGGTCTACAGCGCAGATAGTATTTTCGGATAGTAAAACCTACGTACTTCTCTCTCTTCGGATCCTACATCACCTCCGTATAAATTGTATTTCCCAAGAACAACACTCAGAAGTTCAGCCACAACTGGGACCCCTCCTTCGCTGGCACAGTGAGCGGCTGCCGATAAAAAAATTGTCTTTGGTTTTTCCGTTGTATGTTTTCCACGACTCTACTTGAGTTGATTTCTGATTTTTACAAATCCCGCAAAAAAACATGAATTATCCAAGATAAAAAGGAGCCTTTGTGTTAATCCAGGGTATAATCTTTCTCCATTTCGAATTTCAGCCATATCGGTTGAGTAGTTGCGGTGTGAAAGAGTAACAAACATACGCACATACACACACAAACTTTCGCATTCGTAATGTTAATGTGATTCCCACCGACGTACTTATATTGTACCTACGTTGGTACAATATGCATCGGTGCATTACACAGACATTTGGTAATTAAGTATTTCCAACTGCCTAAAAGGGGGAAGTATTTTTTAGTATCAGTATGAATATTTTGGTTTAATGGTCTGTGGTTTAAAAGTATGAATGTGATTTGGAATTAGGAATGTGAAAGAGATTTAATAATTTCTAAATTGGCTCAGCCTAATCTCATGGCAGGTTTCAGCCACCACATAAGCAAAGACATACCGTCATGCTATTTAGACCTCCCGGTGCTATGCTGTGAATCAACCGGGGGTTTTTGTCCAGTAAAAATATATATTGTGTTAGTAACATTTCCAAAGAGGATTTTTACCTGTTAAAACGAAATGTGTATTCAGCAAACTTCCGCCGCAAATGTATCTGATGGATGGGTAATCAAACTTGTATATCGCTACGTGCCACGGCCAATCCCCTGGCTTGGTTGGGGCACCATGTACGATTAGTCCAGTATGTTTAATTTTACACCTACCACAATGTTGTGGAGTATCATTGTCTATAGTATTAGTAGTATATGAGTCAAGAAAACCCTGCAACATAATGTTATAGAACACTATTATTAACGAATTGCGTCAATGTCAAAGCGTCATTTTCAAGCGTTGTGATTGGTCAAAACCCATGTTTTGACATTGATACAGTTCATTAATGATTGATACAATTTTTGCCAATCGCCCTGCTGGGTCATTTGACATATTGTATTTCTATGCGCTGTATAGAATGAACCGAATTTCAAAAAATGTATGTTAATTTTAGGGTTCCATACCAAAATGGTAAAAACGCACTTGGCCGGATTTTATTTTCAATATACCGATAATTTTCATAAACAATATGAGGAGAATGGGAACTTTTGAGCAAACTTTTAAATAAAAGCATAGTAGATGCGCAAACATTGTGCGCGCAAAACTCATTGCCTTCTATATATAATTAGCCTACTATTTGCGGAAAACTAAAAAAAAATTAATTTTGCGGTCTACTTGGGTCGAAAACTTATTATGCGTTGAAAGAATAATGACCAAAGGTGGCATCAATTTTTCTCATGAATCAAAACCAAAATATTCAAGGAAACTAAAACAGTGTCTTAGAACCATTGGCACTAGGAATTTGTTTTTCATATCCGGAATTTAATTTTGCATACAAAAAGTTATCTTCTTTATGATGCACATTATTCCTGTCACACAGATTTTATTAAGAAGTAGGTACAACATGTTTATTTGACTATAACTTTGGGATCCGGATGTTAAAAAAATAATAATTGTAGGAGCTAATATGGAGAACATAGTCTTAAAAAAATAAAGTTTGTATTTGAATCAACTTAGTACGGAATTCCTTATATACCTGGTCATTATCCTTTCGTTATTAAAATAAAGAAACACTATGAATATCTTACCACATTTGGTTGATTGCAGTACTCCACGTGATTAACTTTGAAACTTGTCAAGTACGGAACGACTCCTGGTGAAGTTCCTTTGACTTTATAGCCGAAATACATGAGACCCGGCTGCGGAGTCCTATATTGATGCGAAACCCTTGCGCCATCGCGAAGAGAATATGTCACGTATGTGTTATTGGCCTAAAAAATATAACTGAGTTCAAAATATTGTATTATAGTTTACACACAATGTACCTATTAAAAAATATGACGATAATTTATGTACCTACTTTGAAAAAACGTTATATATTTTGGGTCTTTAATTCAAATTCGCTTAGAAGCAGAAACAGATTGGAAGAAGAGCAGATTGATTTGTTTTGCTATAATCCGCTACTTGAAAAGAATCTGTATGGTTCAATATGTAGGAACACCGCCCACATGAAATACAATTCTTCCAACACTTTCTTTGACGCACGTTTCGTCCCGACACTGGGACATCCTCAGGAGATGTTGTCTTCACATTGCGAAATCGTGTGGAGATTGGAAGAATTTTTTTCTCTATAGAAAGTTTTCCTAAAAGTTGATCTAAAATCTCCGTTTATTTTACATTTTATCGGAAACTACAATAGATGTAGGTATAGGTACTTATTTTTTTTTACGAGCAATTTATGTCGGTCTGCTGACCGACCTTAGCACTTCTTACAGACGGGTGGGTATTAGGATGAACGTGGACAAAACAAAAATCACGTTCAATGAATACGTCATCACAAGGCCCATCGTTGTCGAAAATGTCAGATTGAAGTTGTTCAAGAATATATTGGATGGGCAGTATTTGGAAAACTGCATCAAGTCTTCAACTTGCCGATACACCACTACCTAAAGACAAAAGTCTTGAACGCCTGCGTCTTACCGGTCATAGCATACGGAGCAGAAACGTGGACTCTCTCAGTAGGCCTTGTCCACAAGTTCAAAGTCGCTCAGCAAGCTATGAAGAGGACATCCGTAGGAGAACTAAGGTAACCGAGATAGACCAACGGATTAGCAAGCTGAAGTGGCAGTGGGCGGGTCATATATATCGCAGAACCGACGGCCGTTGGGGCAGACATGAACAGAAGTGGAGACCGCGTACCAGTAAGCGCAGCGTAGGACGACCCCCTGCCCGCTGGACGGACGACCTGAAAAAGGTCGCTGGTAGCGGGCGGGAGGTCGGCCTATGTCCAGCTGTGGACGTCTATAGGCTGATTAAGTTATATCGGTCTCGGTATTAACAAGTTCCAAAAACGCGCAGATTTTGTTGATATAACTGTCTTAGTTTTGGCTGGAGAATTAACGGGTACCTATTTTTATCTTATCTTATCTTATACCTTTAAACGAGCAATTCTTGTATATATATTTCTATATAATCTGGATCTCGGAAACGGCTGGAACGATTTTCATGGAATTTAGTATACAGGGGGTTTTAGGGGCGATAAATAGATCTAGCTAGGATTCATTTTTAGAAAATGTCGAATTTACCAAAAAAAAATTTCTACTCCTGCCATCTATTGGCCACCGAGCAAAGCTCGGTCACCCAGATATTTAAATATTAATTAACATAAATACACTCAACTAACCGTCCTAACATTCATGTTAATGTTCACATCTGCGTTATATTTGGCTACAATAGACACGTTTGCAGGAACAGGTTCGTTTAAGTACAAGTAATACTGGTTCCTTTCCTTCGGAGGCAGACTCATGTCATACCAAACAACAATGGATGTTGTATCAAGACAAGGGTAGAAGGTGATGATTGGGCTTGCGAAGGGCACTTCATCGCGTGGGACTGCACAGTCCATCATAAACACAAATTTGATAAAAATCAGTATCACCGTCCGTTTCATGGTTGTGTACATTGGTTTCACTTCTTAGTTCAGGCTAAAGCACTTTCAAAATATGTTCTCGAAAATAATCGCTATGAACAAAACACGGATTTCTGAAACACAGTTTGAGACACTTGTTTACTTCACAAAAAGGTTAGTTTAATTTTTATGATGTACCTATCTACCCATTTTTGTAACTATAATTATAATATATTGTAATTTATTATAAACTAATTATAGACTACTGTCTCCAATGAACTATAATGCGTAGTATATGATAATGCGTAGGTACCTACCAAGTTTTCTCTGTCTGCATCTGCACAGTATACTTATCTTTTCTCACTCTATTTATTAATATTGCTGGTAAGTAGATATCTCATATCTGCACGAGTAAAGGTCAAGATAATTTTATAAGTTTAAGTTAGGTACGCACGTGTTTGCATCGAATGTAACAGTAGCAACAATTTGATAACCTATGACGGACAATGTTTCATAGCTTCATACCTACTTACTGTGATTTGCTTTTTTTACCGTTACTAATTTTCATGAATGAAATGTAAGGGGTACCAAATATTTTTTTTTCTAAAACATACCTAGATTGTGTTTGATTAAAAGATAAGTGTCGCAAGTAGGTATACAGGCTTAATAGAACTTTACCCCATTTTGTTAACTTACTTTGACTAATATTTACTCCGTTTGTCGAGGAGACCCTGGAGCCATAAGGTTATTGCTAAAATTTCCCCTCGGTGTAATAGGCCTCATCTAGTTTTTTTTTTGTCCTTTAATTCTGTTTTTCGGCGATCTGTCGTTGGACATTGGACCGTGCAGTTGTTGGTAGCGATCGTTTCTTATTTAGAGCAGGTAGAAAGAGTATATAATCACTACGGAGCAGGTATACCGGTATACGTCCCTTGACGGAGCTTCCTATTGGCTATAAAATCTGTGAGACAGATCGGGGATACTATTTATTTTTACTGCGGTTTTCAATATCCTATCTATACATGGTTTCCCTTACCAGAGATAGAAATTTGACATAACTTGTATGGAGCTTATGTCAAATTTCTAAAACCGCCGTTAGTCTACAGAACCGGAGACTGCCTTCTCCCTCCCGTCTGCTTGTCAAGCTATTTACCTATGTGAGCCGCGCGTCGCTTCCCCTATATTCAATATACTCTATGGTCGCTTCTGATACTGCCCACTGTGTAGTTCTATTTCTTTCCTAACAGTTTTTATGTTGAGGTCTTTTTGTATGTTTTTGTTACTTATACTATATGGCGGGATGTTTAATATGGTTCTCTTGGCCTTATTTTGAAATCTTTCTAGGATCTCAATATTGCTAGTGCTGGCTGTACCCCAGAGTTGTATACCATATGTCCAGATACCTCATCTAGTAACAGAATGTACATGGCTCGTTTTTTGCGCAACGAATCTGCGTGGATCAAGCTTGTTCAGTATTAAGTTATAAGAATAATATGTTAAAATCCGTATACTGGAATTATCGCCATATATTACGCCACCTAACCCACGTAGATGGAACTACAAAGCTCAGGTAAGGTTGAAGTTATTAAACCCGAATGACGGGTATTTCTCTACCAACCAAGGTCAGGATGCATGATAAAATATAGAGCTCCTCGTATAGATGGCACTGTATTATTATCAACAAGATACGCCTTTTCGCTGGGCTTTGCACATGCTGATGAAGAAAATGTAACCAAGAACAATATATATTTTGTCTCACAGAGGCTTTAAAAAACAAAAGCCCCTAAGCTTATTTTTAACATATATCTTCTTTTTTTAATTGAAAGTTTGCAACAAAATTTTACTTTTGTTTTACTTAGAAGGAATGTAAAACAAAAGGACAAGACATCCGTGATCACCACTGCGGCTGAAGTATCAAAGCTGAATATCAAAGTTAGGTACAGCATAAAGGCAATGATTTTAATCGCATACCTAAAGGTCATACCTACCTAATCTCCTTACTTTTTTACACGACTGCCCAAAAAAGGAGTGTAATGTGTGTTTAGTGTACCTATGTATGTATGTATGTATGTATGCGAGTTTCTTTATTCCACCATAACTTCCGAACGGCTGAATAGATTTAGACATATTATGGGGTATCGTTATAAGTAATAGAATCTTACATCATTCCGAGTAACATATGCTACTTGGAAAAAGTCCTTAGGTATACCACAGGGCAGACGTGTTTTTTTTAATTTTTAAATTATTTACTTGTTTCATTGAGAGTTTTGACAAATATTTTCCCTCCTACAAATATTACGAATTTTATTTTTAAAATATAATCGATATTGCAAACATAAGTTTAATACGACTATCGATTACGATTGATTTATGGACACTTGGTAAAATATAAAACAGGTAATTTCTTTTGAACCCTTTTAAAACAAGAACGTAGAAAAAATGTAGGTACACACTTTTGTAACTAACCTATAAAAAGCATTTTATACGTAGCAAATGATTATTAGGAACGAATAAAATAACGACCTAACATCCATCTTTAATAAATTATCTTGTGGCTTCGCTGCAATCGGGTGAAAAAGCAATAAATTTCTAATTAATCCCATTCAGAATGCCCTAAAGTCACGAATGGTTAACTTCCGTGTGAGATCCGAAGATTACCAGGACCTTAACAGTTAGGGTTATATTGATATCGCAGGTGAACGACCTCGCCCTCTGTCAATAGAACATAGAAGAACGATGGATTGTTTTTAAATTTAAATGTCCAAAACACCCATTAGAAACCTCAGGGTATGGATATCTGAACGATTTAATTACTTAAACACAAAGATTAATATCGCACCTTTTTCGTACAAGCAAACAGAAGGTAAAAACCTGTCAAAATTCTATAGGTGGTTGCTGAGGGAATTAAAGCGAGGCCTTACTGTTGGTGGCAAAGTATGCATTTTTGGCACCGATAAACTGGCGAAATTTTTCGTGCGTCCATGTCAAAATAGAGGTCTTTGGTCCAGGCAATAAATGTCTATTGTACAAAAGTTTTTATTTATATTTTAATAAATAATAATAATTCAAAATATCTGTATGTATGTTTGTATGGTTTGCCATAAAAAAATATTTTTTTTTGAACCTTTAACAAAAGATATTTGCAAACTCAGGTTTTAATTCTAAATACTATACCTATCGCCTGTAACAACTTTCATGCGTGTTTTTAATTCTTTCTTGATCAAATGAAGACTCCACGGTAGTTTTGTTCGATCGAATATCCTCACAAGGTTTACGAATGCTCATTACTGTGTCCATATTGGTTCCGTAGTTATCTCTGTTGGTACACGACTTCTAGCCTTAGAAGTTGGACCTAGATTCCTAGGAAAATATAATTTAAGGAAACGAGCTAGTTATGTCGGGTTATTTAACCGCATTTTAAAACAACAAAACGACTAGGTGAACTTACTAAATAAAACTATTTTTTTATAGTCATTGCAAGTAAACGAGCGGGTGGGTCGGGTCACCTGGTGTCAAGCGATCACCGCCGCCCATGGAAATTTGCAGCACCAGAGGAACTGCAAATGCGTTGCCGGCTCTAAGGGATTTGTTTATCCACCCCTTAAATAACCTCATGTTATAGTTTTGAGGGAACACTGTTGCTGGTACCGGGTTTCATAGTTTGCATGTGCGTGGAAAGAAAGACCTAGCATACCGGGTGGTCGTCGATTGCCATTCATCCAAGTGGAATTGATCCTCATTTCTGATAGGAAAGAAAATCCAATTCGTCAAATCAATATCATTGTTGATGCTCCGGTGTAAGGCTTTACAAGAACAAGATAATATTAGGCTTGTATGTCATACACATTCACTCAAATTGCGGTGTGTGATTGTGTTATTTATCGAATCTTAATTTTTTATATTTATTTATAACTTTTATTTTTTCCTTATTCATATCTTATTTTTATATAATACTAGCTGATGCCCGCGACTTCGTCCACGTGGGATAAAAACTATTCTATCTTTTAAGTTGGACCAAATAACAGATATTCACGAAGTTTGAACTAAATCGGTTCAGTAGTTTAGGAGTCCATTGAGGACAAACATTGTGACACGAGATTTATATATATTAAGGTATGTCGTCTTCGACATTGTACAAATCTTAATACGCACCATAATTTAGCACACGATTTATAAAAAATCAAAACCCTGGGTCTAAATGAAATCATCACCTATAGAATGAGTAGAATGACCTACAAAGAACAGAAAATATAAGTAGGACAGGATACCTTTGAACTACGATGTAATCGATATTTTTTCTTTCCATACCAAGTAGGGCTAAAGGAATATAACAGCTATAACTGCTTCCTTATTTCCAAATAGAAACAATTAATTCAATCCACGTTTTCGCCTAACGGTTGACGATAGCTGCACACCGCACACGAAGCCTATACTTTTCAATTTATCTATTATGCTATTCAGTTAATGAATAAATGAATAGATAACCCGCCAAGTAACTTAATACCTACATGCAGTTGGTTCATTTATTTGACCCAACGAATTCTTTATTAAACCGTACTCTTTAATAAATGCATGGAAAACAGAATGAGATAAGTTTTTATAAGACTACTAGTTATACTTATAGTAGTAGAGTAAGTATATAGAGTACTAGTAGGTCGCGTGGGGGCGCGGGCCACATGTGGCCCGCGTGCTGTCTTCCCGCCTATATAAGCCGACAATCATCCCCCTACATTTTTTATCGAAAAAAAAAATTCCGCCATTTTGATTTTTTTTCAATCCATCAAATAGACCTTTCGGTCCTGATCAGTTCTTGTCAAGAAACCGTTCTTCCATCTTTTATACTTTCCGAGAAATCGACGAAATTCGTATGGCGGCCATTTTGAATCCGCCATTTTGAATTTTTTTTCAGCTAACTGCCAATTGGATGACATTTCAAATGACATTTGGTCGAGCACCCCCCACCTATCTCCAATACCCTTGGCTGTGCTCTTCATCCGTCTCCGAAATCCTCAATCATCAGCTCTCTCCGTATTTTTCCTCCGAATGAATTTTTCTCTTCTATACGAAATGGTAATTGAAAAAAAAATTTTTCATACAAAATTGTTCAGGAGAGGTGATCAATCAGTCAGTCAGTGAATCAGCACAAGCAGCTATATATATATTAATAAAGTAGAGTATAAAGAGTATGTTACTCTTTGTTTTGAGAGTAGAGTATACTCTCAAAACTATCTGTTCTTTACTAGTTTTTTTCTTCAAAATTTTCTCAAAATCTCGTACTTATGTATCAAAATGGCTTGTGTTTTCATTCGGCTTTATAGATTTGTTGTCATGAACTGTCGGAAAAGCTTTTAATTTCTCAAATTACGCAGCCTATGCCACTATTCTAAGGTTAGAGAATAAAATACTTATCGGAGAGGAAACGCCTGCAGCCATTCGTCGGTCATATGCAGTGATCAGATAACCTTAGAAATTGAAGGATACACCAACAAGGATGGGAAGCGATATTACAGCTAGTTCATTCACACGATCGAGGGCAATCTCATCACAAATTGGTCAGTCTATTTCCTTATTACATCCACGTCAGTGATAACAACGGCTGTGCGTTTTGTATTAGGGAAATGGCACACTTGCGACATTGATTAAAAAGTGTTGTCGATCACCGTACCTTTCCGTAACGAGTTGTCGTGTTATCTATACTTATAATAAAACTGTAAAGGGTCGAATTCTGTACATTGAAGATATTTTGAAAATTTATGTTGGAGGACACTATTTAGTCGATACTGAAGCCAAAACTGTAATTTTTTTTAATTTTTTTTAATTTTTGTCTGTCTGTCTGTCTGTCTGTCTGTCTGTCTGTCTGTCTGTCTGTCTGTCTGTCTGTCTGTCTGTCTGACTGTCTGTCTGTCTGTCTGTCTGTCTGTCTGTCTGTCTGTCTGTCTGTTTCACGACCGCGCATCACGGCTAATCCGCTGGATGGATTTAAATGAAACTTGACATGATTATAGCTCATACATAGGTATACCGAGGTAGGACATAGGATACTTTTTGTCCCGAAATTCGTCATGTTTTCCCTGGAAGACGGCATCAAAGTCAAAATTTGTATTTACTTATAATTCATTAACGCGCTCTCCGATTTCATTCATTCTTTCTTTGTTAGAAAGGAGGTTCTTTAAAGATTATGCCATACAAATTTTATCATCATCACTTTTGTAATTCAGAAATTACAGGCATCAGAACCTTTAGCGATAAGTTCAAGTAGGTGACTTGAAACTCGGAATGGATAAAGAACCTAGGGCTAAGACGTAGAGCTAAAGTTAGACTGGACCATCCTTACAGCCATAAATAAATAGTTTTAGCAGAAGATTTTGCATGGTTTAAGATTTTTCACTTTTAGGGTGAACAAAAATCATGAATTAAACCTGTAAATATAAACATTACACTTCAAAGTTCAAAACACTTAAAAAAAGCTCTTACTTTTTGCCAAGTGTCAAACTTGAATGCTCGGTAGCCAAGGATTCTTTAATGAAACTATGAGCGTAGTGACAGACCGAAGGACAGCCACACGTTAAAGTGGAAACCTCGCTTCTGACGGTCGAATATTATGCAGATAGCTGAGTCGTTTAGTAGTCGCAAGTTCATGAACAACCTGCGCCCGCTATAGTAATCAGGTTCTTACATAATATTTGAAGATTGCCTCTGAAGACTTGTAGGTTTTGAAACGTTGCATAATCATCTCACCCCCAATCCAAGTGCTAATGGCTTCCTGATTGTCGATACCCATTCCTGTCTTACAAACATAAATGACTTGTACATAATACGGAATACCTTTGTTAAAGAGTAAATTCATTAACACAAATGACAATTACACAATTATCTTTTAGTATCTATAATACATAGTAAAGGAACACATTACACTTAAAAAGTTTTTAAGTGTAATGTGTCTAAATTGTCGATATACTTTTGGGATTAAAAGTGCTCTTCCCATTCCAAACAGTCAAATCGGTTCTGTGATTCTGAATTACTTAAAAATTTAAGTGTACTACAGCTATCATTGAAGAGGGTTGTAGTGCGTGAACCCCTACAGAATGCTTCATCAAATCACCTCGATAGAAGTAAATCATTGTTAAATAGGTGCTATCATCGATATAATTACATTCGACTTCCATGATTGGTATCGGTAACTAACTATGTACCTACAAATTAAGAAGGCCATGTTTACGGCTCCTGAAACTCACTCATACGTCGTTACCAGCCTTTCGGTGGAGAAGTCTCTTATACATAATATAAAGGGACTTTCATGTTCAGTTTCACTATAGTCAGACTTTCCCGCGACTTCTAGGGTTTAGAAAATATCTGTAGATATATTTTTAGGATTAAAAGTGGTAGTCTCTACCCATTCCAAACTATCAAAGCGGTTCTATAATTCTGACTTAAAGAATTCACCGTAAATAAGTTAGTGTTATTCTATATTTACCATGACTCTCTTTAGGTATAAAAAAAGAAAATATATAGATAATCGGTAACATTTTGTAGTAGGTTCAGCAACCTTTACAACTTCATTGAATCTTTATCACTGAGGCAACACGATTTAATTTCACGGCTGTGGCCTGTGAGACGTTTTCCTTTGTAAAAGTTTAAAATGGTTATGTCTGCTTTCAAATAAATCACCACGGGAAGACCCAGTCTTAAGGAAAACGCCTGGAGTTTAAATACATTACCTCGGACTTCGTTTACTTTATGAATGTGATAAATATTTCCTGGTTCTGTACTTTCTAAGAACAAACAAACTGTGGTTGAAGGTTTACTTTGAATATGGTAAATTCTGTCTTATCCTGTAATTGCGTGGAGAATCTCTACGTGATCAAATCAGATATAAAGAGATCTTACATGAACCTCGACTTGCCTCGACATAGCCAGACGTCATAGGTCGCGAAGCTGAAGTAGCAACGGACGGGCCACATAGCTTGTAGAACTGATGGACGTTTGTGACCTTAGTGTTGGAAGAGCGACTCTGTACTGGAAAGCGCTGTGTTGGCAGACTAGATGGATTGACCACATTAAGAGAGTCGCAAGAAGTCGCTGGTTAGAAATCATTGCAAAAGGCCTTTATCCGGCTGTAGACGACCGTTGGCTGAAATAAACGAACGAAGATAATTATGTCTTCATGGTAAAGCTCTTTGGACAGTAAGTTCTTAAATATTGTTAAGGTATTATTTACATTAAGGTAAGATTTAATAAGGACTAAGAAGATAGACTAAGCATAGAAGTATATAGCGAAACAGCAAAATTAAAGGTTTACAAAATCGTTCAGAGTAAAGAAAAGGCAAGCTTTAAATGTTTTCGTAATCATTAGAAACTAAAAAAAATACTTTCTTCGTGCTATGTTAAATAAAAACCGATGTTAACAGTCAAACAGCGACAAAAACACACCTCAAACGAACCTTGAAAGTAAATGCGGATGTGCGCATAGATAACAGTATCATTACCGTACCGTCGCGTGGTCTTCGCAATGAGGGTTTGACATTACATTACACAATGTCACGGCGAAGAAGTAATGCAAAAGTTCCGCCTCTATTTAATCTTTAAGTACGAGCACCTTTATATTTTAATCTTCAAATACGATTAGCTCTATATTTTTCTTAACATTAAAAGTACTTATCTCTGATCTCAACTTATGGTAAAAGATTTGTTACTAATGCAGCCGAATATGTCGTAGTACTTTTTAACTGGAAGAGGTAAGCTACCCTTAGGGCTTAGACAAGTGCGAGTCGGAGTCGCGCCCCGAGGGTTCCGTTGTACATTAAGAAAGTAAAACCATATAACAATCACCTTTTTACCCAATCGCAAACTTGTACAAGTACATAAATTCCTATTCATAATAGTTCCCCTGTTTAAAAAAATAAAAACGGTTTTCAATTTTTAATGATTGCAATGACGTCGGCCCACTATTACCTTCAACTATTCCAAATTTCATGTTGATATCTTTTACAACAAAGTGATCTATCTCTGTGTAGGTACGTATAATTAAATAGAAGTGGGAAGTGTATAGTGTAAACTGTATAAAGAGTGTGTGGCGTATGTGGATAATTAACCACAAAGGTCAAATGATGCGTAGGTAGGTAGTAGGGTAACAAGGCAAATATTTACCCACCTATTAAACGGGTACATCGCGACCTTAATCGATTCAGCAATTATACAGTTCACATTGCTTGCCATAACAAATTGGCGTTGTGGAAATTGGACAAGTTTAAAATGTGATAGAAACTTGGTAATTGCGCTGAAAGTTTCAGGATTTATTTCAGTTAGAATGTTAATTAGCCCGTTTCGTGTTTAGGCGCGATTACGTTCTGAAATTCGCCGGCTATATTTAGAACTTGACATTTCGCCGGGAAATGAGAAATAATTGGTATTGTTGTGGTGTTGATCGTTATTTACTATCATTTTGCTGCTGTTAAATGGGAACGCTAATTTTGACGAAATTGGGCCGAGTTGGGCAACCGTCGCGTTTGCTCTCGGTGAATTTATTTATTTATTTCACTTGTGGTAATTACTGAATGATTAATGATTGAATCAAATCCTTGGGAGTGAATAAACTGCTGTAATAATACTAGCTCGATTCGTTTTTAAGAACCAATGCGAAGTGGTGATAACAGAAAACATAACCCAGCTGGCTGAGTTGGTTGTGGGCTTCTTCTCAGTGCAAGGCGTGTTTGAACCCTCGTAAACTTAGCTTTAAGTCGACTTGTAGACTGTATACATATGCGATATAATATTAACGTTTTACAAGAGCCTGTACGTTAAGCCTATGTGAAATAAAGAAATTTTACTTTGACTACTGGTGGTAGGACTCTTCTTGAGAAATTCGTCCAGATAGGTACCACCGCAATTTTTTATGATCCTAACTCGAGTACACTATAATGACAAACCAATTTTGACTGTAGAATGGGGATACTCGTAATTTAACACCTTAGCACATAGTTTGTCCTAATGTTTGGACTAATCAAGGGATTGAATCGTACACCTCATGATCCACAAACTAACAATTATTGCTTCCATACATAAGTACATAATATCTGGGTGACCGAGCTTCGCTCGGTGGCCAATAGATGGCAGCAGTAGTCATATTTTTATTTTTTTTGGTAAATTCGACATTTTTAAAAAAGGAACCCAGCTAGATCGATTTATCGCCCCCAAAACCCGCTGTATACAAAATTTCATGAAAATCGTTCTTGCCGTTTCCGAGATCCAGATTATATAGAAATATACCTATATACAAGAATTGCTCGTTTAAAGGTATATATAATAAGATAAACTCAATGCTACCATATAGGTTTCCAACGAGACAGTAATAACCGCACAAGAACAAAGTCAATGCCCTGTGCTTTGCTAGTAATTAAAACAAACACTTTAAGTACAAGAAGGTAAACCATACTAGCGCTGGTAACAAAGCATCTCATTTGGCGTTAAAGCTGGCACTTTACCTCGCTAATTAGCTACCGATTCAGATAATGTTCTTCCATAGACTTAAAAAGGGAGGAGCTTGATCATGGTACTACAACCAGCTGATATTTTTCGTATCCACAGGTGCACATAGATACAAATTACCAATGTCTGATTTCTTTCCAGTTCTGCAAAAAAAGTTCTGATAGATAACTTATTTTTGCGACGACATTCCTAGTGCAGAGGCGAATGCTCGGATTTTAGTGGGAGATCGCCAGTTCAATGGCTAAGGTCTCGTAAGAGACTTCGGCTGTGGCTAGTTACACTACCAACAAAGACGCACCGACAAGCCATTTAGAGTTTGGGCGCGTTGCTGTATAGAAATCATTAGGGGTGTTCTCAGCTACTCCTATCAAGTAGGTACGATGACATATACAGCTGCATCATCACTTACCATCAGATGACATCGCAGTCGAATAGTAAGTTGTAAAGTATAAAAAACTTTAGGTAAAGGCACAAGCTTATTTAGTCAATTCGGGTATCGACCATAAACATATTTTTATGTACATTCGCTCCAAATTGCTATAAAGCATGGTCAAAAGATGGATGTCGAGAGATATCATACCTTAATTCCTTAAAATTTATAGTATATCTCCTAGCGCCTATACATTTATAGTCTTTATCTCGAACCTTGGCGTAAATGGCTGCAACACAGTATTACACTATATAAAAGCCATCAACCATACCATACCTACCATAGATAACGATTTTGCCACAAAGACTTCTTTTTGCCACTATAATGCCATTGCATACTATCCTTATACCATCGCTTAAGGTAAGTGAGGTGTAATTCGGTAGTCTAAGGCTACGACGACTTCAAAAATTAATATAAAAAAAACTAAACCTGATTTCCGTTCGAAAGTTTTTTTAAAAGAACATTGCCAGCTAATACGTGCATGAATTAAGTGATTTTAGTTGGAACTTTCTTTTTGATTAATTTATTTGTAGACCTCATTTTTACCTCTTATTTCGTGATAAAATTTGACTCAACTTTTTAATTCGTGAATTTAGGGTTCTTATTTCGGGATAAAATTTTGTACAATAATTCATGATATTATATTAAAACTTTTTAAATAAAAACATAATAGGCGTTTAAAACATTAATATAGCAATAAAAATATTCAATATTTAAGGGTAAAACATGTTACATTAAGCTCAAATTCATCTTTAATTACAAACTGTCCCCTAATCATAACTGTTTCCCACGATATCGCTTGCATACCCTAGGAACAGTAGATTTTTCCGAGATAAAAAGTAGCCTATATCCATTCAAAATGATGTAGCTCTCCATTAGTGAAAAAAATATCAAAATCGGTTCAGTAGATTTCAAGATAAAAAAATACTAAAAAATCACCTAAAAAGTAATAGTAATCACTAGTAAAACAACTCTTCATTGTTAATACCTAACCATATTATACTGTAGAAATAACTCAAATATCTCTTACAATGTAACAATCAATCTTACAATCTTACAATGTAAGAGATATTTGAGTAATAGCAATATTGGAATCTCCAAAATTCGAATACCAATTTCTTGAAAAAGTATTGGAGTCCATGTTAAATCAAAACTTTTGATTTAACAGCTATCTGATAGGAACAGTTACTTTCCTTATGTTACAAAGAATTTTTAGTTGAGTTAGTGAGGTTTGTAATGAAACTTGAAATGTAGAATTTAATTTTTATTAACCCAAGACATATTTCATCAATAAAACTCATAAATTGGTATACCATTATGCATACATTAATATTAAACTTTAAGTTCCTTAGAAGGTTTACTTATCACGAAATTAAAATTGAGTGCTAAAATAAAAGCATCTTATTTCGTGATACTTATTTTGGAAAAGCCCTGTAAATTACTCAAAAACCATATAAAGTAACTATTAAATAGTCTGAGTATAAAGATATTATATGAAAATAAATGAAGCAAAACGAAGTATAAATAAAACCATGCTGTTAGTACGTATGCGAGTTCACCTTAAAAATTCAAATTTATCTCTAGTTCAAACTCGAATTTTAAGAATTTTATTGAACAAATCATATACCGAATTTAGCTCATAAGAAAGTTCATTACTTTCAAATAATGATTTTGATTTCATATGTAAAATATCTTAATTGATAAATTAATACGCAAGCTTTAACCCTAGAAAGATAACCATATTTTACCATACACTAAAGATAACCATACGTCGTTTCGACGTATATATTTCGATGCACATAATACTACTATATATATTAGAATATATATATTTTTGGGTTTGTAGCTTTAATGTATTCTATTATCTTTATGATAAATATAAAAGTAATTAGTTTTAGCCTAGTTTTATTAGCAAAACTTTGAATAACAAAACATGTCTCTTCTAACTCTCAAAAATTTAACCATTGTGGATTCTCTTCATCAATCTTATGATTATGTATTTAACTTCTCGTAATCAACTTTTTTTTACTTTGGATAAAATAATTTGACTTAGCTTTTACATTTTTTTTTATTTTAGCCTCAAAGGCACTTAGTTCAAGCGCTCGACTTGTGCTCTCCAAAAAAATAGGATTTGTGCAGCTATCGCACATTGACTTCGCCAGTTTTCTTATTTTTGAGGGGCAAAAAGCACAATACCTTCTTTTCTTTTGATCGACATATTCTCTGAAAACTTCAGCTTAGCATTTTAGCAATGTAATACCAAATTTTTTCTTTTATATTCGTCGGCAAAGTGGGCAATTGCTGCTTTTCTCCATCCATGGGGCCCATCAAGCTATTGCTCGTAAAATGTACATCTATGAGTTTTTTTTCTTTCTTGGATGATATTATAGGATCACAGTAAATAATGTACACGTTTATAAATGCCATAGTAAAACATGGCCATGGGCCATCATGGCCAACATAGGCGATCACATTTGATCGAATGTGTCGACTCTAATTTCCGGGGTTTCATTATCCATGGGGTTTTCTGGAGGTTGTGAACTCACTTCGCAGTTCTCAAAATTAAATCAAACTTGATTTTTGACAAAAGATTATCAATAGATTCGCTATCAGACCCCTGATACTTTGCATCACTTTGTTCTTGTAATAATCATTTATTATTATTATTTATTAGAATTTCTTGTATTTATAATCTTGCAATAATCATCATTATGGTGTTTTGTTATGGGCTAACTGATAAGAAAATAAACAGATAAAAAATATGCACGAAATATCCCAATAAACAGGAAAATACATTTTCACAATGGTAACAAAAAACGCACACTAAAGATAACCATGCGTCACTTCGACGTACGGTAGGTAGATATTGAAGAAACTATTGCACGAATGTGAGAGCCACTGATGTTTTCTGCAAGCGTCGAGGATCAACTGAGTTGGTGAGAAGAGCCAGTGACATTGCGTGAAATAGTAAAGAGTTACATCGATTTTTCAAAATCGAATACGTCGATTCGACGTAGGTTATCTTTCTAGGGTTAAAAAAGAAACTCGTAAATTCTTAATTCGGTAGTGATACGAAATACGCAACCTAAGAATAATATGATGTCGGCTATTTCGTGAGTCGATTAATTGCAATTTTAAGAGAATTTAGTACTTGGATTTAGCTCTATCCTATATTATATTAATTGTCAAGAAACACAAATTAACACTATAAAAAATTTTATTCAAATAGACTTACCTTTGTCTTTCTGTAAGCTTATAAATTTTGATGTTTAAGCTTACGGTAAATACAAGCGCGCAGGCGTACTACAGCGGTTTGCGGCCAACTTAGGTTTTAAAGAGTCGTATTGGTCTAAGCTTTTTCACCAAAATTCTCATACTCATTTTCTTAACGGGTAATATGATGAAGATTTAGAATTCAGGTTTAATTTATTAATAAGATGTCTTTATTGCTTATTTTTACGCCAGAAGCAAAAACTAACGAAATAACCAGACATACCGAATTACCCCTCACTTACCTTATACTTAAACAAAACATTGTATGTTGAACTAACAATAAAACCTATAATAAAACAACTAACGAACGAAAAAATTAGGAGACCATAGAGGTATTACACCACATTATAGTAATTACTTATTACAGATAACTTATATGGTTTTGGTGGTACTGTAGAGTACTCTTAGCGCGATAGTGTAACAGACTTTTTATTTCTATTCCACATTCATATTTAATTAAGATTATTATCTATTCTAGTAGATTCCATGCATTTTCATACTATCGTTTTACTCTTGGTTTCTAAGCCGTGCGTTTGCATATTGTACTAAGGAAGCGCTAACGTATGAGATACACTCAGTTATAGAATTTTCTACAATACGAATGTTTTTGGTGAAGGTTTGTGTTATTCATATAGGCACACGAATTTCCATCTCAATGCCCGAATAAGGTAAATGGAAAAAGTAATTATAATCAAAATCGAGGAGCTACACTTATCTGACATATAACCCAGTTGATATTTATGTTATATTCATAATTATTTGGTTGTTTTGGTTTTTCCTATACTGTTGCGTCCAATCATTGTAATTAGTACTTGTCTTTGATAACTTCTCTGTTCTTGCTATATTGTTACACTTTTATCATTTTTCATAATTGTAACCTGTAATTTGTAATCTCAATTGGCCTTATTTATAGCTTTATGTTAATTGTAATTCATTTTTTGTAACGCTGTTGATTACATTAAATAAAATAAATAAATAAATAAATAAATAAATAAATTTACTCCTATAATTGCCACTTGCCGAGTACATTACAGAATAGGAACAAGTAGATCTCTGTACAATATTGAATATTTTGATACTTCTCAAAATATCGAGTAAAAAAAATGTAGAACAAAAGATGTTAGTTCTAATGTAAACAAATATACAAGACAGTTTGGCTTCGTGTCTATGATTTGGGCTGCCCGCGCCTTTCGTGAGCAGCTAGCGCGCGTTTCCTATCTCAGTGTGCCACTGCCACTAATATGCAAAGTCTCCGACTTAACAATGTAGTGTAAGTTGCTAATGCATTTAAGATTCGTTTGCTTGCCGAGTTCACTCCGCACGCTTCGCAGTACACGGGCATTCTCGAGATCAGGAAGATACCGAGTTACTACTCGCCGCGCCGTAGTGCGGTGCACAACTGCTCAATCGTTACGCAGAATCGATTTTACCTTCGTTATTTTTTTAAACTAAGTCACGGTATACATAATAGTAGCTTAGGGTACAGAAGAAGGCTCACTCCGCAAGATGATTTAAAGTAATAGCGACTCTAGCGCTGACACAAAAAGTGCAATTCAGTTCGCAATAGCGCCTGGCCACGCCTCCGCAAACAACACGCAACAACCGCAAAGTTGTGGTCTCTTTCTATCTCGTAATTATATCCCATTCGACGTACTAAGGTTGCCTCGCACGCAGCGCGTAAAATAGACCGTACAAGAACTAACGCGAGCAAAGTAGCCGGCGCGCGGCGGCACGTCGAGACGGCTACCTGTAGTTTCTCGATCACCTGA
This sequence comes from Coenonympha glycerion, assembly GCA_963855885.1. NCBI lineage: Eukaryota > Metazoa > Arthropoda > Insecta > Lepidoptera > Nymphalidae > Coenonympha > Coenonympha glycerion. The sequence goes on from OY979631.1 coordinate 10,973,710, forward strand.
TAAGTGAACATGGCCTGAGTAAGTTTCTTTTCGGACGGTACCAAAAAGGGGTCTAGGCAAAATAAAATGGATATTTTGCATGACAAAAAACATATCTTATCAAGAAAATCTACGAAAATCATCGAAAATCTAGAATGACAGTTTCCCTTACTATTCATCGGAGTGGGCAAGCATGCAATCACGTACAGAATTTTGGTATGACGAGCTGAAGAAAGCGCCATCTATCGAGCGATGTGTGACATCACACATAAAAATGTAAAATGTGTTTGAGGTGTTACTCTAAACTTTGTTTCTACCGAGTGTTCCAAGACACTCACGTCTTTTTTAGGACAATTCTGTTTCATATTTCGATTTGTTATATTTAGCTTTATTATTATTTTCTTTAATTTGAACATTCTACTATCGACTAAACTTTAACAATATGTTGACATAATAAGATTTTGTATATCATCATCAATCAATCAATACATATAATAAATCTGTAGAGGTCGAATTTCTGTACAAATAAAAAAAATGCTAAAAACGGAGTCAGGGGGATGTAAGAAGTGAAATAGAACTAATTTAAATTTTTTTCAAATTTTTTGTTTCTCTGTTTGTCTGTTTGTCTGTTTGTCTGTCTGTTTGTACGGGCTAATCTTTGGAACGGCTGGACCGATTCCAATGAAATTTTGTGTGGTAGCTTATGTACCTGGTCAACATATAGGATACTTTTCATCCCGGTAAAATAAAGAGTTCCCGTGGGATAGTTAAAAAACTGCAATTAATTTAACAGCTTTGTAAACAACAACCAATGAACTTAATTTAGTAAAATTTGTTATGCTGATTACTTATGTTGCCTCTTTAACAAAATATATATATATAGTAAAACTTATTAATCCAATCGAGTTCCCGCGGGAAAGAAAACATTACAAAAACAGGAAAAGCAGGCGTCTTTCAAGTAACGGATTCAAATGAAATTTTATGATCCTACTTTATATATATGCCCGGTCAACATTTAAGATACTTTTCATCCTGAAAAATTTGAGAGCACCCGTGGGATGGTTAAAAAAACCTATAGCTACTTATCTACGTAGCACAATCAAAACGGGGTTGAAATATCGACAGTTTAAATCGTCCTTTTGATCGTGCAACTAGGTATTACAAGATAACCCGTACGTAGCAGGAACGGGTTGCTACGTACACAGCAGCGCATCAGAATGCTTAATTACAATATCTGGGCGTTGGTATCATCTAAGAATAAGATAAGTTTGGTTAGTATAGATATTACAATCCACGATGACACGCCCCACTCTGCCTTACTCCATGCGAATTGAGTAACATAAGCGATTTCGACAGAGTGTATAAGTAGAGGAAGACCATAGAAGATATAGGTAAATTGTGTGAAAGAAGATAGCACGTTGACAGGAGAGATTGGAAGAAAACTCCTTTACGGGTCCATCGAACCCAGGGACCACTCATTTATCTTGGGAAAAATTAAGAAATTCCACGGGAAACATTTTTGTAAAAAAAACGAACTGCACGCGGGCGGAGCCGCGGGCAACAGCTAGTTTACAATATAAACATAATATTATTTATCACACTATCCTGTATTATAATATTTTGAATAATAAACACCCTTCATTCTTCAAAATTCTTGGTTGTAAATAGTCGGATAAAATCCCAGTTGAGGTGACGTCCCTAAATTCCAGGTTAATATTTATGCAAGCACACGCCTAGCAAGTTGACGTGACGAAAAATCTGTCTCTTAAACACGCGAACAAAATCTGCATTGGTTTTGATTTTACTTAATATAAACTTCGATGTATAATAACTTTATCAAGCAAAGATTGAAGTTGCCTTTTACCCTAAAAATAGTTTTAAAGGAAAATATCATATTTTTGACATTATCTTATCCCATAATGACTAGTAAGTTGAAATAATCATTACAAGGGAGTTCAAAAACCCTAGTTCAAGTTTCCGACCTTCTTTCAAAAGTGCAAATTTATTCAAATTAAAAACTACCCGCACGCGCGTTTCCTTTAATTGCGGTAAGAAAAGACAGCAATATTCCATACGTAGAGTGTATACGCCGAAAAATATGAGTAAAAGAGACCACTGTCTTTCCCTTGCATCAACTTCGAGCCCGTTTAACAATAGGTGCACTCGGATAATAAAAAGAAAAGTCTTTTACTAGCAATGTTTGTACCATTTTTTGTTTTCCTTCAACAGTGACAGGTTAACGACTGCCTGTGATCCCACCTGAATGATGCTTTTACCGTGAGTTTTAACTACTATTCGTGACATAAAACATTATTATTTATCCCACTTGTTACTATCGTTCCATAAAAAGAACGTTATTGGTGGTTCTTCTACGCATCATGTGTTGGTTTCGGCATCACAACCAATTACCTACCTACCTTAAATCTCGCAATCAGTTCCAAGAACAGCCTTTTTTCTTTCCTTTGCAATAAGTAGAGTATAAATGTGTTAATATTCTGTTACCCCTACCCTTTTACTTCCTAGGTGTTGATATTTTTGTAGCCAAAATCACGTAGATATAGAATATAAAATGAAAAGTCCTAGTTCATATCATGTATTTAGGGTTAGTAAAGGTTTTTGTACAATTTTCGAGTCGACTAGATCCGAATAAATATAATTTCTACATATATATCTGCAGCCAATGCACCAAGCAAAGGGAGTCGACTTGAAATTTGTATAAAAACTTATACCTACTAACCCTACTGGAATTCGAGCCGTTTACTCCATGGGTTTACTCCCGATTAGAAACAGACTCTTAGTTTGTATTACGAAATTAGCCATAATACACTACAGTCCAATATCGTGTCGTGCAGGCGACAAGTTAGTGACATCAGTGACTGGTGAGAATATCCTGTAAGGGTCTATCATTATAATTCATTTGCTCGTCTTAAAACCGGATATAATATTGTATGTAGTTGGTATCATCCGTCCACGCATCCGATGTGAGAGATGGTGAGAGATGCATACATAATACGATTTTCTTTGTACACCATTAGAGAGTGCCTATTTTTTACCTATTTTGCTATTAAACTCTGCTCATGAATAAAAATATAGTTTGGCCATAGCATCGCTAGGAGATTTGGGATTGGCAACTGTTGCAAAACCGTATCGACCTTCGAATCGAAATTCCAAAACTTATATCTAGTAACCCCACTGAGCTCAGCATGGTAATGGGGCTGATGATAATGATGAAGAATTGTTATCAATGTCATTATTACCATTAGATGAAACTTCAGTGGGCAGTGGTACGATAGTATTTAAATTCTACATATTTTCTGAGGCAGGGTGGCTCTCTCTCTGGGTAAATCGAAAGTCGTCACGACTTTGCACGACTTTTCTACAAAGTAAGTGTCCATCTGTAAATCAGGAACTTATTATATAACCTATTCTCACAACATTCTCATACATGAGCCGCACCAAATAAATCATGAAGGATAACGTTTAATTTAAAAAAAAAAAAATGGCTTGCAAATTCTTTTCGTTCCCTTTTTTGTTTTTGTACTTCTGGGAAGCGGCGGGTTCCAAACATTGAAATTAGGAATTTATATACCTACCCATTAAATGTTTATTTTTATTTTTATTTCAAAGCTCAGATCCAGACTTCAAGTGGAATGCTCGATTGTTAACTTTGTAAGTTATTGTCACGCTATTCAGGGATAACTTCGCGACAGGTCTGAGATGTTTCTACAATCGTGTCTGCTGATTTGGTTATATTTCACTTTAACGGTGTTTTGAGCGCTACATACCAATTCTCAGCCACGATTTTTATCAGAGATACTTGATTAAGGACACTATGTATATTGATATCCCTTAAACTGTAATTATTTCGATTTTTATGTTGTTGAATGTTGTCAGTAGGTGTTGAATGTTGTTGTAAAGATTAATGCCGGTTCCCAATACTCTATCAATCTTCCATTTGCCCTATACTAGGGATACCAATGTTAACTCCATACAAGTTATTTCAAATTTATATCTCTCTAGTAAGTTAAACAATGGATAGATTGAGTATTGAAAAATGCCACAAGATTACTGTGTTCTGTCTGTCTGTCACTTCACTCAGTCCATAAGGGTGAAAGTAAGTTTGTATGTTTGTTACTCAATTACCACTGCTACTGAACTTTTGGCTGAATTTGGTATGTAGATATAGCCAATATTAACGCACGCTTATTTTTATTCTGGGAAAAATAGAGTTCACGCGGAATGGCGCTGCAGGCAATTAGTACATAGTATCTCTATGGCAGGCAAAGGCTTGTATGCATAATTAATAAAATTATTTGTGTTCCTAAATGAGTTTATACACAACCTCCTTTGAGAAATTATAAGCAAAACAGCTAAGTAGATATATTGCTAGCAGGAACAAACAGCCATACAGCCTACTCGTAGACTCTTTGGTTTTGACTTTAAATTTTAACTGTTTGCCTCTTTTTGGTTTTCCAGTTAATTGCCACCTTTGAATCTCCCTAACATGTTACAGGGTGTATTTATTTCTATACAAATTAATTTAATTGACGGTTGCGTTTACTTTTTGCATCTTAATTTCAAGTTTTCAATTCCTCTCATATTTTAGATTTAAATAATAGCAAAATTTATTTTTAAGTTCTTCTGTATATTTTTTCTTTTTATTTCAGTGTATTTTTTGGCTCTACGCCTAAAGCTTTTATCAAATGAAGTAAGTAGATACCTAGATATTAGATAGGTACCTCCATACTTTAATAATATATTTTACTTCTCTTATTTTTTGCATCTACGTCTGATTTGTTTTCAAGTGAGGACTAAAATATAATTTACTTTGCTTAATTTTAAATTACGTTTGATATAAGTAACATAATTTTTTCAAGTTTAAAGTTGTATCATTATGGAAACATCAAAATAAAAACAGAGCCGTTAATGTTAAGCCTTATCCAGTTTTAATGCACTTTTAATATACACTTGCAAATAAAACGTGCCCGGAAATAATTTTACAAACAGACTTGGGTTCGATGATTTAGTACATTATTTTTATTTATTTTTTTAATCGAAGACTAAAATTCAGAGATACTATCAGCATTTATGTCAATATAGGTACCATATACCTAGTTCAACTATTACAGTTATCTGTACATTACATTAATCAGACGTTTCAAATACTACGTCAATTATTCTTATAGAATTGATGATTAAACGAACTTACCTGTAAGTGAAGTTCTATCACAATTATGTGAATACATTTTATTCGAAAATAATAATAAACACAATCAGGTATACTTTCATTGTACTGGCAATTTCGCACTTTTATCTATTTTGTTTTTTAAAACTGACCACCCTGATGGACACGCTGTCCCAGCCTACGTCCGTGCCAAGCTTCATTCTTTAGAGAATATTTAACAAAATTTTCGTATTATACTCATGGGTTTTGGGTATGGGAGGGACCTTATATTATTATTTTCGAATAAAATGTATTCACATAATTGTGATAGAACTTCACTTACAGGTAAGTTCGTTTAATCATCAATTATATTTCACACATTTTATTCTTCAATAATAATAAACACAATCAGGTAGATGTTTAGAGATGAAAATTTTTGTTAAATTATGGACATTAACAGATAGTAAATTGTTTCCTATTATAATAGGAAATAGGTCCTCTTTATACCACAGAAGTATTTAATTAACACAATCTTTTCGTTCAATTCCTGGATCAATAAACCAGTCACATTACAAATAGGTTTAATTTATATTTAGATAGATTATAATGATTAATGATTAGAGAGCAAAAGAGCTATTGCGACAGAAGCATCATCGCTCAATAAGAGGTTATAAAACTTAGGTAACGTCCGTAATGGTTGTTACCAGCAGACTGCTTTTCTGATGAGGTCAAGCAACAAACTACGTGCTCGCCGAGGAAGTGTTGCGTACTTGGTGCTGAGTACACTGAAACGCAGACCTCTCTCGTGAGAGATTATATTCCTCGGCAGACACGTTCTCACGGTGGTCTGCCTGCAGGCGACCTTATGAGGTCGCTTCAACATTATCAGGAGGTTGTCTATTATATATCTTGGTCTAAGATTTTGTAAACGACATATCGATTTGTTTTTCAAAGCTGTGGCAAATTTTTATACTTTCTCTTCAGTTTTGATTATGGTATAATTAAAACTGGTTCGCCCTGAGTAGTAGCTGGCGTTGTATAAACTCAATAATTCCCTTGAATTATATAAAAACAATAATACTAACTTTAACTAATGCTAATGTTTTCATTCTGTGCTGTGTCTACTGCCTAAAGCTAAAAAAGTTACAAGATCAGCAAAGCAAAGTTACGGAATGAATAAACTCTTATTAAGGCCCATTTAGCAATGTGTTAGCATACTATATTGTGTGCTACTATGTGGTGTTTGATGTTTGATTTTAATTCATTTTCGCAATATAATATTTATATATATATATATATATATATTTTTTTTTTTTATTTGACCCAAAATCATCAGCAGAAATTAAACTCAATGCCGAATGATAACAAGTAATCGTACCATATGCTACGTCGTTAACAAGTTGTTCTGTTGGAAATTACGAGGTTGACTTATAATGTACGGATTGTACGGATCTCAGTCGTTATTAAAGCAGTATTGCCACAAAACTTTGTAAATAACACAAAATTTTTGAAACATATAGATTATTAAAAATTCCAAGAAAATGTCTTTTTTTTTTTTTTTTTTTTTTTAATGCCTTCAGAGAACTTCCTCCAGTAATTCCTATGAATTGTGGTTCTCTAGGGAAAGACCATATTTATTTATTTATCATCAATAAATGTACTATAAGAAGTAAGTCTTTTGACACCTTATGTAAAAGAAGAAAATCCAAAGTTGTAAAGGTCCTTAGACGATGTATGTCTAAAGTATATATAAATAGTATTTTTAAGCATTCTACCTCTAGAAGAATGTATAGAAGAGCAAAGGTAAACTTGGTGTTCCAAAATGTTCAGAATGCGTCTGTTTCTAAGACGTCTGGGTTCATATTGATTACATTTCGCATTATTGCAAGAAGCGATAAATTCAATAACTGGATTGAACTCTTTGAATAACTTTGAAGTATATAATTTTACAGCGATAGCTTAATCCCATTAACTGGATGTAACTCTTGGTCAGCTTTTGATTATCTTTAATTTCCATATAAGAAACAATTAACCCAATCGTTTAAATGAGGATATTTGATATCCTCTATGCAACTGATGTAAATCATGTGTATCAAAATAGATGTATCGAAAAATATGGCCACCAACTCTGTAAAGAGGTATTTCGATTCATCTTAACGTTAATTATTACAAAAACAAAAATCCCTCTAATGAAAAGAATTAGTCTTCATCTAGACCGGGAAATCGTGTGAATCACTAGTTCAACCTTTTAGGTTTAAGGGAGTTAGATGACTTAAAAAATGTTTTGTAACCACTGGCCATCTGATAGGATAACCGATGATGGACGAACAGCTGCGTCTAAAGTCTAATTTTTCTTACGGGCTACATTTTTTGTTTCTACAGACGTTCTGTGTAACCCCATCCATACCTAATAGCTGGAGAAGTGGACTTTAGGACTTTTAATCGGAATTAAGCTTAACTCTTAGATGATACAACGGGTTAAGCGTATAAATTTTTTTACAGAATTTGAATTGTTACATAATTCACGTCATAGTTTGCGGTTGGGTAACGATACTGCCATATCGTCAGAAATTAAAATAAAACCAGGAAAATGAGCATGTTTTGAGGGTAGTAAATAACTTTAACACTCTAACACCTAACAAATCTTCATGAAAAAACCGCGGTAAGTATCTGAGATGAGTCACAACTTCTTTATGTATTTTACCAAGGATGAATCGGTACTTTAAAATAAGATTCTTCAGTTCATAGGCATAAAACCCTTTTTAAGTATTCGCTTGTAAGCTGTTCTATGAACTATCAATTTCAAAGGATTTTGAACTACAAATTCATTCAACGCCTTTAAATTTAGAATGTATCTTTTACCACGTAAGATTTTGAGGTTAGACACATCTTAACTATAATCGAACATGCAGTGACTCACTCCCACATTATCTCACCCAAAAAAGAAATGTCGATTGTCAAAGACATTTGTCGCTTTTTCTTTGTTGTGAACGTGTAAGGCGGTACACTGTGTTAGTGTACGATTTTTAAAATGGTATTATGTAATAATAATTTTTGGAGCTAGTTCCTTAATTTGTTCAATTCATTAAAATATTTTATTAAATGTACGTACATTTGTACACCTAGTGAAAGTAAAAAAATAGTCTTCACTTATTATAACTCCCGAAATTCTAGATCATGTTATAGATCGTGACGGATTCCTTGTCAGTGATATGTAACCAATAAACTTCAAAATGTTGAAGACAACTGGCATATAGGTACCTTAATGTCTAGCGTCGTCGATGAACCTGGTCCTTGTTGTGGCTGATGCTGGAGACTCGCTGCCACGTCGCATCTTCCTCGCGGCTGATCGCCAATACTCAAGTGTGTCACGCCCCCCCTGCTGGCCGAGCCGTAACGAGAGGGGGCCAGCTAGTTTCTCGAGAAACGAGATTGCGCTGTCCCAGCGGTGGGTGTCGATAGCAAAGTCGCCCGCCGCGCCCTGCTGGTTTCTTTATTTACAACACCTGACGATCAGTAACCATTGAAACTAGTATAATGCCTGAAACTATTTCTCCGAAAAAACATCTGGTCCCGTTCGTGAACTTTAATTACTTGTCATTTGTCGAAACAAAATGTCATTTGTCAATACTTAAGCTTCTTCTCAGTTCAGGACGCGTTGTGGTTCAAGATTTTTATTAGTTTTAGAAAGAATTTAACAATTCACTTCAATGAAACTTTCAGACTAATGGTACATTATACATAATATTGTTAACTTATTGAGTTTTGAGCTAATAGTTAAATTATCATCCCATTACACAATCTGAACATTAATTTTCGAAAGTAAGTAAAATTATTTTCCACCACAAAATCTAAACATTATTGTTGTAGGTACATAGTTAGAAAAGTTCGACGCGTTGGTACCCTCGTGGGATTAGTTTTTAAGTCGTGAAATAGTTATCACTGATAAAAGGCTATAACGTTTAACTGGCTATTCATAAGCCAGGCAAGTATATCAAATAAACTATTTGATTCTTTGCAATGAAGGTCGGCTAGAATTTTACAACTGTCGGGACTAACCATTAATATAGTTCTTGTGACTGAGCGCCGATAGCAGTTCGGGATCAAAGTCCGGGAGGTCATGCGGAGCCACTTGTAGTGAAGCCGAGAACAGCGCCACACCGACATCGTCCCCCGTTGGTATCCGCAAAGTCCTTTGAGGTTTTTTTAAAATCCTTCGTGTTGACCCGCAGTCAACCTCCAGGAGCATTGACGCATCATGCTATGCTTTCGTGGTATCCTCAACGTGATACCCTCCAAGCTAGCTTAGAGATGCCTGGACTATTTCGCGCATCATGCTATACTTTCGTGATAACCTCAATGTGATACCCTCCAAGTTAGCTTAGAGATGCCTTAGGATTTCAATTTTTGGACACACTTTCGTCGGCATTGATATTTGAGTGGATGTGATATCTGGGAAAAAAGGTTAATTTTCACTTACCCTCTTTCCTCGGAGTCTGACGAAGATGAATGCACAATTATATGATTTGATTTGATTTTATTTTTGTTATAATAATAAATTTTACTAGCGTCTAAGCATTATCAGTATAGAAAATTAAGCAAGTTTTAACACTGAACACTTAATTTTTTTTTACTTTGAACCTAAATTAACAAAAACGAGACGTGTTTTTGTAGTCGAGTGCTCATTGCCGCGCACAATAAAAGAATGAAGCTTGGCACGGACGTAGGCTGGGACAGCGTGTCCATCAGGGTGGTCAGTTTTAAAAAACAAAATAGATAAAAGTGCGAAATTGCCAGTACAATGAAAGTATACCTGATTGTGTTTATTATTATTGAAGAATAAAATGTGTGAAATATAATTTTGATTTTTGACTGAATTGAATTCATTATTGAACTTGCATATTTTTATTTTAGATAATATACAAAAGATACCTGAAATAGAAATGGTGTAGGTAAATCTACAGAAAACTAAGGAAAGTCATAATAGCTTAACGTATAAGTATTTTAATTAAAATTAAGTAAGTGAAAATTTTCATGTCAGCAGGTACTTCAGTACTCTTTATACTAGAACATTAATAATTTATATTATTAAAAATGTATACAATGTATGTAAATATTGGCAGTTAAAACTGACGAATGTGCACTTAGCAGATTCGTCATTTTCATCTTCGCAATATAGAGTTTTTAAGTTTATACAAACCAAAACCTTCATGGTCAGTCACCTTTTAAACCACTTAAAACAAAAATAGCTAAACTGCCCAAACCAATACCTAGGAATGAAAGTCAAGTGAAGGATCAAGATAACGTAAGAGTTGGTGAAAATAAAATCGTTGTATGTTCCGGAAAATAAGTTAAAGACTTAATTGAGTTTGGGCCTTTTCCCTATTTTGGCACAGTATTCTCATAGGAAGCAAATAAAATTTATGCAAAACAAATCATGCAAATGAAAATAAGTCTTAATTAGCTAAAATTACTTTTACAAAAAAAACAATTTCGATAATTTTCAAAAACGAAAAATGCCACATCATAATCACGACTGTATGCACAACCAAACAACCAAAACACTAAAATTCTCATGCAAAATCCGACGAGTTCACAGTTTTAGATCAGAAAGATGATGCGAATAACATCCACCCCCACGAAGTAGTTGTCAAAAGCATGTAGGGAGTTTCAATGATTTCTTAGAAGATGGTCACGACAGTAAATATGTGTTGCAGACGTAATAATTATACCTAGTTCTATCATGCTATGGCAAGTGTTTAATCTAATCTCAACTAAATCAAGAACGCAATTTCCTCCCTTATTAAAACTCAATAACATACTGTAGTAATAAGTAATCTAAACAAGAAGTACGATACAATTCCAGCTAGGTTCGGTTCAAAAAGTAATTTAAAAATTAAAAACACGACCGCCCTGTGGTAAATTTTTAAACTGTGTAATTTTTTTTTTATTTTTCCCTAAAAATGTAGCCTATTTTACTCGGAGTGATTTAAGGATTTTAACGATACCGCCTATATCCAAATCTATTTAGCAGTTCAGAAGTAATGGTGGAGTAAAGAAACATCACATACATACATTTATACATACATACATACATAGATGAACCCTAAAATCATTACACTCCTTTTTTGGGCAGTCGTGTAAAAAAATTAGGGGGCAGTTGTAGTTGGTTTTGTTTGAATACATTAGTGTTCTAAGTTCTAATTATTATTGGAGAGAGGGCGTTGGAAACTAAAAATCACTTTTTTCACTGTGGAGGAAAATATAGTGAGGACTGAGGAAAGCTGCAAGCCTTAAAGTTCACCATTATATTTCTCTAAGGCGTGCGAAGTCCTTCAGCCCTCAATTGGCCCTTTAACCACTCACTTGGTCAGCGTGGTGGAAAATTGCAAAGCCCCTCAGTTTATTAATGAAGAACATTGGGATGTACAAAACATTTATGATGAGTACAGAACCATGAAAACGAATAAGATAGCGTTTTTTGTGGGCAGCACTATAGCAATATATCCCAAGATAAAGAGACCAGAGTGCTTGGGGATACCTAGCCTAGCTTGCCTAGCTAAAGCTCTAAAAGTTGAGCGAGAGAGATGGAAAGTCGACATAGCTTCGCCCAAGGGGGACCGGTTGTACCAACTTCACTCTATTGCATTTTATTACTCGAAGGTCAATCTAAACCGACTGGCTCAGTCAGATGCTCCGCGGTTCTCACATAGCACGGGCGCGTGTCGACGTCCACGGAAATATTAACTCTAACGTCACCAAAACACTATGAAAACTAACTAAACCAGGTGTTGCTGAACTTTCTAGTGTTAACCCTTAATCTCTAATCAGTGGTAAATTATCTAGTTCTATAAAGGAAGTTACTTTGACGATTCACTGTGCTGTGCTAGAGTTTCGGTTTTGTTTTAGTTTTATGAACTGCATCCGGAATCTTTTAGGTTATTCGGTGAGTATTTTTCAGATCTACAGTTATTAATTGAAACGGTTGTAATTAATTGATGTTTTTAGTTGTTATTATTGTTAAAGTAGCTTATATTCTATAGATATATGATACTTGAATGTGCTCTACACACTTTTTTATAGAATAAATATTAATATTGTGTCGAGCTTTTGCCTTATACCTAGTTGTAATCTTTCTTTTAGGTACTTACCTACTTTTACTATTTTCAAAGTACACTGTTTGTAGTTACTAGGGTTGTCACATTATAACTATTCTCCCTAGATGGAGAAGTTCCGAAGTTAAAGAAGACTTGAATGTTTGGCGGTAATGTGAGTAATACAATGCTTTTCACCTCTTTTATCCTGTCCGTTATGTCTGTATTCTGCATAAGTATACCTCAGTGAATGCAAGCAGTGCAAAAGAGCTTCCCCAGTTATAATACTTTAAAATTCCTCGAATCGGCTATCGGCTAAAAATGTATCAATCATTAAAGTTCTGTATCTATGCCAAAACGTGATATTCAAGCGTTGTGATTGGTCAACACCCATGTACAACATACATTTTTTAATGATTGATACTTTTTTAGCCGATCGCCCTACTGTTAAAGATGTTGATAGCACATCTATCTAAAACCTAATCCTTAACTTAAGTTTAAATATTAAAGAGTTCATCACAGACATTTGCTCTCTATAGGTACATAATTATTACAGTTCTCAATAAAAGTAAGTATTTTGTTACATGAGATGTAACAAAATACTTATTGCTCAAGGACAAAACAAGCCCTTACTATAAGGATGACGTGGCCTCGAATCTTCTTATTATAAAGGAGACTAGCAAAAGTAAACCTGTATTCCAAAATCCTATTTTCTATAGGTTTGGTATGGAGGCTATACCTACTTACCTATGGAATTCTGTTCGACGATAACTTTTTGTCTTTTAATGAAAATGAAAATGTTTATTTTTCACATAGGCCTTAAATTTAGACAAAATTGGGAAAAAAAGCAGGTTTGCACCGAAAAGAACTGGTAAGAAACTAGGCTTTGAAAGTATAAAAAACAAACTAAGCAACTATAAAAGCATAGCAAGCATCTTTATGAACTAATCCATTTTGTTTCTGAATTTAACAAGAGGTAGATACCTACTTAAGTCTGGTTTTGGTCATATTATGCGGCTTTGACCCATTCAATTTGTCAATCAATCATCCATTCGGTAACTAAGTTTAGTCGTGCTTGCCCTTTACTTACTTCTTTGGCAGAACAGCCGCCGGACCTATAGTAGATTAGGTAGGTACTGCATATTTTTACTATTTAGCTTCGTCATCGTATTATACTGTTACACAAAAATCGCTCACTAGTTCGCCCTCAGATATTTAATAATTCAAAGTAAATTTTTATACCTATTTGTGAGGCAGTCTTAAATATATGGTTTTAATAAGCAGACGTCTGTAAAATACCGACAGCATAATATTATTGATTAAAGCCAACCATTTCAACTAAGTTCAACTTACTTACGTACCTATTTTAAATCCTGAGCATTACCTACTTGTCTTCTCAACATATCCTAGCTGTGACTTTAACTTCAAGCAAGTGGTTTTATTTGAAATTTTACTGTTGGAAGCTATTGTTAAGTATATTAAGAGGTGAATAAAGAAAACTTTTTATTAGTCCTGAACTGCTAACTATGTATTATCAGCTCTTCAAGTCTTGCCGGCAACGATTATGTAGGAGTATTTTTAATTATCCCTAGGCAAAATAGCTCTGGTAGGTATTTTATGCACCGGGAACCCACAATCCGAATCTTTATGTTTTAATTTTCTTTTTGAAGCTGGTTTTACAATGATGCCTAACTCAGGAAAACTCTTCGGTTATACCTAGATTACACTTCGAAGTTAGATTCAAAATGTAATCTTTTATGTCTAGGTTTCATTTTAAGCAGAGAGTAGGTACGTAACACATTATAATCTGTACCTTTAATATAAATATATGTATAACTGATATGCATCGATATACCTATATTTTTATTAAGAAAGCACAATTATCATTATAGACATAGGGTTGCCAAATCTACAAGTTTATTATACAGTTAGTAGGAGATAGACAGTGGTACAGCAGTCAATCACGTCTTCTAGTTAAAAATAGCTCAACAAATAAGTCGCAATGAACAAGAAACAAATTACGCTTGAGCTTTAAAAATTGCATCCCTAATGTGTTTTTGCGGAAAAAATGAAAAAAATCTCATAATAATCTGTAGATTCATTTTAAAATAGACGAGACAGGTTTTTTCTCAATATCTTGTTACACACAGCCAGTCTTGAAATTGTCTTTTTTTTACTTGGAAATAAGTTGACTTGAATTCGTTCGCGACATCGTCTGTTTAGAGTGCTGGTAGAAGGTGAAACAAGTTAAATATTATAGAAAACCACAAAGATTTAAATATCACGAACATTTGATAATGTAGCGTTCGTACGAAAAGTTATTGCTCAAAAATATATTTTACTCCACAAGATCAAAAATAATTTTGAAGACAATAATTGCGTTTTTTAGAAGATACTCTTATATTAGCTTAGTTGATTTGTATATTGTTGATGTATCTAAAATCAAAATTATATTTCAACCCCTTTTTTATTTGCTCGCTTCGGGGCATCTTTGTAAATGATGTTCAATTCCCAAAAATGATATTAAATTTCCCGAAAAACAGATAATTACGGGTATCTATTTATCTATCTGCGGGACTTGAACCCCGAATCCTTGTATGACCGTAAGACACCTATCTACTATTATGATAAATTCAAATTCAAAATCAAAATCAAATATTTTATTCTTTCACATAGGCCTAACTTACAGGCTCTTGCGAAACGTTAAGACTCTACCGCTTCGTTCGGAAAGTAGCACTGCACCGAGATATTCCCTGATATGATGAAACTCTTCATCACTGCTCAAAATAAAAAAAAAACATCAAATAGTTATAACATTTTCACCATTTTCGAAATCACAGACAAACAAATACAAGCCAACATATGAATAATACACGTATGTACAACGCTTGTTTCTTGCCTCAAGGTTGAGTTGCAGTTTTATTTTTTGTTCAATATCGAAAGTTTGTCTCTATAACCATTGTCACAACAAGTTTTTTGCCACTTGCCGTAGATGATCGTGAATTCGTTCAAAAAATTCAATTCACTAAAAAGGTAACACGGTTATTATAACTGGATCTACAGAACGAAGATATTTATACTACCTAACTTGTACATACTACCTGAGCTAGAATACACATAACAGTATAGACAAAGCTCATAATAAGCTTTAACTGAACTTCTATACAAATTTTTAACTCATTTTGGTAGAGTAGAGCTTATAAAGGTTTTGAAGGCACAGATTAATGTTTTATAGATAACAGGTTATTTTTATTACCTATGTAAGAACAACATGTAAAAATATTTTACTAAATGAATAAATAAGTATATATTATAGTAATTTAAAAAATCCCTCGAAATACCTATTTCCCCGCGGTTATATAGCCTCATTTGGTGGCTGGCTTATTTTTGGGCAACGAATCAGCCTAGCTGTTCAGCGCGGAAATACAGCCAGTATTCTTGCCACCATTCTACGGGAGCAAGACATGTTCAGTAATTAGATTAAAGATAACTTCTATTGTTACATTTTCACTTGATAAAAGTTTGTACTTTTAGCATCCAGTTATTCTATTACATTATTAAAGTTGGTTCCAGTAAAATTAAAAACGTGTTAGAAATCAAAAATTAAGCTAAGATGATTACAAATAGCCATAATAAGTATTTTTGCAATACTGAAAATCATCGCTTAGAATATGTTTTGGGGCTCAATGGCAAAATTTTTGGAATACCTATAAGCTATTTATTAAAAACTTTGTTAAGTACACTAACGATTTGTAATATTACAGTAACTAGGTAGATACTTAGTTCTAATAACTCAATACGCCCAGACCCCTAGCAGCCTCTTACGCTGAGATATTATTTATCGCGGCCAGTAAATTTTTAGATAAAAGCATTAGCCACTGTCCACGCACTCTCGCATTATCAAGTTGTAATATTTCCTGCGCCGAATACTATATTTCACCTAATCGGTCGAGGAAACATTGTAACATGCTGCTAGCCCATACCTACCTTATACCTAGGTAAAGGTACTATAGTAATAACTAGGTATATCTACACCTACAGGCTCTGGCGATGTCTTTGTAAGTTTATTAAATCGCTGAAGCAATGTTGATTTTGAAGACACGGTTTTTATAGGGTTTAGACATTTCTTACAACATAATCTCTATCGGTGAACCAATGACTGTACAAAAATTAATGTTTGTTTGATTGTTTTAGGTTTATGGAACAACTAATTAACTACAATTTTGATTTGACAAATTAGTTTTACCACTGAACGATCCTAAAAAATATACCGTGTAAGCAGTACTGCTAGCAAGTAGCATGCACAGGAGATGAAAATAATTCGATTTTGTCCTCTGACAGGGGAGAAGAGCGAAAGCCAAAAGCGATGAAAAGATCGGGAAGACAAAGCAGGTCAAAGAGGGACAGGAGAAATTTTCCCCGTTTGACGTTTCACGTTCTCATATAGGTACTCCGGAAAACTTATTCGTTTTTCACATTTTGTAGATGGGTTAATTTATGTTGACATTTGACAAATTGCAGGTGAATTTTATCCCTCACCACTACGGGGGTTTATCTCTACCCATGCGCCCTTAGCCTGGCTAAGACTTTCTATTGGGACTGCTTGAAACTTGCACTTTTGTACTTAAGTACAAGTTTTA
Source organism: Coenonympha glycerion (assembly GCA_963855885.1). NCBI lineage: Eukaryota > Metazoa > Arthropoda > Insecta > Lepidoptera > Nymphalidae > Coenonympha > Coenonympha glycerion. Next base: position 10,990,587 of record OY979631.1, read on the forward strand.
AGCTAAAGTCAATTAATGGGCAGATTTTGAATATAAATGAAATATCTTATGAGTCTTACGATCCAAATCGTAGACAGCGTGACATAATCAGAACAAGAGATGGTAAATACCACAGACCAAGGAATAACTTTATATTGTCTTCGTTCTTATGTAAATACAATACATACACGTAACAATGTCTACGCAGTCAGTTGAATATAACAATCAAGTGCGTTCGCTACGTTATATCACAATTTCACAAACACCTTGACCGCTTTGCGTTTAAATGTTTCATTGTGTACTTCCTGGTTCGTACGATTCGTATTAATAGTTTGTTTTGATGTAACTTTAACCCGCTAGGGTGCCTACCCTAGTGTAGGTTAAAGCTATGAGTGCGTTTTGTTAAATGCGAAAGAATGATGGGACAGTGAAGATGTACTCAGACGCAATGCGACCCACGATTTGGCGATGCTATATCAGCAAAGGACGAACTGCACTGCGGTTATCACCCTGAGACATCAGTTCTTAGGTCTCATTTTGCCCAAAACATCACATTTAGGATTATACAGAACTAAGCATTTTGTAAATAAAACTCTTTTCGTTTCAATAAAGTGAGCACTATTTTTGAGAACTCTTTTTACTTCACTGAAGTGTGTTCCATTTTTGAGAACTCTTCAAAGTATTTTGTGACTGAAACTCACCGATGTATATTGTACCTACGCTGAAACTCTTCTCATTTTACTGAAGTGCGTTCTATATATAGAGAACGCGTCGAACGCGAATTGACAAATATATTGCACGTACTTAGTACTTGATCATGACCCATTCCAAAATATGTATATGGCTTATCAAATCTACACTGATAAAATATCAAAGTTGGCATTGGCCTAGTCCAAATAATGTCCGCAATTTGTACGCAATTCCGTTGTATTCATCATCCTTCAAATGACAAGTACGTATATTTGTTTGTATATATAATATGATTTATGCGAAAACTTCTATTAATATTTAAATAGGAAGAACAGATGGGCAGATCTTTTTTTTTTCAATTTTACAAGAAATATCTGTTTATTAGTATTTTATATTTTCTAAATTGGCATGAGTCCAAACTGGGTGCCGGCTTTAGCGCCTATTGGTCAATTCCAAATCTTTCTTTAACTGAGGAAAAAGAGGTCGAGGGTGGAGACCACACGATCGACTAATGTAACGCTTCTGAGTATAGTTAAGTACTCTTTGCAATATTTTTTAGTCATCATTTTACGTCTTCGCTTATTTAAAATCATTATGCACATGCCGTAAATGCATTTTATACAGTTATCATAACAAAGACTCGGAAGGTCAAGCCGACCTCAATATGGTAATAAGAATTTTATTTGGTTTAATGAGTGGCACACATTGAGACGGCTCGCAACAATAAGAGCATATCACATTACTAAAATCCGCTCGCTTGTGACCACTTTCACGCATTCCGTATTATGGGCTATTGAACATTATTACAACCTGCTGCAATTTACAATAGAATAAAAAATGTTTATTCAATATAATCTACTTACCATAATGGTAGAATCTTGGTAGGTATGTGGTGGTTGGTACAGTTATTCGGGATACTCGTTTATTCGTTGGTCTATACCGCAAGCACGGAATATATACGTACCTAACAGTACAGAAGGTTCACGCCGCAAGATGATTTAAAGAAATAGCGACATAAAAAGTGCAACTAAGTTACTGTAAGTAACTAACTGGCTCCGCCTCCGCAAACAACACGCAACAAACGCAAAACTCTTTCTATCGCGTAACTTTATCTCATTAGACGTACTAAGGTTGCCTCGCAATCGGGGGCACGCAGCGCGGGGGCCGTCTGAAATTAGTACGTCGAGACGGCTAACTTTAGTTTCTTTGATCACGTGACATGTGAACCTGGCCTGCCGCAACATAGAGGCACTGTCATTATTTCTATTCCTACAATAATTTATTCGAAATTTATTTACTCTGTAATTAACAGTAGCGTACGGTTGTTTTATTGGTTGTTAATTACTGTGTCGTGTGTGATTTATCGGAGAAAGAGTACCTACTCGTACCTTTGAGATATACAGAAAACATAAGTAAAGTAGTAGAAGAAAATCATAAAGTTGGATTTAGGAAGTGATAGCTGATCGCAAGCATAACCACAAAAGGATCTGCTCTTCGTGAGATGAGTAAGATGCTACCGCGAACAAAAAAACCCTTTTGCTACCTACGAAGCATATCCGCCATATTTTTTGTTTAATAGGTAATTGCTGATTGCTCATTTTACAAATCGTGAGCCACTTGATGCTCCTGAGGTCACATCTTCGATTTCCTACCAATAATTGTGGCGTCATGTTCATACACATCGCTGCACGTTTATATTATCATCTCTTAAAGGTCAATAAAGTCTAGATTTTGCGTAAAATTAGTCAGGTTCCTGCTCAGATCATATTCTGTGGGTTCCTGGGATGGTATCGATCATAATTCTTCTTGGAATCACTGTTAAAAACCCCTGATCTTTCCATTGGTTCATGTAGGTACTATTTAAGTAGGTACCTACTTTCATTTTGTGCAGCATATTGAACTGGCCTTGTCAAGTTTAATAAAGTTCATTTTATATTCATAAATAAACAAAGTAATCTGATCATAAATATAATAAAATCTGTAGACTGTACTCAAGAATCCGTACTTGATATTAATTAACGTCACTTCATTGGACGTAAATCTACACTTAATCTGATTAAAATAAAGCCCATCTTAGCTCCACTACGATGACTGATAAATAACTTTCATAAATCATTGATTGTTATTTACACCAATTTTAGTCTCACGACTGAGCACTTCCCCTTTCAAGCAAAGAGTGACGATTATAAAGCTGAAACCATTCACTCTGCTCACCAGTTGATGGAGTCCACTATTCGTATTAACAGCTATTTTATCACACAAATATAAAGGCGAAAGTTTGTTCCGGAAAATCCACATTTTCTGCGGAATTTGTGAAAAATCGAAAATCGCGCGAGCGGAACCGTGGACTTCCGCTAGTTATCGATAAAGAGATTCCACCCAAAGCTATATACTTTTCTAGGCTAGAAGGAATAAAACAAACCTTTTGTGCTCGGCTATGGTACCACTAGTAAGTACCTAGGTACCTATTGATGAAAAGGTGATGGTTTTCTAAATTAGACCACAAATGTAGTCATCGATAAAAACAGCCAAACATCAAAAATTATGTCTGTACATATATCATTGATCTTTGTTCAGTTATTACAGTTCTCAAAAAGCCATAAAACATAATGTTGCATCTCAAAATAAAACTCCTGAGCGTAGAAACCTTAAACCCTATTATCTCCCTGTTAGAATCCCGTCAAGGGGAAATATTAAACAGGGCGTAAGCCGAGCTGCTCGTCTTTTGCTTGATTTATGTGTTCCCTTCACATTCATCATCCCACAGCTTATATCTATGTTGACAGCTTGTTTCCAGGAACGGCAAAAAATGTCTCAACATATTTTTTTATACTTGCGACGTGTTTCTTGGAATTTATTAACATAAAATCTTCATTTTTTTTAAGGAAGTGCTAAAAACTTAACGCTTAATTATAGCACATTAATATTATTAATTTCGTATGATGTTATGTAAGTTTGTTACTCCTTCACGCCACAACTACTGAACCATTTCAGCTAGAATTTGGAATGGAGAAGAAAATAAACTGCATAAAGAATACAAGGCTATTAGCCCGGAAAAGTCCACGCGTTTCATAGGGATATTCAAACTTTGAATTATTTTAGTGATCCTGCAATAATACCACCTACCTGATCGCATTAGGTACCTACTAAAAACACTATTTAGTAATATTAAACGTTACAATTTTCCTTTTAAAAAAATCACATCAGCTTCAACAAAACTAATTACAAACAAAAAAGACGTTCGTCCGATATTGAAAACAAAATGTATCACGGATATAAAAAATAAACATATCATTCGAAAGGTCAAGAATCTAAATTGGTCATCAAGCAAATATGGAGGACGAAATGTTTTTACTCACGTTCGCATTTTTTGACGAGTCTGAGCCGTGTCTTGACATTCAAATTATTGTAATTTGCTCATATAATGCATTTGGTGTCATCAATTCTAATACGTCATGTAACTTTAATTTTACATTAATCTAAATACTGACGTCATATTTGGTGAAGGCGAAGAATATACACTGCATTTTATTTACTTCAATTATGTTCTGTAATCATCATGCAGGGTGTAGTGTAGTAGTATTTCAAGAAAAACTGAAATGATTTCATTGACATGTTATAGTATAGTACTTTGGATTTTTACGTGGTGATTGAATTTGACTAACAGAGCTATTTCTCTAGCTACAGCAAAGAAATGTCGTATCTTCAGAAAAACAAACGTAGTATGAATTAATTGATAAAAATAATAAAAATCAAATGTAAGATATTTCCACTACTGATCGACGTATCGTCGTATCCTATAGGTATAATTATCAGGGTTGCCACGACTACTGTTTAATTATTTAATCGAATCTTGTCACTCGATAAAAGTTTTTATCTACGCTCATTGCTTAAAGTTCGAATTATGAAATCAAAATGTGTCACATATTGACCTACTTTATTCACAGACAGAGTTATTCATTATAACATCGCTGTACTATGGAAATATCTCTAGATTGTTGAATAATTTCTATTACGATACGCGGCTCTGGGTTCCTGTATTTTTGTGTGTCGTCATCACAGACCAGGGCTTTTCTCTGTGGTCGTCATAGCCAAAAGAGAGTGTAGAGCCAATCCTCAATTTTGTTTTTTTTTTTTTTATCTAGGGAGTCCACAGACACCATTTAGTTGGTAGTCATGATCGACCATAGACAACAATTAATTCACGGAAACAATAATTTTTCCCTACCTTATATGACTGATTAAAAAGTGTGTTCATACAGAATTTGAAAAGAATTATGTATAATTTTTGATTATTTAATTATCCACTAAAAATATAGTTTATCTGACTTGTATAAATATTTTTCTACTATTTTTTGTTTCATGACTTTTTTAACAGACTATACGCAGTTTGCAACTGAATTTTGGCGCCATACCTAACTTTTAACATTTCAATGTGTTATTTTTGTTACTTAGTCAAAACTTAGCACGGAAAAATGTCTAGCAGTGAAACGTACTAAAGAAAATTTAACTCCACCTGACATTTTAGTAATTGCAACAAAAATGACCCACAATCTTTTACCAACAAAGTGAAGGATTTACGACAAACGTTAGCAAGATTTTATGGTTTGGATTTATGATAATTTGAGCGTAGATAAAGTAGTGTATGAAACTCTACATAATTAGGTATTAAAACACTCGTGTGATACTATTAAAAAACTCGCCTGCGGCTCGTTTTTTAAACTCACACTCATGTTTTAATACCCCCCATTATGCATCCGTTTCATAAACTACTATTTCAATACAGTTGTATGGTATGACGCACTTTCAGAGGCTGTCATTAGTATTCGAAAGTTAAATCTTACGCACAGGCATCTTTCTTTTTCGTGGTCGTAACTTACTTTTCCAAGCTTGATCATTGTTTTATATACTATATAAAAAGTTTGATAGCAAGGAGTTTTTAGTTTACGTTTTCTTTTATCTTTTTGTTTAATCTTTTTTATTTTTTTTATTTTATCTTTCACATCTTTGTTTATCTTTTTCAGTTTTTTTTATCTTTTTCGATTTCGATTTCGACCTCAACTTCGATTTCGACTTCGACTTCGATAGCGACAGTGATATTGATATCTAAGGTAATAACTGCACAAGATGGAATATGGCCCCCAAAATCATGAGAAAACATATTATTCTTTGATCTGTTTTTTACTAATTCTCACAACTGTATTGAAAAACGTCGTGTGATACACGGGTGTGTAGGTTATTGCAAACTCGTGACATTAAAAACCCTCGCCTTCGGCTCGGGCTTGTTAATGACAGCTTGTTTGCAAAAACCTACTTTCCACCCTTGTATCACAATGTACTATTGGCACGCAGTGAAAACGCAATCGGTAATAAATACACACTCACAATAATAAATAAAATTAACCCACGTTATTGTCACACACTACATGATATTATAAAGGCGAAAATTTGTTCCGAAAGGACTGATTTAGTTGAATTACGGAATAGAGATATATTCTATAATTACACATACGTTAATTCTCTGACTCCTGCGCGACTGGTTAAAACTCGAATCTCAAGTGGAAGGTTACCAATTCTACATAAAAAGTAATAATTTTAGTAATAGGATAGTACACAATTGTGCCCTATTAGCGTAATGTATTTATAAACATTATTTTTTTCAATTTAGACCGACAACATAATTTTAACTAAACAAACCAGCATTAAAAAAATCTATACCATTACAATAATTTAATAATGTTTATTATTCTTCACGGTTGACAACCTTTAAATTAATTTAGCCTTATTTGAGGAAATCGTGTCAGCTGATAACCCAATAAATTCTAGATATTGTTTGATATAAAACTCTTGTGAAAGTGCCAAATTCTAATAGGTACTCGACCGAGATAACGTTATCGTAATGAGATAAGAAACATTGCAACGATGTGGTAAATTATTGATATTTGTTTTTTTCTATACCTAGTAGTTGCATTTTGTTCTACGGCGGCCAATTTCAGCTGAAGCTAAACTACAACCTCATTTACAACTCAAGTGCATTAAAATTCTTTATTATTGTCGCCTGATGAATTTTTCAACAAAGAAAAGAATCAATCAAGTTTTTTTAGATACCACGCACAATAACTTAGATATCAAAGTGTAATAATGAATACATTATTGATACATGAGTTCTACTCGCCATTTTGTATCACGTAAGTTGGTAATTGTATGGCAAAATTTCAACACAGATTGATTACTGTGTATACTATATCTATGGTGTATACATAACCAATACAGAGGATACACAAACTCGTGGGACGATTAACCCTTGCTATGGCTCGGATTTAATTACATACAGAGTCATTTTTCATAACCACTTTGCTATCCTTATTACTTCACAATCACTCGATTCACCTTTACGCAGTGAGTCGAAACTACTCACCAGCTAGAACAGCCTTTTTGCAAATAAATTATATACCTAGCTAAATTCCAATCTGGTTCGGTGAATACTCAGTGTTTCCAGGCAATTAATAACCCAGCGACTGGACTAGACTTTAAGAATTAAAAATAATTTGCATATCTAACTTCCAAGCGCATAGTTCCGGTGCATTAGTAGTAATTACCGCGTCTTGCAATTGGATGGTGCAAGGTTCGATGCCCGGTCATTAGTACTCCTAGAATATAGGAATTTGTATTTATTGAACCTAAGCGAAGGATATTTAAAGGATGAATTATAGTTGTATTTTCTATTTATAATTGTCAGACAACAGTTCCTAAGGGCACATCATGAAGCAGTCTATACTTTGCATATAGGTATAGTCTGCTGCAGGTGGATTATACATATATGGGCATACAACGCAATATCTATAGTTCTGATAACAGACGATCCAAAAAAATCCTATCATCATCATCATCATCATAGGCTTGTCATCCAACAGTTTGTGTCAAAACTCACAACACAAGAAGACGAGGAATTAAGAGTTAAACAATAAACAACCTTCTAATTCTCATAACACTAATAATAACTAGCTGACCCGGCAATCGTTGTTTCGCCCCGTAAATTATTCCTTACTAAGATGTATGCAAAATAGTTACCGTCCTATTCTCAGACCTACCGAAAATGCACAAAAGGCTCGGTCATGCCGTTTCGGAGGACTTTGATTACCAACACTGTGGCACAAGAATTATTATAGGTATCAGAGATTACGCTCGTTTGGAAACGTTTACACACTTATGCACTTAGGTAAGTTACAGCACTGGTATAGAAATATTTTGATCTTATATCGTGCGTCTACTCATTTTTAATAACACCTTACACACGCTGAAATAAAAACACAAATACTCGTACAACAATGCGAATGTGGGTGTGAGCCAAGGATACGCACGGACAAACTGATTGATGTATCGAAACGTGATGGATGAGTTGCAATGATCTCATTTGGCCTCTCCCATTGTTCCCATAATGATAAAACAATTTTTTACGATATATTGAAAAATTATTAGTCTCAACTCTCAGCTGTAATTATTAGGCGGGGCTTTCGGCGACCTCCCTGATGCTTTTGTGGTCTCTCTAATAAACGTAAGGAGTAGAGGCCTGAAAAACCAAGATATTTTTCTCCGCGGAGGACCAATTGCCCGAAAATATGTAAAACTATGACCTACAGTTAAAATTTACACATTATGCGACTGCACCTTTTATATTAAATCCAAATTATATCAGCCGTGCTATTCCGCAAAAATACTTAAAGCAGCGACGAGCGTACATCTATGCATCTATGAATTCATCAGGTATAATAGAATTCAATTTTACATGGCATCTTCGGTATGGCAGCTATCTGACAGTTGTTGCAAGAATGTACATTTTCAAGAATAGCACAGCAGGATTAGGCAGTCCAACCATGTACGACTTTTAAGAGAAGCCAAAAAATGTTTAAATGTATGTTTCCAGCAGTTCCTATTTTTTTATATAAGTAGACCAGCTACCGACTTGCTACGGTTCGTTCATTCATTCGTTCGTTTCAGCTGACGGACGTCCAATGCTGGAAATGGGCCTCCTGTAATGATTTCCAGCCCGCACGGTCCTGCGCCACTTGTATAAAGCGACTCTTTTAATGTCGTCAGTCCATCTGGTCGGAGGTCTGCCAACACTGCGCTTTCCCGTGCGGGGTCGCCATTTCAGCACTTTGGGTCAACAACGTCCGTCGGTCCTACGAGCTATGTGCCCGCTCATTGCCACTTTAGCTTGCTACTTTACTACGGTAACATGAGCAAAATAATAATAAAATCCTTATTAAAAATTGGTGCTTGGATAAAAAAAATTAAATCCATATTTCACTTACCTAATTCCGGAACTCAATAAATGCACCTCATCCGAATTAGGTGCATGTTACTGGGAAATATTGATTTTCCGAAATAAAGTAAATTAGCCTAATGGTATTGCTGATGATTTGACGTAGGTACCTTTAGGCAGGTACCTTATTAAACTTAATTTATTCTGTTTCTAATTGATTATCTAATGGATGTTCAAACATTTACGGAACCTAATATAATAATATTTTGAAGATTAAAAAAATATGTCCTCTTACATAGACTGTTTGTGTTCTCATTAGTGCTACATTCAAATATTTGAACCCGACATTCCGTAATCTCACCGGTTTGACAGTGTAATTAACGTACAAATATTAAGATAAGTTTTTTTAACTTTTTATTTACACTCTGAGTAGTGTCACTTTACTTATATTGTAAACTTTGAGTCGTCATTTTATTACAAAAGAGATTAAAGTAAACAGACGTTGAATTTGTTTATTTTTCTTCCAAGTGTTTTAATAACGGGGTTTTCTTATTCAATGTTCCCTGTGTAGACGTAGACTTCTAGAGCCTAAGCTTAAGGTTTAAATCTCCGTTACTAGCGTCCAATAACAAAGTGATTAGGTACTTTAAGGTAACTTAAAGGAACAGTTTGCAGTACGGAATTCTAAAAGTAAGGAAATAATTTAGAGATTACATCCGAAATCATAAATAGATTTTAAAACCACTAAAATCCAAAATACCGTAGGAAACTGAATTATTCCTCACTATAAATGGTTTGATTCTTAATGGTAGTGAAACTATTAGCGAAGGTCAAAGAACACATCAGTGTTAAACGTCGTTTGGCTCTAAGCGTTGCTAAATTGTTAATGGGATATAGTTTACTAGCGAACGTCATTTTATAGAGTTCCGTACTGCAATCCAAAAGCGGAACTCTTTTCACGGAACACTTTACACTTTGTTCCGTGAAAAGAGATTAGATTATTAGATTTTCCGTAAATCTAAATATATAAAAGAAGGAACTGACTGACTGACTGACTGACTGACATATCAACGCACAGCCCAAACCGCTGGATCTAGAGACTCCAAATTTGGCACACATGTTCCTTGTGAGGCCTAGGGGTGCACTAAGAAAGGATTTTTAAAAATTCACCCTCTAAGGGGGTGAAATGGGGGTCCGAAATTTGGATTTTATCAAGTTAAAATACGTCTTCACGCCGCAACTACTGTACCGATTTGGCTAAAATTTGGAATGGAGATATATTATATCTTGCATTACCACATAGGCTACTTTTCATCCCGAAAAAATTCATTGTTCCCGTGGGATAAGTTAAAAACCGAAATTCTCGCGGAAAAAAAATCTCACGCCGCAAGTACACAACCGATTTGGATGAAATTTGGAATGGAGATAGATTATATCCTGGGTTAATAAATAGGGTACTTTTTATCCCGAAAAAATCCATGAATTTTGCAGGAGAAGGGAAAAACAGATATTCACGCGGGAAAAATACTACTTCCTGCCGTAATTACTGAACTGATATGGCTGAAATTATGAATAAAGATAGATTATGTATTGGATTAATACGAAGGCTACTTTTCATCGCGAAAAAATTCATGGTTCCCGTGGGATTAGTAAAAAACCGAAATTAACGTGGAAAAAAAATCTTAATGCCGCAAGTGCACAACCGATTTGGCTGGAATTTGGAACGGAGATAGATTATATCTTGGGTTAATAAATAGGCTACTTTTTATCCTGGAAAAATCCATGGTTTTTGTAGGAAAAAAGAAAAACAGATATTCATACGCGAAAATACTACTTCACGCCGTTATTACTGAACTGATCTGGCTGAAATGCGGAATAAAGATAGATTGTATCCTGGATTAACATAAAGGCTACATTTTATCCCGGAAAAATCCATGGTTTCCGCGGGAAACCTGAAACATTGATGTTCACACGCGAGAAATACTACTTTACACTGTAATTACAGAATTGATATGACTGAAAATCGGAAATGAGATAGATTTTATCCCGGATTATTACAAAGCCTACTTTTCATCCAGGAAAATTCCGTGGTTTCTATGATAAAAGTGAAAAACAGAAATCCACGCGTGAAAAATATTCCTTCATGCCGTAATTACTGAACTGATTTGGCTGTAATTTGGAATCGAGATAGATTATATCCTGGATTAATACAAAAGCTACTTTTCATCCCGGAAAAATCTATGGTGTCCGCGGGAAAACTGAAACACTGATATTCACGCGGTAAAAATACTACTTCACGCTGTCATTACTGATATGACTGAAATTCGGAAAAAAGGTAGATTTAATCCTGAATTAATACGTAGGCTACTTTTCATCTCGGAAAATTTCATGACTTCTACGAGTATGATCATAGTGAAAAAAAGAAATCCACGCGGAAAATATATTCGTTCACGCCGCAACTACTGAACCGATTTAGCTCAAAATTGAAATGGAGATAAATTATATCCTGGATTAACACATAAGCTACATTTTATCCCGAAAAAATTCAAGGTTCCCGTGGGATTAGTTAAAAACCAAAATTCACGCGCAAAAAATTATTCACGCCGCAACTACTGAATCGATTGGGCTGAAATTTGGAATGGAGATAGATTATATCCTACACTCAACTACTTTCTTCTCGGGAAAATCCATTGTTTTCGTGATAATAGGGAAAAAGAGATATTCATGCGGGAGAGAATTTTTTGTTCACACCGCAATTACTGAAAATTTTTGGTTTAAAGTTGAAATTAAGATAGATTTCATGTAAATTAACACAAATGGTACTTTTTATTCCGGAAAATGGGTGGTTCCCGTAAAGAACTAAAATTTTTTAAGTTTAAACTATTTTTTTTAAGTTAAAACTAAAATTTACGCGTGCGAAGCCGCGGGTTTCTGCTAGTCTATCTATATAGCTCTTTTTCTCAGGAACCGAAAGTATATCAAGAAAAATTTGAATACAAAACTTAGGTCTATAGTCTTGTAAAAAGTATTTAAAATTCGATTAAAAGTTAAGTACGATTATTTATATCATTAATTTAAAATTTTCGAACGTCTACAGCCATTATCTATTGATAATAATCTCACTTGTTATAGTCCGACAAGGCTCTCTTGGCACTTAAATGACATTTTCAGGAGGGCGTTGTTATATTTGGTTCAAAGCCAGCCAGAAAATTAAATCTCAATTTTACTTCAATTTTGTTTTATTTTAGTTAATATTCAGAAAAACCAAAACAACATACAGTAGCGATATGCCGACAGAGCAAACTATCAAATAACATCAAAGATAGCGGCGTTAGTTCCGATTTTAGCCACACGCCAAGATAGCCTTGTCACACTGTATCTATTGATAATCTCACTTGATAGTTAGTGCACCTGAGATGGCAAGCAATTATGCAGTAGAAACACTATGCACAATATCTCCACATCATGTTCTTTACGTTTACTGTCACACATAAATTAATTACTAATTATTATTATAACTAATATAATCTTCTCGCCGTACATTAAATTATAAGTGGTTGAACAATGAAGTAAATTAGCTGTGAAAACTGATAAGCATTATGACTCGAAACGGGAAGATTTTCCCAAAGATTACAATAGATTTCTTGTAAAGCATGTAAACGCTACAAACATTGTGCGACTTGACAAATGGTGTGGCAATTTTTTTATAAGCGTGGGATATTTTGGCGTTTTTTGTATTAATTTATAGTGGTTCTGTTGGTGATAGATGATAAAAATCTGTATAGAACTTCTTTGTAGTTACCGACTTGATAGTTCCTAATGGATGTTTGTGGTTTTTAATTTTAGATTTCAATATTTTCTTAACCCATAGTGCCCTATCGAAGCGAGCGATCTAAGTTAACTTGGATTTACTCTTGTCCGTCTTTCTGTGTGTCTTTATAACCTGAACAATCTTTAGCAGGACTAATTATTGCGTAAAATGGGTAGGTACTACTGTCGTTAATTATTCAACAAAACATTTCAAATACAACAACAATCATAAAAAAACATAAATGATTTTCAAGGCTTCAAAGCTAATCATATTAAATTATTATTCTATTCATCACAATAATTTTATAACAAAAAGCACTACCGTAATGTATTCGTATTTCGCAAAAAGTAGTAGAAAAACGTTTAGTTGTTATTTTTTGGTAGGTGCTCGTTACTTGTGATGTTTGCTAGCAAATGATGAGATCGTGAGTGTTTTTTAATGAATTGTCTGTTTTAGATAGTTAACGCACATCAAATTACGATGGAATATCAAGCTTTGAAGCTCGGACATTTTTTTAACTTGGGTTGCCATTTTTAAACTTACAAGTTAGGCTAGGCTTCGGTGGGCAACGTTCAGTATGCACCGAAATCTGGTGCCAAGTTAGTTAACAAAACATGAGTAAGGTTTAAGAGCCTGTAAGTTAGGCCTAAGTATATATGAAAAATAAAGATTATCATTTTCAGTATCTACATGCAATTTCACAGATCACTTAACAATGAATCAATGTATATCAATAATATATAATCCATAAATATAAATTATTATGTATATTCAGAATAAATTTTAAATATCAGCTAGCATTATGCAAGTTTTTACAAAAAAATATTCTAAACAATATCATTACTTCTTAATGGACTAAAAACTGTATCCAAAACTCATATTTTAAGATGAGATTATATTATAGAATGCAATGATAAAATTATTTAATAACATAAATTTTATTATGTCGATAAAATGTGCAGGATTCGTAAGTCGACTCGTAACTTACTCGCATCACAAAAACTAGGAACTGAGTTGTTGTCTGCGTTTGTGTTGTTATTTTTATTCGTCTGTTGAATTATTAGTATTAATTTTATTTAATAAATTAATTACATATGAATGATATTTAAATTATTTGAATAACTTAATTCGTTCACCATATACTCGTAGTGTCTGTGTGTAATGTGCATGTAGCAATTCAAAATATTACAGAATATACTATCAATGCGATGAAATTACGTTTTGATTTTCGATCAGTCTTTCTTTACACGATAAGTTCCTTAGATTAGATTATTTTGATACTTTATGTCTAAATATATAATTTCGTCATGTTTCAGTTATTTACGAGTACTTTTTTAGATAAATATTTCTACGTCTTGTTTCCTACACGTACCTTATAGGATAGGTACCATACTTCTATTTTGATGGTTTTTAATGGTAAAATCTCTGCTTAAAAAAGTACTTGACGTTGCATTTCTTCGCATTGCTTCAATATGAGCCTGCTCCCAAAATGAGATATTGATGCTCATCATTTTAGTATTAAAACGCGTACTGACAGGCTTCATACACGTCATGTATCTGTCGCTGTCAGTTTTGAATCGCCCGCGAAGTACATAACTGTATTAAGAATCACTTTACTTTATTTTCAGCCGTATCATGAAATGATCCAAAACGAAACACAATCCGTTTCAAGAAATAGACCGCCACAATATCATACTAACATCTGAGCACGACATATCTAAAACTCTTAGGCAGGTTTCCCCATATTCAACAGTTACTGGAAGAACGGATGTTCAATATTCGAATTAATTCTGTACTGTGAACAAATAGAAATGTCGACGTGAGAAATAAACTTCAACCGTTAAATTAAATCAATTCTGTTTTCTTATTGCATCGCCACTGATTTTCCGATACCGTCCAGCCATGGACAGTGGATAAGATCGTAGTCCCCCGATTTTGTCCTGTGACAGGAGACAAAATAGTCGCCTTAGCATGGCCAAAGAGGAAAGGGAGAAGTTAATCACTATTCTGACATTAGTCCATGAGACGAATTAAGGGAGTATTTTTTCACCTCTGTGTCCATTATCTAGGGGGGATGAACAAAAACGTGGAAAGGGATACAATTTTGTCCCTTCACCGAGGACAAAATAGTCCCCTGTCCATGCTCGCACTGCTGCATGTGTGAATGATGAATCGCACTTTATAATAATTGTCTGGAGTTCTCACTGTTCGTGAGCTAACACAAATGATCCATGACGCCCCTAACCTCACGGAGGTGGTAGAAAAAACAAACGCATGACTAATTGTGGCGAATTATATGAGGAAGTATAACTTAATAGGCGCGAACATCTTGCTGATGTCACAATTTATTATTATGAGTGCTGCTTAAGGATGCCCTGAACAACGATTACTCCCATACATTCGTAATACCAAAATCGTTTGTAATTCGTGCAAAATTCGATCATGTTGTGGTGTTATTCGGGTTCATATAGTAATAATCTATGCTCCTGGCCATATTTGGTTCGGAAATACTTCTCTTAAACGTATAAATGAATTTTGATTCGAATAATTTTGCGTCAAAAAGTACATGTTTTCTGCTTATTTGTTTTGTAATAAAAACAACACTATCTTACGTCGCATTAGTTCAGGAGCACAGTTTTTATCCAGCTAAAGAAAATCACCAGTTAATAAAGAAAGTTACAAGTTATCATTCATAATTTTTGGTATTACGGAACTCGACCGAAGTTATAAGTAACAATTTTGATCAAAATTGATTTATATTTCGTTTTATAGAAGTATTTCCGAACAAATTATGGCCAGGAGCTTAGATTATTATTTATTAATATATGAACCCGAATAACCCCACAAAATGATCGAAATATGCACGAATTACAAATGATTTGGTATTTCAAATGTTTCATACATTTGACATTGTAGTTCATGGGACTCTTAAGTATATGTTTGTAACACATGAAATCGAAATAATATATTTTATTAGTATTTAAGGACTTGTGAGAAAAACTCAAAGGTGTTTCGGTTTTCGTTAAACATAGCTAAATCAGGTAAGACTGTAGTGGCATAATTATCTCCAAAGTAATTAATTTACTTTAATTCAACCATTAAATTCTATGAAATTGGATCCATTGTGTTAAATTATTAAAGTGCTTCAAGATTAATAGCTATATTGAACGCAACGAAAATAGAAATCGCGGGAAAAACTAAGATTTTCAAGGTTTTGGCATTTAGGCAAAATTATTTTTGACATGCATAAATCAAATTGAATCGAAAATGTACACTACACTATCGATAAAGGGTATTTATCGATTTCTTATGGATGAAATTAAAAATGACTATGCTTTGATTGAGTTCGGAACAAAGTTAGTAAATTGCGAAAGAACGTTACTTAACGTAGGAAAAGCTTTCAGGCCGGGATACAAGTATGGAAAAGACCTCTAGTCGAGACTAGAGACTTTTAATCTTAGCAAGAGAGTGTAGGGCTAGCATGGGATGAGAACAGTTGGTGGACACATTAAATCTTTGAATCCTAAAGATAGAGCGATGGTACTCGTTTTATATAAAGTGCGACTTCACTGGAAACAGAACCAAAAGTTATTTTAGTTACTCTATGACAGAACATAAAAGTTCGAAGACCGCATGAGACGTTGCTTCATATAAAAGATATCCTGCAGCGCTTGATAATTATGATGATAATGAATTAAAAATTAAACATAGACTTAACACCATTTCGTAACATCGATAGGTACTGCCATTATACTGAAGCACTTTTGATTAGCAGTTTTAAAACCATTGTTTCGGCCCGGTATATAATGTCAGTGGTCTAATAAACGATTTGACAACCCGGCCTGCAAGCTACCACGCCGCGTGATGATCAGAGCCTTGACTGGTACAGGGTGCATACCGGTTCTAGTATCTAGATAATTCGATAATTAAAGTGACAAGTCCATTGCAAATCACAATTTGTAACGTAAGCCAGCTAGGATTTGTAGAGCTATAATTCGAATTAAGTGCTCAGTCGATACAATGACCATTGATTTGAAAACAATACCTAACTATTATGTGTTCATAATATAACCTTGCTGAATAATATGGTCTATGATTATATAATTCATTGAAAAATCAGACTTCTCCGAAATCTGACTTAGAAATATTACAGCTACGAGTAACACATTATTTAAAAAAAAAAAAACATGTTTTAGTTTTTCAAAGAGTTACTTGGACAATAACGGTACGATAAAATCCAGAAATCTAATAACACCAAATATCGATTTAATTATTCGTCTAGTATGTGCTAGTATGTAATACCTATGCATTTTTAGCTTACGAAATCGAAAGTTGCGGTAGTTGGTATCAATCACAGAGGCCTTGGGTTTGATTCTGTCACTCTTCACTTCACTTCGCTTATTGCCGCGAAGTCGGGTGGAAACGTCCAGCCCTTGCGTAAACGATGTCTTGCTAACATTACCGAGGGAAACTTCAGTTTAACTATAAGAGACGAGAAAATCCTTCAGATCTTCAGGAATCCTTTTACCTATTTTTATTATAGCATTAAGTAATAGATAAAAATAGTCAAGATAGGCCCATCCGAACATTTTAAGTAAACGTTCTTCATCTGTTTTAACTCCTGCGAAATACATGTTTATTTTTTTATATATTTTTTATCTATGTGTCTGTGGTCACCTTGCCTGCAATATTATTATTAATTCAAAAAAAGAGAAATAGGTCTTTACCTATCTACCTATACTGACTACTGCCGAGGAGGGTGCAAAATAGTCATTCTTGCTCCCTTAAACTGGCGACATTTTTTCGCGCTGTTCGCGTTGTCTTTAGTATACAAGTCTGTGCATTAAGTATAATAACCTCTATAATACTACAGCTACTGACAACGGTTTGGCTGAGAATTGAGATGATTTGTATGTAATTTTAGTAATTTAAGCAAGGCCACAAGCAAAATCTAGCCGTAAGGATAACTTTCTTCTGAAAAAATATTGTCAACTTTTTATTGACCAGTGGCCTATGAATTAATTATCAAAATAGAAAAGGTTGCCAACTGCTGAGTTGTTATTTATCATTTGGCGATTCATGAAATTGAGTTATCTGCTAAAATTCTGATGCCTTTAACCATTAATGCCTGTTTTTACCCATAAGGTACCCTGATCCATTGAGCGAATTATTATAATGGATATTAGCTAAGCTATTTTGTCAGTAAATGAAGTAAGTAACCGCTGGAAATGTAGTGAAAAAATTTTTCTCGTCACGTCAATTAGCGTTTCCACCAACGATACATTGATTAATGAATAGTTCAGACGATTAATCAAAAGCTAGTAGTTATAGACTATACAGTAAACTAACCCGTTGTGTACGTAATTGATTTAATTGGCGCCTATAACCTTTTAGAGCGTGCCTTTTCTTTGGTTACGTCATCTTCTTTTATTTCGGGATGTTTTCATAATTGTATCTATTATTTACTATTTTTAACATTTAATAAAACCGCAAACAAAAAATAATTAATAACTTTTAAATTCGAAAAAATATCAAAATATTATTTAGTCAATGCTTATGTATTTCGAACAAAAGGAATTACGCAAATTACATGGTTATTAAGTGTTTTAAGATAAATATGCTATTTAAAAACAATCATAGACAAACTAGTAAAAAATAACAGCCCAATAACGGAACTGTGAAATTGAACCGATATAACTGAAATTTACAATTTATAGATAACTTTTAATATATGTACATATTGTATACCCTGAATTAACCACGTAACTTTTTCACGGAAAATTTATAGTTTCCTTGGGATTTTTGAAAAGCGATTTTCACGTTAAGAAAATTTGTATAATTTTTACTTCTTCGTCACAACTCATAACCAAAATGATTATAGGCTTTAGATATTTTTACATTTTGGACGACGTTTCACATAAACTCTTCGTAACACGAATAAAATTTTCCGCAACACGAAACGGTCCAAACATTAGTTCTAATTGACTGCTGTGTTATTTTTAACATTCAAGGTCATTACGGGACCCATCTATCCGTGTCTGGTCTAAATACCTGCACAATAAGTGACTAATTGCGTAACCTTACTGCCATCATTCTTGATACTCAGGAATTCGGTCTAGTATCCTGGATACCGCACCGTTGCCTTACCTGAATTACTCAAATGTATGACAGACAACTGTACATTAAATTAAATGTCATATACAAAATTTGCTGTATTGACGATAATAATTTTTGACGTCATAAATTTCTTACGGGTTCATTAATTTATGTTTGAACAATAATTAATACTTTACTGTCTATAATATCATGAGTGAGATAATCTGTCCAACGGTGGACTTTGGTAAAACGCCGTGTAAAAAGATCGACTACTGAGTAAATGTGATTAGAAAATTTGAGATATCATTTATCCTCATCATCAGACTATTAATATTTCACAGTCTAGCCGAGCCTTAGGGTTCCTAAAGATTATTGATTATACTGGTTCAAATATGGACCTAGAAAGTAGTACACAAGGTTTTATAATGAGGACAATAAGTAAGGAAGGATTTATCTAAATGGTACATAGTCAGCTGATAGTACTTTAATTTGACTTAAATGCTCTATTTATTTTTCTACCGTCTATGCTTATTCCGATTGACATACTCGTATTTTCGGTTTTACTTATAAAAGTACGCCAAGGACGCAAAAATACAGTCTTGCAGCCCAGAAGCCCTATCAAAAGTGAATTACTATAAGCCACTTCCAGACTCTCAAGCTAATAACCAAGCACCCAAGTAACAATTACTACAAAGTCGGTCAATGCGACCACGTGACAATGTAGGCCACGCTCACTTTCTGTTAGCTATACGTCTACTGTGTGTATGTTTAAGCGTAACGCGATAGCTTGGGAATGCTGTTTTCGTGGAGAGTGCTGTGAGATTCGAAGACGTTTGATGTCAGGCTTAGGACACCTGTCTGTCTGCCCCTATTAGGAGGCATTTCGGCTTTCACTAAAAATAATAGGAAAACGCTTGGTGTTTGCGACTCATGCGTTTTCTCAATCATATTGGATTCAAACAGAGTATAAAGATTTTATTTTACCGGGATACCCTTTGTCATGCAGCCTCTTTATTACAAGCTTTTTACTAGCTGATGCTTTAGTCCACCAGAGATGGCTATGTTGCTATGCTACGTTTTGTATGAAGCGCGCCAAAAAAGACATAAGCGAACCTTACTCAAAATATTGCCATTGGTACCTACTGTTTGGTGCAAACGAAATATACCAATATATCACACCTCTGGTAGGCAAACACCCTTTAATGCCCTGTCCAAAAAAAGACCCGTGGGGTACTTAAAAGAGCATATACTTATATCCCTATTGGTAACAAAAATAATACTAAACAAAAACCTGATTTTCAAATACTTAGTGGGAATAAAGTATGTAGTATTTCTTAGTTTCAGTTAAGTCTTTTAATTCACCCGAAAGTAGGGGTCAAGATCATACATTGCTATTTTATAAGCGTGTGTTAATTTTTAACTTGATTCGATACAAGCAGGTGGCCAATTAAGTGTCCAATCTTGACCCGCATATGTTATGATACGAGTATATGTAGCAATCATATAATTGAAAATTGTAAGTAGAATTTTAACTTTAAATATGCTAGTATCTATGGTAATAACAAGGGACGCGGTACAAGGCCTTTTTGCCTGTAATAATAATCTATGACTAATGACTGTGAGTTGGCTTTAACACAAAACTTCTAATTCGATTTTGTACTTAAATATTTCTGTATCTTTTCAGATCACACACTTGGATGCTACTGATTTTGGTACGTAACATAAATTAATATTGTCATGTCTTCTAAAACCATAAAAAAATATAATGTTTTTACAGTTTAAATATAAAATTATGGAACTCTTCTTTATCTCTTCCTAATATATTGAAACTGTTTATTGGTGCATCAGGACATGAAAAGGACATTGCCGATTCTTGTATGAAAATTGGGCTATACTTGCGTCTTAACCAAATCATCGGTAAAACATTGGAAATATTCCCAATATTACGTTAAAAAAAAATCAGTAAGATAAAAACCGGGAATTAGGAGCAATCTTATTTTCTATTTTTCTGATATTTTGAGGTTAGGTTAGTTGTTTTCACGCACTATAAGTACTTATCGGTATTTTTGCCCATAATGATTACTTTATTTAAAGCGACCTCGTTATTACCGTGGAACCCTGGATGATGCATATAGATATAATTATTCCTACGGCCATACCTACACCTGTTTACATTACTATAAAGCAGATCTACAGTCCGACAAGGCTCTCTTGGCACTTGAAGGAGGGCGCTGTTGCAAAACAAAGGCAGCCATAAAATAAAATCTCTTCCTCAATTTTACTTCAATTTTAGTTTAAAATAATTAATAGTAAGCAAAAACAACATAACAAACAATAGTGATATACTGACAGAGCGAACTATCAAACAGTAGCACAAGATAGCGGCGTTAGTTCAGACTTTGGCCACGCGCCTAAACAGCCTTGTCGCACTGTACTTCACAAGTATCTAGGTAGGCATTGGTATATCATAGTAGGTAGGTACCTATGTAACGAAACGTTACCAAAGTATGTAAGTTTATTAATATTTTTTTCTTTATATATATTATTATCTACGTAAAATAATATTTAATAGTATTTATTATATTATTGTGCATTTATTTTTTATAATGGCCACCCCGTAGTTCCTTTAAACTTCTGTGTGGTGTCGCTGTTGACGATTAGTGACATAGACAACTAACAGTGACGCTGACCATAGACAACTACGACTGAAGAGTTGATGACATTTAAACCAGTGTTTCTATTTACGAGTTTGGTTTTACCCTAGTTTCGACGGTGGCGCCGCGACAGATTATCGAGATAAGAAAATTAAGGAGGCGCCCCATTTGTAGCATAGCTTTACGTGACATGCAGCGCCATGGTGAGCGCCAAGATTTGCTGTCAAATGTTCGTGGTACTTCCCTAGGTGACGCCATCTTATGCGCCACTTTACACATTAAAAATAGTCACGCTTATTTTGTAGACGGGGCCCATCCATATTGTTGTACCTAGGAACCTAGCGACAGATAACATTAGAATCGTTTCAATAATTATGAGCCAAAGGTTATGCTGGAAATAAAAGTATTATTCTTAATAATTTAAATACACTTATGAATAGGTTTTAAGCCACGCAGGATTTTGTCACGATCAAGATGGTGTGCTTACTTTTTGTTATAATTAGCTGCACATTACATGATCAAACAACACAATGAACGTGATGTTTGTTGTGGGCTTCTTCTCAGCGGCAGGGCGCGTTTGGAACCCTCGTAAACTTAGTTTTAAGTCGACTTGTAGTTATCATCATTATTATGCAAGAAATGTCATACCGACGTTCGCAAGAGCCTGTATGTTAGGCCTATGTGAAATAAAGATATTTTGATTTTGATTTGATTTTGATTTTGATGTACTCTGTGGTGTTGCAAGTGCTTTTGTTTACCGCAATTAAAATGTTCAGTGAAGCATTTCTTGCTTTTCAATAAACAGCTATAAAAATAATTTGAACAGAAGGTGCAAATCTAATCTGTATAGATGCGGTAGAGATATATGATAGTCCAACAAGGCTCTCTTGGTACTTGAATGACATTGTCAGGAGGGAGTTGCTAGTCAATAAAGATTTTTTTTCATTGAAAAAAATCTTTTGACAATTTCAATTAAATGTAAGCAATACCGTACAGTGTGCTTGGCTTTATTATTTAGGTATTTAATTATAGTTTCTTTATTATGTTTTACATATCTACAATTGTAATTGGGTTTTCATTTGATTTATTTCCTATAATAGTTATCCTATTTTTCCCTAAAAAAGTGAGTTTATAAAAAACTGGTATCATTTGCCAAGTGGAAGTGAGAGTGACGTTTCCAGCGCCTATACGGCAGTTCCGCTTTTATCGAGACGTTTAATTACTTTTATTTTCATAAAACTTTTAAACCCCTGTACGCACATCATTGAGAAAAATATATGTGATATTATAATTTGAAATAAGATTTTTCATGCATACGTGCTTCAGACGCAGTGTGGACGCAAAATAGCCCATTTTGAGGCAAACTCCTTTGTTAACATTATATGTATTGTAAATACACTATTATTGTAAAGCTCATTGCTTCAACTTTTATTCTATAATTTGTTTGTACCTACGTATAGTTGAGTAAGTAACTAGAGAATAAATTTAATTAATGCAGATTGCAAATTTTATCAGTATGTAAAAGGAAAACCTTATGTCTGTTCGTGTATTGTATATTGTTGTAAAGTGTGTTGTTATTTTAAAGAGTAAATAATAGTCATTGTTAATTCTTTAAAACTAATATATTCAAAATATTTTTACTTGCCAATATTGCTTTTTTTAACTAAATTATACTCAAAAAGTCTATGGATCATTTAATTCAAAATAATAATCAATTAAGTAGTCTGTTAAGGTTATAAATGTAACTGCCAAAAGTATAATGTCAAGGAAATTATGAACATAATTAATTGTTTACATTATCTTCGATAAGTTCCGTGAGTTTGTCAATTGTCAATCAAATATGTCGTTCCCATACTTTTTTTATACTCGTGCTATTTTGTGATCGACAGTTTTCTATGTCGCTCGTAGATAAGTTATAATATGGCTAAGGTCTGAAAGGTGTTGCGTCATCATAGTACCTACTAAAAATTACATAAACAACAAAACAAAACCTGCGAATTGTAACTAGTTTCGACAATAGGTATAAAACACATAGACCATAATGATCGAGGCATTAAAATTTTATTATAAGAAAATTGATATTGATCAGTGCAAATTGCCGTCGGTCCGTTTCGCAATAGTAATCACAATATGTGATGGGTGTTTTGTAATTCAAATTACTTACATCTGGTCTGGATGATGTGGCGTCTTTATATGGATTTGATTCTCGTACTTTTTTATGGCGATTGTATGTAAAGTTCTGCGTAGAGTAGAGGACTCGTTATTCGGTACATAATATATTGATTGCGCAATATTATACGTCTTAATACCTATAAAAATCCTTCCTATCCCTTGTCGCTATTCCAGAAAGAACCTCTGTGTAATTCAGGTCTCTAGCTTGGTGGTTTTGGAATAGGCTATGAGTTAGTGAATGAACAAACCAAGACCTTTCTTCTAATATTAAACGATTTTAAACAAAAGTAAATAAAATTAACAAGGCTATACACGTTTAGTAATCTCTATACTTATAATAAAACTGTAAAGGGTCGAATTCTGTACATTGAAGATATTTTGAAAATTTTTGTTGGAGGACACTATTTAGTCGATACTGAAGCCAAATCTGTAATTTTTTTAATTTTTGTCTGTCTGTCTGTCTGTCTGTCTGTCTGTCTGTCTGTCTGTCTGTCTGTCTGTCTGTCTGTTTCACGACCGCGCATCACGGCTAATCCGCTGGATGGATTTAAATGAAACTTGACATGATTATAGCTCATACCCCGAGGTAGGACATAGGATACTTTTTGTCCCGAAATTCATCATGGTTTCCCTGGAAGACGGCATCAAAGTCAAAATGTGTATTTACTTATAATTCATTAACGCGTTGTCCGATTTGATTCATTCTTTCTTTGTTAGAAATGAGGTTTTTTAAAGATTATTCCATACAAATTTTATCATTATCACTTTTGTAGTACAGAAATTACAGGCATCAGAACCTTTAGCGATAAGTTCAAGTGACTTGAAACTCGGAATGGATAAAGAACCTAGGGCTAAGACGTAGAGCTAAAGTTAGACTGGACTATCCTTACAGCCGTAAATAAATAGTCTTAGCAGAAGATTTTGTATGGTTTAAGATTTTCACTTTTAGAGTGAACAAAAATCATGAAACTCGCTACGTTATACCGTATAGCGCCATCTCTACAATTTATGTGGAACTTGAATGTAAAACTCTGAGATAGGTACGTACTGCCGAATTTTTTTAAATAATAATTAACTGTCATATAATTTACTGTTTCATGACTTTATATTAAGATGGCACTTCTGTCGACGTTCCCGGAGTGCCGCGTCTTTTTTTATCATCCGCAATATGGAAAGGGTAAAATAATGGTTCACAAATCCTAACTGACTGAATGTCATAGGTCTTTTTATACGTAAACAAATATATAGCCATTGCCCATTCGGATATTTTGGATTGTTTTGAGATGAAGCAAAGATTTTTATATGACTCTTATGTTGGGCCGGGGAATATTGTTAGTAGAGTATCCCAGTGGTACATACCCGGCCGAACCCTGAAAACAGAGCTCTACCATCAGTACAAATTTTCACATGATTAAATGATTTTTGACATATTTCGTGGTTTCAGAATAAAAATTACATTGAAAAGATCAAGAGGACGATTTTAACTGTCGATATTTCGATACATTGGTACAAGTCGTGGTCACGACCTGTGCCACTGGGTCGAAATATCGACAGTTAAAATCGTCCTCTTGATCTTTCAACTACGTATTAATGAAACTTTATATTATGATTAAGAAAAAGGAATTTTCAAAATCCCACAAGATAACCCGTGCGAAGTAAGAACAGGTTTCTGTATAACATCACACCAAAATCCCGCGAAAAATCAAGGAATTCCACGGTATATGTAAAAAAATGTAATTCACGCGGGCGGAGCCGCGGGCAACAGCTAGTATTATTATATATTCGGTGGCAATACTAAATAAGCTCTAACAAATTGCCACTACATATTCCAACAGGGAAAGTAAAAACTTGGTACCGTTTGTAGACCCCTGAAAGATCATTGTGAGACAATAGAACCAGAGACGAGCTATATTGAACTCTACCAAGATTGAAAGAGTGACTGTATTGGAAGAGTTACTGTATTGGAAGAGCCCGAGAGCTTACTGCTGGTCTATTGAAAAACCAAATTTTTAGAACTACCTAGCATCTCAAAAAAAATCGAATTAAAGTTCTATTATGCATTTCTAAAGCCACAAGTTTACGGAAACTTGTAGAATTTGCATAATTCTATCTTGAAAACCTAATACGTATAGAAACTATATAGTCTACGACGTATCTGTCCAAGTAAGGTATTGTAGAGCAGACCATATCGTTTAGCGATGTAAACAATCACGCATATTATGCATAGCGGATAATTTATTATTCATATGCATCACCCAGTTGATCTACAGGGTATATTAAACATTTAATATTATTGAATATATTAAAATTTTAACAATGGAAGTATGTAATAGGTATGATTCTGAGATGCTGCTTACATAATCTTTTGGCTGTCGGTCAGTGTTTACCAATAGTGTTACCTTCAAATACAAATGCATAACGTAATCTTAATGATAATGATTTGTGCATTATTAGTAATATAATAATATGCTATAATCTCTTATATTCAGGATACGATGCTTTACAAATAAGTTACATTAAAAAAACTTATATCATTTAAAAAAAAAACTTTTTTAGGTCAAAATTTGTCCGTGTTCTTCACAGCAGATAGGTACCAATATTGCATTAAAATCCTAACTAGTCCGCCGTATTTTGAGTTTCGCCATATTAAATTTAGAATAACGTCTCACAGCTAGCCATATGATCATCGAAAAAAAGGTCTATACAAAATTTTAATCTTTGGTTAAATCTGTTTCAAAATTGTATTGCAAGATTCCACCCGAACAAACATACAATTGTAAGTTAAAAATAAAAGCTTGTAAGTAAAATTCTCAGATGTTAACACCGCTGTTAGTTTACTCACAGTAACCTAGACCTTTTTACGAGTATTAAAATATGATGTTGTATCTTTACACAATGATACAGTCAAGAAAATTCTAATTGATTTCTAAATTATGTATACGCACGAGTGTCAATCAAACGTCCCCGACGACGTGAATTATCTCACAATGCTTATACCATTGTTAGAATATTAATAAATAATTCATTACTTATGATTACGATTTACAATATTATACTTGAACGATTTATTAGTCTCTATAGGATGTCAAGACAAAGGATTTTTGACAAAATATACATGAAAATGATCATGAAATCCGGTAGTAAGAAGAATCCAAAAGATAATACTATATTTAAAAAAAAATATATTGAAATATGCACCAATTTATTTATAAACATAACTTGAATAATTTCATCCCTTGTATAATCCCCCTTAGAAGTTGAGTTTTAATTTCATAAAACTTACTAAATACACAACGAAAATCACCCGTTTTTTTTTTAATTTCTACGTCCAGCTGATTTGGCTATAGTTAGCCTATAAGATCAATCGGACATTCAGGACAAAGCTTTTTACAAATGTTGATTGTACAAATACATGGGAGTATTATACCATGTAAACAAATTTTTATTGTTATTACGATACGCCATTGCTCTCACGGAGGCGTGCATGAAATAATTGTGCGGGATTTCGTGTCGACTGTCGACTCTCGATTATTCGACTCGACATAAGCGCTTACTCATAACATTCGGGCAGCTGACGATTTGTTACGGATAGCTTTAAAGTTTACCAGTCAAGTTCATTTCATTTGTATCTACTAGTCGGTAGGAATTATACCTAGTCTAAGACTTTTAATTATGTCCTGCAACTACTTCACCGAACTCTGTTTAAATAAATGTCATGAGGTCCTATTCAATGATATTATTAGGTAGATGATAATGATCAGATGATAAGCGACTTCCTATCTTCCTGTCTTCCTGGGATAAAAAAGACTATAATACTGTAGAAATTCGTCCATACAAACATACGTTGAGTCGAGGTTCTTCGTGGTTTCTTGCCTGAATGATAAACAAAAAAATAAACCAACACCGATTAATGATTTCACTTTTTTATGATTGACGATGACAAATAGTGAAGTGTAATGAAACTGATACCTTTGAGGTGCTGAATTTAGCACCTTTTGTCCTGTATTAGAGTTTGGAAAAAGTCAGTCGATTAATAGAAATTAGAAACTGCTGTTAATTTAAGCTGTCAATCAAAAACAAGTGGTTGTAATTAAACACTATAAATCAATCTAAGCTGGCTTTAAATTATGTATTTATCTATCATTAAGTTATGGCCTGATTGGCACACATACAACATAACGTACCTACACTACCAACATCTCACTCTCTGTTATGGTTATTTTATATGT
Source organism: Coenonympha glycerion (assembly GCA_963855885.1). Taxonomy (NCBI): domain Eukaryota; kingdom Metazoa; phylum Arthropoda; class Insecta; order Lepidoptera; family Nymphalidae; genus Coenonympha; species Coenonympha glycerion. The sequence goes on from OY979631.1 coordinate 11,018,484, forward strand.
GCATCACATTATGGTATACTATACAAATATGCCATTAAAACAAGTTTGTTACCGCTCTATTAAAATAAGTATGCACGATCTCTGCCAGACAAAACAAAAAGAGTGAAATTTCATACTACACCGGCGACACAGCAATTTGTAACAATTAAGTAAGTACCTTGCCATTGTCTTTCCTTAGAAAGGGCGGAGTGTGAACAACGGTGAAAGTCGGCGTTTCGCTTTACACTCGGTTACGACGACATAATGCTTATTTTGCATGAAATATTTGTCTTTAATTGAAACAACAATTTTAAAACCAAGGCAATATACAGTATAAGAAATCGTGTAAACTTCTCAAAAGCGTTTTTACCTGCCCGCGTGGAAGATGCCCGATTTTGCAGATTAGAATTTGACCTTGTGTTCTTTTGTTTTTATCCTACTAGATAAATCACAAATTAAATAGGTATCTGCTATTGGCCCCTTCAAGTAAAAAACGAAAAATAGAAGTAAAGCTTCGAAATTTTGCATACCTTCTCATATTATGGTATTCCGTGATAGAGTTTTTTAAAATTTTTTGAGTAGCTATTATATTTCAAAAGAGGTGCCTCTAGGAAGAAAAGTATTTGGGCATTTTTATAGATAGTATTTATAATAATTTCTATAATTTTTGTCATAACTAATTTTAACATACTTAACAATGTTTAGTATCTATAATTTTTGTCTGAACTAATTTTAACATACTTAAAACTTACCGTACTTCTCTAAATCCTGAAAATATTTATGAGCCTATTGTTTGGACAAAGTAAATCCACGAATAAAATTAATAGGGATGTTCATCATTTATTTTAAATAATGCGAAATATTGTACCGTTGCATGTCTAAGTTGACCGAATTAATATACTTCAAGTTGGTACTTAAGTAAAATGGTCCTATGAGTCCGAATGCAACCGAAGCGAAGAGATGAATATGTATTATTTTATCCCTAAGAAGAAACTGGAAAAAAATTAAATATAATTTAGATATAATACGCTAGAGTTCGTTTATAAAAAAATTATGTTATATTATTACGTTAATAATATTATATTATATTGGTTATATGTTATAACTTATAAACTAACGAGTGTTTCTTGTAAAGCGTCGCGTCGTGCTCACTCGATTTATCTCAAGGAAAATAAGCTGTCAAATTAGCAGTAGCTACACTCAGCAAACGAGCAAAAAAAAGTTAAAAATTCAGTATAGCATTGAACTCAGGGTGCGGTCAAAATTAATAAATATTTTAAACCTTTAGAAAGGAAATTCCTTTGGAGTTACGTTTCTTTCTTAGAATCAGACGTGACCACAATAAGCATACATATTTACATAGCTATTCGATAGGATAAAATGGTTTCCTGTATAAGTAGTATAGTATCATCAATATTTCATCAGATCCAACTGCGTGAATTTCGGTTTTTTAATGTTCTCGCAGTTATGAGATTTTTTTAATTGCGTTTATGTAATAATCTATATTTCTTCCTTGTACCCATAATCGCTCAATAGTTGTCGCGTAACTAGCAGACAGGCATCTTCTTATATAAAATTTTCATGTCACAGTGCTTGTAACAGAACGGCTTGACCGTTTTTATGATTATTTGGGTTCCATACCAAATTGGTAAAAATGGAACCCTTATGGTGAGACTTTCTCCTTCCGTCCGTCCGTCTGTCACACTCGATTATTTCAGTAACTATTAAAGCCATCGACCTGAAATTTGGAATAGTTGTAGGTAATTGCGGCGCGCCGTTATTGCAATGATAAAAAATTTAAAATCTTTTTTATTTTTATATAAAAAGGGGTGAAAATCGGGTCGTCAAAATTTATTTATTTTTATGCTTGATAGTTTTCGATTTATTGGGCAAACTGTCGAAAAAAATACCGTTCCCCCCCCCCGCCTTATCTCTGATGTTTAGCAATCGAAATATCTGAAATTATTATGATAAATAGAAGTAAACATATATTTTACAGGAAAAATAAAATCAACTCTCTAACTATTATACTTTTTTTGATAATAACAATAAACCGCCAAAAACAAAATTATGTTCGCGGTTTGCCAACAAAAGTACCTAAATGTAAATTATACTCGTAAATTCATGAACAAAAGTGATTATTTTAATGTTTTACTGCTTTTATAATATGGAACCCTCGGTGCGCGAGTCCGACTCGCACTTGGCCGGTTTTTTTTATGTATATTCGGTAGGTCTAAGAATAGGAATATTTTTGTAACTCCTAAGTGAGATATAATTTATGGCAAAAAACATTTATTGGGTCAGCTAGCACCCGCATGATAGTGCTCTCAGTTCAAGTATTTATATCATCATCCCGAAGATGGGCAGTTGGACACAGGCACGAGAGGAGAAATTCTGCACTTTTCCTCCATTGAAAATTATTCTAACTTCCTATTCATAAACTTTTGCTACCATAGCATAATATTAATTTACGGTCTAAAATAAGCTTCCATTTGCAATATGAAATCTTCCGTGCACGCTGCAAAAAGTGGTGTTATATGTATCTTTATATAAATTTTTAGTTTAAAAATCGATGAAGTTAGCGGTCATGCACATTCATGATACAAAATTTATTCATAGCGACGTTCCTGTTATCTTTACTAAAGTATTTAAAATTTAAATTATTTTAAAAAATAACGCTATTTAAATACTGCTTAAACAAGGTTTCCGAATCATCACTTCGTCCTAACTCATTTCCGGTATTTGGTTAAGGTCTCTTAACTTAATTCTTTAAGTTTATTCATCGAACAGGAGGAAAATAAAAAGTTCTAAGTAGTTCGAAAAATTCTAAATACATAATATGGTAGAGTCTACTTTTGAACAACTGAATTAAAATATAATTACCTAAATATTGTTACCTAATTGTGAGGTAATATTCGATCTGTTTTGGCATTTAAAACTATGGTATAATATAATTCGTATGAAAGTAGAGCTATGAACTAACCAAAGCGCGTTACGAATTGGTTCCGTATTTATTCGAAAAGTCAAGTACTAACTGCAAAAATATTTCTTAGTATTTATGTCATTTTACTAACTGTAATGTGCAACTTCTACGGATTTAGTTTTTCAAAGCAGCTTTATATACATATCGTTAACAAAATATTTAGTTTTATGTGATTAGATAGATGAGAATAACAGTAAAACTATATCGATCATTGACTGTCGTATCGTTAAATTTGGAACATTCTTTTCTTAATCATACCCTTTTCAATAATTAGCCTTGACATACGAATATTTTATCATTATCAATTATCATCCTAGCTTGCCATTCGACATACAACGATTTGAAAAAAATGTCAAGGACTGAACCGTAAAATTGATAAGATCTAGATTTTTCGTCTACATTTTATACAAATGTTAATATAAATGTATTTGTGGTAAGAATTCGGCTTTTATTTTTTCAACGCACTGTTTTACTTAGAACAATTAGAGTTGACGGTTCAATTTATGATCAATCTAGTTGAAATGAACTTGTTTTTTTTATTCATTAAGGTAACCCTGTCAATATTTTTTCTGCTGACGCTACTCAACTGATGATAACATGTGAAATAATAAGCAGATAAAGTGTAATAAGCGGGTGTCTTACGCAATCACTGTTTACGTTTCTTCTGACCGTACCTACCACCATACCAGTAATTCATGGGTTACGTTGCTGATACTCTTACTAACATCAACTAATATTGAAATTTAAATTATCTAGACTTGTAGTATAATGACCTAATAAGTATTATCTACGATTCGCTAATAAGACTTGTTATAAACCTTATAGGTCAATTGTGTCTAAACTAGAAGCCCTAGAAGAAGCCTGCCAACGCTACTTTAATTAATAGGCCAGTTTTTATCAAGCCTAAGCCGTTAAGGGTTCCACGATTCAAATTAATTAATTGCAACGTAGTTCTGTAAATGAAAAATCGTGACGTTTTTAAAAGAAAGTTTTTCTTAAACTAGTTCTGGGCTTAGTTTACTTTGAGAATGTTAATTTATTTGTTCTAAATCCATTTTTTAGTTACGAGCAATCCTATTTCACAGACATTGATTAGGCACTTGATATTATTATTGTTACTAGCGACACAGGCAGAACAATTTAAAACATTCGAATTTTATACGGAACCATTTATGAAACAGTTGAGTGATCAGCCATCTTGATTTAGAAATGCTGACGTCACTCTCCGCTCCGTATAAGCCTCTTATATGGAGTGTAAGAGTCTCTTAAGCGGAGTGGATCGGCGTGAATCTTTTGTGCAAGTTGAAGATTTTATCTATAAATAGCTAATTTTAAAATTCACAAAAGGCAACGATTTTTCTGTTATGCATAAAATTAAGAACTTGGTTATAATTAGAGAATGTAGATCACCACCCGCGGCTTCGTTCATGTGACCTCTATTTTACCCCTTTAGGAGTTGAGTTTTAAAAGAGCTTTTCGATTTTGTTGAAGCCAGAGTTTTCCTATAGTTTGAGCTGCGTGTTGATAAATCAGTCAGTGCTGATCATTTATATGTTTAATAAATGCTGATTATAGATCTCACGGATTTGACAAATGACAGCTCACAATTTCCCGGAGGGCGGCGCTATATAAGGTGTTTACAAAATTACTGCCGTCGTTCCGCGAGGTGATTCTGTCACACATATACACTTCAATGGTGAAGAAATCAGTCCCCGGGCTCAATCAAATATTTTATTTTTTAATTAAAAATTATTATGACATCGCATCATGTTGCATAAGCACGTCCGAAGTCTGTGAAAGAGTTCATGTTGTGCCGATCCCACATAGTGTGGGATAAGAACGGGAGAGGAAGGAAAATAGTAAAAGCAAGCTCGACAAGGAACTATACAAGAACGGCACTAATCATTTCAAACAGGTTGAGAAGGCAAGTTAACTTTACGCTACTTAATTATGTAGGGATAGATAAAAGTTACATACTGGGAAAATTCTATGTTGAAGAACACGTATAGAACCTTGTAGTTATACCAAGTAATTGTATGCTTATAAAGTCACCGGTGATTGAATAAAAACTGCATTTATTTTAATAGCGATTCGAAGCACTGCCTGACGAAGGAAACTTAAGTACTCCGTACATTTCACCATCGTTCGCTTTTTTACCATGAACTGGACAGTAATTGCTCTCTACGATTGTTTTAAATAATAAAAGTTTTGCGTAATGATTTTTTTTTTGAGTCTACAATAAACAAAGAATGCAATAGACTTATCAACGTCGAAGAATGAAAATGACAGAAATCCTGTGAACAAAGAGTATTTTATTGGCGTTTACTATTTTAAAGTATCTAATTGAGTTCATTTATTATGTCATGCAAATTTTAAAGCTATGTAGTATAAGGTAAGGCGTACTTTAGTATGCATGTTTATTGCTTTAATTATGGCGTGCTTATCATGGAGTGTACGATGGAAACAGTACATTATTGTATTGGTCACTCGAGAGACGCACTTGAGGATCGAGGGTTCATTACATCAAAATTAGCTATAGGTACGGTTGATATCAGAAGTCCATATATAACAAGATCCCTCTCATGCACTCTCTAAAGGATTTTTAAAGTTGACTGTACATTGTACATGATATTATTTTATTCGTGTGTTTACTTACCTACTCCAATTGTATTATTTAGCATCTTGATTATCTTGAAGACTTTTTTGTTTTCTAATGTTTACTTTGACAATTTTCACTCAATTGTTTTGCTGGTAAATTTTCGTTTGTAGGTTTAACGAATATTTTTTAGGTATATTTCATTATAACTTTAATATAACTTTTTTGTCTTTATGATCTAACAATGAATCACAGAGATTACACACAAGACAGAATCTGTAACTTATCGGTCCAGCAGCTTATGAAATAAATGATAGCATTGGAATCAGGGAATTTAATGTGCTCAAACAAAAACAAAAACTGGTCTCTCACATTCAACGTACAAACCGTCCTCCGTTCTAACTTGGGTAAAAATAAGATTTTTCATTCGGATTGACGCGGATCCCTAAAACGGGTCTAACGCAAAACAAGTGGAGTATCCCGATGGGATAATAGATGGGATGGTGTTGTTTGTGTCGGTTATGACAGATCACGCAATTGTGTTTGGGTCGGTAAGATGTTGCATTCACTCCGCACGGGAGCTTGGTAATGTTCCGAACGATTTTGGTCACGGTGGTTTATCTTTACAGAGATTATAATGACCGTGTAAGCAACAAATATATAATATGTGTAAGTAAGAGAGAATGAGAGAAAATCAGGGAGGATACTATCATGAAAGTGCACAAGTATGCACACAGGTACCACTCTTTATAATCTCTTTTCAGCTGAGACGGTAGCTCGACAGGACTGGAGAGAGATCAGACGAAGAATTCCACCACAAGAGAGTTCTAAGAAACTCTACAAACGAGTAAAATTGTCTTTACTCACAGACGACTCAGTCGCAATGGAAATAGTTCTAGGTACGCCCACAAAAAATAGTAAAACTCTAGCCCATAAAGTTGATTTATTTTATTGTTTAATGCAACATCACTTTATAACTCTTTCAGGGCAAATGAGCTTAACTCGAGACTATTCTATCTCACGAAGTGCATGATGCGCCGTGCTAGTGCGCTGTTTTATGGGACTTGTAAGATTAATGCAATACGGTCATGTACCTTCAATTGAACTGAAAAATTATACCTGTTATAAAGTGAAAACTCTAATTGACGTAAAGAAAATTGTCCAAACATCTAAATTACTCCATTACTATCTGAAATTGGCTTAACAATTCACATAACGGCATTCTAGAGCTCCGGAAAATGAAATAAGCTCACGCCATCTCAAAAGGCAATATTATTACAAAGTGTTTTTATGGATTCTAATAAGATTTATCTTTTTCTTCTTTGAACTATAAACTTAGGAAATATTCGAAAAAAAGCTGTCTTGCATTACTGATATAAATAGCAGCAAGTACTTATGTAAAATGAAAAAGCTCCTAAAGCTGACTCGATCACACAAGGGCCTGCACTCTACAGAACCGATTTTAAACCTCATGAAGGTTTCTTGAAACTCATTAAGAAAATAAACACAAATTTCTAACAACTTTTATAGTATCAATTTCTTTTGTAACCGACTTTTGTAAAAATTTACATGTGAATTCAAAGAAATCAAAATCGAAAATTAATCTCTTTAGCGGGCCAGGTATGATAAGATCACTCATTAATATGATAATTAATTATTTTTGTACTCTCTGTTCAATTCTTGGTAAGAGGCAAAGCGTAGCATACTCACAAGTGGTAAAAAATACTTTTTACTAACGTCAAACAAGCAAAAATAAATAAAAGAAATCCAAGTTCGAAAGCTTATGTATAAGGAAAATATTTCAAATTAAAGATCTGGCTGATGTACTTGTAACCATGTGAAAAATATAAGAAAACTGAAAATAAAAAAAATATTCCAGGATTCTGCAATAAAAATAATAAAATTCACTGACTGTAAATCAAACAAGCATTTCTATTTCAAGCGCTATCTTTGTTCTATATTTGTTCAACACGTAAGTTCAGAGATTGTCTCGCGTTTGACAAATAACCACGAATAATTCGGAATGTTTATTACCTAATGCATGAACGTCGCGTCGTCGCGTCGCTTTATAAAATAAGTTTTATCGTTTTTATCGTATCTAGGCGACTAAAGTAAAGCTCACACATGCATTACAAAATCCAGTAAAAGGGAGCGCCAGTGAGTGTGCTCGCGTGACTTCTATTTTATTCCCTAGGGGTTAGGCTACGTGTAAATTCCAACCCAACTCACGCGTGGTTTGAATTGTGCGTGAATAAATCTATTAGCTAGTCCAATCACCTGTACCTTTTATACATTCAGAATTTGGCATAATCAATTCGCCAAAATCAAATCAAATTTGGAAGTGTGAGTTTTATAAACCAGTAATTGCAGTCAATCAGCCTCTCCCTTTTTAGGGGTATCCATTTCTTTTTTCCAGCTTTTTCTGTCTCAATTGCTGCTAAAAAACTAGCTAATTAGACAGGATAAAAGACCGTCTTGGGCGGGAAAATGCCTTCGCCTTCACACTCTGAAGTTTAATGGACTATTCCTACTTTAACCCATCACTAGTTATGGCCGTAAATACTTGGTAAATCTGGACCCTAATTGAGACTGCTAAGAATTTCTATACATACAGAAAATTCGAATATTATGACATCACAATATGCGGCTGAGTTTATCTTGTAGAATCGGTAAATCTTACTAATGATAGACCTAGTAGTAGAACAACTATCGCCCGCACTTCGGCGATTGAAGAATGCTGACAAACTGGATCAAAGATCATGCTTTATTAGGATCAGGACACTAGCTTACGACAGCATATCTATTGCAAATCATTGAGTCGAGTTAATAGAGCTTTTAATATTTAATGACGCTGTAGTTTACTACTGTGCGTCAGCGGAACAATCATTTTCATGATTGCGCATGCGTTTCCATCTTTTCTGTGATTGTAAACGGTCTTGATATGTCAGATTTTTAAGACGTAGAGGTAACATGTAAACTTTCTATGAACATTCACTTTCGCCCTGTTAATCAAAATTATGATAATCTCATAATCTCATGTTTTAGTAATTCGGTCTAATGACTATAGTATCATTAGTCCAAATTAAAAATAAAACACTCACGTCAAAATCTTCTACATCTTCAAAATTAGCTCGTGTTCCATTTATAACCTTTACTTTAAATAAAAAATATGTTTATAAGTAATTATTTTAATCAAGATTTATACTTTCGTTCACTGTATGCAATACATAAGAAAAACATGGTTCATTATGTATGCAATAATTTGCATTGGCATACTCGAGTGAAATAATACGATTTTATCACCAACATTTTAACAAAGGTTCACGGAATATGCAACTCATTATTATAATAATTATTATGTTATCTGTAGGTACCCATTAGCGTTGGCTGCATTATGTCTGCGCGCTGCAACAATGTTTGTTTCCTCACCGAGTTCTTCTCTGAATCATGCAGAATGTCGTTTAACAAGAATTGGCACTGATTAACTCTTTACGCAGATACTGCAACCGATTTCTAAGGTTTTTACTCGAAACAATAAAATAATCGATAACATTCCATTGCAGGCATCCAATTTAAATTTAAAACTTAATTTCTTTTAATAAAAAGTGACAAATTATTGGCATGAAAAAGATTTGACACATCTCTTTGAAAAAAAAAATACAAAAGATCGATTCTATAAGCCCAAACATATCGATTTTACTTATCATCATCTATACTTATAATAAAACTGTAAAGGGTCGAATTCTGTACATTGAAGATATTTTGAAAATTTTTGTTGGAGGACACTATTTAGTCGATACTGAAGCCAAAACTGTAATTTGTTTAATTTTTGTCTGTCTGTCTGTCTGTCTGTTTCACGACCGGGCATCACGGCTAATCCGTTGGATGGATTTAAATGAATCTTGACATGATTATAGTTCATACCCCTAGGTAGGACATAGGATACTTTTTGTCCCGAAATTCATCATGGTTTCCCTGGAAGACGGCATCAAAGTCCAAACGTTTTTTAGTTATAATTCATTAACGCGTTGTCCGATTCCATTCATTCTTTTTTTGTTAGAAAGGAGGTTCTTTAAAGATTATTCCAATACGAATCTTATCATCATCACTTTTGTAGTTCAGAAATTACAGACATCAGAACCTTTAAGATCAAGTAGATAGGTGACTTGAAACTCGGAATGCACAAAGAACCCAGGGCTAGGACGTAGGGCTCAAGTAAGACTGGAGTACCCTTATAGCCGTAAATAAAATATAGGCTTAGCAGGAGATTTTGTATGGTTTAAAATTTTTCACTTTTAGGGTCAACAAAAATCATGTAACTGGCGTTATCGCTACGTTATACCGTATAGCGCCATCTCTACAATTTATGTGGAACTTGAATGTAAAACTCTGAGATAGGTACTACCGAATTTTTTAAATAAAAATTAACTGTCATGTTATTTACTGTTTCCTGACTTTATATTAAGATGGCACTGTTAAGACAGACATGAACAGATTTAAACTTTATCATCCGCAATATGGAAAGGGTAAGATAATGGTTCACAAATATTTTTAACTCTAAGGTCTTATCGATCCTAACCGACTGACTGTCATCTAAGGTCTTTTTATACGTAAGGAAATATATACTGTCGATATTTCAATACATTGGTACAAGTCGTGGTCACGTAGTGACCACGACCTGTGCCACTGGGTCGAAATATCGACAGTTAAAATCGTCCTTTTGATCTTTCAACTACGTATTAATGAAACTTTATATTTTAATTTTAAGAAAAAGGAGTTTTCAAAATCACCACAAGATAACCCGTGCAAAGTAAGAACAGGTTTCTGTACAACATCACACCAGAATTCCGCGAAAATTCAAGGAATTCCAGTAGGAAGGTATATTATGTAAAAAAATCGTAATTCACGCGGGCGGAGCCGCGGGCAACAGCTAGTCTTCAATATAAAAACACAGAGTTATATTGTATCACATCGGCGATCTTAAAAGTTATAAATCTTCCGCCAAGTGTAGCGTCATCACAACTGATTTAAAGGAAAACTTGTTCCGCACCGTTTTATGGCGAGGTCTTATACAAACTTCCTAAAGGACACTATTTTTAGATTACAAAATTAAAAATTAAAAACAAACAATAGTATTTAGCTACCGAATAATTAAAGGGGGGGGTTACTGGTCCGAAGGATCACCTTGACAAATGCCAGAAAACGAGTATTTTTAACCGACTTCAAAAAAAGGAGGAGGTTCTCAATTCGTCGGAATCTTTTTTTTTTTTTTCTATGTATGTTCACCGATTACTCGAAGACGCGTGGACCGATTTGAAAAATTATTTTTTTGTTTAAGAGGGTTTTGTTTCCAGATGGTCCCATTTTAATCAGGTCAGGATTTGATGATGGGATCCTGGAGAAATCGAGGGAACTCTTCAAATTTTATATGGACACATAAAACAATTTGAGTATTATTAGAAAGAGTAATATTTTTCAAGTTGTCATATGGTCATCAGGTCAGGATCTGACCATGGGATCTTGGTGAAATCGAGGGAACTCTTTAAATTTTGCTAGTATACTTGAAGCGAGTTGGGTATTTTTTATAGTCACTGGTGCATATGCTAGCAGATACTGATTTGATGACTAAAGTCATCAAGTCAGGGTCTGATGATGGGATCTTGGTGAAATCGAGGGAACTCTTCAAATTTTGCTAGTATACTTGAAGCGAGTTGGGTATTTTTTATAGTTACTGGTGCATTTGCTAGCAGATACTGATTTGATGACTAAAGTCATCAAGTTAGGGTCTGATGATGGGATCTTGGTGAATTTGAGGTATCTCTTCAGATTTTATGAACACACCTCAAGCGATTTGGGTATTTTTACAACGACTTGTGCATTTTATTGTTTTCCACTAAAAAGTATAAAATAAAAATGGGAAATACTTTCCAAAAAACCAACTTCAAATGCCACTACAAAGAGTGAAATAATTTTTATTTAAATTTTAGGTACCTACACCAATTCGAAGTCGGGCGATTGTCTATGACTTCGTCATTTCTTCGCACATCAAGTAAGTAAGAAGGACTATTAGGGATTGTATGAAACATTGCCCGACTTCGAATTGGTGTAGGTACCTAAAATTTAAATAAAAATTATTTCACTCTTTGTAGTGGCATTTGAAGTTGGTTTTTTGGAAAGTATTTCCCATTTTTATGAAATTAGCTGGTACATATTATACTTTTTTTAATTTAGCCTGAGTCAGCAGGGTATCCCTGTTAAGGGAATTAAAAGCATTCTTCAGGTCAACCTTAAGGATCACCTCATATTCACAGCCAAGATATGTTGATAAGGCAATAGGCCTGAATGGAAGCCACTATAATATAAATATTTAATTATTTGAGTCCAGTTACATTGTATGAAAAATTTAATTGGCTGATAGGACAGATTTATCGAAAAATAGACGTCAAGATCAAAAAACATGCATGCTTTTATAACGTTACCATCAACTACAAAAGCATTGCAGAATACATAACTTTCTAAGGACGTAAAAAGGAAGCTATAGCAGTGAAACCGCATGCATTCGCCTGTACCTACAAGGTACCTAATATTAATTTATAATAATACATTCAACATTGAAATACAATTTAAATTAAAATATGGACATCCAATTCTAATAAGTGATACAAATGCATATTTTTGCAATTAATTAACATATGAAAAAATAACTGTAGGTATGGTATAATAAGAGAGGTCAAGGGCTTGTTGCATAAAGTAGTAAAAAAGTACAAATCTGATGAGGTAGATAGGTGCTTATCAAAACTCTTAACACGTTAAGTGCGAAGCGAGGCCTAAATCACCCCTGATGCAACTTCCCTGTGGTGCGGCAAGCAAAAAAGTGAATTTCTCTGTCGTGCGAATGGCATAGCTTTGGTTTGGTCCAGTGTAGGAAAGAGATAAATATATATTTGAGATCACTAATGGTTCCGGACTCGGTGGTGTACCTACCTTGGTACCGGATGTCTTAGGCCTCGTGCCGCACTGAATTAATATAATTTTAATGCAGTGCGGAACGAGGCTAAAACGTCCCATATCCCCCCTGACCTCGTACCGCACTCAACGCGAGTCGCGAGCTTCCCGCGACCAGTGTTGTGCATCAGGTCGATTGGAGAGCACGTCCTTTTAATTTTTTAATGTTAATTCAAGTTCTAATAATTGTATTTTTAAAGCCCGAGGCAGAATAAACAGGACAGTTTCTTTTCTACTTCTGGTTGCCTTTTTTTTCTATTCTGTGAACCGCATTAAGATTTTCATATACAAATAGAAAGATAAACCTTATGCATAAACCGTAATCCATTATTTTCCAATAATAAGTCTGTAATAGGTGCCTCTTAATGGTATAGAATGGAACGCTTCGTGCGCGAGTCCGACTCGCACTTGGCCGGTTTTTTTTTCTTTATGGCGCCTTCAAGCACAATTTAGATTATTTAAAAAAAAATGTATCCTTTGATAGCTTTGTGTTGTTTTGCCAGGTTTTGCCCTTAAAACGATCTAATGAGATATAATTGATCAAAATCGGTCAAGTCGTTGCGTAGTTAAGACAGTTTAAAAACGTCGATATTATTTTTCCCATCACTAATCGCAGCGAAAATTTGCCCTATTTCAGTGCGTTACGAGGTGTATAAGATCATATTTTGTTTTGCTAATAATTCCTAAACTAGCCATCAGATCCCGGGGCGACGGTGGATTAGGGTTCATCAATTCACTGTCTATATCAATAAGGACCAAAATTCTCATTTATCTTTGATTTCGCGCCAGAAAATGGATTTTAGTCTGTAAAAGGAGGTGGGGTCTAATAGACCGCGTGTCGCCCTAACGTCTGGTCACGGTAAGGGCCGATTATACCTCGTGCCGCAGGAACGGAAAGTACTTATGCAAAAATTGGTGCCGCAGCTAACGTGTTAAGCAAGACTTAGGTAAGAACTTGGAAAAAATTTAAATATGTTGATCTTGAAAATCGGCTTTGTAATTTTGAAGCACGAAATCGCTGACAAGTGGCGCTAAGCTACTTACAAATATTTCTTTACGTGCCATACGTATATATAAGATCACATCGTTTAACAAGTGTCGTAATAGTTACTGTCTAACATAATAATATTATTTTACTCGTATGTACATGTCTAAGAGATGGAATAAGATTGAACTCTATTTTGGATGCTAATATTTAATACATAATAAAAATGGGAAATGCTTTCCAAAAAACCAACTTCAAATGCCACTACAAAGAGTGAAATAATTTTTTTTAAATTTTAGGTACCTACACCAATTCGAAGTCGGGCATCAGACCCTGACTTGATGACTTTAGTCATCAAATCCGTATCTGCTACCATATGCACCAGTAACTATAAAAAATACCCAACTCGCTTTAAGTATACTAGCAAAATTTGAAGAGTTCTCTCGATTTCACCAAGATCCCATGATCAGATCCTGACCTGATGACCATAGAACAACTTGGAAAATATTACTCTTTCTAATAATACTCAAATAGTTTCATGTGTCCATATAAAATTTGAAGAGTTCCCTCGATTTCTCCAGGATCCCATCATCAGATCCTGACCTGATTAAAATGGGACCAACTGTAAACAAAACCCTCTTAAACAAAAAAAGAATTTTTCAAATCGGTCCACGCGTCTCCGAGTAATCGGTGAACATACATAGAAAAAAAAAAAAAAGATTCCGACGAATTGAGAACCTCCTCCTTTTTTTGAAGTCGGTTAAAAATTAACACTTAGAAGTAATAAAATGCAATGAACTGTCTGCAACAAATTAATAGAATTTTACTTTAGAAATTCGATACATAAGTACTTTGGAATATTCTTTGAAATAAGAATGGTTGGTATATTAAGGAATTACGCATCAAGAATCAAGATATTCTATTCTACAAATATCTATATACCAATAAATTCGATAAGTATAGTAAAAAAAGTCATTTATGCCAAGGTGCAAGATCGTAAGATCGTAAATATTGTATTTGATTTATTTGCGCAATCAGTGTCTATATGAATAGGAATTCCTAGCTCGAAATTGAACAATATAGATACGATCTTGTATTAGTGTAAAGGGTTGTTGACCATTGGCAGTTAGATGGTATCGTTGACGGATCAATTGACCCGTTTATATTGTCTCGTGCCGACTGACTCACGGTTACAGTCTTACAGTCTGACTCATTTCAACCTTCGAACTACGAGTACTAGATGCCGAGAGGGCTTGTCTCCGGGGCACGTCCGCGCTAAGCATGTTATCTTGAGTTTTTCGTGGGTTGATCCCATTTTGCCCGGTGCGTCTGCCCGGTACCGGGCAGGATGGCACAAAAAGTTCTCATCCTGCCCGTTGCGCACCGTGCAATCGTTTGCCGGGCAGGATGGGAATCTTTTTTGAAAAAAGTTTCCCATCTCGCCCTGTAACATTTAGTTATGAAAAAGAAGCCTTTAAATGAAATAAGGATAGTGTTACTCATTTGTATTTATTAATAATTTACCATTCAAAAGTAAAGTTACCGAAAAGGAATGTCTAGAAATGAAAAGATTGTATAATTATCATAATCAAATTTTACTAGATGTTCATAAATGAAAATAAACAAAATATATGACATATATATATGATTTTACAACAAGAGTCTTGAAAAATAACTTAGATATCTGAAATCACAGACAAACACACCATTTTAACCATTAATCAACAAAATAAGAACAGTTTGTCTAAAAGGCATAGTCATAAAAGACATTTATAACCCAAGATTTTTACAATTATGTTATGCGACGTTATGCGAATAATCTAATACTTAATAATCAACAAAAATATACTAAGTTTCATATAAGTTAGTTATAAAAAAAACGGGCCAAGTGCGAGTCGGACTCGCGCACCAAGGGTTGCATACCATAAAAGAAGTAAAACATTGAAAGAATCACTTTTGTTCATGAATTTACGAGTATAATTTACATGTAGGTACTTTTGTTGGCAAACCGCAAACGTAACTTTGTATTTGGCGGATTATTGTTATTATCAAAAAAGTATATAAGTCAGCGAGTTGATTTTATTTTTCCTGTAAAATATACGTTAACCTTTATTGATCATAATTATTTCAGATTTTTCGATTGGTAAACTTCGGAGATAAGGGGGGGGGGGGGGGTATTTTTTCGACAGTTTGCCCAATAAATCAAAAACTATCAGCCATAAAAATAAATAAAAATTAGTTTTAGTATACACAAGTAACGCCCTTTCATATGATACCCTACTCAATATTTTTATCTCATTTTGAAAATTTGTCGACCCGGTTTTCCCCCCTTTTTAAATAAAAATAAAAACAATTTTCAAATTTTTACGATTGTTATGACGTCGGGTTACTATAACCCATAACTATTCTAAATTTCAAGTCGATAGCTTGAATAGTTACTGAAATAATCGAGTGTGACAGACGGACGGACGGACAGAAGGACGGACGGACGGACGGAGAAAGTCTCACCATAACGGTTCCATTTTTACCATTTTGGTATGGAACCCTAAAAAGGACATAACACACATCTAAAATCACAGACTTATGACTAAGAAATAAAAAAAAATATTACTGTTTCTTCTAAAGTCAAAGATAATCGCATTCTTCGTTATGTAATCAAAATATAAAGTGTTTTTTATTTTGTCTTTTTTTCGACAATATTTAATAGAAACTTTAAATTTTGATATTTTGTTTATTTTCATTTATGAACATCTAGTAAAATTTGATTATGATAATTATACAATCTTTTCATTTCTAGACATTCCTTTTCGGTAACTTTACTTTTGAATGGTAAATAATTAATAAATACAAATGAGTTACACTATCCTTATTTCATTTAAAGGCTTCTTTTTCATAACTAAATGTTACCGGGCGAGATGGGAAACTTTTTTCAAAAAAGATTCCCATCCTGCCCGGCAAACGATTGCACGGTGCGCAACGGGCAGGATAAAATTGTTTAAAAAAAATATCATGAAGAATATAATTAATAGTGGAGCTTAGCGTTAGCCCGTTCTCTACTAGGCGAAAGTTAACTGGTCTCAAAAGGAGTGTAAATATCTGCATTCGTGCGTAAAGGAATTTTTCATGCATGGGCATCGTTCTTTACATCTTCCTTCTACGAAATCTCATTTACGTAAGCAACAGTTTTTCTGAAATTTAATATAGTTCCGATATATGTCAACGGTCTGTAATGAATTAATTACATGCTATTGTATCTTATTATGTCATAAATTATAATAAATGTCTTTTTTCTCTAGAAACCAAGACAAGACTCAACTACCAAAACCCTATATTTCTTAAAAAGCCTCCTGAATTAAATTCGATGTGTATCACATCATAGCAAGAGTAGCAGTTGACCATGTTGAACCAGTACGTTACAACACTATAATGAGTTAGTATGACCAATTTTTATGACGATTAAAAAAAAATCATATTAAAATGATACATGTCTAATTTCATAATTATTAGGAACTGCTTTGTATGAAGGTATCTTACGTTATTGAAGTGGATTTAGAGCAATATTGTTTGAATTTATAGTTTTATATTCGAGATAATATAGTACATTAATGCAACGGCCAGCAAATGAGGCATTGATGGATAAACTTGTGAGTATTTCTTGAACCGATACAATTAGACACTTAAAATTTTCATACATGATGTAATTTCTGTTTCTGCTATGACAACAAATACTTAAAAGCAGGATAAATTAAATATTAAAGGGGGCTCCCATACAACAAACGGTAATGGTACGATTTGGGCGATTATTATCTAATTCACTTTTGTCATGGATATATCGGACTCTCGTCAATATTCAAGATTATATTTTATTCTTAGATAAATACTAAGAAGTAGAAACGCGTGACCTTTGATTGATTGTCTCTTACTTGTCTATTGAGGCTTCAAGACCGCTCTTGGAAGTTTCCACTCGGTATCATTGTCCACACGGTCTCGAAACCTACATCGAGCCGCCCACGCGGACTTGGCTCATTAAACAGTAGAATAATGCCATTAAACTAATTACATGCTCGTACCATAATAGGATTAGAGGCGTGTACAGTCGACAATAGAATTAATTTAGTAGGCGCAACTGTCTATAGATATCACCTTTTCTACCCCTGACGCATTAAGAACGATAATTAGTGATCAAAAATGCATACATAACGTAAAGGCTAAAACGATATGCAAGTACCTTAACCAGACCAATCAACCTTAAGATAACAGCGTTAGGTCCAAAATATTACTATGTAATAATATTACACTATACGTATATACCGATTGGCCAAGTACATACCTACAAGTTAAAACTCGTATAAGATCAGCTATACCTATTCATCACTATCGTAAAAAAAT
Organism: Coenonympha glycerion; assembly: GCA_963855885.1. Taxonomy (NCBI): domain Eukaryota; kingdom Metazoa; phylum Arthropoda; class Insecta; order Lepidoptera; family Nymphalidae; genus Coenonympha; species Coenonympha glycerion. Next base: position 11,036,421 of record OY979631.1, read on the forward strand.
ACTGACTGTAAAATAAGTAAACTTTAGTAGATTCGGCCCACAGATTCGACCTACCAGAGGGCAGAATTTGTTTATTGCCCCAATGTGTGGGACAATTTCTCTATCTCTATTTTCATAAATTAAGAAAATAACATTATACCCAGGTGATGCTCCTATATCGGGCCTTAACGTGTTTTAGAGTATATTGGGGACTTGTTCATTCTTACTTATAGATTTGGTTATGTTTTGGAAAGCTTTAAAATGGAAAGCTTAAAGCACCGCACTCAATTACGAGTAATATAAGCTTAATAAAAATTCTTTAAAAAAAGCAGTTAGCAGGTCAAGACTAGTTGTTTCCATTAACCTTTCCATCGAAAAAGCCTATCCTTTAAAATCACCAAATACGAAGATCTATGCTAGGTCCTTACTAAAATTATTGTTTGGATAAATATCGATCTTAAGCACATTGATTTTAGAAAGTATTTTTGTGTGTAGTATATTTTGTTTAGCACAAGCCTGTTGAAGGTTGTGTACGGAAGTCGAGAGTGAAATTGTGCAATATATTAACGCTTTCTAACGCCCCCGCGTGTGACGACTTTACAGTGAAGTAGAAATAGGACGCCATTGTCTTTGCCCACGAGTTGCGTTCGATTGTTTGTTTCTTTCAAAACCGGCTGCGTTTCGCTCAAGCACAATTTAAATAGACAATCTTCTATCTGTAGTCTCTACACAATAGACTTGTCTGTATACCACCAGTCAATATCACTTGTGAGTTGTGACTTGACTTTACCATAAACGTATACACAGGACCTGATGGAATGTGCGGAAAAATTTCGCCAGTTAATTGGTGTCAAAAATGTTTGTTTTGACACCTACATCGTCAGTTTTAAGCCGACCGCAGTATACTTATCTTAGATCGCGGTACATGCGACAGATCACTATACTTGTTATTAGTCCGCACGTGAGTTTCCAGAGGGACGTTTTCCGCTTTGTTGCGCCGTATTAGCGAAAATTCTGACAAATGCAGTCGCTACTTTATTCTTACATTTCAGAAGATTGATATAAAATGTTCCGATGGGCTCATCCTCAGGTTTATATCGGTGCTTTTGACTTAAATGATTTATCCAAGAGTTACAAACAATCTGCATCGGGCCGTAAATCTTGCCGGCAATAATTTATAGCTTAGCAATAATAACTTTTAAAGTTTTTAGGGCTACACATAGATTACACGTTAATGTTCGTTCTACGATTAGACGTGGGTAAAAAAATATACAAATGTATTAGAAAGCCTGAGGATCCCGTAATCTCTTAAACCCTTTTTTATCGCGTATTATTCCTAACCATACATAAATAAGCTTATCCAAACCTTTTATACGACTCACGTTTTCTTACATACGTGATTTCTATGACGTGTTGAATAGGAATCCTGATCAAACGCATAATATAAATTATACAAAAATACACACTTATCAAACAAACATGTATATGCTGCTCCGTAAATATAAAACTGACTTTATACCGTACAGAATAAAATCTACTATCTTCTTCTGCACCAGCAAAAGTATTTCATGTCATTGAGGTCACACACGCACAATGTCACGTTAGGGCATTAATACAATCACACACATTTTATCGCCAATCTTAACTTTACCACAGAGGAATAAAGCTCAGTTTTGCTCACTTTTAGGGAGAATCGGATCGTAAAGTGGCAACTTTGTTGGAACTTTTGCTTTTCGAATAAGGAAAAGTGAAATATTTAACGCCACAAACACGTCAGTGAAGCTGGTAAATAAGCCAATTTAATTATAATGCATGTTTGTATTATCTTTTTTTACCCGCGCTCTACACTACTCGCGAAGTTGACCGACGTGGGACCGAAGTTGAACGGAGCGAGCAGTGTGGATAGGCACTCCGTCTAACTTCGCCAACTTTTCTTAGTACTTCGGTAAACTTTCTGAGTACTTCGCCGAGGAACTTCGCGAGTAGTGTAGAGCATCGCTCGCGTTGATGTCTTTAATTAGCAGTTTATGTAGAGTGAAAAAGTTCATAAATTCAAATTATCTTGGACCGTTTTTGGGATTTAATACAGTCAAAGCTGAGTAAGTGAGAACTGGATAAGCGAGAAAACTCTATAAGCGAGTATACTTAAAGGTCCCATAATTTTGGCCTTCTAATTCTTTACTCGGCTTAGTGAGAAACCTCTATAAGAGAAAAAGAGATGTCCTTCGAGCTCTCAATTAAGCAGGTTTGACAGTATAGTGTGATAATTACATTTGTGTCGACTAATGTGTTGTGAAAATGTCTTCTAGTTGCTTATTAAAAAACGGGACCCTATTACCGAGACTTCGCCGTCCGTCCGTCCATCTGTCACTAGGATGTATCTTTTAAACAGTGATAGACACTTGAAACTCTCACGGATGATGGATTTCCATTGCCGCTTAAAAAACAAATACCTACTAAAAATTGAATAAAATGAAGATTAAAAAGGGGGCTCCCATACAACACACGTGATTTTTTTTGCTCGTTAATCCAACAGCCCCATTATACTTACTTCTACTTGTATAGTTTTAGTACGCAAATGAGCCTTTTGGCTTCAACATCTCGTTAAGTTATATGGATAATGGTACGGAACCCTGCGCGAGTCCGACTCGCACTCGACGATTATTTGGTATGATTAGATAGCTTTATTACAACGTTGTCCCAACGGCTAGGCACTAGGCAGTCTAGGCACCTAACTTTCGACATTTCGGATATCAATCCATTTCTGTACGCCTGAGCTGCTGAGAATGTTTAGGTGATGCAATACGTCGATCATAAGTAATCGGAGAAGTGAATTTATTTACAGCTGTAATAAAAAGTGTCAATTACGTTCCCAACGCGGCTCGAGGAGCGCGTTAATGTGTCGATTCCGGTTATTATTATTACTGACATCTGATGATAATCGGCCAGGCTCGGTTGAAAAAATATTCTTATCGTATTTTTTGATGGAATTCATCTCGTATCTAGTTACCCATGCGACGCCTCCACTTCCTCTCGCTAATGGATAGATTGAATGACTTCACTGCAACTAAGCACAAAAATAGTAAAAGGAAATACTGTTAAGTAACAGAGTAAGATTTTATATATCAATCTTTTGTAAAAGTGTTAAATTGTGTACATATACGTTAAAAATTTATACTCGTATCAGTTTATTACTATTATTGTACTTGAGCATTATGCAAATAAACTAACGGCATATACATAAGTATGAGTATCTAATAGTTTAGGAAAATAGAGCATTTACTTAAACGCTTACTTTACGCTTTTACGAATACGCAGGGGTCATTGAATTCCCTTAGAAAAGCGAATAACACGTACAAATAGCTCCGATTTACCACGCTAATACACGGCACTAAGTCATAACTACACAGAGTAAAGGGATAATTCTAAAAATAAAGCGTCCACTTAATCATCATCAAGAAAGCATCAACGTAAAAAGGGCATGCAAAGAAATAGGAATAAAAACTGACAGTTGAGTAAGTTGTTCGTTCGTAAGGAATAAAGAACTGAAAGAGTTGAGGACGGTACACAATGTATTTTTTTTTTCTTTGTGAACAACTACTTACTTTTCTTGGTAGGTAACATAAATAGATTAAAGTAAACTACGTGCCTACCATGCATTCAACTGACGTTTCGTATTTTACTTAACTCCAATAAATCTGCTATATTTCACTTTTATAACGTAAAATATTATAAAATAAGAGAAGTGAAATGCTTGATTTGAGTATATAATTTTTGGATTATTTAATTTATTAAATTTCATTTAGTAACGTCATTTTACTGCATCGTATATTAAGTCAAGGTTTAGTAGAAGCGTTTGGTGGTTCCCAATATTCGATCTATCCATGGTTTGCCTCACTTGAAATAAAAATTTGACATAAGGTCTATGAAAATTATGTCCTATTTCTAGTAAGGCAAACCATGGATTTGGAGCCGCCATAGTCAATTAGTAAAAGTTTAGCCATAAAGGAAATACTCATCTTTAAAATAGGCCGTTTAAAAAAGTTTTTTTTTAATATCAGACAAAAGTATGGTCTATAATATAATGTTCAGATCTTTAAAGTTTTTACCACTCTGTACACTAACAGAACGTTTTCCTGAATTGAAAAATATCCGAGCTTAAAAGATATTTCGTACACATACTCGAATGTTTTATTCAGGCAATCTTGAGTTGTGCTAAAGTAAGCCAATTAGAACATAAAATGATCAAACGAATGTTATTAAATTGCAACATTCGCACTGCTCTGTTACTCAAACGTTAACTTTTTCCAACTTTCTTTGCCCGCTTTCCCATTAGCTACAATCAAAGACTTCTATTGGCTACAATTCATTGTTTTTCGTGACTTGCATTGCGGGCTCGCTGCTTAACATTATATTATGTTACATAGGTACGTTATGTACTTATATAATCCTTTTTTTGAAATAATCAATTTTTCGTTTCACTTCTCATCTTCTTCAAGTCAGAACAGAAATTAGCAATTCACTATTAACCATACAGATAGATGTACCTATCTGATACTACTATCAGATAGATGTACCTATCTGATACTACTATCAGATAGGTACATCTATCTATCTATCTGGCATCTGTATCTATCTATCTGTATGGTATAAATCTACTAAGGGCGAAAAAGAGGTCACGTGACCGATGCCGCGGGCGTCCATTTTATTCTCTAATCTTTCTTATGTATAATTTTTTTTCAAATGTATAAAATTCTCGTGCCGAACTCCTCTGAAACGGCTCGACCGATTTTCTGTTCATGTTCCTTAGGTCCGAGAGTAGGTCGTAAACATTTTTATATCCCTAAACGGCAAAATAACGTTTGCCGGGTCGCCTAGTCTAATATACAAAATTCTAGTACCAATTCTTATTACCAAACTCCTCCGAAACGGCTCGACCGATTGTTATGAAACTGTGTTTAGTTCGGTAGGTCTGAGATTCGGTAGGTCGTAAGCTATTTTACGAGTACATCCCTAGTGACAAAACAAAGTTTCCCGGGTCAGCCGGTAGTCTATAAAATATTATGAAGAAGAAGTGGACTTTTTTTGCCGGGTCAGCCAGTATAGTCTATAAAATATTATGAAGAAGTGGTTTTTTTCTAGTTGTACACTATAATTTCATAGAGATCTAGTGAATAATACATTGGACCTACTCCTAAACTAATTCGATTGTAAATAAAAAGGACTTTGAATACGGTCAATAAAATTTCAAGTAACTTAATCGTTATACCAGTTAATGTACTATATTATATGTATTCATGAATCATACTTTTTAGTTTTTTATGATCAACACATATTCAACCGTTCGTTGACATATTGTGTAGGTTTATCTTAATAGTAGGGACGTAAGTAAACGCGTTTATATGAGTCACGGATGCTTGTTTGTTTGATTAACGCTGATGTCCCTTTCAAGTTTCAACTCGTATACTACACTAAGTTGACAATCGTTAAGATTTGCAATTGAGCACTAGACCTTTATAAATTGTATTTAATATAGCAAAACTTTGTATAAGAAAATCGTGTTCATCGCCATCGTAATCGTAAACAAATTCTGCTGATTTTGAACTGATTGGCTGGTGAAAATGTAAGCAACGGCTTCTGCCAATCAGCGGGTAGAAATTGCTTACGCTTAGGATAGCAATGAATACGATTTTCTTTCGCAATGGCCCCCCTGCGTATTCATAGTTTTCGCAATCTAATACAAATTCTGCTCGCTGATTGGTTCCGTGATTTACAACAGCGAATGGGGAGGCAGATATTGCTAACGATTTCGATAACGATGAATACGTTTTTCTAATGCTTTCAGACGGCACACCTGATTCTATAAGGCGGTATTTTAAAATCACAGCATAAACTCTAAGGAGTATAATTATTACCATGGCACCATAAAATCAATATGGTGCCCGCATCGCGTCGCGTCCGTGCATATTAAATACCATAAGTATTGTTCATAAAACACTGCATGCATATTAATGGGGAGATAGTACCTTTCTCGATACTGAAAGCTATAGTTCCCATGATGTCATAGGATGTGCGATGGTTATGGTGGTGCCTACGCGGGCAATGAACCCAGAGCGAAGTAAGACTTTATCATAGAAGTTAAAACGTTCATATTCAGTAGGTAAATATCTATTAAGCTTCTTTACACTACTGAAATGCCACAAATATGAATAGATATACCATGATATAACAATGGATGGACCATATGAGAGATAAAAAGGATAAAAACACAGCCAAGCTCAACTCTCAACAGTAATCAAAATAAGTTATATTGCAACATTTGCATTGAAAAAAGGATAACAAACATAGAAAAGTTGGGAATGTACTCGACAATGTTACTTAGATATAACATTCTGTTCCAGTTCCTTTTAATTTTGTTTGGGAAAAAAAAGGAAGGATTAGGTTCTCATTTATTCTTAAAAAAATAACTTTTAAATCTGTGACTACCTTATAAAATGCAGATTACACTCAAAAATAAGATAAGGAAGTATCCACCGGAATCGTATTTGAAGGATATACTTACCTCGTAAACACCTTGCCTAATATGACGAAATTGCCCTTTTAAAGCGTTAAGATGCTAAGAAGATCAATGAACTCGAAGCATTGTCTATAGAGAAATCTCTTAACATTCTGCCGAGTGACTTCCTCGCCTCTCCACGAAGGCCGTTAAGTTTATAAAAAGGAACATGTTTCTTCACTTAACATACAGTAACCGACTGGAGAATTGATTTTTCACTTATGACAAGAGTGGATAAGACAGCTGAAGATAGGCCACTAATGCTGTCATCATTATTTGCACTTATTACTCTACTAACCCTATAAAATATGTAATTAGGTACCAAGACTTTGGTCTCGGCTGATTACCATCCTACGGACAAAGGCATTTATAGTAATGATCTTCGGCTGCATTGTCACTTACCATCACGTGAGATTGCAGTCATGTAAAACTTCTTTTACGTAAAAAGCCCACTGATTGCGAAAAAATAAAAAGAAAGAGACGGGATTTGAGTTTTCACGTCTGTTGGCTCTCCGGGAGTCCCAACAGAAGTGAAAACTCAAACAGTGGTGCGGTACGGTAACAGTTTCGCGAGTTCAATGGTCTTTTCCCATTTTAAACAGAGATATCGATTACGGTACTAGTGACGGGAGTGCGATATTTTTTCCATCTCAAAAATACAACGCACCAAAAGCATTGAGCACGTGGGACTAGATTTATTTGAAATAGAAGCTCTAAAATTAGAGCTCCAATTTCAGGTAAGAGCCCAACATTGGGACCTTAAGAAGGTTATGGTATTCATGAAAATGGGTATAAAAAATGACAGACGAGGAAACAAGTCTTTTAAGATATTAATTCAGGTTTCAATAGGACATCGTATTTAGATTTCTCCAAAAGAAACAAAACCCGCCTGGCTTTAATACAGAGAATAATATACCCGCAAAATAACACTGCAACTTAATTGCAAGAATCGCTTCAATTTAGAATTTCTATTAAAAATTCCTATACTTCATTATTATGGCATCCACGCCTTCATTTTACGTGCAACGTACACTGCGATCAATCTGAAGCTCGTAATAAACACGTTGTTTTCGAACTGGTTTGAAAAAACTTGATCATGCATTTAATGTCTGTTTTACATAATTGGCAAAAATAAAGAAACATTCATAACCTTACGACGCGACGTCTAGCGTTTGTATAATTTAGCAATAATACATTTTATCTATATTTTTACAAGCATTGTCGTATTTAAATTCATAAATAACTACTGGTTGTTATAATGCTTTAGCACACACATCAAAGCATATTATATTGCTATAGTCTGCTTTTACACTGTTTTTTGAGAAAGCGAATCTGCAAAATTTTAAATGAATTGTAAAACACAAACAGTGTTTTTTAACATAAATAGATCATTGTACTACGCTGTAAAAAATCTATATTGCAAAATTCCTAGTAGAATACACAAGTAATTACTCAATTATTTATCCATCAATCAGTCAATGTCTGAGTTTTATTGAGTAGAAAAGCCAAGATTTACACTTGAGCAGGCATTTCATAAAATACATCTCTTGCGATGCGCTACACCAACTCTGATTGTAATATCTCGCTGCTTGTAGTGCAATAAAATGGGGCAACAGGACGGCCTGATAGCCGGCAGCCGTAAGAGTGACAGAGATCGCAACAGTGGGCCCGTTTGCTATAATAGACCACTATGATGTATCCGAGCAAGCCGAAGCGTTTTGAATCCCCTGTGTGCGCGTATCTTTCCCCGACACCGGCATCGGTTAAGCGGTCCAGACATCCTGGAGTTGTTTTATTTTTAAGGCAACACTGTAAGGTTTCCCTTCTTGATTGCAATTCTAGGTAACTCGTGTTATGCGAACATGAAATTTGAACGCAATATTATTAGATGCAGTATTTCTAAAATAAAACGCACGCGTATATTTTGAAAAAATAAAAAATACGCGTAGTATTTTGAAATAATAACGGTTTTGAAATGAACTTATTTAAGTACGTACTTATTTAAAATTAGGCTTAATCTAAATGATAACAGAGTGTAGATACAATAATTTGTAGGTATAGAGGCTTGCGTGAATTTTAATTCTTCACGAATTCCGCGAAAACTATGGATTTTACTGGGATTAAAAGTAGCCTATGTGTTAATCCAGGTTCTAAAATAATCTATCTCCATTTGTTTTAGCCAAATAGGTTCAGTAATTGCTGGGGCTTCATACAAATCAGGTCAATCCGCCTCATGTTTTATATCGCTATCAAGTACCTACTAACTTTTAATTAGATACCTAAAACAAAATCATACTGTGGCCCGATTGCATGTGGACGGTAGTTAAGTTACATTATAACCATAAGGTAAGTAAATATAGGAAACCTGGAAGATAAGCAGGAAGCTAGTTACTCTAATAGCACGTATTAGATCACAGTTGCAACTTACAATATAATAAACCTATCGTTATGCCTTTCGCACGCATATTACGGCAAAATATCACTCATGGTAGACATACAAATCATCATAATTCTTTTCGTGTCGTACAAAGAATTTCCAACCTTACGTTAATTCATATACAGTATCTTTTCAAAAGTCTAAAGAGTATAACCACGATCTAAACCACGTTATATAAAGTCACTATTAAAGTTAAAGACATAAAGTGTATATTTCAATGAGCTAGTTTCAGCGCAGGGGTGGTTATCCAGGCATAACGTCATTTCGCTACTTATGCTCAAAATTAAACGTAGGGAATCTGGATTACACACTCCCAGGTTGTTGATGTAAAAACTGGACTTGCCTTCGTCGAAACGACTCTTATAAACATTATTTCAGATATTTCTTTGAACTTTATATCAGTACGTCTGATATAGAATTCCTCGTTTTGTTTAAACTTATTTTCTAATGAAATCGATTTTCTTCAAATTAGATTTTTTTCATTTACAGGTTACGACGAAGGCTCTACCTAATTTATACAGCATAAAAAGGTAACTATTAACTCAGACATTTTGGCAAATTCATAAATAAATAAAATAAATATAACCAAATCTTATCTAATTTCTATCTTTATTATAGTGTTTTACATTTATTTTTATTCCTAAAAACCTAAAATACTATCCTATTAACTATACAGTCTGCTTAAGGCCTCAATAGAATGCGTACCGAAATTATCGTGTACACGGTAGTCGCTCCCATAGCTCAGTGGCAGAACACCCAGCTGCGATAGCTGGGGGAAGCGGGGTCAAATCTCGTTGGCAGCGATAATATTGACAAGCAATAAATAATCAGCCAAATCAATAGTTGCGGCGTGATGAAGTAACAAACGTCCAAACAAAAACTTATTTTCACTATTATAACCCTTTACAGGACAGCAACTCTATGACAAGTTTCTTTAATTATCCCAATCTTGGCGATGTCCTTGTTCTCTTTGATACGTTCTTCACCGCATAGTTACTTTACTTTCTGCACTGTTATTTATTAGTGCTCATCATTTACACTCATTAACATGTCATATAAATTGATGATTGTTACTAAGCAACTCACCTGCAAAGACCATAAGTCCGTTTAACTTCTCGAATGGCTAGTAAAGGTAATTACGTAACAGGCTCGATTGCTTGACAATTTTTTTCCACCGCACAAGTGTAGAAACCTGACCATAACGCCATCTTTTCATTGCTGCATACGATGCACACGATAACATCACGTATTGCAACTCATGAGGCTTTACTGATAGGGTATTTTTACTAAAACGCATCAATTCACGATTTCTCCGAGCATCATATATCAAAATAAGTGTAAGATAATAATAAGGTATCATCAAAAAAAGATCTACTCGGACACTTATTTTGATGATACCGTATGTATCGCATTCTTTTAAATAAATGGACCACGATTTATAGGATCAAAACTCCATTGATCGTAACAAACTCTTGTACCCATTTCAGCGGATTTAGCGAATAAATGAAAATAAAAGGGATCACCTATTTACGTCGATGAAGATATAAGCGAATCGACTTCGTGACATTGACTATTAAGGCTCTGGGTTGTTAAAGATGAAATCGCCATAATACGTATATGATCGTCCGCAGAGTGCGCCGCAGTGGAAACCCATTCCAACGCCCTTACAAAGATCCAAGATTGTATCTAGGCAGAAGTTGTCGCGGCCTGTTGCAGAGCTTATTAGGAATACAGTAAATAACTTAGACTTTTTAAAACGTATACTTTTTTATCTTGAAATAAATATATGGTTTCATAGTTTTTAGTCATTTTTATTATTTTTAGTAGGTATACAGATACTTTTATATATATTCTGTACTTATTGTCGTGTTTATACTGGGTTTATATGTTTTGTTTTAACTTGGTGACAATTTCGTGCATTTTGTAACTAAAAAGTAGAGGGCAAAGACTGATGTAAAATTCCCTATAAAGGACAGTAGAACCAAAGAACCGAGGGTGGTGATGATCAATGAGCTGAGGACAGTTTGAAGCTGAAAAACCCTTTTACATAGTAGCCACACAATATTAGTCGATGGAAAAAGTATCATCCTAATACGGGTCCCTAAAATAAAGTCGCCACTTCTATAGATGCGTTTTTTTGCTTTTCTCAATCGCTATATCTTTAGCGTAGGACTTCTTAGACCGATTTTATAGGCAATCGGGGTCGTAAAGGCTCCTGCATTTGCATTTTATCAGTACATTTAATCCTTTTAATTTGAAATGCACTGTAATAGTTTTTTATGGGCTTTTTCAAAAAGGATTTTTAGTATTATTTTTACGATCGCTAATAGACCATTTTGTTGAATGCTCATTTGCTATTTATTTTTATAAATCATTTTATTTAAATAGCTATCTACTTTGAGTTTCACACTATAGAAAAGTATTTTTTTTGCAGCAGTTATAGATATTTCAATCCACGATGACGCGCCCCACTCTATCAAACTCCATACCAATCGAATTGCCCGCGTGGAATGAGGCAAAGAATACTGGCTGCATTTCCGCGTTGAACAGCTAGGCTGTTTCGTTGTGCAAAAAATTATCCAGCCCTTCTGTCGCCAGTTGAGGCTATTAACCGCCCGCGGAGAAAGCTCTCAATTAGAATTATTACGATGATATTTTTAATACATTGATGATCATGATAACGATATTTATTGTCCTTTATATACGGGTCATTTTACTGCCTCTCTTATTCTCGATATATTTATATTCAAAATTAGATAGCATGTAATAAGAAGTAGCTTTATAGCTTAGTAAAAAGCATAATAATATGATACACTGTTCGCTCGCGGCAAAGCTTTTTCCGTCACTGAGCTAATTTGAATAATAGCCGTCGTTATTATAAAGAATGTCGTGAAACTAGTGTCATGCCCGTCCCAAGTGTCTATACGTGTAATGGTTTCTTTACACGAAAGGAATACACTGGCGGGACAGTGGTCACAGCTGAGTTTGCATGAGATGGCAATATGTCGCCGAGTTGTACAATGTACATACTCGCTGTACACTTTGGACTGTTCACATAGGTATCCGATAAGTATTATTTTAAGTGGATTGGCAAAAGTAGCCCGCCAAAATTAAAATCTTGTTGAATTTACGCAAATAGCAGACTTATAATACCATTACTAATATATATTAATACTAGCAAATACCCGCGGCTTCGCCCACGTAAATTTAAGTTTTCCCTTTTCTCAGGGGTAAAGAGTAGCTTTTATATTAATTAAGGACGAAATCTATCTCCATTCCAACTTTCAGCCAACAATTTTCAATAGTTGCGGTGAGGAATAGGAGTTTTTCTCCCGCGTGAATATTTGATTTTCACTATTTTCATAGAAACTATGGAATTTTTTCGGGATAAAAAGTAGCCTCTGTATTAATCCAGGATAAAATCTATCTCCTTTCCGAATTTCAGTCATATCAATTCAGTAATTACAGCGTAAAGTAGTATTTTTCCCACGTGAAAATCTGTTTTTCAGTTTTTCCGCCTAAACCATGGATTTTTCCCGGGATAAAAAGTAGCCTTCGTATTAGTCCAGGATATAAACTATCTCTGTTCCAAATTTCAGCCACATCAGTCCAGTAATTGCAACATGAAGGAATATTTTTCCCGCGTGGATTTTTTGTTTTTCACAATTATCATAGAAACCATGAAATTTTCCGGGATGAAAATTAGCCAAGGTATTTATCTAGGATAAAATCTATCTCCTTTCCGAATTTCGGTAATATCAGGTCAGTAATTACAGCGTAAAGTAGTATTTTTCGCGCGTGAATATCAGTTTTTCAGATTTCCCGCGGAAACCATAGTCTTTTCCGGGATAAAAGTAGCTTTCGTATTAGTCCAGGATATAATCTATCTCTGTTCCAAATTTCAGCCAAATCAGTTCAGTAATTACGGCGTGAAGTGGTATTTTTCCCGCGTGAATATCTGTTTTTCACTATTATCATATAAACCTAACGGCGTAGCGGTAGCGAACCTGCTTCTACGTCGGAGGTCGTGGGTTCGATTCCCACTACTGGAGAATGTTTGTGTGATGAGCATGAATGTTCTCCAGTGTCTGGGTGTATTTCAATATATTATATTTATGTATATTAGTATGTATGTATATTTATCAGTTATCTAGTACCCATAACACAAGCTATCGCTTACTTTGGGGCTAGATCGCGATGTGTATAATGTCCTGATACATATTTATTTATTTATATTTAAACCACGAAATTTTCCGGGATGAAAAGTAGCCTATGTATTAATCCAGAATAGAATCTATCTCCTTTTCGAAATTTAGTCATATCAGTTCAGTAATTACACCGTAACGAAGTATTTTTCGCGCGTGAACATTAATTTTTCAGTTTTCCCTTGGAAAACATGGATTTTTTGGGATGAAAAGTAGCCTATTTATTAACCCAGGATAGAATCTATCTCCATTCCAAATTCCAGCCAAATCGGTTCTGCACTTGCGGCATGTAGATTTTTTTTCCGCGTGAATATCGGTTTTTTACTAATCCCACGGGAACCATGAATTTTTTCGCGATGAAAAGTAGCCTTCGTATTAATCCAATATATAATCTATCTTTATTCATAATTTCAGCCATATCAGTTCAGTAATTACGGCGGGAAGTATTATTTTTCCCGCGTGAATATCTGTTTTTCCCTTCTCCTGCAAAACTCATGGATTTTTCCGGGATAAAAAGTACCCTATTTATTAACCGAGGATATAATCTATCTCCATTCCAAATTTCATCCAAATCGGTTGTGTACTTGCGGCGTGAGATTTTTTTTCCGCGTGAATTTCAGTTTTTAACTTATCCCATGGGAACCATGAAATTTTTCGGGATGAAAAGTAGCCTATGTGGTAATGCAAGATACAATCTACCTCCATTCCAAATTTTAGCCAAATCGGTACAGTAGTTGCGGCGTGAAGACGTATTTTAACTTGATAAAATCCAAACTTTGAGCCCCCTTTTCACCCCCTTAGAGGGTGAATTTTGAAAAATCCTTTCTTAGTGCTCCCCTAGACCTCATAAGGTATCTGTGTGCCAAATTTGGAGTCTCTAGACCCAGCGGTTTGGGCTGTGCGTTGATATGTCAGTGAGTCAGTCAGTTTCTTCTTTTATATATTTAGATTGCATGCGGAAAGGTAGAATATGATTGTAAAATCGAATTTGCAATAAAGAAATTTGATTTGATTTGATTTGAACATAATATTTTTACTTGATTTTCTCTGCCACTTGCTCAATCATGTTAGGAATCATAATTAACTATTCAACTTCCTTCAGTTTTATCCAGTCTTAGAACATAGGCGTAAGGTTGGAGATAATAACCCTTATGGATAAAATGAATAAAAAGTCTTCGAAGCCGGGGAGATTTATCCCCTGACTACTGAGCATATATTATTCGGGGAATATAGGAAGGAAGGAAGTAAAGGATGGAATGGAAAGGACTGTAAGGATTTGGAAGAATACTCATTCATTCTTGAAATTGAATATTATAGTCTGGTATATCGAATACACCACCGAACGCGTAACGTGTAATCGAGCTTTAACACATCAGCTGTTTTTTTTTATCGTTTGTATTTTTTGTATGTTTATGAACAACTACTTTGTATCTTGAATGTAATGCCATCTAAATAATCTAATTTTTATCATTTATGGTAGTTTTATCGACATATTCGCTGGGTGGCACTGTGCCATAAAATTCCATAAGCACATAAAACCCTTATTGTATAGTTGAGTTAGTATCTATAAGACTGAGGAATACTAAAGCCAATATAATTAATGTTTGTTATGGATAGTACCTACCATTTCCAGTTAATGTACTTAACATCTGCTAGTTCATAAAATGTTACAAATTCGTACTAGTGTATTTAGTATGCCTTTGAATCGGATAGACGTAATTTTTGCCGAGATGTATTTGCAGACCTATGGAGCTAGGATGTGCGCGAAGATTTTATATATCTCCTTTCTCTTTCTAACTCATATAGATAGACAAAAGAGTTCTACAAAATAGACAAAATTATCTCTATATGTACGTGCGCATGCTGCATATAGGAGCATAAACCTAACGACTGCTACGTAACATCTGTATGTACTTTTTATTTCAGTCCAATAAGTATAATGCGGGATTTTTCCTTCAGGTCTCATGTTCGGTAACAGTTCATTAATTTTCATTAGAAGATCATGGTTTTAATGCCAAGCCAAGATTACCTATCTTTGTATGTTGTATATACAATTCCTAAAAAAATTGTGATCATGCTACTTCCTCTTTAGAATAACGTGCATGGGTGGGACCAACGGACCCACACAAATCTTACCACCATAAGTCAGTAGTAGTCATAAGTCTGCATAGAGTATATTATATTCAATACATAAACGAAGTACCGTTCCTATGGAGTATGCGCACACGCCACGGTTCTGTAGGGCGACCAAGACTTGCAAATATAATATGAGACATGATTCATATTAGAAGATCAGCACTTACTGACGTCATGTATCAAATTTTAGGCTCCGCCCGTAACATTGCGCTTATGTATGAGAGTATGAGACCGTCAGCGTTATGTGTTGTCAGCTGTACCGAAATGTACGACACGCGACGCCATATTTGAGAAATTTTTGGCTTCAACATACGTCAAATCTTTCCCGTCCTCTTAGCGTAGCGTATTTCATGACACATAATTAATTAGGTAGGTTATGTACAGTCAAAATATTGATTGAAACTAAAATTAATATTGTGTTTACCAATTTTCCTTTTATAAGTCATAGATTAACTAATATTTAGCAAACAATTAATAGATGTTCATTAAATGTAATAAAAAAAATAACAACTTTAGAATAATTTACAGTAATAGTAAATTATTTTGAAGAATTATAATTTATTACGTAAGAAGTATAAGTGGATGGATGGCCTACCTGAAAGCAAACATTAGGTATGCTTATAAAATTGAACTGTGGCAAAGCATTCACCTCATACGGATAAGGGTTAAGCATCAGGCATAACGTAAAAATCGTAGGTTCTTTAGTGTATAGGTATCATGATGAATTGTGTTAAAATAAATTAGCACTAATTAGCAAAAAAGTTTATATGTACATTTACCCGCTTAAAAGTATAATTTAAGTATAACCTTTAAAATAGGAATTTTCCAGAAAATCCAAAGTTCATGGAAAACCTTCATACAAGTCACACCAAACACTCAAATGCCTGAGGTCATTTGACCTGCTTTGTGAATTACAAAATGTCATCACCACTTCAGAAGATACATTCTTAGACACACACACATACACCCACGCACACACAGGAACTGTAGAGGTCAAAGTTTGTATAGGTACATTATCATCTCGCATTATTCTCGAAGATGTAAGTATGTGAACTGATCAACTCAGTCACACTTCAAATTCAGTTTTAACTACGTTACTTATATTATAATAAATATTTTCGGTGCCTATAACAACGTCTGATGAAGTTCTTGCTTGAAACAGAACACTAGATTGTACTTGTAAACAGAACTATCATAAACTATGAATAAATTAATAATAATCAGACAAATCTTTACCCTTCCAAAGTTAGGTCTAAATAAAACATTATTAGATGTATTATAAAAACACTAACACTTATTATAAAAGCTTTATCACAAACATAAAAACACAGTTAAAAATAATATAATATGGAAAGAATACAAGAATAGAATTCTCTAGTTTAATAAAATAGCCAGCAACTAAAAATATAAAAATGGTTTATGTTAATTCTATGGTAAGCCTTTACCGCAATTATAAATAATACTACACATCGGCTATAGTACAGCGATAAACCTAATTAACCTAATATAGCCATACGTAAAATACCAGGAGTCAGGACATTGAATTACTCAAACGGTAAATTCTAAATGCTAAACGAATAATATATTAATTCTGATATTTATGTAGTGAATCCTGTACAAGTACTGCAAATACTTCAAAACAATTATCAACACTTAGGTCCCAGGTGTAATGTTGAGTGTACTGTGTATTCGGGTCATCAAGGTTATCTAGGCTGTGACGAGCGATAGGAATCCGCGTAGGCGCGGTGACATATCGCTTAGTGTTTCTGAGAGATGCGCCCTGAAAGACACTTGTATATCGATAATAATAATGTGTCTGTACTGCAACAATGACGGCCAATGTCAATTTACCTAGATGTTGTTATCAATTTCACACCAGTGGAAGTTCCGGAATAATCAGTGAACTAAAAAAATATACGTTGGCAATATTAGACAAATTTTACAAAAACTTATACTTTACATAGGTAGTTCCTGTTATCACAATTTCATCTTATACACCAATTAAGCAGGAGATATTGCAATGCACAGATATGAGTACAAATACAGAAACTCCCTAAAATTGTCTTACAATAATAAAATTGGACTGTAAATATACTGAAAATACTCGTATAATACAAAAAATATTATACAGCCTATGCTACGCTTTAAATCAAAAAGAGTTAAATTCAATTCGATTACAAAAAAGCTATTACTTGTTATATTAAATACACACGATGACTACAATGCATTGAATTTCACTATTAAAATCCCTCCTGCCAGAGCTGCTTTTATTGCTCGGGTACCTACACACAGACTACACATTATAATTGCGTTTTTATTGTACCGTTTGCGTTTTAAATCAAACTCTTCAGACGTAAAAGCGTTCGAATTCCCGATACAATTATTAGAATGGATTCATTAAAGTCTCGCGACTGAGATATAGCTATTGCTTTAGCTAGTTAAATATTTACGCAATGGTAATAACATCTTTGCTATAAAATTCAAACATGGCATGTTAATTTACACAGCCCTTCCCTAGGATGAGAGTCGTAAATAATTTATGGGTGCATTAGCATATCGATAGGAATTTATCGACATAGCGCACCACTATCAGGTACATTTATACGGAATGCATATGTCATTTGCATGTATATTCTACATGCATCTATTGTTTTTCAAAGAAGTACTTTAAATTATTGTTTGCGTTTGTATAATATTGTGATTGGCAATTTTTAATTTTATTCCTTTAATAAAATTTTGGTATCACATTGTTCGTAACAAAAGTCCATCGAAACAGTTTGACCGGTTCTTACAAATTTTTTGTGTTTATTCGTTACGTCTACCCTCTTTTACTCATTCTAATTTTTTAGCATACCCCTAAGTTATTCATATGGCAAAACAACATTTGCTGGGTCAGCTAGTTTAAATATACTTATACTTTTTTAATTAATTCTTTAGTTATCAGTTACTTCTCAAATAACCTATGTGATTTATGACGTAATATTTTGAGAAAATCAGAACAGCGGATTGAAATTTTTATTCACAAATTACGTAACAAATTCTAGAATACATATTTATATATATGTTTTAATATACACTCAGTGTTATCTTAACGACTTTTGGATGTCTTCCAATAACTTTCGCTTATTTGGTATTCACCGCCACTACTTAGAAATGAGAGTGCCTACTCTGGTTTCTAGAGCAAACTATATTCAACCAATTACATATACATAATATAAGACAAGGAAGATGCAGAAGATTCCTGCATAACACACAATATTTATGAATATATATTTGCAACTAATAATTCGTACAATTTTAGCACTGAGCTGAAATACTCGTAGCTCTACGTACGTCTTCGCAAAAGAGACAAAATCGAAATAAGTACTAGCATGGTAAAATATGCAGTTGTTGTTTTCCTTAAAAAAATAAAAACTTTAAGTAAGTAGATAGGGAAATCTAGGTATGTAACAATTAATTTATAAATAAATAAATAAATTGTAAATAAGGTTTTATTCTTATATTTCGGAAATATACATTAAATCTATTATCTTTTATTTACCTACCTAAAAAACTTGAAAAATCTTTAGCATGCGGCATTACAAAAATGTTTATCGGAATTGGTATTTGGTGCGATCTTGACTTTGAACCGAATTAGCGCCTGCGGCTCGGAACTTTGGTTATTTTAGTAAAATACACACAGCAGCACCTGTATAGTTAATTAATTGCAAAGTGCCACTAAAACGGAAATACCATTAGATTTAACTTGCAAATCGAATTTTATTTTCACCTGCTTGAGATACTTTACCTTAAAGGTTAATCCTACACAAACTACTAAAGTGGACAACTTTTGATGAATACCTTTTTGAAATAATTCCTAAAATATAAATATAAATATAATTAATAAAATTTATCATTTCTAAAATAAAAGTAACAATAACTACAGAATTCGACGACCGAATGGCGTAGCGGTAGCGAACCTGCCGTCTGCGTCGGATGTCGTGGGTTCGATTCCCACTACTATCCTATTAGCTGGGACTTGGGAGAGACACAGACATCAAATTATAGAAAAATACTGTACCTATACTTATTGAGTGCACAACATCCAAACAACAGTGCAAAAAGAGGTCTAAAAAATTCGGAGCCTTAAAAATACAAAGTACCGTCAGCAGGATAGCACCTGATGTATTTACAGGGCATTCACCTCGGACAAAAACGTAATGAAATTACCACATTACTCGAGAGCGCAATTACAAACACAAACACACACCTGCGGCACAAGGGCCTCTCGCGTAATTTATGTCGTATTTACAGAGGCTAGCATGTTTGATCCTATAAATTCGTAGCGACAATTTTTATACTGTAATAATATCTATAGTGTATCTAATACCTACGACAGTGACAATTTCTATTACTTCTGTTATCTATAAATTGAAGTCAAAAATATTATGAGTACCTTAGAGTTTCTATAGGTAAATTAGTTTTTTTTTTTTTATTTTTACTTTTTTATTAGAATATCAATTATAATAACTCCTATTTAGTTTTATTAAATATAAAATAAATCTTATTAAATCCATGATTTTTCCTCATTGTTTATGTATTTATTGTTAATATATTTATAAAATTTGATATTATCTTTGGTTCTTAGAAAATTTATTTCAGAACGCATTCAAAATAAAAGTGGAAAAACGTTTCTCAATTTTTTTCTCATCTAGTGTTAGTTCTCTATGTTTCCAATCGTGATTAAATACCTAATACTTTTTTTTGCTTTATTCATAATTTTTGTTTTAACTTTAAAATAAGGTGAGTGATGATTGAAGGTGGTTTCAGTACCTAAGTGAAATTATTTAGAGTTACTACAAACAACATTTAACATAACTCGCAATGCCGATCTAAAGTCTTCTTCTGGTGATTTTCCTCGCTTTGGTGATGAAAAATTTTGTGTTATGTACGGGCGCAATTTTTTTTGGGTCTCGTGTCTTCGAATGCCTCGCTATGCTCAGGATTCTATTTTTTGAACCCCTCGCTGCGCTCAGGGTTCAACCCTAGAATCCTTCGCCGCTCAGCATTCAAATTTGACACTCAGCCCAAAAATCCACTTTGCGCCCTTGCATAACAAATAACTATTATTCTTCTAGAATAAGTCCATTACGTATAATCCAAGGACCATAAACGCATTTCTTATCGTCCGTATCGTCAGTTCATAAAGCAACAATGTTTTTATATTTTGTTTGAAGGGATGTTTCTTTATTTAAACGGCAAAGTTAATCTTACCGTTGGAAACAGGTTTTACACAAAAATGCCGAAAAGAAAGATGAAGTCATTAAAATTTGCCTTTGAGTGACAACTGACATCCGAAAAAATATGCGCATAACATTTTAAAATAATCTGCCCGCAAGTTTTTGTTGAAAAGAAAAAGTCGATGCAATTAATATTGTGCTCTCCAGAAACAAGTATGATGGTAAAATTCCATCGCAACTTACACACGACCTGCATTTAATAGTACCAGAAACAAAATTATTACCAAAACTCACAAAAAGATGGTATATTAAACAGTTGAAGGCCGTTTTACCAGTTTACAGATTACTAGCCTAGAAGTTCATTATGTTAAAAGCATTGCCCTTTGTACTTCACTTTGGTACTTTAGTCTCAAATAACTGCAGCGTAATTTGATTCTACACATAAACAATAAAGATTAATATAAATATTATAAATTGATAAAGCTGATGACCAAACAAGGTCTTTGGTCATTTTTACGTCGTTCACAAAGAGCCCGACCTCACTGTAAATGTCAAATAATAGTAATATTATAAATATTATTCCTTTATGTTTCCATTAAATCAAGTAAAATACTGTATGACAGTATTCGATAATTGTGAAAAATGCTTAATATAAAATATCTCGTGTAAAATATGGTACCTATTAAGTTTTTTATTTTTACATATAAGGTAATAAAAGTTTTTCTTTCCAATTTCGCCTTCTGATGCTCTCTAAAAAGGCCTCGGTCATGTACAACACCTTTCATTACCGAAAAAGGCGGGAAAGATATTTTTTCAATATTTTTTCTCGATGAATCAAATACATATAGAGATAAAGAAAAATTGGTTTTAGAATATACAAGTAAATCCCTTTTCGCAATATGATTTACATTTTTTGATTGACATTTTTATCCACACTTTAAAATTTAACTCAGCAATTGCTGCCCTTGTTTATATATATTTTTTTTCATTTCTGTGATGCGAGGAATTATGAACAACATTTTTTTTTCATTTGGTTTTTAGTTTTTTTACCACGTTGCTTCTGAACTCCAATACCACGATTATCTTTCTATTAAGTATTCACCAAGTTATTAACATTTTTGACAATATCTCAGTAAGTGAGGATTTCCTTAGATTGTGGTTTAAGTTTAGGTTTAAATGAAATCATTAATTATGTCATTACAACCTATAGCTTTTAATTGCCACTTCCTTTCAACTTGCATATTCAAGAATCCAATACAAAGTCGGTTATATTTTAATTATAGTGCTACTAGCTGATCTGGCAAACGTTGTTTTGCCCTTAGGGGTAATAAAAAATAGATAAATTGAGATTTAAACTATCCTATCTCTCAAGTTGGATCGAACTGCACATGGTGTGCGAATTTTATTATAATCGGTTAAGTGGTTTAGGAGTCCATTGAGGACAAACATTGTGACACGAGATTTATTTATACTATTAAGATAAGGTTAGCGGTACTGACCTAGGTCAAACGGTAGTTAATGATCTGCTGATAAAATTCAGTTATCTCCGAGTCAGTTTAGTGCTAATAAACTTGCAAGATGTTCTTAGCGGTGCCTGTCGTAAAGTGTTAGCATTTACGATGTTTACCTAACTTGTATAAAATATTCATAGCTATAAAATAAAAATCTTAAATTGTTGCTTGGCAATTTATGTTTGCAACAAGTTAATAATTTAAAAATTAAAAAACACTGCCCCGTGGTAAAACTACTTTTTCTAAAAAAATGTAGCCTATGTTTCTCAGAATGATGTAAGGATTCTAACCAACGATATCCCATACGTCCAAATCTATTTAGCCGTTCAGATGTTATGGTAGAATAAAGAAACTCACATACATACATACATACATATATGTATACATACATACATGAACCCTAAAACATTACACTCCTTTTTTGGACAGTCGTGTAAAAAGTGTATAGTGTCAATGCATTATGTATAAAACCTCGTAAGGAGTTGCTAATTTATTTACAATTATTTAAAAGAATTAAAAGAAAAAAGAGTTTTCCACTATTTTACTTATTTGTAATATAATAACGAGAAAAAAACTAAAACAACTTCGAATATTTTGTTTATGATAAACGGTTTCTTGTAACGGTTTTAGTTGACATTAAACAACATGAATTTACGGAAGCATTAATTGTGAAGTGCGAAAATTTTAAAAAGGTAGGTATTCAACAAGAAACCCACTTATCCATGTTTATAAAAGTCTGACATTTACTCAATCGGCAAAGAAGCTAGTTATTGTACAATTCAATAAACGGAGTTTTAAATATAAAATAGCGTCCTTTCTGATAACAGTCTTGAAATTAAATTAAAGAACTCTGTTTCATTGCTTTTTTCTGAATAAGCTTGCAATACAACCGCTTCTTTAGATAAATATCAAGGCTCCTAACAAACAGGAAATTCGGCATTTAGTGAATAATAAATACACATTTTGATGGAAGTAGTTATAACAGCGCCATAAATCTTAACGCAACAGTTTATTAGGTGTACCAGTAAAAGTATTAGTTGTGACAGTAATAGTCATGCCACCATACTCCGGCCCGGCCGTAATGTGTGCGACATGCTGGAGAGTTGGACACGATACAATAAAAGTTTCAATTTAAAAGACTGCCATAAATCTGAACATCTATGATCAAACACATAAACACGCCTTCACGGATAAAATAATGGCCGACCCCGCGCTAAGGTCAGGTCACCCGTCATCTCTCGGAAACTATTCGCCGGCGGCCGGTAACGGGGTATGGGATAATGGAAAGACAGACCGACATGGCTCTGTTTACAGTTATTGTTCAAGATCATGATAACAGCCATTTAATGCTGCTTATTTTCTCTTCATTTGACTGAGTGACAAATCGATGACATGATGTGATAAAGAGGGATATAATTCATTGCAAATAGCCCGTCTAAAGTGCACAGAAATATTCAAATGAAGAAATAGATATCACTTTATAGAGCCCAAAAGATATACGCGCCTGTAGACAAAGTGACAATCGATTAGCGAAGTTGCGAATAGAAAAGTCCAAAATGTATGAAATTCACATTAGCTTACGCTCTAGCATAGCGTTAGCTAACGTCAAACCCGTACATTTTTGACATTCTATACGAAACTTCGCTAAATTAGAATGTCACTTTGTCTAGGCCCCCTGGTATTTTGAGAATTTGGTATTATGCGGTGTTGTTTGTACATGCAAAGTCCAATGAAGATGGCTTTTCTTTTGTAAATAACAAAATTCTTAATTTGTATGGAGCTTACGTCCATCTTACATCGCACATCAACGCTTATCAACGCACAACTCGAACTACTGGAAGGATCGGGGGGAGACTGGATGTGTTGGATAGACAAATAGAACACACATAAAATCAATTACATTAACATAACATAGTTAATGAGTAACCGGTTGTGCAAATCAAAGAGTTCATAATATAGGCACCGACCACATCTATGGCACCTACACTAAATTCGACAACATAGCAGTGCTGAATTTGTGGAGACATAATTACATAATTTATTACATTTTTGACAAGTTTTTCTATTATTTCATGCACCAGCTTTCAAATAAAAAAAGAATCATCAAAAACGGTGCACCCTTTTGAAAGTTCGGAGTAAGTATAACAAAAATAAATAATACACTCGAATTAATACCTCCTCCTTTTTTGAAGTCGGTTGAAAATATCTAGAGTTCTGGTCATTGCACTTATTCAAAATCCAATACATAACATAATCCTGGAATGACTCCAGCAGCCTACCGCTGTACCTACTGGGCCTCTTCGATACTACTTTTTACGATGTCGTAAAACACGGTATTGTCTGGGGGCCGTTAACGTCGCCCGTGCCCTGTACCTATCTCGAGTAATGTAATACCAAGCCAGATATCACGCAAATATACACTTTATTGCTTACCACATGCGATATATTTTGGAACACCTCTTTTTGGGTTCCATAAAAGGGATAAAATGGAAAATTATGTCGTCGTATACACGTCGCACGATTTTTTTTTGTATTTAGATTTAGATTTTCTTACTGTAGATATCACCACTCTATCTATGACTTGAATTGCATCTTCGTTTAGTGATCATTGGTAAGTTCGTAAGTCGACTAACTTTCAGAGGGTATTAATTTGTAAGCCATATAGTAGGTATGTAGGGCTCGCACACTACAAGAGCGCGTGCGCTCAAGAGGGGCGGCGACTCAGCATTGCCTGTACAACGGGTCTGATGCGCCGCCAGTACGCATGCTGACATTCATTTCAAAAGTACCAAAATTACCCGCCTCTACCGCACTTCGACAACTAAGCGCCTTCGTGGCTTCCCTCCGCCGACTCCGCCGCGCCTGCCTCGGCTTTTCAAAAATAATATTATGTACATTGTACACCGCCATTTAATTATAAAGAAATCCAGCAGCAGCGCAACGCTTGTACGCCTACAACACACCGCCGCCTTTAATCTTTTGTCTGTGTGTGATGTCCATTACCCACATAAGAGCAATGCCTAGTAGTAAGCCATAAAAAATATTGATATGAATTCAGTAAATTATTAAGTTCCTTTTTCTGTCCCTCCGCGCAGGATGGACAAGATAAGGCGCTGGATTGGCGATCCCATAGATAATTGGAAGCACAATATCTATATGTGCTAAGCCCAAACAGATAGGCAGATGACGAGTTGCGGGGTGCCACTGGCTATAAGCGGCACAAAACCTTGCAGATTGAAGTTCCCTTCAAGGACTACGTCTTACTATGGACGTCCATCCGCTGAGACGAGTATATGCAGCGTACTATGTGCCTATATAGTTATCTTGGGTGGTCGCCCAAGTAAATGGTAGTTGACGTGGGTTATGTTATGTAGAACACTGCTAGTCAAATTGTCAACTTATGCCATGTCAATAAGTTTACATGGTCATTAAGTGGCATGGTTTAACGAAAATTACAACTAGTAACCTTAGGTTGCGGCCACTATAATCTAAAAATACTAATTTCCCTTCTTCAAAAATTATGAGTGCTTAGTCTTATTACTTTTAGTTATGGAATTATGTACAAATTTAGATGATGTAATATAGTAGTTTTATACAATGTTTAAAAAAATATAAATACCTACGTCATGCCAAAGTCATATCATCTTACATACTCTTTTTCATTTAAGTTACTACATCTTTTTTACTACGCATTAAAATCTATATAATCTATTTATTTATCTTGACAAAAACACTATCCAAGTCGTTCTTATTCCACCCACTTTATAGGATGAAATCCCACACAGAAACTCAAGAGCAATAATTCAAGTTGTTCACTTTTATTACGATAAATACGTTGATAAATCTTATCACCTCACCTGACATGAATTTTGCCTGTACCTGTAGTTAAAACATCTTGTGTGCACAATCATATTGCACTTAAGAGTTCAAAACTAAAATAAATTGATGCTTTATTCGATAGCTTATAGTAGCAATCTTCTGTAAAGAACTACAAAGTTGGAGCTTGAAGATTTAAAGTTGGGCTGCTTGTTGAATAATATAATAATGATCATGATCGTGATATATCCACTAGGAAATTACTGCCCTATTCTTAAGTATAATGATCTAACCAATAGTAGACCCTAAGGTCTTACTTTCTACGTGTCATACAATTGGTGTCGTGTCGGCTTATCGTGCAGTATAAATGGCCAGTGTTTTACCCAACAGAGCTTGTACTACAACTGTAAGCTGTAAAGCGTTGTTAATAGAGTCTATTGTGTAATGCAAATGGCGTATATTGTACAGTACAATGGGGCAAAGTCAAGAGCTGACCTTTCCCCCACATATCGGTCAGTATCTCATTAACGGGACGGTCAAATTGTGTATGGCTCAAGTGTAACGCTGTACATTATAATAGAAATTACACTTACACCTATAATCTCTATCTTTCTTCATAATTACCTATATGCATTATGGTCTATGGAATCATACATTGGTACAAAACGTATGATTGCGGTGAATTACAAAATTCAGATCATTATTAAAAGTTTATATGCTACATTGATTTCAATAATCCTTTTTTTTTATAACCCGTTCACAGAAGCTTTTGTTTTGATGATGAAGCATTCGTCTGATGAAGGACGAGCGCGGGTTGCGGTAGCATGAAGTGGGAGGGAAAGTCATCGGCAAAGCTTCTGCGTACGGGTAGTAGTTTTATAATGAAACAATCCTGTTTTATGATACACTGTGAAATTTAACCTATTACTTGATGTATATGAGTCAATTTAATTATAGAATATATTATAAAAAAAGTCACTCTTTGGGTTTGAACCCGCATTTCTTCTTGGCTGTCGCAGCCGGAGCTTCTACCACTTG
This sequence comes from Coenonympha glycerion, assembly GCA_963855885.1. Taxonomy (NCBI): domain Eukaryota; kingdom Metazoa; phylum Arthropoda; class Insecta; order Lepidoptera; family Nymphalidae; genus Coenonympha; species Coenonympha glycerion. Next base: position 11,063,318 of record OY979631.1, read on the forward strand.
ACTACGACTCACGAGCGCTCACCGCCCAATTACGAATTACGGATTCCTTGTAATAGGAATTTTTTCGAGTTCAATTTCGATTGTCCGTTACTATTTAGGTACCTTTTACAGTGCTTTAAATTATTTATTACGTAATATTAAATATATCATTAGAAATATGAATCGCTTTTGTCTTTGAATTCGACCAAACAAACGTGAGGTCAAAAGCCTTGTCAATATGCGATGCATCTGTGTTGTTGGAAGTGTTACGAAATATATAAAACATAATATAACGTACTCGTAATTGTTAGTATTACAAGATTTCAAACTAGGTAACATGACACCAGACATAATATTGTTAATTTTTGCGAGATGTTTGTACTGATTATGTAGATTATTTGGCTTACGTAAATGTATAGAAGAAAACTTTAATATGTAAATATATTTTGACGTAATCTCTTACTAATTTTATAATATGCACAATTGAAATTTGGGTGGTTAGAATTGAAAGGTGGTTAGAATTTAACTGAAATATATTACAGAATATTACACAAACGTGAAATAACGCCGGCTCGTTGATGTCTTTTATATGAAAGTATATCACTTGCGACTAAAGTTATAAAGGTGAAACTTTGTATTATGTTTGGAAGTATCTATGTAGGTATTTTCATTACTCCTTCGGGCTGCAATTACTGAATCGATATGGCTGCTTTGGGCGTAGATAATATAGACTTCTTATTTCCAAAAAAAGTCACGGTCCCATTTTATTAGTTAAAATCCGAAATTCACGAGTACATCCGCTACGAGAGTAGCTTTATTGATATCATTCTTATTCCAATGAAATTAAGTACCTAACTACTAGAAAAAAGTTGTACAAACGAAATCTGTACGAAAAAAACAGACAATTAATACAACTGATCTTTGGATTTTAAAATTAGGACTAAGAAATTTCTGATTAAAAATTAACAATTCCTGAATTAATAAAAAAATAATTTAATATTATCTATCTTTTAAGACAGTCAAAGAATCATCAGAAGCATATCAGAAAACAAAGTTTTTTTTTACTTGAGGTCGCTTATACTGCAGAGTCAAATAAGTATGTCAGTGGTCGAGATGTTAACGCTCGAGGTCAAAAACTTGAAAGTTAAGGACGAGGCTTCAATCTTCGAACGCTAGGTCAGAGGTCACTTGACAGCTTCTTGACTTCAAGAACAGCTGTTAATTAATAATCCATTAATTAAGTATGCGAAGAAGTTTTGAATCTTTATACTTCACATAATTTTTGTTATCATGTTAGCTAAATATACATACCTAATTACGAGTATTCCAAGTGTAATTTCCTGGGAAATTTTAAGACAGCTCGAGGTCTTGTAATTGTATTAGTAAACAATGAAATAGAGTAATTTCACTTGATTAAATAATACCTACAAAATAGTCAATTCGTTTGGTTTCATACACATTTGTTATAATAAGCTTAAAATAACTAGAAACAAATTACAGTAGACAAGAACAATTTGAGCAAAATAACGGACCGTAACAAGACCTTTGCTCCCGAAACCCATATTTGACTAACTACCAGTAATGTTTCAATCATGTAGGAAATCAAAGCGAGTAACGTTACGAGACTGGCAGGAAATTACATACCTACGCATAATTTAGATTGGGGTGAGGCCGAGATGAGAGTTGTTCGGAGTTCGCACATTATAACGTTCTACCAATTTGCATTGCGTTACAAATAACTAGTTATTCGCTCTACAAATAACTCTTTTGCCTCGTTTTCGCTAGATTGTCTTCTAACCCTTGTACAAATCAATCCTTATTTCACGCACTTCTATCGCCTTCGTCTTCTGACCCTTACATAAAGAAAAACCCTTGTTTCATACACTTCACTCGAAGTTCACTAAAAACGAAGAAGCTTTGTTTTTTCGTGACACATAACATTGTGGAATCTTATGAAAAGTTAACTTTGCGCTTTGCATGACAGTAGTTTAAAGAAATATCTGCTAGGTACGTAGGTTATCGAATTAAAAATATAATATACTCGAACATTAAATACACACATTGTCATAAATAGACTGATTAATTCATCAACCTTCCTTACTGTATAATTAAGTCAGCTGTTGTCATTGCAAAATGTTTATGAAACCCCATTTATACCCACATCAGAACATGTTTTGCTTTTCGCTATTAGTAAGATAATTCCACTTCCCATGAACACCGGATCCAATTCAATATATTATACCCTACGTGATTATTCCCTGCAGCGCTTCTTGCATATCACGCAGTTTTTTCTTGCATTTTATGCAGGTTTTATGCAAAAATATGTCATTTTTTCTAAAAATACAAGCTGATGTCCGCAATTTCGCTCGCATGACTGGTGGAACGAGTTGAAACTAAGTATTATGATATGTCTTCAAGTACATAAACAACGTTAGCCCGGTAATTCCAATCTGATTAGGTTTAAACTAATGCAAAACGCAATCGAACGTCATATTCTTTTGATTAAAAAAATGGGAAATGCTTTCCAAAAAACCAACTTCAAATGCCACTACAAAGAGTGAAATAATTTTTATTTAAATTTTAGGTACCTACACCAATTCGAAGTCGGGCAATGTTTCATACAATCCCTAATAGTCCTTCTTACTTACTTGATGTGCGAAGAAATGACGAAGTCATAGACAATCGCCCGACTTCGAATTGGTGTAGGTACCTAAAATTTAAATAAAAATTATTTCACTCTTTGTAGTGGCATTTGAAGTTGGTTTTTTGGAAAGCATTTCCCATTTTTATTTTATACTTTTTAGTGGAAAACAATAAAATGCACAAGGCGTTGTAAAATACCCAAATTGCTTGAGGTGTGTTCATAAAATCTGAAGAGATACCTCAAATTCACCAAGATCCCATCATCAGACCCTGACTTGATGACATTAGTCATCAAATCAGTACCTGCTAGCAAATGCACAAGTAACTATAAAAAATACCCAACTCGCTTCAAGTATACTAGCAAAATTTGAAGAGTTCCCTCGATTTCACCAAGATCCCATCATCAGACCCTGACTTGATGACTTTAGTCATCAAATCAGTATCTGGTAGCATATGCACCAGTAACTATAAAAAATACCCAACTCGCTTTAAGTATACTAGCAAAATTTGAAGAGTTCCCTCGATTTCACCAAGATCCCATGATCAGATCCTGACCTGATGACCATAGGAAAACTTGGAAAATATTACTCTTTCTAATAATGCTCAAATAGTTTCATGTGTCCATACAAAATTTGAAGAGTTCCCTCGATTTCTCCAGGATCCCATCATCAGATCCTGACCTGATTAAAATGGGACCATCTGGAAACAAAACCCTCTTAAACAAAAAAAGAATTTTTCAAATCGGTCCACGCGTCTTCGAGTAATCGGTGAACATACATAGATAAAAAAAAAAAAAAAAAAAAAAAAAAAGATTCCGACGAATTGAGAACCTCCTCCTTTTTTTGAAGTCGGTTAAAAAGAGAGTACTTGACTATTTCGCGCTTATTATGAAAGTTTGTTAGTTTGAATGTCCGAAAGTTTGGATGTTTCTAACTCAATCACAATATACAACTTCAGAACTGAGTTACCTATAATTTAAAATGTAGACAGCTGGACTAACACATAAGGTACTTTTTCCCTGAAAACTCTACCTACTGTGCGCGTGGGATTTACGTGTTTTTAGTTTTTTAAACTATTATATTTCTTGCATCACCTTAGGAATTGTACTTATCTCAAAGTCCTAACTTTGAGATTTGAAGTTGTACATGCAACCCACTGGACAAGGCATCTGGAAAACTAAACTAGATAACTCGTCTAACAATGCAAGTGCTGTCGAAGGCGCTACCTAGTGTAGTTATAAATATAAAGACACATAATAAAGTACACTGGTTAATACATTCAAAGCAACGGGTGGCCAGCAATTTATGTTAAAGTGCATGTAAAATATTTTGTTTGTGCAAGACATTCCACTTCTAGGCATCGTTGAATACTCGTGAAGTTGATATAAGCTAAGCAATTAACTGTTACCTTATTATTCTTCATTTAAATTTTATTTTGTAATGCAAGTAATGCAAATTGTTCACGGAATTTATAAGATCACGAAACGGCATTAAAAATACTAGAAAATGTTTGTGTCTGGATGTTTTAATAAGTATTAAGTATTTTGTGAAAGGGAATCAAGATAATATTATTAATAAGATGTGGCTCATACCTCTTCCTTTAGAATTATACTATCCTATCCTATCCTTCCTATCCTATCCTACTAATATATAACCGCGTAAGTTTGTAAGTATGGATGGATAGATCTTTGTTACCCTTTCATGCCGCAACTACTGAACCGATTTGGCTGAAATTTGAAACATAGATAGCTTATAGCCCGGATAAACACAGGCTACTTTTTATCCTTGAAAAATCCATCATTCCTATGGAATTAGCAAAAAACCGAAATTCACGCTGGCGGAGCCGCGGGCAACAGCTAGTTATGAAATTTATTGAATAATATATAATGGATTGATAAAAAGTAGCGTCAGTTTGGGTCGTCCCAACTCCCAATTAATAATAATTAACGTAAAGATCAAAATGCTGTTTTTTTAATAATTAAAATAATTTAATCCCACCAAAAACATTCTGTAAAAAACTAGCCAAAGTCAAAATGGAGCTGCTTGTTTATCTCTAAAAAGTACTGAAATCTAGACAAAGTCGTGCCAAGTCTAAGGTTCGTTACTGCGATTTCTTTATTATTATAGTTAATGTTGCGTGACTTGGCCGTTGAAGGGTACACAAGGGTTCAAACCAGGTGCTCCATGACACCATTGCACCAATCTGTCGCCAGAATTCATCGTCAATGAGTAGCGGTTCTTGGTCTTCAACGGCCAAGTCACACAACATTAACTATAATAATAAAGAAATCGCAGTAACGAACCTTAGACTTGGCACGACTTTGTCTAGATTTCAGTACTTTTTAGAGATAAACAAGCAGCTCCATTTTGACTTTGGCTAGTTTTTTACAGAATGTTTTTGGTGGGATTTCACTTCTTTTTGTAGAAACTTCAAAATATTACAAAATATTTCTGTCCGTTTTTCTAGATACATTAACTGCATAAATAACTTTGTAATCTCATATAATTTATATGGAATTACAAAGTTATTAATGCAGTGATCACCAGGTACTCCAGATCTTCGATTATCCTAGTTTTTATAGTTTTCCCTTTATGTGGCCATTAAACCCTAACTCTGTACCAAATTTCAGCTCTCTGAGTTTATGGGAAGTACTAGTTCTATTTTGATGATCATGAGTCAGTCAGTCAGTCAGTCAGTCAGTCAGTCAGTGTCGAAAATGCGAAACTTTGCTTTCGCATAACTTCGGAACTATATGACCTACAGACTTGAAATTTTGGGTTTTAAGTATGTGATTATAGCTTACTGGATAGCGAAAATTTCAGCGTTCTGGTCTTATCCAGAGGTTCTCAAATAGGAGCCCGAAAATGCGGCGAAATGGTTCCTGTAAAGATGGTACGGCAGTTTTGCTTCGCGCTTTGACTTTGGCGGGGGCACTGCCGTGCCCCCTGATTTGATCAATAGAAGGCCCTTGCTCAGCATGGACCGCTAATAGTTTCAATATTATGATGACGTATTAAGTACCCGTTTTTTTAACTAAGAGCAAAAAAACTATTGCATGTCTTAAATATTAACACTTAACAGAATTATATGGTCACGCATACAAAACCTGCGTAATCTGAAACATGAGGCGCAAATCCGGACGAAGCTTGTTAGTGTGGAGGTCGAATATTTAACATTATTCATTTTGGAGGCATCTGGAACGATAACGGAATTAATTATTTTATCATTAACACACAATAACAGGTGTTATATAAACAAGCGATTCAAACATCTTCGAAACGATATGAGGCTGTCCAGAGACGATCTCTTCAACTGTATAAAACCTACAAATGCATATAAATGAGTTTGTATGTTTACAGGCTTGTTACCCCTTCACGCTAAAACAAGACCGAATTTCTGACAGTTCAAACTGTTATTTATTGTTTTTATTATTCTAGGGCTAAGCTAATAATAGATAAGAATAATAAACTTATACACAGGACCAAAAGTGCACATCAGACGAGCGGCATTGCCCCGCTTTATCGCGAATGCTATGTTATTTTAATTTAGTTGTAAAAAATTGTTTCTTTTGTTACAGCCAGTGAAATCCAGTCAAGGGAAGAAGTACATGACAAGACTTTCTGTTTATAAGGTAATACCATTTTTCGCTTTTTCCCGCGATCGCACCCACCAAATTTGGCAGGAACCACAGTTTTCCCTGGAATAGAAGTCCGCTGTTAAATTTAATTTTAAATCGTTATCTCAAATTATTTCAATACTTCGATATCTATTATTATTTTTATAAAACTATATTTTTATTTAATTAAAATTTTAAAATACCTATTGCTTTCCGGACAGCTTAAAATATCAACGCAGTACTTTAAAAGGGGTATATAGCCGGGGATTAATCTTTGAAAAAGGTTTTCCTAGACGTAACATTTTATAAGGAATACTACAAAGTTAACGCTGGCATAGGTAACCGCTTTGAGAAAAAGGAATTCAAGGAATGGAGAGTTATTTACTGATGTATTTTCTAATTGAATAGTACATTAAGAAATACTACCTAAATAGTCGCGTTTGTATTGCGTTGCGTCGGGAGGTGTCATGTACTTTGTTACTTTAGTGTGCACGCGCCTTAAGACTTACAATGAAGATTATACTTTTACTCTATTATCATAAGGTTCAGTTTGCAATGTCATTCAAACATTCACAGTTTAACTAGAGGTCAGAATATGACCAGTGAATCGCAAATTCCGTCGGGTCAAAAGGATTGGTTACATAGTAATTATCATATATTAGTCGCGACCTCGGCCCTAGGTGTTGTTACATGACTTTACTAGTAAATAAAATAATAATAAAGTGTTAAAGTATTTCTGATAGAAGTAGATAACGGACGGTTTTAACGGAATAATCTTCAAGCAGAAAACAAATCAACAACTTGATATAAATAATACTTACGTCAAAATCATAATTCACATTAACAATAAACGCTTACAAACCGTTAAACTCTATTGGACGACATATAAATATAATACGGCTATTAGTGTATTAATAGCATTTACACCACTATCAATTTCTCATCTCCGCCTAGAGTGTACATAAACACTGTAATGACGTTAGATGCCTGCTTCCATTAGATGAGCGGAAGCGGGAACGTTGACTTCAGTTTTTTCAAGGTTCAAACCGATTATTTTAACTCGCTAGAGCACACAATACGAGTCATAATATTTCTTACAGTTATCTAGTTATTTCGTATTTATTCGACTGGAGAAATGTGTAGTGTTATCATGTCTGGCTTTCGCTGAGTTGAATGAATACATAAATATTTTATTTACTCGTTATACTCCGTAAATCTTTGTCCGTAAATCTGCAGACGTAAAGGACGTACAACATCCTAATAATATTATAAAGGCGAAAGTTTGTGTGTGTGTATGTTTGTTACTCCTTCACGGCTCAACTACTGAACCGATTTAGCTGAAATTTGGAACATAGGTAGCTTATAACCCGGATTAAAACATAGGCTACTTTTTATCCCGGAAAAATCCGTAGTTCCCGTGGGATACTCAAAATACCAACTTTTCTAGAGCAATCTATAGCTACATCTATAGATAAATTGTTCAAGCGAACTTGCTTGAAAGCATTTTTAAAGGTTGGAATAGGGAACGATAACGGGAAAATGACGTTTCCCTTAGGATTCATAAAAAAGCGAATTTGACGCGGGCGGGGCCGCGGGCAAAAGCTGAATCTTTTATCACTATAAATGTGAAAATGGCCACTATGTAGGTTCTGAACATAGCACTGTACGCATTTAACAAGTGTGTTTTAGTTGAACAAGGGGATATCGGATAGTAATGCTATAAATAATAATGCTATAATGCTATAAATAATGCGTAATGTTATAAATGTGAAAATGGGTACCCGTATTATAGGTTCCGACATTACAACTGTTTCGCTATTAGCATTGTGTTTTAGTGGAGCAATGAGATACAGGTTAATAATATTATAACTATGAAAACGGGTACCTTTATGATATAGGTTCTGAACTAACATCTGTTTCGTTACTGACAATGTATGTTTTAGTTGAGCTGTGGGATATGGTATAGTAATTAGTAATGCTATAAATGTGGAAATGGGTACCTACCCATAAAGGTTCTGAAAGTACAATTGTTTCGCTATTTATAATGTGTGTTTTGGTTAAGCAATGGGATACAGCCTACAGGTTAATAATGCTAAAAAGGTGTTCCTGTATAGTTTCTGATATTAAAACTGTTTCGCTATTAAAAATATGTGTTTTAGTTGAGCAATAGAATATGTGATAGTAATTATGCAATAAATGCGAAAATGGATACCTATAAGGTAAAGGTTCTGAAATTATTTCACTCTTAAGCGGATACGTTGATTTTATTTTCGTCCTTCTCACTCTTATGAATACGTTGGTGGGTTAGGTTAGGTTAGGTTAGTATGCAGCGTTGCGGAAGAATATAACAGAAAAAGGTTGTTTTACCTAATTACTTCAAAAACTAAGCCAGTTATTTAAATGTCGTTCTGAGCGTTTTTGGGAATTATTTTTTACCGATACATTAAAACAAAAATTACAATTATGTCCATCGTAGTTTTCGATGGAAATTAGAAAAATTGAGATTTTGGAGCAATTTTTGGGAAAACTTTTTGGCGAGAAATTTTTATCCAATCGTGTTTCTGAAGTTAGGTTAACACATATGCTGTTTTTTTCCCAGAAAATCCAGGACTCCCACGGGATTTGTAAAACCCCGAAATTCACGCGGGCGAAGCCGCGGGCAAAAGCTAGTAAATAATAATAATTCTTGCAACTTTTCATCTCTAAGTACGGTGCCTTAATTTGCTATAAATCCTTTTAACGTTTTCTAAATTTTTCCTGCTAAATTCGTCATAAAGAAGTTCAAGAACAACTCAGAATGTACTCGTATTTCTAACAACTTTTACTTGTAGCACTCTATCGGAAAGTTGAAAATCATATTCAATGAAACTCTTATTAGACATCGAACCAATCAAACCGTTAAGTAACATTACAACGCACTTTAATATGATAATACTAATAACGCTATAAGAAGGCTGTTATTTCTCTATCAATTCCTCATCTAAGCTTACAAAGCTCCAGCTTAAATGCAGTAATGACGTACAATATAATAACACCTTTCGTGGATGAGTCAAAGGTGGAAGCGAGAGCGGGCGTAGGCCTTCATTATTATTTTAACAGTTACCTTGTTACAATACTTTGGAATTATTAATAATAATAGTACTGGTGACAGTGTCTATGCAAGGTTGATATAGATAACTTCATAAGCAAGTTTAGTTTTCTGCTGTACGTGATCAAATATGGAATTAGGGGATTCGTAGAGGAATCGGCACCTTTATAACCGTCATCTTAATTCGATATCATAAGTAGGATTTCTGTAAGCATGATCAGGTTTTTATTAGACTTTTAAATCTGTTATATTCACCCTTTCGGCTCTTTCGTATTCGCGATATCAGAAGTAAGAAACCGAGGCATGTACCCTTGAATTATCGTAGTTAAGAGCGTTTAAAGTTTTTAAATATATCGCATGCTTTAACAGTGATTAAAATCATCGTGAACTAACTATGAATATTGTTCTTAAAGTTATGAAAAAGAATGATCACATGTACTCTGCAAGTGCCATATTTGCACTTAGTCTGCGTGGTAGATTAGCTGGATACACATTTTTAGGGTAGATTTGTGCTCAGTTGTGAACAGGCAATTGGTTGAGATTAGAGCATCCTGAGAGTAACTTCTCACAATCAAGAAATAAACACGGACCCGCGCTGCCGCGTTTCCGCTCACACTGTGTCTCCTCCCGGTCCGCTAAGTCTCAACATATATTTAGCATATCTCCAGCTACCGCTATTTATTAATAGCGATCCGTTAAACTCAAACTCAATTAACATTGGATTTGCTCCTCATCTCAATCAATTCTAAACAGATGGTGTTTGGGACAAGTTGCAAACATTACCTATTAGGATATTCCTACATTGAACGACTGACTTTTTAGATTTCATTTTAAAAGGCAAGGAGGACATAATTCACATCTTTCTATTCGAGTTACTACGTACACCTACAGTTATTTCTTATGACAATCATGTTTGAAAATTGTAATTGAAGGAATCAATTCTTTTTTCAATCAAATAAAAGAGTTTTGTATTTCAAGTCATTGCAATATATTGGTCCCTCTGTCCTGACACATCAACTCTATTTACAATAAAATCGCTAGCAGCCGGCTACAATGGTCTTCATATTAAAATACTTCCAAAATACTGGTACTTCAGAACCTCAAACACGGCAGTGGTATCCATCTCTGCAAGAACAGTCCTTACACCTGGTAGGACTGGTAATAAGTTTGTATAAAGCAAGTAAAGTACTAACCAGTAGTTCTACGTATAAATAAACAGGTGCCCACTCGCACAAGAAATCTTGGACCGAGCCTCCATCCAGGAAGAAGTTAATGCGTTCTGATTGGTCCGGCATCCTGTTTTAATAAGCGACATCTGAAATGCTTGATGGGGTAAATAATAAATTATGAGCCAATATCATTTGCCGTAGAGGAAATTATTACTTACTCGTACTGTGTCTGATGTTTTGTTTCTACCTATAATTAGACACCCAGGCTGTAAATTGATGAATGTATTGCATATCACAATGAACATCATCGTTATTTGAAAAACTCGATAACATAACATGATTATAATGGCTTACTATCCCATTGAAATTCATTAGGTACCAGTGTTTATAGTAGTGAAAATTAGCTTACCATTAATCAACATAGGTAAATCAACAGGATCGATGGAATTTGAAATCAGATTTGGTCGTTTCCTTTCCTCCATCGTTATAGAGCAAAGTAGGCTATTGATTCCGATATTATTATCATCACTAAATATTATACAACAAAACCATATGCCACGTTTGTGATTCTGTTTACGATAAACTAAAAAACTACTGAAAGGATTATGATTTAAGGTGGTTTAGAGAAACTAACAAAATTATGAATACGCAACGTAGTAATCAATAACGCTACTTATCTGTAAATTATGTCAAAACATTTCATGTGAAAATTTAATTGATTTTTAAAAGCCTTAAACCTGCATTAAGAATGTATTAGCATAAAACATCGATGCAAATCGATTGATGTTGCGGTAATCGATTTCCTTTTAAACCACTTGTAATAACTCATTTGATATTCGTAATGAGTTTTTTAGGGATCCGCAAGAAATATTGCTATTAACCGTTTATTAGGAGGTGCACTTTTTATCACGTTTATTACAAGTATATTACTAAATTGCATCTTATACTTGTTATTGTTATTGTATTATGTTCGATCGAAAGTGGAAAGCAGTCTGACGTATTTTTCTGTTTCTCAGTGGGGTAATAGGGATAAATTATAGGTACTTACTAGATTCTCCTGTCAAGGCTTCTGTGGTGTTTCGCACCTGCCCGAAAAGTCTCTCTCCGGTCGATTATGCCAGATTTTACAACGCCAGTAGCTTTTACTAGATATAAATTAAGGAATAAAAGGGTCTATCGGTAATTATGTAAAATTAATGCAATTTCTTCGCAAATACTGGCCACCGTAGCTTGAATTCAGTCCGCGTAAGATTTTTTACTACAATTTAAAACTATACGGGACCACGGTCTTTGGGCTCGCGTGGCCGCTTTCTTTTGACCCCATCCATCCAATTTCACTAATGATGAGCTTCAACATGATACTCGTATGAGCATAACGGGAGGCGTCATTACTTTTCGGATCAATCAATTGCCGTGAATTGGGCCGCGGCAGGACACCTACCGTGACATCAATGTTAAATCGATTGATGTTCCGATTAATCGATTTTAATCACGGGTTACATTAATTTATCATTATCATTCATAATAAATTTGTGATATCAAACCAGGAATTTTTACACTTTTAATAACTGGAGAGAAACTGTGAAGCAAATGGGTTTTAAAACTCTTACTTAATGTTTCTTTGTAGTCAGATAAAATATATATTTTCATGAGATTTTAATGCACTGCAATGTATAAGTATTTTTACGTACTTTTGTAATTTAGAATTATTTTTTCCATCTATCCATTTAAAACTGACACAATTTTAGAATGCATTTTTCTAGCCTTTGATTATTAATCTATTGTAAGAATTTGGTTAGTATGTCCGGCAAGCGAACGTTTTTTAATTTAAAACTTCACTGTAGAATAAACACTTGTAACTTGCTTGTAACATTTTTTTATGAAACATACAAAGATCAAAAGCTCATCAAAATATGTTCCAAAAGAATCCTGTTTAACCGCTGTTGATTCACTTTTACTGCTATTATCTCGACCCACCTAATCATCGACGATTTTATGTGTATTATTAGGGTAACGGAAGAAATCGTAAAATTCTGGTTTACGGTCAAAAAATTAGATCTGACCAGGTCATTCACCTGTGTGCCTTACAATATGTGCCAGGGAATGACTCGTGTGTAACATTTGTAACCAGCTGGTTTGATGATGTGTTGAGAGAACGAGTAAAACAATATTTATCGCGATTTTAGAGTTTTAAGAACAAGATAAAGATAAAATTTAGGGTATTATAATGAAATAGCATTCTCTATTCTGTAATTGAAATAGTGCTGACATCATAGTGTACTTAAAATACTAATAATGACAGTAAAATGTTTCAATGTATTTATCCTTCTCACCAACCTATCAATTGAATCCACTTCTGGATTCTGTTCTCTTGTATTGTTGGTCTTCATTCTTGAAGGGCAGTGAACAAGGGTTGTGAACTTGTGACTTGCAGTGTAAGTTATCCGCATGGTTCGTGGGTTCTTAATATCAAACCATCAAATACATAATTCCGCCAAGCAATTGAGCGTTCCGTTGCGCTGCTTCAAACCGATAGGGTCCAGTGCGATGTTTTTCAGCAACCCATAGGGGTTATTCCACTTCCAAGTTCCAAGTTAATACTAAGTTATAACATCGGATGCATATTTAATGTTATGTGAGGTAGCATTTAGTACTAACTTGTAAAAAACATCGCAAAGCACGAGTAGAGTTTATTTTCATAAGAGCCTTAAAGTCTTATATTCTATGACCTGTGTGAAAAATAAAGATAACATTTTCATTTATGATTGCAGTGGGTCTGTTAGCACGAAGCTTGTCATGCCATAACAAGCAAATATTGTTGAGATCGCACCATCGCACTTACCCCGTCCTCGAGTGCACTTGTCGTATCCTTGGCCGTCAGGTCCGCGTCAAATAACGGTCAAACCTGTCCGCGATAACTTGCAGTCATAGTCATTGCTCGTAAACTCCGTCACTTGGTTTATTACCACGCTATTCATACCTGGGTAGGCAAACTTGTGCGAAGTGTCCTCTCCATCTGACATATAAAAGGAGCCCTACGAGTAGTAGCAATCTGTTTGCGTAGATAATATAAAAGGTGACTGACTGACTAGCTAACTGACTGACTTATTATCCGACTGACTGATGTATCTACGCTCAGCTTCAAAATGGATCGGGCTGTTTGGCAAACAAATACTTACCTAGGTATTATACGACAAACTAAGCATCCGCGAGTTTTTTGAAAAAGCAGCCCGTATTTATCTCTACTTCTGTAAATATGAATGTATTTGTTGAAAAAAGACTGAACAGAGCGCGATCCAAATACAAAAAAATATGTTGGAAAAAATTATTATGACCGTACCGTATTTTCTCGGTGATTTCTCCCACTTACGAGAACAATTATTTTCTTAATCCAAAATATTCCATCAAGACCTCTAGCCATGGCAATCCGATAGATGGAAATAAATTCAAAAAATATAGAAAAATACGCGGAAGTCGTGTGATAAATTTAGCTATCATTTTCATGTTTTTTTTTATTTCGTTCCATTTCTATCTATATCTTTCGTATCGCAATATGACATATGGCTACTTTTTAAAGTTAATTTTAACAACAATTAAGTTTTAACAAAAAAAACATTTTTACAAAAATTAAGTTTTAACAGCACGCGGTATAGTACACAAGCACTGTTAAAACGATATCAAATATTGCATAAAGCTGGTATTACGCCATGATACAACTTAACTGTATGCTGGTTAGTCATTACTAAGCAACATAAAAACTGCAAGTAAGGTTGCATTGCACCGTACGGCCGTTTTAAAATAACGCATGCAAAATCACTGCTCATTACATCTCTTGACTAGCTTGTCTTTAGAGTTACGGTTGTGGACAGATTGATGGAACAAGCGCGAGCAGAGAGCATTCTCTAATGATCGCAAGCCAGTAAAGTTATAATTATTATAAGTAGATAGTAAGCTACGCATATTTTACACTAAATAGAGATTGCCAGTTTATCACTGATTATTTATTTATTTACATCCACTGATTTACATCATATTATATTCGATATTATGCACACCAGGATTGGTTCGTTGGACTATATCCAAAAAAAAACTAAAATTATTACAATAGAAATCCTACGGCGCGGCCAGTGCCCTTGGAATATACTTAACTATTGAAACAGTTACAATTTTCTTCTTCTTGTCTGTATTCCACACTATACTTCTATTAGTTTTTCCTTCAACCTTTCCTTTTTAGGAACAGTATTTCCTTCTTCCACTACAATAATGTCTTATTGTTTAGTCACCATTTTTGTTTCAGTTATACCGTCCATTTCGCTTTTTGGGTGCTCTTCCATTTCTTTGTCCTTTACTTATAATACTTGATATTTTTCTACAGTCATAATTAATCAATGTTAGAATCAGTAGATAAATATAACGTACATAATTTAAAATCCCAAGTATTTGGCTTTCGCTTATTGTTGTTGTAGATTTTGTTGATGAAAAATATGGTTCGGCCATTCTCACAGTATCTGCACCCATCATTAACTGGGTGACCGGTACTTTTTTATATACAGGAAGCGGGATACCGGTCCCACCGTTACATATTGAGCTAGTCAACGCCGAACCTGTTGATACTGCATTAATCTATTACTAATTAAATGAGGATGAATTTCTAACGGTACCCACTGCATTTATCAAGCCAGTTTTAACTTCTCTAAACTGTAATTTATAACTCACACTAGAGATTTCATTTATTTGTTACTAGCTGTTGCGCGCGGCTTCGCCCGTATGAATTTCGATTTTTACATATCCCGCTATACTGAGTCAATCTTATTTTTAAAACTTTTAAAGGAGAACAATACCGTCACGCATGATTTTTCCGCAACTTCAACCGCTTATGCAGCGCACGCAATAGAAGCTCTATAAAATGGATCAATTTTTCCCATTTTTGCAACATCATTAATTGTTGCTCCGCTCCTATTAGTCATAGCGTGATGTTATATAGCCTAAGCTCTTCTTCGTAGAAAATATCGTGCGTTCATTCGCAATTTAGACGTGGTCAGTGGTCACTGACGCACAGCCGTGCTATTCTGCAAAAATACTTAAAAAGCAGCGACGAGCGTACATCTATGCATCTATGAATTCGTCAAGTGTAACAAAATTAAATTGCATGCCATCTTTGGTATGGCAGGTATCTGACAGCTTTTTCAGGGATGTACATTTTCAAGAGTGGTGGTGGTTTTAATTTTATGTTTCATTTATTGACAGCCTTGATTACTGAGTTTTAAGAGCGTGCGAAGAAAGATTAATATTAATGGCATAGAAAGACCAACTGGTAGTTATAATTTTTGTGACAACTTTGATTGAAATAGAGTAACTTTATTACGTTAATATTGATTCTACTTAAATTTGCGAAATAAAGTTGAGAAGTCATTCAAATTAGTTTCTAAAATTTTTAAGTTGACTTTGCTATGTAATACAAATTGTACACGTGTTTGTACGTAAAGCCCGTGTAAAATCTAGACAGCAATAAGCATTTTCAAATGTAAATAAAACCGCTACTCGACCTAACAAATTGCACTCAATTAGGAGCGTAACATTTCGTACACCATTGTCAATTACGTATGCCATTTCACAGTAATTGTCTCATTCACAATATAGGCTTTTAGAGAGTTGTTGTGGTACATTTGGCGCAGGTATAGAATTAGTCACTAAAACTGTATCTAGCCCGCAGATTTTAAAATCTTGTAGAGTTTTCATACTCATATTTACAGCTTATGCAAACTATACTTAAGTTCTTGTAATTATCACAATATTATGCGACAAATATCATATTGACGTTTTACAAGAGCCTGTACGTTAGGCCTATGTGAAATAAAGATATTTTGACTTTGACTATGAAATACAACATCCTCAACAGTGCGTTAAACATATACCTACTCGTTTGTTATAACATTAGAAGCATTATTGTAAAATTAGACCTTTTAGCCCTGGTCTACCCTATTTAAAGAAGTCTCCGTTTTATTACAGGAAGTGATTCCAAGTCGGTGTAGCATTCCCAGTCTACGATTGATGTTTTATTACTCTGACCACGCAAAAGTTAGTTCACTTGTTAAATGTTAATTAGACGCAAATCGTAAAAAGGTTAATGTATGCGTACCCTTATCAAGAGGACCACCATTAGGTTAAAAAAACCTTGTGAAATTTAAGAACTAATTTACACGGTGCCCGCCGCATGTTAGCCCACCTGGTGCCTGAACATTCCGGCTGATCCAAAAGGCAAAAAATAAAATCTGACTGCGATGCCTTACCCTTAATCCTTTTTTTAGGGTTCCGTAGCCAAATTTCAAAAAACGGAACCCTTATAGATTCGTCATGTCTGTCTGTCTGTCCGTCCGTATGTCACAGCCACTTTTTTAGCACAAAATTCTCAAAGATTTACAAATGGATTTTAAAATATACCTAAGCAGCAATTAATATAAAGAAGCATTCTGAGTCACAGGTTATCAATAAAGAGGCAAATATACGTATTTTAGATATACCTATGAATATTTAGATCACTACATACAAAATTGTTAAACAAAATATAATGTGTGAAATATAGAATAGTTATTGGTATTCTGTTTTGATTTCCATTAGGAATCGTTGTTCCGTGTGAACTTTTTTTAAAATATTTAAAGAGAAGTTGCTCGCACCAATACATACATATTTTTACGTAAATTAATTTATACAGTCTCCCACGTATTTTTAGACCCACTGAAGGAAATAGCGTCTCCTCTTGAAATAAAAAATAAAAAGGGCTTGGCTATAGCCCAACAATCAGCGAGCCAAAAATTAATTTATCATGCCTTCGAGACCTATAGGGATTTATAGAGAATTAAAGAAAATAAAATACACGAATATTATATAAATATTTTAGTGTGTTGTATTTCGCTCAGGTTGGATCTAGTAGGTGTCTTCCGCCGAGCCTGGTTACTAGAAAAAAGTCATTAAAAATATTACTCAGCCATTTGAAATTAGTACGACAATATTGGGGCATATGGTTACCTCCCATCAGGAGAGATCGCAATGCATGTCTTAATTTAAAACTTAAAGTAAAAAAATATATAAGCATGATAGAATCGATATGGCATACAATTTTACGTTCATCCAGGCATAGTTTCTCATAATTATCGACGGGCACGAATAAAACTAGCCAAATTAGGGCGAGGGATAAATCAAGTTGTAATAAATCAGGCGACTCATGGGAACCTGATGTAGCGGTCGCCACTAGAGCTGGGGCCAGGAAACAGGCGACTTTTAGCGAGTAGGCGTGCAGCAATCTATGAGGTCGCACAGTGCTCTAATGGTCACACACTAAACATCCTGGCTGTGTTACTTGCTACTTTTAAACTTAGAACGCCTGCGTGCGATAAATTGTTACACAAACATCATCGAATGGCTCTGGATCCCGAGCCATTCGAATTTCGATGATGATTTGTGAATAAATATATTCAAGTAATATTTTCTATGACAATATTTAAATAGAGTTTATATTATGTGTGTTGAATGCCAGCATAACAGTTAAGTTGTCGTTGGTTTTACTCCCAAGACACAGGTTGTTGCCTAGTTCGGGAGTCAGAGATTATTTAAAATTGCAACCTTTTGTTGGGTACTAAAATTTGTTTCATTTGGTTAGACGGACAATTCAAAGATATCAGGTAAAAGTCAATAAAAAAAGAGTTAGCTTTATTTGTATTTTAATTGTTTATTTTAACATAAATATTCCATATTGTATTAATATCATAACAAAACAATATTGAACATACCCAAACACTTTACGTCAGACATAACTTCCGAAGAAAGAAACCTTCTGAAGAAAAAATCTAGGGGCTCCGGGCACTCGTTCTAACAGTAGTGAAAGTTTTAATTATAACGAATATTAGATCCAAAATATAATATTATGGAACTACTTCTGTACTCAGGTTTTAATAGTTTCGATCGATTCTTGTTATATACTTCTCTAACTATAACTTTTATTGTTGAATCGCCAAGATTTTTTCTGCGATTTTTTCGATCGAAAAAATTGTAGTCTGTTATTACAAAAGATACAATTCCATGCTGGTTCCATGGCTCCGATGTGCTCATAAACAACCTCTTGTTTAGCGGCCGCACTTACTGAACCCTCCTTATTTGTCTACAAGCAATCTAGTACAGTTAGCTGCAATATCACAATAGGTTTTATCGTGCGATAAAGTCGTGATGTACACTCGGCTTCAGACTTGATAGAAGATAAAAACATAGCTATACATTTTAATATATTTTTTCAAAAATTCTGTACATTTATACAAACAATATTACGGTAGTATCATTTTTGAAACATTCTGATTAATGTCCAGCAATAAATTCTCGCGCCAAGAAACTTAAGCAAAGTAGCTCGTAAAAGGTGTATTTGAGTTTTTATTCCTACCAGAATTCTAAGGTTATATAAACCATAAAAAATAGTTTGGTGAATATTATGCTGAAAGTGTCATTTATTGCGCTTATTTATGTATGCTATCTACTAAACATCGGCCTATATTCTTCAAAAACACATGAATCATGATGTTATATCTAAAGGGCACGGACAAACTGATTCCAAGAGTACAGCGAATGTAACGCAAATTCTTTCAGTTCAAGGCTTAACAGTATATACCATTCTTGTTATCTTCGTTCTTTTATGTTTATCTGGCTTTAAAAATAAGGTTATTAATTCGATTGTAGCATCGACAGTTTGCAGAGCAATCTATATAGGATTCTATATAAAACCAAATTTCATGATTGAGTATGTATTTTTGTGAAACACAAAAATAAATACAGTAGTTCAAGTTTCACATGAATAAGCTGTATTTCATCATGAATTACTGTATTTTTTTGGAATAAATGGATCGTTTGACGTTTGTTTACCTTTTTTCACTTACACACTAGCAGTCGTAACACGGAAAAAGAAGTCCGATTTTTTTTTTTTGAAAAATAGAAAGAAAATCAGTTATTTGAAAAACCGTAACGAAAAGTACCTTCGTTACAGATTACTGACCCTGATAAACTCTGTCTTGTTTGTCGTAAGTCGTAACATACACTGCGCAGTGGGTTCGGTTTGTCTCTGCCCTTGTAAGTTGACAGTGCGTGATGTTATATAATAAATTGTTGTGTTTTCGCGCGTTCTCAACTCACGAAGGTCAACGTACACCGACAATGGCTCTGTTTATGTAACGCCGAATAACACTACGTTACGCGCCGCCGGGTATGGCTCGAGACACACCGAGTACAATAAAATCTAAGAGCTAAATTGTGAATTCAATTAAGACAATAATTGTAATGGCTATATATATACTATCTATTGTCCGCCAATCGTACATCGCCCGCGTGAATTACATTTTTCGTAAATTTTTTCGGTAAATACCCATTTTTAATTATTCTGTTATTCAGGACGTATAGAAATAAAAACTATGAAAATCGGTTCAGCCGTCCTAGAGTTCTAAGTGTTTTTTAACAAACCCAACTTCTTAGTTTTTTTTTATTTTTTGTCAAAACTGCATTTTTAGGAGAAAGTTTAAAAAAATTAATGACACCCGACATTGTTTTTTTTTATTCTATAAATATAAATAGAAGACATTTAATTCATTATTCTTCTACATTCTAAGCATTTTATTGAATTTGAATACATTATTATTCTAGTCAATTTGAAATTATTTAATGTCTTTGAGATAAAGTATTCGAATAAAAATTAAATGACGGCCATTAAAGTCGTAAGTTTTGTAAACTGGCAAACTCACCAATCAAAACTTATAGGTATTGAAAATAATATTTTTTTTTCATACATTTCGTTTTATGCCTTATTTCCACGCTTGCCAAGACTCGGCAAGCATACACAAGCACAAGCGTGTAAACGGGGTGTTTGGATTGCCTTGCGAGTGCTTGTGGATGCTTGTTTGAGATCCAATCGAGTGTCGGTTTTGGGACACAGATCAAAGGGCGCTTGTGGCAAGCGCTTGCGACGCATTCACGCGTTGGTGCGCGTTAAGTAGCCATAGTGATCTCGTGTAGAGCGCATGTTTAATTTTTTTGTTTAAAATGCCACTGGTCGAACGAAGAGTGTTTATCGTTTCTGGAATATTATCAGAGTGAACCGACCCCAAATAACCCCATATTCATCCCCCAAATACGTCAATCATAAAGATAAAAAGAAAGTTGCAGATGCTTGGAGTCGTCTTGCCGAGTTAACGGGAAGCCAATAAAAGCCAACACAAATTCGGCGTCCGCCATGCTTGCGTGTTGATAGCACAGTGAAGCATTCACAAGCGTGAAAACGACATCCAAGCAAGATTTGTGGGAAGCTTGCTGCTTGTGTACGCTTGCCAGTTGCCGAGTCTTGGCAAGCGTGTAAACCCGGTATTACGAAACCATTAACGCGCAATTTCGTCTTCAACTGGCCATTGTTTGTGTTTTATTCTGGTTTTATAATGCATAAAACCATAGCATATAGTCGTTTATAAAGCAGACATTCATTTATTTTGCAGCCGCTTTAAGAGCCAGGTGTGTCCCCGTCTTCATGCATTCACGTACACGTAGTTTTAACGCTGATTCGTGTTAACTGTACTTTTATCGGAGTGCAGTGGCGGATATCAAAAAACCTCATGTTTGCGGTCGCCACCAAATTGAGACTTGCGTACTAACTGTTTCCATTGCCTTACGATTTTGAGTATATACGAGTAAAATTCAAAAGTTATAACGTACTGGTTTGTAACGCGAGTGTAACTTAAAAATAAAAAAAAATAACAAAGTAAATATAGGTTTTTTTTTGTTTTTACATCAATCATTTTTCCTTTATCTTCCGAAGAGATTTCCATGATAAATTCCGTGACTGTTGCTCGAGATTAGCTTTTGTTAATTGTTAGTTTCTAAATTGATCTGCCCATACCAAGCTTTCTCAATAACCTAACACACAAAATTACACATTCATTACATTCGAAAGTACTTTCGAATACAGATGATCTGTAAAATCAATATCTATTGATAGAAACATTGTCATAGTTTTAGTATTTGGAACTACGAGTCGCTATAACTTACCAGCATTCTCAGTTAAATTTTCTAATTAAGTATTTTAATTAATTCAACCAAATAATTTCACCTAAGTACAATCTTGACTATGTTTGTATCTATGTTTGTGTCTACGAGTATAAGTAACAGCAAAATCAAGAGAAACACGGGAAGCCACAAAAACACATAATATAACGACTTAGTAGTCGTTTTTATTTTTGAATAAACAGATTCTAAAAATGTGTAGGAAGAAAAAAATGTCACCCATACCTACCTGGCATCTAACCACGCGACGCCTTAATCTGATTGAAGAAAACGTCCGCGGAGAATGTAAACAAACTCTTATGGCTATTTCTCCCGCCACAATGGCTTTACAGCTATAATGTTCTCTATTAACTGTTACGAAATTGTTTCATCCGATTTTGTGATTATTATTTAGATAAGGAGTAACTGTACAGCTAAACTTTTCTTTTTTGGCTTAATTTTAACACTTTCACGTCACTCCATTAAATACTTGTTGTTTGGAATATAGTTGATAATCGACTGAAGACTTAATTTCATAACCGAGTGAATGATAGATGTGCTAGAGTAATCTCATGCTCATTTATATGTCCTACTACTAGGCGTAGACTTCCTCTCAGAATAACAACTACGGGTTTGCGGGCTTCGAACGCTTTTGTGAATAATATGGAGAACTGTTAGGCATACAGGTTTCCTAACGACTAATAGAGTGCATTAGTTAAATTGTGCCATCAACTAAGAGGAAAATAATATAGTATGATGATAGTATGATGACCTATTGATTTTATTAAAATTTCACTTTTCTCGATTTCAGATGTGACAAAACCCATCATGGCAGCCACAGACGGCCAAGTCGTGGTAGCAGCTTGTCGCTGGTCTGATGAAGGCCACTACCTCAGAGAGTTTGCAGTGAAGAACCGACTCCCGAACGTCGCAAAAATCATCAAGGGCCAATATGGAGGCCTCGGAGTACCGACTCTGCCCAGCCCGGGCCTACAGAGCACGGCTCTGCTCATCTCTGCGGGAAAGAGAAAGAAAATCATTGCCCAAGCAATCAAACTAAAAGAAGGGAGACGCATGGTCAGCGTTGGTCCGCGAATTGCTATTCCTGATACTTACAAAGGCTACTTTGAATTATTGAGTGAAGAAGGTAGAGCTGTCAGATGTATAGAGTCCGTAGCGGAATTAGCGAGAAGAAAGCTTGAGGACGGATGCTTAGTAAGAGAACCAATTAGAGTAATATGCGCTAAAGTAGACTTAGATGGAAATGTCACCGCCGATGGAGCGAGAAACTTACCAGCGGGTGAAGTGATAATGCCGAGAGGAGAAACTTTTTTAGGAAAAAGTAAATATTTAAAGTGTACCGACTCAAAGGGTGACACTATTCTGCTAAGTTTAGATCAGAGAGGAAAGTTCTCAGCAGTGGCTAAAGAGGAGAACATTAGCGGAGTGCATACAGCAAAAACATTACTCACAAAACGGTTGCCAATAACTGTCAGACTTGTGCATGGCACACCACCTCGAGGACTAAAAAGTGCAAACCATTTCGTACCAGAACTGAGATTGTTATCTTTATTCGAAGAAGATCACGTGTTCGCATTACCATTACAAAAAGAAGGCAACGCGTTGGTAGCATTACCTCTAGCGGCTCCTTTGAAAATGTTAAAATGCAAAAATGAAGAACAGATAAAAAATTTCATGGAGTTTTCTAGATTAGTAGAAAAATGTAACAAGTTGCTGGTAGACGTAGTAGATCGAATACACGTGCTAGATGGTAAACTTGGAGACCCGAAAAGGCTCCTGAACGCCCCACTTCTCGCTCCACCTTTAATAAAAACTGGTTACTTCCTAAGAAGAAGCGCGTCATCAGATACAGCTAACCAACAAAAATACATAAACCGCCATAGTCATATTTACAGCAGTCACAGAGATGAAAACAGTGTTCCGGATGAATATGACGAAATTGATCAGATATATGATTACGTTAGAGGCTTTGCTCCTTTACCTAAAAACATCAAAGCATCCTACTCGAATGAGCCAACAAGACACGAGTCGGCACCCGCCTCACCTGCAGCCACACCGATCCACATGCCTTTAGTAACAGAAATAAAACCAGAACCGCCTCCCATAGAAACCATTCCTACTAAAAAACCCTTCAACCAAAAAGCTGAAAAGCGCACCCGCAAAACTGCCGTAGCTACAAAAGAAACTCCCATAACCGTTTACAAAGAAAAATGCATCATGGCTCCAGCACCAAATTTACCCAAATTGTATATTAAAAACAGTGTAAACAATAGTAAAGGTAGAATATTGGTCAGTCAAAAAAGTCACTCGCCGACCAAAGAGGCTCCTAGTCCTGGCACTAGTCCAATTCGACCTCTTACAAAGGGCGATTCCCCAATCTTTAATATCCGGTACAAAAGCCTTTCAAACATACACCAAGCTATGGAACTGGACGGCACGTTGGATTCGAGTCACTCAGGTGGAAGAACGTCTGGGGATTCAGGCAACGGTCCGAAACTACCAGAGAAGCGATGTAGAAAACTAAGCAGACCCAAGTCCTTAACGAATTTAGTGTGGGAACTTAAAGGTTGTCCAGTGGAAACAAATGAAAAACCAAAACCTAGAATTAAAAATGAAGGCTACAAGAAGATTGGGAATAAATTGTCTTTGGGGGCTCAGAAGAGAGTACCAACGCTGTACCTTTAATTTTTGGTAAGTAACTTAAATTAATTTCTCATTCCCCGAAACTTTTTATATTTATGTAGGTATGATAATATGAATTGTTCATTTAAAATCTCGTATAGATAAAAAGTGCTTGCAAATTAGATGTGTTCATAACATCCTTCCTTGTATACGCTTAGCTCTATTATATGCTAAATAAGATTTCGCAGTAAATGCAAATCTATCTTGTATTGGCGGATCATCTTTAAATGTCAAAACTTTCACGCCTTGAAGTTCACCTGTGCCTGCTTCAAGGAACTACGCAATGTGCCTGTACCTAATTCTAATACAATGGACGCCTTGTGAGTTGTGATGTACCTACAAATACGAGAACGGTATTATCTTAGATCTATATATAGATAGCATCTCTACCTGTTGTGTAAATTAAATTTTTATCTTTTTTTATATCTCATTAAAACATACTTAGACAAGATTTTGTCATTAGTAAAGGATTACCAGACAAGATAGATTAAATTTAATATTATAAATAGATTATGTTTAGGCAATAGACAAGAAATTTTCAGAGGTAATTTGATGACTTTAAACTATTCTATTGTGGATATTTTACTGATTGGTTTCGAAATTAATAAGACATCGTTGCTGTAACATCACATTATTTCGGAAAGCCGAGCTTTCCTGTGAATCTTCCAATAGATATAATGGCCTATCACGATCCCGCTTGCAACATCGAA
Organism: Coenonympha glycerion; assembly: GCA_963855885.1. Taxonomy (NCBI): domain Eukaryota; kingdom Metazoa; phylum Arthropoda; class Insecta; order Lepidoptera; family Nymphalidae; genus Coenonympha; species Coenonympha glycerion. Next base: position 11,088,287 of record OY979631.1, read on the forward strand.
ACACGCAATGTCTTGTAACCTTAGACCTATACTTGGTACTATTTGCACAGTAAGTATTTAATCAGCGGAAGCTTATTAACCTTCTGTTAGTTACCCATACCATTACGTGATCCAAAATTGGATTGACATTTCCCAAAGTGAATAACTATCTGATACTAGATATTTGACTTTGATGCAGGTTTATGGCAATGATAATTGCGCAAAACCACACAGTGACATGATTTTCAAAAATCTTTATAAAAACATAGTACATACTAAACAAAACAAGTTTTTGTATAGAAAATTATCCGTATTCCTCTCAACGAACCCTTTCACTTGGTGCGTACCCAACACAACTAAAAATATGAAAAAAAAATGAAATATGAAAAAATATGATAAAAGATGGCAGACTAGTTATTTTTAAAGCACTTCTGTAATATATGCGTATATATTACAGAAGTACTTTAAAAATAACTAGTCTGCCATCTTGTGTGTTCCGCCATTTTTTTTTATAATTGATAGGCTTGCGCTTGAGTACAATCATGTCTGATTGGCAGAAATGATGAGGTCTAAGATGAAGGGCATCTTGCCTAGAAAATGCCTATTCAAAATGCCTCTTGAAGGCACCCAGATTGTACTTGGCTGGGAACACGGAAGCTGGCAGGATGTTCTAAATCTTAGCAGTTCGTATCAAAAACATGGAGGAACGCCATATCGAATTTATGACGTCACACGGCTAACCATATATTATTATTGTCGTCCAAATTAAACGTGTATAAAAATTTCATCTCTATCGCTGAAGACATCTGCTTCGAAATTGAGTTAAAAGATTCCAATCGAACAAGCATACTCGTACTATTGCAAGTTATATCAAATCTTGTAAAAAATTGTTAGCTTGATGAATATAATATGTTGGTATACAATATGGTAATTTTAAATGTCAAGGTTATGGTTAATAGTATTTAATTAAAATTATTCATAATATTCATAATTGCATTGCATACATTATACATGCATTACTCGTACAATCGCTTGCAAATTAAGGCATGCATTTTGTCGATTAGGTACCGTTTCCAACAAAAGAAATGATAATCAAATGCAAAGCGCTTCGTATTAAAATACGACAGTGCTTATTTACATAAAATAGTTATTAAGCTGTTAGTTCAATTACTAGGTACTATGTATTCAGGTATAAAGCAGTTTTAGGTATGACCGAGTCGAATGTTTTAGTCGTAAATTATTATAGTGCTCGCTACTGCAGACCTATTTAATAAAAACATAAACCATTATTATGTATTTTTACACTAATAACTTTAACTTAAATAATTCCTTTTTAAATTCTTAATTAAAAGTTAAAACAGTATCCAATATTGACATTATATGAAAAAAATCTGAATGGAACTAGACTGACTTTTATATCAGTCCGCTAAGAATCAAAATAATCCGCTATGTTATAGTGCTGATAAGAATCCGCTAAGAAAGAGTTGTAGCTTCATCCTAAATGGAAGAAAACAGAGGTCCGATTGCGTAAGAAAAATGTATGCATCGTTATCGTAATCGCTGGCGAATTCTGCCCGCGATCGGTTGACGAAAATCAGGAACCCAATCAGCGGGCCGAATTAGTAAACGATTACCTACAATAAAACAATGAGGGCAGATCGAAAAAAAAACCGGTCAAGTGCGAGTCGGACTCGCGCACCGAGGGTTCCATACCACAAAAGAAGTAAAACATTGAAAGAATCACTTTTGTTCATAAATTTACGAGTATAATTTACATGTAGGTACCTACTTTTGTTGGCGAACCGCAAACGTAACTTTGTTTTTGGTGGTTTATTGTTATTATCAAAAAAAGTATAATAGTTAGGGAGTTGATTTTATTTTTCCTGTAAAATATACATTAATGTCTATTGATCATAATTATTTCAGATTTTTCGATTGATAAACTTCGGAGATAAGGGGGGGGAACGGTATTTTTTCGACAGTTTGCTCAATAAATAAAAACCATCGGGCATAAAAATAAATAAAAATCGGTTTGAGAATACACAAGTAACGCCCTTTCATATGATACCCCACTCAATATTGTTATTTCATTTTGAAAATTCGAAGCCCCGGTTTTCCCCCCTTTTTAAATAAAAATAAAAACAATTTTTAATGTTTTATGATTGCAATGGCGTTGGGTCACTATTACCTAAAACTGTTCTAAATTTCAAGTCGATAGCTTTGATAGTTACTGAAATAATCGAGTGTGACAGACGGACGGACGGACGGACGGACGGACGGACGGACGGACGGACGGACGGACGGACGGAGAAAGTCTCACCTTAAGGGTTCCATTTTTAGCAAATTGGTATGGAACCCTAAAAATGATCACGTGATCGATCAAAGAAAGCTGTCATTTTTTTGTTCAATTTTAATGTTTTTTATAGACGTCATTATTTTTACCCTACTTTTGAATTGAAATATCCTCAAAGCCAACTGCGTCGCAATCGTAAAATCCGAAAGTTTATATAATTAGTGGAAAACATATTTTCCACGAGCGTGTGATTTTCCGAGCGTTTACTTAGCTAATTGAGGGAGCGGCGGCGCTCCTAGTGGCACGAACTGCCACGCCTTGATCATATCCCGTGTCGTTTATGACAGTTCTGTGACGTGTTTCTCGCGAAAATGGTATTATAACCAGCTACTGGATTACACTTACGGTTTTATTTGCATGATGGATGGGATTGCATGTGTGATGTCGCGGTGACTCATCGCAAGTTTGTGCGTACACACGATTACTTTATAGTCAGAAATCAATATTACGACAAACCTACATGTACTTAGTTTGTCGTAAGGGAATACCAAAGGGAATAGGATATTTTACTCAAATCAAAATATTAATTTATTTAGCTCATTTTTAAAACAATATTCAGTTATAAATAAAATTTTGAAAAAATAAGGAATCCAGCAAATAACGAATAAGTTGTAAGCAGTTCATTTATAAATAACTAGCTATTAGCGATAGACAGTTTCACCGCACAATTACTTACATTTATGTATTTTTGGCTTGAGAATTAATAACCCTATTTTATTATCAAAAACAATGGTTGAACAATGATGTTGGTATGTGAACATGTATACGCTTGTTGGCTGTTGTTACCTCTTCATCTCTAAACTGGGTCTTAACCCCTCATTTTGAATGCAGCATATACCTTGCACTAAGAGTTTTTTTTATGGTAATCCCGATATTTGTGAAAAATCGAAATTCACGCAGACGGAGCCGTGGGAAAGCCTAGCCTTTCATTAGGCATTAAATTAAATTAAAGCGGGTATGTTATATGTATGCTACTTACATTTCCCGTCATTTGTCAAAATAAAATTTACTTCACTAGAAGGTATAAATGCAACGCGTAGAGAAACATTCTTTTTCCATGTTAAAATGTGGTCCCTAACGTTTCTCGGTTCCAAACGGAAGGACAGGGAGAAGGCTGCTAGTTTTTGCCAAGATCCAGTCAAGCTTACGACCGGTCTATAAATAGAAATTGAATTATGTATAGATCAGTATAGGGCAGAGACCTTTGGGTTTTTCTTCCTACATGACTAAACGAAGATTATATCGTATAATTTTTGTATTATAAATACATCAAACCCATTGTATTTGCGATCATTATCTATGTTACCGTAGGCAACAATTATATTTTATCAAGTATCTAACCAATACAGAACTGTTTAAATTTTAAAAAGAAGATACTATTGATGATTTTGGTAATCGTGAAATCCCGCGGAAAACTTTTCATATATAGCATAGGTCTATTTGTGAAAAATATGATTTCCTTTGTATTTTTAACAAGACAACAAGGAAACTTCAGGCCTTATACATTCATGCTTATTATAATTTCATATATTGGAGATATTTTATGTATAGCGATTAATTATATGACTACAGGTTGATTAGATATAAAATAATTACGCCAGCCTTTCATGTCAAGATATTTCACTTATAACCCTTAACCCTTTCGTGGTCGGATAAAAGCTTTTCCAGCCAAGCAATCAAATAAAAAGCGCAATCAAATACCACTATATATCCTGACTGGAACCATTCTGTTCACTGACACGTCGTTACCAACGCAATCGTTCGATACACGCTGTCGTGACACCACCACACATCCCTATAAACTGCTCTAAAATGTGAAGACATAGGAGTACGACTATCGTATGTGCAGTCACGTTAAAATAACGCTGCTTCCTTTTTTGTGTTTTTCTCGTATATGTAAAAGCAAAGTTAAGGGATTTTTTGAAAATTTCTTCAAAGACTTCAAGATTGCTTTACCATCAGGTGAGATTGCAGTCAAGTACTAACTTGTAAAGTGTAAAAAAAAGATGATTTTACATTATTTTCTGAATATTTATTATAATAAAAAAAAACGATTTTATGTTTGTTGGTTTTAGTTTTGAACTACATAATATAAATTATAATATGTTAATTGAACGTGATACGTAGGCACATTTTTTCCTCGAGATAAAAAGTAGCTGAAAACATCACAAATGCTGTAATCTACGTATATAAAATTTTCGTCTCAGTATATGTATATGTAACAAAACTCTCCGAAACGACTTTACCGATTTTTGAAAACAAAAAAAAAATAAAATTGTGTATTTGGTAGGTCTGAGAATAAGTCAACTATTTTCCATATTACTAAATGAGAAATAATTTATGTAGCAAAAGACGTTTACTGGCTCTTATAATATTGATTCAACACATGATTATTACACACACAATGATGAACAAACAAAAAACTCTCTGTTGAATATTGATAACATTAATATGATGTTCCTTGTTTAGTTTCGTTATGAGTTATCCTGAATTCAATCGGGGATCAATCATGACAACAACTGACGTCTCAATCTATCATTCATTCAATCGCATAGGATTCGTAAACTGATAGCGCGCTTTTTTCGTGATATCGACTATCCGGTTAACTTTCGCAGACAGTTTGGAAACAAATGTGACAACTTACCTAGAACTACTTTTGAAATGGCGAAAAGGTACCATTATGTTACTGTACAAAAATAGCAAAAATGTAAACTATTTTTATCTGTCCCTTCTTATTTTTCCTCAGTGAATAACGGAACTTCTGTAGATTAAATTGAAAGGACACACAAACACAGCAACCGTAGCCATATTACCTACATACTTACTTATTTGCGATCTTCTCAGCAGCCTATTCCTATCTGCTATACTAACATTATACTAACCGTATGTGTAATTGCGCTGAAATAAAACGTAATTCAAAAATATAATAACATGACATATCCGATCGCTAAATGACAAAGACAGCTAACATTCACACCTACATTTGACTTCCATTTTTTCGCCATTTTTAGGGTTCCATATCAAAATGGTAAAAATGGAACCCTTATGGTGAGACTCTCTCCGTCTGTCCGTCCGTCACACTCGATTATTTGATTTTAGTCCCATTTCACTGATAGATAGCTTTTTGTGACGATCGCAAATAGGTATGTCATTTATGGCTTTAGCTTCTGGTATTGTAGGCGTAGGCATTGTAAAACGCCAACCTTAGACAAAGTCAGATACGTCTACTGTGCCAAAACTGTATTGTTTGTATTAAACACATAAGTGTACCTTTGATAAATAATTTGTTTTTCATCTCACCCGCTCGGAAAAGCGATTTTTAATGCCCGAAATGCGGGCGGGAAATGCTATTATATTCCCTAGGCCGTCAAAGCATTTTCATTTTTCCCAAGGGAGACAAAGTAGTATGAAAATCCTTTCAGGCCCTAGGGCCGGAAATCATTTCCAAAGTCAAACTCGTATTACGTGTTATGTCAATGTCAAATGTCAAGCGCTGAAGACTTCTTTTTTTTAATAACACATACGGTCAGTAATGAAGTTCGACCTTAGAGTTTGTATAGGTAAATTAGTTTCTTAATTTTTACTTTTTCTTAGAATATCAATAACTCCTAGAACCCTTCGCCGCTCAGCATTCCACTCGGCCCAAAAATCCACTTTGCGCTCTTGCATTACAAATAACTATTGATAGATTGAACATCACCAGCACCTAGTACTTCCAATAACAACTCAAACTAAAATATTCTAATGACAATAATAGTTCAGGTTCACTGACTTCATGCTATATAAAGATAGTCGATTAGGTATTCCTTATATGTATGTAACTCCAAAACTATGAGTCATCAGTTTTTTTGTCTGTCTGCCGCTCCGATTGCGATGAGAAAGGTCAAGTTGTTATGTCACTAAAAGGTTTTTCAACTAAACACGGACACGAAAATGAGCTTTTATTATTAGCTATTTTGGTATGTTCCTTGTAGTAAACAAATGGAAACTCGTTTCACTGATTTCGCCTACAAAATAGGTGTAGGTACCTTTTAACAACCATGAGTATATTTTATAGATTTTTTATAGGACGAAAAACCTTTTTCACTTCTCATGCTCGTAAAGTTGTTTTTTAGCCTGTGTATAAAGTATAAACTATACTTTGTGCACAAGTGCATAAAAGTATCTAGTTAATAGTTATAAACAACTTCCCGGCTGACGGCTCCAGGTTCTAGTCCTTTTAATCCTCAGGCTTTTCAAGTTTTTGTTGTTGTTTCATATACTTTTAGCCGTCTTTACATTGTCATAAGAATCTTTACCATTACTTCATTATTTACTACTATCTAAAGGTATATTATTTTGTTTTCAGGTCCACATTGTCCAAACACAAGACAAGGCGACGACCAAAATGGAAAGAACAGCGAACGAATAACAACACGAGTCGACAGAAAACTTTTTGAAAAAAAGAAAATCGATTGTACTCTAAAATATCAAATGTATTTTGATCTCCTTAATGAATAATTATATTTTATTTATAACATAATGCCATATTACGGTATAACTGATGTTAGGTTTAAAGATAAGATAGATAGCAGATAAAAGAAATTGAAAGTAATTCCACGATAATATATCACATGTACCTATGTGGATTTGATTAAGGCATGATTGAGTTAAAATGCAATTATAGTGACCAATGACCAATGGTAAAAGAAAATTCATGATTCCACCAGTGAACCAGTCAGTAATAGTAATGGTTATAATAATACAATATATGGTTATAATGTTTCTGATACGTGAGAAACAAACAAAAAGTTCTCCAGAAATTAACAAAATATTTGTTTATGTATGTATGTTTTCTTATGGTTTAGAAAAAAAACGCCGAAGTTAGGTATAATTCTGGAATTAACTAATAACAAAATCGCAAAATCAAGTCCGATTTGAGCTTATTTTCTTTAATAAGAACAGACAGAAATCAATCTACAGTTTCAATACCTACATATGCAATCAAGTTTGATGAATAAATGAGTATAGACAAAACATTTAAATCATTCGTCAGCCAATTACAATACCACTTTGGGCCCAGGCCTTTATAATATAGAGTTCTCCAAGCTTCTCCAATGCTAATTGGTGGGCAATCCAAATAATTATTCTTTGATTAATACCGTTTCAAACTTACTTATTTTTATACATTTACTCGTAAGTATATCTAATATTTTCTTAATACATTTGCTCAAATAGTAGACTTTTTCATTTGTATTTGCGGAAGGTATTATTTTCCGCATTAGTACATTTTTTGTTTTCCTCCTGCCTTTCGGAAATTTTTAATCAAGATGTTTCCTGTACCTTCTTCCCTATGTTAATTTTGTATGCAAAGAATGATTAAATCTTAAAATCTTTTATTTTTAATGATTTTCTTTCGATGTTTTATTTTTTATGCAAATGTATGTAAAGGTAATTTTTTCACAAATGTTTGAAGAGACGACGTTCAATGCACGCGCAAAATTCTAACTAATCTCTATTGTTGACCCGCGCCTTCGGCTTGGGTCCGCAATCCGGGACTCGTGAAGAAATTACATTCTTTCCCCACTTGTATCGATCGTTGTACCATCTCTCTATCACCCCTATACTTACCGTTTGATGAGTATATTTTCACATGATATAAAAATGACGGAATACAAACCAAAAAATTGAGGTGCCTTATTAAGTAATTAAATCGCTTTATGCACATAATCTTCGTCAAAACGTGTAATCATTATATTAATGTAGGAAAAGTCACAATCTTGGTATTTTTAGGTAGAATAGTCAGCGACATCTTTTTAGTAACTATATTTGTCTTCGCCTAGTATTAAATTAACTATGCATTTAAATATATCTACCTTTAATAATTCAAATAACTATATTATTATCTAGTTATGCAAGTCGAGATTACAGATTACAAAATTCAATAAAAATACTCTACAATAATGAACAATATTTTCCTAAAGTATCTAGGTAACTAAATCTTTTAATATTTCAGTGCCTGCATATTATCTGTTATTCAGCAAGTTACTCGTAGGTACTAACCTAACTTATTTCACTTGAAAGACTATTAATCATAATCACTTTTTTCGTAAATAGTTACGTTGTCAATCATTTTGGTTAGTCTTAAATAGTAACCACGTTGTGAACAAGATGAAATGTCTTTAACAACACTTATATTTTACTTTAAGACATATCTAAGTGTGTACCTTCAGTAATTAGAAGCTAAGTTAAAATGATAGGTTACTTGGAGGTTCGAAACAAAAATGGCTTTTTAGATGTAAGTAAATTTTGAATCTTCGATTGACTTATCGTATACAAGTTATGGTTAAGTTTGGTGTTAAGTGTTTAAATAATGTGACTTTGTTATAATTCATTCAATCTAGTTCGAAATTTAATTTTGTATCAACTAATAAGACTACTAGGTATCTATATTATCACTAAATCGGGTCTTTTTATATTTATTCGTCGAGACACAATATGTTCATAAATATACTAAATAGGTACATAAGTATGTTAGATACTAAAATTGGGTCTACAATATTTGTCCATTCGAGTCTACTAAATCTGTAAATTTCACAAGCCTAAAATAGTTCTTTTTAAAATTAAAGTAATTTCGTGAAACTAGCACTATTTTAAGGCTTGTGAAATTATTACTTATATAGTAAGATTCTTCTCACTCCCCAGTGAACACTATTGTTTAATTTTCGTCAACAAAGATTCTAAGAGGCAACATCTGCAACTAGTATTTTTTGAGTGTACAGTGCATTCTACTTTAGACATGAATACTTAGTTCATTTCATTCAGCGAGTAGATATAAAAAGACTCGTTCTTTTGAATATTTAAAAAAATTGTATTCCAAATATTCTTTAGATATTACCTAAGTATCTAGTTGTTTGATTCAGCGTAATTTGATAGGAAACTTTTTATCGTTCGTCATTATGATAAGTTTTGAGTCTTGATATTTGTGTAATTCTTACGAAATAAACTAAATGATTTTATGAAAAAGTTTCATTTTCGAATAACCCTTAACTTATATAAAAATGTTTGTTCTAAAAACTCCTTGGTGGAGTTAGCGCACGGCGCCTGGATTTCATCGAAAGGTCAACTTCCTGGGTTCGATTCCCGGTATGATCGGTTTCAAAATTTTATAATTTCCTAATTTCTGGTATGTTGTTGTGGAAGGTTTAGGCCAGAGATAGTTACCACCTAACTAGTAAATTGGAGTGATAACATAGCGTTTCGCTGCGATGCTGTGTGCAGAAGGGGTTTGTTCAAAGTTCGTACGATAAAATCTTCGGCTGCTTTGTCCTTTACCACCATTAGATGAGACAGAGGTGCTGACTGACTTAAAAATAAAACAAAGTAGAGAAATTCAACTATTTTATTGTTCTAAGATGTAAACAGTAGCATGCGAAATTATGTTGAAGTCTGAAGGTATAGGCAAAACGCCTTAATAAAAATATCAGCAAAACTTGAAACCGCAAATATTAATTAAACTTTGCAGTAGAAAACTTTATCGTAGCGTGTCGCCAATTTATATTTGCAAGCTATTGCTCGACACAGTGCACAATGCAGTGTTTGTTCCTAGGCACCTACTTAGATTATAGTGGGTGTTTTATCCTCATCTGGTTATCTCTTAACGGGCAAAGATGTGCCACCAAGCGAATTACGGCTCCGATGTGAAACTGTGTAGCATCAGAGTTAATACGTTTACATTTTTGGCATCATTGTCAATAGCTCCCAGTAAACACTTACATACCATAAAGTAATATTATTTATTCGGTGCCATGACCGACCTTTAGCACTTCACAAACAAATTAGTAGCATCTTCAGCTAGTGATGATTTTGTACAAGAATACTTACTAGATGAAATGGCAAACGTTGTTTTGCCATATAACTTGCGACCATTAACTTAGGAAAAAATAACTTACGACCTAATCTCAGAGTTCAGACTTAGGTACCGAAAAGTGGACAAAAAATTGCATAAAAGTCAAGCTTCGGAGGAGTTTGGTTACAAAGTCTGTGACACGAGAATTTTATACATTTAGTAAAATTATATTAGAGAACTAGCTGTTGCCCGCGGCTCCGCCCGCGTGAATTACGATTTTTTTACATATACCGTGGAAATCCTTGATTTTTCGCGGGATTCTGGTGTGATGTTATACAGAAACCTGTTCTTACTTCGCACGGGTTACTTTGTGGTGATTTTGAAAACTCCTTTTTCTTAATCATAATATAAAGTTTCATTAATACGTAGTTGAAAGATCAAAAGGACGATTTTAACTGTCGATATTTCGACCCAGTGGCACAGGTCGACTTGTACCAATGTATCGAAATATCGACAGTTAAAATCGTCCTTTTCAATGTGATTTTTATTCTGAAACTACGAAACATGTCAAAAATCATAAAATCATGTGAAAATTTGTACTGGTGGTAGAGTTCTTCTTTCAGGGTTCGGCCGGGTAGGTACCACTGAGATAAAATACTCTACTAACAATATTCCCCAGCCCAACATAAAGAGTCATTTAAAAATCTTTGCTTTATCTCAATACAATCCAAAATATCCGAATGGGCAATGGCTATATATTTCTTTACGTATAAAAAGACCTATGACAGCCAGTCGGTTAGGATCGATAAGACCTAAGAGTTAAAAATATTTGTGAACCATTATTTTACCCTTTCCATATTGCGGGTGATAAAAAAAAGACGCGGCACTCCTGGAATGTCGACAGAAGTGAAAACTTAACAGTGCCATCTTAATATAAAGTCAGGAAACAGTAAATAACATGACAGTTAATTATTATTTTAAACAATTCGGTAGTACCTATCTCAGAGTTTTACATTCAAGTTCCACATAAATTGTAGAGATGGCGCTTTACGGTATAACGTAGCGATAACGCCAGTTACATGATTTTTGTTCACCCTGAAAGTGAAAATTTTTAAACCATAGAAAATCTCCTACTAAGCCTATTTATTTACGGCTGTAAGGGTACTCCAGTCTTACTTGAGCCGTACGTCCTAGCCCTAGGTTCTTTGTGCAGTCCGAGTTTCAAGTCACCTAATTGAACTTATCGCTAAAGGTTCTGATGCCTATAATTTCTGAACTACAAAAGTGATGATGATAAAATTTGTATGGAATAATCTTTAAAGAACCTCCTTTCTAACAAATAAAGAATGAATCAAATCGGACACGCGTTAATGAATTATAAGTAAATACACATTTTGACTTTGATGCCGTCTTCCAGGGAAACCATGATGAATTTCGGGACAAAAAGTATCCTATGTCCTACCTCGGGGTATGAGCTATAATCATGTCAAGTTTCAGTTAAATCCATCCAGCGGATTAGCCGTGATGCGCGGTCGTGAAACAGACAGACAGACAGACAGACAGACAAAAATTAAAAAAATTACAGTTTTGGCTTCAGTATCGACTAAATAGTGTCTTCCAACAAAAATTTTCAAAATATCTTCAATGTACAGAATTCGACCCTTTACAGTTTTATTATAAGTATATTAGGTATTATATATTATATAATATATATAATATATAATACCTAATATACTTAATACGTAAATTAATTTTTTTAATTTTTGTCTGTCTGTCTGTCTGTCTGTCTGTTTCACGACCGCGCATCACGGCTAATCCGCTGGATGGATTTAACTGAAACTTGACATGATTCTCTTGTATATGGCTAACATTTTTTTTTCCGCGTCAACAATCGAAGAACTTGTACCTAGATTAGGCAAGCACGATAATAGCCCAATACCTACTTATATGGTTTTTTTTATTTCACGTGGATAATTCGCTGTCTAGGCTAAAAATCCAGATGAGGATATACTACTACTATACACCATGCAAACCTTTTAGGTGAAGACTTGATTTTGGTGGAGGTGGTATCAATGAAGTAAGTATGAGGAGTGAGGATAAGAAACGTGAGCGCTGATACGAAGCGATCTATGACGTCGATCAGTGGATGGTGATGATGGTGAAACGCCGATTATACCACACTGCCCTTGACCACTCAGCACACTCCCCCAATGAATATTAATAACACTTAATTTATACTTGCAACAACGTTTATAGAATTGCACCACGTAACCTTGATACACGCAATACATGGAACGAAAAAATACCAAAAATTAGCGACTATCTGATTAACGCTGCCTGCTGAAATGCCAATCCATTCTGCCAACATTTATAAAAGTAGGTACTTGATTAACATCTCTTTAATCTTTAACTGTCACTACTTCAAGAAGAGATGTATGTTTGTATGTGTATGGATGTTTGAAGACTTAATGAGACCTAAGAGGTTATATTTCGAGATGACAAGCGCAGTGCAGCGTGTCGTATGGGATAGCAATGCAACGTCTGCAGTTTATGACTCAGTAACTATAAAAAATACCCAACTCGCTTTAAGTATACTAGCAAAATTTGAAGAGTTCTCTCGATTTCACCAAGATCCCATGATCAGATCCTGACCTGATGACCATAAAACAACTTGGAAAATATTACTCTTTCTAATAATACTCAAATATCTGGGTGACCGAGCTTTGCTCGGTGGCCAATAGATGGCAGCAGTAGTCATATTTTTATTTTTTTGGTAAATTTGACATTCTCATAAAAATGAATCCTAGCTAGATCGATTTATCGCCCCCAAAACCCCCTGTATACTAAATTTCATGAAAATCGTTCAAGCCGTTTCCGAGATCCAGATTATATAGAAATATATATACAAGAATTGCTCGTTTAAAGGTATAAGAATAGTTTCATATGTCCATATAAAATTTGAAGAGTTCCCTCGATTTCTCCAGGATCCCATCATCAGATCCTGACCTGATTAAAATGGGACCATCTGGAAACAAAACCCTCTTAAACAAAAAAAGAATTTTTCAAATCGGTCCACGCGTCTCCGAGTAATCGGTGAACATACATAGATAAAAAAAAAAAATAAAAAAAAAAAAAGATTCCGACGAATTGAGAACCTCCTCCTTTTTTTGAAGTCGGTTAAAAAGACGATATTGAAACAAAAACATTTTTCGAGACCACTGTAATAAGAATTTTACTACCAATAACATACAGAGCAAAAGGAAAGTTCCGATTCTTGTATATAAATTGGGCTACCTTGCGTCGCAACCAAATCATCGGTAAAACATTAGAAATAATCTCAATATTATGTAAAAAAAAGATTACTAAGATATTAACAGGGATCCTGAAAACAATTTTACTTTGCTCGATAAGGTTGAAGCGATTTTCTAAATGGTAAAAATGGAACCCTTATGGTAAGACTTTCTTCGTCCGTCCGTCCGTCCGTCTGTCACACCCGATTATTTCAGTAACTACTAAAGCTAACCTGAAATTTGAAATGGTTATAGGTAATTGCAGCGCGCCGTCATTGCAATCATAAAAAGTTGAAAATCTTTTTTATTTTTATTTAAAAAGGGGGGAAAACCGGGTCGTCGAAATTTCAAAATCAGATAACAATATTGAGTGGGCTATCATAATTTATGAAAGGGCGTCACTTGTGTATTCTAAAACCAATTTTTATTTATTTTTATGCCTGATAGTTTTTGATTTATTGGGCAAACTGTCGAAAAAAATACAGTTTTTCCCCCTTATCTCCGAAGTTTACCAATCGAAGAATCTGAAATAATTATGATCAATAGAAATTAACGTATATTTTCAGGAAAAATAAAATCAACTCGTCAACTAATATACTTTTTGTGATATCAACAATCAACCTCTAAAAACAAAGTTAGGTTTGCGGTTCGCCAACAAAAGTACCTACTTGTTAATTAAACTCGTAAATTCAAGGGGCAAAGGTGATTCTTTTAACGTTTTACTTCTTTGATAGTATGGAACCCTCGGTGCGCAAGTCCGACTCGCACTTGGCTTTAAAGTGTTGGTGAAAACTAGCATCAATATTTTTTACTAAGTTTAAGTTTTCGTAAATCGTTGTATTTAGTAACTTTAATTAAGGTTAGTGATAAAAGATTTTATCAGGTATCCTGATACATTGTAAGTAGGTAATTTATAATGAATTTTATGTAGCTATTACTTTGGCGATAAAATAAAATTAAAGTATCTAGCTAAAAGTACCTAAGCTTGTTTTAAACTAGGGCTAGCTGTATAAGTATATGTTGTTAACCTTGAATGCCAAACTAAGCTCATGACCAGCTATTTCCTATAAAAATATCCTATACTTAAACGAGCAATTCTTGTATATATATTTCTATATAATCTGGATCTCGGAAACGGCTGAAACGATTTTCATGAAATTTAGTATACAGGGTGTTTTTGGGGCGATAAATCGATCTAGCTAGGATTCATTTTTAGAAAATGTCGAATTTAGCAAAAAAAAAATGACTTCTGCTGCCATCTATTGGCCACCGAGCGAAGCTCGGTCACCCAGATATTATCTACTTTAACAAAATAACTTACTCATAATAGATACTTTAGTTAAGTTCATCAAACAAATCTTAAGTTAACATAAAATAATATACCTAATTATTTCACAACGAAATACATAAGTTAGGTACCTACTTTTCTAATATTAGGTAGATACACTGTAATTACATAATACATTATACATTGCATATAGATTTAATGATGATATATTTTAATATCACAAAGGACTAAGGAGCGTCATTCCATATTCATCCTATAACATTTCTTATTAAATAAATAAATCAATAAATAAATATTAATCACAGGTAAATATATTAATTATTAAAATGATAATCACAAGAGAAATTACAAAAATAATTAGAGCTTATTAGAGCTGTTTTTAATAGAGAAATAATTTCTTGGTAAGTAGTTTTCTATACAGTAATGTAAAATGATTCTGCTGTCGAAAGAAAGTGCAATACTGCAATTTCTTAGAAGTTGTGACAAATACTTATCCACAAGAAAATTGTTATGGAAGTTGGAACATCGTGTTGCGTTATATCCGCGGAGTTGTTCACGCGACTGGCTTAACATAACATTTAAAAAGACCTATTTCACTCATTCTCCAATACAATTAATATTTTGTTAAATAAGGGTTTGTGGCCATTTTTCTGAAATGCCTCCTACTATGAAAGCAAAGACGTAATTCACGTCAAAATAAATATCTAATAGGAAGGTCCTCTTCCTAATCGTCTCTTAACCAATTCAAACCACCGAGATGGCCTTCATCTCTTGCCCTTTGACTTTTCAACCTTTCTTCTTGACGATCATCGATGCCCAATCCTAATTTTTCAATTAACTTCTCGGCTTTGTCTCCATTCTCTCGTATAAATTCCTTTCGACGTCTTAACGCGATATCCGGATCGAATACCCACTTTTGATGTTCATGCAGTACCGGGAAGCCAACGAGGTTGGTCTGGATAAAAGCCCCTATTGGTCCAACCGGCGCGTGTTCCGATGATTCAACGTGTCGGTAAAACAGCAAACTCATTAAAAGCGGGAACTGAAATAGAAATAGGTACATATTTGAAATTAGAACATTAAGGCGGACGGGTAACATCCGGCCCCCAATTCCAATTTTTAATTATTCGCTAATGACTTTTGCAAAAATATTAATATTAAGTATTAAATTCAAATTTCATTTAGTTTTTCTCTAATATTACTAATTGCTAACCTGTTAATACCTAAGGTGTGTTATTAGTTTTGCGATCATATGCATCTACAAACCTTTAGTAAAAACTTTGCTCAAAAATACGCATTTAGTTCATATTGGTTCCCGATAGCTCCAATTCTGGGAAACTGCAAAAAATAATCATTCGGGAACCAATATGAGGTGAATGGGAATTTTCGAGCAAAGTTTTTAGTAAAAACATGATGGCGTATAAATAGTATGCTCGCAAAACTCACTGCCTAAACCTTCAATGTGTAGCTAGGTACTATAGGTAGTATAATATTTGCGAAAAACGAAATAAAATTTGAATGTCGCGGTTCAGTAGGGCCCAAACACCTTAAACTGCATCCGTCTCGTCAAATCTTGACCAATATGCACATTGGTGATTTTTTTATTTTTAAGAAGTTAGTCTAGTCGGTCAAAGGATAATATTATTAGTATGATGATGACAATCTTTCAAATGTTATAAAGTCAGATTTCTAATTAATTCTTAAATAAGCTTCTTTTATAATTACTCGCGGTTCAACGAGTAAGTATAGAAAATACCGTAATACGTATTGGTATAATAGACAATACCAATTTGTATAGACCCAACAGGTACAAAAGTAGCAGGTTACATTATAAATAATATACTTATTTAGTAGTTTTATAATTAGCCGTACAAGAACCATAGAACCCCACTGTAATAATACGAGTATGATTAATTATTTATTGATTTTTATCAACAAATTTTTATTTCAAAATTGAATAAATACTCACTATGAAAATATTCATTTTGAAAATATTTAATTTCAATAAGTGTACACAACACTGCTCGCTTCGACGCACTGGTTGGACTCGGCTGCAACTTTTACAAAGCAGTCCAGTTGGCCAACTTTAAATGGCTATAGTAACTTGAATTGCTTGATAAGATTACGACACGGATGACGATGATAACTGCACCCCTAGTACGAGTGTAATAAGTCGCAAACTATGATAGTTTCGATTCGATAAATTAATAACATCTACTTTCTTTTATCATAGCAGCTACGTTCTCAAGTTAAGATCTTGCTGGTCTACTTCCATGACCTCAGGGCCTCAGGGCTGTTCCTGAAAAGTCCTGTGCTGCTCTTTTGAAAGCTTGGGGCAGCATCTACTTTGACGTTAGGCTTGTCAACGTGATGATACCCTCAACAATGAGATCAGTCCTTTTTACATCATCACCGATGCCTGTGCTCGAAAGCTCAATAGGGGATATCGTGGCAAGGGTCGCCTATCCGGTCTTCTTTCCTCGGTCACTTAAATCACCTCCACGTCGTGTCGTATGTCAACGTGAATGTGAATCGATTCAATTAAGTAGATCTCTACACAACTGTTTTCATTAAGAAATAAAATCTTTTGAAATGTAAATTTCACAGCCACACTACACACAAAATATTCGCTAAAGGCGCCGAAATTGCATATTTAAAGAAACCAGATAAATTATGGCGTGCGCGAAAGCATAATTTAGTTTATCCCAAATCGAATTTAGATATCCACAGCACCGGTCCCAACCCAATGTGTACTAAACTTTACAAATCAGCTCCCGAAAGAACTGAAAGCAGAAGGGAATACAAATCTTTTCATAAACAATTTAAAAGACATCCTGCAAAAAAAGCGTATTATCATGTTTATGAATTTTTTGATAAAAATGAAAGCATTTGTTAAATTGTAATTTGACACAATAAGTCCGCCTCCCTGGTTACAGCGCCCTTACAGGGTTCCGTTATTTTAATGGGCATGTAATTAAATAAATAAATGAATAAATGAACCGAAAACGAAATATGATTAAAAGAAATATTTCGCAAACTAAATATATACTATACTGTATAATGACTGTATATCTCACTCTAGGGGTACATGACGTACGTCATACGTGTATAGACTGGGGAACACCGCTTCGGCAAACAGTCACTATGTAAATACTGAGGCTGCCTACCTATAAGTTCGTTATTTATTTCTATTGTTCTGTTTAGCCTTGACTGCAAAGTTACCTGATGATGATAATAATTATTATTATTTAGTCAGTACCTAGGTAATGATCGCTCATAATGATGTTGTCAAACTGGAAACGCTAATTTTCCAACGTGACGAATAAACCAAGAATAAACTGTAGAGATCACAGAGAAGTTTATATGAGAGAAACATATCTTCAAATAAAATAAAAACAAGCTTAAAGTGCTTCGGCCTTACCAACTCGCGAAATTTAAATTTTATTTAGTTTTTCGCAAATATTGGACTAACTACACATAACACATTGTACCTATGTTTAAGGCAATGAATTTTGCGGGCATAATATTTATGCATCTACATGTTTTAATAGAAACTTTGTTCGAACATTCCCATTCTCCTTCCCGAAAGATATTTTTTGCGGTTTCCCAGATTTCGAGATATCGGGAACCAATATGAAGTAAATGACTCGTATTGTTGAGCAGTTTTTATAAAAACATGTAGATGCATAAATGTTGTGTCCGCAAAACTCATTGCCATAAGCATACGATGTATAATGAGCCCATTATTAGCGAAAAACTAAATACTATTTGAATTTTCGCGCCCGGAAGGTACCCATCTCCTTTAATAATTACCTAATAGGGTATTTTACACCTAGCGAGAAAAAATCTAAAAATGTATGAACAAGATATTTTTAGCCAAGCGAAATCGATATATGTTAAATTCAGCATTTATTATTGTTTTAAACATTTTATAATCCATTTTAAAAATTTAATATTTTTTATCTGTTCTATCAATCTTTGAAACGCGTAAATTTGTTCCGCCATGTTGAATTTCGCCTGTAACGTCATCATGACTAACAACATTGGATTCTAACAGATGGAAAAAATATTTAAAACTAATTCTGTCGTTTAGTATTCAATTTTAAGTGAGTACATGGGGGCAAAGTTTTTTGCAACGAATCCTGACTTGTTCTGCAGAGTTGCGAAATGTTAAAACATCGATGTAAGTACCTATTTTATCTCTTATGCTATATATAATAAATAATAATTTATTTATTATACATAGTCACTTTACAATTCTACATACGTACTACATATAAATGTATATACAGTATATACTTGATAACCTCACTACATATCCTCAAATGTAACATTCTTTCTCTGTGTTCTTTCTAAACAAAATGGTATGTAAGTAGGCTTGTCTAAGTTGAAATGACGCGCCGCATTACTTAATGAATTGATTTTATGTGAGAGTGCACATATTAATAACGACAACTCAACTGTGTAAGAGTAACAGTGGAATACTCACGTGATAAACCCGACAATGCTCACTGTATTGGATCAGTATTTTAATATTGCTTGTGTGTAAATGAGGTAGTAGAACGCGTCATTTCAGCTTAGACAAGGTCTACCATGGTGAACGATATTGTAGTTTGTAGTGCTGTATATAGCTTTACTGGCTAGATTCTAGCCGGTAACACCTCCTTCCTTCTCTAGCCGCTAGAGGAATACAAGTTACGTCAAAATGATCTTCACAAAAGAACATTTGTGTTGTTTCGCACAATTACTCCGGATCCCTTCTTGCGAGTTTAAACAACGGTTTTCTCATGTTTTTTTATCTTTTGGCACTGTAATCTACAACTTGTTCGGTGTCTTTACACTAGCATTCCGACATTCTGGAACTGCACACCTATGAACACTCATTTTAAATTTCTAAAATCATGAAAATATATTCTTTCAATAGGAAAATGCTTTATGCTAGTTGTCTTGCGTTGTTGTTAGTCATGATGACGTCATGACAGCTCATAAAAAAACTTCAATGGCGGCTTCCGTTAGTGCCACTAAACAGGAAATACAACATTTAAATGCATTTTAAATGCACTTAACGATCAAAATAATTTTTTCTGAATTTTTCGGTAGCATAATATCACCTTAGGATAAGATTAAGACAATTTTTGAAAATGGGTAAAATAGCCTATTTATCTGATTGCTCTATATTATATTCTGTGCATTCTTCAATAAAGGCGGGAAGAAGACTTCATCCTAGCTTCATCCTGATTGGTTGTCTGTCATGTCATGCGTACTGCTTTATCGACAATGGCTCCCACGTAAATACGAAAAAATCAATAATTTACACAGGCACAGACACTACTATCGGTGCTCCTACAATTTTTTGGTAATAACTAATAAGGATTCCTTTTCTCATTTAGTTAACTCCCAAAATGATGCAAGAATACGACGATGATTTCTTCTTTGAAGAGGACAAAATGTATGTTCAGAACAAATGTTGTGATATCAGTATATTTTATCAGTAACATCCTTTTTGTTTTCAGTGTTATCATTTGAGTTCAGTTTTGTTGTGTTCTGTGAGAGTTATGTACCAGAGAAGTGATTTCTTCACAGATCCCAGGTTTTATCCGCAACGCAGTATGTCTATGTTCGAAGATCGAATGTAATTATTATTTATGCTTCTTTAGTTATACCTAAGGCTTTAAATGTTATGTACTTATTTCATAATCTGCATCATCTTATGATCTTTATTTGAGAAATAATTAGAACTATATATTAATTGTACCTACCAATGCATTTCATTATGTGCACATTTATTGCATTCGGTTTATGCGTTCATCAAATTTCAAACATCTGTGTATCACTCACATTATCATCGGTGTATCACTCACAAACAACTCAAAACAATCACACGGAGGCTACCGGGGTAAGTATTTTTAACCGACTTCAAAAAAAGGAGGAGGTTCTCAATTCGTCGGAATCTTTTAGATGGGTGCTTTTCCCCATTTGCCCCTGTAACGGGGTAAGGCGTATTTGTGGATGGGAATAACACATTCTGGAGATATGGAACATTCTCTTAGATTTTGTTTTGCATTAACTTTAACTTTGTTTTTATATTTTTTTGCGAAGCGATACCAATCCTGGAAGTTCTAAATCGTCCTTGCTATGTGTTGACGAAAGGTTAGTAAATTATTGAATTAATTATAAAAAATATGTGATCAAATTTCAATTAACAAACTTAAATACTATACTTATGTTCAGTGCCCTGATGAATGCTGAAGAGAATGACAAGATTGAATCCGACGAGATTCTTGTGGAGTAAGTAATAACTACTTAGATACTTAATTAACTGTGATCATTATTTTTATGTTAAAATACCTACATTATTATTATAATTTGTCGCTGATTTCCAGAAAAATACAGGAAGCGCTGGAAAATCCCGAATGTATTTTCAACGATTTGAGAAAGGAGAGATACATGATACAACATCAGAATTTGATGTGAGTAAAGTATGACCCAATGAAGGTTTCAAGTGTGGCTACAAAATTAGACAAAGGTTTTTTTAACTAGCTAGTATTAGAGCTTGTACCTAGAGTGCCATCTGCCAATTTGTGTGAATAGTTTGGCAGTTTGGCTATGAGCAAATAAATAAATAGCATTGTAATTTACGAGTGTTTTTTTTACCAACGCCTTCATTAGATCCACCTAATACCTACCCTGCTAGTTTCATTTATTCTAACACAACGTCCATAAATTATACAGGTATCGAATTCAGGTACAAATTATTTTTTATACCTAGAGGGTTTAAATGCAATAAAAAGTCCGCCCCTTTTTAAGCCCGCTTTCCACCAAAGTGGAGCGGAACATCTTCGAAACTGAGGGTAGAGGAGATGTCGAAATATGATTGGTTACACGCACACAGCTCTGCTCCGCTCCGCATCGGTGGAAACCGAGCCTTACGTTTCTCGCGACAGGCTTGCAATAGGCAATCGCGATCGTTGTTGCGCCGCTTTTTATAGGGGAACATAAAGTGACGCTTGCGACAGTGAGATTTTGTGAGATGAGGACACAGGATAGAGACCGCTTCTCTATCCTGTGTCTCATCTCACATCCTGTGTCGCTATCTCGCGACAGGTTTGCGACAGACGTTAATCTCAGGATCGCGAGATACGAGTACCTACGTAATAATTTTCCGGCGTACGAATATGTAGTATTGTAACGGACAATATTACATATTATTATATATAATAATATTTATTAATATTTAATAATAATATTTAATAATAATATTCTTATATATAACTAGCTGTTGCCCGCGGCTCCGCCCGCGTGAATTTACGTTTTTTTTTTTACATAATATACCTTCCTACTGGAATTCCTTGATTTTTCGCGGGATTCCGGTGTGATGTTGTACAGAAACCTGTTCTTACTTTGCACGGGTTATCTTGTGGTGATTTTGAAAATTTTTTCTTTTTCTTAATAAGATTCAATATCTGGGTGACCGAGCTTTGCTCGGTAGTATATCTACCCAACAATAGATGGCAGCGTGGTCATTTTTTTTATTTATTTTTTGGTAAATTCGACCGCATCTTCTAAAAATGTATCCTAGCTAGATCGATTTATCGCCACCAAAACCCCCTGCATACTAAATTTCATGAAAATCGTTGCAGCCGTTTCCGAGATTCGGATTATATAGAAATATATATACAAGAATTGCTCGTTTAAAGGTATAGGATAGGATTAAAACGTAGTTGAAAGATCAAAAGGACGATTTTAACTGTCGATATTTCGACCCAGTGGCACAGGTCGTGTACCAATGTATCGAAATATTTACAGTTAAAATCGTCCTTTTCATTGTGATTTTTATTCTGAAACCACGAAATATGTCAAAAATCATTAAAACATGTGAAAAGTTGTACTGGTGGTAGAACTATACTTTCAGAGTTCGGCCGGGTAGGTACCACTGGGATAAAATACTCTACTAACAATATTCCCCAGCCCTACATAATATAAGAGTCTTTTAAAAATCTTTGCTTCATCTCAATACAATCCAAAACATTAGAATGGGCAATAGCTATATATTTCTTTACGTATAAAAAGACCTTAGATGACAGTCAGTCGGTTAGGATCGATAGGACCTAAGAGTTAAAAATATTTGTGAACCATTATTTTACCCTTTCCATATTGCGGGTGATAAAAAAAGACGCGGCGCTCCTGGAATGTCGTCAGAATTGAAAACTTAATCTGTTCATGTCCATTAACAGTGCCATCTTAATATAAAGTCAGGAAACAGTAAATAACATGACAGTTAATTATTATTTTAAAAAATTCGGTAGTACCTATCTCAGAGTTTTACATTCAAGTTCTACATAAATTGTAGAGATGGCGCTATACGGTATAACGTAGCGATAACGCCAGTTACATGATTTCTGTTCACCCTAAAAGTGAAAATTTTTAAACCATACAAAATCTCCTACTAAGCCTATTTATTAACGGCTGTAAGGGTACTCTAGTCTTACTTGAGCCCTACGTCCTAGCCCTAGGTTCTTTGTGCATTCCGAGCTTCAAGTCACCTACCTCCTTGGACTTAGCGCTAAAGGTTCTGATGTCTGTAATTTCTGAACTACAAAAGTGATGATGATAAGATTTGTATGGAATAATTTTTAAAGAACCTCCTTTCTAACAAAAAAAATGAATGAAATCGGACAACGCGTTAATGAATTATAACTAAAAAACGTTTGGACTTTGATGCCGTCTTCCAGGGAAACCATGATGAATTTCGGGACAAAAAGTATCCTATGTCCTACCTCGGGGTATGAACTATAATCATGTCAAGTTTCATTTAAATCCATTCAGCGGATTAGCCGTGATGCGCGGTCTTGAAACAGACAGACAGACAGACAGACAAAAATTAAACAAATTACAGTTTTGGCTTCAGTATCGACTAAATAGTGTCCTCCAACAAAAATTTTCAAAATATCTTTAATGTACAGAATTCGACCCTTTACAGTTTTATTATAAGTATAGATATAGACTAGTAGGGCGCGTGGGAGCGCGGGCCACATGTGGCCCGCGGGCTGTCTTCTCACCTATGAAAGAATCGCCGTCATCTCCATAGCCAATTGGAATCCGATTGGCAAAGGGCTAAAAAAATTACCTCGGAGCACGGTCATGGATTTAAAGATAGTTAAGGGTTGTATGAATAAAAAATACACTGAACCTCATCGGATGAGGTTCAGTGTATTTTTTTTCAAACAGCCCTTAACTATCTTTAAATCCACGACCGTGCTCCTCAATCATCATCCAAATCGTAGACCATCATCTCTTCTCATACTTTTCATAGCATAGGCCTTGTTTATTGTAGCATTCACATTTCTATGGAAAAATAAATTCAACCACTTTGATTTTTTTTCATTCATCCCGTAGACCTTGAGATTCTAATCACGTCTTGCAAAGAAACCACTCTCTTATCTTTTATACTTTCCGGGATAGAACAACACGAAATTTGTTTGGCGCCATCTTGAATCCGCAATTTTGAATTTTTTTTCAGCTAACTGCCAATTGGATGACGTTTCGAGTTACATTCGGTCGAGCACCCCCACCTATCTTCGATACCCTGGCTGTGCTCTTCACCCGTCTCCGAAATCCTCAATCATCAGCTCTTTCCATATTTTTCTCTAGTAACTCTCCAAAAAACCGCATCACAACCTTGCATAATTACCAACTGTTAGTCTCTTTAACATTCCCCATACATTTTCTATGGAAAAAAATAAATTCCGCCATTTTGAATTTTTTTTCTATCCATCAAATGGACCTTCGAGTCCTGATCAGTTCTTGTCAAGAAACCATTCTTCCATCTTTTATACTTTCCGTGATATCGGCGAAATTCGAATGGCGGCCATTTTGAATCCGCCATTTTGAAAAATTTTTCAGCTCACTGCCAATTGGATGACGTTTCAAATGACATTTGGTCGAGCACCTCCCATCTATCTCCAATACCCTTGGCTGTGCTCTTCATCCGTCTCCGAAATCCTTAATCATCAGCTCTCTCCGTATTTTTCCTCCGAATGAATTTTTCTCCTCTACACGAAATGGTAATTGAAAAAAAAAAATTTCATACAAAATTGTTCAGGAGAGGTGATCAATGAGTGAATGAATCAGCACAAGCAGCTATATATATAGTAATAGTATATTTTTTTCCGTGTATTATTATTGGTACTGTACTCGTAGTTAAAAACAATTTTTTTCTAATCTTCCAGGGGTATGACAGTAACGTCAGGAAATGTAGTATTGAGTAAGGATGAGAAAAATCTCATTGGCATCAGTATAGGAGGTGGAGCGCCTCTGTGCCCTTGCCTCTACATCGTTCAGGTGATTTTATGCCCTTTAACATTTTCTTCTTATATACAAAATTCTCGTGCCAATTTTGGTTGCCAAACTCCTCTGAAACGACTCGACCGGTTGTTATGAAATTTTCTGTGAATATTCTGGAATTTGAGAGTATGTCATAATGTATTTTTTATATCCTTAAACGGCAGAACAACATTTACCGGCTCAGCTAGTTACAATACAAAGTTTACTGAGTCAGGCTCCTAAATTTCGCTATTTTTCAAAGAACATAATTTTTCCAGATATTTGACAATACACCAGCTGCCAAAGATGGAACTCTTCAGAGTGGTGATGAGCTTGTGGGGGTCAATGGCCAAACTGTTAAAGGGAAGACAAAAGTCGAAGTCGCTAAGATGATACAAGCAGCTACGGTTAGAATAATGAACAATTCTTTAACAATTAAAAAAATACAACAAAATCTTAGAGAAAGAAAAGAAAAGAAATGATTTTAATTTATCAACCTACTTAAAAAATGCACTTTAAAGCTGATGAGTGCTAAATGCTTTTTTATTTAACATACCCAGCTCAAAAATCTGGAACATAAAAAAATACGATAAATCGATATTGGACAGTCATAATAAATAATCCCGCTTTGTTTCGCAGGACACAGTGACAATAAACTACAATAAACTTCACGCAGATCCGAAGCAGGGTAAATCATTGGATATAATAATGAAGAAGATGAAACACAGACTGGTAGAGAACATGTCCACGGGCACAGCAGACGCGCTGGGTCTGTCCAGAGCTATATTATGCAATGATACTTTAGTCGCCAAGTTAAATGAAATGAGAGAAACTGAAAATACCTATAAAAGATTGGTGGAGCACGCTAAAAGGTAAAATAATTAGTAATGTGTATATCTTTTCTTAGCAAAAGCAAGACATTTTTTGCATCCCAGCGAATCTATTAATGCTTTTAAATTTCATAAATCTTGTACAATAACAGACACAGTGGTTTCAGTGTGATGCCTGCCCCCCTAGTATGGGCAGTAGATAAAATCGTATTCCCCCAATTTTGTCTTCTGAAAGGGGACAAAAAAGTCGCTTTAGCATGACCAAAGGGGAAAGGAAGAAATTTAGAAACACTATTTGAAATTTCACAAGCCGCCGAGACTAATCAAGGGAGTATTTTCTCCACCTCTGTACCCATGCTAAGGGGGATTAACAAAAACGTGGAAAGGGATAAAATTTTGTTCTTTTCCCGGGGACAAAATAGTCCCTTGCCCATGCTCGCACTGCTGGACAAACAATATAATAGACAAAAAATGTAGATATCGTTTCTATCATTTTACTTTCAGAATGCTCAAGTCATATTTCGACCTCCTCCAAACTTACAAATCCTTAGGGGACATATTTGCTGCTATCGGCGTCAGAGAACCTCAAGCGAGAGCATCTGAAGCTTTCACAAAATTTGGGCAGTACCACAGACTGCTAGAGCGGGATGGCATTAAAATGTTGAAGACTTTAAAGCCTGTAAGTTTGTAATAGCTGTTCCCGAGTCAATCTCTCTAGGACTGAATAAGTATTACATATTACTCTAAACTCTAAATAATTTAAGAAGGCTTTAAATAGTATACCACCGCGTTGCCCTGGACCTCAAATAAGGTTTTAAATGAATCCAGCGCATAAAAATACCTATCCTAAAATCACTTCTACGTTTTGGTCTGTCGCATTGTACCTACTTGACAGAGAAACCAACAAACTGCGTCTCAGCATACGCCTAGCCAGTTTATCGTTGGACTGATCCTAAGACTTGCCAGCCCTCGGTAAATCTGATTTGTGTGAAGCGACATGGGTCAGGACGAGTCAAATTTTATCGAACGAAGTCCAATATCTTCTTTGTATCGCTTAGACAGTAAAGCAGTAGTAAGACATTCGATTACCAAAATGAACCACCTATATCTACCTTTGTAAAGATACTCTCTTTAATTTTTGATTCTAGATTTTAGCAGATATGGGCACGTATCTCCACAAAGCAATACCAGACACCAAACTTACGATACGTAAATACGCCGATACGAAGTTCGAGTATTTGTCTTATTGCCTCAAAGTTAAGGAAATGGACGATGAAGAATATGGATACAACGCATTACAGGAACCCTTGTATAGGGTTGAAACTGGAAATTACGAGTACAGGTACGTTGCAATGCAGATAGAATAGATCTGAAGGTTGTACAAAAGTGGACGTCATTTGAGAGAGAGGTTCAGCAATCCGGGCTCTGGGGACTTCATCACTCATGGCTCAAAGCTTGACCATAAACCGCCGTAATGTCGACTATTCCGCCGCTATTTGATGGACACTTTTGGCCCATGGAGGGCATGGAAAATTGGCTTCGTTTGACATACATAATTGTAATTTCTTTTGAGTATTTCATTAATAATATTGTAAGTGCAAGCCCTTATTCGATTATCTGCCGAAGTTTC
This sequence comes from Coenonympha glycerion, assembly GCA_963855885.1. NCBI lineage: Eukaryota > Metazoa > Arthropoda > Insecta > Lepidoptera > Nymphalidae > Coenonympha > Coenonympha glycerion. Next base: position 11,115,808 of record OY979631.1, read on the forward strand.
GATATTTTGCTGGTCTCCAGCTGCCTTTTCTTACATAGGTTAATACTGCGTTGCCGACAAGAAGCTAGAACCAGATTCGCGCGACTACGGTCAGATGTCTTGGTAAAATTGGAGTTATTGGACAACAAGAAGACGCAAGACGTTGCTTATCAACTACGAAGATTCATACAGGGATTGGCTGTGTATCTCAAGTTAGTTTCATAGCATAGTACATATTATCATATTATATCAAATATCATTAGGTAACTTCAATAAAATCAGCCCTCTGGCGGTTCCAAATATTCTATCTATCCATGATTGGTCCTTCTAGAGATAGTTTGACATATCTTGTATGGTGCTTATGTTACATTGATACTGTCTCTGGTAGGGCATATCGTAGATATACACTTTATTGGGATTTGGGAATTTACATTTAAGTCAAATGACGTATCTTCTAGATTCTAGATGGTTATATAAATCAGTCGATGTCGCTCAATCCATATATAAAAGACATACCTACTCGCAAATTCAAAAAATGTGGAAATAACATATAAACCAAATTGACCACGTGACTTATCGAAAACAACAGTTATTAGCATATATTTTTTTAATTTCGCTCCATACAGTTATGGAATAAGCAATCTACAGGTTCAATGACAATCGTAGATAACTCAAGTAGCTTTTTTGGTCCTTTTGTAGCCGGACTAGTCCCTTTTTACTTTACAAATGTTTTCATTTTGATATAGGTAAGTAATTTAATATCTGTCTTTGGTTACAGCGAAACTGTAGACCATCTTAAAGAGAACTCATCACTCTTTCCGGTAGAAGTAGATCTTTCCCAAAACGCATTTCAGTACAAATCTACAGAACAAATTATACAGGATGGTCAAGATGACGACGAAGAAATAGAATTCGCCAAAGAAATACAAGAATACCACGATATATCAGATGAAGAAAACAAAGATACCAAAGTCTCTAACCGTCGACAAAACAAAGACAAAGACGATACCGATTCATCGGAACAATTGCTGCCGGGACTTACATCTCTTGAAATTGACAGCAATGTCAAAAGTGACAGTGATAACTTGACATTATTGACAGAGTTAGGACTTGTCGACACTCGAACTGACGATTTCGGCGATTTCCAAAATGGACTGTTAGATGAATTTCTGCCAAAAAATAATTCCGAATTAACAGATGATGTTTTTGATAAGTTGCTTAATGATTTGAGTGTTGGAAATTAAGAAAAATTTTATTCTTTGATCCTTTTCATTACATTTTCTTTAAATTGCTTATGTGTATTGCTATATACATTTATTAATCATCGTATTGAAAAAATTGTTTAAAAATGAAATATAATATTCTGTTTAACATTACAAGCTTTTTATTTACAACATTGAATCACAACAAATTCACAATCAATTTTGTACTAGATTGCATTAATTGTTCACACACCAAATTAGCTATCACTTGGGTAACTTAAATAAGAAGTTAAAAATAATGCGCTGTCTAGATCGAGGCATATATTCGTATGCCGTAAGGTATACTTTTATTACTATACTACTATTATACTTATTAGGACGATAATCTTCTGAATATATTTCGTACACCTTATTTAAACAAGCAAAAAGTGGCGCCAACTGTAAAATTCCTACGGCCTAAATAAATATTTTTGGGGCCAGTGAACAGGTGCCATTTAATCGTGCTGTTCATCGGGTTCTGTATTCGAGTATATTACAAGTATGTCTATGCCAGGAAAGATTAAACATTAGTTTTTTTTTTAAAATAAAAGAACCCCTTTGGGTCTCCAAAATAATGGGGCACTGAGGCAGTACAAAAACGAGTAGGTCTTTATAAAAATTATAAAATTAAAACGTCATCTTGACAAATCTGACTGGTCTATTGTAAAAGTCTCCTTATATAGCTCTCTCTCTCTTCAATTATCATCTTATACTTTCAAGTGTTCAAAATGCTGATAATGTTGAAAATGTACGGGCTTATGGTGCTCGAGGTGGTGGAGGACCGGCGGAGGCTTGTGGTGTTCCAAGTGATGTTCCACGTGGTGGAAATGTGCCGGCTTGTGGTGAGGCTCGAAGTAATGCTTCAGTCGTTCGACCTGGTGGTGGTCGATCACTAGCGGAGTCTTCTTCGAGTAATGTTCGTGGACGTAATGCTTATGGGCGTAGGGCAAATGAAGGGCGTGGAGTTGATGAAGCTTCTTGAGGTCGAACTCTGCCTTCAGTTTGTGCAGTTTGTGTACTGCCTTTTCCTTCAGCGTCTTGAGACCCGCGTGAACTTTTGCCGAGATTTTGTCAGTGATCTTGTCTATGTCGAGCGTCGCCGAAGCGATTTGAACGACGAGGAGCGTTATCTGGAAACCAGGGGTAAATTTTTAAAGCGGCGATTAGAGATTATTGTTTTTGATGAATTAAGTATCAACTGAAGCAATGACCACTAAACTTGGGAGGAAACTTGGGAGGAAAATAAATAAATATAACGATTCAAGAGAGGTGACAATGGTTTTACTCGACACATGAGAATTTATGGTTTTTAAAAATCATTAGAGAGAACTTCAAGAAATAGCTTCTTTTCTCCAATAAACTGAATCAATTTTTGGAAGTTTGTTTTCAATTGAAACTCATTTTTATTTGAACACTTATTTTTAGATTGCTAAATTGATAAGATGATTGTTTTCTGCTATGGCATTATTTTATTTCATATTATTATTAATTTAATTTTTAAAGTATTATAAAAATACTCACAATTATATAAGCCTTCATGGTGTGTGATATGTAACACACTAAAAAGTAGAGTGTAGACTGACGAACTAATTCATAGGCACCTAATATAAAGTTGGTTACTTATGTTAATAAGAGCGCCGCGGCCTTACTCTGGTGAAATCATACTTGTATCGCATTTGACGTGAGTAAAACCGTTGCAGCGTCTACGTACGATATGTATGTACGTAGTATTTTTCATGTTGTCGTGAATTTCATACTACGACTGCTTCCACTACGTATGTACTATGTACGTAGATACGTATGCTCGTTTTCGCCAACACGAAAGATACGCCTAAGCCTAAGTTGTTAGGTGACAGTTGTTGTAAGTGAAAACTTACAACAACCTAACAGCCGTTTTCATCAAACCTAGGAAACGCCTAAATCGAATGCTTAGCCGATAGGTGACAGTTTTCACCTATAACAACTGTCACCTTAGGGCTAAGCATTCGATTTAGGCGTTTCCTAGATTTAGTGAAAACGGCTGTAAGTCACCTAATGGCTTAGTTGTCTCTTAAAATATTGGTGAAAACGGGCATTAGTGTTTTTCATGTTGACGTGAATTTATACAGTTCGACTGCTTCCATTGTGGGAGGCATTTCAGATTAAGAAAACTGGCGATAACAAAATCGAGGCTAGGTACGGTCTAGTGTTGCAGCAACAAAGAGATAGCGAATCTGTTTTGGAACGCATTTAAAAATCTACAATCCCTTGAACAACACAAAGTTACATTTGAAAAGTGATGACACTAGTCACATGTAGATTTATAGCCCTTTCAAGTCACACACCAAATTTTTAAACCGAATATGTCGTTGATTATTATTATTATAATTACTTACTATTTACGCTTAGTACTCGCTATTTCAACTACGGAACACCGTTAATATTCGGTAGGTATAGCCCGATCCGTCATAGGTGTAAAGTAGCTATATTTGAGTCGGTAATGATAGTAAATTAAGGCACACCAAGGCGTGTATGCTATACTTACACTCGGTGTTAGAAAAATCGTAACAATAAATTAAATTTCGATATCGAAACGATAGAGAAATACAAGTATCTTTAATCAGTCCAGAATACACCCGCCAAGGGAAAGTCGGTGGTATATCGAAATTCAGTTCGCGAGGTTAGCGCTGTTCCGCGCATCCCAATCATTAAAATAATGAAAAACAGTATACATAAACATCTGACATGCAAACCTATATAACATCAACTTTACTAAAATAACCTTTATTTATTTTCTAATAGGTTTTACAATCGGATGAAGGTATTTGGATGGTTCAAGACTGTATATTTTGCTCCAATCTGCGTAATTATATAACGATTATACAATAATGGTATACGGATATGTTTGTGCAATCAAAGAGGATCCGATAGTATTAGTTGAAGTGCGATAGCATCGCAGTATAAACTAGGACTAATTAGCTGAACTAGGATAATTGATCATAAACTGAAATTATAAAATAATACCTACCGAAGTGCCGAAGATAATGAGTCATTAATATAAATTTAATAGCAAATAAATTGATCAATTACTGTGTGAATATGAAAGAGTTCTCTAAGTGCGGAGTTGTTTGCCGGTTCTACTTAGTACATATTGATCTGTCACTATAAAATACAGTATTGACGTTTTATAGGCGCCTCTAACTATAAGCTAAGTCTGTGTGAAAATACGCAATAATATTAATTAATTAATTTACAGAAAGGCTCAGTAACAAATATGGATATAAATAAAAAATACCGTCAAAAGCCACAAAGTATTTTCTTAAGAATCTTAATATCTATTACAAAAAATACTTAATAGCTTTAAACGGTTCATCATTCAAATATTGTTTAAATAAAATATATTACGGAACCATATGCACAAATTAGTACAGCTTAAAAAATTAACATCTGAATAACTGTTAGCTATATCTAGGTATTATTTCCATTAAAACGTAACATCAAATAAATGTAATTCATTCGATTCATTTATAGTTTAACTGAATGACAAGAATTAAACAAAGAATGTACTTAATCGTATTTTTCGCCTAAGTTACGCTTCAATGGGCCGGAACCAATGATCTTAGAAGGAAAAAGAGGCGAAACCATCGAAATACTAAAATATGGAAATACTTCTTCCACTCAAATGTTAGGATTGGTTGGTTCATCCACGCGCATGCCACACAGTGCGAATTTAGGCGATGTAAGTTACGTTTGATGTTGGTAACATTATTGAAAGACAATTTGTACAAAAAGGCGGCTTCCGTAGTTCAGTATTTCGATTCCCGAAACTATTTTAACAGACTTAAGGCACATTGCAGCGAGCCTCACCGCATCGGTCTTTGATTATTGAATATCTCAATTGCATGCACGACATTGACATAATATAGAATCGATGCTGCTCTGCCTTGCCCTGTGAGCTAACCTAAAAGCTGATATTTTTAAATTTTCACATTACGCGGAAGTACGTGTATCAAAAAACATTCCATCGAGGAAAGCAAAGGACTTGCCTAATTAACAATGTGCAATGAAAGAAGTAAAGCCATTTTTTATATCAAGCATAAGCCGTACTCTAGCCGTGTTTAGAACCTACTAAGATTACCACCCTACAGATCTGCCCCCCTAGTATGGACAGGAGACAGTTTAATACGGAGAAAGGACAAACTGTTAGTTCCCTCTATTGATTAAACATATAAAGGATCAGCACTTAGTGACGTCACGCATGTATTTATAGGCTCCGCCCTGAAGCATCCTTTTTAATTTGTCAAAACTAAAATGGTGCTAATGTAAGCGACAGCATTATGTGCTGTCAGCGGTACCGAAATGTTGTTACTGAAATTTGTCCCCTGCTAAAGGACAAAATTGGGGGATAAAAATTGTATCCTCTATCCCTCGGGGCAATCCCAAGGGGGCAGGCATGTAAATTCCCATATTTTAAATGTTGCACAGAGCGACATTATAATGCCTAGGCATGCATTTGCAAGTAATATACCACGACAAAGTCCCTGCGATCGAAAATTATTGTGGTATAATTACATATTATGTAAGGATAAGCTACAACAAGCCTTTCAAAATAGGTTTACCTCTTTCTATAATAAATACATATTATTAATCTTAGATATTACAGTAGGTATATATTGACAATATAATATTATATACAAATATCCAGCTAACGAATACGAGTCCTAGTCAACATTATATTCACAACTGACAAAGCTAAGCAAACCATGGCGATGTTCGAATATTATCATTTAGGTATTAATGAGGACAAAGAACCTGCTCCCCAATGTGTCGCTTGGTTGGACTTTTCACATCTGACGTCATTAAGGCTCCCTTTAGTACTCAACAATAAGTAGTAGTAAAAAGAGTCTCATACTCATCACGCGTATCTATCTTCTGGAAAGATAAGACTGTTTATTTACTCAATTCACCTAGTGTTGACTCAAATGTCCAACGTAGCGCCACCATGCCACAACCTAAACTCTTGCTTTTCACTCACTCACTAGAAAAAGCAATAGCGCGAGAGTGAGAAAGCAAACAGAATTTCAGTGCCTATTTCCCTTCATATTATGTTTGCCTTAATGAATCAAATTCGTTCGCTATCAATATTTAGACTAAGAATTAGTAATTGAAATGATAAATCTTGAAATACTTCCGAATTCGAACTCCCAACCTAGTAACCAATCAGTTTACAAAGAGCTGAATTTACATCACTTTAACCTTTTTAGGCAAAACCAGTCCCCGTTTTTATGTCGCTGGGTATGGGTCCTTTCAGAATAAGAGGGGTTTGGCAATAGCCACCCACCATACTGGCCAATACTAGTTTTCAATAACCAAGTTTCAATGTATGGCCAGTTAATATTTGCTAATTTAAAATTTTGGTAAATTTACATTACAGAATTCTCAATGTAGAGCGAATGTAAACCATTCTTAATTTTATAATAACTGATTTTAAAAACTGTCAAGGACTTTTTCATCACAAAACATTTAAGGCATACATTATTAGAAGAAACTCCGTTTCGCCACCAGAAACGCTTTCCCGCTAAAAAGATTTTCCCGCTTTTCTGTTGAAATTTTTCCTGAATTTTCTTTGCTATAAAACTCACGGAGCCCGAGACCTTTCCAACGAATGCAAAACCGTGGAAATCGTTTCATGCGTTCTGGAGTTATAGCGTCAGGAAGGAAAACCCGACTTATTTATTACTTTTATATAGTAGATGATTGCATGTTTTTTTTTTGGTTTAATTATTTTATATTTATCACGTACTATCAATAGTGATTATTAATGGAGAATGACTACAACCTAAATAACTATAGTAAAGGTAAAATTTCAGTAACAAATAAAGAATGTATAAAAAAGTAACCGACTTCAAGATGTTAAAAATAGACTTCAATAAAAATTTACTCACGTGAATTTTTCAGTCATTATTGCCTCTGATAATATGTATATATATGGTAAAGGCATAGTTAAAGCCTCAAATTAAGACCCATTTGTTTTTTCCGAAAGTTCAATTGAAGTAACGAAAATAATAACTGTTTAATTTAATTAAACATTGTGGTTGCTTAATGTGAGAATATGTTCGTACCATTATTAGTCTGTTCAGAAATAGAACCGTTGTGGTCAGAAAGAGAATCAACGTGAGAAAAAGAGTTTAAGGTTAAAAAAATAGCAACTTTTTAAATTTCACTGTTGCTTCGATATTTCGTTAAGTGCTTGTACTTTTTCCTCGTTGGGTACAATCACGTTACAAGATAATTAAACAAACTAGCAGCCTCGAGACCTCACGATAATGGCTCTCTTTCTTTACAGCTTCTGTTCATAAAAAATAAATGTACATGTGTGAGTGAGTGAGTGAACCCTGCAATTTTAATTACTACAAATAAAAAGTAAAATTAATATATTTTTTTGTTTTTTACCTATAGTAAGATAATTTTATAGATGGTTAAATCAGATAAGATATACAATTGAAATGGTATAGTTTTATATAAAAGAAAATCTTTGTGTATAGATGATAGATTATTCAGATTTACATAAATATATGTGCAGCTGAAAATATCACGAGCGACAGCCTAAACGAGATACGCCTATGTGGCCCAGGATTTGAGCAGCTTGAAGTCCTCATCTGAAACAAAGTAAAAATATGAAATTAAAAAATCTCACAATAATTTCTTTGAAGGTCATCGCCTATAATTAATGATGTTATTGGCTACTTTGTAGGATTTCTTTATTTTTAAAATTCATTTGGGGATTTATGCGTTTTAAATTTAAAAAAACCCCGACTCGTGCTCGTATTTGAACAGACGAGGGCGGGTCGCGGTCGTCTGAAATGGGAAGAGGTAGCCTTCGGCAAAACTTATACGCATGAGTTATAGGTAGTCATAAGGGGAGGTAACAGGCAACATTGATGTTTAAATGACAATATCAATAGTCATTTAAACGAATGATATATGCTACAGTATGTCTCACTCTGGTCCATCACTATTGCATCTTTCATCAGTCAAACCAGTAATCATAGTACGCCCCTACTGAAGCAACAGGACTTGCTTTTTATCAATCATTGTGAAACCATTTCAGGCCTTCATTGTAGACAATTCTGTCATCAAAACTGGTCCATATTATATTAACAACACTTTTTACTCAATGTCAATAATGTTAACATTGTTTTAGAAACTTATCTTGAGGTATAATTGAAGTAGTTAATGAACTGGCAATTAAACTCAATTCCCCTATATTTAAACTTCTCACCATCGTCTTCCTTCTCCTTGCTGGGCTTAGCCTTGGCAGGCACCGGTTCGGTGGCTGGCACGTCTGGCAGACTGTCTGCAGGGACGCTGATTCCAATCATTTCCTTGTCCAGTTCCTCCTGTGAAAACACAAGTTGTTCAACAGTTTAGTTTTGCGGCAATCATAAAGAGATATTTTTATAAGTAAAACATACGATGTACATCATACAAACTCATTCAGCAGATATATTATGTTCTTTTTTTAACACTTTACAAGTTAGTACATGACTGCGATCTCACCTGATGGCAAGTGAATTATCATACTAACTTGGAAGGGGTAAGTAAACTTACCCGAACGGTTTATACACAGCATCGCACCAGAATGCTAAATCGCTTGGCGGTGCGTCTTTGCTGGTGGTAGGGTGGAAACTAGCCACGGCCGAAGCCTCCCACCAGACCAGACATAAGCCAATTTAGAAATTATAAAATTCCAAAGTGGACAGTCAGTGGCGGGAATCGAACCCGCGACCTCCCACTGGAATCTGAGCGCGCGGCCCTGCGCCAGGGAGGTCATCAAAAAATGTGAAAAAGTAGCAAACAATATACTAACTTTGAAGGAATACAACCCTTATTAATTGCACAGCCAGTATTAAGATACCAGGATTCCATAATGCTTGGAGGTACAACTTTATCAATAGAGTGATGGGTGCTTAGGCTTACCAGGTGGAAAGCCTGTTTCCAGACAAAACAGATACTGTAAAGGCGCTATGCGAACCTGTTCCAGCTCCTCGAGTTCCCTCTCCAGTTCGTCCTCATCAACGTCGTTGGGGAAGGCCACGTTGTTGCTGATCGCGTCGGTGATCTCGCGCGATATGTCATGCTGCTCTGCGATGTCGTCCATGATGTCATGCACTTTGTCTACATCGCTGTCCATAAAATAGAAATATAGTTATACACATATTATGTATCACAAACGATTATTCTAATTACTACCACTATCAATGAATATAGTTTCAAAGAGTTGCTCAAGGCAGCAAGACATGAAAAGCAATGATAAGGTAATGGTGGAGCACCCTTGCCTAGAAAATGCCTATTCACCCACAATTTATTGTACTTTTTAGGTCAAAAATCTACTGTATAAATTTCTAAGTAACTTATTACATTAGGAATTATTACAAATTCAAAATAAACTCTATGTAGCATGCATATCTGGAAGCAAACTTCTTAGGGGCCAGGGGTCTAATTGCGTAAGAAAAACATATTCATTGTTATCGTAATCGTTAGCAAATTCTGCCCGCGATTTGCTGACCCAAATCAACAACCCAATCAGCAGGCAGAATTAGATAATGATTATGATAACAATGAATATGTTTTTCTTAGAAAATCTAGGGGCAGGTATTTTTTGCCCTTAACAAAGTTAAGTATTCTATAATATTGTATGGCTAATTACTTAAAGTAAGCTCTCTAAACAGCTATGCATATTTAAATTCTTTTAACTGTAAAACAGGTTTTTTGTGAACTTGCTTTTAAGTGCTAATTCTAAATTGAAATCACTATAAGCAAAATACATAAACCTAAATTATAATTTCTTAGTTTTTGCTAGAACTTTACTACGCATTTAAGAGTTAAAGAACAAAATCATTACTAACATATCCTTGTGTGCCAGCTTCATGGCATTTGCAGCATCTCTCATTGTGTTGAGCACCTGTGCGTTGGTGGTGGCACCCTCCAGGGCTTCCCTCTGTGCTTCTATCTGTGTAAGAGTCCCATCAATCTGGTTGAGCTGCTTCTCATATCGCTTCTTGCGCTTGAGTGCAGCAATGGCAGCTGGAAATTAATTTATTTCATTATCATCCCCAGACACAGACATAGGTTTACACCACAGCAGTCGGATTGCATAAAAAAAACGTATGAATCATTATTGAAGTCAGTAGTCAATATTGTACTGGAGTTCATCAAGTTTGCAGATGAAATCTGTTTTCACTTCCATCCTGATCCATCCCCAATTTTTGGAATGCAATGCACCTATTTCACTAATCGCTAAATTTTAAGGAACACCTAAGCCATAGGTGACAGTTCTTACTGACAACAACTACTTAAACTATTGGGGTTGTTGCAAATGAGCATAAGTCACTAGTGATACCTAGCGAATTAATGTTGTCGTCACTGTCAAACTTCAAGATCATGAGGTAATACATGTACTTCTACTATGAAATTTGTTCTTGTATAAAAGGCCTAAATTAGGTGCTTTTACATTCACATTGATCAGGTATTATCATACATGACTCATAGAACTGAATGATTTAATTGTTACAATACAAAGGTAGGTTTATCATAAGTTTTTAAATGTTTACAAATTGTCACTATAAAAACAGGATCAAATTGAACCCAGAATCACTTTGATTGCAAGGTCAGGATATCAACAAAAAGTATAAGTACTATGTGTACATAATAATGGCACAGTAATCGTCTTATATTAAAATCAGAATTCCTCACCTCGCTTGTTCTTTGTACCATTTTTTCTAGCTGTCTGTATCTCCAGTTCAATCTTTCTCTCCAGAAACTCTTGTTTTTTGACTAACAGTTCTTCCGTCTCACGTAACTTTTGTATAGCTTCATGTGTCGTGGGTCCTTTTTCCTCCTTTTTCCCACCGAATAGCTTCCCCAGAAAACTCATATTGCTTTATTATTATACCCTAAATATAAAAACACTCGAAAATTGTAATTAATTCCTTATTACGCGTAGATTTTCTATGAAAATCGCATTACATATTTTCTATTCATCACTTTTATAGAAGTAGGTAGGTAGGTATGCGTCATCCATACAAATTAGAATTACAGACTAGAGTAGGTACAAGTACAAGACTAGCAATAAGAAATGACGAAATACGCTACGCTAAGAGGACGGGAAAGATGTGTCGTATGTTGAGGCCGAAAATTTCTCAAATATGGCGTCGCGTGTCGTACATTTCGGTACCGCCGCTGATAGCACATACCGCTGTCGATCGCATACATCAGCGCCATTTTATAGTTTTGACAAATTAAAAATCCGGCTTCAGCTGAAGCCCAAAATTGTATTCGTGACGTCAGTAAGTGCTAATCAATGCAGACTAGTGACAACTGATCTTTATCCCGTATATATCAAATCCCCGCCTGTATATATCAAAGTACTCTGTGCCTTTGATTTCTATATACATAATCAAAGCTAGGTACTGACCAGTGGTAACTTGGTGGTGACCACGGAACACATAAACTGCTACTGACTAAAATCCGAACTTCACCCCGAAACCATTCGATAACGTTGTTTTCGTATGATTCGGTAAGTTATCGTACGAAAAGAAATATTTTCAACTAGCTGTTGCCCGCGGCTCCGCCCGCGTGCAGTTCGTTTTTTTTACAAAAATGTTTCCCGTGGAATTTCTTAATTTTTCCCAAGATAAATGAGTGGTCCCTGGGTTCGATGGACCCGTAAAGGAGTCTTATTCCAATCTCTCCTGTCAACGTGCTATCTTCTTTCACACAATTTACCTATATCTTCTTTGGTCTTCCTCTACTTATAACACTCTGTTGAAATCGCTTATGTTACTCAATTCGCATGGAGTAAGACAGAGTGGGGCGTGTCATCGTGGATTGTTATATCTATACTAACCAAACTTATCTTATTCTGAGATGATAGCAACGCCCAGATATTGTAATTAAGCATTCTGATGCTCTGCTATATATGTAGCAACCCGTTCCTGCTACGTACGGGTTATCTTGTATAGTTATACCTAGTTGCACGATCAAAAGGACGATTTAAACTGTCGATATTTCAACCCCGTTTTGATTGTGCTACGTAGATAAGTAGCTATAGGTTTTTTTAAACATCCCACTGGTGCTCTCAAATTTTTCAGGATGAAAAGTATCTTAAATGTTGACCGGGCATATATAATATAAAGTATAGGATCATAAAATTTCATTTAAATCCGTTACTTGAAAGACGCCTGCTTTTCCTGTTTTTGTAATGTTTTCTTTCCCGCGGAAACTCGATTTTGGATTAATAAGTTTTACTATTTATATATTTTGTTAAAGAGGCAACATAAGGTATCAGCATAACAAATTTTACTAAATTAAGTTCATTAGTTGTTGTTTACAAAGCTGTTAAATTAATTGCAGTTTTTTAACTATCCCACGGGAACTCTTTATTTTACCGGGATGAAAAGTATCCTATATGTTGACCAGAGACATAAGCTACCACCACACAAAATTTCATTGGAATCGGTCCAGCCGTTCCAAAGATTAGCCCGTACAAACAGACAGACAAACAGACAAACAGATAAACAGACAAACAGAGAAACAAAAAATTTGAAAAAAATTTAAATTAGTTCTATTTCACTTCTTACATCCCCCTGACTCCGTTTTTAGCATTTTTTTTATTTGTACAGAAATTCGACCTCACCAGATTTATTATATGTATTGATGATGATGATTGATGATTGATGATATTGATTCAGAATAACCGTATCGACCGAGAAGTTGTCGAAACCGAAACCCAATCGATCTGACGTATATATCGTACGATTACGCCTGTCAAACGCTATTCACAACATTCGATTCGGATAATATTTTCCGAACGTCCGATAATTATTTACGGTTTCTTAAATCAGCGTTAAACGTTTTTTCCGAACGTTTTTAACGAAAGCATCTTAAAATATTATAAATGACTGAGTACTATCCGCATTATCCAAAATATCCGGATTATAGACTCAACTGAATCCGGATAAACTAAACGAACAGATGTCCGGATAATTTGGATATCCGGATTATCCGGATTCACCCAAATTGACTGCCATAAACCTCTGATGTGTAATTGAACGGTGTTAAGCAGAAAACGACCAGCGCCAAAAATCAAGTTTTGAGATACGAGCTGTTTTAGGTTTTTTCATCACTGCTTCAAACGTAGGACGAAATTTATTAAAAAAATGATTGAAAGTGTAAGCTTACTTTATTAGGTAATACCAAAGTCTATTTTTGTTGCCATAATACGATATTTTAGTACAAAAATATCGGTTTTAAGTGTAGTCGTTTTAAACAAATCAGTAGATTTTGTGTATGACGTTTTGGCAGAATGCGACTATCGGCGTGGTCGTTTTTAGCAAATTGAGGCTGGATTATAAATAAAAAAAATGATTAAGCCTACTCAATGGTTTTATTCTGCAAAATTTTAAAACTGAACACAATTTATCATGGTTTTTAATACCTTCTATAATAATCAGACATTTAATTTGAATTTCAAAATATTAAAATAATTACTAAGGTCAAGCCAAAATATACATAACCAACCATTATTAAATTTTTACTATCTTATTCTTCGTCTCTTTCAAAATCCAACTCTATTACATTGAAGTCATCAACATCTTCATTAATATTAGGAGTGGAGTGAAGATTCTTGACAATCTTTTGGTATTAATGGAAGCAGTGAAAATAAATCTTTTAATTTTGGTAGTGATATGGCTTTTCCATTAGGCCATAAGGGAACAAGTAATTCGTAGAAACAATCTTGTGATTTTGTTTTTGATGATGACATTGGAAGAAAGGAAAGGAGGGAAGAAAGGTCTCCCTATCAGGCGTCATCTCATCATTCACTCCCGTCTGAGTGAATGATTTAATGATCTTTACATTGTTTCTACGGTCTTCTTCAACCTATACTACACTATTACAACGTCCTGGTCAAATTTTCATGTTTCCGTTTTCTTCCTTTTCTTAGACGTCCCCTGTTATCCGTTTCTAGTTGCAAATCATGTGTTTCAGTTGCCTGATTACTTTGCGAGTCATTTGTCCCAGTTATCTCATCCGCTTTTGTTTTGTGCAGTAATCTAGTTACTTCATCAAGATACACTTGTGGAGATAAAGCACAATTAAGCGGTGCTGTTTCATGATCAGACATGTTTGAAGACATATTTGGTTCCTGCGCCAATCCACTCACTTCATCTAGATATATTTTGGGAGACAGATTACTATTATTCGTGGGGCTATAATTTGGATCACTCTCAGATGCAGGGCTAAAATCTCTTTCTTTCTCTTTGCTTGAAACAGAACCAACTAAAAGAAGCATGTCTCCAGGAGAACTATAAACGGCATCCAACGCATAGGTTCTATAGGTTGATCTACATAGTCGGTTATTACTGAATTTGGCAAGATCCAGTTTGTTTCTGCGGTCATTAAATTCTGAAATGATGACTCTCTCGTCAAATAAGAGACTTCAGGTTGATTAATACTATTTTCTTTTGGCTCTTCCAATTCATGCATTATAACAGGGTTACTCTCTGGTATTTCTCGACACGAACTTGAAACAGGAGATGTTGTGTAGCTATTATTATTCATTTCTGGTGTTTTTTTATTTATTACACAGTTTTACAACATCATTTCTTTTATTATTGCTTAAAACCATATCAACCAGTAATCTACCATGTCTATCCGTATTGCGCAAAGAACATTAATCTTCTATGACATACTTATAAAACACACTTATAAAAGGAATGAATATGATATTAGTTATATATCTATTATTAAAAAAGGGTGTTTATTTGAAAGCAATCAGTGAGGCGAAGTTTTAACTAAGTATAGAGATTTTTGTCAAAGGAAATGGTCGTCGACTATAAAGAAAATGAATAATGCATTGAACGAAAAATCTCACTATTGAACAGGAATCGAACCCACACTTTTAATAATTAAAAAAAAACATAAGGTATTTTAGTGTGGTAATGGATAGAGTTAGCTGTTATCCTTACTACCTAGTATAATAAAGGCGAAAATTTATAAGTGTGTATGTTCGTTAATCTTTCACGCCGCAGCCACTAAACAGATTTAGCTAAAATTTGGAATAGATAGATTATTACCTGAATTAAAATATATGCACACTTTTTAACCCGGAAAATCGATAGTTCCCGCGGGATTTCTGAAAAACCGAAATTCACGCGGGTGGTGCCGTTGTCGTCAAAAACCTCTGGACGTTCAACACTTAAAGAAACAAAAACGTTGCATAAAATACGACTGTCTAACGTTAGAATAACACAATAACGATCGCATCATATACGTTACACTAAACCTCTCTAAGGACAGTCGCCTTCTGCAAAATCAGAATCGGTGTAAGATGTTTCATTTTCGTATGAAATAATTAATAGACCACCACGACTGACTTGTGGTCTCATTCTGCATTAATATAAACAAAATCCATTAGTTATTTTGCAAAACGCGACCATTGCAATGGTCGCGTTCTGCAAATCAATAAAGCATCCTATCTTACGATTTATAGCCAGCCAACGTCGATGGTCGCTTTGTGCTAAAATAAATTTTTTAAATTGTGATTTTTTGGTAGACCAAAGGCTTGACTTGGTCGCTTTTAGCACAGAAAACGGGCAATAATAGTAATTGGTCTCATTTGACAAATTTATATCTCGAGTGTGAGCAATGTTAGGACTCTACTTGTCTTTGCATAAGGTGAAGAATATTAAAGCTTATGTCGTAGGCATCATAACTCATTTTCGCAAAAATGGCGGTTGGTCGTTTTCTGCTTAACTACGCTCAATTAGCGAACAAATTGCAAAAAAACAAAAAAAAATTTGAATTTCGCGGACAGAGTCGTTGACTTTTAAGCAAATTAAACGCCATGATTCATGAAATAAAGAAAACAGAAATCAAGTGAAAAATAATTTAAAAAATTTGAAAAGAGGTTCTCTTAGGTCCATGGGTTCTCTAGTTCCGTGGTCTGTGGTTATAACAAGAATGTCCATTGTACAAGGTGACCATTCCCTGCAAGTCTCTGTAATCTCCATAGACTACAAACAACGGTCAACGTGTTAGACCAAGTGTTAGACAGTAACCTGTTGACATTATCATATTCCACAGACCACAAAACTAAAGATAGACAGCCAATCTCCATACAAACTAACAAGAATATAGAAAAAACCAATATCGACATAATAACACTGACCATTATTCTGTGTCTTTCGGCTGGTACTCCTAGGAGTATTGTCTGTATTAATGTTCTGTGCTGTAGTGATCTGTGGCTGTACTCTGCGATTCTGTGATTGGATGGTGATTGGCCACAGATTAAAGATATTGGTGATTGGCGATTGCGACTTGTATCGTAAGATACAATAATCTTTAATCTGTGATACAATATCTTTAATCTGTGGCGACTTGTGAGCTGCTGTTTACGATTTGTTTAAAATCTGTAATACAAACATAAAATCACACAAAACAATAGTGAAATGGTTCGTGTAATAACTCAAGAGACTTACGATGAAGTGGTTAAGGAGAACATAGAGGAATTCGACATGAGCCCCGAAGAGGCGGTCAAAGAGGCTGTGGCACAGTTTGAAGCCCAGGTATTTTTTTTACTCTTAGTACAGTTGCTGGCAAGTAACTTGGCAAGGTTTTGGTGTGGTGAGGGAAAATTTTTGTTCTTCGTGCAACGAGTGCAAGAGAAACAACAGTCAACGACCAGCCCATAGAGTGCCTGGATCCTGTCTATACAAAGGGAGAGAGTATCTTTTACGTACCTATCTAACGAATCTTGCCAAGTTATTTGCCGGCAACTGTACTTTAATGCGATCTCACCTGATGGGGGAATCAAACCCCTGACCTCCCACTCGAATCCGAGAGCGTTTCCTGCGCCAGGGAGGTCGCTTTCTGTCTTGGCAAAGATCTCAGTTTTTTAACTATCCAAAAAGCTATTCTATCTGTCTCCATTAATTAATGTTTCCTAGACTCACTCGACTGAATTATTTTGCTTATCTGAAGGAGAAGTTAACATATTTTAATTCTGAGAAATTGGCAACTTATAATTAAAACTTTGTCATCCAAAAGACAATTTTTTACTCAATTGCAATACCTAAATTAAAATAAGTTTTGTAATATAATATGAAAAAAGTTATAAACAACAAAATCAAATTGTGACTAAAATAATAATGAAATGGTGACTTTTTCAGGGTGTTGACCTCTCGAACATAATAAAAGATCTAGCATTAAGTTCTAGTGGAAACCATCTTGTAAGTATCACCCTGGAAAAGCTAAAAGAGCTATGCAGTTCTGGTGACGACAGTTTAATTATTAAAGAGTTGGATATTTTGACAGTAAGTATATTTTCAACCTAATATATAAAATTTTCATGCCAATTTTTGCTAAAAAACTCTGAAACGGCTCGATTGTTATGAAATTCTCTGTGTATGTTTGGTATGTCATAAGGTATATTTTACATCCCTGTTGGCAAAACAATGTTTGTCAGGTCAGCTAGTAAATAATATTTTATCGTCACTCTTGTGCATTTTAGGTGTGAGCTCTCATGATTCATCCTCCTATTGTCAAAGTATAATATAACTCCACCCCACATTTGAATCCATGATATTATTAATTATACATGATTTTTGTTAATCACTTATAATGTACTATAGTACTAATTAGTAAATAGTATTTATAAAGTTTACTTTTAGGCAGAATGCAACAAAGACATAGCACACAGAGTGAGAGCAGGGAAAGAAGGTGCGTACAACACACTCATGGATCTTCTAGAATCTAAACTCAAAGCATACAGCCAAGAACAGAGCGTACATGTTGAAACTCTGGTTGTGAAAACTTTGAACACTTTAACAGCTTTGATGGATATGCAGCCTGATTTGCTTGATGAAAAAGGCATTAATGTTATTAAAAGGTATGGTTCCTTGATTGCTATTTCTATCAAATGATAAAATTTTGAGGACCTCCGTGGTTGAATGGTTACCTTGCTGGTTTTCAAGGCGCCTCCATCTCTGAGGTTACGGGTTCGATCCACGGTCGGGGCAATGTAGAAAAATAAGTTTTCTACATTTTCTCAGGTCTGGGTGTTGTGTTACCTTCGTTGTTTCTGATTTCCATAACACAAGTGCATAAGCTACGTACAAAAGGATCGGAGCAATGTATGTGATGTTGTCCACTATTTATTTATTTATTATGTTGAACAAAATACCAGGCTACCTAGGCTATTTTCATTGCACTTCGTAAGTGAAAATTGAGTTAAAAATTACAAAACAATTTCACTTTAAAAAAAATTTTCACGATCAAATCAGGGCATACTTTATCGCAAAGGTTAAACTTCCTATCAGGTGTTTAAGAACCTGAAGAGAGAAAAAATATTGTGTTGATAATGATACAATATTTTGGATATAATATAATCTATATAACTCTTTCTTCCAGCATACTAGATAATATAGAAAAGGAATCCATTCTAATATCAACCCTACAGTGGATAAGTGTATGTTGTCTTAAACATGAGATTAACAGGCAAAGGATTTTTGCAAAAAATATAAGCAAGAACCTGAAACAGTTGCTAAACAGAAAAGGAACTAAGAAAGTAAGTAAATTAAAGCTTTAGAATTATTTAAGTTAATTGAAGCTTTGTGTGGTGTGGCTTGTAATACAGTGTGAGTCTTCATAATGTGCACATATTGAAATGAAGGAAACTATGCTTAATTTTATCGACGGAAAACGTATTTAAAAAAATCTAAAAAAAAATGTAAATTTTTTTTTTTTGAATTTTTAAAAATTTTGTTCCCTACTATGACCCTTGTGTAAACAAAACGGTGTAACTTTTAAACTAAATGATCTATCACGATGAGTCAAACTTATTAATGATTGGAAGTAATGGGCCGTCCTTATGAAATGAAAATTATGGACAAAAAAAGTACGTAAAAGTAGTAAGTTTATTTTAAATTATAAATATGAAACTTTGTTCATTAGGATGTATGTAACTACTAAACCCCTAGATTGTGTAACAAAAATTTATCCATCGTCATCTGTTCATTGGTTTACAAGTTCTGTCCTTCGATTGGCTTCCTGATTTATGGAAGTCAATGGGGGGCAGATTTGGTAACGATTACGTTCTTTTTATGCAAACAGACCCCTGATTTGGCTGAAACTTGAAATGGAAAAATCTTTCACCCTGGATAACACAAGCCGTTTTTATCCCATGAAATTTCTGCTTTATCCCCTAATAATACTAGAGGCTGCTCCAATGTAGAACCAATACTTTTGATTTTTTTACAGCTTCTCAGTGAAACTCTCCAAGTAATAAGAAGGTTTACACTAGATGATGACATTCGAGTGGAGTTTGGCAAGGCGCATGAACATGCTAGGGATTTGGGCGTAAATTTGCTTGAAACACTCACCAAATTATTAAAAGGTGAGGTACAAAATTCCTTGCAAATCTTTCAAAAAAATTTAACTGATTTCAACTACAAAAAAAATACTAATAACTGCCCAAGTTGCATATTGGATGGAACCTTGTATGGTTTTTCATTTAGTATTTTTTTTCTGCAGGACATTACACACATCCTAATTTAGCCCCAAAGTAAGCGATAGCTTGTGTTATGGGTACTTGATAGCTGATAAATATACATACATATTAATATACCTACATATTTATTAATATACATAAATGAATATATTAAAAACCACCCAGACACTGGAAAATATTCATGTTAATCACACAAACATTTACCAGTAGTGGAATCGAACTCACGACCAGCCGTAAGGCTTGCTACTGGTACGCCCTTTGGTCGTCAAATTGTAATAGAGCTATTAATTTCAAAAAATATATGTGTTTTTAATGTATTTTATTCCACAGAAAACACACAAGCACCAATAGTGTCCGAGCTCATGCTGACAATGTCAACCCTGCTGGTGCGGCACGAGCTATGTGCGCAGGCGTATGAAGACGTGCTGTACGCGATCCTGGCCGACAACTACGACAACGCGATTGTTGTGCTGCAGGCCTGCAAACTGTGAGTACACAAGTAGCAATTCGCTCTGCTGATGCGGCACGAACTCTTTGTTTATATTTTACTTCTAAAGCTGCCGGGGCAGTAATCATTATATTGGAAAATCACTTATTGGTAAAATTCCCAATAGCTCGTAAAAAATTGGCAAATTTTCCGCACTTATATCGAAATGCACTATTAAAATTACTTTTTTTAATAGTACATTTCGATACATTCGATTTCTAAAACCTAGTGGTAAAACTCAAAAAACCCTTAGATCTACTAATTATCATAGACAAGAATTGGTTTTAGTTTAACCAATATATTCGGATTCTTTATAACATATACACACAAATAAATATATGTACAATCACACACCTAACTTAATACTTTTAATAACATACAAGTCAAAAAGACATTACATTACATATTTTCGGTTTACCATAGAGGTGCTAAGAGGCCGCTTCTTCTTTATTTATTGTCGCACTTTAAAAGTGCGACAATAAATAAAGAGTGTGTAATAAATAAATTGGCAAACCCGAGCCGTCGCTACACAATTTTTCACGCACACTAGCATCAGCGCACCATACAAATTTTAAATTGACACAGTTACACTACAAAAAAAAGTTGTCGCACTCACAGGTCTGTCCTTGTTAGGAAGGGCTCTATCTAGTCGGAGTGCGAGCAACGACCTATTATAAATCTATGCTACATGCGATATATATATACACACAGCCGGTCCAATTAAAACAAGCCAATATAGAAAGTGACAAATGCGATTTTAAAGAATGAGTTAAAACCCGCATAATTTTTCAGCAGATTGAAAATGCGATCTCAAAAACAAACATCTCTCATCATCGATATAAATTGTTTTCTTTTTGACGATGATTTCATTCTCCAGTCTCGAGCGCTCGTGTATCAAGTCTGCTCTCAACTTCTCCGTTTCCAAAGATCTCTTTTGCAACAGAGTCATACTGTCGTTCAAATCCCTCACTTCCTCAATCAGGCCTATCAGCGACCCTTCTCTGCAACTCTCGACGTTCGGTCTACAGTTTTTAACGTTCAACCTCGTCTGAGCAACTTGAATCCTTTGAGACACTTTCAACATTTCTTCGTGCAATGTCTCGAGTATATTTTCAGTCTCGACAATCTTGTCTAACGTTAGTCGCAACTGATATTCCAATTCGATCTTCACTTGTTCTGTTCGAGCTATCCTCTGGCTTAGCGCCTTGTTCACTTTAATGTCTTGGGAACGTAAATCTCTAGCGCTGTTTATCAATACGGCGTCAACTTTTTCTCTTAACGCTTTGGACTTGTCTATCGCAGACTTGAATTGCTCTAACGTTGTAACCGTGTACTGTTCCCACGACTGGACGTTGGATTGTCCTTCGGAAAGTCTGGTGGCCCCGGCAGAATCTTTAACGTTATCCGATTTGGTCTCCAAACCAGAGTTGTGGCTCTCGTATTTGAATGCCAAGTATTTGTTGCTCCAGTCTCGTTCTAAAGCATGTTTAGCAGCTACATTCATCCTCATTTGATTCTCTATCTCTTGTAACAGTTCTCGGTGCAGTCTTTTCACGTTTTCTATGAGAACAGACTCTTTGAAGAGTTCATCTTGGGGCTCGTCATATACCATATCAGAGTGCATTCTGTTACCTCTTTGTTGGAGACATTCTGCTGTTATATATTCAGGTATATTCAAAGTGTCCATAGCATTTTTCAGCTGCTGTCTCTGCGCTTCTAGTACGTTGATCTCTGCATCGATGTCTTGAATGGCTCGGTTTAGTTCTGATTTCCAATAGTTTATGTGCCGTGCTCGATGTTTCAACTGATCAGTGCTATCACTGAAATCATTGCAGGCGGTTTGATTTACTTTAATGATACAGTTTTTGGTGATGGACGTATTGTCGTCCGTTTTTCCAATTATGTCTCCTTTTAAAACATCTTTATTATGCCTGTCCCAGTTTTGCATAGTTGTCAATCCGAAATTTTTATCACCGAATGAGAGGTAATTGCCATCTTTATACGAAGCCATTTTAATCTAATACTTTAAATAATTTTGTGTGGAAACGAACCTAATGATGGTTACTGATAGGGTTATTCTATTGACATAATATTAATATGTATATTATTTTAGTTACCATGGCATATAAGAGCCATAGCAACTAGAAACATAAGTTGAAGTCCAAATCAATAAACTGCATCGATTTAACATCAAAACAGAGTCTTGACTTTTGAATACAGCTGATTTCAACACCACAGTACTGCTTTCTACAATAACGATATTTCTTTACAGTATAACCGCGTTGGCTGGCAACGATGACGTCAAACGGCAACTAGTCAAGAGCGGGATTGTGCCGATCATCGTTTCCCTTCTTAGAAGACATTCCGTACGCATTTAAATTTTTTTTTAACCCACTACAAAAAAAGGAGGAGGTTCTCAATTCGTCGGAATCTTTTTTTTTTTATCTATCAGTTGCAGACCACAGATCATAAATCACCTGCTTATATTGCCACAAAGAACAATGGTGCGGGCTCATACATCGCTTTCGCTCACGTTACGCTATTGCAACTATAAATGAAAAAATATTTTTTTGGTTGGGCCTGCAAGCCGGAACTCAATGCTAAAAGATTTTTCATACAAAAAAGTGGAGAAAAATTAATATTTATTTTCAAAATATTGTATGTGAGTATTATAACAACTGCGACCTCCGCCATGAAGCATCTGAGAGCATAGACAATACAATACACTCTTTGATAAATACTTGTCACTTGTCCCAGAATTTGTCACTGTCGACAGTTGAGAGTGTTGAGACCATGTAGCCATCATGTAGCTGTCGGACAATGTTGCGAGATGCCGGAATTAAAAAACTCCAATCGACTGAAAGAAAAATCTAATTGAGTTAATAAATTAATATTGAATTACTAGGGTATTTCTGAAACGCTAAACTACCAAGACAAAATAATCTATCCTCAAAATGATCGGTTGTAATAGATTTCAGTATTACTAATAGGTGTAGTTTTCTGACAAATAATCACAAATATTCTTGTGAGACTTGCTCACACGGAAAAACAATATTCAGTTTTACTCCAACGCAATGGAAAACCCTAAACTAATTTAATCTTTTTATGTAAATATATTCGAGTAAAATAAAATGCAAAAAAAGAACGATTGAAATCGACACAGTTATTATTGTCTTGTATTCTACATTCTGATCTAAGAATTAACGTAGCACTTGAAATTAGGTTTTTCTTTAGTATAGTCTGTATAGGTCAAAAGTGGACCGATCGTCAAAAAGATGGAGCATAAAAGTGGAAAAGTTTGGCATCCGGCAACACTAGCAGTCAGAAATGTGGAAACGGAACCTATCAGTAATCTATTGAATTTCTTTAAATATTTTATTTTTTGACCCGTCCAACTGGTGATACGAGTACCTTGGAAAAATTCCTTTATTTATTAGAATCGTCTTGTAATAAATATTACATCTAGACGCTATACTTTATTTGTGTACATTTCTGCCATGTTCTTTATCTGGTCGAGTGAGTGTCGTCACTCATTACTTTAGGCATATTTATGTAGATAAAACGGCAAAACGAAAATAATAATAAAAACTCACTGTTATAACAACAAGACAGAGTGGAGAGCAAAAGTTTGTGTCATCATTCTTAAAATACCCAAAAACAAAAACAATTTGGCAACTATATATACTTATAAAAGATTCCGACGAATTGAGAACCTCTTCCTTTTTTTGAAG
Source organism: Coenonympha glycerion (assembly GCA_963855885.1). Lineage (NCBI taxonomy): Eukaryota > Metazoa > Arthropoda > Insecta > Lepidoptera > Nymphalidae > Coenonympha > Coenonympha glycerion. The sequence continues at coordinate 11,139,796 of OY979631.1, forward strand.
TCGGTTAAAAATTGAAGGTTGTCTGCCATGAAAATTTTATGAGACTAAATAAACTGCGAGTACAAATCAAAAGATTGATTTTGAAAATTAAGTAATATTGATTTATACCAATCTCGACAACCCAATTCCTGTCAAAATTCCTTACACACGTAATCTTCATCATCATCATCACATCAGCCTATGGACGTCTACTTTTGGACATGGCCTTCTCAACCGAGCGCCACCACACCCTGTTATCAGCCTTCCTCATGATAATAACCACGTGATCCATGGGCGTAGCCAGGGATGGGGGGGTTTCGGGCGTTCAAACTTCCCCCAAAATGTAAATATAAGATAAATTCTAGCAGACCGGCAAACGTTGTTTTGTCATTTAAGGATACAAAAAATAGCGTACCATATTTAATGGCCGCAACCACTATTTTATCTTTGCACCACCTATCAACATCAACTTCAACCAGTTGATGCTCAATGCAACATGGCTGATAGTCACGAGTGTGATATGACGCCTTGCAGAACAATGCGACGGCCGCGTCGGTGATACTCAAGTGCGTCTCGGCATTGAGCCTGCGCGAAGTGGAGCACGGCGGCGCGTTCCTCGACAGCGGCGTCGCTGACGTGATCGTGGAGTGCCTCACCGTGCACGCGGACAACGCTAGTGTTCAGGTACACACTTTTTAGGGTTCCATACCAAAATGGTAAAAATGGAACCCTTATGGTGAGACTTTCTCCGTCCGTCTGTCTGTCACACTCGATTATTTCAGTAACTATTCAAGCTATCGACCTGAAATTTGGAATAGTTGTAGGTAATTGCGGCGCGACGTTATTGCAATCATAAAAAATTGTAAATCTTTTTTATTTTTATTTAAAAACGGGGGGAAAACCGGGTTGTCAAAATTTCAAAATGAGATAACAATACTGAGTAGGGTATCATATGAAAGGGAGTTACTTGTGTATTCTAAAGCCGATTTTTATTTATTTTTATGCCTGATAGTTTTCGATTTATTGGGCAAACTGTCGAAAAAAATACCGTTCCCCCTTATTTTATACACTACAAGTTGGTACTGGACTACGATCTCACCTGATGGTAAGTCATGATGCATCTGAAGATGTCATCGTACAAGATGTTATCGTAAAGTACTGTGGGAGCTCAGTACCTGAGATAGTGTATATCTCCAAGAAGTTATTGAGACACGAAAAATCCATGGATTTGAAAGAAAATTAATTTCACGTAGCTCCGGCCAAAAGCTAGTTAATTATTTATTAATTTACTGTACCAAAGGTGTATAATATCATCTTCTAATATATTAAAGGCGATGGGTACCATCCGAGCGCGAAAATTCAAATTTTATTTAGGTTTTCGCTCATAGTGGGCTAATTATACATCGAAGGCTACTGGTAATGAGTTTTGCGGGCACAACATTTATGCATCTAAATGTTTTTAATAACAACTCTGCTGAAAAATACTCATTTAATTCATATTGGTTCGATAGCTCGAAATCTGAGAAACTGCAAAAAATTATCTTTCGGGAACCAATATGAGACGAGTGGGAACTTTCAAGCAAAGTTCTATTGAAAACATGTAGATGCATAAAAAATAGGCCCGCAAAATGCATTGCCATAAATCTAAAATGTGTAGTTAGTCTAATATTTGCGAAAAACTAAATAAAATTTGAATTTCGCGGGCTGGTAGGGCCGCAACACCTTAAATTCTCGTGTCAAAGTGTTTGTAAACAATTTCCTCTGAAACTGCTTGACCTATTGTTATGAATATTTTGTCTACATTTGGTAGGTCTGACCTACGGTGGTCTTCCATTTCAGTGAATTTCTTCATTCCCCTATACGGGCATACTTTACACGCGTCAGCTAGTATTTAAGAAGAACATTGCTTTTTCAAAAAAAAAAAAATATTTACAATAGCTGAATTTCGATTTTGAAAAATTTCAGAAGAACGGTTGCTGGGCGATCCGCAACATGGTAGCGAGACACAAGGATCACAACGCCAAGTTCCACGAGCTGGGAATCGAAGCCGTACTCAACAGAAGTTACGCGAAGTTCGGCGACGACTTCGGGTTCGACATCAAATCCGCTTTAAGAGATCTCGACTGCGATGTTAAATTCGACGAGCAGTGGACGGGGCGAGGTGTGCAGATGGAAAAATGAATGCTAGCGAAATTACCGTCGTTAAAACTTGATCATTCTCAATTTTAATAACTTAAGTCACAGCGAAGTGATTCTGCTTACTAAAATCAGGCCCGTGACACTCAGTACAAATAACATAACTTAACTACCTACACTACTACTAAAATGCCGGCCCTATAAGCATTCATTTCTATGTGTGAGTAAATGTCATCGTAACCCGTTAGGGCTAGCAAAACTCGACGTGTACGCGACCGATGCACAATGCCACGGTGACAACTTGCAGCCCACTGTAAAACATTTGAATTGCGGTACAAATGCAATACTTTGTTTAGTTATTTCATGAAAACTAATTATATTTCATTGTGTTTATCTATAATTTTATTAATTTCTAAGGATAAAATTAAAACAGAAATAATATATATTTATTTTCATAAGTACATAGCTTTTTTCCGTGGCTTCACTGACCTGAATTTTGGAGTTTCACAAATTCCGTATGGACTATGGATTTTTAGGGATAAAAAGATAGTAATGAAAGTTAATATAATAATCTTCATTCCAATTTACAGCCAAATCGGTACAGTATGTACCTAGTTGCGGCATGAAAGAGTTACAAACATCCAAACCCACAAGCTTTCATATAATTCATATTCATTAAACAATAGGATATTATAATGGGATACTTATAAAAATCACTGCAAAAATTATTAGTTTCACGGTTCCTTGCCCATATGATTTTATCATTTGTCAAGCACAATCTGAGAAAACTTTATTAATCCTCCGGTTTTTTCATAAATTTTACTAATAAAAAAATTGTCATCTAAAAAGGTATGCTTTTATTTACAATCAGTAGCCCTATGATGATAAAGTTATGAATTTGTGGCAAACCTATTGAAATAACGCACTCGCGAGACAGCGCCCACGAGTACCACCCGACGCGTCGCGCTCGGCGCTCTGGGTAATACATTGACGGGAGGGTGTGAATGTCCCTTCTTTACGTTAGTAATATTATATATTCGTTGCTAAAATTGTACATTGACGGTAACCATAGCAACGCAACAATTACCAGCCAAATTGACCACCCGTGCATAAGCGATGCAAACATAAGGGTACCTTTCCACCGGAGATGTACTATGCAGCTATGCTCTGAAAGTGTGAAATCTACGCTACGAAAATATGACTGTTTCCACCAATACTAAGCTACGCAGCTGCGCGAGAAAGATCCGCAGCTCGAGCTATGCGATGTATCGATAGTAGGGACATACACACTCGCAACGGCGCATAGCAGGCATACGTAGCACGCAACCTTCCATATAAAACATATCTTAGTTGAATCCGTTTCCACCAGTGCTAAGCTATGTGCACCACTTTGGAATTTTATAATTATTACTAAATTCAGGTCTGGTCTGGTGGGAGGCTTCGGCCGTGGCTAGTTACCACCCTACCAGCAGACGCGCATACCGCCAAGCGATTTAGCATTCCGGTGCGATGTTGTGTATTTATTCACACGTTGGGGTGACTTTACTTACCACTTCCAAGTTAGTACGTTAACAACTTCAGCTGCATCATCACTTACCATCAGGTGAGATCGCAGTCAAGTACCAACTTGTATAGTGTAAAAACACAATGAATATGATTGATAGATATCAAATGCATCCATAGCAACGTAGCATAGCACGTCTCTGGTGGAAAAGCAGCCTTAAGCAGTGAGTGCCGATCGGTGCCAAGATGTAACTTCATCGAGGCAATAAGTATTTAGATCGCTAAGTGCCTGTCTACCTTAGGGAATACTTATAGCCTTTCTGCAAAGTAACTTATGCCTAATGTAGGTATTCAATTCAGAATAATGCCTAACCCCCGAGTTGTTGGGAACAAATTTAAAAATTTAAGTGATATTTAAACTAATTTGATCACTAGAAATTACAAAAAAAAATACGGAGTCTTGCAATTAAATCAGTTTATCCATTAGACTTAGTAGGCACAATCAGCTCATACTAATAATAATCGCAATAAACTTGTAAAATGTAATTTATGGCAAAATACAAGTGAACTAAGAATACGCTTTCATAGAGTAAATGAGAATAAAACTGCAAGTAATACAGAAAACAATAATATTTATTGCAATAAACTTTTTGTACAATAATTACTATTGTGTTTTAATTGTAACTGTCTTAAAATAAAAAGTTAAATTGAAGTTTTAGTTAAAAGAAGTGGTTTATAGCCACAGTTTCACAGCCGACTAGCACAGACTATGTATTTTTATGAGTAGGTAACACTATTAGGGCCAATTTGGGTTTACTTGGCTGCTAGTAAAACATTTTAAACATAGGCCAGTGTCAATACATAAAATGTATTTATTAAAGAGAGCAATTTAAAGCAACAATAACACAATGCCAAATAAGTGGGCCATTATTAAGATATCATCATCGCTAGACCTCACACATCTTTAGCCACTCAGTAAAAACTAAGAGAGTTTGAATGGGAGGTGTTAATGCATCCACCGTATACTCCTGATCTTGCACCTTCAGATTTCCACCTGCTTCGGTCTTTTCAGAATTCTTTAGGCAGTGTCACGTTAACATCACTAGAGGACTGCCAAAATCACTTGTCGCGGTATTTTGATCAGAAGTCCCAAAATTTCTATAGCATTGGGATCATGTCCCTACCTACAAGATGGCAAAAAGTTATCTTACAAAATGGTACCTACATACTTTAGTTATATGCAAATTCACTATACTAAAAAACGTTTTGAGAATGCGAAGAAACTTTTTCCCCGACCTATTATAATTTACAAATATCTATAATTCTATAATAATGTTAAGTTAATGTAAAGAGTAAAATCAAAAGACACGAATTTATGCCGAACCTAAACTACTAACAAAAAACTATAATATGTCATGTTATACTACTGATGTTTTTATAAGAATAAAAAAAAGAACTACTTTCAAACTTAAACAGGTACTTTTAACATAACAATCAAATGCAAGGCAATGTAACCAATATTTTAACACAAGTACTAAGTAAGTAAGTTATTTATTGTGTAAAAAGACGAGCATTATAAGTACATTTTTTACAAATTGTAAACGTATAAAATACTTTGATTTTCCTACCAGAAAAATAGTTGGACAACTGCCGATATCCCTGGACCAAAGGTTGGACACAGTAGTTGGACCAAGACCCCTGAATCGAAAAAACCAAGACATTCTATTATCCTTTGATTTGTACTTAACCAGAAATCACTTTTTAGGATTCCGTAAAATAAAAAAACGTAACCCTTTGTTGTCGGTCTGTCCGACATTTATGGTGCTTTTTCTCAGGAACGGGTATAGTCCATTTGCTTTCATTTTGTCGCGCGGCCGGTTGCGCCGTCGGTATTACTTACGACTCCGATCGTGCGCATATAAAGTGGAATCAATAATTCAATGGAGTAAATTGACGTTTCCAGGGTAGACAGTTTTTAATGAAAAAATAATAGTGTAATCGACATCAATGACTCATTCATTCGTACACCATGATACTAAACACATTACTTAAATACTAAGAAATTAATATTGAAATCGATATAAAAAATCGGTTCACGCGGTTCACAGATGCGTGTATTTTTTTGACGTCGCGCTTCTGAAGTTGGGTTGACAGATAAGTTGCTAAACTTAAAATTGACAACTCCCAGTGTTTGCGTCGCCTATAGACCACGGAAGCTATGACGTCACAAAATGGCGAATTTTGACATTTGGGTAAAAACATTGGCACAGGTACCTACGGAATTTTATAAACAATTAGAAAAACGAGTGTTTTGGTGTTATAAATATATACACAATGCCTTATTGTTTTGCCCCTGGGTGCAACCATGTCTCGAGAAGAGAAACCTGTAGGTTTTTTAGATTCCCGGCGAATGAAAAACTATTTAAAAAATGGAAATCAACGATGGCGCTTAAGCTAACAATTGATGACATTTTAAATCAAAGCTAAAAACCTCACAAAAGGAAAACAATCTTTCACGGGTAGGCAACGCAAACGTTTGTTTTTACCCAAACGTCAAATTTCGCCATTTTGTTACGTCACACTTCCACGGTCTATTATTAAGAAATTGCCTTAAAATTATGGTCATATCGTTAATGGTAGCGATTCGGTTTGATAGTCTCTAAATTTAGCGCGTCTAACTCAGGGTGAGTTAGACACGCTAAAATAATCCCTTTCCTATGGTTAAAAATGATATTTTACCACTATCCGCACATGATAAAGCGCACGATTAAATCTTAAATATCCAGCTAAAAGTCACGACGGCCTGTATCTGCGAGCCTTTTCGAGGAAGCTGTCGTAGTTCCAATCCTTGTGGTTCATGATGTATTTACCATTCATGATTGTATGGACCGTCACCTTTTCATTATACTTCATGTTTGGTAAAAGCTGTAACAAGAAAAATAAATACATGAACATATTGTGATTTGTGATGATTAATTGAAGGATAAAATATTATAAAGTGTGAAAGTTAATTACTCTTTCGCGGGGCAAGTATCGAATTAATTTAGCTGAAAATGTTAATGGATTAACTTGCCATACTCTCGAAAAAAACGGTCCCTTACGGGATATGTTTAAAAAACTGAAACCCAGAAAAAGGCGTAGCGTGTTGTGTGGAAGCCCCTTTAATATTTATTTTATTCTATTTTTTTGAATTTGTCGTTATAGCGGCCATTGAAATACATCATCTGTGAAAATTTCAACCGTGTAACTATTACGGTTCAACAGATATATATGACGGGCGGACGGACGGCGTCTAAATAAGTCTTAGTAATCAGGTCCCGTTGCCAGGTTTACTCTTTGGGCAGGCCACGCTCATTTGTCACGTCACATCAAGATCGCTACAAGTAGATAGATGGGAAGCACCGACAAGAGCAATACGGAAAGATTTCAGACTGCTGCCGCACGCATTCTAAGTTGCGCGCGTTAGTTCTTGTACGGTCTATTTCACGTGCTGCATGCGCCTGATTACGAGGCAGCCCTAGTAGGTCAAGAGTGATAGTTACGCGATAGAGAGAGAGCACTTTTGGTGCACAGTGGAGGCGATGCCAGGCGCGTTGCGAACTGAATTGCACATTTTTATGTCAGCGCTAGGGTCTCTATTTCTTTAAATCATCTTGCAGAGTGAACTATGAACGGGTACTATTATTGTATTGCGTGCTTTAGGTACGGAACCCTAAAAAACAATTAAAGGGAAGTAACCTTTGGTGTGAGAAGGAAGTACTGCGACGCGCGTCCCTCCGTCGTGACCTGTACCAGCATCTCCAGCATGCGGCGCTCGTTGACCGCGTCCATGCCTTGGTTGATCTCGTCCACGCACCTGCAGTGGAATTCAATATTCAGTCGCAACTTAGCAGCAACTCGCTATAGGATCTTTTTACAATTGATAGGATTGCGCTTGACTACAATCATGTCTGATAGACAGAAATGACAGAAACGTGGAAGAATAACGCTTCGTTCGAGTTCGCTGGACATCAACCACATGAGGATGCCATTTATCTCGGCGTCTTGCGGTTCTGTGGTATAAAGGTGAAGGAGGTACTAGATGGTGGAGTTCACTCTCGAAAGTATATCCTGTAAATACCGCTATACAGGCTCTAAACGGTGCGTCGGTGTTAAAAACTGAGCAATTTTGCCCGTGTTAGCGATTCCTTGCCGATTATTCGATTATGATGCAGGTGTCAATGTTACTTTTTATTTAACGACCTCCCGACTATTATGGTGCAGTTATCGCTCGTTCAGATACAAGTGAGAGGTCGTGGGTTCGATCCCCGCCACGAGTACCGTCGTACTTAGGACGGATTGCAACTGGAGAGCCAGTCAGCGCGTGTGAACGAAGCTCAGGTTCATCCCGCGATTCGGTTGCTCAAGACTTTTGTGCCAGTTAACTTGGGTGCTCGATTGTCTCGATTGGCATACCGATGTCAACAGTATTCTATGGACAATAGGAGGTGATCAGTATGCGTCACGTAAACGGCACGTCGGTGGAGAGCGCCTGCAGCGCCATCAGGTAGACGGCGGTGGAGATGGCGCGCTCGCCGCCCGACTGCTCGTGGCGCGTCAGCCGCGACAGCTGCTCCTCCGCGCGGAACTTCACCAGCATGTCGATGTCAATAGATGATCAGTATGCGTCACCTAAACGGCACGTCGGTGGAGAGCGCCTGCAGCGCCATCAGGTAGACGGCGGTGGAGATGGCGCGCTCGCCGCCCGACTGCTCGTGGCGCGTCAGCCGCGACAGCTGCTCCTCCGCGCGGAACTTCACCAGCATGTCGATGTCAATAGATGATCAGTATGCGTCACCTAAACGGCACGTCGGTGGAGAGCGCCTGCAGCGCCATCAGGTAGACGGCGGTGGAGATGGCGCGCTCGCCGCCCGACTGCTCGTGGCGCGTCAGCCGCGACAGCTGCTCCTCCGCGCGGAACTTCACCAGCATGTCGATGTCAATAGATGATCAGTATGCGTCACCTAAACGGCACGTCGGTGGAGAGCGCCTGCAGCGCCATCAGGTAGACGGCGGTGGAGATGGCGCGCTCGCCGCCCGACTGCTCGTGGCGCGTCAGCCGCGACAGCTGCTCCTCCGCGCGGAACTTCACCAGCATGTCGATGTCAATAGATGATCAGTATGCGTCACCTAAACGGCACGTCGGTGGAGAGCGCCTGCAGCGCCATCAGGTAGACGGCGGTGGAGATGGCGCGCTCGCCGCCCGACTGCTCGTGGCGCGTCAGCCGCGACGGCTGCTCCTCCGCGCGGAACTTCACCAGCATGTCGATATCAATAGATGATCAGTATGCGTCACCTAAACGGCACGTCGGTGGAGAGCGCCTGCAGCGCCATCAGGTAGACGGCGGTGGAGATGGCGCGCTCGCCGCCCGACTGCTCGTGGCGCGTCAGCCGCGACAGCTGCTCCTCCGCGCGGAACTTCACCAGCATGTCGATGTCAATAGATGATCAGTATGCGTCACCTAAACGGCACGTCGGTGGAGAGCGCCTGCAGCGCCATCAGGTAGACGGCGGTGGAGATGGCGCGCTCGCCGCCCGACTGCTCGTGGCGCGTCAGCCGCGACAGCTGCTCCTCCGCGCGGAACTTCACCAGGATGTCGATGCCGTACTTGTCGAACTCGTCCTGTACACACATATCTTTATAATTATACCTAGTGTGTAAAGCACTATAACAAAAAAGTAAATTGTAAAAAGGACAAGGTAGTCATCTCTCCTTCAAAGTTCGCTCCATTCGAAGTATGGGCCTTTGAGTTGGTGAAACCGTAGTTTCCCGATAGATGGCTCCGCAGTCTGCCTATGATTGGAAAACAATGTGTATCGAAATTATCGTGTCAGCGGTATTCGCTTTCATTACTCAATCGGTAGAGCGGCCACTCGCGACAAGTGGTGGTTGCGGGTTCGAATCCCGTTGGCAGCAATAATTTTGATACACTTATAATTTATAATTACATCAGAAATTCCACGGTCCAGATCTTGATGGGAAACTTTGGGTGCGAGTTGATTGGACGTCATTTTTTTGACATCAAAATTCATTTCAACTGTTTCGCTATGAGTAGTTAAGTGCATTTTAGTTTTGTTTAGTTTACTGTTGTTTGTAAACAAATTGTAAAGAAGCTGAAAGTCTCGAGGTTGGCAGACCCAATTCCTCCACATCAATAAAGTAGCAGCAGGGTTAATACAGGTTTTTTTCGAATTTCCAGTCGACTCGCGTCGTACAAACGAATCGAATTCCTCCATACATTTACAACCAGCGCCATCTATGGACAGCCGATACGAGTCGATTCGAAATTCGTAATAAAACTGTACTAACCCCTAAGGAATCTTGAGTTATCGAAGATACCCTCATGAGGTCCTGCGTTCAGTAATTGACAGATGAAACTACTGAGCTTCGATCACCTCTCTCATGGCTTATCTCCAACTTACCTCACCGCCTTCTTTCACGAGTTTAACTTCCCCGGCGCAGTTTAATCTCGCGAACATCTCCAAGAAATTTCTGTTTATGTTCTGAATTAATTCTTCCAGTAAAGGCAGCCATTTCGATCTAGCAAACAAAGTCATTATTATTTCAGGCCAAGGTTTTTCAAATGGTTACACGGGCTGAATATGTTATTTTCTAAAGGTGTTTCGGCCCTATTAGCCTGCGAAATTCAAATTTTATTTAGTTTTTCACAAATATTAGACTAACTAGAGATTGAAGGTTTATGGCAGCGAGTATTGTGATTATAACATTAGCATCTGCAGTAATATTGAGGATATTTTATTTTCTGGCTACCTTTGTTCTAAAACAGCACCCCCTGACCCCTCATTCAAGTGCCAAGAGAGCCTTGTCGGACTGTATCTGTCACTCTCACTATGCTACAACGTCAAGAGTGTTAACAAGCACATTTATAGATGTTTCAATCCACGAAGACGCGCCAGACAGCCGACTGTGTCAAAATCGCTTATGTTTCATTCGAATCGTATGGAGATTGAAAGAGTGGGGTGCGTCATCGTGCATTGAAATATCTGTTTGCAAGTACATATGGTTGCAAGTTTAGGACATAACAGAACTCACTTTATTTTCTTTAAGTTATTCTCCAGATCCTTGTTTTTGTTGGAAGTGTTATTCACTGCTTCATTTAGTTCATGTATACGCCTTTCTTGTATCTCGTATTGTTGGATTTTCTAAAATTTCGAAGCACATTCATCATCATCCATCATTAATTCATTATCAACTCTGGCTTTTTGATGAGCACGAATGCACAAAAATTCTCTTAAAGCTTTGACCCACTGCGCTGGGCAATATATAAATTGGCAAGTTTTAAGTCGAAAACATTACGGTGAATATTTGGCATGTAGATTTCCCCACAACATGTGCCTTCACAATTAACTAACGTTTTTTTGAACACAGGTCTGATTGGTGCAGACTCTAATCTGGGGCCTAATGTTTACAGAGCATATTATACCTTTACTTGAATCTTACAGCTTTATTACGAGCTATTCTTGAATAATTATTTATATAATCTGAATCTCGGAAACGGCTCCAACGATTTCATGAAATTTAGTACTTATATACAGGTTGTTTCAGGAGCGATAAATCGATCTAGCTAGGATGGATTCATTTTCATTAAACATTGTATCTAAAATATATATATATATATATTATTTGACCTTGTATAGAAAAGCACCGGATGCCAGCCATGTTGTATTATAGAAAGTTTGAAGCATATTGTTACTCGAACTCAACAGACAATCAGACTCATCCTACTCCTCAGTTCGCCGCAATGCTCGTCTATCGCGCGCGGGTCGGACGGTAGCGCGTCGGACGCCTCCTTGTCGGGAAAGCCCGGCCCATCAGGCCGCGTGTCGTCACTGCACCGCTACGTTACGAACCAGCTCGTCCTCGGGGCCCAACAGACTCATCCTGCTCCTCAGTTCGTCGCAATGCTCGTCTATCACGCGCGGGTCGGACGGCAGCGCGTCGACCGCTTCCTTGTCGGGAAAGCCCGGCCCATCAGGCCGCGTGTCGTCACTGCACCGCTACATTACGAACCTGCTCGTCCTCGGGGCCCAACAGACTCATCCTACTCCTCAGTTCGCCGCAACGCTCGTCTATCTCACTCGGGTCGGACGGCAGCGCGTCGACCGCTTCCTTGTCGGGAAAGCCCGGCCCATCAGGCCGCGTGTCGTCACTGCACCGCTACATTACGAACCTGCTCGTCCTCGGGGCCCAACAGACTCATCCTACTCCTCAGTTCGCCGCAACGCTCGTCTATCTCACTCGGGTCGGACGGCAGCGCGTCGACCGCTTCCTTGTCGGGAAAGCCCGGCCCATCAGGCCGCGTGTCGTCACTGCACCGCTACATTACGAACCTGCTCGTCCTCGGGGCCCAACAGACTCATCCTGCTCCTCAGTTCGCCGCAATGCTCGTCTATCACGCGCGGGTCGGACGGCAGCGCGTCGAACGCCTCCTTGTCGGGAAAGCCCGGCCCATCAGGCCGCGTGTCGTCACTGCACCGCTACATTACGAACCTGCTCGTCCTCGGGGCCCAACAGACTCATCCTGCTCCTCAGTTCGCCGCAATGCTCGTCTATCACGCGCGGGTCGAACGCCTCCTTGTCGGGAAAGCCCGGCCCATCAGGCCGCGTGTCGTCACTGCACCGCTACATTACGAACCTGCTCGTCCTCGGGGCCCAACAGACTCATCCTTCTCCTCAGTTCGCCGCAATGCTCGTCTATCGCGCGCGGGTCGGACGGCAGCGCGTCGAACGCCTCCTTGTCGGGAAAGCCCGGCCCATCAGGCCGCGTGTCGTCACTGCACCGCTACATTACGAACCTGCTCGTCCTCGGGGCCCAACAGACTCATCCTGCTCCTCAGTTCGCCGCAACGCTCGTCTAACTTGCTCGGGACGGACGGCAGCGCGTCGAACGCCTCCTTGTCGGGAAAGCCCGGCTCGCTCGGCAATTTGTCGCCACTGCGTCGCTTGATTTGAATCGTTTTCTCATTCGCGGTCGAAATAGTGGTTCTTAGCACGCTCCTTATTCTTTGCAGGGTTTCCTGGAACAAGTTGATTGGTGGGCTTCGGCGGTGGCTAGGGTCAGGAAACTCATAGATTCTTACATTTGACGGTAGGTTAATACTTGAAATGGGACGTTTATTGTATTATTACGTGGGACGAATTATTATATTATTGATTATCCCCTTTCCAGTAGATAATAAGTACAGCTTCTCATCGGCACTCTTAAATAGTATTGAAATTTTTTCCCGAACAATACACAAATAATGTTACATATCGGAGTAAAGTAGGCTTTTCAAGTAACAAATAGGCTACTAGTCAAAAGTCATAGTCAAAAGTGTAATATCTCAATCAAGCAATTATTGTGTAGTTGAAGTTACTGATCAACGAGTAAACTTATGAACGAGCTTTTAAAATATGTAAAGTAGTGATTAAAGTACGATATATATTTCAATTACGAACTTACCTCGATTTCACTACATTCTTGTGAACGTGCTCTTAGGAGCGCTTCCTTGTCCACTATCGCATCTCTGCTGATTCTTAATTTCTCCTGTGAATATGACAGTCAGATTATTAAGTGATGAGCATTGATAGATAAACTAAGGATTTCGGGTCATGGCTTAAAAGTGTCCGAACTTAATGATAGCCAAAACGCAAAAAGAGTTCCAATCGCACTTAAGCAATAATAATGGTTTGTGACATAAATTACAATGTTTTAGTTTGTTTATAAAAATACACATGTACGCTCGTTTATATAAGTTTTCTCGGGACACTTCTTTTGTGAATTTTGTATTACACCCGGTGTCCATAGATTTATATGCCCATTGGTGATGAGTAAGTTATTTATGTAACTGATGTATAATAAGGGATGTTAAAAGAGAAACTGAGTTTGATAATGATCACGTGTGTTTTAATACCTAATTATCAACAGTTACATACAAAACTATTCACATTCTGACTGACTGATTGACTGACTGACTCACTCAATCACGAATCGAAAAAAAAGTTTTTTTACTAAATTGAGTACAACATTATAAGTAAGTAAGCACCCTTTTGGATGATATATTGGTCATTAGGACGTAGTATTTTAATGTTGGCAATAAGCTAACTGATTCAGAATCTTTAATAGACAACCATAGCCTACAGCTTACAAACTCACCGAACACAATTCCTTATTTATAATCTTTTTCTGCAGTCCCTTCACAATGCCGACCAGTTCTTGATGCAACTTTCGCTGTTTGATGATGCATTTCTTACGCTTCTCCTTGCAAGCCGCCTTCTCGGCTTCGACATCGAACGTGGCTTCATTCTCCAAGTCATGGAGTCTTTCTGCTTTCGATTGGATTTCACGGTCAATAGATTTTATCTGAAATTCGTAATCACCATCTTATCATAATAAAATCCCGTCCACTTCTAACTGCGCCAAATGCCGATTCCCAATATTCTATCTATCATCTATTTGCCCTCCCGGGGATCTCAATGTGACATAAGCTCCATACAAGTTCTGTCAAATTTCTTAAGCTCCATACAAGTTCTGTCCAATTTCTTAAGCTTCATACAAGTTCTGTCAAATTTCTTAAGCTCCATACAAGTTCTGTCAAATTTCTATCTCTAGTAAGGCACACCATGGCTAGATAGAATATTGGGAACCGCCATAAGAAGACAAGTTGGAATTTAAGATAAAACATTGAGAATCTTTTGGTGGAACACTGACGTAAATTAGGGAACCAATCAGCGGGCAGTTTTCAAACGATTACGATAACGACAAATACGTTTTTCTTATACAATCAAGGGGCTGTCCTGTTTTGAGAGACTGGTAAGGCCTCTTGTCAATGTGACGCCAACTATTGGTCTGACTTTCGTAAAACCATTATGTTCAGTTCGCTTCAGGATGCCAAAATATACGTATATTGTATGTGGCCATTTTAATAATTCTAAGATTTTTGTACAAATTCGAGTCGTGTTACTTAAGATTTTTTGGTGTTTTTTTCATCATGCGATTAGATAGCTAAGGCCAACTGGCGCCAAACAACGATTTAAATAGTTAACTTCTGTTGGATTAACTGGTGTTTGGAGTATTAGAATTCTGTTTAGTACTCGTTAGACGATGTATTTCTCTTCTCATCTTTAACTTAAGAGTAAAGATGATTACACAAGTTGACACAAATGGGCTTAAGAGTCCTGTGAATGTCTCCCATACAAACATAATACCAAAATCATTTGTAATTCGTGTATATTTCGATCTTGTTGTGGTGTTATTCGGGTTCGTATAGTAATAATCTATGCTCCTGTGGGCTGATTCTGTATCGTTCAGTTAGTTAGTTAGTAACCCTAACTGGGTTATTAACTAAGAAAACGAAGACAAAAATCCTATTTTTGCACAAATTACCAACCTAGGTCGGTATGGTATTATGTCAATATACCATGCTAGTTGCTATCTTGCACAAAAAGAAAACAAAAATAGGATTTTTGCCTCCGTTTTCTTAGTTAATAACCCAGTGCGGGTTGTTAACTAACTAACTGAACGATACAGAATAAGGCCGCTGGCCATATCTGGTTCCGAAATACTGTTGTTAAACGAAATTGTAAACGAATTTAGTTTTGCTTATTTTTATGTCAAAGAGTACATGTTTTCTGCTTCTTTGTTTTGTAATAAAAACAACATCGTTCAGGAGCACAGTTTTTACCAGATAAAGAAAAACACCAGTTAATAAAAAAAGTTACAAGTTTTCATTCATAATTTTTGGTATTACGGAACTCGACCAAAGTTATAAAAATTTTGATCAAAATTGATTATTATTTCGTTTTAAAGAAGTATTTCCGAACCAAATATGGCCAGGGGCATAGATTATTACTATATGAATCCGAGTAACACCACAACATGGCCGAAATATGTACGAATTACAAATGATTTGGTATTTTGAATGTATGGAGAAAACGTAGGTCAGTGCATTCTTAAGACCCACTTGCGCAAACCCGGGTTAGTGTTTAACTCAAAGTCAACACGTTAATCCAGAGTAAGTTTCCAATTAGAGCCGTTGACACTAGGGTTAACAATGTAAATATTATAACCCCAATTTCGCGCAAGTAGCCCTTATAATACGGCCGTTCAGAGAATGCGTTCCTGACACATCGCGATTGAACTGACGACGTAACTTTGTAATGGCGTTGCAGTTACGATAAAAATATTATTGCTGGTTGTTTACCGTTTTAACAATTGATGAGCATTAAAACAACATTATTATATCAATAATTAATTAATGTTATAAATTTGTGCCAAACTGAGTGTCAAATAACTTGGTAATTTTTTTTTTCAATTGTTTGTCAAATATTTTTCTAAATCTAAACTGCGCTATTACAAGGTTATGTCAGCGTTTTATATTGGTAGTGACAGGCTAACAATAGGTGTTAGGAACGGATTCTCTTAACGGCCGAATTATAGTGTATCAAACTGCATTTTATTTGGTTTTGAAATACTCGCCTCGAACTATTAAAAAATTGTGTTTATTTTTTAAGAAAAATAAGAATACGAATAAGGCTAATTAGGCTTCTTAGACATACACTCGTATTTTAATTTTTTATATCATAAGCAAAACTATAAGCATTTCTAGTTTTATACCTTGTTCATACAGTCCACTATTTCCTTTTCAGTAACCTTTAGATCTCTGAGGCTGGTCTCTAGGGGGTTCAATTGTTCTTCTATTCGTTGAATCTCTGCTCGTTTGGCTGCTTCATCCCTCTGCACTTGTCTTAGTCTAAAAAAAAAGATCAAAGTCCGAGATTTCAATAACAAACTAACTTACTTGTTCATTTATGTCTCCAATACTTTAAAATTATGGCTCAAAATATAGTAATTATTGTATTTCAATAAAATCTCCTTCTCTTTAAGCAGCTATACTTTGAAACATTGCATTTTTACACGACTGCCCAAAAAAGGAGTGTAATGTTTTTAGGGTTCATGTATGTATGTATGTATGTGAGTTTCTTTATTCCACCATAACTTCCGAACGGCTGAATAGATTTGGACATAATATGGGGTATCGTTAGAATCCTTAAATCATTCCGAGTAACATAAGCTATATTTTTTTGGAAAAAGTAATTTTACCACAGGGCAGTCGTGTTTTTAGAGTTTCATACCAAAATGGTAAAAATGGAACCCTTATGGTGAGACTTTCTCCGTCCGTCCGTCCGTCTGTCACACTCGATTATTTAGTAACTATTCAAGCTATCGACTTGAAATTTAGACTAGTTATATGTAATAGTGACCCGACGTCATAACAATCGTAAAAATTTGTAAATTGTTTTTATTTTTATTTAAAAAGACCGGGTCGACAAAATTTCAAAATGAGATAACAATATTGAGTTGGGGTATCATATGAAAGGGAGTTATTTGTGTATTCTAAAACTAATTTTTATTTATTTTTATGCCTGATAGTTTTTGATTTATTGGGCAAACTGTCAAAAAAAATACCGCCGCCCCCCCCTTATCTCCGAAATTTAGCAATCGAAAAATCTGAAATAATTATGATCAATAGAAGTTAACGTATATTTTACAGGAAAAATAAAATCAACTCGCTGACTAATATACTTTTTTTGATAATAACAATAATCCGCCAAAAACAAAGTTACGTTTGCGGTTTGCCAACTAAAGTAATACTCGTAAATTCATGAACAAAAGTGATTCTTTCAATGTTTTACTTCTTTTATGGTATGGAACCCTCGGTGCGCGAGTCCGACTCGCACTTGGCCGTTTTATTTAATTTTTAAATTATTTACTTGCTACCGCAATTATTTTACAGTGGGCTGTCACCGTGGTATCGGTAGCGTCGCTAAGGACAGCTTGACCTTTCTCAGCTCTACAAAGAGAACTCTTACTAAAATTATCAATCAATCAATCAATCAATGTCTTTATTGCGAATTTGGGTTAATTACAAAAGGTCTTATTCAATAGTGTTAGTACTCGTATTTCCAAATTCAGCCCAATGGCATGCAAAATAATCTAGAGTCACATTTACAATTAGGTACAATCAATCTGTTACAATCTGTTACAATTTTTCCATTTTTACTATTTGAGTAATATTACATTATCTTAAATATTCCTCTATACTGTAGAAGGTATTTTGAATAAGATATTCGTACAGTTTCTTTTTTAAGTATTTTATTTTATACATTTCCCACCGATTATGTTTAGTAAAACACACTATCATCACGTATTTGTACTTACTCAGCTCTCAAATTGTCTATTTGTGCGAGGTCAACTGTGTGGGCTAGGAGGCGGGCCGCCGTTATCTCTCTGGTGGAACTAGATTTAGCGCCGCTGTACGCCGATATGCGACTCGAAAATAAATGGTTCTCTGCACAAAAAAAAACTCGAATCAAAAGTCAGGAATAATGTTTCTTATAATACCTCGTGATTATTATACTTTTATAATATAACTAGAAAAAAATACCTTCGTTATCCTTTGTCTATGTTTATCGTCGTACGTGCGTGCGTGCGCACGAGCGAACATTTGCGAGCTCCCAAACGGATGAACCGATTTTTAGTTTTTTTTTTTGTTGTTTGAAAGTTTAATTAGTCGATATTGGTAATCAGCTATTTTTGATGAAAATCGGCGAAAAAAAAATGGCAGATTACATATTTTTTCACAATAGCCTCAATATGGGTATCAAATTATGAAAGGGTTTGACTAGTAAAATACTACCATAAAGGACAATGACCATGGATGTATGGAGTCCCGTATCAAGCTGAATCCAACCCAAACTTTTTTTTTTATAGACTACAGTCTCCACATGAACTCCTACGATTATCACTTTTTAATTAATATCCGTATTCCGTTATAGGCAAACAAACAAGTTGTACTTCTAAGTAAAATCAGTATGACACGAAAAGAAAGTAGCTTTTGATATTATGCAAAATTAAATTCCGGATATGGAAAACAAATTCTTAGTGCCAATGGTTCTTAAAAAACACTATTTTATTTTCCTAGACTATTTTGGCTTTGGTTCATGAGAAAACTTGATACCACCTTTCGAATCCAAGATGGCCGCCGCCGCGAATTGGGGTGGTGGGTCTTTTAATTTTTGCATTTACTCAGGTTATGTAAAAGATGATTGGAAACTAAACTATTGTAGATGTGCGATAGTTTGTACGAACCTGTGAAAAACTTGGTGATGTTCTGCTGCACCTTGTCGCTGTTATCGTAGGTGTGCCTGTTGCCGATGGGTATCTTGTGTACATTGTACTGTTTGCACAGGTACCTCAGGATGGCGTCGGGAGCCGTAATAGTGTCGACCAGGTACGTTTCAAAACCGAGGTACCTGTCACATAATAATACATAAGTGGTACAATTCGTTTAATTATACATCAATCGGGGTTGAAATTTGTCTTGCTGGATGCATTGGAAGCATGAGTTTTTATTCGTAGATACAGCTCCCCTTGCTCTGCACCGCGTTTACCAGCTACGTGTTTTGCCGGATAAGCGCACGTGGCTGAGGAACAGGTTCATGTCGCTGGTGGACTCGAACGTGACGTCAAGTAGCTCACCTCAAGCGTGAGATATCACCGGACTGCATCGGCCTCCCCTTGCTCTGCACCGCGTTCACCAGCTGCCTGTCCTGCCGGGTGCGTAAGCGGCTGAGGAACAGGTTCATGTCGCTGGTGGACTCGAACGTGACGTCAAGTAGCTCACCTCAAGCGTGAGATATCATCGGACTGCATCGGCCTCCCCTTGCTCTGCACCGCGTTCACCAGCTGCATGTCCTGCCGGGTGCGCAGGCGGCTGAGGAACAGGTTCATGTCGCTGGTGGACTCGAACGTGACGTCAAGTAGCTCACTCCAAGCGTGAGATATCATCGGACTGCATCGGCCTCCCCTTGCTCTGCACCGCGTTCACCAGCTGCATGTCCTGCCGGGTGCGCAGGCGGCTGAGGAACAGGTTCATGTCGCTGGTGGACTCGAACGTGACGTCAAGTAGCTCACCTCAAGCGTGAGATATCATCGGACTGCATCGGCCTCCCCTTGCTCTGCACCGCGTTCACCAGCTGCATGTCCTGCCGGGTGCGCAGGCGGCTGAGGAACAGGTTCATGTCGCTGGTGGACTCGAACGTGAACGCTGTCAGGTCGCGAGCAGACACTGTCGCTTCTAGGTAACGCGCGTATTTCGGATCGGTGAAGTTAATCTGCAGAACAGATGCAGTGTCTCAATTATTTCTTCACAATATTAGAATCTGTCTATTAATAACTTAATCAGCCTATGGACGTCCACTGCTGGACATATAGGCTTTTCCGAGAGCGCGCCACCACACACGGTCCTCCGCCTTTCTCATCCATCCGGTACCAGCAACCTCTTTTAGGTCGCCGGTCCAGCGGGAAGGTTATTCTACGCTGCGCTTACCGGCACGCGGTCTCCACTCCAGAACACGTCTGCTCCAACGGCCGTCGGTTCTGCGACATATGTGGCCCGTCCACTGTCACTTCAGCTTGCTAATCCGCTGTGATCAAAGATTTAAATCGCTAGATGGGCCCTAAACCTCCAAACACATCCACGTTTTTGTCTTGTGTGCGACACGTTGTCACTCACTTTGACACAAGTGAAACTATAGCATGTTGAGAGCACTCACTCGACATGTTTGTGGACGTTTTTGATGTGCGCAATGTAGGCTAAGGGCCCATCTAACGATTTAAATCTTTGGCTGTGATGTCTATTATATAATATAATAATAACTGGGTAACCGAGCTTTGCTCGGTATTTTCTCGCAGGAGTCATATTTTTTTTTTTAGTAAATTCGACATTTTCTAAAAATAAATCCTAGCTAGCTCCCAAAAATTCCCGTATACTAAATTTCATGAAAATCGTATAAATTAGATGCCACACGAAAGAGATCTTTGAGCCTCCATACATGTTTAGTAGACAACCGCTTAAGTTGTTATGAAAAAAAATTCGTTTACATACTTGAAGCATCATTGGTTCATGCACTTCGTCCTGGAACCCTAACTGGTCTTTGTTCTCTCGTAACCACATCACAGCATTATAAGTATGGGCGTATTGTCTCTGTAGGATCCTAAGCCGCTCCTTGTTTACGTCCTCTAGGTTATGAATTCTGTAATCAACGAGAACAAATACAAGTAGTTATGATGCCACACTATTTGCGTATGACACAAAATTCCATTGTGGGGTTGAATGTACGCTTCTACAATATGATCCCAAAATCTGTTTTGGACTTACCTTTTATCACTTATCTTATAGGTATATTATAACCTTACCGCATAGATTTAAAGTAACTGTCAAAACATCTAATACATCAGCAGGTCGATCGGCTAAGAAATATTTCTATCATTGACGAACATTACTCATGTCAAACCATGGTTTTGGCTTCACGTAAGATTGTGACAGGTCCTAAAGAACCAATGCAGACAAAATACGAATTTGCATTAATGCAGTACTCTATCGATATACAAAAATTGGTTTCACGTAAGACTTTTGAAGTTTCATATCGCATATGGACCTTAACAAAAGTCACGTCAAACTGGGTTTTCATTGATACATAGCGGGAGGTGTTATTTAGCGTTGACATAAGGTGTATAGCTTCAATTAATTAACTAATTTGGCAATTAAAGAAATTGAAAAACAAAGGTAAATGTAAAAATATCTTCTTGCGTAACCTAGCTTTAATATAACAAAGGTATTGACTCTTTCTTTCAAAGTTTTGGGGTTAAATTCTTACCTTAAGGTAGGGTTGATTTAAATATTTAAAATAGTGTGTTTTTGAGGATTCACACTCGCAGTTAGCACTATAATTGTTGTAATTACAGAAGCTTTTTCTCTGTATATGTGTAAAAGGAACTTATATAAATAATTATTACTAATAAGTTTCGGGCCTACCAGCCCGCGAAATTCAAATTTTATTTAGTTTTTCGCAATTTATTAGACTACACATTGAAGGTTTTTGGCAATTAATTTTGCGGGCATAATATTTAATACACTTTGCTCGAAAATTCCCACTGACCTCATATTGTTTCCCGAAATTTCGAATTACTATCGGGAACCAATATGAAGTAAATGAGTATTGTCGAGCACTTTTTATTAAAAACAAAGATAAGATGCATAAATGATGTGCCCGCAAAACTCATTAACATAAGCCTACGATGTATAATTAGCCCACTATTAGGGAAAAACTAAATAAAATTTGAATTTTCGCGCCCGGATAGTGATGATGACATTACACACATCGCGATTAAGCCCCCCAAAGTAAGCGAAAGCTTGTTATATGGGTGCTAAATAATTAAAATACCCAGACATTAGAATTTAGAATACATTCATTCAAATATTTTCATGGCCCAAAAGCTCAACGCTCGGAGCCAAGATAATAACCATAGATTGTCGTAGAACGGGGCAGAGACAAGTAATACGGCTTATTTCAATAGGTAACGCAGTCAGATTTAGGAGGCTACTATGTCCATATAAATCGTTAGGTTACCATGGATATTTAAATTAGTCGGATTATATGTAGACTAGTAGGGCGCGTGGGAGCGCGGGCCACATGTGGCCCGCGGGCTGTCTTCTCACCTATAAAAGAATCGCCGTCATCTCCATCGCCAATTGGAATCCGATTGGCAATGGGCTAAAAGAACTACCTCGGAGCACGGTCATGGATTTAAAGATAGTTAAGGGCTGTTTGAATAAAAAATACACTGAACCTCATCCGATGAGGTTCAGTGTATTTTTTATTCAAACAGCCCTTAACTATCTTTAAATCCATGACCGTGCTCCTCAATCATCATCCAAATCGTAGACCATCATCTCTTCTCATACTTTTCATAGTTTTTCATAGGCCTTGTTTATTGTAGCATTCACATTTTCCATGGAAAAATAAATTCAAACTCTTTGATTTTTTTCATTTATCCCGTAGACCTTGAGATTCTTATTATGTCTTGCAAAGAAATCACTCTCTTATCTTTTATACTTTCCGAGATAGAACAACACGAAATTTGTATGGCGGCCATCTTGAATCCGCCATTTTGATTTTTTTTCAGCTAACTGCCAATTGGATGTCGTTTCGAGTTACATTTGGTCGAGCACCCCCCACCTATCTTCGATACCCTGGCTGTGCCCTTCACCCGTCTCCGAAATCCTCAATCATCAGCTCTCTCCATATTTTTCTCTAGTAACTCTCCGAAAAACCTCATCACAACCTTGCATAATTACCAACTGTTAGTCTCTTCAACATTCCCCATACATTTTCTATGGAAAAATAAATTCCGCCATTTTGAATTTTTTTTTCTATCCATCAAATAGACCTTCGGGTCCTGATCATCTCTTGTCAAGAAACCGGTCTTCCACCTTTTATACTTTCCGAGATATTGACGAAATTCGAATGGCCGCCATTTTGAATCCGCCATTTTGAATTTTTTTTCAGCTCACTGGCAATTGGATGACATTTCGAATGACATTTGGTCGAGCACCCCCCACCTATCTTCAATACCCTTGGCTGTGCTCTTCATCCGTCTTCGATATCCTCAATCATCAGCTCTCTCCATATTTTTGTTCTTAATGAATTTTTTCCTTCTATACGACATGATCCTTTAAAAAATTTTTTTTCATACAAAATTGTTCAGGAGAGGTGATCAATGAGTGAATGAATCAGCACAAGCAGCTATATATATATTAACTAGTAGGGCGCGTGTGTGCGCGGGCCACATGTGGCCCGCGTGCAGTCTTCCCGCCCATAAAGGTATCGCCGTCATCTCCATCGCCCATTGAAATCCGATTGGCAGTGAGCTGAAAAAAATACCAAAGAGCACTGTCATGGTTTTAAAGATAGTTAAGGTCAGTTCGAACAAAAAAATACGCTGAACCTCATCGGATGAGGTTCAGCGTATTTTTTGTACGAACAGCCCTTAACTACCTTTAAAACCATGACCGTGCTCCTCAATCATCATCCAAATCCTAGATCATTGTCTCTTTTCATAGTATGTACATTTTCAATGGATAAATAAATTCCGCCACAGTGAATTATTTTCCATGCATCCCGTAGAACTTGAGCTCCTGATCACCTCTTGCTAAGAAACCTCTCTCTTATCTTTTATACTTTCCGAGATAGAACAACACGAAATTTTTATGGCGGCCATCTTGAATCCGCCATTTTGTTTTTTTTCAGCTCACTGCCAATTGCGTGAAGTTCCAAATATTTTTTGTTTCAGCAATCCTCACCTAACTATAATACCTTGCCCATGCTCCTTGACTGTCTTTAAAATCCTCAATCATCACCTCATTCCATATTTTTCTCTGGTAGTCTTCCAAAAAACCGCATCAAAGCACTTCATGTTTTACAACTTGAGGTCTCTTCAATTTTTCTCATACATTTTCTATCGAAAATAAAAAATCCGCCATATTGGATTTTTTTTTCTAGCCATCAAATAGACCTTTTTGTCCTGATCAACTCTTGTCAAGAAACCGTTCTTCCATCTTTTATACTTTCCGAGATATCGAGGAAATTCGAAAGGCGGCCATTTTGAATCCGCCATTTTGAATTTTTTTTCAGCTCACTGCCAATTGCATGACGTTTTGAATGACATTTGGTCGAGCACCCCCCACCTATCTCCAATACCCTGGCTGTGCTCTTCACCCGTCTCCAAAATCCTCAATCATCAGCTCTCTCCGTATTTTTCCTCCTCATGAATTTTTCCCCTCTATACGACATCATCCTTCAAAAAAAAATTTTTCATACAAAATTGTTCAGGAGAGGTGATCAATGAGTCAGTGAGTCAGTGTTGAATCAGCACAAGCAGCTATATATATATTAATAGATCCCAACACTATGTCGATTGTCACCTATAGTTACAGTGATAAAAAAGCTTACGTGATACCGGTTGTATGTGACTATTGCAATCATAGTTCTAATGGATATGAGATACTGACAAAAGTTAGCCGATCGACCTGCAGGGTTAAAATTTAGTTAATTAGGAAACAGGTTCCATTAAAGAATTTCTTAGACAAGGATTCAGAGAATGATAGGTAGGTATATATGCTTCCATCTCATCATCATAAAAATCATGTCATAAACTGTCATACTATGTAAGAAAAGTTGTACACCGATAAGAAACCTGCAGGGCGACCGGCTTAAAAAATATCAATCATTCAAGAGCTGTATCAATGTCAAAACATGATTTTCAAGTGTTGTGATTGGTCAAAAGTCAAAACCCATATTTTGACATTGATACAGCTCATTAATGATTGATACATTTTTAGCCGATCGTCCTGCGGAGCTGCTACTTTAGGGTTAGCCGCTGGATTAAGATGTATTGTAAAAAGATAATGGACATGTAACCAAATGAATGAATAAATGAAAACAGCCTATGACCTTAACAGCAGGTCGATCGGCTAAGAAATATTTCTATCATTGACGAACATTACTCATGTCAAACCATGGTTTTGGCTTCACGTAAGATTGAGACTGGTCCTAAAGAACCAATGCAGACAAAATACGAATTTGCATTGATGCAGTACTCTATCGATATACAAAAATTGGTTTCACGTAAGACTTTTGAAGTTTCATATCGCATATGGACCTTAACAAAAGTCACGTCAAACTGGGTTTTCATTGATACATAGCGGGAGGTGTTATTTAGCGTTGACATAAGGTGTATAGCTTCAATTAATTAACTAATTTGGCAATTAAAGAACTTGAAAAACAAAGGTAAATGTAAAAATATCTTCTTGCGTAACCTAGCTTTAATATAACAAAGGTATTGACTCTTTCTTTCAAAGTTTTGGGGTTAAATTCTTACCTTAAGGTAGGGTTGATTTAAATATTAAAATAGTGTGTTTTTTTGAGGATTCACACTCGCAGTTAGCACTATAATTGTTGTAATTACAGAAGTTTTTTCTCTGTATATGTGTAAAAGGAACTTATATAAATAATTATTACTAATATCTTTCGGGCCTACCAGCCCGCGAAATTCAAATTTTATTTAGTTTTTCGCAATTTATTAGACTACACCTCAGACTACATTAAATAAAGGACTACACATTGAAGGTTTTTGGCAATTTATTTTGCGAGCATAATATTTAATACACTTTGCTCGAAAATTCCCACTGACCTCATATTGTTTCCCGAAATTTCGAATTACCTACTATCGGGAACCAATATGAAGTAAATGAGTATTGTCGAGCACTTTTTATTAAAAACATGTAGATGCATAAATGATGTGCACGCAAAACTCATTAACATAAGCCTACGATGTATAATTAGTCCACTATTAGGGAAAAACTAAATAAAATTTGAATTTTCGCGCCCAAATAGTGATGATGACATTACACACATCGCGATTTAGCCCCCCAAAGTAAGCGGAAGCTTGTTTTATGGGTGCTAAATAATTAAAATACCCAGACATTAGAATTTAGAATACATTCATTCAAATATTTTCATGGCCCAAAAGCTCAACGCTCGGAGCCAAGATAATAACCATAGATTGTCGTAGAACGGGGCAGAGACAAGTAATACGGCTTATTTCAATAGGTAACGCAGTCAGATTTAGGAGGCTACTATGTCCATATAAATCGTTAGGTTACCATAGATATTTAAATTAGTCGGATTATATGTAGATAGATCCCAACACTATGTCGATTGTCACCTATAGTTACAGTGATAAAAAAGCTTACGTGATACCGGTTGTATGTGACTATTGCAATCATAGTCCTAATGGATATGAGATACTGACAAAAGTTAGCCGATCGACCTGCAGTTAGATAACATGACAGGATCACAGCGTAGAGTAATTCATAATTAAATTACAATACCTGTTCTGGCAATGTCGAATCTGCGGCGAAAAGTTATGGTCGATCTCATACTGTTCTTGCAATTTCCTACTTCTCAAATGACTAGCCGTATTGTTTACGGTTCTTATCTGCCGTTGTATTTCGTTGAGATCTTCTTGCAAATTACTTACTGAAAACAAAAAATAAATAATAAAACCGGCCAAGTGCGAGTCGGACTCGCGCACCGAGGGTTCCATACTATCAAAGAAGTAAAACTTTAAAAGAGTCACTTTTGTTCCTTTTACGAGTATAATTTACAAGTAGGTACTTTTGTTGGCGAACCGCAAACCTAACTTTGTTATTAGAGGTTTATTGTTAATATAAAAAAAGTTTATTTTTTATTATTTAGTTTTTTTTGTTATTTTTCCTGAAAAATATACGTTAACTGCTATTGATCATAATTATTTCAGATTTTTCGATTGGTAAACTTCGGAGAAAAGGGGGGGGGGGGGTGATTTACGGTATTATTTTCGACAGTTTGCCCAATAAATCAAAAACTATCAAACATAAAAAAATTGGTTTTAGAATACACAAGTAACACCCTTTTATTTGATACCCCACTCAATATTGTTATCTCATTTTGAAAGTTCGACAACACGGTTTTCCCCCCCTTTCAAAAATAAAAAAGATTTTCATTTTTTATGATTGTAATGACGGCGCGCCACAATTACCTACAACTATTTCAAATTTCAGGTCGATAGCTTTAATAGTCAGTGACTATTAATCGAGCGTGAGAAACGGACGGACGGACGGACGGAGAAAGTCTCACCATAAGGGTTTTATCATTTTGGCACGGAAACCTAAAAAGGTAACGTTCGATTTTTAAGAGAGTTGATTTTATTTTTACTGTAAAAAAAACCTTAATCATCATACCAACTTAAATACATCATCTGTGATAATTTCAACTGTCTTACGCGGTTCAAGAGATACAGCCTGGTGACAGACGGACAGTCGAATGGGTAAGCAAAGAGTCCAGCTAAGGGTAAGCGTATCCAGCTTTACCCTTTGAATACTGAACCCTAAAAATCATACATTTAAGGTACTCACAATTCCCTAATTGTTGCTCTAGTGATGTCTTATCGTCTCTCAATTTGTCCAACTTTAAATTCTCTTCTACTAATCTGGACCTTTTATTTTTATGCCTCTCCTTTTTTCTTTTAAACTCACTCTCAATATGTTCTATTTCACAAAGTTGGTTTCCGATTGAGTTTGTAGTTGCTTTAACCTGTTCCTTCAGATTATGTATTTCTGTGTTCTAAAATAAAAGTAAAGTAAGTAATTGGTTTACAGTTAATTCATAGTTAATCAGAGAACAGCAAGTTAAAATCTAATGCCGGCCGTACATCATGCATCTTATCGTCCGATCGCCATGCTGCAGGCTTGATCCATCCATCCAATAACATAATGAGAGAGCGATCGTACAGCAAAAATCTAAAGGTGGGTCTACGCTAGGCGAATCGAGCACGAACCGAGCACGAGCCGAATAGTATTCGAATTATATTATACGAATTCGTGTAGTGTGGACCGTTTAACTCTACTGAAGTGACGATCGCCGATCGCCATACACGCTCCAATCGGCATGAGCGCAAACCAAAACAAATGAAATTGGATTGTGCCGTCAAGTAGTATTAATGTTCATTCGGTACCGCTGACAGCACATACCGCCATTTTACAGTTTTAACAAATTAAAAATCCGGCTTCCGGACGGAGCCTAAAATACATGCGTGACGTCACTTAGTGCTGATCCTTTATATGTTTAATCAATGGTTCCTGACCCAATCGGCACTCGGCAGTACTCTGCCGATAGAACGATAGAAAGCTTGATGTATGGCCAGCATAAGATTCTAGAGATCTAGAGACGAAAATGCAATACTAACAACAGCTTGCTTCTTTAACTCCAATCCATTGATTTCTCGTTTTACAATTTCCAAGTTTGTTTCCAGAGGTGCCACTTCCATTACAATATTATTTTTCCTTTGTTCTTGTTTTTTGCAGTCACGGTCGTATTTAGCTATGTCTTTCTTGAGCTCTTGATATTCCAGCCAAAGCTTTTTCACGTCACACATTTCAATGTCTTTCGCCAATTTCTTTCTTTCATTCATCGCATCTATGTCCCTCTTAAGCCTTTACAGAAATAATTACATTAATAAGCATATTTTAATACAAACTTGTACCAATGTTTTAGGATTCCGTACCCAAAGCGTAAAAACGGGACCCTATTACTTAGACTTTGCTGTCCGTCCGTCCGTCTGTCACCAGGCTGCTGTGGTCTCTTTAGCCGTGATAGCTAGACACTAGAAATTTTCACAGATTTTTATGTATTCCTTTTACCGCTATAACAAATACTTAAAAAATATATATATATATTTATAGGGGCTCCTTAAACGTGATTTTTGTTATTTTTGCTCGATATTGATAACGGCAACAGGTGGATTGTGAATATTTAGTTATATATTCACTTTTAAAAATAAATAGGTTAAAAATATTTAACGAGGGCACGCGATTTTTTGCTCGTTTTGAATTTTGTGGGTAAGTGTTTTGATTGCAATTGGTTTTGATAGTACAGAACCCTCAGTGTGTGATCCTGACTCGCACATAACCAATTATTTAATAAAACCTTTTTATAACAAATTTGAGACCAACCTCTTTTCAACATAAACCCCAGTTTAAAGAATTACTGGATATAACTAATATTTGCTTGTGCCCTTCCAATTTTTTAAATTGAGGTTGCATTGTAAAATATTTAATTTAAAGTTTTTTATGCAATGCAACAAAAAGTAGAATGACCACAGGTGTTATCAAGTTTTCTCACGAACCAAAACCAAAACCATTGACACTTACAATTTGTTTTTCATGTCCGGAATTTAATTTTGCACAAAAAAGTTTCTCTCATATCAATGCACATTCTATTAAGAAGTACATACAACTCGTGTCAGTCAGTCTGTCTGTCTGTCTGTCACGACCCTTTATTTCAGTAACTATACCGTTCCCCCCCCTATTTTCGAAGTTTACGAATCGAAAGTTCTGAAATAATTATGATTAATAGGAATGAATGTATATTTTACGGGAAAAATATATCAATTAATCTTATAAAACAAAGTTAAGTTTGCGGTTCGGTGAAAAAGTGATTCTCCGAAACTGAGACTAGAGGAGATGTCGAAATTACGAACTCTGATTGGTTACTCAAACACAGCTCCGCTCCGCTCCGCTTTGGTGGCAACCGGGTCTTATGGTATAACTTTTTCTAATATAGTACGGAACCCTCAGTGCCCGAGCCCGACTCGCACCTGACCAATTATTATTTGTTGCACGAATGTGTTAAAGCAGGTTGTTTTGTTTAAAGTTTATATTACTCAGCGTTCCGTCGTTCCAGCTCTTGGAGCTCCTTTTTATTCTTCTGAAGATTGGATCCCAATTCTTTCTGTCTGGCTCTGTAGTCCTTTAAGTCATCCAACTGCTGCACACGCTCCTGCGGCCACACAGTCGCTAGAGTGTCGCGCAATCGTTCTTGGGCATTCTTTTGGGCGAACTCGTGTACTTTGTTTTGGGGAAGAAACTGGCACAGATTTTCCACCTATAGAAACAATAAATAAACATTGATTTAGTCGCGTAATACATACGTTTTTAGCCACGATGTTCCGCTGAAAGCGGATGACTTTCGAAACTACAACATGGGGTTATTCGAGGGGCGGATAAGCAAATTTCTTAAGAGCCGGCAACGCATTTGCAGTTCCTACTTCTTCTGGTGCTGCAAATGTCCATGGGCGGCGGTGATCACTTACCAACAGGTGACCCGCCCGCTCGTTTGCTCGCGTTAACTATAAAAAAATAAAGCCTGTGTTCTGAAATTGAAAGCTGCACCGAAAACTCAGGCGACATTTAGTGCTACTCAAACAATTATGTTTGAAGATATACCAAACTGTCACTGAAGCGGCGAGCGGCGCCAACGGCAAACGTGAACGGCTGACACTGGGCGTTATGGGAGCGTTAGCGTTTCTTCAAATGACGTATGTGCTTGACGTAACGTCAACGTTGGGAGTCTCTAATGGCGTTGAGAGAAGTTTGAGAAACGCCGACGCTCGCATTACACCCAGTGGGATAGCGGCCTAATATTCTATCTCCAACCTTAACATTAACTGCTAGATTAACACATGGCCTTCTTTTTGCAGGCATAATAATATTTATGTATTTACATGAAATAGAAACTTTGCTCGAAAATTCCTACTTACCTCATATTGGTTCCCGAAAGATAATTTTTTGCAGTTTCCCAGATTTTGAGCTATTGGGAACCAACATAAAGTAAATGAGTATTGTTGAGCAGTTTTTATTAAAAACATGTAGATGCATAAATGTTGTGTCCGCAAAACTCATTGCCATAAGCCTACAATGTATAACTAGCCCACTATTAGCGAAAAACTAAATAAAAATTTAATTTTCGCGCCCTAATGATAGTCATCCCCCTTAACTAGCTATAAACAAAATATGAATACAAACCTGTATGTGTAAACTTGAAATCAATTCTAGCACTTTCTTTTTGTGTACTGTCTCGTTATTGATGTACCACGTGGAAGAGTTCCTAATGTTGAAAGCCATTGTGATAATAACATTTTTCTGCTTTGGCTTTTGATACAATTCAATATCAATTTTCGCCTCAGTGCATCCAGTTTTGACATAATCTGATAGCTAAAAAACATTAATTATTATGAATCTTTGAAAAAGGACTTTAATCATGTGATTATGCTTAACATATTTTTTAGCCTCCTTAAAATAAATATTTACGGGGGCTCCCATACAACAGACAGAATTTTTTTTTGCTTGTTTTTGCTATATATTGATAACGGTAACAGGTAGATGCTTAAAATTTTCACAGAAATAAATAAAAAATTAAAAATTAAAGGGGGCTCCCGTACAACAAATGTGATTTTTTAGCTCGTTCTTGAATTTGGTAGGCTGGGGTGTTTAGTTTACTTTAATACTATAGAGAATGGGGCTTGATAGTATAGAACCCTCAAAACGCGAGCTCGATTCGCATTTGACCAATTATTTGTATTTATAATACACTTTTATTCCTTCCACTTGTAATTCACTTACTAAAATAAAATGTAATGCATTAATAATCTTAAATAGAGTAAAAGTTAAGTTAGGGTTAAGGTAAAAGTTAAGTTAAGGTTAAGTTGCTTTCTTTATTTTTTTTGTTCTTTCTATGACTATACTGTAATAAACTTTCTTATGTTATTGAAAGATGTTGATTGATACTCATTCATTGTATAACAACTACCCCATTTAAGCTTGAATCGCCTTTATAAGCTTAGTTAGCTTGTACCCTTAGGCCAGGCATGTATTTTAAAATTCATGGTCCAATTGAATTTGTTAAAAACCAGTGGGCAACTAGTGTTAATGTAATTGTGTGGAAATATACCTAGAACTTCCAGTCAATAGTTGTGTTATCTACAAATGCACTTGGTACTTATAAATAAACTAGCAGCTCGCCCCGGCTTCGCACTGGTATTTTAGGGGTTCCGTACCTCAAAGAAAAAAAAACGGAACCCTTATAAGATCCCTTTCTTGTCCGTCTGTCTGTCTGTTTGTCTGGTCTGTGTGTCACGACGCTTTATTTCAGTAACTATTAAAAAATTAAAGATTTTGGAATAGGTGTAGATAGTGATGGCCCGCAGTCAGTGCAATCATAAAAAATATAAAATTGTTTTGATTTTTATTTACAACGGGGTGGGTAAACCAGGTTGTCTAGATTTCAAAATGAGATAACAATACTGAGTGGGGTATCATATGCAAGGGGTATCATAAACTTGTGTATTCTAAAACCTATTTTTATTTATTTTTATACCCGATAAATTTTGATTTATTGAGCAAACTGTCGAAAAAATACCGTTCCGTCCGCCTTATCTCCGAAGTTTACCATTCGGAAATTCTGAAATAATTACGATCTGAATAGGGATCAATGTATATTTTACGGGATAATTAATATCAACTCTGTATCTTTTATACTATTTTTGGTATTAGCAATTAACCAAAATTTATAATAAAACAAAGATAAGTTTGCGGTTTGGTAAAAACGTGATTCTTAGGCCCGGTTTTCATCAAAGCAAAGCGGAGCAGAGCTGTGTTTAAGTAACAAATCAGATTTCACCGTTTTGACATCTCCGAAACTGAGAGAAGAGGAGATGTCGAAATGACGAAAACTGATTGGTTACTCAAACACAGCTCCACTCCGCTTTGGTGGGATCGAACCGGGAACCTCAGAGATGGCGGCGCCTTGAAAACCAGCACACTTACCACTCAACCACCGAGGTCTTCAATTATTTACTTATTAATTACAAGTGCATACTGAGTAATAATTCCCTTCATCAATTTTGATAAGGTAATCAGTATTTCATCATTGAGGTTCTTATGAATACTTATTTGTAAACTTGGTTTTATCCAAGGCTTCACTAGAGTGGAATCCGAATTGGAGAATATTCTGTTCTCCAATCTGGATTCTCCAAGGAATGTTTCCCTTCCTGCTATTTACATTCACAGCCAAATGGTTTTATTAGTTGTGGAGTAATTGAGTAACAAACACCCAACTATACATGGACAAGAAATTAACACATTCATAATATTAAACAGGAATAGGATGCGTGAAAATGTGTTATTCTTTACATTTTAGCATTTTTTCACATAGACATGTCAGGTGTACATTGTACATTGTAGAAAGTTAAATATTTGTATGGATTAGAAAAAAACTAAAAACCCACATCAAAAATGTATTCTATTCAAAAAGTGTGTCATACATATTAAATATAATCAAAAAGCTTTCAAGTAGTTTGAATAATGATAACTTCATTATCTGATAGCTTGTGAACCGTGTCTAAGTAAATGATTAGAAAATACTTGAAATACATTGTTTACTTTGAGGGTGATTTTTTTTAAAGAAGGAATTTTAAAAAAATAATAAAATACCTTATCTGCACTTCCAATAGCACTGGGACTTCCTCCTAAACCCAAAATGATTGCAGACACAAAAGTAGATTTTCCTGTACCATTGGGACCAATAATTAAATTCAAAGACTTTCCAGGAAACAGTGTCACTTCCTTATATGTTCTGTAAATTCAAATGCGAGTACAACAGTGAGTGATACAACTACATAGTTTTGATATTATTAATAATTTTCATCTATGGTTTAGGCAACTTTAGTTTTTTTATGTATTTTATTGTCATAAAATTATATAAATCAAAGTCCCTACTGTCCTAACTTACAGACCCAATAGCCCCGCCCAATCTTTGGTCCTAAAAAAGCTAAAATTTTATATGTGCATTCGTTGTATAATGTAAGCAGAATATAATGAAGGATTTAATGTTTCCCACAGAATGATTTGGAAAAGCAGAGGCAAGTTAGCTAGTACAGGACCCAAATCAAGGTTTTATGTGCCAATGTTGTGTATCTAAATTTATACTTATTAACTGTAACAGCTAGGTAAATTAATACAGAAAATAGGCGACAACAAATATTCTAGTGCTTATTTTGCAAATGGCAGTCCTTACACTTGGTTCTGCGCCAAGTTGCTTGGTGATTTTGCCTTCTTGATCCTCAAGTCAGGTAAATAAAACTTCAAGACGGATGGCGGAGTTAGCTAAACTTAGTACCTAATAATGGGACGTAGTAATAATAAAACCCTGCAAGCTAGACAAATATCATGGTATTTAAAACTTAGACACAGTTAAATTAAATATAATATAGTACACAATAGCACTTCAAAATAATACTACTACTACTATCAAACTACTTGCCTAATTTTTACGGCACAGGATCGCCATAGAGGACCATTACCTATTCCATAATTGCTTTATATTCAAAGAATTTATTAGCCTATACAAATGGCGCGCAAACTATTTTATTGTTACTATACTTACAAAAAGTTTCGTAGATTAATGCTGTAAATACAACCCGCTCGGATGCCACCAGGGTTAATTACTTGCGACATTTTTAGCATGTCGATTTATTAAATAATTCATATATTATACACATGTTAGACAAGAACAAAAGCAGCGATTTAAATAAATCAAAATCATTTATCATAGCAGTTTGAAGTTGAACTTCAATTTCAATTTTCAAGAACAAGTACCTAGGTACCTTATTTAAAACCAGAC
This sequence comes from Coenonympha glycerion, assembly GCA_963855885.1. Taxonomy (NCBI): domain Eukaryota; kingdom Metazoa; phylum Arthropoda; class Insecta; order Lepidoptera; family Nymphalidae; genus Coenonympha; species Coenonympha glycerion. Next base: position 11,174,417 of record OY979631.1, read on the forward strand.
CATAGCCTACCAAAAATCAACTGTCACTTGTGCCAACTGTCAAAATCAACAGTCAATACAAACTGTAAGGTGCTAACTAGCCGCTAAAGGTACATTAGAAATTAGGCATTCCTTGGGCATTCCAGTCAAAAAATTATAAAAATGGTTTATTTAGTTTGCGAATTATGAAATAAAAATGTGTCACATATTGACCTACTTTATTCACAGACTTCTATAATTATTAAAAAGAAATTATTTATTATGACATCGATATACTATGAAAATAATATTTCAAGATAGGTACTTCTTGCTTAATTTCTATTACGATGGTCTCTGGGTTCCTGTATTTTTATGTGTCGTCCATAGACCTAGTACACTGATATGTATCTCTGGAAGGGTCTGGATCATGCTCTGGATGATTCCATACGTTTTGACAGTTCATTTTTGGTGCTGATTTGAAGCGCCTCCCCCGAGCGTCCACGGTACTAAATTGACATAGGTACCTATTTTGTTGGAAGTGCACCGTCGTTTTGAATGTCATTTGATTTTAGTTGTTCCACAGACGCTCACGCCAGCTATGCACGCCAGGTTACCTACGCAACAATCAGCGCCAAAATGGCGAAAATCAAGTGTCTTCATTTTTACTTTGACAGTCAGTGAGCTATCCTGAGTATATTCTATATACTCTACGGAGATATGGTGTCGTCATAAAGGTCGTCATAGCCATGGACCTAGCATAATATATAAAAGTACTCTGTGCTAGCATCTAAGCATCTAATCATGGCCCATTCATACTCTCGGTACCTAATGGGAAGGAGAACTGAGTCAGCTCAGCTGGACCTAACATCTAAGCAGCTGACTCAGCTGCTTAGATGTTAGGTCCATACTCCTAGGTTTTTTTAGGTACCGAGAGCATGGATGGGCCAGATTATATATATTAACCATAGACAACAACAACGATGTCTATTGTCTATGGTTGTGTGCACACCACGGGTGTGCCCGCGAAATTCAAATTTTCGTGGTTTTTCACGATTTTTAAGCTAATAAGACATAATAGGCTTATGGCCATCAAATTGCGATAATCTCAATATCTTCTTCACGTGTTTATATAAAAATCTCTGCTCGAAAGTGTCGCGTTAAAGAAATTAGTCCGAGATATGCGAGCTACTCACATAAAACTCGATACTCGGACTAATTTCCTAGGATACACATTTTTATGCAATGATTTTGATATAATCATGTAAAAATGATACTGCCATTCTCGCAAATTGATTGCCATAAGCCTATCATGTCTAATTAGCGTACAAATAGCAAAAAACCACGAAAATTTTGAATTTCGTGGGCAGACCCGTTGATTTCACGTTAACAACTGAATTATATATGTGTGCCATACCTTATATATGCGCCATACCTTATATGTGTTATTTTTCAAAACTTTGTGCCTTTGCTTTGCGCGGAGCATGGAATTAATAAGTACTTCGTACAACTGGAAGGCTTACTGTGTATCGAAACACGCGCCGAGGGAGAGGTCATTAATCCTGGTGCGTCTCTTTCAAAGTAGTGTAACCATTCTTCTTTTGGATTTGACAGGATTGTTTGTACCTAATCTAAATAAAATCAAAAATATATATATACACTAGCACACACTGCTCTTGCGTCTCATAATCTAATAAGCAATGTACGTGGATACTTACTAATAATAAATAAAAGAAAAATAAAAAGTCAGAGCAAAAGATTTTAAGTCGTTACTGTATCTCATGCCTTCGTCCGATTTTTTTGTTCAACTGCTGATGAATATTTGGATAACAGTTTGTTATGACAGATTGTTATACCTCTTAATAATTTTTACACCTTTTTTTAAAAAAATCATAAGTGACTTTAAACAACTACTCTTCTTTTGATTTTATGGTTTCGATTTTTTACCTCGCGCTTCAATTTTATTTTCTTTGGTGTACCAGGCAATGTTGATGTCTGTGTACAGATATCAAGTCATCTTTTTACATGGAGGACTTTTAGAAGATCCAGGTTTTACGTTTTCTGAATTAGTCAGGTATATATCGCGCTTAACACATTTTTTTGTTTTCGGCAAAAATCTGTCATAATATTACATAAAAATATGTTCCCATAATCATACCAATTGTTGTTCAGTAACTTATTTATTACGATACAATGTTGTTTATTTAAGTAGGTAATTTATTAATACCTTTGGAAAGATAGAGGGAACCACTCCAAGTTCCAACTTTTTTTAGGCCTCTGTTCGGAATGAGAGAGCTTTACAACCACAGAGCTTTTAGCTATTGAAGTTCCCAGGTGTCACCTCTTACCATTAATTTCTCCTTCAACTCTACATCCAAAGGCAAACTGGAAATGCAAATTGTTATTATTATGTTATAATATATAAATAAATTAATTGGGTCCACCACTACAATTTTTCCAATAGAATTATTAAAATAATTCCACAATATGCAAAATTATCTTCTTTGTGATTTGGTTTTCAAATTGACGCTTTGACCGATGAAATATGAAATCTTCGATTAAAGTTAATGACCCTCATGAATTTTCAGTTAAGTATTTAAGTAGCATGAAATTACCAACGTACTTTGTTCGTACAAAGTAAAGAGTACTACAAAGTGCATGGTACGAAGTACAATTCCATGATAAGTAGTTTCAAGTGTAGTCACCCTTGTTCACACGGATGTCATTATACCTGTGAAAAGAAATTCCACAACCAGAATATGATTATTTCCTACACCCACTCACAGCACATATATTTTTCACCATTTTGCAATCAAATACACAATCAAAAGTACTTTTTCCACTAAGAAAGCATAAAAAACACGTGGAGTTGCAAGAAAATAGACGCCATATTGTTATATTAGTTCCGCTGCCGAATGCTACCATGTAATTTGTACCTAGTGATACCTAACGGAAAAGTTATAAAACTTCCCTATAATATTGAAATGTCGTGAAATGCGCTGGCCGTACATGCTGCCTTTATCGATAGTATACTTTCGCATTATTTAAAAACATGTCGTAGATAATATTTATGCCTTCAATTTATTGTTTTCTGCGGAAAAAGCTTTTTTGCATCTATGTACCATTGTATTATTATATATTTCACATGGCAATAGGCTATTTGACAACAATGAAAATATACCTGAAATTGTGGTAAATCTCACTAATAACAACGTAAATAAGCATATTTCACTTTATTTTAATCAAATATATGTATATTTTTCAGCAAACTAAGAGTTTAATAATGTTATAATTTTTGATATTTTACCTGTGACAGGAACGCCCTGTGATTGGTTGCAACTCTGGTGACGTCACACTCGAAAATTTGCGGGAAAACAACAGCTTTTTGTACTGATTTTTCTGAGTGTTTTGTTTGGCGGGCGTTTTATTTTATCTTTTAGCTATTTAAACAGTAATTTTTTGATTAACTTTATGACTAAACATACTAAGGAAATAAATAATTAAGTATTTCAAATCGCAGAATGGAATCAAATTTTGTGCGAGCTGATAATAGCAACCTACCTAAGGTAGATGCTTTTATGGTTGCACTTTACTTTAAGAATAATGCTGATTATTATGGCGCGGAACTGAAAAACATAAAAACAGCAATGTAAGTACCTACCGCGTCGAACATATTAGTCCTTCCTTTATTTATTATAATCATTAATCATTATTTCATTAGGGTTCCATTACATACCAATTTGGTAAAATGGAACCCTTATGGTGAGACTTTGTCCGTCCGTCCGTCCGTCTGTCACACGCGATTATTTCAGTAACCATGAAAGCTATCGACTTGAAATTTGGAATAGTTTTAGGTAATAGTGACCCAACGCCATTGCAATCATAAAACATTAAAAATTGTTTTTATTTTCATTTAAAAAGGGGGGAAAACCGGACCGGGGCTTCGAATTTTCAAAATGAGATAACAATATTGAGTGGGGTATCATATGAAAGGGCGTTACTTGTGTATTCTAAAACCGATTTTTATTTATTTTTAAGCCCGATAGTTTTTGATTTATTGAGCAAACTGTCGAAAAAAATACCGTTCCCCCCCCCCCCCCCCCTTATCTCCGAAGTTTATAGATCAAAAAATCTGAAAAAATTATGATCAATAGGCATTAATGTATATTTTACAGGAAAAATAAAATCAACTGCCTAACTTTTATACTTTTTCTGATAATAACAATAATCCGCCAAAAACAAAGTTACGTTTGCGGTTTGCCAACAAAAGTACCTACATGTGAATTATACTCGTAAATTCATGAACAAAAGTGATTCTTTCAATGTTTTACTTCTTTTATGGTATGGAACCCTCGGTGCGCGAGTCCGACTCGCACTTGGCCGGTTTTTTTAAGTTTATGTTGACAAATACTCAGGAAGTTCATGGGAGTTCGGTTTATCATGGTACAGACACAAACACTTTTTGAGGGCAATTTATGGAGATATTTGTACATAATGGTACTACACACCATTTGTACCATATTTGTACACCATTCTTTCTGTTAAAATATATTAATTTTTATTAAATTTAAAGAAAAGCGAAGAAATTCAACTAAACTGTACGGTACCTACTGTAGTCTGTTTATATGCGTTTGACAATGTGTGACGTCACGAGTCAGATGACAAGCGCCATTACAAAATTGGCGTTTTTGGCGCGGTTTTGAAAATTGAAATTTTAAAAGTGGTTTTTAAAGGGAATTACATTAAATTCCCGCAAAATATCAATGTAATGTGCTTAATAGGTAGTAATAAATTCTTTAAAATCATTTTCAAAATTTAGTCAAATAGCCTATTGTGCGAGAGGGACACACCTAGAAAAAAGATGTCTCGCTCGGGCTCATTTCTATATGGAGCTATTGGTTACTTAAAAAACACTTTAATAACAAAGGAATAAGGTTCATTTTGATTGTTAAATTAATTGAAGTAAGCTTTCCAGTTGTACGAAGTACTTATTAATTCCATGGCGCGGAGAAATCTCTAGCAGTGAAACCTCCTAAAGAAAAAACTCAACTTGAAATTTTAAGTAGCCTCTACACAATGGCGTATGCTGGCCCACTGCAGGCCATCGCCATTATGTACAGGGGGAAATGGTATACAATGGCGGACAATGGTCAACGATGGCGCGCGATCGGGAAGTTGTCGGTTTTTGGCGCACACTTCAAACGAATCGTGGCGTTGCGTGGTCGGTGGTGTTCACACAATGGCCCATTGCTTGTTCGTAACTGACCGCTGATACGGATAGTGCACACTTTTGGAGATATTTTTTTGCAAAATATATTCGAAATTACTAGTTAACATTGTAAAAATATTTAAAATAATCTCAACAAAGAATTATATTGAGAATAAATAGCCGCGGCCGTAACTACTACTACGTCCATCGCAAGTGCCTGACCAGGCAGCAATGAGCCATGCGCCATTGTGTGAACACCAAGTGATCGTGGCCTACAGACTAGTTGTGCGTTGCAAAGCATGGCCCATCACAAGCCATTGTGTAGAGGCGACTTTACTTTTACCAACAAAGTGAAGGATTTACGACAAACGTTAGCAAGATTTTACGGTTTGGATTTATGATAATTGTATGATAATATGAGCGTAGATAAAGTAGTGTATGAAAATCTACATAATTAGGTTTTAAACCTTAGGGTGAGATTAAAAAACGAGCTGCAGGCGAGTTTTTTAATAGTATGTATCCGTTTCATAAACTACTATTTTGCTAATATTGGACTAATTACACATCTTAGGTGTAAGGCAACGACTTTTGCGAGCATAAAATTCATGCATTTACATTTTTTAATAAAAACTTTTCTCTATAATCCGCATTTAGTTCACATTGGTTCCCGGTAGCTCCAAATCTGGGAAACTGCAAAAAATAATCTTTCGGGAACCAATATGAGGTGAGTGAGAATTTTCGAGAAGTTTTTATTTAAACATAATATTATAGATGTATAAACATTATGCCCGCAAAATTCATTACCATATTATATAACTACAATGGTGTCGATTCTGTTGTGCAAAATCTCTAAACCTAAACTAAACTAAAATATTTTAATTTAGGTGTCTGTATCTCTAAGTGACATTCGCTTGGCAGCTTCAACTAAATTAAGAATCTCTAAAAGGCTCGCTAAACTAACGTTTAAATTTAGTTACACGTGATTAGTGTAGTGTTGCCATTTTTGATAAAGAGACTCTACAAATGTTGTTTTTTATTTTTCCTATTAATTTTTAAAATAATTTGAGCTAAAAATATCAAAATAAGTTACTCAAAATACAAAAGTAATAGTCTAATCACCTTACAAAGTGTCGAAAATTGATATTTTGTTTAGTTCATCACGTGAATTACGCCTATTATCTTTGAATAATTGTCTATACCTTGTCTATACTCATATCACGGTTGTCATTTGTCAATTGTCAGTTGGGTATTTTACGTACATTGCGACAAGGCTATTTTGGTGCGTGGCCAAAATCGGAACTCTGTCGGTATATCGCTATTATGTGTTGTGTTGTTGTTGCTTAATGTTAACTAAAATTGAAGTAAAATTGAGGAGTTTTTATTTTCTGGCTGCTTTTGTTATAAAACAGCGACACCGTCATTCAAGTGCCAAGAGAGCCTTATCAGACTGTATTTATCATTAGAAAATAATAGTAAAGATTTAAAAACGACTTAAGAAGAATAATAGATGAATAACATTAGGAAAAGGGCAAACAAAAAGCAAGAGGAGCTTTTGAGACGATTTAAATTTTTAAATTTATGATTTTGAGGTTATCACACCAGTAACTAAAAATTAATAAATAAAATTACTAGTTTTTTTCTAATTGTCTCACTAAGAAACATTAAATTTCAATCATATTAAAAATATTTCTTGCAATATTAAATAACAAATCCGTGGTTTTCGACTTAACGACTGACGAGTTAAATTTAGTCGGCACCTCCTGAGGTCCTCTCTTAATTTAAAGAATTTTAGGTAGACTTTTCTAAACTTAGAAAGTTAGCGCGTACAACAGAATAGCTTTTGCTCTCTAAAATCTAAATTGAATAGTTTGGAGCTGTCAAACTAAATTTAAAGTTAGAGCTGTCATTTGGTGTGTCTTCTGAATAGCACACCTCTCTAACTCTAATTTTAACGATTTTTAGTTTAGAGAAACGCCAACAGAATCGACACCATTGTGTATTTAGTCTAATATTTGCGAAAAACTAAATAAACTTTAAATTTCGCGGGCTAGTAAGGCAATACTACAGTGCGACAAGGCTAACTTGATGCGTGGCCAAAATCAGAACTATCACTGCTAACTTGTAACGCTTTTGATACTGCTTGATACTTAGCTCTGTCGGTATTAAATATCGCTATTGTATATTGAGTTGTTTTCTAAAAAAAAAACTGAATTAAAACTGAAGAGTTTTATTTTCTGGCTGCATTTGGTCTATAACAACGCCCTCCTGACAATGTCATTCAAGTGCCAAGAGAGCCTTGTCGGACTATAAATAAAAACGAATAAAATAATGCCGCGTAATAGAGATACAAATAAACTTTATACTCAAACAAAAAAAAAAATAACTGGAATGCCTCCAGATGAAGAAACACAGCTGGAACGCCTAATTAAGAATTTAAATGCTGGCAACTCTTATTCGTAACACAAAAGAAAATAAACATGACATTGACAGCAGTCAGCAACACAAACAAAATCATTTTGGACCGTCGGCCGTCATTCAGCTTGTCGCTTGTGCTCGTTTTATAATTATTTTTCGTTCGTGGTGCGAAGTGAATTAATCCTGTGTTTTGTGTATGAAGACGTATCTCTAACTCGATTCTAAATATTTAATCTAGTGTGGTTAAATATTTATTCAATTCCGTTGGTTTACATTCGGGCAATATTGGGCACAATCATTTTTATTTATCTTCGCGTGTAACATCTCAATGGAGGATATTCGTGTTTATAAATATTGATTTGATAGTTTAAAACTTGATCTGTGTCTTGTAATGAAAAGTGAAATGTGGGTAGCAAAATATATATTTAAATGAGTGTTCAATAATCTTTACTAACACAGAAATGCAACAGATGTTTTATGGCGTTCATGTAACGCTGTGCAATGTGATCCACTGTGCTTGATCGGCAGTCCTGTTTTTTGTGTTTTTGTGTCCGCATTGTGTTTATTTTGACAATGGAGGGGACTACTGAAAAAGATTGCTCTCCCTTGTGGAACTTGTACCAGCAGATAGTTTCGGACATGAAGGTACGTGGTATAGTTTTGTAAAACGTTATATCACTGCAGATGGTGGTTTTGATCTAGAGTCTAGACCACGATATGCCGGCTCAGACTTTCGGTTCGGTTGTGGTTCAAACCACTCAGAATCAAGGAACCAAAATTAATACATTTTACCAGGAATTTGGATTCAATTGCTTATATATATGTAGGAATTTATGTTTATGGTGTCCTAATGAAGCTTAAATTAGACAATGCCTATGCATCTCTGAACCTCATATTATTTTGTATCATACATAGTAGTATTAGTAGTGTGTCCGGGATCGAACTAGCGATAATTTAAGGGAGTGTTCTATGGCTCATTACAAGCAAAAAACACAATATCAGTAATAACTTGAAAGTCTGTTGATTCACATGTTCTCAAATGGTTTCATTCGACTGGGTAGAATAATCTCCATCGCTAGATACCCAATAATAATGTAAAACGTTAAAATAACACAGCCAAAAATGCCTGAAACTATAAAAACATTGCCCAAAAAAAATTTAAACTTGAAGTTATTGGTAAATTTTGCAGAAACGGGATCGCTAAGACCATATTTTTGAGTTAAGCAATACAACAACACCAACATTTTGTATGTAAGTTACTAACTTTGAGAGTTATTATTGTTTAAACATAACATAATTGCGGGTGCCTAAAACCTTGTTCAAGCAATGATAACTCTAAAAAAGAGAGGAAAATACAGAATACTACATTATTTTACAAAGCTGTTGTAGATTATGGGTGTCAATCCATAAGTTCATCAATTCTTTTATTATCAATTAACTAATCATCATCACAACATCAATTAACTAAGTTCAATGACTTATATGATATTTTGGAAGTGTTTGGCATCTAGTCCTTATATGCAATGTAAATCTTTCCAATACCTTTGAATGTAATAATACCTTTGAAGAACCAAACGTTGATGGTCTTATAAAACTAAGGTAGTTAATTCATATTCAAAATTTAAAACATTAATACCTAACATGTGTTTTTTGGTAACCTCTCAGGAGTGGTAGCGCTCACTCAGAATTGAGTGGGAAGGTCATGGGTTCAATCAATCCATAGGCCTCTTAAGAATTTATAATGTTTTTATCCATGGTCTGGTCTGGTAGAAGGCTTTAGCCGTGGCTAGTGACTACCCAATCAGCACAGTGATAGTTCCAAGACATACTTGCAAATGATTTAGCACGTGTGATGCTGTGCAGAAACTGAAAGTGGTGACTTTACTTAACCTTCCAAGTTAGTAAGTTGATATCTTCAGCTGTTAAAATAAGTTAAAATAATTGATATTCCTTACTTAACATTTCCGTTTGTATATTTAGATTGTGATGAAAAGAAGATTTATTATATCCCAATAAATATGAAGCTAGTACCAAACAAGATAAACATTGTTTGGTGATCCTTCATAATTTAGGTACATAGCTACTTTACCTAAATTACGTAGTGCGTAATGTAAAGTAAGTAGCTAGATAGCTACCATCCAAAGTTTGTATTCAATGTATATAATAATCCTAACAGCCTGGAAATCCTAATTCTCAAAAACACTGTCTGTTTCAAGTAATAACCTGAATGGCTAGACCAGTAAAGATTACAAAAATGAATACATTAAGACTAAGGAATGATTACTTAGTGATGCAAAATAATTGAACAATATTTAGGTGTTATTTTTTAGGCTGAATGATATAAAGGTGATTAAAATTGTGATGAAAAGAAGATTTATTATATCCCAATAAATATGAAGCTAGTACCAAACAAGATAAACATTGTTTGGTGATCCTTCATAATTTAGGTACATAGCTACTTTACCTAAATTACGTAGATAGCTACCATCCAAAGTTTGTATTCAATGTATATAACCTAAATTATGAAATTATATTTTTTTATGTACCTACCTAAATCAGATTTTTTCTTTTGATATTATAGTAGTTTTTTTTTTATGTTGTTAGTACTTGACTGCGATCTCACCTCGGTAAGTGATGATGCAGTTGAAGATGTTAGCGTACTAAATTGGAAGGGGTAAGTTAAGTCACCCTAACGGTTTCTACACAGCATCATACTGGAACGCTAAATCGCTTGGCGGTACGTCTTTGCTGGTAGGGTGGTAACTAGCTACGGCCAAGGCTTTGGCCGTAGCTAGTTACCACCCTACCAGCTTCTGGTACCAGTCTGGTGGGAGGCTTCCCGCCAGACCAGACCTGAGCCAATTTAGAAATTATAAAATTCCAAAGTAGCCCGTGGCGGGAATCGAACCCGCGACCTCCCACTCGAATCCGAGCGTGCGTTCCCTGCGCCACGCAGGTCGTCAAAAAGATGATACTATAATCCTAGAAAATCCATTGTTAAAAATAACGCGGGCGGAATCCCGGGAAGCCATTAGCCATTAATAATGTGTGTATTTTTATTTTTTACATACAATATGACAATAAACTTGGTCTACCCAACCTAACGTTTCTACATATAACTGAGCCTTTTTTGTATCACAGTAATATCATAAAGGTGATAATAATCTCTGAAAAATTCACATTTCCTACTTGTTAGACGGATTTGTGAAAAACTGAAAATAACGCGGGTGGAGCCGCGGGCAGCCCTTCCATACCTGCATTACAATTTAAACTCGTCTACCCAACCTAACGCTTGTACAATACGTGAATAAGCCTTTGAAGTGCATAAAAAACTTAACGAAGTACCTATTAACTATTACGGAAGATTGCAGGTGCGCGTTACGGTCTATTTCTTCAACGTAAAAGGAATGTATTACAAGTTACAAGTAGGTAGTAGGTACGTAGCGTTTTTATTGCGCTTATCATTATTTTCAATATCACTTACTGTAGGTCTTAAAGAAACGAGGCGATTTATAAAGCGATATATATATATATATATATATATATATATATATTATAATATCAACCTACATATTGTAAAACCCCAAATAGTAAATTTTTGAGTTAAAAGTATAAAAAAAGAATTGTACTTACTTAAGAAATGTAAGTACGTTACTTAAGATGGTTATTTCATGTTTACTCGTAAGCCCACAAGCCCTAACTCACAAGTTTTGTATATAAGGTTAAATAAATATAATAAAGGTTCTCCAGTTGCAACCTCCTCCTCAGGAATGCATCACATTCGCACTCACCCTGTATATTAGGTAGGTTGTAGACAGTAGTCGTTTTTCACAGTACTCCAGTTACTGAATATCGGACATCGTGTTCGAACTTCGACGCTTATGCCCTTTTTTAACGGTACTTAGAACGGGTTGGTGACATACAGCCAGCGTTACAGTTAGTGTAATCACGTGCAAAAATAAAGATGCCTGTACATCGCTCACTAAAGTAATTGTTAAGTTTAGGGCGGATTCAACCAAACGCGAGTAAATTTTTATACTCAGATTAGTAGCAAGTTAACGGAGAGTAAATATAATTTACGTTTTACCATAGACTATTCAACGAGTAGTGCGCCTATTCTAGAGTAAATTGTTACACCGCCATTTTGCGTGGAGTAAAGGAACTTATTCTGTGGATAACCTAACATTTAACACGTTAAAAAATGCAACGTTTACTAAATATAATTGAAGAAAGTGATAGTGACGAAGAAGTAATACGACGTCCAAGGTGGATAAAAGAAATAATGGATTTGTTTCACTACTACGTTGATCATGATTTCGCGATCAGGTTTCGCTTGAGCAAAGAAGCAACTTTATCTCAAATCTGTGACTTTATCATTGCTAGCAAAAATTGAACACAGCTTGAATAAGTTTCCGATGGTAAAATCAGATGGTAACCAATTTGGGCTCCGTTTTCTCTGCTCATTACTCATTTTTGGCTACCCGAAGTTTACGAAAAGAAAAAAACTAAAATACAACAAGAAAATAGCAAAATTGTCCAAAGTTAGACAGGCGTGGGCGTCAGGCGACAGATGACAGTCCCTTATCCCTCCATATTCCTACAATAAAAAACGCCAAAAATGAGAGTCAGAATATAAGCCTTCATGCCATACACTTTTGGAGCAACATTTTTTTTCCGGGTTATACGTCTTTCACTCATTCGTTCTGATAATCGGGTTTAGATAATCGAAATATAATTGCATGGAAAAACGACTTTGATGCTACTCCAGATTAAAAATGTGGAATAAATTTATTCCTCCTTTAGTTATTCGAGCATAGGTAAATGCTAGTTTGGTCGAATCCGCCCTTAGGTAAGTACTAAAACAAAACTTGACAAGCAGCAATAGTATAAATTAAGTGAATGCCATGTAGGTAGGTACTATGTATCTAATAGTCAGACAGAGTAAGGGCCGATTTTTGAATCGCCATATAATTGAAAAATCGGCCCTTAATCGATTAAGGATTTCAATCGTCAGATAAACTAAAACAGGAATAAAGTTGAAACATAGAAATACAAAATCTGTCAAAACGTCACATTTATTCCTTAGTTAACGATTATCTGGCTATAGAAATTAAATCAGCCCTAAACTTACGATCTCATGATCTGCGTCAAATATCTTTGTTTATTACTACTTCATGCCGCAATTACTGAACTGATTTGACTGTTTAAAATGGAGTTAGATTATGTGCCGGAAAATCTATGGCTTACGCAGGATTAGTAAAAAACCATGTACTATGGTCGGTTATCTCGCCTGATTTAGTGGTAGGTACCGACTTTCTATAATGTAGCTTAAGGTATAAAGTTTTATTCTATCAGCTGGCATCGTAAACCTGTCTTCAACTTGCGATGAGCTGTGGCTTGAGATTTACATCAACCATAAATCAAAGTTATATGCTATTCTGTATTACATAATAATACGTAGCATCAAAGCAATGCAATATGCATTCAGCTTAACCCACATAGCTCGTGTAGCACTGACGGCTCGGAATAATGAACCCAGCGCAATTTAGACAATGGTCCGGCTCATTATGTCAGACAATTGCGCCTGGCCAAAATTCGGTCGAGTGATGAGCTCCTTCCCCCGCACATAAATTGACCCTCATTTGATTTTATGACCTAAGTTCTAAACAAGAAAAATCTGAAAATACTGTGTTTCTACTGCGAGAAGAATAAAATAATCATAAGCTTTTGAGAAAAAGTAACTTTATTATTGTTATTCTAAGTCCATCTCTTTGGGTTGGTCCCAAACCACAACGCTGTTTAATTGTAACCTTGATGACAAATAATTTCTTTTTTCATTTTCATTTCTTCACTTCCACCGGAGCAGATGAGACCTGATAGGTACGTGTGAAAACATTCCCATGTGGCCCGATAAATAATCGCAGGGAAGCTAACAATTTTTTGTCATCCTTTCCAGTAACGAGGAAAAGGCGCCGGGTTACATGGGACTAACTGACCCGAATGTGAATTTGACAAAATCAGATAAAGAATGACAGTTATATTGACTACTTTTTAGGGTTCCATACCAATTTGGTAAAAATGGTGAGACTTTCTCCATCCGTCCGTCCGTCCGTCCGTCTGTCACACTCGATTATTTCAGTAACTATTCAAGCTATCGACCTGAAATTTAGAATAGTTATAGATAATAGTGACGCGACGTTATAGCAATCGTAAAAATTTGAAAATTATTTTTATTTTTATTTAAAAAGGGGGGAAAACCGGGTCGCCGAAATTTCAAAATGAGATAACAATATTGAGTGGGGTATCATATGAAAGGGCGTTACTTGTATATTCTAAAACCAATTTTTATTTATTTTTATGCCTGATAGTTTTTGATTTATTGGGCAAACTGTCAAAAAAATACCGTCCCCCCCCCCCCCTATCTCCGAAGATTACCGATTGAAAAATCTGAAATAATTATGATCAATGGAAGTAAACGTATATTTTACAAGAAAAATAAAATCAACTCTATTATACTTTTATTGATAATAACAATAAACCGGCAAAAACAAAGTTGTTTGCGGTTTGCCAACAAAAGTACCTACATGTAAATTATACTCGTAAATTCATGAACCAAAGTGATTATTTCAATGTTTAACGTCTTTTATGGTATGGAACCCTCGGTGCGCGAGTCCGACTCGCACTTGGCCGGTTTTTTTTAATACTCACTACCCCACACAACATATTACACAACGTGTTAAAATAATGTTCATGGAATATGTCTGAATCTGAAATCCATACTCGCCGTCTCAATTTCAAAGTCCAGTAGAAGTCTGTAGAACTGATTGCACAGGCACCCCATAAAATATTCTAACCAAACAGATTGCCGCTTACAATAACACCTTCATACGGCGTTGTAAATCATGTCCGGTATGATTTACACGCCGCTCAGCGCCCAGCAGCAGTGCACCGGGTCTACTTGGTGTTATTGGTGTAGTTTTATTTTTAGCACCCATTGGTACGTGTTTTTGGCGGGTCCGTACGTTGAACGTAAACGTTACGGCCTATGGGTGTTTAACCTATATTGTAAACGTTACTGCGAGCATGTATCACAATTACTTTAAACTTATGTGTCGATAAGTCTCTTTTGACGGATTATAAAACTGTACATTAGCGGGTTAGATTAATTTGTTTTGCCACAATCTGTTACTTGAAAAGAATCTGTACTACCCGATCGCAGAAGCTTTGCCCTCCCACTTGAAACTACCACAACCCGCGCTCGACCGTTATTTGACGAATGCGGGCGGTGGTAGTATGAAGTGGGAGGAGATGTCATTGGTAAAGTTTCTCCGAAGGGGTTATATGATACAATATGAAGGAACACCGTCCACATGATACACCACACACAATTATTCTTCCAACACTTTTTTCGACGCATGTTTAGTCTCGACAACTTGCGAAACACTGAAATCATTCTCTACGAAAGAATTGTGTGCGGTGTTTCATGTGGGTGGTGCTTCTGAATATTGGACCATACTGATTCTTTTCAAGTAGCGGATTATAGCAAAACAAATTAATCTGTCCTGCTAATTTGTGCTTGAGAGCCATCTGATTAGGAAAAGAATAAAGGTGTACGTACGTATTTAGAGCCTGATGGCAAATTCAAAATAGTCATCACCGAATTCTCTCTATGCAATTTTTCAAGTTATTCGTAATTTCCCATAAACATAGGAGGTCCTTTCAACTGGCCACTGTTCTGTTAAAGGCTAATCTTCAAATTAGTGAAAATTTTACTTAGAAATATTTACATGAATCATTAATACAGTAATTAGATTCCTTTTAATTCTATTTCGTTTGGTGACACCATCTTTAACATACATTATTGACATAGGACATATATGCCTTATCTTATTAGTATTGAGGAGTATCGTACCGACGAAGGTTATTGTCGAACCGGTTTTCTGTGGTAATCTATTAGCGATGTGCCAATACTGGGTATAATTTAACTCGAACACAGTCAATTTGCAAAAATGTTATCCTTTGTCTGATAGTAGCAAATTTATGGATAAGACCTTTTCTCTGTTTGAAGGACATTGTAACCGGCGATAATATTACTGGGAAAGTAAACTGGTGGGATTCTTGGTATTCTTAGTTTTCTAAGATTTTTAGGGTTCTTATAAGAAAGCGGCAGGGCGCGTTTGTGAAACCTCGTAAACTTAGTTTTAGGTCGTGAATGGTTATCACCATTAAAGCTCTCATGTAAAACAAAACTACGTATCATAAGAGCCTTTGTATGCTAAGCCTATATGAAATAAAGAATTTTTCTATTTCTTAAAAAAAACACTTTGTTGTCCGTCTGTATGTCTGTCTGTCACGATCCTTTATTTCAGTACCTAACTATTAAAGATGTCGATATGAAAACTGGAATAGTTGTTGCAGGCTAAGTAATAATAGTCCGACGTCATAATAGTCGACGTCGATGTACGTCATTTCCATGGTACTTAATATAGAAAAGTGGTTATGGTTTTCCTTTTTCCATAGTACTACAGAACTCTCGGCGCGCGAGTCCGACTCGTTCTTAGCCGGTTTTATGAGATCAAGATCTGATATCTCATGGTGAAGAGCGCATGGTGCAGCTGCAACGTATGACATTTCAGCACTGGACATTAAACGGTCTAAAACTCATGTTCAAAATTGATTTTTTACTGAAGTTGATAGTTGATACTCAATTAGGAACTTATCGGATACAAGAAAAATGTCTGAATCGTTTATTTGGATTTTTATAAGTATAAAAGCTCAAGGACGTTCTTTAGATACAGAAAGGTTGCTCCTTTCTGTAGGTATATAAAGTGCCAAGTGATCTCATCATGTTCCGTGATATCATCGATTTAAGCTAGCTACAGCTCCAAAGTAAATCACTATAATTAATTATTTAACTGTATATACTGTGACTAAATTCAATTGGCATGTTAATGTTTTGCGCCTGGAGCGTGCCCAAAGAATTATATTAAAGACCATGCTCGGCTTACCATATTGGCACAGCACGGAGCTACTATATAGGGATATTCAGGTACTAACGGTACGTAAAATCCTTATTCTAAAAATGGCCCTACGCAAACATAAATCTGTTAATATCAGTCACTGTATAGCTGAAAATACTGGAGGGAGGCGTAGGAAGAAACCCTGCATTGTTGAAACGCACAAAACAACCCTTGCCAGCAAGCAATATTATGTCTTAGGGTCCAGAATTTACAACAATTTAGATGAAATCTTAAATCTTTGCGCACTCACATCACGAGAATGTAAAAGGTCCCTGAATAAATACCTGTTAAGACTAACCTATGAACAAACAGAGAATTTACTAGTGAGTAAAAATAGATTAAAGCAATAATTCTCTATTCATGCACACACATACAAGCACACACGCACATACTGACAAACACATAAATACACACATATACACACTCACGCACATACGAACTCACACATACACGCACATATACACACACACACATGCAATGGAACATGCGTTTAAATTATTCTTATCTTTATTTTTATTTTTGAAATTTAATTTTGTATCGCAAATTACTTTTTTGGACACAGTAGCTGTTACTGGTGCTCTTTCGTTCCTATCACCTGTCTAATCTGGAAGGTTCTGACCGCTGAAACACAGCTTTATTACTAGTTCGGTGGTCAGCGCACAAACAGCATGTACAATTTTAGTTTGTATAGATGTAGGTATAGTACCTAATATTAGTTTAGCACCATACATAAAAATTGTATTTCTGTGATTTTTGTAATTAGTGATAAGTATATTAAAATAAATAAATAAATAAATAAATAAAGGCCGTTTCTGTAGTATAAGATCATGCCCCGTTATCGCTCCTTATAAATGCGTTTTAAGAAATCAGAATTAACTTTGCTCGTTTTCTTGATTGTTCTACAATCTATACATGTTGCAGCAACATGCATGTCTTCTACTGCTAAGGTAATTTCCATCTAAATATACAATTTAGTGTTGCTAAAAAAACTACATATATTAAAAAGCAAATGAATAAGATAATACCAGAACATTGGCTTAACCCCTATTGCTGCAGACGTAAGCTTGTTTGATATTATGCATAACAGCATGAAGCTTCAGGAAGCCTATGTTCTTGTTCAAATTCGACTCAAAATCGGCATGATGCTTTATTTGCAGCAAATGGCCAATTCCAAATGTCTTTATTGAAGCGTAAGAGGGAAGCTACTAGTAGGGTTTCAATTGTGCAGAGACCCTAAAAGGAACACGTACATATTATATGTAAAATAATCGACGAAAACTGTGCAAGGGTGCAACGTGTTGGGGGTGGGGTATCGATTTTTGTGACCGAAGGTTAGGGTTACTTCGTTACGTCCAATTACATGTATTGTGTAATGGCTGCGCACTACGCAGCAGGGCTGTCTTCTAACATGCCAACTCGATATTTCTCACACTTTTATATTAATCTGTGGTTATACTAGAAACGGACGACAGACCCGAGAGAGAATTTGAGACTAAAGAATTCGAACCTTACGCTATCTAGTTACATACCTCTCTAATAACAGATTAGCAAAACTGACTTGTACTTGGTTAGAAGAGTAAAGTAAACTCTTCTAACCAACTCGAGCAGATTAGTTTTTCTGTTTTTAACCGACTTCAAAAAAAGGTAAAAGGTTCTCAATTCGTCGGAATCTTTTTTATAAAAAGTTATTATTTACCTACTTAATTGGATGAACTTAAAGTTTTAAACATCATTTCAAAAATAGTTCGCTTAGATAGAGTAAACAAATTATTTTTAATGTTTTGTATAATACAATTTAATTGGCTAAGTAGCTGAGTTTTCTGATAGCTTTGATTACGATGTACGCGTAATTTGGAAAAATAAGTGATTCTTCTAATTTTTAACGATAGGACTTGCAGAGCAGGGCCAATAAGACTGCAATGTCTTCTTATCACCATAAAGGACACCTTTTATTGTAAATAGTAGTATTATGCCTTTATAGATAGAGTAAGATAGAGTACAACATGACCTTCAAACGAAGATATTCAAATACTAACTCCGCGAAGTAAAGCTGTGAATAATGCATTAGGTAACGCAAAGAATATTGATTTGTGGATCAAAGCACGTGCAACGCGGTAGTGCATGCCTATTTATATTTAATGACGTTGACTTTATTTTAGTATTTAAGTAATAGTTGTAAAAGAATCTCAGAATTTTTTGCTGTTTGAAAAAAACATGTGCATAGGTGCCTTACAGACTTACAGTACACAATTGTATGTTACTGCATGAAAAACAGCTCGCCATGTTTAAGAGGCGGTACTTCTTTCAGCCCACTCATTGGATCAAGAGTGTAGCGTTCTTCACTTGTGAAATGAAATTCTCGCTCTGGCTGGGTAAAATCCTTTTGCATTGTGTTAGAGATTTCCCTACTAACGCGATGAAGGCTCTTACGGCTATAGAGGCAGCTCTACGTACCTATACTTGCCTATACTATATTTAGTGTTTCATATTTTTACACGATCATTTCGAAATAAAACAACTAGCAACTTTAAATTGGCTAAATACTTTGTTATTTGTGATCATAACTGTATTTAGTTGCCCACTTCACAGTGGAGCATTGTTGGCATTTGCAATGATGAATCTATTGGTGTAAGCACAAGCTTTTATCTAACCTTGGCATCGTTTAATTATTAAGTAACGATTAATACAAGATCAGTGTTCCAGCTTGATGTCTTAGGTCTGAAAGAAAACTACCACTTTGAGATTGCCAGCCATTGTAAGAGAACGGACACAAGGAATACCTCAATTGGCCACTACAGGAAAAAGCCCTTTTAATGAGAGGGTTTGACGGCCCACCCTTTACCACTTAGGGCCGATGAATGCAGCTCTCAGACAAGTTAAGACACTTTACTTTGACGGCGCCTAAACAATACGTCCTTCACAACTTTTCCATTGTTTTGAATCCAGCGGCAAAGATCTACAAGCATAATTTAAATTCTAATGTATGAACTGTACTGACTGTTCAGACGTCTAAAAGTGGCTAATTTAGCTGATATAATTAGCAGTTTGTGATGGCTGAACTTTTGTCAAAGTCAAACCAGGAAATTATGATAATATTAGGTACATATCTTTTCTTTTGTGCATTGTATCTTTATTTGTTTATTCAAATAACATAAAATCCTAAAAATTATTTGAACGCCTTGAAGCGTGCAAATTACTTTATGACTTATTAATTGACAACGGACCAATTTTAGTTTCTTGGATTTAAATTTCTTCAAAACGATTCAATTTTTACGGATGAACGGTTAGACGTTCTTACGAGTAGATACATTTTCCACAATTACGTTCACCGGTTATATTCGAGGCCAAGGAGGCAATTTTTTATGTAGCCTGTTTAATATATCTGAACAGACTTTTTCCCCCGCTTCGAGAATCATAAAGAAGTTCCTAACGTTTAGAAAGCCTATTTTCTCCGACCATTTTGAAAGTAAAACGTATGGTGCTTGCACCAAGTAATGACTCTTGAGTACAAATTGCGTATTATGAGTACTATGTCATTGTTTGATATAGATTTCTATCGGTAAGCGTTCTGGACTCAGTTTTCGTCTGTTGAATGTGAATTAACACTGCTTTGCATACAAACCAGATTTCGGATTTCAGACTTAATTTTCTATTATTTTTAACCGACTTCAAAAAAAGGAGGAGGTTCTCAATTCGTCGGAATCTTTTTTTTTTTTTTTCTATGTATGTTCACCGATTACTCGAAGACGCGTGGACCGATTTGAAAAATTATTTTTTTGTTTAAGAGGGTTTTGTTTCCAGATGGTCCCATTTTAATCAGGTCAGGATCTGATGATGGGATCCTGGAGAAATCGAGGGAACTCTTCAAATTTTATATGGAAATATGAAACTATTTGAGTATTATTAGAAAGAGTAATATTTTCCAAGTTGTCCTATGGTCATCAGGTCAGGATCTGATCATGGGATCTTGGTGAAATCGAGGGAACTCTTCAAATTTTGCTAGTAAGTATACTTGAAGCGAGTTGGGTATTTTTTATAGTTACTGGTGCATATGCTAGCAGATACTAATTTGATGACTAAAGTCATTAAGTCAGGGTCTGATGATGGGATCTTGGTGAAATCGAGGGAACTCTTCAAATTTTGCTAGTATACTTGAAGCGAGTTGGGTATTTTTTATAGTTACTGGTGCATTTGCTAGCAGATACTGATTTGATGACTTAAGTCATCAAGTCAGGGTCTGATGATGGGATCTTGGTGAATTTGAGGTATCTCTTCAGATTTTATGAACACACCTCAAGCAATTTGGGTATTTTGACAACGCCTTGTGCATTTTATGGTTTTCCACTAAAAAGTATAAAATAAAAATGGGAAATGCTTTCCAAAAAACCAACTTCAAATGCCACTACAAAGAGTGAAATAATTTTTATTTAAATTTTAGGTACCTACACCAATTCGAAGTCGGGCGATTGTCTATGACTTCGTCATTTCTTCGCACATTAAGTAAGTAAGAAGGACTATTAGGGTTTGTATGAAACATTGCCCGACTTCGAATTGGTGTAGGTACCTAAAATTTAAATAAAAATTATTATTGACGAACAGCCTCGGAATTTACACTTTTAATTTGATCCTAGAGAATATAGTACATAACAGACTTCCAATATTAGGTAACCTGTATGACGGGAATGGACTTTGGATAGGTACTTATTAATTTTCCTTTTGATACTTTCATTGTCTAGATTTTTAATGGAAAAGGTACTATTTCAATTGTATAAATACTGGCGGCGAAATTAACGTCCTACCTATCTACTTCTTGTATTGATGAGTGGAACGTTGCAAGTAAATTCGTTTGAACGGTATAAAGCAATTGAAGAGGAGTCACAAGAATTGATAGAAACAGCTATTTATAAACAGATGTGCGTATTGTTTGCAATAGCGGGCTGGCTCCCACGGGGTGTGAGCTGCGAGCGTAGGTAACGGACCTCAAATCTCAATGGCCTACTGAAACGTATTTTTATTCGACCTACTGCAATGAGTTCGTGGTCACGAGAAAAATTTTCACGTCAGTAATGTCTAGTGCGTTAGTCTAATATTATTCCGAGGTTAACCATTTTATTTTAGGTAAGACACGAATTGTAACTTGGTAAGCCTTGAAGTTCGACAACGTATAAATTCTTATGAAGTATTATAATGATTCAGGAGACATACAATTAGCTAAATAACCTGGACCTTTCGAATTCTTTAAAAAGTCCTTTTGCTAATCGAATGGTTGATTTGAGTCAAATCGTAATAATTTAGTGTTTGTATTTTAGCCGCTAAAATTTAGTGTATACGTAGTACGTACCATATCTTGTTTGTTGAATAAAATTATTAACGCATTTAATCATTCGCTATGGTTACGAGTATATAACATTGCCCCATAACCATCACGTTAACTGGATAAACTACGAGGAAATCGCAAATAAAATTTCTCATTTCTAAATTAATTAGCGATTAAGATGTTTAAAAAACTTTAAGCGAAAAATTTGTAAGAAAGCATGAAAAGCCAGGTCACACGAGCGTGACTAATTACCGCTATGGCTAACGGGGACGCAGCGCCATATGCGGGTCCCCGGTATCTCTTGCACATAGGGAATTTTTATATTTAAGCATAACTAAAACGAGACACTTACGAAAATAAAATGCCGCAAAGTGGATTAACCCAGATTTGTATGGTTTTTACCTCCGATTTGATAGGACGTGCACGTAATTAAAAAACTTAAAGCTACATAAACAATAAAAAGTTAGAACTTTACTGCATTCGTACTTCTTACTTGTTCAGACGAAGACGTTATCGTAAGTAGGTGCAAACTTGGAAGAGGTAGTCGTAGTAGGAACACTGATTTGATTGGTGGTGCGTCTTTGCCGATAAGGTGGTGACTAGCCGAATCCGATGATCCCCACTGGAAAACTGCTTCATTCTATCTCATTTTGAAATATCTATATATCTAAAGCAAAGAAAACAACAGTCTAATGTGAGGTTGTACTTGTAGGGAGAGAATAATAAAATAATCTGATTATTTCCCAATTTACTACAACTAATGACCATAACAATTTATGGAGATGATATATCTCAATTTTTATCAATTTCCACAGCTATCAATCAATAAAGGAGTTAATTTTATGAAAATTGATAAGTTAGTGAGTACATTAAGTAGGTACCTAACAACCTACCTACCTCCATGATGGCAGCGAAAAGGTATAAGTAATTAGTTATCGTTTCAAGGTTTTTTGAATATTTTAATTGGGAAATAGAGTCAAAAAGTTTTTGTAATGAAATAACTATTTAACAGCGTAAAACTTTTAATAAATGAAATTAATTTATTCATTTATTTGAGAAATTAACTGTAATTTCAATGATATCCTTTCGTTGTGTTATTTTTTCTTAAATGTATTCAAAACGTCGTTCCATGCTCATGCATCGGAATTCGGAAGTGTCATTTCCATTCGCATCTATTGCTGACCCGCGCCTTCGGCTTGGGTAAATAATGCAAGATTTGTAAAGAAATGAAATAGCTACTTGTACCGAAATATACTAGGTATTGTTTTTATTCGTTATTAACTAATTGAGTAATCCAGTAAGCATATCGAAACATATCCAATCATTTGCTAATTCACGAATAACATGCGAAGTGGTAATCTTTCAACGCTTACAAGCACTCCTATAAATCCGAACATGTATTTAGTACGCGAATGTGTCTAATTTCAAATATTTTATTTTTAGGTTTTTTTTTTCAAATATTCCCTACCATTTCAGGATTAATTCAAGCGTTCCTTTAATAGCATACTTGATTGTTTGTTTATCCTTCAGTAATCTATTGATGAAGGTGAATCCAGAGTTTTAGTTACATCTTTATTCATTCAATGTTAGTCTTCCATCATATACCTACTAGTAGAGATAAAGGTTCCTAAAGATAAGCAATTTATCGTTCCTAGGTGACCTATATTCAGCATCCCGAGTTTTCTATTGTAACTTGGACCACTATTGTACGTAACCTCCTTTCTGCGACGCACTGGTCTCAACAATATCTTTTAAAAAAGAAAAGAGATTGCATCTAGTTGCTTTTATTTCAGTGCCCGTTACAAAAAGTACTTCAGTCTGAATAAACTAATGAAGTTCCTTACCATCACTTACTTTATTACATTTTACACGATACCGACTTAGTTCCTTTAGATGGTGGAAAATATTTCTAGTGCTATCAGGTCTAGCCGTTACAATAAGTCTTTTGACACGATTTTGTAATTTTTTCGACGGTTTCCTTTTTTATCTTTCACGTCGTATAGTCGAGGTGTTCTACCCAAAAATAAAGTGACACTTTAGCAAGAAAACAGTATATCGCGTCACGCATGGCATGCAAAACCAGGAAATGTAGAAGATTTACTTAGAATGACAGTTTTTTTACTGAGCTGTTGCAGCTGTTACAAAGCGTTGCAATATGTGCGAATAAATACTGAACTGTTGCAATATACTCGACCGTGTTTTGGGAAGTAAAACGTGCAGCGATGCCGCCGGAATCGAAACAATGTGCTAATAATGGCAGTCCAGTTTGTACGGGGCGTACTCGCTCGAGCGAGTGCGTAAAACACGTAAAACGATTTGTCGGTTAGTAGGCCGCGCTTTGGGTGTAGTTAACCGACAAATGGTCAATACTTAAACACGTTTTTTATTTATTTTAATAATCAACTCGCTAGTTAACCAACCATTTAAACTTAACGACCAGTAGTCGCAGTCCACCTATAGAAACGGTAGTTCGATCGAATATAAAATCTATTGAGGAGAACTGCAATGAAAGGTTGGAGCGTCGAAAAGTGGAAAGAAGTAAATTTAATCTTAGACATGTAATTTATTTCATAATCGTATTTAACTAAACTTAACGTGTATAGAATATTGTTCCGTATGCTATAGTTTTATCTTTTATTTTTTTTTTTATTTTTTTTTTATCTTTTGTCTAACTATATGGCGTACGTGCCTTAGTAATGAAGTTCATGGGTCTTGATTTTACGTGAGACAATTATGCTTCTGAGTATAGACATTATGTTTCTAGGAATAGACTTGCATGAATGTGTGCGTGTAAATTACAAGATATTTAAATATATTAGGGCTGCCTTCATTACCTTTTGCAGAGGGGAGCCGACTGCGATTGGTAGTGGTACAAAAGTGAAATAGTAAGCATTACACGGTAGAACTGTTAATCTGTTTTAGAGCATTCATTATTTATCAGCAAAGAATAATCAGAGTCGCTGTTACTTTATTCGTTGAGGGTTTAGCTATTATGCAATCGGAGTTAGCAGCTAACTCCAGTTGCAGCTACTAGATTGCATAGTTTTAGATTTAGGAATTTAGTTTAAATACTTATCTTCCTAGTACTGCAGTTTGAGCCCCAAAACTACCTACACCAGTATTGACATAGTAGTAGTATAAAGGGTTCCATTGTTTTCAATTTTGTTATGACCACATCTATGGTTATGACCGAAGGGACGCCTCCCGTTGGTCGTCTTGACTTGTGTTGATAGAAGTTGTGGATTTCTAATAGAAGTAGGATTTGGTGCGGTGTATCAAAACGACATATGGAATGTTCGCGTTCCTCGACTATTAATGTCGTCAGGTTGTTAAAGTAACACATCATCAGGCCGTCGACCTGTCATCAAGTTCGCCCCATCCCTCGGCCGACCCACTTGCAGTGCACCGACCTAGCCCCTTATGGAGCTAACTCACGTCACGGACAAGACAGGTCTGCGGGAGACAAAGTAAATTGGTGCCAGCTTTTTTACGATTCGCGGTGGTTAATTGTTGAAGCTAGAATTTGCATTCGATATAAAATACAAACGTTTTGGTTTGGGGTTTACTTTTAGTTGTGATTGTGACTTGAATTTACTTGGGGTTTTTAATAATAGGTCGGGGAAAAAGTTCCTTCGCATTTTTTAAGAAAATTCAAAACATTTTTAGTATAGTTTATTTACATTTAACTAAAGTATGTAGGTACCATTTTGTTCGATAACTTTTTGCCATCTTATTGATAGGGACATGATCCCATTGCTATAGAAATTTTGGGACTTCTGATCAAAATACCGCGACGAGTGGCTTTGGCAGTCCTCTAGTGATGTTAACCTGACACTGCCTAAAGCATTCTGAGGAGACCGAAACAGGTGAAAATCTGAAGGTGCAAGGTCAGGACTATACGGCGGATCCATTAACACCTCCCAGCCAAACTCTTAATTTTTGCTAAGTGGCTAAAGATGTCACGGTCTAGCGTTATCATGATGAAAAACCACACCCCTTCTGTTGATTAATTCCAGCCGCTTTCTCTCAACTTCTTGCTTTAATCTCGATGGTCCTGCGTGGTGATAGCAGCTCATAATGAATAATGCCCATTCCCACCACACACACAGCATCAGCTTGTTGCGAGTTAACCCGGGTTTCGCCACAGTCTGTGAAGCCTGACCGGCCTTTGACCACGACCTTTTTCGCACATTCTTGTCGCACGTGATCCACTTTTCATCACCAGTTATCAGCTTCTTCAAAAATGGTTCGGTTTGATTACGTCGTAATGAAGAATCACAAATTAGTACACGGTTCATCAGGTTTCTTTCAGTGAGCTCGTGAGTTACCCAAATATCGACCTTTTTGTGTTTTCAAATGCGCCAGTATTTTTCAAATGCGCCAAAACTGTTTTGTGGTCAATTCCCAGTTCTTCAGCTACGTCGCAACCACTGATATGCCAATCTTGCTCCACTTTTTCAAAAATGGCATCCGTTTTATCCGTAATAGGGCGACCAGATTGAAAACGCTTAAACCAAATTTGTGCTACTCTTACAGACACTGCACTAGGTCCATATACATCGTAAATTTTTTTCGCGGCTTGCGTTGCATTTTTACCTGTTTTGTAGTACAATTTTAAAATGTATCGAATTTCTTCATTAGATTCACTCATCTTGACGGTACGAAAAGCAAATGAAAACCACACATTTTCCTAATTTGAATTTGGAATCATGTTCCTTAAAATTTAAACTTTCAATGATACCAAAACCAGCCAGCCAAAGATATTTTATTACAAGTTCATACATACTATAATGCGAAAAGACTTTTTCCCCAACCTATTACATGGTTTGGTCACAGTATATAATAGTAACAAGGAATGAGTGCACGAGTATTATTATGTAATGTAAAATTAGGGACGAGAATTTCCTTATTTTCTTCCAGGAAACCTGTTAACGTTAAGCTTGTTACGAGACTTGTTGTTAGGCCTAATCCCATGCTTACGCTTAATTTGAAAACTTTTTTAGCGCCTTACGGTAGCCTTAGGTAATGTTTTACAATTACTATACGACCTAATCTGGATTGAAATAAAGCCACGGCCAAAATTACTGTGTGTATAAACAACGTGCTTCTTGTTTTTTTTGTTTAACGTTCTTCTGTATAATTCAAACGAAATTGGATATTTGACTCCAATTTTTTTATTACTTTATTAAAAACTAGGATAAAAATAATGACGTACACTGAAAAAACTAATTAAATCGATCAAATAACAAAAAAGTTATAAGCATTTAAATGTTTCTGATTAGACAGAGATAGCAACATTACATTATGACGTCACACGTCACGAATGCCATAGTAGCTTCGTGCGGCTTCATACAAATTTTCGTTTTGCGAAAAGGGATAGAAGATCCTCCCACTCCAAAGTTTAAATGCCTGTAACTTTGTAAATCTTCGTTGGATTTTAATATTTCTTTCTGTGTATGTTATTATATTTATCCTAGTTTATAATAAAGTAGTATTTTTTATTAAATTCAAAAGTAGTGTAATACCCAATTAGTCTGTTAACTGTTTATCGTGGAAGTTAAAACTCGATGCGACAGAAAGTACTCTAGGGATGAGTTCCGTGCGGCTGTTTTCATACCTCTTGTGTTAGCTATTCTTTCATCTAAGTAATTGAACGCAATATAAATTAGATGAGTATAGCATTACCATAATTTGGCTTTAAAAGGTAATTATAGTAATTTGCATAAAGAATTAATACTATTTTCTTTGTATCAAATCCAAGCGTAACAAGCGTTTTGGCTTTCTAACTTCTTATTTTGTTATGATCATTATTAAGATCTTGATTTTTCTCTTCACCTAAGTCACATTTAGGGTAGCTGGAAGATATCTCTTCTTTATAGAGATAAGCTATTCTATGCATTTATTTTTCTTTAAGACTGTTTTCTTATATTGTTGGTGCATGAGTAATAAAAATAAATAATAAATAAATAAATAAGATCATCATTCTAAATTTCATGGTGATATAGGCATTTGAGATCTAATAAAATTGTAGTAATCTGAAATAGTTGAGTTGTCTATCATTGCCTGGTGATTATTGCATTTCCTACGGTTTTGAATACTTAGTTAACAACTTAACAGTTTGATAGTTACTTACAGTGTTTTCCCGTATCCACATACTGTGCCAAAATTTGGTTATTATCACGGCATTAATTTTTTTTTAAACAAACTATTACACTGTGGCACAAACACTTTCATGCTGAGTTTGAAATTGCCTGTATGTATGCCCCGTTGTGTAGGATTTTTGTGATGTGTGATTTTTAGTTTAGTTTTACATCAGTCAGTTTTATTAGTTTTCACTTTCATATAGGCACGTAAGAGTAGGAATGTTAAGGGTTGTGGTACGTACGTGAAAGAACGTCCTTAGACATTATAAATACTAGTTTAAGTACATGTACTCTTTTAGACGAACCAGTTTTAATTTTAATCTGAGGGCTGATAAAATCTGTTGAAATATTCATAATCGTTTAGATTTTGGACGCTGTAGTTATATTGTTTATATTGCTGTACAATATAATAGTAATGAATTGAGGTTCCCTAACAGCTTGGATACATTTTATTTGATATCTTAGATTTTACGTACTCTGTGGCAATTTAATTGTTATTTAACTATATTAATCTGGAAATATCCACAGATAATAATTAATACTATTTAGTTGCTTAGTTGTCATTTTATTCTATAAATCTTTTGGTGTCATCAACCCTAGTAAAGCCGGATATTTGAATTTGTTAGCTGAAATTGGGTTTGTGGTAACGACGTTGCAAACTGCGCTCAGCTCACAGTTTATATATTATATACGTTCGTGCTATCCAGGATTTGTTTGTATGAAATAACAGTTTACTATAGTAAGTAAGTATATCTTTAATTTAATGATTCATAGCAACCTTTGTGAATTTTCGTTTTGGAATTTAGATTAATTTACAGCATTATTCGTTGTTTAGTTTGATAGGCTTTAATGAAATTCTGACGATGAATTGAAGTTAAAAAGAGAAGAAAATGCTGATGTCATAGATTGAAGGCGAATTCTTGGCTTACGACCTTATTTTCATGCTGCTAAAAAGATTTCAGCTGACAATAGCAATCTAAACGTATCAAAACAAATGATGACCTTATTTTCATGCTGCTAAAAAGATTTCAGCTGACAATAGCAATCTAAACGTATCAAAACAAATGATGATAAATGTTTTGTTGTTATAGATGAAATCATTTCAAAATATAGCGATGATGGGTACATTTAAGCGATGCGTCGTGATCATGATTCCTGACCCATTAATATATAAGTATTTTAATGTCGTTGATTCTTGAAGTAAGTTTATGTCAATTTCGTTTAAAGAAACGTACATTACAATATTGGCCCAGGAGTTAATCGATGCCATAACCTGTTGTTTTGAAGGCGAGTGCTAGAAAGGTCGTTAGAACAAATACCCAATATCGACAGCAAACAAAAACTTGCCAACTACTCATTACCGGGAGATATAGCAACTTATCATATACGTCACGAAGTAAAAGACAAATGGTGACATCTAGATTTCGCAGATGTCAATTTTGCATGTTACTGCATGTTCCTGAGATAAAGGACTAAGCGGAAGTATGAAGATGAACCTATTATAATTATATCCATTCCTAATTCCAATATTTCTTGTGAGGACCTGCGGCCGTGCCACTATCTCTTATAGCAGTATTATTGTAATATTGTTTTGACATTTTCATACAGTGCCAGTATGATAATTTTTGGTGGTGGTGTGGAGATGGTGGTACCCATCCCTGAACCCTAACAGTATATGAAAACTTAAATGAAAATAAAGCAATTGACTTAAAAGTCAAGATTCTTATCTTAAGACGAGGAAACGTTCTGTTTTTATACTCACACACTGACATCGATTACCTATCTACCTACTTTGGAAGCTTCTTTCTAAATCAGTGAGCGATTGAGGATGACTAAATTTTGCGAAGGCGTGACATTATCCGAGTTTGGCTATTATAGCTCGGATTTCCAAAATAGTAAAGATCGAATTTATGGTGGTACGGGTAGGTAGTGGTACGTTATATTCAACTAAGAAGTTAGCATCTGTGTAGGCTGAACACAATTAGGTTATGTTGTTGTGTTTTTATACCTACATAGGTACTTGGTGATTTAGGTTTTCGTTTGTGCTGCTGTTTACCAAATGTAATTTATCTATTGCATCCATTGAGTTAATATGTACTAACGATTGCAACTGAGTGTTTTTCATTGATTAAACATATTATGAAAGCATCAGCACTTATACTGACGTCACGCATACGTTTTTAGGCTCCGCCCTGAAGCCTGATTTTTAATTTGTCAAAACTGTAAAATGGCGCTAATGTATGCAACCGACAGCGGTATGTGCTGTCAGCGGTACCGAAATGTATGACGATGGTATGACGCGCGACGCCATATTTGAGAAGTTTTTGACTTCAACGTCACACGTCACATCTTTCCCGTCCTCTTATAAGCGTAGCGTAGGTATTTTGTCATTGGTGTTTTTTGTGACAGAAATCTATGGCTATACTACCTTAAGATTTCCTCATACAAACTCATTAAACGCTGTATTATCAATTAAAGTAATGAGATTACTATCACATCTTACAACACAATTTGACACTCGACATAACAAACCTTGTTTCCTCGCTTCGAAATTAAATTTTACTCAGTATTGTGACACGAGCTCCCATTTCACGGTCATTATCCTTCGAACCACGGAAGCAATTAAACGTCTATAAATATAACACCTAAAATATCCTTGCTCCATAACGCCTAGTCAGTTGAACGTTCCGTTTGAAACTGGAGCATCCTTTTCCGTAGGAAGGATGTTAGTTCAGAGAGGAAAATCGCAATCGCTCTTTCATAAGAGCATCTTTCAAATATAATCTTTAATTTTTTTTTTTGCATTGTGGTTTGTGGGTTAAGTTGTTGTTATATTTTCCATAAAAATATCAGTCAATCCTTTTTCTATTAAAATTAGTTTTTTGTGTTCCAATTTCCATACCGACATTAGTGGAACCCCTATGGTGGGACTTCATCCGTCCGTCGGTTTGTCTGTCTGCCTGTTAGTTTGTCACAGTTGATAATTTCAGTAAATATCTGCATGTAGTTTGGAATCGTTGTTTCAGAATAGTGGCTCATTGCTCAATATTACTGCAATAAAACAATATTTTATTTTTATTTCTAACAGTGGGAAAATTTCAAAGTGAAATACCTATAATACCGATTACTGAGTGGGGTTAGGGGTATCATATGGAAGAGTTTCTTGTACATTCTAAAACTGATTTTTATCTTAAGTTAGCTACTAACCTTCGATTTTTTGTAAAACTTGCAACCATTAATTGTAATTAAGAAGAATATAACATTAAAATGTATTTAATAAAACTATCTCCGAGATTTTCAATTAATTCAGGTCGTGAAGAAAGTAAAATAAAGTAGGTAAAATAAAATAAATCACTTTTGTCAATAAAGTTGTATATTTTTTTAATTTAGAACTATCTTTGGAGAAATTCTTTGATCAGGTATGATCAATATTCAGGACTTGCGTAATACTTATTACTGACATTATTTTATCATTCTCTGTCTATATCAAACTATTTTAAGATTACGAAACAAACCCAAGCATCACATGTTGAAATATTGAGAAATGTTATGCGTCTCTAAAGTTATTTATACATCATCAGCGACTCAGATGAAAAGAACCGTATAAAATTGATGAAAACGTGCCAAAGAGAGCGCAAAAAAGCTAATAAGCCGAAACCAATTCCAGCTGAATAGAGTGAGAACTCTTCAAACAAATTGCTCGAAGGACCGCAATTGAACTTCTATGTAATACTTTTATTTCGATGTGTTTATATACCGCGATCGGTTACTGTTACTATAAAATCTTTGTATTTATTTTAAAATTACTGTACTAAATTAGTTATCACATGATTGTTCGCTATAACTGTTCCCCCATTGTTGTAAATATCACAGCAGCGTAGAGAAAGTATGGCTCGGGCATCCTGTGGTTTTGCTCTGCTATGCTGATATGTAGGGCAGAGCCGCAATATTTTACGAACGCCTTGCTAATTTGGTTTTCGATTTTACTTGTGTTCTAAAAACAACTAAGAATGCAATTTTTTGTTGTTTCTATGTTTTATTAATGAAAATAAGTCTTGAATTATCTTTAAAATATTGAAACTTGGCCTGGAATTACACTTGCCTGGCCTACAAATATTTGTAAAACATTAATAAAGTATTTGCATGATCTTGGGTCTTAAGCAGACGCGACTTAATTCTCCTATAAAAACTGATATACCTGAGAATGATGAGCTGTATGACGAGCTTACTGTTGTAAGTAACTAACAACATGAAATGATAAATCGCTTACATTAGGTACTTGTGAGGCGCCTCATAAATTGTAATGAACGTTAATGCCCGCGTGTCTATGCGTTTAATAACTTGGATCACGGCGGCGACATAAAGACGGCTGCCGGAGGAAGCTGCATCTAATTAGAAGACAGGACGCGCGGCAAAAACTAGTGCAGGTGACGATTTCCGGTGAGGAGTTACTGGATATGTGTTGGACGGTGTTGATTATACCGATGATGATATAACCGTCATACAGTTGTATATTTAAGTGCTAGCTTTAGTAAGTAACTCCGTAATGGTCGATAGGTTGCCAAATAACTGCAAAAATCCAATAGATGGAAAAGTTTCATGTATAGTGCGTA
Source organism: Coenonympha glycerion (assembly GCA_963855885.1). Lineage (NCBI taxonomy): Eukaryota > Metazoa > Arthropoda > Insecta > Lepidoptera > Nymphalidae > Coenonympha > Coenonympha glycerion. The sequence continues at coordinate 11,207,089 of OY979631.1, forward strand.
AATACATTGAAATATCTTATTAAATTGTGTCCCGAATGTTTATTCACGAATCACATGTAATAGTATGTTTCATTACAAGTGCGGAAAGGCTGTTATTGCAAAGAGTTCCGACAAATGTCTACCCGAGCCGAGGCGCAGCCGAAAGCGAGGGTTGACAGTCGGAACAAGTTGCAATGACGGTTCCGCACGTGTACTGAACGATTATTTTTAATACAGTTGCGAAAAAATGAAGCAATTTAATAAAATAATAAAAACACAATAAACTCAACTAACTTAACATTTTCTGAAAAACTATTTGCTTTTTTCTCTTCTCTCCACGCAATAAATTCGTCGTATGTAGATACTTTCCGGTAAAATGTTCTCCGAAGCATTTTGTGCAACAAACAACTAAACTCGCAAAGAAAATTTCTGAAAAATGGCGCCAACCGTAGAATATAAGCAGTTTTTTTTTCTTCACCCATTCTGGTGATTTAAAAAAAAATAAAAAAAAAATTTGGTCATAGACTAAATAATATTCTGGTACGCAAAGGGAACTAAGCCCATACAGCCAAGTCTTCAGTAGAATTTTTTTTATTGATATGAAATGAAAATGAAATTTAATGAGATGAAATGAAACCTAACCAAACTCATTCAATCAAATCTGATATTGAAACAAATTAGTAGCTTCTTTTTAGAAATATACGTATTTGCATGAATCATAAAAACTTCTATGAATTTTTTTAGTAAAAACTTCATGGTTGGTTTTTCTTTTTAATAGACATTATTTTGACAGTTGGGAAAGATAACGCACGAGTTCGGGAAAGGTAAAAAAAAACCACGAGTATGTAATAGCCCACATCCCGAACGCTATACGTCCCTGCAATACGCCACTTTTTGAGCAACTGTATTAAAAAATACTTACTGTTAGTATTTTTTTTTCATTAATTTCCAGCTTACAAACGTCGGTCACTGAATCCTTAGATATTAGAATTTTAGATCATTGGCTCAAGAATGCTACTTAGCATTGCTAGCTTACGAGTACCTAGTTTCCAATTAACGACAGTAAAGTTACATTTACCAAAGAATCTTAACGAATTTCTGGGTGATTAAGAGAATTTTGTAATTAATGTACTAAAAATACCTAATGTTTCTGTCGATAAAACGGCCCGTGGTTTTATATATATGCGGCCTAGAAAGGGCTATTTTGGTAAATTGCGAACGCTATGTAGTTTCGACTAGTCTCATTTCAAGATCGTTGAACTTGACGAGAGAATACAGCTCAACCCCCCTCTTTTACATACGAAAAAGAAACAAAACATATGGGAGTGTTCCATACACTTTAAAACATGGGAAAATTAGAGGGGGAGCTTATGAACGCTCAATGCTCCTGTGCCTTGTGTCATTGTGATAAAGCGCAACATGGCTTTAGTGCTTTTGATGAAAACGGAATGAACGGCAATGCATCTATTGTACTGATGCATTGGTAGACTGAGCTTTGTTTTGAAGTATCGTCGCCATCCGTTCATTTTGATTTCGGATTCGTCCTCTAAAATATTAAATTGATTCGCATTTCGCAGAAAAGGTGGCAAAAAGTAGGCACATCAACTGCCAAATAAATCTTAATATACAAAATAATATATAAAATACGCGTCACGTTGTTTATCCGCGATGGACTCCTAAACTACTTGAATCAAATTTGCACACCGTATGCAGTTTGATCTAACTTAAAGGAGAGAGGAAAACGTTCATAGACACAAATCTGAAATCTATAAAAATTCTTGTTCCGTCTCGCATGGTTAAATTGGAGTACCTACTAGGTACTACATAGATTACATAATTATACCCTGAGTATTAGCAAGTATTCACAAGCAAAAGCTAATATTTCGTTGGAATCAGTTCAAATGTCAGATTTACCTCTTTATTAATGTTTATGTAAAATTAGTGCTGCCTAAGACATGGTTTATTATTACTCATTCTTACATCTGCTTGGTTGCCCTATTCTCGCGTAAAAAGCGATGTTATGTGCATTTGGATTGTTGGCATGTTTTAGTAATTTCAATGGATTTCCTCTGTGGAATGTATTCAGTGTATTTTTTATTTTGTTTTGGTAACGTTTATATGGTTAAATGTCTGTGGGAAATTTTGAATACTGGCAATGGCATTGGACATTGGTTTTATTCCCTGTTTACTGACTATTTACCCTTTACCCTTGTTATTGAATTCATGTTACTTAGCACAAATTAGACGAAACTTGAACATACTAGAAAGCATTGGCAAATTTTACTTCACCAAATTTGATGAAACTGTGATTTACTAAAGTAAGCTGTAGCACAATTCTCAATTTATTCAAACTTCACGACAGCAAAACTGCTGCTTATAATATAATGTTTTGAGTTCACAAATATATTGGAAGTGGAAGTGGCTGGGACAATAAATACCTATTATCGCGGTACATGATGACAGCCGTAAATTGACCTAAACATTGAATGTTATTGAATGTAATTTGTTTGAACTTGTTTAATGAGTGCGATACGCGCTATCATGTCAGGAAAATTTCTGAGGTTCTTTGTGACAGGATGATTGTAGGTTATTTGAACAGTTCTCCTTTTGATCTTGCAGAGTAGGAACACATAAATGTCGTTGTTGTTTTGGATAAAAATATCTGCACGAGCGTTAAAGAAACGACCTATTCTAAAGTCGTTTATGTAATGACATCAGGATTTTAGGACTCGGGAGGTCCAAAGTGAATTTATCGGCGTGTTGCCTTTGTAAACATCCAAGTTTGTAAACACCAAGATGTCAGAGCTTTAACCAATATTCCCAAATACCATTAAGTACAGACCCGATCTTGGCACGTATTCGAAAATTCTGGTGTACAATGCCTAAAGAGTAAGCATATTATTATTAAGAGTGTGGTCACTGTTGTATCATTTACTCAAAATAAAGAGATTGTCAACATGGATTGACATAATAGTATTGTTTCATACAGGTGTATTAGTTTAAAAACGCTATGAGTCTAAACGAAAAGCTTCCTTTTTACCATGTTGTCAGCAATATTGCTGATTAATCGCTAGTCCAACTGAAACTGTCACCGGAAGGGTCACGCTAAACAATCCGCTAAGCATTCTATAAATTACTTAGCAGCAGTATAAACAGATGACGTAACAATAATGACGGCGCTACCAAAAGTGACCGTTTTTTTCCAGCTCTAATTACGATAACGGACATCTGGAATGTATTTCCTATGCATTTAGAATCTAAATGGTAAACCATCCTGTAGAATACCGTAGGGAAAGGACTTTTACCTATGCTTTAAGAGCTAAAAGGTAAAATATCCCACAAAAGTCTGTAGGAAAAGGCCTTTTATAAAATAGGTATGAAATTACTTACGGATGGGAAATTACAGGATGTATTTAAAATAATGCTTTTTACATCGTAGTATCAACTATCAATAGGGTATTTGACTCCAATTTTTTTATTACTTTATTATAAAGTAGAATTAAAATAATGACGTGCACTGAAAGAACTAATTAAATCGATCAAATAACAAAAAAGTTATAAGCATTTAAAGATTTGTGATTAGACAGAGATAGCAACAGAGACATTGTGACGTCACACCGTACCAATGCCATAGTAGCTTCGTGCGCCTTCATACAAATTTTCGTTTTGCGAGAAAGGTATAGAAGATCCCCCCACTCCAAAGTTTAAACGCCTGTAACTTTGTAAATCTTCGTTGGATTTTAATATTTCTTTCACTGCACGTTATTATTTTTATCCTAGTTTATAATAAAGTAATATTTTTTATCAAATTCAAAAGTAGTGTAAGACCCCATTGCCATGGTTAAGTTAACAGCCGCGTAAGCGATCGCATTTGGCTTGCACCGGAGCTCGCTGGCAGCGTGTCAAGTACGGTTCAACGCTCCGTTACAGCTTGCAGTGTACTCTAGCGAGGTCAAAGGTACTTTGTGGTTTTGATTTATCGAACGCTCCGGCGACGGGGCTGATGAAAATTAAAGCTTACCAACTTACTTTTTATTTATTAATCACCCGTCATTCAACTTCGCGCATAACTCTAGAAGACATGCGACAACACGCGCAAATTCTCTCAGATATCTTGAAGGGTCACCTGAAATATTTCCCGAATTCGTAATTGTTGGCTGCTAGAGTGTTGCTGCTGCAAAGCAGAATTGAGGTTATGCAATACAACCACACGTGTATGACAGAGAAAACTGACGCCGAAAAGTTAAGGAATATATGTCTTTGAAATCATGAGTGATGCTTGAGGAACCAAAGTGGTATGATCGCGTCACATGTGTAGAGTTTGGTTGTGGTTTGCACTTGTTTGGTTTGATTAAGGATTTGAAGAGACAGAACTACAATCTCTTGAACTTGATGTTTGGCAATTGTGTCACAGACTAAGGGGTATCTCTATTTCGTAACTGGGTCCACCACTCTCTAAATCGTTATTAGTGTAAATAACAGAAAGACATGGAATATAGTATCATTTAGCTAACGTAGGCCTGTCGCTACTCTTCATTCTTTTTTAAAACCAAAAGTGCGTTTGGTTTGTTTTCAATTAGATAGAGGTATTGTAGTTTATCTCCACTATCCAGAATAGGTCTGTAAACAAATGGAAAACAACCTTTTCTCGATGGATTTCAACCAAAAATTAAATCAAAATCCATGCAACACGATTTAAATCAAGACACCTTTTAATAACACTGTTTAGGAAATGAGCTTCACAAAACAGGTCATACAAATTACGCTAGCCATTCTGGCGCCGATGCATGCTCGCGATTGTGAATGCATCTGGCACTAAGGACGTTTGCAATGCTATTTTAAGCTGCAAAACTGTGTGAACGTTTCTCCTTATTCCTACTTAACGAGTATCTATGTTACTTAACTACTCGTATGATAACGGATAATTATATTTGAAGGTTATATAATATTTTAATTTAAAGTTATATAGTAGAATAAAGTATTTTTATTAGAGAAAAATCAGTTCCTGATATAATTTGAATCTAGATACTTTACAACTGATTTCTCAGTCCCTGCAGTTATCTTACTGGAAAGAGCCCTTAACCCTAGTTGAAGGTCACATTATTGAACTTGTAACTTATTAATTTTGATAAATTATTTTATTATGTTAAATATTATTTAGATGTTACCATACATGATACATGAGTCCTTCCACGATCTACCAAAGATATGAAATTGAAAATTCTAGTTAAATGCAATAAGTTTTGTCATTATATTTTTCAGGTGAATAAAATTACTAGATAGCTCAATATATCATGTTTGAGATATATTTTGTATGTCTGCTGTTATTAGTTGTAATAATATATTTTTAAAGTAACTAACGAGAATCGCTAAGTTCTTGTGTGGAGCCCCTGGCATTAAAAACACGGACCAATTTCATCACACCGACGGACGGGCGTCTTCCTCGCGTATCGTTTCACTTCAATATAATACACGAAAAACCTTTCCGTTGTGTTGCATTGTAGGATATTGGGTAACATATAGAATTGGATGGAAACAACAATAGAGAAAACCTAATCACGGCACCGGTCAGCGTTCTCGTCTTCCAATTTGTTAGGTTTTTGGCAGCAGACTTTTGTTTTTCCGATCGATTGTTTTGTTTGATTACATATTTTGAGTTAGGAAGGAAAATATAAAGACTGTCTGGTAAATGTTATCTTCTAAATGATTTGTTCTGATGTTAAAGGATGTTTAGGGCTCTATCTAATCGGAGCGCGAGCGATGAACTATTATAAATCATCATCATCATCGACATCATCAAGAATCTTCGATAAAATTATCGTTTTTATCTATCAATATTAATACCAGGATGTCGCTCCTTGATAATATTTTTCTGCATCCCGTTGGTTATTATTTTAAACAATTTTAAAGTTATTTTAAACAAGGAAAAAATAGTTATTAAACTTGAACAGTACAGATACATTTAACATTGACATTTGGGTCCACTTGTACAAATAATATTATCAATGGGCCAATACAAATATTGGGGCGAGATGTATACGTCAGAATATTTACTTGGTGCAATGTTATTTATGAAGATATAGGTATATTGGTGGGACATGTGGCCATGAGGTTTTCTATATCATTCTGCAAGTGTCCTTGTAGTTAACGGGCAAAGCAACAACATTCATTACGCGTTTCTGAGTTTCGCGAACATGCAATTCTGAGAAGAAATATTATCGCCGAAATCATTGGCCGAAATGCAGTTTTTCCATTGTAACATTTGAGGTATCATGTACCTAATTACCACAGGTCCCATCCATTTAAATGCGTTCTTATACTTTATACATTAGGAACATTATGGGTACATTCCGGAACCGAGCTTTCAAGACTTTATCAGACAGTGCTGGATGCTGGATGACGAATGACTAAGGCCCAGTTTCCAAAGTGGAGCTGAGCGGAGCTGTATTTGAGTAATAAATCAGATTCGTCATTTTGACATCTCCGAAACAGCGGGAAGAGGAGATGTCGAAAGATGAAATCTGATTGGATTACTCAAACACAGCTCCGCTTTGGTGGAAACCGGGCCTTAAAGTATAGAGTATTTACCCCTCAGCGTCATGTATGTAGCCGCGTGGCATACTAAAAGGATTTACTTGCATGTTGTTGTTGCGGTGGCGCTACTTTAAACAGGGACAACGAAATACAAACTCAAACCACGTACGTACATACGAAACGAACAACTGTATCAATAACTAGTTGTGTAATATTCTTATAACAATGACACCGTTTAGTGAATGCCCGAAATACGTGCTTGGAATATTTGGTTATTGTTCTTCGGAGTACTTTAAGACCCCAATATGTCTCAGTTATTTCAAAGTTCGTGCTCTTGGGAATCTCTGGAGTAACACACGACGAAAACTGAAATCAACCAAAAAGTCTAATAGGTATACGAAGTTTATTGCAAGTAGCTAGTACATATAAGTATTTTAGGCTATTGTTGCCTTACTTCCATTTTTAGGGTTCCATACCAAAATGGTAAAAATGGAGCCCTTATTTGTTCGTTCTTTCGTTCGCATGTGAATTATTACAATTGCTCATTGCTGTCTAACCATAGGCTAGGTACTAATGCTGACATCATTTGCACTTTCCGTTCTGGTAAAAACGAGTAGCGAACTTGTGGCACTTGTTGATATTTTTATTATTACGATCCTTTGTAGCCGAGTTAAGTATTAGATACAATTAGGTGCAGAAACTTGGCTGAAAAATTTTTAGCTGTGTCGGTCGTCATGGTAATTTAAGAATAGAATAGCGAGAATAAAGAATTAGGAACGGTAATTGTAAAGTCCTTGTGCAAATCGATTTTCTTAACGTTTTTAGTCACGTTGATGTCAGTGTTTTTACTTTTTAAGATTAGCTTTTGCTCCAATTAATTGCTTGTAATGCTCATAAATGCGGAGGCGCTAAGATGAAGGTGTGTCCCGTTATTCCGTTTTACGCGATATTAACTCGCAGGTTTTTCGGAATAACGTTCATATTGCACATTGTGAAACTTTGTAGGCACGGGAATTTTCGTACGAGTTGTAAATTGTAATGCTTTAATAAAAATTTGGATTAATCTTTTTACGGTAGTTATTTAAAATGAGCTTCTTCATAAATGATATGATATTTATAAAGTACCGCATGCGTGCATTCAAACTTGATGGAAAGGGATGAAATAATGGTAGTGATGCTGTTTAAAGTGGTGTGCACTTATATAATAGGATATGCCTCTTGCAATTTACAGTTAGATGCGAACCTATAATATGTAAGTACTTGTCTTACATAATATTATAGAATGCGGTTAAAAGTAATAGAGATGCTACGAAAATAATAATAGAGCTGAATCTCTAAGTTCTAGTAAAAATGGCAGCTAAAAATACTTGCCGATATCTTAGATAGTTAAAGTTGAATTTTGATACTGGTACCTTCTGGTACGTTACCTCGTAAGTCGTAGGAAATGCTCCATGGCAAACTGATAAACTGCTAGTAATTTTACTACTGTTATTCCATAAACCGAAATATTATGTTTTACTTTAAAATGCAGAGAGTCAAATCAGTATCTAATATAATAAATAGGTAAATAGTGTATGACTGGTAGTGCTGATCGTTATTCCAAAACTCTTCGTCGGCTCAAACCTTCGTAAACAATTGCATGTGTATTACATTTTTCCATTACTCTTTTTTAGATTTTTTTGTACAAATAAGTAGGTACCTACCTACTACTTCTTGACAAAATATGAAAAAATGTGTTGAATGGCAAAGGAAAACGTAAAGGACTTCTACAAAGGCATGTATATTTCAAAAGGACATGTTAATATTTACAAAGCTTTTGCGAAGTACGTATTTTTCCATATGCCCCAGTTTTACTTGCGTGTTGAAAGTTGAAAGAAATCTCTGATACTCGTACCTAGATAGATAATATGTAGTTTTCTTGCTTGCATTATACTTATCTGGTATGAACTGTAGGTAGAATTATTCAATTCTATTCCGACATGTTTTGACATTTTACCATGAAGCGGCCTTCAGTTTTTGTACCATTCATCATTTGAAATCAAATATTTTACGAGAGATTTAATTTCATATACATTTATATTTTCTTTCTTATGAACGGGTAACTGAAAATCGTTACAGTTACCAGGTACTTATAGAGTGTAAGGAGTGCAAGGCACGATAGTCTATTTATGTGTCCACGCTTTAATCCAGCCCTTCTGTATCGTTGACATTATTGGCTCCCTGCCATTACTACGCAAGGTCCACAGGAAACGACCTGAATATCACACCATACAGACATAGCAAGAAACTATCTCCTCCTTGTTTAAACATACGAGGGTCTTCAACGGTATATTTCGTCACAAAGACACGTTGGAAACAAAATATTACTTCGAGTTTCCTTCCGTGGAGATTTAAAATACCAGAATATTTACTTATGTAAAAAGAGTTGAACCCTATTTTAAGATGAACCCGGTTTTAAGAACCTATCTATAGATTTCTATATCTTATGATGTGATGGTTGAATTATATTAATTTATAAGGCCAACGATTGTTGGTCTATTTTTAAAAAGAAAAATATACTAAAATTACCGCATCTAACCTACTTACTGATATTTTGATAAAAAATATTTTTCCATATATTCTCTCGAATTTCTTATTCGTGAAGATAACGCTGGGATAATTTTAAAGGCATAACTGTTTTGAGAAGAACTCGAGGTAGGTTAGGTTAGGTAGGTACTTTTTTCAAGGTAGGTATTTAATGTTTTTAACACTCTCATTGGATATGCTCATATTTCATGCGTGCCCTTCGCAGAATATGTTGACATAAAACTGCAGGGTGCTATTTATTGTGATTGTAAAAATCGTTGAGCCGAAAAATTTGACGACATACTTTTGAAAAAAAAAAAGATCCAAGTATGTAGACTTTGTAAAAGTTTTTTTTATTAGGTTTGCTTTAGGTATTATTGAATTTTCAAGTATATGCTGCGCAACAGATCCTGTATGACTGTGGTATAAACTATGATATTATGAATGTGGTATTATAGTTACCTACTACGTAATAGGTATACCGGATACGGGATACCCATACCCGTCGTATACCAGAGCTAGCAACACTTGTACATTTTAATAAGTATTTACCATTATTTATTAATATGACCTCCCACTCTAATTAATAATGGAGATTGGTCAATTGAAAGTGCAGTATGCTGCGGACGCAACGGTACTGGCATTGTGTGTGTAACATTGACCTTCATAAGTATACACTTAAACAAAATAATGATCAATTGACCAAACAAGAATGTATTCACAGTTCAATTTAGACTTTTTTATATCATTTTTTTCCAATTTTTTTTTTACACTATATACAAGTTAGTACTTGACTGCGATCTCACCTGATGGTAAGTGATAATGCAGCCGAAGATGTTAGCGTACTAACTTGGAAGGGGTAAGTTATCTCACTCCCAACGGTTTCTACACAGCATCGTACCGGAACGCTAAATCGCTTGGCGATACGTCTTTGCTGGAAGGGTGGTAACTAGTCACGGCCAAAGCCTCCCACCAGACCAGACCTAAGCCAATTTAGAAATTATAAAATTCCAAAGTGGCCCGTGGCGGGAATCGAACCCGCGACCTCCCACTCAAATCCGAGCGTGCGTCCCCTGCCCCACGGAGGTCGTCGTCGTCGAATTGTACACAAGAGCACTTGTTGGTGAAAGACTATATTCGAAATACTACTCCATTATTTTAGAAATTGCTGTGGAATTCTTGTTACTACTTAATTAAAATGCTTAAGTGCTACTTAGGTTTTTCATATTTATATATGTACACAGTGTCACTCGTGACACATTATTATTATCCGAAATATAACCACATTTGGTCAGATTATCGGTTCACTTTTGCAGTACCTAGTTTGCACGCCAATCTGCTCACTACCAAATAGTTCAATTTTGAGATGTACCTACTTATATGTATAATTTTATTTTGGCTCGTTTGAATTAACAAACAGAAGTGTCTCATGTGCTTTCTTTAAATAGTTGGTCTCATGTAATTTTCATTAGACGCGACAATTAGAAGTACTTAGTTAGCCATTAAGTATTCATAAAGTTGGCGTCATTTACTCATTCAAAGTCAAGGTCAAGTTGAACAGTATGAAAGTAGGTCGAACCCACCAGATTAATGTTGTAAGCTGTAAGCAATGACGAAATACGCTAATGTTACATCCATGGCTGTAACGCACTATACTAGGTATTTGATAAGTGGGCGCACTTATGTCAATAATAATAATTTTGTCACTTTTTGTAACAATGTTACAGTATTTTTTACTACGCATTGATATTTTTAGTTATCATCGAAGATATTACCTTGCCGCAGTAGTGCCTATCTGTTGTAGTTAGGTCACAGACTTGTATACTAAGGACAGGGCGAACAGCGCGAAAAAATGTCGCCATTTTAAGGGAGCAAGAATGACTATTTTGCACCCCCCCGGCAGTAGTCAGTATAGGTAGATAGGTGAAGATCTATTTCTTTTTTTTTAATTAATAATAATATTGCAGGCAAGGTGATCACAGGCACATAGATAAAAAAAATATAAAAAAATAAACATGTATTTTGCAGGAGTTTCGACAGATGGCGCTACATTTTCTTGTATGAAGAACGTTTACGTAAAATGTTCGGATGGGCCTATCTTGACTTTTTTCATCTTTGAGTTAGGTACAGTATTGCATAGCGGCTTCTTGTGATACATGCACAGCGACACCCCGGCGGAATTTTTTGGCTAGATTATATCGGTGTTACTATGTATAGTCCATTCGTTTTGAATTGCGTTAAAAGGTAAACAAACTAACCTTTTGGCGTACACTTCACTTCTCAACCATTTTTCACGATGTTAAAGTAATTAATAAGTCACACAAACTGCTTGCCGTCCACAAACAACATCTGAAGTTACCTTACGTATAACATTTCCACTATTTTATCCACTATTTTAGCAATAATTTTATGAAAAACTGAATCAAAACACAAATTGAGTATGACAGATTAAACTAATATTCTAGTTGTGACATCGGATTTTTATCATTGACATTAGTGTTGCGCACAGAGGCAATTGCAACCACAGACAAAAAACGAACGATTCATACTTAGTCAGTGACCGTAGTTACATCGATTAATTCGTTCAGAATCGATATCACTATCGTTAGTATTTGATTATAAATTGTTAACGTGTATTTAAAAATCATGCTATTGGTCGTAAATACTGACGTAATAAATAGCAACAATATTGCTATAAAATTTTTTACAGGGTCGTTTTTTAAAGATGTTTTGGTATAATAATAATAACTTAATATTTGGGTTGGGTAGATATAATAGAGGAAGGAGTACAGTTATTAGACGTTAGTTATACCTTTTATAACTTTTAGTCCTTTAATGACGGTAACTGTACAACAAAAATAAAATAACGAGTAGATATGAGTAGAAAGATTTAATATTCGACAATTTAACTGTGCCTAGTTATATAAATAAAATCAGCATTTAGATTTTCTTTATTCATAGACGAGAATATTTTCAAATAAAAATATTCGTGAAAGTAGGTATAGTAAATTTCTGCAGCGGCCAGCAAAAGAGGCATTGAGGGATGAAAGTGTAAATGATGATGAGTCTATCAGGGTTCCTCAGCAACACTCCAAGATATCCTGTGCGACCTGGGAGGCCTCTTCGGATTCTGGAGTGAGCTCGGCTGGCTGGAGTGATCCGGCGAGGACCTGCATCAGCGACTTCACGCACAACGGACGAATTCGGCCAAACAGAAGGCCAGGGACAGAAGAGAAGAGAGAAGAGAGTCTATCAGTGCCAAGTTATGGCCAAGGCTTATATTATACTTTTTTTCAAACAATACGTGGAAACGTAGACTAAGTAATACATCAATAATAATCACAGTAATGATATCTAAGTTATCATAGACAGACATTTTCAAAACCAATTATGAACACAATATTGCTTTCCGTGTAAAAATGTTCTTTTGTTTTGTTTTTCACTAAACAGCTTTCTTTTTGAAAGCCAGTTCGATTTTTAAATGAAACCTTTGTTAAGTTATCTCCTTGGTTGCCACGTGTCGGATTGAAAGAAAGTCACATGTTTAAATTACACAACACATTTGAGTTTAGGATGTAATTAATGCGAAAGCTAAACCACGACAGTGATGGATTTTCATTTTTCATACAACTTTTGGCAACTGCTGATTCCGATTTATTCGTCGTTAATTCCGATTTATCTCGTGGAAGGTTGTTAAAATAATGCCCAAATTTCCAAGCATGTTTCAGAAAATATAATAAAATAAAATAGCGTGATCTAGTCAAATCGATTATGTTTTCGATTCTGAATGAATTACATAGGTAATTTGGATGATTACGGTCACTAACTTACTATTAGTATCTGTACCGTTTCCCTTATCTAAAATACAATTTCTAAATTACAAGGATGATCGTTCAATAGTTCATTCCTGATATGGTTCAGCAATAGTAACATCACTAGGGCTATGTCAAAAAAAAGTGACGTAATCAGATCCGCCATATTTGTTTACCTTTTAACTCAATTCAATTTGAATGAAGCAAGAACTGTTGTTCTGTTTTTGCGCCTTGCTAGACAAAACCTATAACGTCCGTCTTCGAATTTCTGATAGTGTAGCTCACATGCGGCTCATATTCAGATATCATACTTTATAATATACTCGTACTTACCACAAATAGATTGTCACTTTGTCTAGGACCTCTGAGTAGAAAAATATGTGGGCGAAAATTGCGGGTGGTGGATTTTTTAATTCTCACAATCATTCATTCATTTATTCTTTGTATTCAAATTGTGTCAGTTTCTGCAAATCTTCAACTTTCTACATAGGTTTGAAGCTCCTGCTTATGCAAGCAGATAGTTTTGATGAAGCTGTCATAGTATGTGCGCCCACATTTACGAAAGCGATGGCGCAATTTATGGTGGGCCCTTAGAATTAAATGATAATTTGAATATTGTCTATTAACAATGCCGCTTGAGTACTTACGTCTGGTGCATTGTTTTTCAACCTTCGCATTGGAGGAGTAACTGCCAGTTACATATTGTGTTATATTAAATTTATGTGTGCTTAAGTATACTACTTAGGATGTGCTCGCGACTTCCTTCGCATGCATGCAGAGCTATGATGATCCATGCATGATAATTAGTGGTTGGATGAGGAAGGCTAGAGAAAGGCCTATTGCTGATATGGAGGTCCGTTAACTAACACGAGAATGTAAACCATGTGTGTTTTGTATAAAAATTCGCGTTTAAATAAATTACTTATTAACCATGTCAAAATTTTGTATAGTAAATAGTTAAACAGATTTATTTTATTACCCATAAACCCATAAATAAAATGCTCAATTACCTACACAAGTCGTGAACTGGTAGAAGTAGTTAATAATCTTGTATAGTTCGTTAAAGGTTAACGCTCTGATTTCAATCTGGTGGTGTTTATGGCAATATAAATATCCCCAGAAGCAGGTGAAGTATTTCTGGTTTCATAAGTTGAGTAAGAGCAATTTTGAAACGTTTCGTTCCTACGGGATATTGATGGGGTGTAATTACTTCACACCAATATTATAAAGATGCATTTTTTTTATCAACAAGTTGCAAAAAGGAGATAACCTCTACTCGTAGTGTTGTGGTACGGTCAAGGACGGCCACGAGTATTTAGTGCGCGAGGAACGTGTCCTAAAAACTATCAATCAAAAAATTTGAATGTATTAAGTAAAGGCAATATTTCTCATGACGGGCGAAGTAAGTGATTTTCTAAAGTGAATAATGACGGTGCCAAATGCTCATTTACTCGCAAGCAATAATTCCGCGGTAACTGGTAACGGTTGAAAATAACTCGAGGCGCTCGCGTCGGTGGTCTAACGGCAATTTATTGGGTTAATTTTACAGAGAATTGGGTTAATCTTGATTATTATATTTTGAGTCGAGGGTTTTGAGTCGAAAAGGATTAGATTAATTATTTGCAGAATATAATTTACCAATTATTATTATTATCATTATTTAGTGCCTATCGGTACCTACCTACTCCCCAATATTCGGAACGTTACGAGTACTAAAACAAGTGTTAGAAGTTAATACGTATACCTAGGTAGGTATATGCTCAAAACAGGAATTTGGTCTAAGCATCGACGTTACCAATCGAAAAGAGGCCAAGGCGATTCCTTTCCTTTTACCATTTTTCCTATAATTGATTTATTTCCGGCACATTTCCCTACATTTGGGATCTTCCTTGAAATTTAATTTTTCCCGTCATCCCCCGGCGTAATATCGCCGTAACGAATTTAGTAGCCATTTAGTGTCCTGATGGTACTGAAATTGCGTTATGCTGATATTGCTAGGCGCTTGGCGTAAGTATACAGGCTCAGATCACAAGTGAAAAATGTTTGAACTTGATTTGCGCACACGTTCTTTATCCTTCTGCAATAATACATAGATAGACCATCTAATACTGTCGTGGTCTTGAAAGTCCATTTATTTATTTAACTCTTAAACTTTGGAAGTAGCTATGAGGTTAAAACAATTAAGAATATGTCCGCACGCAGTGTATGCGCTTACGCCATTATAAATACAATTCAATTTTGAATAGTTGCACTGATGTTGACAGGTCTCGACTTCTTTGAGCCCCTACAAAAAATTGTGTACAATTGAAGGTACAATATCTGGGGACACGGTAGTGTCCCCGCCAAGACGAGCCAAGCGAAGCGCGAGGGCACTACCTATCTTTTCTCGAAGTGTTTCGCCGTATTTTTAAACCCTTATAACTTAGGCCTAAATTATTTCAGATAATCAAAATTCTCGGAAAATGATGTCGCCAGTGAACTTATTAAACCTATAAAGTTTCAATTTTATAGGTCTTATACTTTAGATTTTATTGACTTCTAAAAAACCCAAATTTCGTCACTGACTGACTGACTGACTGACTGACTCACTGATGATCATCAAAATTCCTAGGTACTTCCTGAAGACCTAGAAAGCTGAAATTTGGTATATAAGCTAGTATTAGCACACAACCAACAAAAAAATTCCAAAAGTTGGAAATTTAACCCCCCAACCCCTTAAAATAGGGGATGGAAGTTTGTATGAAATTACCGCAAATATTGATGCTAGAGGTCTCAAAATTGATATAGGGACTCTTTGTAATAAACAATTAAATACGTGTTTCAGGATTTTGAGTGAATCACCCCACATCCATAAAATTAGGGGATTTGAAGTTCGTATGGGGTTTCCCATAAGTATATAGGTATAATAAAAACTTAATTTCATGTTAGATATCTGCTAGTAATGCTAGTAAACATATGGAAAACACGTAAATTTTTCCACTGATTCCAGTGCCCAAGCCGCCAAGCGTCCAAGTGCCCAGTGCCACGTGCCCAGTAATATTACACGTTTCAAGCCCAAGTTCCAAGCATTTCATGTTTAACGAGCCGAGTTTCACTGCACGTCGAGTGACCATGATCCAGTGCTCAGTGACAAAAACCCACATTGAGCCGAGTGCCCAGTGCCCAGCGTGAGCTGTCGAACGTGCAAAGCGTCAAATCTGATTTTGAATAGCGTTATATAGCGCTCAAATACCTGCTTAGTGCCCAAACGCACGCATTTAATTTAATCCGATACTTAAAAGTGGGTTAAAATCACGTTCAAAAATTTCGTTTCATACCTAACTACAAGAACCAAGTAGGCAGGTACTAAGTTCTCTCATTTAAATGGCAGACTGCACTCGGACAAAACTTAAAAGTATCGTCTAGTGACGACCCTGTGGAAACGCACGTGTGGATTATTAAAAAAAATCGTCGAGTGACTTAGCGCAAGCGAGTAGGTATTTTCAAAAATGATATTAATTATGCCCAATGCCCATGCCCGTATAGAAAGACTTGCACGTTCAGAGCTTGGAATTTTGTTCTTGAAATATTGCTCCGGGTGATTTTGCAATGACCTTGGGCCATTAACGCCGACATCTATTTCCATGTAGATAGCGTAAGTAGGTAGGTAGTTGCTGAAATATTCTATTGTTTGTGATAGACGGACGGACGGACGGACGGAGGAAGTCTCAACATAAAGTTTGCATTTTTAACATTTTAATATACGAGTAGAACTCTAAAAAAAGGGCCACGCGCAGTCATACATTATAAAGTATAAATAATAGACACTGTAGGTATGCATCTTGTATTTGATAAATATTTTCCATGGAATTATAACGAAATTCTTACTATTTTCAAGTATATTTTATAAGTTAAGGCCAATACTCGTTAACTCGTTACTTAACCGTGATAGTTTTCCTTAGTTGAACTTCAATAGCACCCCAGACCAAACTAAAAAAGATAAACGAGAAGATAGGTCGTGTGGGCTATAAAAAAGGCACCTTTGATGCGCAAGAAATATAATACATATTCTACAAATAAGGAAAAAAATAAACTAGGTGAACCAAGGAGGGTTCCCTCATTTAAATGATAGAGGGGGGGGGGATACTTGATTCGGACAAATATCCACCTTGCAATGATATTCAAGAAATACACCAAAGAAAAGGAAATTAACCAAATAAAAAATATAGTCGTAAACAACTTACAAAAAGAAGTGAAATCCCAGCAAAAACATTTTCATGTAAAATGTTGCCAAGACGAGAACATGTGGCTCACACTATCAAAAAGTTATCAGATCTCATGTAGAGCAAGACTTCTAACTCTACACGCCCTAACTCTATAAATCCTAACTTTATAAACTCTACACTTTAGTCAAAATATATTATGTCTTGGCTGTTTCGTTACTGTCACATGGGTGTAAAGTAAAAATATTATTCACTGACTTTGTACTTTTCTGATATACAATACCTAGTTTCTGTAGTAACGATTATTTATTAGATAGGTATTGAGTCTCCTCAGAAACTGCACTTAGGTTTTACTAACTGCATTGGTTTCCAATACTTCATCACACTTTGCAAAAGTGTGTTCCTTTGCTTTAGAGGATATTTTTAATAAATGGAAGTTTTTTGCCATAACAATGGTGATACCATTTAATTTTAATGTGAAATATCTTGAATTTTGCATGGTCCATTATGCCACTTGCAAAACTCTATTAGAAAAGTACTAAACTAGTAGACTAGACAAGTAAGTCCATAATTATAAGTAAGTAGTAGACTAGACAGTTTATAAGTCCATAATTATAATACTTAGTTAATTTTACAATGTTCTAAAATCCACAAATTATATGAATAAGGGAGATTCTAATTTTTATGGCATGGTTAAGGACGTACCTAGGTGCGCGATGCGGCGGCGGTGTCCCAAACTCATTTGGCTGTTTTATTTTATTAATGTGATTTTCTCGTTGTTACAGAGCAGTGCCCCGATGTGGGAGGAGTTTATATCCAAGGCAACCAAGCTACACTCCGCCCTAAAGTAAGTTTTAATTTTCCCATATGTACTAAATGGCTAGTTGTTGGTTATAAGACTCGGCTCCTGTTCATGAAGATCCCCCAAAAACTCCTAGAAAAGTGCAGTCGGAGCTGTTCAATATCTATACTTTAATGGCGAAAAAAAAAACGTCGTAGGTAAACGTGAAATTTGCATATAAAATGAAGCGAAAAATGTTAATTTCTATCAAATTTTCTTATCTATATTATATCTATAATGGATCTAACATGATGTCTGGTGAGAGATGATCTGGGGACACGGTAGTGTCCCCGCCAAGACGAGCCAAGCGAAGCGCGAGGGCACTACCTATCTTTTCTCGAAGTGTTTCGCCGTATTTTTAAACCCTTATAACTTAGGCCTGAATTATTTCAGATAATCAAAATTCTCGGAAAATGATGTCGCCAGTGAACTTATTAAACCTATAAAGTTTCAATTTTATAGGTCTTATACTTTAGATTTTATTGACGTCTAAAAACCCCAAATTTCGTCACTGACTGACTGACTGACTGACTGACTGACTGACTCACTGATGATCATCAAAATTCCTAGGTACTTCCTGAAGACCTAGAAAGCTGAAATTTGGTATATAAGCTAGTATTAGCACACAACTAACAAAAAAATTCCAATAGTTGGAAATTTAACCCCCCAACCCCTTAAAATAGGGGATGGAAGTTTGTATGAAATTACCGCAAATATTGATGCTAGAGGTCTCAAAATTGATATAGGGACTCTTTGTAATAAACAATTAAATACCTGTTTCAGGATTTTTAGTTAATCACCCCACATCCATTAAATTAGGGGGTTGGAAGTTCGTATGGGGTTTCCCATAAGTATATAGGTATAATAAAAACTTAATTTCTGAAATTTGGTATATAAGCTAGTATTAGCACACAACCAACAAAAAAATTCCAAAAGTTGGAAATTTAACCCCCCAACCCCTTAAAATAGGGGATGGAAGTTTGTATGAAATTACAGCAAATATTGATGCTGGAGGTCTCAAAATTGATATAGGGACTCTTTGTAATAAACAATTAAATACCTGTTTCAGGATTTTTAGTTAATCACCCCACATCCATTAAATTAGGGGGTTGGAAGTTCGTATGGGGTTTCCCATAAGTATATAGGTATAATAAAAACTTAATTTCTGAAATTTGTTATATAAGCTAGTATTAGCACACAACCAACAAAAAATTCCAAAAGTTGGAAATTTAACCCCCCAACCCCTTAAAATAGGGGATGGAAGTTTGTATGAAATTACCGCAAATATTGATGCTAGAGGTCTCAAAATTGATATAGGGACTCTTTGTAATAAACAATTAAATACGTGTTTCAGGATTTTTAGTTAATCACCCCACATCCATTAAATTAGGGGGTTGGAAGTTCGTATAGGGTTTCCCATAAGTATATAGGTATAATAAAAACTTAATTTCTGAAATTTGGTATATAAGCTAGTATTAGCACACAACCAACAAAAAAATTCCAAAAGTTGGAAATTTAACCCCCCAACCCCTTAAAATAGGGGATGGAAGTTTGTATGAAATTACTGAAAATATTGATGCTAGAGGTCTCAAAATTGATATAGGGACTCTTTGTAATAAACTACAAATAAGAAAAAAATAAACTAGGTGAACCAAGGAGGGTTCCCTCATTTAAATGATAGAGGGGGGGATACTTGATTCGGACAAATATCCACCTTGCAATGATATTCAAGAAATACACCAAAGAAAAGGAAATTAACCAAATAAAAAATATAGTCGTAAACAACTTACAAAAAGAAGTGAAATCCCAGCAAAAACATTTTCATGTAAAATGTTGCCAAGACGAGAACATGTGGCTCACACTATCAAAAAGTTATCAGATCTCATGTAGAGCAAGACTTCTAACTCTACACGCCCTAACTCTATACATCCTAACCTTATAAACTCTACACTTTAGTCAAAATATATTATGTCTTGGCTGTTTCGTTACTGTCACATGGGTGTAAAGTAAAAATATTATTCACTGACTTTGTACTTTTCTGATATACAATACCTAGTTTCTGTAGTAACGATTCTTTATTAGATAGGTATTGAGTCTCCTCAGAAACTGCACTTAGGTTTTACTAACTGCATTGGTTTCAAATACTTCGTCACACTTTGCAAAAGTGTGTTCCTTTGCTTTAGAGGATATTTTTAATAAATGTAAGTTTTTTCCCATAACAATGGTGATACCATTTAATTTTAATGTGAAATTTCTTGAATTTTGCATGGTCCATTATGCCACTTGCAAAACTCTATTAGAAAAGTACTGAACAGTGAATAAATTCTTCACTTTACGCCCATGTGACGGTACCGAAACAGCCAAGACATAATATATTTTGACTAAAGTGTAGAGTTTATAAAGTTAGGATGTAGAGTTAGGGCGTGTAGAGTTAGAATCTTGCTCTACATGAGATCTGATAACTTTTTGATAGTGTGAGCCACATGTTCTCGTCTTGGCAACATTTTACATGAAAATGTTTTTGCTGGGATTATTATTATTGATAACTTCTCCATGTACTGCTATTTGTGATTACTCAATAATAATTGAGTTTGGTATGCAAAAACTTATAATAATGGCTTGAAATTTGTGCGGCCCTTGTTATAACGGATATGGCACCCAATTACGCTCAAGCGTCTCGACGCGTCCCTACTTTTCATTGCTTCAACAATTGCCGTAACAATAAAGGCAACCTTTCAACCAATTGGCAATAGGTATGAAGACGCCGACATAATATGATAGCTGTGATAAACATGCATGCATGTCAAGACATAGACTTGATATGGGAGTCAAAACGTAGGTAGGATACTTTGGCATTTGTCGTAGATGAAGAAACGATTTCCAAAAGTGAAGAACTGAAGATACTTAACGTTTTAGGGTAGGTAACTCTCACTTAGAGTGGATCAGTGGACTTAAAGTTCAAACTGATGGACTCAGTTTATCCATATGTCTGAAATTCACAGCCGATTATTATTTCAGTAAGGGTTCTGTACTATAAAAAAAGAGGCTTCCGTACTATAAAGAAAAATTCCAACCAAATTCAACACGAGCAAAAATTACTTTTGTTGTGTGGAAGCTCATCTTAAATATTTATTTTACCTACTAGCAGATACCCGCGGCTTCGCACGCGTAAATTTTAGTTTTAACTATTCTACGGAAACCATCCATTTTCCGGAATAAAAAGTACCCTTTGTGTTAATTTACATGAAATCTATCTTCATTTCAACTTTAAACCAAAATTTTTCAGTAGTTGTGCGTGAAGGAATATATTTTCTCCCGCAAGAATTTCTGTTGTTCCCTATTATTACGAAAACAATGGATTTTCCCGAAAAAAATGTTGATTCTAGGATATAATCTATCTCCATTCCAAATTTCAGCCCAATTGGTTCAGAAGTGACGGCACGATGGAGTATTTCTCCCGCATGAATATCTGCTATTTAAGTATTTTCTCAGAAACCATGGATTTTCCCAGGATAAAAATTTGCCTATGTATTAATCCAGAATAAAACCTATCCCCTTTTTGAATTTCAGTCATATCCGTTCAGTAATTACAGGGTAAAATAGTATTTTTCACACGTGAATATCCATTTTTCAGTTTTCCCGCGGAAACCATGGATTTTCCTGGGATAAAAAGTAGCCTTCGTATTAGTCCAGGATATAATCTATCCCTATTCCAAATTTCAGCCAAATCAGTTCGGTAATTACGACATTAAGGAATATTTTTCCCGCGTGGATTTCTCTTTTTCACTTTTATCATAGAAACCATGGAATTTTCCGGGATGAAAAGTAGGCTTTGTAATAATCCGGGATAAAATCTATCTCCTCTCCGAATTTCAGTGATATCAGTTCAGTAATTACTGCGGAAAGTAGTATTTTTCGCGCGTGAACATCAGTGTTTCAGGTTTCCCGCGAAAACCATGGATTTTTCCGGGATGAAAAGTAGAATATCTATTAATTCTAGACATAATCTATCTCCATTCCAAATTTCAGGCAAAGTTCAGTAATTACGATGTGAAGGAATATTTTCCCCTCGTGGATTTCACTATTATCATAGAAACCATGAAATTTTCCGGGATGAAAAGTAGCCTATGTATTAATCCAGGATAAAATCTATCTCTTTTCCGAATTTCAGTCATATCCGTTAAGTAATTACAGCGTGAAGTAGTATTTTTACCGCGTGAATATCAGTTTTTCAGTTTTCCCGCGGACATCATAGATTTTTCCGGGATGAAAAGTAGCTTTTGTATTATTCCAAGATATAATCTATCTCGATTTTAAATTTCAGCCAAATCAGTTCAGTAATTACGGCATGAAGGAATATTTTTCACGCGTGGATTTCTGTTTTTCACTATTATCATAGAAACCACGGAATTTTCCTGGATGAAAAGTAGGCTTTGTAATAATCTGGGATAAAATCTATCTCCTTTCCGATTTTCAGTCATATCAGTTCAGTAATTACAGCGTAAATTAGTATTTTTCGCGTGAGAACCTCAATGTTTCAGGTTTCCCGCGGAAACTATGGATTTTTCCGGGATGAAAAGTAGCCTTTATATTGATCCAGGATATAATCTATCTCCATTCCAAATTCCAGCCAAATCGGTTGTGCACTTGCGGCATGAAGATTTTTTTCCGCGTGAATTTCGGTTTTTTATTAATCCCACGGGAACCATGAATTTTTTCGGGAAGAAAAGTAACCTCCGTATTAATTCAGGATATAGTCTATCTTTATTCCAAACTTCAGCCATATCAGTTCGGTAATTACGGCGTGAAGAAGTATTTTTCTCGCGAGAATATCGGTTTTTCACTTTTCCTGCAAAAACCATGGATTCTTCCGGGATAAAAAGTACCCTATTTATTAACCCAACATATAATCTATCTCCATTCCAAATTCCAGCCAAATCGGTTGTGCACTTGCGGCATGAAGATTTTTTTCCGCGTGAATATCGGTTTTTTACTAATCCCACGGGAACCATGAATTTTTTCGGGACGAAAAGTAGCCTCCGTATTAATCCAGGATATAGTCTATCTTTATTCCAAATTTCAGCCATATCAGTTCAGTAATTACGGCGGGAAGTAGTATTTTTCCCGCGTGAATATCGGTTTTTCCCTTCTCCTGCAAAACCCATGGATTTTTCCGGGATGAAAAGTACCCTCTTTATTAACCCAGGATATAATCTATCTCCATTCCAAATTTCATCCAAATCGGTTGTGTACTTGCGGCGTGAGATTTTTTTTTGCGTGAATTTCGGTTTTTAACTTATCCCACGGGAACCATGAATTTTTTCGGGATGAAAAGTAGCCTATGTAATAATGCAAGACATAATATACCTCCATTCCAAATTTTAGCCAAATCGGTACACAGTAGTTGCGACGTGAAGACGTATTTTAACTTGATAAAATCCAAACTTCGGACCCCCGTTTCACCCCCTTAGAGGGTGAATTTTGAAAAATCCTTTCTTAGTGCTCCCCTAGACCTTATAAGGTATCTGTGTGCCAAATTTGGAGTCTCTAGACCCAGCGGTTTGGGCTGTGCGTTGATATGTCAGTCAGTCAGTTTCTTCTTTTATATATTTAGATAACTAAATTTTCTGGGAATATTTTAAGCGTCTACCTGTTGCCGTTTTCAAAATCGAGCAAAAATAAGCAAAAAAATATCACTATTGTTGTGTGGTAATTTCAAGTGTCTACCACAGTTCAAGAGTTAAGTACAGTTTGGTGACAGACAGACGGAGGGATGGACGGATGGACAGCGAAGTCTTAGTAAAAGGGTCCCGTTTTTACACTTTGGGTACAGAACACTAATAGTTTTACAACCATGGATAATTCATTTTACACATCAGAGGAGTAAATGACAGATAACAATTGGCGTAACCGCTATAAACGTTTTGATCACAACTTTGGCGTAGGGGTACATGTTTGCTATTTAATATTTTAACGGCGCATAATCTGCTTCACTTCTTACTTATGAATGTTACGATCATCAATACGTAAGAAAAATCGTCCAAGCATTGTTTGTCCTTTGATCAGTAATCAGTATACTCTTAAATGTAGGGTTAGTTTTCCTGTAGAGAATAGCTTAACCCATCGTACTCGTATGACATGTTATCCCGCGACCTTTGAAAATAAAAAGATGTGTTTCTAAAAATTATCTGAAAACTTTTTTGCTCGTTTTGCACTGTCTTTAAGAAACGCCTAAGCCGATAGGTGACAGTTTCACTTATAACAACTGTCACCTAAGGGCTTAGGTGTCTCTTAAGGTAATAAGGTACAAAAAGATCTGCTACGTGGTTCCTATGTATTTGAAAGATTAACCGGGTATTAATCTTCTTATTTATTTCTTTCTAATATATAAAATTCTCTTGCTAATTGCTACCAAACTCCTCCAAAACGGGTCGTCCGATTATTATTATGAAATTTTCTATGTATATTCGGTAAGACCCTGAGTATTATATCCCTAACGGCATAATTTGCCGGGTCAGCTAGCAATATAAATATTAATCTATTATGTCATACATGTAGTTTGTATATTTATATTCATCATCTCAGATTATTTCATTATTTTTTAAACTACATTTTCAGATCAGCACTGGTCGCCATCGCTGCGTTCCTCGACGCCTTTCAAAAGATTGCCGATGCTGCCACAAATGCAAGGGGTAAGTAATTAAAATACTCCATTATTACTTTATTTATTTATTTGCAATATTAATTGCATAATTAATACTAAGTACCTATCTAAAATTTTACTTAAAAATAATTATTTATTTTAATGAGTAAGTGTTACTTAAATGCGTTAATTAAATTACCTAAGTCAAATCATGAGTCAGAATCTTATAATTTTCACGTAAAGCACTATTTAATATAGGATTCCACAGTTAACAATACTTTTTATGTTTTTATAAGTTACGAGTACAAAAATTTTAAAAATATATTTTTTTTAATAAAGTTATCTTTGTAATACAACATAGAATTCTTGAAAGTTGTTTAAATTGAGATTTTACTCTTAATTTTGCTGACCTTTTAATAAGTAATATTAAGCTTTGGTTCGAGAATTAAACTACAATTATGGTAACAGCACGCTAAGCTCATTGTTTTGATAGACCAGATTTAAGAAATACATAAAGACGATCATATCCTCCTTCTTTATGCAAGTCGGTTAAAATCATTGATTTAACATTATATTAAAGGATCAGCACTTATTGACGTCACGCATACATTTTAAGGCTCCGCACTGAAGCCGGATTTTAAAGTTGTCAAAACTGTAAAATGGCGCTCAATATGTATGCGACCGACAGCGGTATGTGTACAATACAGGTATATACAATAAACACAATTCAGTTCAACATTTAAAGGCTTCCCTTTTTGGCAGATGATCATATGCGATTTTTGAAAAGGAATATATGGTGAAATTGGAGCTTAGTCGAGTGTTATGTCAATCTTAATTCGCATTTTCGCTTATAATTTTTTTTATCCATGTAATGTACTTAAATACGTTCGTATGCGTAGCCGGAATGCCTTCTATTCCGCATGTTCTGTAGCCATAGCTGATGAGTCCTACAGCATAATATTTCTCGTCGTAAACATACATCAAAGGCCCCCCGGAGTCTCCTTTGCATGAATCTTTTCCCTTCATTCCGCCCGCACAGATCTGTGATTCCATTATATCCTCGTTGTGCACATACTCGCACCACGGTACATACGGTATGGATAACTGTAGCTTAACTTCACTCTCTTCAGCGACATCCGTACCTCCCCAACCGGCAATCGTGAAGTTCGTAAAAGGTCCAAACTGAGGGATAAAGTCCCTATCCGGTAAGCAGATTATCTTGATGAAATCTGAAAAACATTTTTTTCTTTTTCATTAATTTTAGAGATACTCGTATATTGTTGAAATGTATCAATATATTTACTTGAGCTATGAAAGTAAAAGATAAAAAGTGAAAATAACATTCTCTCATTTACTAATACGAGTATTATGCATAATACACAAACATGCTCTTTTGATTTAAGTGGTTACTGGTTACTTTATTTCTTTCTAAATTTATTATTTTTCCAAACATTTTATACTCACCATTAAAATTTACACTTTTCATCATCTCTATAAGTCCGATATCGTTTGTCTTTCGGATTCTATCAAAACTTGGATGTGGATGAATATCTTTCACTTCTATGATTTTTACAGTTATTTCGTCTATTCCTCCGCCATCCGTTTCCACGTAATCAGTTGGATAAGATGAAATGTTATACTCCGAAAGACGGACATGCGTCCTGGAATAGGGAATAGAGCGTTAATTATAAAAATTGGTCAAGTGCCAGTCGGGCTCGCGCACTGAGGGTTCCGTACCATAAAGACCAATTCCAACCAAAGCATCCTCTGACTCTGCTCACCAAATTCAAAAACGAGCAAAAAACACTTGTTGTATGGGAGCCCCCTTAAATATTTCTTTTCTTCTATTTTTTTGTTAGTATTTGTTGTCTGTCTAAATTTTTAGTGTCTACTAACTATCAACAGTTCAACACATAGAGCCTGGTGTCAGACGGACGGACGGACGGCAAAATCTTAGTAATAGGGTCTCGTTTTTACCCTTAGGGGAACCCTAAAAGAATAGCAGACAGAAATCATTAATATGTGCGAACAAAGTACTTACGGGGCTCCATAAATTTTTCCATTAAGACAGTGCGCTGCAGTCAAGACGAATTTGTGGCTAATGAGGCTTCCTCCACAAGCAAAAACGTTTCCGTACTGCAGTAGCACCAGCCAAGGATACTGATCTATATTTACGGCCGTGCCGCCTGAAAAAGATTGAATCATTTCGTTATGCGCATTAAAAATGTACTAAACAGAATGTTTTGAATGTCAATTTCGTAAGTAGGTATTTGTTGCGTACGTGTCTCTGACGCTCGTTTTCACCAAAATTTTAAGAGACACCTAAGCCCTTAGGTCACAGTTGTTGTATGTGAAAACTCACTTATCGGCTTAGGCGTTTCTTAAAGTGTTGGTGAAAACGAGCATTAGAATGCTATGTGTCAGCTGCATAAGACTTGGAAGGATATAGACATATTTCTATTAACACCAAAGTGCGTCTTGTCCGTGCACTTGTCTTCCCGATATTTCTGTATGCTGACACATGGACGATTAAGGCAGCTGATCGGTAACGCGTAACGTTTGATATGTCGCGTTGGAGATTAAGGATGTTTCTGATTCCATGGATAGCGCACATAACCAACGCATCAATATTGAGATAATTCAAAATAATAAAAGGCGGAAGTACTTCAGTCACATTGTACGAAGAAAAGGTAGCAACCGGGAAAAGATTGTTATCACCCGAAAGTATAAGGAAAGAGACCTCGAAGGCGGAGCCCGATGCGTTGGTCTGATCTAATCCGACACGAAAGTCGCAACCAACGGAGCAATATGGCGCGACATCATCCGAAAGAAAGTCGTCATTGGAAGGGGTCACGGCCCTCAGTAATAAGACACACGACGCAGATAGAACCTCTTTTTCAAATTGTCAGATTAAGTATAGATTTTATCTGCTTGACTTGAATAAGAGTTTTGAGATTTAGGAACGTTGAGGAATTTTATAGAAATATATTTTTTACCACTGATCTTGTTTGCACTAGATGTATCTTTCCCACAGCTTTCTTCATCTAAGTTTCGATTCTTGTATTCATCTTCTAAGTCCGGTATTGACAACGGTATAGAAACATCTGGTTCGGATATCACCGGTTTATTAGTTATTGGCGTAGGTTCAGGTGCTGGTCTGGGCGCTAGATTTAGTGTTAGTGATTCTGTGAATTTTGAAGAATGTGGATATAACACTGGTTTTGCGTCGAATCTATTCCATAGAACTGGAGAAGGGCAACATACCTGAAACATTTCGAATATCAATGAAGTACCACGCGCACACAAGCTTTTGGTTTTATAAAAATTACTATGATTGCCTAACTGTATGTTTACGTTCTTATTCTGAGAGGAAATTTGTTAGTCATTGAAAATGGTCAATTAATTAAGTTAAGTTAAGTTAATTAGGACACATAATGTTGTAATAGATAAAAATTACATAAATAGTTTTAACATGAGTAAATGAAGTAGGAAAACACGTCTTTTCCCTGAGATTATATTGGGTTTCCCCTGATCCTCGCTGAGTTCATGACGTCAGTCCATATCAATTCGAAATAGTGATGTTTAAGCAAGAAAATATATTGTGAATTTTGTTTATTGTTTAGAATATTCATTCGTAGTTTTTGCTTTTTGATGAAAATGAAATTTTTGAAGTTTTACTTATAATAGGCTTATATAATAGGTTCTCTAGTCAAAACTCTACCGCCAGGTTCGGAAAGCAGATTTGCACCGAGAACTGGCAAGAAACTCGGCACTTGCTATTTTCACAAATGTCATTATTTAGAAGTTTTCTTACATAGTATGAAAAATTATTACAAAATTTTGAAAATATTTCGTGAGGAGATGGAAGCATATCCATATAATTCCAAGAATACTTGTAATCAAATAAATTCTTCATTTGCACAGTAACGCTGATGGAACATGTTTGATTCGATGCACGAAAATATTCATATACATTTTTTAACTCTACAGTGCTTACTGTCAAATAACGATAGGACAGTTTGAAATACCTACAGGATGTTTTCCAGCATCTTATACATAAAACGTAGTCGCTTAAATTTTCGTAAATATTTATATTATAAAACGCCCATGAGTAAGCTATCAAAACGTAATAATAATTATCATTATTTTCCTGTAAAATTGCAGTGCACTTGCCTTAACGGGATAAAAAGTTTATTTAAAGGCAATTTTCAGTGACTGCAGGATAAAAACTAAAAGGACAAATATAAACGACACGTATCTAAAATTCGCTTGGAAACAGAAACACGATTGGAAGTCTCAATAAAAAACTCCCAAAAGTTGCTCTAAAATCTCTATTTTAATAAATTTTATTATTAATACTTTATTACTGGGTTATGGATGTAACCGTAATTTTGGTTTAAACTTAAGTGTCGGAATACGGCACTCATGATATCCAAAAACGCTCATAACGGATTTTGGACAACTGGCTTAGTTTCTTTTAGTAATTATGGAAAAAGTCGTTTTATATTCTTCCGGTAGAACGAAAATAAAATCATTGTAGCATCTTACTGAGCGTTTGATGATTTTACCTTACGTGGAAAACATTGCAGAAAAAACGGGGATCAAATAAGTTTGAAATGTGTCTCGACTTACTTTCATTATGGCTACACCTGGTCTCCCGCAGAAAGATTGCTGAAAATACATGTTGTCGTGAGGAGTTTTGAACTTTTTCTTCATCAGGTTCATCAACGGCGGACATTTCGAAATATGGACGCATATTCCAGCGTCGCCTTGAGGCACTTTGCATGGTTTTTCTGTTGACAGGAAAGTTGTATATTAATATAAGCTCATAATACAATAGTACAGCTGGTATATCATGCAAAACTGTCTATGTTCGTCTTCAATAATGCAGTTATACGAACGGAACAACATGATTTATTGGTCCGTAGATATAATATCTATGGCGGCTCCCAATATTCAATCTATCGATGGTTTGCCTTAATAGAGATCTATAGAAATTTGACGTAACTTTATGGACCTTATTTCAATTTCTATCTCAGTAAGGCAAACCAAGGATACGAGTAGATCGAATATTTGGAACCGCCATTATACCTATGTACTCGCATTTAGGATATGTTTGGTGAGTTGTTACCCAGTGAGAGCTGCTAAATTGCAAACTGAACGATAAAGAAAATGCCCACGGAAGACTGGCTTAACGTGAAATCAACATTTTTCAAAATTGATTCAAAAATTCAAAATTTTCATGGTTTTTTGCAATTTGCACGCTAATTACACATCAGAGGGTTATGGCAGTCAATTTGCGAGAATGGCAGTATCACCTTTACATGATTATATCAAAATCTTTGTATAAAAATTTGTATCCTAGAAAATTAGTCCGAGTATCGAGTTTTTTGTGAGTAACTCGCAAATCTCGGACTAATTTCTTTAACTCGACACTTTCAAGCAGAGATTTTTATATAAACACGTGAAGATGGTATTGGGATTCCCGCAATTTGACTGCCATAAGCCTAATATGTCTTATTAGCTTAAAAATCGCGAAAAACCACACAAAATTTGAATTTCGCGGGCACACCCGTGGTGTGCTCCTTAAGTTTTTTTTTATCCGGAAGACAAACTGATCGTGTGGAATTTTAAAAACCGAAGTCCTATCCAATATAACAATAATAACCATATAATCCAAATAACAATAATAACTTTGAAGCTGTTTGTATCGTTTACTTTGTATGTTTTACTTGATTATGGATTCTATAAAATATAAATAAGGAATGGTGTAAATACAAAAATCACTTACGTGCTTCAATAATTTCTAACGTAAACAAAAGATACATAATTAAAGTACATATTTTAACTGCGATTTCCATATTTTGTGTCACCTTATTAAAAATATGACGTACAAGGAAAATACAACAAACCAGTCTTACTGGGTTGCTTGGCCACGCGCAACTGGCCCCGAGCCTTTTATATTCAGATTTCAGACTAGTGACTAGTCCCGGCTTCGCACGGGTATGTATAGTAAGGTTATCTATATGCTATCTCGAATCTTTTCAAAACAACAAAAAATAAGAATATCCCAAAATGTACAGTTTTGTTATTAAAACAAAGTTCTCTTCGAAGGGTATCTTGCAGGCGAAAAGGCAAAAGGAAACGGTTTTTTTTGTTTCCGTGACTAAAATCCCGTCACGAAGAAAATCTACGAAAATCTAGAATGAAAGTTTCTCTTTCTACTCGACAGATCAGGCACGTATGCAATCACTAGGTACTAGTTCAGTCAGTAGTCACTGGCTAGTTCTCTTAGACGAATGTTAGATCGCTAGTTTCTACCTGACCGACAAGTAACAGGTTTATTACTTGCAAAGGCTAAAATATAATTCGTATATGAAAACTAGCCAAGTCAGACCTTAGGCTTCAATATATTATACTAAGTTATAGGAAGATATGATATTTTACGTTGTTTTAAATAAATTTCAGGATTGACCATTGAACTTGGCACCCATTATGATCTCACTTCTTTTGACGTTGAAGTGAACAATCAAGGCATATATTTACAATATTGAACTTGGCTCTCATTTCACATTTATGTTTTTGATGGGATATCATTATTTTTTGTACATTAATTATGAGTAGGTACTTATTTAAAATAACAAAATTAATACCGAATGGTAATAGGCAATTTCATGATATATTTTTGCTCTTCTACGATCTCTGTTTTCCTATTGTTCGTATCAAAGTGTCTCTTAATAAGAAGCCGTCGTGGATATCAAAAGGGATAAAACAGTGTTGTGTAAAGAAGAGAAAACTTCTATGGTCATATAGACTAGCACCTAAAAATAAAAACAATAAAACATCCTTTAAAGAATATACTAAGAGGTTAAATAAAATAATTAAGTTAACACAAAAGTCGCGAAATGATTACTTTATAAAAAACAGTGTAAACAAATCAGAGGCCATATGGAAAGTTTTAAAACAAAGCAGAACCAATTTCCCTAAAGAAAATATCCGACAAATAAAAACAGACGGAAAAGTTATTACAGAACCGATTGAAATAGCTGAAGCATTTAATAATTATTTTGCAAATCATTCTTTACCATTAATTAATCTTTGTGTAAATCATCGATACACCTTAAGTAACAATAGTCTTAAATCTCTTTTTCTTGGACCTGTTATCCCAAATGATATTATAACTACCATAAAAGGCCTAAAGAATACAAAAAGTACCGGCTACGACGACATTTGTACAAAAGTTATCAAAGAAGTTGCCTATATAATATCTCCTATAGTCTCATATTTAGTCAATATGTGTTTTTTAGAAGGCTTAAAACCGCTTTTCAAAAAAGAAAATAAAGAAAATATGTCGTTCTATAGACCCATAGCTCTTATACCAATATTTTCAAAAATATTTGAGAAACTCATTTATAATAACCTATACTCCTATTTAGAAAAACATGACTTGCTAGTAAAGCAGCAAGTTGGTTTTAGGAAGAATAAAAACATTAACTTGGCCATTTTTCATTTTCTTCATACTGTAATGAGCGGTATTGATAATAAATCTATTGTATCAGCGCTTTATATGGACCTTACAAAGGCCTTTGACTATGTCATTTGAGCATTTTAGGACCTCTTCTTTTTTTAGTTTATATTAATGATCTGCCAAAATCGACGAATAATCCTATAGTCTTGTTTGCAGACGACTGCACGGTCATTTATACGGATAAACTTTTAAGAAGTCATGAGGACACCATTAATGATAGTATAAAAGATATTATACAATGGCTGACACTTAATGACCTATCTTTAAAGAACAATGGTGCGGGCCCATACATCGCTTTCGGTCACGTTACGCTATTGCAACTATAAATGAAAAAATATTTTTTTGGTTGGACCTGCAAGCCTGAACTCAATGCTAAAAGATTTTTCTTACAAAAAAGTGGAGAAAAATTAATATTTATTTTCAAAATATTGTATCTGAGTATTATAACAACTGCGACCTCCGCCATGAAGCATCTGAGAGCATAGACAATACACTATATACTCTTTGATAAATACTTGTCACCTGTCCCAGAATTTGTCAATGTCGACAGTTGAGACCATGTAGCCATTATGTAGCTGTCGGACAATGTTGCGAGATGCCGGAATTAAAAAACTCCAATTAACTGAAAAAAAATCTAATTGAGTTAATAAATTAATATTGAATTACAAAATCACAAATATTCAAACAGTTTATTTAAGTGAGACTGGCTCACACGGAAAAATTATATTCAGTTTTACTCCAACGCAATGGAAACCCCTAAACTAATTTAATCTTTTTATGTAAATATATTCGAATAAAATAAAATGCAAGAAAGAACGATTGAAATCGACATTTATATTTATTATTTAAAAAAAAAAAGCAAGTGCCGAGTTTCTTGCCCGTTCTTCTCGGTGCAGTGCTACTTTCCGAACGAGGCGGTAGAGTCTTAACGTTTCGCAAGAGCCTGTAAGTTAGGCCTATGTGAAAGAATACAATTTTTGAATTTTGACACAGTTATTATTGTCTTGTATTCTACAGTCTGATCTAAGAATTAACGTAGTACCTACTTGAAAATAGGTTTTTCTTTAGTATAGTCTGTTACATATTGTTCTCGTATAAAAGTGGACCGATCGTCAAAAAGATGGAGCATAAAAGTGGAAAAGTTTGGCATCCGGCAACACTAGCAGTCAGGAATGTGGAAACGGAACCTATCAGTATCAATTGAATTTCTTTAAATATTTTATTTTTTGACCCGTCCTTTACAATAACCGGTGATACCATGAAAAAATTCTGTTGTTTATTAGAATCGTCTTGTAATAAATATTACATCTAGACGCTAAACTTTATTTGTGTACATTTCTGCCCATGTTCTTTGACAAAACTAAATTCATGACATTTCAAAACATAAGAAACAAGAAAAATAAACATAATAATATGACTATTAAGTATAAAGATATAAATATTGACAGTACAGAGGTGACGAACTTTTTAGGAATACAAATTGACGCCAATTTAACGTGGAATACACATATTGAACGGGTCCGTAATAGAATAAACCAAGCATCGTATTGTTTGTACATGCTAGCAAAAAAGGTAAGCCACGAGGTTCTAATGACTGCTTATCATGGTTATATAGCGTCAATATTAAGATACGGAATAATATTTTGGGGCAACGCCACTAATGTAGAAAGCGTGTTTCTGGCTCAAAAACGATGTGTTAGGGTAATATGCAAACTGTCCCAACGAGACAGTTGCAGACCATATTTTCAAAAACTTAAAATTTTAACGTTACCTTCATTATATATATATGAAACAATTTTATTTGTGGCTAGCAATAAATCTATATTCACAGAATTTAATAATAATACAAGACATATAAATAAGTTAAGATTCCCAGCACATAAAACCTCTCTCTACAATAACAGTGTGTATGTTATGGCAATAAAGCTCTTTAACAAATTACCTTTTGAAATAAGAACGCAAACCAAAGTAACATTACTAAAAAAGAAATTATTGGAATACCTAATAAAAAAGAATTTTTACAGCATTGAAGAATACCTAAGATAATATTTATTGTTCCTTTAGCAGTATGATATTTCCAACACTATGATAATTTTTATAACGTTTTAAATTTTGACTTTTAATACAACGAAATACTGATATTTTCAAAGATGTAAATTGTAATTGGATATTATTGTATTTCTTTTTTCATGATATTATATTGTGCAATGTTCATAGTAAATTAATAATTTTTTGTTTGTGATTCTAAAAATGTTAATTGACTTTCTAATGATTTATATTTGCATGCCAATATGGTGTGGTATAGTTAGACCTTATATATATTTTGTAACAACCAACTTTTGTTAATACTTATACCAGCAAATGAATAAATTGATTGATTGATTGATTGATTGATTGATTGATTGATTGATTGATTGATTACTTGATGTGCGACGAAATGACGAAGTCATAGATAATCGCCCGACTTCGAATTGGTGTAGGTACCTAAAATTTAAATAAAAATTATTTCACTCTTTGTAGTGGCATTTGAAGTTGGTTTTTTGGAAAGCATTTCCCATTTTTATTTTATACTTTTTAGTGGAAAACAATAAAATGCACAAGGCGTTGTAAAAATATCCAAATTGCTTGAGGTGTGTTCATAAAATCTGAAGAGATACCTCAAATTCACCAAGATCCCATCATGACTTGATGACTTTAGTCATCAAATCAGTATTTGCTAGCAAATGCACCAGTAACTATAAAAAATACCCAACTCGCTTCAAGTATACAAGCAAAATTTGAAGAGTTCCCTCGATTTCACCAAGATCCCATCATCAGACCCTGACTTGATGACTTTAGTCATCAAATCCGTATCTGCTAGCATATGCACCAGTACCTAACTATAAAAAATACCCAACTCGCTTTAAGTATACTAGTAAAATTTGGAGAGTTCCCTCGATTTCACCAAGATCCCATGATCAGATCCTGACCTGATGACCATAGGACAACTTGGAAAATATTACTCTTTCTAATAATACTCAAATAGTTTCATGTGTCCATATAAAATTTGAAGAGTTCCCTCGATTTCTCCATGATCCCATCATCAGATCCTGACCTGATTAAAATGGGACCATCTGGAAACAAAACCCTCTTAAACAAAAAAATAATTTTTCAAATCGGTCCACGCGTCTTCGAGTAATCGGTGAACGTACATAGAAAAAAAAAAAGAAAAAAAAAGATTCCGACGAATTGAGAACCTCCTCCTTTTTTTGAAGTCGGTTAAAAATGATAAAAAATTACCAGTTTCTGATCTTTTCCTTTGTATTTACGTAATTTCCTACCTGCATGCCAAATTCGAAGTTTCTAGGTCATCTGGAACTGGGTAATAGTTTTGATCTACTCAATATATGAGCCAAATTTGACACGTTTATGTCAAATAGTTTTTGAGATATGAGGGTGTCAAAAGTGGCTCCGAATGGTTCGTGTAATATTACACATGGTGCGCTTGCCAGTTCTGTTTTTGAACTTGGCTTGACACGCTACCGCGTGTCTAGATAATACTTTCTTTTATTTCTTCGACTATTTCTTACACTTCCGAAAATTATCGTAATATTAATTCAAGATACAAACAGAACTTTATTGCAGGCAGACGGACAGACGCGGAGGAGGACTTTGTTTTATATTATGAGGTGAATAGCACATACATAATATAATAACTCTTAGAATGATTTTATCCCAGATTCCCATGCAGTTTTTAATGTCAAAATTAAGTTAGACGTCTATAGTGGCAAAATTGACGACCTATAACGGTTTGCTCCATTAGAGACAATTTAAAATTTTATACCTATTTTATATTATGATATTTTCTTCTATATTTGGTCTTTATATCCTACACTTAAACCGCAATGGATGCTTTTAATGTTTATCCTTAGCACAGCACTAAAAACTAGTGTCCGACCGAAACCGAAACCGAAACCGATTCGGTTTCGGTTTCGGTTTCGGCTGAGTTTCGGCCAAAAATCAAGTTTCGGCGGCAGTTTCGGTTTCGGCCTAAATTAGCCGAAACTTTTGCCGAAACCGAAACTGATTTCGGAAGTAGTCGTGCACGCTCGCCTAGCTTTGTTTTCTCGCGGCAACACTATAGCAGACGCTGGCGCCCCTGTTCGGGAGTTGTCGTGCGCTGTTCGGATAGCTGCGTAGCAACAAAACTTAGTGCGTTATCGTCCGACGTAAACATTTTAATGTGTAAAGTGCATCAAATTTCAGTATTTTAAGGAATTTTATACTTGACCACATGAGTTTCGGTTTCGGCCGGAAAACCAGTTTCGGTCGGACTCTACTAAAAACCGTGGTAGGCAATAGATACCTCAAATAATATTTTCCAATATAAAAATTAAAAATAAAAATACAGTTATTAATGTACAAAAGCTTTATATAGTATCATTCTAAACCTTACAAACAGCACATTGATCTATAATAATTCATTATTAAGGTTTCATTTGACTTCTAATCCAGGGCAGGTATTCGTAGACTTTCGTATAGACACCAGGCACATTCTCCATGCCGCAGGGCGTTGGACCAAAGCTCACTACACCGACGACTTCATACAGTCTTCCATTGTCCAACATGAGGGGTCCGCCGGAATCGCCCTTACAGGAGTCTTTGCCCTTTTCACCGCCAGCACATATTTGTCCGTTCCACAGCTCAACTTTTCTTTTGGTTATGTTGTATTGCGGCTGGCATTCCTGTGAACAAACAGTGGAATCTTATGAATGAGTGTAAAATAATAATTTATCGTTGGTATTTGTGAAAGCGGCGAAGTTCAAAGATTAGATTGTGTAAGAAAAACTTATTCATCATTATCCTAAAATTAGAATGAGATCCTGAGCACGCTGGCTGGGTGTCTGGATTGCTCAATTCTCAAGCATTGGCGTTCGGTGCACCGTGAGGCTAACAGAAAATAGACTTAAATACAGATCGTATTTTAATTTATTTTAGGTAGGTAATTATTTTAAAATACTTATTATTTAATTTATATTTTTATTTTATTACCTATATAATCTATTATTATTGTAATTATTGATATTAATTTTAAAATTTTATTGTTATTTGTAATTTTTTATTTTATTCCTTTTAATAAAGATTTAGTATTATCATTATTATAGTAATCGTTTATAAATTCTGCCCACTGATTGGTTCTCTGATTTCTGTTAGCCAATCGGGGGTAGAATTTACAAACGATTGCAATGACGATGAATACGTTTTTCACGCAATCAGGCGGCAGGCCCCAGGTGTGTTGTCTTAGGCAAGGAAGCTCTGAGGATGCAACTCCGGCTTTGGTTTAAAGCTCTTTTATGGTTACCGCGAGGGTAACGTTATTGTCCAAGTGTGAGCTATGTTTCCGAAGATATCTAATAAGAGTTAGTGCGAAGAGTTGCTGTTTTCCTTCATCACCAACATGAGGCCTAACATATAACTTAATACTCTTACCGCATGCGTCAAGAACGGAAGATCCACGTGAAGTTTAACGTTGCTAGTACTTTGCACGTCGCTGACTGCCCCCCAACCAGCGGCAAACAAAGTTGGCTTTGGTGCGGCATTTTCCACGTCCATCGTGGGTAAACAGATGGGCTTGATAAAATCTGCAATAAGATTGAAGAACCGTGATAACCGAAGATCCCTTCAGAGGGTCTATGTCTCGCTCAGGATGACGATGAAGACGAATATATTGTAAACCTTAAAACGACGATTTTTAAGGAAACTTCCGTGTGCGGTGTATGGTATATTTTGATGCTTATGAGAGAGTCTGTTTCTATCAATGGATAATGAATATGCTGATAATCTTATGATGATGTTGATTAAAGTATATAATATAACTAGCTGATGCCCGCGACTTCGTCCACGTGGGATAAAAACTATTCTATCTTTTAAGTTGGACCAAATGACAGATATTCACGAAGTTTGAACTAAATCGGTTCAGTAGTTTAGGAGTCCATTGAGGACAAACATTGTGACACGAGATTTATATAAATTAAGACTAGCTGATGCCCGCGACTTCGTCCACGTGGGATAAAAACTATTCTATCTTTTAAGTTGGACCAAATGACAGATATTCACGAAGTTTGAACTAAATCGGTTCAGTAGTTTAGGAGTCCATTGAGGACAAACATTGTGACACGAGATTTATATATATTAAGATGTGTCTCTATCAATGTAATTAATTAGTACTCGTATGTGGTACAAATGGAAATGAAATGGCAAAGAATAGTGCTATTTTGATGTTATACTCGTAAGTACTTCTATTTTTAGTCTTGCTAATTCAGCTTAATTGTAATCTATATTGCAACAGCGGATAATTGTGTTCAATTTAAACCTACCACCATACGGCGCCATGGTCTGCAGCCTCAGTAGAGCAATATCGTGCCTTCGAAGCGCAGAGTTTGGATCGTAGCCGTAGTGGGGGATGATCTTCTCGATCGGTACAACGATAGCTCCCTCGTTGCAATCCTGTCCGCCACCAGCGACATCCACGCAGTCCGGGCCGTCGTTGACTATGTTGTAATCCCCGAGGCGAACGTTTTTTCTGCGAAAATAATGCCGAACATGTACTCTGGAGGACGCGAAAAAAATGTCGCCAGTTTATCGGTGGCAAAAATGCTTGTTTTGCCACCAACACTAAGGCCACGCTGTAGTTCGCGCAGCAGCAATACAGTATTTTGACAGGTGGCGTTACTGTTTGCTTGTACGAAAAAAGTTTACGTAAATCGTTTGGATGCCAAAATCCTGAAGTTTCTTTACGGTTTACAGGACTCATTTAAATATAACGTCATGTTTGGTACAGCTTCTTTTACATAATTCTTCTACATCATGTTTTTTGTTTTACAGTTTAAAATTCAATCAAAGGAAAATCTAAGTGCACAATTTTAACGCCTTGATCGACCTCTACCTATGGATTTTTTACGTTCATGCTCGCGCGCGTCATCCTTACAGCCAATGGACATCCACGATTCCGCTTCGCCTGAAGCCTTTTGACGCCCCGTTTCTCTTTTGATGTCGTCTACCCACTTGTGTGGGCCTGTTCAAAACTGTTTTCCGGTGCGTTGCTTTTTTACCTTTCCAGCACCATGAGTCCCACCGTTCGTGGTACTAATAAGAATCATGGTTAATTTTTACCATTTTGGTATGGAGATGTATGCAGATCAAGATGCAAAGTTATTATAAAATTGTTTGAGTAAAGATGTAAAGTATTTGCATAAGTTTACATTTTTCAATAATAAGAGTATATTTCCGAAACGTTCTTCGTATTTTTTTTCTTTTAGTCTTGCACTTTTTATGTTATTTATTTTTGATAGATTAGTGAAATGCCTTCATGAGCAGTGTGCAGCATTAAATACCTGGCAAGAGCAACTCACGGTTCAGCGATTCTCAATACGGGCCCGAGTACGCAGTGGCCAGCAGTCAAAACGTATTTTCCACTGATAAGGGCCCCACCGCAAAGGAGCTTGATCTTTTCATCTCTAACCCCCTTGTACTCGATAATCGTCAGCCAAGGATATTGATCTATAGCGGTTGCGTTGCCCCCTGAAAAAGAGAGACAAAAAATCCTGATACATTCGGAAGTAAAATAGAGAATACTACAAATATACTCGTTATTAACGAACATAAAAGAACAAAGAAGTCAGTGCTAATTGACTTGTTTGAAAAAATAAGTACGCTTCAATATGTAATTACTGTCCTCGTGAATACGCTAACCGGTTCACATGAGGCAAATGTCTCGGCGTAGTATCCAAGTTCAACGTAAAAATCTTTTAATCATCATCAGAACATTAAGACGTTTCTTGGTACCTATTTATAGTCGTACTTTGCAGATTTCATTGACGTATACATTACCTAGGTTCCTTCCATATTTACCATTGTTATTTATCATTTAACATACCAAGACGTGTATAATTATGAAATCTATAGACCAACTTCAGCGCAGCATGGTATGGAAAGGCTCCTGATTAGAAATTCTTTGATGGGAGTCCGGGGTGAAGTCATTTACCAACGAGCGAAAATAAGTGATATTGATATAACAAGGTTCTTTTAAAGCCAGCACGTTTCAGTGGTATTGGGCTGGTGACTGGTCACGTCTGTTTGAGGACAAAAGGATGTTAGGACTTAGGATAGAACAATGTGACATCGATTCTCTAACTTAGGTACGAATACTTACAATTGAAAACATGCATTGTCCTTATTCATAACATCTATAATATGTTTTTAATGAATAAATAAAACAGGAGACATCGCAATCTAGCCCCGATATGAGGGACAGCTTGTGTTATGGGTATAACACAAAGATACAAAATACACTCGAACCTGGTCAAGTGAGAGCACAAGAAATCTAGCTCAAGGGACCGACATTTATTTGCTCTCATAGAGGTTTCTCACTAACCCTAGTCTCATTGCAAAATAGCATGACCTGGCACATACTCTCATTATAGCTTGGCAACTTCGTGCGGGACCCTCCTGCGGGGTGACAGACGGCCGGGGGACGCGGTAACGCATACATGCAGAGAAGTGTCCCCTTCCCCGCTACACCGCCCGCTAAGCGCTAACATCTAAGTTCCTTGCCTCCCCCACCGTCTGTCACCCCGCAGGAGGGTCCCGCACGAAGTTGCCAAGCTAAGTTTTCTTGCTTACCCAGTTCTCAATTACTTAGATTCGGCTGTATTTAAAAAAATGTATAATATATTACACCCAGACACTTGGAAACATTCATGCTCATAACACAAACATTTTCCAGTTGTGGAATCACGACCTTCGACGCATCAGACGCGTTCGGTCATCAAATCATAATGTTATGATTCGCTAATAAAATGAAAAATTCTTTCCAAAAAACCTACTTCAAATGACACTACAAATAGTTAAATAATTTTTTACGTTCGACCACCAATTCGAAGTCGGGCGATTGTCTATAATATCGTCGTTTCATCGCACATCGAATAGTTTAATATAAAGGACTATGATTGTACGAAACATTGCCCGACTTCGAATTGGTGAAAATACTTTAAAAATTATTTCACTTTTTGTAGCGGCGTTTGAAGTCGTTTTTTTTTAAGAATTTTTCATTTTATTTTTTACTGTTTAGTGGAAAACAACACATGCACAAGGCATTGTAAAAATACCCAAATCGCTTGAGATGTGCTTATAAAATCTGAAGAGTTCTGGAGATCCCATCATCAGATCCTGATTTGATGACTATAGTCATCAATCAGCATCTGCTAGCAAAGGCACTAACAACGCTTCAAGTATAAAAGCAAAATTTAAAGAGTTCCCTCGATTTCACCAAAATCCCATGATCAGATCCTGACCTAATGACCATAGGACAACTTGGTAAATAAAACCCTTTTAAACAATACCCAAGTACTTACACTTGTAGTACTTATAAAAGTTGAAGAGTTCCCTCGATTTTTCTAGGATCCCATCATCAGATCCTGACCTGATGACCATGGGACCATCTTGGAAGTAGGTATTATATTCTTTCAAACAAAAACAGAATTTTCTAATTGGTCTAACACAGATCACTTTAAACACGGGGGTCTAATTTCTAAACGTGTCTTCACCTCCTCTCCTCCATTTTTTGAAGTCGGTTACACACTCCCAGACACTTGGAAACATTCATGCTCATCACACAAACATTTTCCAGTTGTGGAAATCACGACCTCCGACGCATCAGACTTCAGGATCGCTACAACTACGCTGTTCGGTCATCAAACCGTAACGTTTTTGCTTTGCTAAAAATTTCTTACCAAAAATTTTATTGCCAGAGGAGCTATAAACATTTTCCAGTTGTGGAAATCACGACCTCCGACACATCAGACTTCAGGATCGCTATAACTATGCTGTTCGGTCATAAAACCGTAATGTTCTGCTATGCTAAAAATTTCTTACCAAAAATTTTATTGCCAGAGGAGCTATAAACATTTTCCAGTTGTGGAAATCACGACCTCCGACGCATCAGACTTCAGGATCGCTACAACTACGGTGTTCGGTCATCAAATTGTAATGTT
Source organism: Coenonympha glycerion (assembly GCA_963855885.1). Taxonomy (NCBI): domain Eukaryota; kingdom Metazoa; phylum Arthropoda; class Insecta; order Lepidoptera; family Nymphalidae; genus Coenonympha; species Coenonympha glycerion. The sequence goes on from OY979631.1 coordinate 11,249,224, forward strand.
CTGCTATGCTAAAAAATTTCTTACCAAAAATTTTATTGCCAGAGGAGCTATAAACATTTTCCAGTTGTGGAAATCACGACCTCCGACGCATCAGACTTCAGGATCGCTACATTATGCTGTTCGGTCATAAAACCGTAATGTTTTGCTATGCTAAAAAATTTCTTACCAAAAATTTTATTGCCAGAGGAGCTGTCCAGACCGCAGCACTCCGTGCGAGGGTCTGGCGGCGCCGCGGACGGCACGCAGACTGTACTGGGGGCAGTCACCGCGGTCGGCGCCGGTCCGCAGCAGACGCTGTTCTGTACATTTGGATTTTCGCATCTGTGAATATCAACGAGCTAAAACTAGCTATTTAAGCGATTTTTAGTGACCTGTAGGTTAAAACTATACAAGACAATTGATTTCAAATTTGAACGTCATGTTTTTTGGGTCTTTAATATAACTTCTCTCAGAAGTAGAAAGACGATGTCGATTTGCGAGAAGTTTGGAATTAGAAAGTTCTCCAAAAAGTTTCTCTAAAATGTCATTTTTTTCTAATTTTTATCGGAAACGACAATAGATGTTATAATTGTGATTTCAGTAATAATATCAAAAACGGTTTTATGACTGGCTTAGTTTTTAGTAAGTAACTAGGTAAAACGTCGTTTTCCCGTTATATTCTTCCGCAATTTCTTTTCTATTTTCTAATTTAATTTCAATTCTCTTACAAATTGCATGCAGTTTGAATAAGATATGCCTCACCTGTTATAGGCTTTGGTTGTTTAATGTTTACCAAATCTTTTAGCTTCGTTTATCGCTAACCGTTTAAAAAACCTGTTCGGTTCAAAAGATCTATTATACTTTGCATTAATAATAATATTTTGTATAAAGGTTTTGGATGTCCTAATCTTTTAAGCTCACCTTGAGTTCCTAACGAATAGTAAGTTCTCAGAAGATACTGGCGGACTGAGCAATGGGAGAATTGTAGGGCATTTGAGAATATTGACACAACTGCCCTCTTGAGCTTCTGGTGTAAAACATCTTACATCCTCAGAGTTAGTAGCTGGACAACACACCTGTAAAATTGTTTATTTATTTTATTGATTGATGATATACGAATCATGACCAATACTAAGTCACAGTCTCATGAGTTATACAATTTTTATCTACTCCAGCAGCGAAAACCTCCAATTTCCAAGGATTTTGATAGCTGAATCGTTTTGAACCCGTTCTTCCGGTTTCGCTTCTCATTAACGATACAGCTCGTTGTATTAGAGCTGCATCGAAACGGTTATCTTCATAAATTAGGATACTTAAAACTAAGAGGGTCAGGATTCTGGCACTTTTATCGTTCATATAAATATGTATGTATTTATAAAGTTTAAGCGGTAAAGACTCGAAAAGTAGGTACTATACCATTGGCAAATTATTGGAATATCCACACACGGAATCTCTCAAGAGCTTAATATCTGCCTCATTCCTGTTCGGGTTTTTTACTACCTCCAGCAGTGGACCGCATTCTGTTAAAACCATGCATATACCGCTTTTTCCATTTGGTGTCGTGCATATGGACTCTGAAAACATACAAAATGACTTGTTAGCATCATATAGGTAACTCTAACTTTTTTAGGTAAAGATATGTACAGTATTATCTTGCCTAAGTAAGTATACCTATTATAATGACCTATCTGTTTTTAACCGACTTCAAAAATAAGGAGGAGGTTCTCAATTCGTAGGAATCTTTTTTTTATGTATGTTCACTCGAAGACGCATGGACCGATTTAGAAAATTCTTTTTTGTTTGAAAGGGTATACTGCCCAGATGGTCCCATGGTCATCAAGTCAGGATCTGATGATGAAATTCTAGTGAAATCGAGGGAACTCTTCAAATTTTGCTAGTGTACTTGAAGCGATTTGAGTATTTCTTATAGTTACTACTGCATTTGCTTGCCGATGCTGGCATAATGGCTATAGTCATCAAGTCAGGATCTGATGATGGAGTCTCTGAGAAATTGAGGGAATTCTTCAGATTTTATAAGCACACTTCAATGCCTTTTGCATTTGCTGTTTTCCATTAAAACATAAAAACTAAAATGGAAAATTATTTAAAAAAAATTGACTTCGAAGTTCGAATACCACTTCAAAGAGTGAAATAATTTTTAATGTACGTACACCAATTCGAAGTCGGACAATGTTTCGTACAACTCGATGTGCGAAGAAACGACGATATTAAATATAGACAATCGCCTGACTTGTAATTGATGTACATTAAAAATTATTTCAATGTTTGTAGTGGTATTTCAAGTCGGTTTTTTTAAAAGAATTTTCCATTTTTGTGTCATTCAAAATAGGCTGATTTTATTATTGAACCTATATATTATACAGGCTGTCCCACGGCGATGCCACATCGAGGGGAACTACATTAAATATTATACATAGAGCATTTTACCGAAAGTCAAAGGAAGACCATGAATTTTAACATTTTATTACAAATTAAAATTAAATATCATTCATTTAATTTATCAATTGCTCAAAATGTGTCCAATCCTGTATTCAACAGAGTTTTGATTGACCTCTCCATGTGGCATCGCCCTGGGACGCCCTGTAGGTTATATCGAATTTGTAATTTTGAGAATTCTAACACATCAAAGACAATAATATAATGTATATTGTTGGGTTCATGAGTAGAGTACCTATCTAATTGAACGTTATGTGTATTTCCGGTTGGCTTACCAGTTTGTATAAAGCTCTTGTCGATACTGACTAGCTCACTGTAAATACACTTAGGTCAACAATTATTGTCAGTAATTGCCATGAGTCTTGGAAATGTATTATGCAGTAAGTAATGTTTTGTAGATTTTATTTGTATCCTAACTTCCGATGAACAATTATCACTTAATTAATCTGATATTATGACGCACTTATATAAATTATAGAGATCATACTTTAGCTAGCTTAAACGAACTAAACTAGCACGTAAGCAAAACAACATACAAACAGATACATTTATATCATTGTTGTCCCGATTACCACAAATGTATCAGACATTAAAGTGAAGAATTCTCACCAAAATGGCACAAAAACAAAATGGATTTGAAACCGAACAGGATTTAAAGTTCACAACTTACGTCCTTGTACGTAACTTAGGTACCAAATCAACGTCGATACGAGTATCAAACGAGTCATCTTCAAGCGGAGTTGTTGTTTTGCTTCAAGCACAGCATATTGTAGTACGTTTGACGCGAGTCGACGCCGCGGACGATCGGTACGTACTGGGAAATGGGAATCTCGATAACTGACTTGACCGCTAGTTTTTGTGCGCTTTTTTGCTTATATAGTGATTGCGGCTACGATTGGAGTAAGTGATGTACGACCCGATATTTATTTTCAAGTTGCATTCAGATTTCTTTTAAATAAAAGGTATCTACGTATTCTGTATCACTGAATTACAGGTCTTTACTTTAGAGGGGCTTTACAAAATCTTCGATAATTAGCGCCTCTATCTTAAATTAGTCGCTGCCTAGATCTAAGAAATCGTCGGTTTACGGGTAAAACATTATAAATGCACTTTTTGGCTGAATTGAGTTAAAAATGCAGTTATACTTATTTTTTTCCGCTCTATCGATAGGTAAAACCGAATAAATGCTACGACCGATAGTTTCGGAGATAGCCAGTTTGAATAAGTTACAAATGCCCTAAAAAAATTAAATCTATACTAGTAATTGAGCATAATCATCTTTAATGCATTAACCCAATCAAGATTATTCGAGTAAAATAGTATAAATATGATTATACCTTTTTACATGTAATAAGTCTCTTAGAAAGCAATGAAATAATCGTCAGATATAAAGTATTAAACGCATTTAAAAGCATAAATCCAAATTCCGAATTCTCACTTGTACAGTTAAAACATTATAAAGGTATTCATCTTATTTTACTCCTTGTACTGTGACTTGTGATGTTATTTTAAATTCTAAAATTGTACAGCAAAAACGTAATAAATGCATTCAAGCGATTTGAACAGCAGGGCGAACGCGTAAAAAATTTATCAATTACGAGTAATTTACAATTAAGGGATTTATTAACGTGCATGAAGCTTTATTTATTATGACTTTTAAAAAGGTTAGCAAACAAAATAGTTGATGAAAAAACCTAAAACTTGAACGTATTTACCTGATGACCAGACCAGACTTAGATTAAGATCTAAGCTAGGGCTGTTTAACCGGTCGGCTTCAAAATGAGCTGGCAGAGACGAGTAGCAGCTATGGTATTTCTTCAGGAATAATTAATTTGTTACATTTTCATTAAAACTCTTCTCTGATGGCTGATGGTTTATTAAAAGGAATGGAAAAGAGGCAGTTCTGTCCACGTATGAGCCTTACCACATGACGAAAGTTTCTCTGTATTCAGATATGTGCAGAAAACAGAACAGAAACCAATATGTGGCTGCATTATTACTGTTTCCAGTTCATAACATTGCTCACTTAATAAAAATCTAACACAACTTTCTTGAGTCAAAAGAACGTTCAAAGAATTACAATTATGACATGTCGGACAACGTAAACCCTCGAAGACCCTCAAGAGGTTGAGGTACCTTAGTCAAGCCCTATTTTACAATGGAAACGACTTTATAATAAACCTTTACCCATCAATGAAATCAAAACAGGATCTTCTCAGTTTATGTAACAAAAAAATGATTCCTAAAGAATACCATGGCTGGTACTCGTATCGGCCAACTCGTTCTGGAGCCGATTGGTTATCCAGCCCTAGCGTAGACAAACAGTCATAAGCTGAAGACCTTCAAGATAAAGTTCTTTCACCTACTATTTTGTTTTTCATTCTTTCTTAAAAGTCATACTAAATATAGCTTCATGCACTTAAATAAATTCCTTCATGCCCAATAACTCGTAATTCGTATTATTTACTAACAGTTAAATGGATTACACCTTAATTTAACTTTATTTTAATTCATGCATAATTTTGTATTGTAGTTATTGTAATAAATGTCTTTAAATTTTTAAAAAGCATTCAGTTAAAACCAGATAAATAAAACAAAACAGGGGTTCTTGAAGTCAATTTCCAAAAAAATACAATTTCTGAGATTAACGTTAACACATTAAACATAAAACAATACAAACATACAGAAAACAATTACCTGGATACTAAAATTAGCATTCTAGGGTAGGTTAAACAGAAGATGGGGTGCATTTGCAAGTTACAGGTAAAACCAAATAAATGCATGACCCTCTGAACTATAATGAAGGTTTTATAGTATTTCATTATCAATATAAAACAATATCAGTATATATCAATAAGATGGATACTTATTGCATCATTTGAACTTACTTATTTCTAGCTCATTAAGTTTTAAGTAACCCAAATCTTACCTCAAACTTTAAAATGCGATTTACTCGAAATGATGTAAACTGCATTTATTATGTTTTCACAGTAAACCGACGAAATAATCATTTTGTGATTTTTGACGATGACCAATTTTGATAATTTTTTGATAATGAAACGGTTGTATTTCGCGACTTTTGGCATATTTTATTATACAAGGAGATTAAAATGTGATACGGATTATAATGCCACATGCGTATAAGAAGATTCCATTGTGTATCAATCGTGTCGTCAATTATAAACGTCTTTTTTGTCGCAACGCGTCTGCTAGAATAGTCGTGTTAGCGTTCGTCGTTGAATAATTACGATTCTGTTGAGATATCAAAATCACTATTCACTGACCTCGTAAATGGTCAACTGGGGTAATTTATTGTCACGTCTTCACGACTGTGGACGAGTTGAGTGTTACTCGCTTAGACCCGTTTTGATATTATTATCTCTACTTAATTGTATTATTTAAATTGGGTAGCAAAATTTGCACTCCTCGGGCATTTCTGTTTAAAAATTTTCCGTTTCTGTTCGATTTTTCAAACAAGTTTCCTAATTTCGTTCGAGTGTACTGACAATCAAGTTCGTTGAAGTAACCAATAGTCGGTCACGTCTTTCGGTAGACTATCAGGTTACTTAAATTCGGTAAACTTTCCCTCAATTCCATAGTGCCTGAAGACAAAAGTTTCGAAGCAGTTCGTATTTCCTATCCTCACCTTTGGCAAGGAGTTGCTTTCAATGATAAAATCCGGATTAATAAGAAAATCCAATCAAAACAAGCGTTAAAAGTAGCCCAACCCGTTAGAAAGCTAAATTGGTTGTGAGCAGGTCACGCTTGACTCAAGGGAGATGATTGCTCTCTAGCAGTCATCTATCACTCTCTAGAAAGTCCATGAAAAGGGACTGCATATAGGAACAATCCAAGTAACATCCAGCTCGTCTGCGGCGAGATGACTAAGGCTGAACCCCAAGTAAGCGCCACCACATCCTGATTGTGTGAAAAGGCCTATCTTGAGTAGTGGAGGCTTGCATACTGATGTGATGATAGCAATTGTTATTAAAGATTCTAATGAAGTTATGTAACGTAAGATGAAGCAATTTTCATTACAATTTTACAAAGGTTAGCTCACCGATAAAATAATTCTTAGCTGTTGATTAGCGTTAATGAATTAATGATGCATTTAAAAGCAATTTTAACCGACTTCCAAAAGCAAAAGAAGGAGGATGTTATCAATTCTTAATACTTCGCTATGATGTTGCCTTTTAAACAGTAGTCGACAATCTTTATATAGTTTCGATAATTCTTGGTTTTTAGGGTTCCATACCAAAATGGTAAAAATGGAACCCTTATAGTGAGACTTTCTCCGTCCGTCCGTCCGTCCGTCTGTCACACTCGATTATTTCAGTAACTACCTATTCAAGCTATCGACTTGAAATTTAGAATAGTTATAGTTAATAGTGACCCGACGTTATAACAATCGTAAAAATTTGAAAATTGTTTTTATTTTTATTTAAAAAGGGGGGAAAACCGGGTCGATAAAATTTCAAAATGAGATAACAATATTGAGTGGGGTATCATATAAAAGGGCGTTACTTGTGTATTCTAAAACTAATTTTATTTTATTTTTATGCTTGATAGTTTTTGATTTATTGGCCAAACTGTCGAAAAAAATACCGTTCCCCCCCTTATCTCCGAAGTTTACCAATCGAAAAATCTGAAATAATTATGATCAATAGAAGTTAACGTATATTTTACAGGAAAAATAAAATTAACTCGCTGACTAATATACTTTTTTTGATAATAACAATTTGCCAACAAAAGTACCTACATGTAAATTATACTCGTAAATTCATGAACAAAAGTGATTCTTTCAATGTTATACTTCTTTTATGGTATGGAACCCTCGGTGAGCGAGTCCGACTCGCACTTGGCCGGTTTTTTGGCTTGGTTGGGTTGGGTAGAGTCCGGCGTTTAGTTGGCCCCATAACCTATTTCAGTTTGGTTTGAGATATGATAAGGAGACGAAGGAATTTCTCTGTGTTCGTCCAAAATGTTGTCCATCATTGACTAATTTTAGCGAATATAATTATTATGTGTGATAAGGACTGTGTTTTACTTTAACTATATTATTTATTTATCTACTTCTACTACTTATATAAAAATAAGTCGGGTTTTCCTTCCTGACGCTATAACTCCAGAACGCACGAACCGATTTCCACGGTTTTGCATTCGTTGGAAAGGTCTCGGGCTCCGTGAGGTTTATAGCAAAGAAAATTCAGGAAAAATTAAAAAATTAAAAAATGTTACATAAAAGGAAGCCATCTGGTGGCGAAACGGAGTTCGCCGGGTTTGCTAGTTATTGATAAAAACGATCAAGAAGGATTGTGTTTCAGTGCTGAAATTAAAATAATTCTTTTAGTAATTCTAATAGAAGGTAGGTATATACGAACCTAGGTACAAGTACTACAATTCAATTCCTGTTACGATGTGATATAAGTAAGGAATAAAATAAAACTAAATGTTTTATATCAAAAGACGTATGTATTAGTAGTTGTAATACTTACTGTATGTAATTATTTTATTTTCCTTAAAATTAATTGAAATGCCAATATTAATAAATTAATTATTATTTAAGTTATATACAAAAGTAACTGTAATGCGATATGAGATCGTTAGAACTCGTTAATAATTGGTCATTAGGCGTACACCTGGTTTTTATGGTGACCATAACACATTACACAATATAATCGTTTCAAAAATAGAGTTGTTACATTTAAAACTTATGGATGCAATGGAAAAACCTGACTGAGTAAGATGTCCGTGAAGTAAAAAAAACCGTCAATACAATCTTTCTGCGTCATACTTCTACGAGTAAGTGGCCACCCTCCACACCCGACAAAAATATTTTGATTTACTATTTAAATGTTTTAAAATTTCGAGACCTTGACTAGATTGGACTGGGTTATTAACTCACATTATTTTTTTGGTTTCAGTCGTTAGTTGTTGGGTTATTAACTCACATTATTTTTTTGGTTTTAGTCGTTAGTTGTTTTTTGTATGATTTTTATGATATGAGGAAAATGAATGTAGTTATTAAAATTCTTACTTCTTTGTTATTATTGATACATAACTTTAAAATTCTACTCACTCTATGGTCATAATTCATATTAACCCTAGATAACTAAACATTCGTCCACGCGACGACGCACCTGTCCGAGAATTTCAAGTGCACTTACTTCCCCGCGTCCCGTACGTGCCACGCTTTGTTTACCTTCCTGATAGGTGCAAATAGTTCATCGGGCGATGCAATTGCGATTACACGTTAATTAGGAGATGAGCTACGGCTATATCGTCGTCCGGTTGACGAAAGTTTAGTAACTACGTTGGTTGATCGCAAAGGTATGTATTATTATTTTTTGATATATTTCTGTTATTTATAAAAGAATTTCAAGAAATATTTATTCTTAATTTTAATTGAAATGATATATTTTACCTTTAAATCATATATTACAGTTTATATAAATTAAATTTATTATAAAAGGATTAAATTTTATGAGATCTCTCTTTGTTGCAACTGATCATATCAGTGTTTGTTATGACTTGTACTTTTTATTTTTTGGATGGATTTGAGAAAAAAAGAAGAGTAGATAAGTAAATGGCTCTAAAAAGAAATGGAGGACGAGTTTCAGGAGGGTTTGAATAAATCGGTATTAGAGACAGAGGATAATGTGGAGGAAGAAATACGTATCAACACTTCTGATTCTTAATTCTCTTGCGTATCTTTGGAGCCTGAGGTTTTTGTTTTGTACACAATTCATGAACAACCGAATATTGAAGAAACTACAGGAAAACCAAAGATTCACTTTTATAATAGTACCAAGGGTGCCGTAGACATAGTTGATCAAATGTGCTCAAATGTGAAAAACTAAAAGATGGCCATTATGCATTTTTATAAAATGTTTAACCTGGCTACTATCAATGCTTATGCTATTTACGTCTAGAACAACAGTAAAAATAAAAAGGAGCCAACACTACAACGTGATTTTTTCATGAAGATGGGAGATCGATTGATAGACGGGAGCGATTACAAATGGTAACTTTGAGGCATGATATCAAGGTCATTATAAAAGATAATTTTAGTGAGTCTTCGGTGCCTGAAGCTCCTGTTCCTTCTGTGTCTAATGTGCGCAACATCTGTTATTTATATCCCTCAAAGGCTCGTAGGGTTTAAAAAACATCGATGCATGAAATGCAAAAATGCCATTTGTGGATCGCACAATATTGACATATGAAATATCCGTTCGGAATACTCATTTCTATTTAAATTGTCTTATATTCATTCCAAATAAACCAAACTTTAATGCCATGTAACTAGTTCCTATTTTTAATAAATACTTTCGATAATTTTCTCGTTTTTTATTGCGTAGTCCACCTGACGAAAGTTTAGTTACTATGTATCTACAAATATAGTTTAGTTATCTAGGGTTAAAAAAATATTTCTATCACAGGTTAACACATATTTCCGTTATACCTAAGTAGGTATTTTTTTATTTTAACTAAAAATGACGAAAGTAAAATGAATATAAAATAATGTGAAGTAAATAGGATTCTATAATTCTTGTTTTAAACAAGTAAAATACCCAAAACATTTTTTTTTTTAATATTTTTTAAGCTATCGGCTGCGTAACGCCGATACAACCAATGCCACCTGGAGGCGATTTGCAGAACTAAAGAGACATGCGTGATATTTCAAAGTCATTAAAAGTTCTGCTATTCATCGATAGATGGCAAAACCCATATTCGAATATTCCCTACAAGTACCTGTTGAGGAAGACCAAAAACGAACTGGATAAAATTTTTCGCACTTGAGTTGACCTAAAAAATACACCTTAAGCAATAGTAGAACTTACAAATGGTATCAATATTCGTAAAGTTAAAGTAACCAAGATAACTAGTAAATAATAATAATTTATGTATAAATTAATTATTCGTCACTCGTGTTTTGCTCAGTTTACGGCTTGATATTGCTATTGATCCACGGCACGTAATCGTAAACCTTGGTGTAAACACTGGGTTTTTTGAGGCCGCATTGCAACAGTCCGAAGCTGACCACGCCGACGATCTCGTGCAGCTTGTCTTTATCATACGAGTACATCAACGGTCCGCCGGAGTCGCCCCGGCACGTGTCCCTGTCGACTTCGCCGCCCGCGCACATTTGTTTCCGCCATATCAGCGAGCCTTTGAGTGACGTGAACGCAGACCGACATTTCTGAAAAGATGAGAGCAGAATTAATTGTAACTGTAAATAAAGGAAACAAAAGCTACCATCACGTGATATTGCAATGCAAAATAAAGGACGCACTGCATCTGTCATGGGCATACGCATCACTTAACATCAAGTGAACATCTTGATCGTCTCATCATTCTTTATTTTATTAAAAAAAATATTTAATGGTGAGCAAGAAACTTCAATGAGGTCGTGAATTCGTGATTAAGAAACTCTGGAATTATTGTTATTATGAATCGTAGATGAGAAGACAAAAATTTTTGTAAATTATTTCAGTAAAAAGTCTTAATTGATCTTTACAGTGCATTCAATGAATTTATCTCTTGGTGTGTGAGTTTTTTATGTATAAACTATAAAGAGGATTGTCCTGACTGATACATTTATTGACTAACTGATTATTATTATTATCGCCCCGACCAAATACGTTCGTTCGTTCGTTTCAGCCGTCGGACGTCCACTGCTGGACATAGGCCTCCTGCAATGATTTCCATGTATTTGGTCCCCAACGTCCCCGGACGTTGGGGACCAAATACATGGTTCTAAAAATCTGGCACTTTGCATAGAGGGGCTCTTTATCACGAGAGATAAGGAATATTTTACAAATTCCAACAGGATAGCCTAATCCGCCCCTGCTTCACCAGCAGGGGCGGATTAATATTTTAAGAACATGGATCCGAAGCAAAGATTTGTTATCTATTGGCTCAGTAAATCTAATTACTAAAAGATAGTGGCTGGTGTTTGCTAGTAGTATTGTTCTTTATTTATATTGTACCTCGTAGTCGACGTATGGCAGGCTGGTGTACAGTTTGATGTCGCTGGACGGACGCGTTTCTGACACAGCTCCCCAACCGGCAACTGAGAATCTCATATCTACCGATGGTATTCGGGTTATGTCTGACGCTGGCAAACATATTGGCCTAATGAAATCTGGAAGAAGGAGAATATCATTTTTTTTTCTTATTATTATTATTTATAAATTGATTCTTTCTTTTTACTATTTTTTTAGTTAGTTAATCTTATTTTGTCTCACTCTTTTAGTCTGTGAGTTTTGTGTCTATTCGAACACGTTTTTAGGTCGACTGGCAGATAATTTACCATTGCATCAACTCTCCACCTTGTATACCTATTTAATTTTGGTGGTGGGGCAAAGTTCGTACATGCATGGTATGTTGACGTGATTCCATACCGACCTTATGTTGATAACTTTTGCAAAAATGATATAATAATGGGTTTTATGCCCCAGTTTTCTTAGTTAATAACCCAATGCGAGTTGCAAACTAACGATACAGAATAAGCTCCAGCCTGGCCATGTTCACTTATCACGTGATCGACGAAGCTACAGGTAGCCGTCTCGACGGATTGATTTCAAAAGGCCGCCGCGCGTCGGCTAGGTTGCACGCGTTAGTTCTGGTCTGTTTCATGCGCTGCGTGCGCCCGATTACGAGGCAACCTTAGTACGTTGATTAAGAGATACAGTTACACGATAGAAAAGGACCGCCTCTTTCTATCTGCTGTACATAGCAAATGGCGGAGCCAGGCGCTATTGCGAACTACATTGCAGTTTTCTCTGTGCTATCGCTATTTCTTTAAATCATCTTGCGGAGTAAACTTTCTGTACCGTTAGGTACTATTATGTGTTCCTTGCCCCAGCGTACGATTAATTCTTACCATTGAAAGTGACCATCTCAGCTAGTCTGATTAAGGCGATGTCGTGGGCGAACTGCACTATCTTCTGTGAGTTGTACTCAGGGTGGGGGATAGCTTCCTCCACGGGCACTCGCACGGCGCCGGTGGTGCAGTCCTCGCCGCCGCCCTCGACTGCCACGCAGTCGGGGCCGCTGTTGGAGGTGTTGTACTCCCCGAGCAGGACGGCGACCCTGGTAATGAATGCTCGTTATTATTACAAAAGTTAAACTTAGTCATGCCACATGAACTATCAGGACGTTTTTATAATATTGGCATCGCTTTTCCATCTTTGAAATGTCACCTTTCCTCGTCATGCTCATGCCCCTTTATTTAATGTAGTCTGAGGCTCATGCCTTACAGCCCCAAACTTTCAGAGTTTCTTTAATGTGAGTCGAAATAATTAATTTTAGGTAAAACAATATTAAAGAGAAAAGCTTTGTATGCCAATAGTAGCTCGTCAAACATCTCTTTGTGGTTTTTTTATCATAAAACATTCCTCAAAAATTTCCAACTACGTTCTTGAAGCATTGCGTTGCCATGCTTATTTTTCCAAAACATGCAATTTTTCCTCATATTTCTTGTCTGTCTAAAGTCGCTGATTAATGAGGTCATACGATAATAACCTCTTTTATTTTAGTATCATTTATTCTGGTTGTTTAGTATTACACGACGAACCAATTTGCTACGCCAATCCCAAGAAGCCTTAGGTGTTATTGTGCTGAATATACGAGTATATTTGAATGAAATATTCGCACGAGTATTTCGTATTCAAAAGGCAACAAAGGAACTTTTCGTACTGTGAAAAATCCAAATGCGCGTGGAAATTAGAATTTTACATCCTTTTCAACAATTATACTTATTTAATATTTTCTCTATTAGCCAAAATTATAAAAATAAATATGAATTCCATAGGGTTTCAACTATAATTACCACAGTGGATTAGTATTCGTATATGGCTGACGCCGACTTTCGCAATCTCTATAATTATGTTAATTTGTGAAATGGATTTTGCTTTGTTAACCCACTATAAATAAAGGACGTTGTTGTTTATTGCCTACTCTATGACAGATTATAGTTACCGGGTAAATACAACTTTGATTTAAATTATTTTTAGGTACCTACCTATGGGAAAACATTACAAAGGCAATTCTGGGAAAACCTGATGAACCTACGCATTTAATTAAAATATTGGTCAAGTGCGAGTCGGTCTCGCCCACTGAGGGTTCCGTACTATTAAAACCAATTCTTAAATAAAATTAAACACCCCTGCCCACTAAATTAAAAAACCGGCCAAGTGCGAGTCGGACTCGCGCACCGAGCGTTCCATACCATAAAAGAAGAAGAATAATTTACAAGTATAATTTACATGTAGGTACTTTTGTTGGCAAACCGCAAACCTAACTTTGTTTTTGGTGGTTTATTGTTATTATCAAAAAAAGTATAATAGTTAGAGAGTTGATTTTATTTTTCCCGTAAAATATACGTTAACACCTATTGATCATAATTATTTTAGATTTTTCGATTCGTAAACTTCGGAGATAAGGGGGGGAACGGTAATTTTTTCGACAGTTTGCCCAATAAATCAAAAACTGTAAGGCATAATAAAAATGGGAAATGCTTTCCAAAAAACCAACTTCAAATGCCACTACAAAGAGTGAAATAATTTTTATTTAAATTTTAGGTACCTACACCAATTCGAAGTCGGGCAATGTTTTATACAATCTCCTTCTTACTTACTTGATGTGCAAAGAAATGACGAAGTCATAGACAATCGCCCGACTTCGAATTGGTGTAGGTACCTAAAATTTAAATAAAAATTATTTCACTCTTTGTAGTGGCATTTGAAGTTGGTTTTTTGGAAAGCATTTCCCATTTTTATTTTTTACTTTTTAGTGGAAAACAATAAAATGCACAAGGCGTTGTAAAAATACCCAAATCGCTTGAGGTGTGTTCATAAAATCTGAAGAGATCCCTCAATTTCACCAAGATCCCATCATCAGACCCTGACTTGATGACTTTAGTCATCAAATCAGTATCTGCTAGCAAATGCACCAGTAACTATAAAAAATACCCAACTCGCTTCAAGTATACTAGCAAAATTTAAAGAGTTCCCTCGATTTCACCAAGATCCCATCATCAGACCCTGACTTGATGACTTCAGTCATCAAATCAGTATCTGCTAGCATATGCACCAGTAACTATAAAAAATACCCAACTCGATTCAAGTATACTAGCAAAATTTGAAGAGTTCCCTCGATTTCACCAAGATTCCATAATCAGATCCTGACCTGATGACCATAGGACAACTTGGAAAATATTACTCTTTCAAATAATACCAAAATAGTTCCATGTGTCCATATAAAATTTGAAGAGTTCCCTCGATTTCTCCAGGATCCCATCATCAGATCCTGACCTGATTAAAATGGGACCATCTGGAAACAAAACCCTTTTAAACAAAAAAAGAATTGTTCAAATCGGTCCACGCGTCTTCGAGTAATCGGTGAACATACATAGATAAAAAAAAAGAAAAAAAGAAAAAGATTCCGACAAATTGAGAACCTCCTCCTTTTTTTGAAGTCGGTTAAAAATAAATAAAAATTAGTTTTAGAATACATAAGTAACGCCCTTTCATATGATACCCCACTCAATATTGTTATCTCATTTTGAAATATTGTCGACCCGGTTTTCCCCCCTTTTTAAATAAAAATAAAAAAGATTTTCAATTTTTTATGATTGCAATGCCGGCGCGCCGCAAGTACCCAAATTACAACTATTCCAAATTTCAGGTCGATAGCTTTAGTAGTTACTGAAATAATCGAGTGTGACAGACGGACGGACGGACGGACGGACGAACGGACGGAGAAAGTCTCACCATAAGGGTTCCATTTTTACCATTTTGGTATGGAACCCTAAAAACGAGACGTCTGTTTTCATTTTTAAAGAGTATATAATATTCTATTGACTAATTTTACACAATACGTCATCTAAGACATCAGTAGCCCCGTGGTGCCCATCCCACCTGTGCTTAATACCTCCGATTACTGTGCCGAAGTTCAAACCTCACCATGTATTCGTACTTTTTAGGGTTCCATACCAAAATGGTAAAAATGGAACCCTTATGGTGAGACTTTCTCCGTCCGTCCGTCCGTCCGTCCGTCTGTCCGTCCGTCCGTCCGTCCGTCCGTCTGTCACACTCGATTATTTCAGTAACTATTAAAGCTATGGACCTGAAATTTGGAATAGTTGTAGGTAATTGCGACGCGACAATATTTAATCGTGGTATGTACCCGGAAAATATTATTATTATATCATGTCAAACCACGAGGGAAGTCTAAAATCATTAATGCGACGCGACGTTATTGCGATCATAAAAAATTTAAAATCTTTTTTATTTTTATTTAAAAAGGGGGGAAAACCGGGTCGTCAAAATTTCAAAATGAGATAATAATATTGAGTAGGGTATCATATGAAAGGGCGTTACTTGTGTATTCTAAAACTGATTTTTATTTATTTTTATCCCTGATAGTTTTCGATTTATTGGGCAAACTTTCGAATAAAATACCGTTCCCCCCCCCTTATCTCCGAAGTTTACCAATCGAAAAATCTGAAATAATTATGATCAATAGAAGTAAACGTATATTTTACAAGAAAAATAAAATCAACTCTCTAACTATTATACTTTTTTTGATAATAACAATATACCGGCAAAAACAAAGTTATGTTTGCGGTTTGTCAACAAAAGTACCTACATGTAAATTATACTCGTAAATTCATGAACCAAAGTGGTTATTTTAATGTTTAACTTCTTTTATGGTATGGAACCCTCGGTGCGCGAGTCCGACGCGCACTTGGCCAGTTTTAATTTTTTTTTTGTTTAACTTAACTTTTTTTTATTTTTAACTATTTATTTTGAAAGTAATTAAATAATTAAACTAGTAGGGCGCGTGGAGGCGCGGGCCACACGTGGCCCGCGGGCTGTCGTCCCGCCTATATAGGTATTGTAATCCTCAGTCATAATTGTTCCCATACATTTTCTATGAAAAAATAAAATTTCGCCATTTTGATTTTTTTTCCCATTGATTGCGTAGACCTTCGAATCCTGATCAACTCTTTTCAAGAGACCGTTCCTCCATCTTGTACCTATACTTTCCGAAATAGCGAGGAAATTCAAATGGCGGCAATTTTGAATACGCCATTTTGAAAAAAAAAACAGGTCACTGCCAATTGGATGAAGTTTCGAATGACATTTGGTCGAGCACCCCCCACCTATCTGCAATACCCTGGCTGTGCTCTTCACGCGTCTTCGAAATCTTCAATCATCAGCTCTCTCCGTATTTTTCCTCCGAATGAATTTTTCCCTTATATACGAAATGGTCATTGAAAAAAAAAATTTTCATACAAAATTGTTCAGGAGAGGTGATCAATCAGTCAGTGAGTGAGTGAATCAGCACGAGTAGGTATAAATATATTCTGTGAATATTTGAAGCGTTTTCCTTTTACCGTTATTAACGGCGTAGAAGCCGTATTTAAGCGATCTTTAGTGAAGTTTAGTTTAAAAACTATAAAGACAATCACTTTTAAATTTATACGTCATGTATTTTGGGTCTTTAATCTAAAATCGTTGAGAAGCAGTAACACGAATAGATAAAATTTTCTCGATACAAAGTTTTCCCAAAAGTTGCTCCAAAATCTCATTCTTCTTCTTTTTTCCGAAACTACAATGAATGTAATTGTAATTTTTGTTTTAATGTGTAGGTAATGATAATATCTAAAAACGTTGAGAAACAGATTTTTAATACCTAGCTTAGTTTTAGAGAAATTAGGTAAAAGGTCGTTTTTCTGTTATATTCTTCCGCGACGCTGCATGTCGCACCCATCAACGTATTCGTGAGAGTGACAAAGACAAAAATAAATTCAATAAATCCCCTTAATATGGAGCAAAAACATGCAAAAAAAAATTACGTTTATTGTATGGAAGCCCCCTTAAATATTTATTTTTTCTACTTTTCAGTATTTGTTGTAATAGCGGCAACAGAAATACATCATCAGTGAAAATTTCAAGTCTGTAGCTATTACGGTTCCAGAGATATAGCCTGGTGACAGACGGACAGACGGTCGGACGGACGGTCAGCAAAGTCTCAGTAATAGGGTTCCTTTTTTACCCTTCGGGTAAGGAACCCTGAAAAAGCAACGATTTCAACTTTGTACTGCTTACATAATTATTATTAGACTATTATATTAACCTGTGGTATAGGTTATCGGTATGTATATGGCTAGTATAGGGTAACAGCATAATTTAAGTTTTACGTTGTGATTCATTATGTATTGGTATTAGGTATTGCCGTAAAAAGCAAAATGAATTTGAGTTATAACAATAATTACGTGAATTGGTTAGTAGTTAAGTATGCAGACAAACTTTGTGAAGTGAGAGTTCAAGGGGCCGAAATCTCTTTTTAGGGTTCCATACCAAAATGGTAAAAATAAAAGTTGCAACCCATAAGAGTTCGATTTGAGAGAGACTTTCTCTGTCCGTCCGTCCGTCTGTCACACTCGAATTCTGATAGTTAACTTTCAGAGTTAAAAAGATTAAATGACGGGACCTGCCAAATACATTCACTAATAGAGTTTTCTCTCTTACCCAGTTCTCACTCACTCAGATTTGACTATATTAAGTATTTACAAGGTAATAGAAATTGAAATTGAAATACTGCCACACTCCAGTACGGGTCCAGATTTTCGTTATCTGTAGTGATACTTACAATCCTCGTGGTTTATTAGATTTGCTCAAGACACAGTGGGCTGCAGTCAGCACGTATTTGTTGCTTATCAATGAACCCCCGCAGAGTTGCGGTCTGGTGTACTCCAGTAGAGCAAGCCACGGATACTGGTCAATAGCTGTTTCGTTGCCACCTGGAAGGAAACATTTCCGATGATTGCTAATTTACAGTGTTACAAGATCCACAAATTATACATTAGATGCCAGGTTAGGTTCTGAAGAATTAAAATAAGGTTTGAACTCACCGAAAACTTTATTCCCACTATAGCTTTCTATGCCACAACATTGGCTGTCTGGGTTTGGTGGAATCGCCGACGGAGGACACGTACCATCTCTTGATATCACTCCAGAGCTCGGAAGCATGTTTGAATCACAGCATACGAAATTTTCCCCTGTTCCTTGGCCTATACACCTGAAAAGTTTGATCATACATTCATACACTCCGAGTAAAATAAACCTTTCACTCAACAGAGGAACTTCCTGAAGTAAGCAGGCAAAGCTGAATTTAGTTTCACATTTGCATACGATCATACAAAAATTGAGCAAAAATTAGCTTTGCATAACCTGTCAAGCATACCTAATTATATTCTGTGGATTACCAGTGTTTTTATTGCTCAGTACTTTCATTAACCGGTTTTGATCACAAAGTCGAGGGCGAGAAAACGGTAACTTTGCCATACCGTTTTTGTTTTGTATGATTCGTAAATGGTGTCATCGTCGCTTCGACGAAGAATCTGAGATCTTAATCCATCTATAAGTGCTTGCTGATATGCATAGTTCTTAAAGTAAGGATCTTACTTACCTCGATCGTGTAAAGTATTCCAAGCTAGCTGCTGTTTGCGTGGCCAACATCTTTGTTATATGCGTACACGATTGCAATGGCAAACAGGATCCAAAATTGCCCTCTAGCGTGACACATGCATCAGATGGTATCGGAGAAACGGTAGTTGTCGACGTGGTTGTTATGGTAGTAGATGGACAGCATACCTGTACAAAGTTTAACAATGATCATATAATTAAGTGGTGGTGAATTTTACTCTTAGGTCAGTCAGTAATATGACGCGTTTTCCTAAATATAAGAAAATATATACCTAATCCCTTTACGTTTTTGCGTAGTGTCGACCATAACAATTATGATAAATAACATTGGTTAATAGACCTTGACTTTTTACTTATTTCGAGAATACATTATTATGTTCCATTCCAGCGTCAGTTGAATTGAGTCCTATTGTCTATTGACGTGTTCAATTGTCTACTATTACTAATACGTAAATATGTAAACGTTACGAAAGAAGATGTTCCAACGATGTCCAACCGTAACTTCGTTGATTCTAGACCAATTTTGATAATTCTTTGTTTTGTTAATTAAAGGTTCAATTTTCAATTGGCCCCATTTTAATTTGGCGAGAATTTGATGAACATATTACAAACAAACTCATCGGTTTTCGAAACATCGTCGAGAGGTAGATAATATGGGCGTTGGGTAGGATACTTTAAAATTTAAATAACTAAGTATGAAATTCACTTATCAGATTTGTAGTACCACCACCACTAAGAGCATTAAAATTAATTACCTTTGGCACTGATTCCTGCGAATTTCCTACCTTAGGAACTGTCTCCACCCATCCGCAATGATATTGTTTTAGGGTCTCCCGTGATTTCGCTATAAGTGGTTTAAGTACATCGCAATTGTGTAGCGATATGCACTGTCCCTCTTCTTGCTTTGGCGTAAAGCAGAGATTTTCGAAGTAATCTGCAAATCCAATTCTAATTAGTCGTCGTTTTCATTATTTAATACTTTCAGTTATGAATATTTCATTTACTATTTCTGATCATCTCGTCTTCGAACATTTTTTCTTATGTTTACACATAAACTAGTAGGTATAACTATAAAGTCTGTCACATTTTCGGAGATATACTTTATTTTACCCATGACACATCTCATGAGGCTAACAAGGCTTTAGGAATCTTTTTGCTTCGTCAACACTCTCTTAACGTGCGTTTTGAGTCAGATTTGAAAAGTAGTCTGGCTTTTTCTCTAAATATTGTGGTTTTAATAATAGCGATGATCTTAGCTCTGTAAAGACCTTTTTCTCGGCTCTTGCCCTTGTATTTACTGCATATTATTATTACGTATTTCTAAATTCTACCTAGTACATTTTGTTGAAATAATTTGATTAAATTCAATGGTTGTGAATTTTGTCGGATTTTACGGTGGATAACTGTAAATTAATTTCTAAAATCACATTTTCTTCCTGGAATTCGAAATCTAAACATACTTACCTATTTTTTTTAATTCCTAGAAAATCCATACTCTTTTCGCGGCAAATCACCTTACGAAATGCAAATGTCACGATAGGATACTGGAACTGATTCGTTATTATGCAGTTTTAGTAACTATTTAGAGCTTACTATTTAGGTGGTTTTAGTTTACTATTTATGAGAGCTTGAAAATTATCTTTTTAATGTGATTTTTGGCGTTTGATACAGTTAATACATATTATGACAATGGTAAAAGTTACATATGTTCGTAGCTTTTTATTTTCGAGTGTTAAATACAGTAAGTAATCATATGCTTGTCTTGTTGTAAGGGTAAATAAGTTCTTTAACATACCTTCCTGGCCGCATACGATGCATATCACAAACGTAACTTGTAACACAACTTTTAATAAAGAAAACATCCTTGTAGCGCGCGTCCACTGTGCACGGTGGCTCCGTGTGACGCGTCCCTACTGACTAACTTAACTCGGTGATCGGTCGCGGTTTGGCTTAGCTTTGCAAATTGCGAACTTGAATCACGTAAGTACACGATGTTAGTGTAACTTCACTTGTGACTTTTTGTTTCTAAACCATCGATGACGTAGCATAACGCGTCACTGAGTTACACTTATCTGTGGTTACACTCAATAACACTGTTAAGTTTTTTTAGCTTACTGTTGAGTGATGTTGGAATTGTATTAAAACATTATTATTTCTGGGTTAAATGACATGGCCGGATTCTGCCCTCGAAAAAAAATATTCATGGCCATTGACAAACAGTACGTCATATTAAAGCTTATAATTATGTCTTTTTGATCGTTTAATTTTTATGATCAGAAAACTTGCGAGAGACATAATATCAGCATAGCAACTTGCAACAAAATGCGCCTAAATAATTTAATAGCAATGATTTTTTTATTAAATAAATGCTGTTCAAAATGTTTACTTGCATTTTCTAAGCTTTTTAATATGAAAAAATAATGAGTTCATAACCAATACGCATCATTTTTTTTTTATAAAAAATCATTGCTATTAAAATTATTAAGCGCATTTTGTTGCAAGTTGTTATGCTTATATTATGTCTCTCGCAAGTTTTCTGATCATAAAACTTAAACGATCGTAAAGACATAATTATAAGCTTTAATATGACATACTGTTTGTCGATGGCCATGAATATTTTTTTTTCCAGGGCACAGCTCCATACAAGTTTCGGCCATGTCCTTTCTCAAACAATTTAAATATTAAATGACTTTGGATAGAAAGTAGTGTCTCTAACTCTTTTTTGCAATAGAATAACTTAGTTGCTAAAATTGGAAGAAGTAATGACAATGACAGTTATAACTTGTTTGAATACAAGAAGGCCTACCTGAAGACGACATTAAGGCTCGGTTGCTTGACTTGACTTTAACTGAAACGTTATAGTTAAATATGGCGGCTTGACTCTTATTTCGAAAGACATAAGAGTCAGACCGCCATATTTAACTATAACCTTTTGGTTAAAGTCAAGTCAAGCAACCGAGCCTTAGTCTAGTGTATATTATTAAGTAAGTTCATTGATTAAATACATAAAGGATCAGCACTTAGATGTCGCCACGCATGTTTTTTTAAGTTCCACCCTGAAGCCGGATTTTTAATTTGTCAAAACTGTAAAATAGCGCTAATGTAAGCGACCGACTGCGGTATGTGCTGCCAGCGGTATCGAAATGTATGACGCCGACGCCATATTTGAGAAATTATTGGCTTCAACATATGTCACATCTTTCTTGTCCTCTTAGCTTACCGTACCTATTTCTTCATTGAGTTAGTTGGCCTCCAGAGTTCAACTATTAGTATGGACCGTGGAGGCCAATGGAAAATCAAAAGCTCGTATATTTGTAAAAGCTTTTTCTGGATAATTAACATTTATTTTATTTACTTTTCAACACACTTGCTCATAAAGTGGCTCTAATTTCACCGCAATTAGGCACATTATGACACCTATAATCGCAAACTGTGACTATTTCAATACTATTATTCACTAGTGAGTTAGACAGTTTTTTTTAATTCTAATACTAAATAAAATTATTTTTAGTATTATTTTATTCACAAATGTGTTGAAAAACGTCGTATGATACACGTGAGTATTGATGATTACCGTCATCGGCTATCTTAATTAAGACCCTCACCTAACGGCTCGGGTCTCAATGGCGCTTCAGCGGTAATCACTAACTTTACTCACTTGTACCTTAAACTACTATTATGTCACCCCCGGCAATCTTATCTACTCGTACCTACGTTTGATAAACCTGAATTTCAACATCATTGTTCTCCAACATCACAGACCTTTCATCTGCAGAGACAAGTATCTTAAGTGATCGTTTTGTGGTGATCATCTATTAATTGAGGCCATTCAAATGAGCTCTAACACGATACCTCAGCTATTTCGCAAATTCCTCTGAATCAGCTTAAGGTTATCATGATTTCGCAATATAATTGAAGTGTCAATATTCCAAGTGTTAAATCGATCTGACGTGCAGAAGTTGCTCATAGCCTTACCCTTAATCAGAAAAGAGCTTGAATCATAGTTAAAAAACCCAACAATCTCGGTACGATCAATTTTATATTATATCTCGGAGCGATCGTCAATATCACAGTCAATATGGATGCATAAGCCAATCTCAGTATCCACAAGATACGAACGATTTTCTGGTTGACCAATTTAGACAGTGTCGCTTGTACCTTTTGACGGAACCTTATCTTCTCATAGCAAACTTATAAACAGGAGTCTGAGACAAATAAAATGATTGTTAGTCGTGTGTTTAAGTATCCATTTTTATTACAGTTCTCGTGTCGTTCTATTGTGGTTATTAGCCTTTATAAAATATTGGTAGTAAAGGATAATGAAGGTACAGATGTATTAAGACTATCACAATGAATGTCAAGCGATTAATCAAAATCGGTGTTTCAGGAAGATGTGACGCTTTGTATCCAGGGCAGATAAGGGAAGACCCGCGTGTAGACGCTGGGCACGCCCTCTCTGCCGCAGGGGACGGGGCCGAAGCTCACGATCCCTTCTAGAGTGTACCGGCCATTCTGTTCGGACATCAAAGGGCCCCCGCCGTCGCCTCTGCACGAGTCGAGGCCTTTCTCGCCGCCCGCGCAGATGTGACTATCGCCGATTTTAGACGATAATCTGTTCAATTTCGAGTCGTAAATTTGTCGACATTTCTGAAACAAGAAGCGTTATATATTTGAAAATCAACTCTATTTATTAATATTTTTCCTCAGGAGTCATCTTGATTTTTACCCCACAACGTTACTCGTAAGACACTTCAAATGACGTCTTTTGAAATCCAGCAAGCCTGCGTGTATTTTGAGAGGCGAGAGGAGAAAATGTGAACCGTTATTTTTTAGTAGTAACAGATTGAATATGTGTTATAATCTAGGCTGTAGCCTAGATTTCAATTCTCAGCCAATTCGATTATGCAATTCGATTCAGAATATTTTGGTTTCATAACATAACAACAGTGCTATCTCATAAAAAAATTGATGCAACAGTCCATTATTACTTGATGACAAATCTGACTGATCCGCGATGAATTATTATAATTAATCCGCGAAATAAAAATAAATAGATGTTTATATACCAGAATTGCTCTTTTAAATACATAAATATAAAATCTGTGCTTATATACGATTTGTTACCTTCAAAGGCACGTAGGGCAACTGTACGTAATGCTTTACTACATCATCCTCTTGAGTGCTAGTAGGACCACTGCCCCAGCCTGCGTTGATGAGACGCGTCCCTTCAGTTAGTATCGCCGTTATATCGGACGATGGCAGGCAGATCGGGCGGATGAATTCTGAAAAAAGTAGTAAAAAAAACCAAGTTAAAGGTTGATAAATGCACGGCAAGTAAAAGTTGTTTCCGTTTGTAAGCTAATATGATATTGTAAATGGAAAATAAGAAGATCTAAAACTTTTGCTAACACTTTATTATCTTCGTTTTACATTTTTTGATGCATTCAACATTCTCTATTTCCGGGTAATTTCCGAGTGAAGAGATTTCTTTATCCCCCAGGCCCCAAAAGGGGCATCAATATCAATGTTATTATTATTATTCACGTTCAAGCCCCTTGTTACAAATAAACCTTGATAAAGGAAAAATAGATACACTATGTTTTGTCTTTTTCCTTCGAATATCAAAATACTGATACAGAAAGACAAAATCAGAGTATAACAATTCCATCGCTATTACAGGTTTATTTTGTCAGGCGATAAAAGTTCTTTATATCTAGGTAGAAATTCGATCAATTTATTGTATTACTTACCATTGTATGGTACTCTCTCAGCAAGTTTGATGATAGCAATGTCGTGCCCATGGAAGTTCGGCTGCGTGAATTCTGGATGCACGATCACCTTTTCTATTGGAATTGTGATGGCTCCAATGTTGCAAATCTTTTTGCCGTTTATGTTGAGGCAGTCTGGGCCTGTGTTGGTTTTGTTAAATTCGCCAAGACGGACATTTTTCCTGCAACAATCGTTGCAAGTTATTATTCTTTATATATAAAAATGTGTAAAAATGAATTTCAAAATGTGTTGGTAAGCGCATAACTGAACAACGCTTGGACCAATTTGGCCTATCCTTTTTTTAATGTTCGTTGAAGTTCAAGGATGGCTTTTACAGCGAGAAAAATTCGAATAATTGCCGGGAAAAAAGCCTATTTCTTTTTCCCATACAAACGTTTTTCTAACTATAAACCGTAGAGCTTTATTGCTATAGCATGAATCGTAGTCTAACTAAAACGTAGAGTGAACAGGACGAAGTCTGTCGGGTTCGCTAGTTTTTATATGAGTAAACTTACGGGGCGTGATAAAGGCACTGGGCTGCGGTGAGGACATATCGGGGACTGATAAGGACGCCGGTGCACGTTATCCTGCCTGCGTTGTGCTCTATGAGCGCGAGCCAAGGGAACTGGTTCAAAGCCGCATCTCCACCTGTGATCATCAAATAATATTGTCGTTAGCAATTAGCATTGATATTGATGTTTCGTCGTGATAGCGTTCAACTTGCGTTTCTACTACCATTTGCCTTTCCATTTATAGATCGTCTTATCTAAAAAT
Organism: Coenonympha glycerion; assembly: GCA_963855885.1. Classification (NCBI taxonomy): domain Eukaryota; kingdom Metazoa; phylum Arthropoda; class Insecta; order Lepidoptera; family Nymphalidae; genus Coenonympha; species Coenonympha glycerion. The sequence continues at coordinate 11,274,702 of OY979631.1, forward strand.
GAAGCCCATTCACGTGGATACGCCTATACACACACACACATGAAAGAAATCTGTAGTGGAGGGGCGTTCATTTTTAAATTATAGATGACTTCTATTGCTGATTCTCGGTATTTTCTGTTGGACATGAATTTATTTATCTTGAAACTGTATAACATCCCTAGTTCAAGGGAGGTTTTATTCGAAGGAGCGATTTGCTTAGATTCTGTAAAAAATGGCACTAACTTATCTCACGATGTTCGCCGGACAAATCTAGTCCACAGCACTCTGAAGTGGGGTCAGGAGGATTGTCGCTTTGTCCACAAGTCTCTGGAACACCATAACATAAAGTTTGTGAATAGAATTTCTTTGAGTTAACTTAGGTACACGCCATTAAGAGTACTTCCTATATCATTTGTTTTTACGTCGAGGGATGATGATCCACGACTGTGCCTTGCACTAGAAGATTTTAGTATGAGGCCAGGCAAGCGTAAATTTCTGACATGTGAGCTGCTCAATTGAAATGAAATGAAAATGAAAATTTCCTTAGATTAGCGAACGCTGCGGCAAAACGTTAATGTATTTAAACCAAGATAAAACCACACAAGATCTTGTTATACCTACTAGTATAAGTGCAAAACTGAGTAATTCCCAGCATTATCCTGATGTCTAGGAAATGCTTTGAATTTATTGTAATATCATTCTAATTGGTTTTTAAATCACTTGCCATATCTAATGATCCTGCAACGCGATCACACATTAAATTGATAAGTAACGACAATATGATGATGAGCGTATAGGAGGACCGGTTTTGAATCTGATATATTAAAGCAACAAGGCATACGTAAATGAAGGAGTTGGTGTATGTACATTTAAGAGGTCGTAATTTAAAAATCCTTATCCAGGAAGAACAGACTCTCAAAGGTGATGACCACATGTGCATATATTATTGCTGTCATAGTAATCTAAATATATAAAACTTGCTTAAAACTAATAAATTTCATTTCAAATGGAAATAGAATGGATATAAAAGAAGAAACTGACTGATAGACTGACTGACATATCAACGCACAGCCCAAACCGCTGGGTCTAGAGACTCCAAATTTGGCACACAGGTTCCTTATGAGGTCTAGGGGTGCACAAAAAAAGGATTTTTCAAAATTCATCCCCAAAGGGGGTGAAACCGGGCTCCAAAGTTTGTATTTTACCCTGTGATTTTACCTAACCGATAACTACTGAACCGATATGGCTCAAATTTGGAATATAAATAAATTGTATCCTAAAGTAACACATAAGCTACTTTTTATCCCGAAAACGTTCAAGGTTACCGTGGGATTTGTTAAAAACCGAAATTCACGCGGAATAAATTCTTCACGCTGCAACTACGGAATCGATTTGGCTGCAATTTGGAATGGAGATAGTTTATATCCTGAATTAATACATAGACTACTTTATATCCCGGAAAAATCCAAGGTTCTTCGGGAACAGTGAAAAACAGATTTTCAACCGGGAGAAATACTCCTTCACAGATTTGGCTGAAATTTGGCATGGAGGTAGATTATATCTTAGAATAATACATCAACTACCTTTTTCTCGGGAAAATTTATTGTTTCTATGATAACAGGGAAAACAGATATTCTCGCGGGAGGAATACTCCTTCACGCCGTTTTATCTTGGAATACTTACATCGGCTTCTTTTATCCCGGAATTATCAACGGTTTCCGCGGGAATAGTGAAAAGCGGATTTTCAGGTGGGAGAAAATGTACTCCTTTACGCCACAACTATACTGAATATTTTTGGTTGAAAGTTGCGGAATGAAGATAGGTTTCGTCCTAAATTAACATAAAGGCTACTTTTTAGTCCGGAGAAATGGATGGTTCCCTTGGAAAAAGGAAAAACTAAAATTTACGCATGCAAAGCCGCGGGTATCTTCTAGTTATTTTATAAGGTTGAAGAAATGATTATCTTCTGGCTTAAATCATGATTAGAAATTTAAAGGATCTCAGCCCTCAAAGTTATTATAGGTACAATAGTGTTGGATTGCACCTGATCCCAATTAAAAATATAAAAAAACTTATGTAGGTACAGTTGTAGAAATGTCCTTACCACGAAATCGGTGGCTTGAACTTTAATATTAGCGAAGATCTTTGTATGTTAATCATTCAATCAGCAGCAACACCTCAACTGATTTTATATTTATTATTATTATCCTCAGAAAGAAGATTCTTGTTTTTAAAAAAATGCTAAGAAATAAACGAAATGCGAGTCCTAGTAGACGTTGCTTGAGTCCAGGCATTGATTCGATGCAGTGAATATTATGCCGTACAGAATTAATAATGCATTCAGTCCGATGGTTTACTTACCTGTAGCGGCGGCACAGAAGCACGAGAACAGAACCAAAACAAGTAAGTGACTCACAACAGATGGCATTTTGACAAACGTCTGGACGACACGACACATTATCTTAGACTAGCTCTAAGAATATAAGCTGATCACGTTTTATATGGTTCGAAAAATGCGTACACTATCTTGTTTATAAGGATAAAATATATTATATCCCCAAGGGACGTTGATTTTGTTGTGTGAGTTTATTGTTAAGGATCCTTGGGTAGGGGAAAGCAATAATGATTATTATTTTTTTATTATCATCCTCATATAATCGTCTCATACCAATACTCGTAAAGCGCGTGACGGGAAGTGTCTGGATGATAGAAGTCGCCTGACCCTGCGCCATCAGGGGAAACGGAGGGGTTATGTGGGGCTTGCACTTACTAAAATCTACCACCACGGCCTACGTTGTTATGTTTACTTTCATTTCAAATGAATCTTTTAATAATAAAGGCTTTTTTATTTGATTTAATTATGTTAAGGACTCTACATTTTCCACGTGTATAAGTAAGAATTTCATTGTGACTAGCAGTACCGATTACCGAACCCTTAGTATGCAAACCAACTCGCACTTGGCCGTTTATTTTTACTAGTGACCACTCGGTTGTACAATTTGGCAAAAATTTATTCATACTTAGTGTAAATTATTATTATTGCTGCTACACTGAAGTATAATGTTTACCCTAATAAATATATATATATATTTTTTTTTTCGTAAATGACTTTCGTAATAAAAGCAAATAAAAAATTAGTTTATTGGAAGCAGGTGTTTTCGGAGATTACATCGGTAGTTCAACAACCCCGTCAAACAACTTCGTTAATGGACGGGATGTTAAATATTAGATAATAATTATAGAGTACCTATTAATTAAGTTTCCGAAATATTATCCGATCGCTGTTCGGGTAGGTAAGTGTGGCAAAAAATAACTCTTTCAACAATCCACTGGGCTACTAATATAGGCGTCTGGGAGTACCTAAATAACCTATAACCTTACCTTTACCTGCCTATAAGCCTTACAACTTGCCTTCAAAAGTACCTAAATAACCTAACCTTAAAATATAACCTAACCTTTACCTGCCTATAAGCCTTACAACTTGCCTTCAAAGATTCAAATCTGGATACGCCCTAAGCCTAAATTGCGTACATCGAAAACCACAGTCGAAAACGTCCACAGATGCTGCGTACAGACCGGCCAAACGAACGCCAACGAACGGGTTTCGTTGGCCTTCGTTGCTGCAATCTGGACGGCTTAGCGAATGCCAACGATCGCTCGGTGGCGTGTGCCGGCGATCCGAAGCGTGGCGGTAACATCAAAGAAATCAAGCTATTTGATCGAATTCTGTTTGGACGGTCGCCGAAGGCTAACGAACGAACGCTCAGATGAAGCAAGAGAGCGTAGCGTGTAGACGTCCAATTTGATAATTACTTGGATATTTCCCGCCATTTAGATCATCTCGTTCTTGCTAACTCGTTTTGGTATATAAAACAAGCAATTATAATGATGTCGTCGTCGTCCATGATTAAATTGCGAATGAAAGAGAAAAGAACCGGAATCTAGTGCCAACGAACGTTCGTTCGAGCACTAAATGTATTTGGACGTATTAACGAACTCCAACGAGCGTGCGGAAGCCAACGCTAGCGAACGATAAATATCCATCGTTGGGCGTTCGTTGGCCCGGTCTGTACGCACCTTAACGGCATAGAAGGCCTATTTATGCGATTTTGACCGGCCTCTCAGTTGAAAACTATAGAGACAATTAGTTTCAAATTTGAACGTCATGTATTTTGGATCTTTAACCTCAAAACGTTAAGACGCAGAAACACGATTGGAAAAACTTTCCTCGATAGAAAGTTTTCCCAAAAGTTGCTCCAATCTTCTCATATTTATTCAGATTTATCGGAAACGATTCAACAGTTTTCTGTTTTTTTTTTTTTTGGGGTCCTTATTGATGAGTACTCAAATCGACGTGAAGTTTTTTTGAAATCAGGACTATACATTATTCACAATACAATTAAAACCTATTCAAGTGAAAACTCATTATTCCGCCCCCAAATTACGTAAGTGATAAGCATATGGTTAACTCTTTCGGACGTTTGATGCATGTATATTGACATCATTGTCTTTCTGAAACGCCTTATAGGCGACAGGCGTTAGTCTGTCCTGCGCTAATGCGAGAGTCGGACGTGCGCGTGAATGTATATTTCGCAGCCGTAGATTTCTGATCGTAATATAGAAAGTTATTCCTTGGTCTGTGGCAATAACCGCTGAAATAACGCCCTCTATTAAGCGGCTGAATGGTTATATTATATACTGTCAAACACGCCATCTGTTAGTATGTCGCTGAACGATTATGTGCGCAGGAAACCCACGTGGTTTTGATATGTACTTTGATAATATTTTAATTTTATATGTTGTCATTTACCTATTTTATTAAAACTTCGGTTTATTATTTTATAAAAAAATGAGAAAATTAAGAAATATTATTTTTAATTATTATAAAAATTAAGAAATTTAGTTGGTCGAAGATCTATGAGTAAATACCTCGCTGCTCGCGATGCAATAAAAAGGGGAAACAGGACGTCGCCTGTTGCCCTGCAGGTTGAAGACGATAATTTATTATTATTATTACAAGCTTTTATTTAGTTTCACATGTCCCGATGTTTGTTTGTTTGCCAAATTGTTGTAACTAATCAAAAATCCACTTCATGGCTACCGATAAATCGGTAAATCGAGTGACAATGCGAAATTATAAAGATAATGCGACGACCTCCGTGGCGCAGTGGACGCACGCTCGGATTCGAATGGGAGGTCGCGGGTTCGATCCCGCCACGGGCCACTTTGGAATTTTATATTTTTAGGGTTCCATACCAAAATGGTAAAAATGGAACCCTTATGGTGAGACTTTCTCCGTCCGTCCGTCCGTCCGTCTGTCACACTCGATTATTTCAGTAACTATTCAAGCTATCGACTTGAAATTTAGAATAGTTATAGGAAATAGTGACCCGACGTCATAACAATCGTAAAAATTTAAAATTGTTTTTATTTTTATTTAAAAAGGGGGGAAAACCGGGTCGGCAAAATTTCAAAATGAGATAACAATATTGAGTGGGGTATCGTATGAAAGGGCGTTACTTGTGTATTCTAAAATTGATTTTTATTTATTTTTATGCCTGATAGTTTTTGATTTATTGGGCAAACTGGCGAAAAAATACCGTTCCCCCCCCTTATCTCCGAAGATTACCAATCGAAAAATCTGAAATAATTATGATCAATAAAAATAAACGTATATTTTACAGGAAAAATAAAATCAACTCCGTAACTATTATACTTTTTTTGATAATAACAATAAACCGCCAAAAACAAAGTTACGTTTGCGGTTTGCCAACAAAAGTACCTACATGTAAATTATACTCGTAAATTCATGAACAAAAGTGATTCTTTCAATGTTTTACTTCTTCTATGGTATGGAACCCTCGGTGCGCGAGTCCGACTCGCACTTGGCCGGTTTTTCTAAATTGGCTCAGGTTTGGTCTGGTGGGAGGCTTCGGCCGTGGCTAGTTACCACCCTACCAGCAAAGACGTACCGCCAAGCGATTTAGCGTTCCTGTACGATGCTGTGTAGAAACTGTTGGGGTGACTTTTCTTACCCCTTCCAAGTTAGTACGCTAACATCTTCGACTGCATCATCACTTACCATCAGGTGAGATCGCAGTCAAGTACTAACTTGTATAGCGTAAAAAAAAACCGGCCAAGTGCGAGTCGGACTCGCGCACCGAGGGTTCCATACCATAAAAGAAGTAAAACATTGAAAGAATCACTTTTGTTCATGAATTTACGAGTAAAATTTACATGTAGGTACTTTTGTTGGCAAACCGCAAACGTAACTTTGTTTTTGGCGGATTATTGTTATTATCAAAAAAAGTATATTAGTCAGTGAGTTGATTTTATTTTTCCTGTAAAATATACATTAACTTCTATTGATCATAATTATTTCAGATTTTTCGATTGGTAAACTTCGGATATAAGGGGGGGAACGGTATTTTTTTCGACAGTTTGCTCAATAAATCAAAAACTATCGGACATAAAAATAAATAAAAATCGGTTTTAGACTACACAAGTAACGCCCTTTCATATGATACCCCACTCAATATTGTTATCTCATTTTGAAAAATCGAAGCCCCGGTTTTCCCCCCTTTTTAAATAAAAATAAAAATAATTTTCAAATTTTTACGATTGTTATGACGTCGCGTCACTATTACCTATAACTATTCCAAATTTCAAGTCGATAGCTTTGATAGTTACTGAAATAATCGAGTGTGACAGACGGACGGACGGACGGACGGACGGACGGACGGACGGACGGACGGACGGAGAAAGTCTCACCATAAGGGTTCCAATTTTACCAAATTGGTATGGAACCCTAAAAACGTGAAGCTGACCCTCCTTATCTCCGAAGTTTACCAATCGAAAATTCTGAAATAATTATGATTAGATATCAATGTATATTTTACGGGAAAATTAATATCAACTCTGTATCTATTATACTTTTTTTGGTATTAGCAATTAACCTCATAAAACAAAGTTAAGTTTGCGGTTCGGTAAAAAAGTGATTCTTAGGCCCGGTTTCCACCAAAGCAGAGCGGAGCGGAGCTGTGTTTGAGTAACTAATCAGATTTCGTCATTTTGACATCTCCGAAACTGAGGAGATGTCGAAATGACGAAATCTGATTGGTTACTCAAACACAGCTCCGCTCCCCTTTGGTGGCAAGCGGGCCTTATGGTTTAACTTTTTCTAATATAGTACGGAACCCTCAGTGCGCGAGCCCGACTCGCACCTGACCAATTATTTTTTAAATAATAATAAATAAATTTCCCATCCGCCCCGGTAAGCAATTACGCGGAGGCTACCGGGGTAGATGGGAAATTTATTTATTTATTTGAACGTAATCAACAGCGTTACAAAATATAAAATTCAGTTTAAGTTAAAGCTAGAAATAAGGCCAAATATGATTACAATCAAGACACGCGGCAGCGTGTCAAGCCATGTTCAAGCAAAGGAACTGGCTAGCCAGCGCCAAGTGTAAGTTTACACGAACCACTTGGTGCCTCTTTTGACCCTTCTATAACTCAAAACCTCTTTGACGTAAACACATAAAACTACGTGTGTTTAATTATATCCAAGAACATATAGAAGCCCAAATTTCATGAAGCTAGCTCAAACAAGATATGAAGGTCAAAAAGTCGTTAAAATGCATACTGACTGACATATAGTACAAAAACCTAACCTACTTCCAGATGACCTAGAAGGATGAAATGTTGAATCCAGCTTGGTTACTGTGTGTAAGCGTAGGAAAAATTCAAAAAATAAAGAAAAGTCAAAAAATAAGGGGTGTTCCCATACAAACTGAAATATAGTAGGTACCTAAATCTAACCTATACTTCCAGATGACCTAGAAAGATGAAATTTGAAATCCAGCTTGGTGATTGTGTGTAAGCTTAGGAAAAAATCAGAAAATAAAAAAAAAGTTAAAAAAATAAGGGGTGTCCCCATACAAACAAACATATAGTACAAAAATCTAACCTACTTCCAGATGACCTAGAAGGATGAAATTTGGAATCCAGCTCGGTAACTGTGTGTAAGCGTAGGAAAAAATCAAAAAATAAAGAAAAGTCAAAAAATAAGGGGTGTTCCCATACAAACTGAAATATAGTACCTAAATCTAACCTATACTTCCAGATGACCTAGAAAGATGAAATTTGAAATCCAGCTTGGTGATTGTGTGTAAGCTTAGGAAAAAATCAGAAAATAAAAAAAAAGTCAAAAAATAAGGGGTGTCCCCATACAAACTAACATATAGTACAAAAACCTAACCTACTTCCAGATGACCTAGAAGGATAAAATTTGGAATCCAGCTCGGTAATTATGTGTGAGCGTAAGAAAAAAATCAAAAAATAAAAAAAGTCAAAAAAAAAAAACGGTGTCCTCATACAAAAAACTTGTAATACGCGCTAAACAACCATAGGTTCTACGTGCCTAAACCAATAATAGTATAAAAGTGAAGTACATATATTATATGAGATTCAATGAATAAATAAATACTTTATACAACCCGTTCGCTATAAGTTTGCCGCTGTCAACTGTCACGCGTTTAGCGTTGTCTCAGCCACTCAGTTCTAGTTCCCGTGAGAAAACGCTATACTGACATCATTTGACAGCAGCAAACTTATGTTGTACTAGCTGACCCGGCAAACTTCGTTCCGTCTAACAGTCGATTCTTTAATTTAGACATTGCAACATTAGGTACTTTATTTTTCTATCACTATTATCTCTAACATTCAAGAGAGTGTAGAAAATAGTATAAAAAAGAAAACCACGCAGCGGAAATGCAAGAAAAAGCTTTAAACTCAATACCTGCCTAGTTTTCTTTACAAAAAGTAATGATATCCCACCAAAAACATAAATGTAAAAAAAGGAGAGTCAAGTTCAATAGAAAAATTATGCTTAGCTGTCGGCTTCGCCGCAAAAAGAATGGAGATCTAAATGAGTGCCAAGTTCTATGTTAAATAGAAATTTGTATTTATAGGAACAAGAAAACAATATGAACAATTATTAAACTCTATTTCTTTGCTTTATTGGATACCTATAACAATTGCTGTTATTCAAAAATGTGAGATCCTAAAATAGGTTAGATTTGACTTGGCGAGTTTTTATCGGAATTAAAATGTTGTATAACTTTATAAAATGACTGATGTAAGGAAAACTGGCCAAATCAAATCTAACCTATTTTAAGATCTCACATTTTTTAATACATAACAGCAATTGTTATAGGTATCCAATAAAGCAAAGAAATAGAGTTTAATAATTGTTCATATTTTTTTTATTACAATTAAATAATATTTTTAACAATGTTCCTAAAAAAAATTAAAAAACATGTTTAAAAATATTAAAAAATTGAGTCCACCACTGGTCGCGAAGCCTTAACGACCCAAGCTACCAGTGGTCAGGGTTCAAGAGTAAGGAACCTCCTCACAATGCGTGCCGTTTCCAGGACCACTGCTTTCTGTATACGGCCCTTGATCCAACAGTTGAGCGAAAGCTTCTTAAGATTTTGGTCGAAGTTTTTCGCTATAAGACCGTTAGCTGAAACGACTATCGGAACAATAATCGTCGAGTTCACACTCCACATGGCGGTAATCTCATGAGCAAGGTCTAAGTACTTTAACAATTTTTCCTTCTCCGCTTTCATGAGATTCTCATCATGTGGAATGGTGATATCCACAATTATTGCACGGCGCGCCGAACGGTCGACTATTACTATGTCAGGTCTATTGGCAGCAATATACCTGTCAGTTATAATCGACCGATCCCAGTAGAGCAATGCACTACTATTCTCCAGAACTGACGCAGGGTCGTACCTATAGTACGGTATCTCAACATCTATGAGGCCATACTGAAGAGCAAGTTGTTGAGTTGTTACCTTAGAAGAACTAACAAAACGAGCCCAAACTCGACATGGCTAGCTCTATAAGTCTAGGAGATCCAGTAGTAGACTTCGAAGTATGCCTTCAGGTCACTCCACCAGGTCAAGCGGTAAGGTCTTCTCATAACTAACAAAACGAGCCCAAACTCGACACGGCTAGCTCTATACGTCTAGGAGATCCAGAAGTAGTCTTCAAAGTATGCCTTCAGGTCACTCCACCAGGTCAAGCGGTAAGGTCTTCTCATAACTAACAAAACGAACCCAAACTCGACACGGCTAGCTCTATACGTCTAGGAGATCAAGAAGTAGTCTTCGAAGTATACCTTCAGGTCACTCCACCAGGTCTTGTGGTAAGGTCTTCTCATAACTAACAAAACGAGCCGAAACTCGACATGGCTAGCTCTATACGCCTAGGAAATTCAGTAGTAGTCTTCGAAGTATACCTTCAGGTCACTCCACCAGGTCAAGTGATGATGTCTCCTCATAACTAACAATATGAGCCCAATCTTGACACGGCTAGCTCTATAAGTCTAGGAGATCCAGTAGTAGTCTTCGAAGTATACCTTCAGGTCACTCCACCAGGTTAAGTGGTAAGGTCTTTTCATAACTAACAAAACGAGCCCAAACTCGACATGGCTAGCTCTATACGTCTAGGAGATATAGTAGTAGACTTCGAAGTATGCCTTCAGGTCACTCCACCAGGTCAAGCGGTAAGGTCTTCTCATAACTAACAAAACGAACCCAAACTCGACACGGCTAGCTCTATACGTCTAGGAGATCAAGAAGTAGTCTTCGAAGTATACCTTCAGGTCACTCCACCAGGTCAAGTGGTAAGGTCTTCTCATAACTAACAAATGCCGTTATTTAGGATAACGAGCCCAAACTCGACGGGGTTATGTGGTTTAATTACTGAGTTCTACCATCTTCGAGCTCCATCTTATTTATTTTTCCATAATTTAACGTACCTACTTAAATTAACAAAAAAAATTCCCATCCACCCCGACCAACTATTACGCGGTACCGGGGCTTATGGGAAATATTGTCCCATCCAACCCGGTAACGGGGTAAGCCACCGTGGCGAATATTAATGTGGTGGAAATAGCCAATACATATTAATTTCAGTCAAGGACATTCGCGCGTTAGCGAAAGCGCTATTTTTGAAGAGCTGAATGCTACCATTTTTTTATTGAACAGAAAAAAATTAGCAGGACAGATTAATTTGTTTTGCTACTATCCGCTACTTGAAAGAATTCTGTATGGTGCAATATGCAGGAACACTATCCACATGAAACACAACACACAATTTTCTATCACTTTCTTCGACGCACGTTTCTTCCCGACACCGGGACATCCTCAGGAGATGTTGACTTCACAATGCGAAATCGTAGAAGTCTAAGTCGTAGTGTTCCTTTTAAAGAATAAAATAAAATATATATTTTTAAAGAATAATTTAATATAATTTTTTAAAGAATATTTTTTTTTAAAGAATATAATTTTTTAAAGAATAAAATAAAATATATATTTGGATTATGGTAAGACGATCAAAAGGTCACCGTGTACCTACATATAGCTATAGATAGAAAAAAAATTCGCTCGCGGGCCACATGTGGCCCGCGCCACCACGCGCACTACCTACTAGTAAGTAGTATTAAAACCATTCCAAATTTCAAGTCCATAGCTTTAATAGTTACTGAAATAATCGAGTGTGACAGACGGACGGACGGACGGACGGACGGACGGACGGACGGACGGACGGACGGACGGATGGAGAAAGTCTCACCATAAGGGTTCCATTTTTACCATTTTGGTATGGAACCCTAAAAATAAGGAAATCAGTAGGTACCTACGACGCGCCCCGGTCTGTCAAAATAGCTTGTGTTTATTCGATTCGTCTTCGTGGAGTGAAATTATATCTATATACCTACCAAATTTATTATTATTTGCACAATCAGCTTCAACTTCAATCACGTAGGTACCTACTTTTAAAGTATTGTATTCTTTCCGCGCCATCTATAGGCATTAGTGATAGTTTTTTTTACGTATTAAGACTGGCGACTGCGAGCACGCGAACTTCCGATAACACAACAACATTGATATTTTCCACTCAACCAACGCAATGCGCGCGGTGTATGATAAGTACCCTGACCATGTAAAAATATAATGTCGATACTTCAGATAAATTAAATGTCCATCACGGGTTTAGTATTTGAAGTAAGTTTATAACTGTCACAGAAAACGCGCAGTGTACGTCGAAACTAGCTTATCGCAATACGAAGTCCGTAGGCAAATCCGTGCTCGCCCGGATGCAAAAGGCGGGGTCAAATTGTACGCGTTTGTTAACTTATTTTTTTTTTAATGAATAATTTTGACAATGTTTTGATCCATATTATGTAAGGGTTTCATATGTGATATTATGTGTGATAGTTATTGTAATTACTGTTGTATGCTACACTGTATGCAAATGATAGGCAGTTAATGTATATAATGAATTAAATATTAACAATGATTATGATAAGGTATTGGTTGGCACAGTGTGAATGCGTCATGTCGCGGACCGACCGTGTGCTGCCGCGCTCAATGCTACAGTACTGAACAATTACAATTAAAGGTTGATATAGTTTAAAACAAGTCAGTGATTTCAAAAATTTACATTTTCTATTTAGGAACTATTGAAAAGCCATATATTACATCAGAAGACAATATAGATAAGTACAAAACATTACAATCAATCTGAAGTTAACTCATTTCAAATTAAAAAAAAATATTTCACATAGGCCTCACTATACAGGATCTTATAAATACGTATAAAAATGCCATAAGTTACATCAGAAGATAGGATAAATATAGCTTGACCGCTATAAACTTGGCCCTCTCATGGTCTGCGGGACGCGGGGCGGGTGTGCGATTGGCTATACACGATACGATGTAATGACTCGCATCTTGAGAATTCTCCTATGGTATTTTCTTGAGTATGTATCATAATACACGTCGCAAGATTAATATTGTCGTGTGTAGCGTTATTCACGTCAGTCACAGCTGACAGCTGATTATTTGAGTGCACTGATCCCTATTCTATGGATCCACAGTGACCCAGCCTGAATTGTATAGAATGTTTAATCCATAGAATAGAGATTAGTGGTTGAGTAGCTCCCGCCCCGCGTCCCGCAGACCATGGGAGGGCCAAGTTTATAGCGGTCAAGCTATAAGTAGATAACATAATAATCAATCGAAATTTAATTAAGTCAAAGTCAAAATATCTTTATTTTACATAGGCCTAACGTACAGGTTCTTGTAAAACGTCAATATTGTAATGTATTGTATTAATTTCAAATGTAAAGGTAACTTTAAAGTATTTCACGTGTATTTTTATTCCAAGGGTTACGGTTACAACATTTTAAGGATCACCTAAGTTACAGTTCTTGTGAAAACGAGCCCTAGTTCCCCAAGTTAATTTTTTGCCATTTTGTATGCATGACAAAAGTCAATTGACATTAAATCCATCAGATTCTTTTTTTCTTATTGACTATTTCTTTTAAATTTTCATGCCTACGTTTTCTTGCATCGCTCATATCTTCTCTCCGTTTAATTGCATCCATCACATAAATAGGCTCTCTGACTTCCATTTTTCTATCTAATCGCGAATCAATTATTTCTGGGAGCATACAGTCTAGGTAAAATTTTTTAAATTTTTCTTCCATGAATTTTTTCCAGAAATCGTCATCTCTTTTAATATTTTCAATTTTAAAGTCTACTTTAGTCCAAACCATAAAAATGCATTCACTTTTTTGCGTAATATGAAGTTGTCCTTGGATCTGATAATACCAGTCATGACTCGTATTTATTATCAGGTTTCCAGTTGGATTGCACTTCCAAAAAGTGATTTTTTTTAGATGGACCCCGTCATCTATACACATATTGGCAGACGCATATGGACATTTTATTTCGATGATTTTATCGTCATCTAATAATCCATCTGGACTTGCTCCAAGGTATGGTATTTCAGGATCCACAAATAAACCGCACTTTTTTATGTGACAAGGGAAACCGTTAACATTTCCCAAATAAGATTCCAACTGCCCCAGAGCAATATTTTCATAATCTTTGCCATGTTCAAAATGGCGGCCACTTTTTTTTATTTTGACCACAAATTCCTTCCCTAGGCTTGCTGACAAGGTCAGATGTCGATTTTGAAAGCAATCGGCCCAGTAACAAAAAAGTTCAAAATGACGGCCACTTTTTTTAAATTTTGACCACAAATTCCTTCCCTAGGCTCGCTGACAAGGTCAGATGTCGATTTTGAAAGCAATCGGCCCAGTAACAAAAAAGTACAAAATGGCGGCCACTTTTTTTTTATTTTGACCACAAATTCCTTTCCTAGGCTCGCTGACATGGTCAGATGTCGATTTTGAAAGCAATCGGCCCAGTAACAAAAAAGTTCAAAATGGCGGCCACTTTTTCTTAATTTTGACCACAAATTCCTTCCCTAGGCTCGCTGACAAGGTCAGATGTCGATTTTGAAAGCAATCGGCCCAGTAACAAAAAAGTTCAAAATGGCGGCCACTTTTTTAAATTTTGACCACAAATTCCTTCCCTAGGCTCGCTGACAAGGTCAGATGTCGATTTTGAAAGCAATCGGCCCATTAACAAAAAAGTTCAAAATGGCGGCCACTTTTTTTAAATTTTGACCACAAATTCCTTCCCTAGGCTCGCTGACAAGGTCAGATGTCGATTTTGAAAGCAATCGGCCCATTAACAAAAAAGTTCAAAATGGCGGCCACTTTTTTTTAATTTTGACCACAAATTCCTTCCCTAGGCTTGCTGACAAGGTCAGATGTCGATTTTGAAAGCAATCGGCCCAGTAACAAAAAAGTTCAAAATGGCGGCCACTTTTTTAAATTTTGACCACAAATTCCTTCCCTAGGCTCGCTGACATGGTCAGATGTCGATTTTGAAAGCAATCGGCCCAGTAACAAAAAAGTTCAAAATGGCGGCCACTTTTTTAAATTTTGACCACAAATTCCTTCCCTAGGCTCGCTGACAAGGTCAGATGTCGATTTTGAAAGCAATCGGCCCAGTAACAAAAAAGTTCAAAATGGCGGCCACTTTTTTTTAATTTTGACCACAAATTCCTTCCCTAGGCTTGCTGACAAGGTCAGATGTCGATTTTGAAAGCAATCGGCCCATTAACAAAAAAGTTCAAAATGGCGGCCACTTTTTTTAAATTTTGACCACAAATTCCTTCCCTAGGCTCGCTGACAAGGTCAGATGTCGATTTTGAAAGCAATCGGCCCAGTAACAAAAAAGTTCAAAATGGCGGCCACTTTTTTTTTAATTTTGACCACAAATTCCTTCCCAAGGCTTGCTGACTAGGTCAGATGTCGATTTTGAAAGCAATCGGCCCAGTAACAAAAAAGTTCAAAATGGCGGCCACTTTTTTTAAATTTTGACCACAAATTCCTTCCCTAGGCTCGCTGACAAGGTCAGATTTCAATTTTGAAAGCAATCGGCTCAGTAACAAAAAAGTTGAAAATGGCGGCCACTTTTTTAAATTTTGACCACATATTCCTTCTCTATGCTTACTGCGAAACTTAGATATCGATTTTTTAAAGCGATTGGCCCCAGTAACAAAAAAGTTGAAAATGGCGGCCATTTTGTAAGTAAGCATATTATTAATTCCTTGCACGCTTGTTGCAAAGGTTTTTCAATTTTTTAAGAATTGTGGTAGTTGACGTTTATGGTGTTGATATTTCGCGCGTAAGTTCTTATAACTAAAGGAATAATTTATGAGTAAATCGAAATTTTGACGTTATGTCCATTTTTGGCCACCGGGCAAGAAAAGTTTGTGGCAGAATACCTTCCCGTCAGGTGAAGTCGATCATCCAGTCAACAACCTATATTTGAATAGAAATACCTACTCATACGACAAAAACAAATAAAAATAATATCAGTGAAACTCCAAAAAAATACTTTTACCATTTTAATTCTGCTTCGCGCTTACCGGTGCGGAGGCGCGGCGGTGCCGCTAGCGCGTTAAATACCTATAGTTGACTTCGATCTTCACCTATCATATAAGTGAGAAACAGATTAAAAGGCAATACAAAGTTTGCAAGGTCACTCGGGTGTTACAGTGTTAATAACAAAATGGCTCCTGCACGGCTTTTCCCGATTTTTATGAAATTGTTTGTGTGAGTATTCGGTAGGTCCGAGAATAGAATTCAAACTATTTTTATACCCCTAAGTGAGAAATAATGTATATATGACAAAGCAACGTTTGTCGGGTCAGCTTAGTTTAGTTCGTCTACTTGCTCGAAAAAATTACAAATAATATAATTTTGGCAGCAGCCACGCTGGCACTGACGACCCACCCAGTTTTGGATAGAGTGAGACACACAATTTCAATCGCGAGCGACGCGAAAACGAAGCGCTTCTTCAAACAGACGTGGATTCGCCTTGAAAACTGAGACAGCACTGAATTTTTCATGCCGCGGACTCTCTAATATAAAGCGATTTCTGGAGACCATTTTTTCATAGTAAAATGTATGGCGTTTTTCGCATAAAAAGATGATTGATTTGGAGGTCATATTATTTGCTCTGTGGTTTGAATTAGAAATAACTTTGACGGTAAATGCATTATCTATACTTTCGTCCTATGTTTTAACCAAAAATATTTTCAATTATAATAACGAAATGGCTTGCAGAGTTAAAATAGAAAAGGTTGTTTTAGATGTTTTTGCCTAAGTGACGCATTTTTTTTCTCAAAAATCAAGAATTATTTTATAAATGTTTTGCGGTGTTTTTATAGACTCGTTTACTATCCATCTGAGTTTTTTTTTTGATGTCGTATAATGAAGCGAGTGGTTCAATATAGTTAAATCCGTAACACCCTTTTTCACGTTTTCCGCAGTCGCGCCCCTTAATACCGCTTTCTGCCGTTGTGCTAGTGTTCGTACGTAAAAGTACCGAAATTCGCCGCATATTGCCAAACGGCGTGCTATATTGAAGACACGCCCCTTTTTCCGAAGTACTCGTAAAAACTGAAATGAGTTTTTTTCAATGTAAGGCCTTAACATGCTGCGTGAGTGCTCTCAGTATGATGAAGTGTGCGATTGTGTGACAGAAAACGCAAGTGCAAATTTCGTTTAAGAGTAAATGAGACCTCGCTATACCATATCTTATGTCGCTGTGTATGTAAGATGACAACGTGTCGCACACAAGACAAACACGTGGACGTTTTTGGAGGTTTAGGGCCCATCTATATCATTTGCTTGCCTGATATAAATTTTAATTAAGACATTACGCAGACAATTTGGAGTGAAGTAATCGACAGAGCCTGTAGACAAAGTGGTATTTCTCTTGACTTAAAAAGAACTAGCTTTTGCCCGCGGCTCCGCCCGCGTGCAGTTCGTTTTTTTGCGAAAATGTTTCCCGTGGAATTTTAATTTTCCTAAAATAAATGAGTGAATTCGGGTTAGTAATTTTTCCCAAGATAAATGAGTGGTCCCTGGGTTCGATGGACCCGTAAAGGAGTCTTCTTCCAATCTCTCCTGTCAACGTGCTATCTTCTTTCACACAATTCACCTATATCTTCTTTGGTCTTCCTCTACTTATACACTCTGTCGAAATCGCTTATGTTATTCAATTCGCATGGAGTTAGACAGAGTGGGGCGTGTCATCGTGGATTGTAATATCTATGCTAACCAAACTTATCTTATTCTGAGAGGATACCAACGCCCAGATATAATGTATACGCACGGGTTATCTTGTATAGTTAAACCTAGTTGCACAATCAAAAGGAATTGGCATTGGAGCCAATGGATCGAAATATCGACAGTTTAAATCGTCCTTTTGATTGTGCTACGTAGATAAGTAACTATAGGTTTTTTTAACTATCCCACGGGAGCTCTCTAATTTTTGAGGATGAAAAGTATCTTCAATGTTGAACGGCCATATAAAGTACGATCATAAAATTTCATTTAAATCCGTTACTTGAAAGACGCCTGCTAACTGTTTTTGTAATGTTTTACTTTCCCGCGGGAACTCGATTGGATTAATAAGTTTTACTATATACTATATATATATATATATTTTTTGTTAAAGAGGCAACATAAGGTATCAGCATAACAAATTTTACTAAATTAAGTTCATTAGTTGTTGTTTACAAAGCTGTTAAATTAATTGCAGTTTTTTAACTATCCCACGGGAACTCTTTATTTTACCGGGATGAAAAGTATCCTATATGTTGACCAGGGACATAAGCTGCCACCACACAAAATTTCATTGGAATCGGTCCAGCCGTTCCAAAGATTAGCCCGTACAAACAGACAGACAAACAGACAAACAGAGAAACAAAAAATTTGAAAAAAATTTAAATTAGTTCTATTTCACTTCTTACATCCCCCTGACTCCGTTTTTAGCATTTTTTTTATTTGTACAGAAATTCGACCTCTACAGATTTATTATATGTATTGATTGATTAAAAAGGGGTTTGTCGTCGTTTTTGGAGCTCTGTGATTATGTCTTTAAATCATCATGATGTTTGGATTTATTACATAGCAGTAATAATAAGAAAAAATACTGCGTGATGAACTCGCTTGAAAATTAACCAAGAACTATTATAGGTAAACTATAACATAATAGTTTCCTAAAACTTTAGGAAACTAAATATCACTTGCTTAGCGGTGAAGGAAAACATCGTGAGGAAACCTGCATGCCAGAGAGTTCACAAAAATGTTCTCGATGACACCATCGTGAAGCCCGCCAACCCGCACTTGGCCAGCGTGGTGGGCTATGGCCAATCTCAATCTGAGAGGAGACCCATGCCCAGCAGTGGGACATAAAAAGGGGTTCAGATGAGATGAGAGATGATAACATAATAGGTATCCATGTATAATTCTTATATGTTCAATGTGAATTAAATACAATACGAATTGAATTGATTGACATTTCCAAAGACCCTGACCGTTTCGCTTATTAGGTCACAATTTTATATAATAGCAAAAAAAACTATAATTGATCTACTTTTCGATTCAGTGTAGCTATTTATAAACGATATTCTATTAGCAATCTAGCAATCATAAATCATATTACGGACCTCTTTTATAGAAGATCAATCGACTAATTTATTGAGTAACAGTGGATGTTCCTGAAAAATTAAAAGTGTGAAAGGTTAAAAGGAGGATAGAAGTTCTGACTTCTGAAAACGCTTATCCTGTACATTTAACGTTTCAAGTGTATGATAGTTATGAAATTAGAACTCTACGAACTTAATTTTTATCTTCTTGTTACAGGAGCCACGAAAGAGATCGGCACAGCATTAACGAGAGTATGCCTTCGACACAGAGCCATAGAGAGCAGAATGAAGACATTTATCAGGTGAGCTCATCGAGTTGTTCGAATGCAAAATAAACTACTCAAAAAAAAATAGGGCCCACTCTGCATAATCTCAAATTTTGCATAAAAACTAAGTTATACGGTAACTTTTTTACAATGTCAAGAATTGAAACATTTCGGAGACATGTTTATGAACCTCTAACGATGTTTCAAGCAACAACTTTAACGTTTGTTCTTAAGTGGATGACAAAAAAAACTGAAGTGCTTTAAATCATCCCCTTGCACAAGGTCCAGATCGCTTGTGTTTTTAGTCTAATTTTAATCGTTGACGTCGAAAGTCACTTTGTTTAGTTGTTTACTTTAGTTTCGGGACTAATCCTAATCACTATGCCTGGTTCTCGTCGTCATATGGATATGGAAACTGCATCAAGAGCAGTCGTTTTGCTGCAGGAGGGAAACTCTCAGAGATCTGTTGCTCTGCGCCTCGGTGTGTCGCGTCGAGCTATCCGAAATATATGGGAACGCTACCAAGAGACAGGTAGTGTGGCTAGAAGACGTGGATCAGGAAGAGTTCGAGCCACAACTGCCCAGGAGGACCGATTTATCCGATTAGCTGCACGTCGAGATCGTACCGCAACCGCTCGTCTCCTACAAAACCGACTACGGGAATCCACTGGTACCCGAGTCAGTGACCAGACGATTCGGAATCGACTCCACGAGGATGGACAACATTCCAGAATGCGCGCTGTCCGGCTGAAACTCACCAGGGCTCATCGTGCAGCACGTAGCGTTTAAGCTACGCGCGTGACCACTTGAACTGGACGATGGACAGTTGGAGCACTGTACTCTTCGGTGATGAGTTTTAAGAGTTTAAAGTAAAGTTTTTTAGTGATGACAGGCGAGTGCGTGTGTGGAGAAGACGAGGCGAACGTTTTACAGAACCTTGCATCCACGAAACAGACCGCTGGGGGGGGCCAAGTGTCATGGTATGGGGTGGAATTAGTCTAGCAGGTAAAACCGAGCTGGTAATTCTGGACGAAGGAACTGTAACCGCTGCCAGTTACATTGAGCGTGTAATCCGACCCCAGGGTGATGGATTTGTTTTTATGCACGACAATGCTCGCGCTCATACAGCCCGGGCCACCCAGAGGACTCTCGCGGAAGCCAATATCTCGGTTTTGCCCTGGCCTGCCATGAGTCCGGACCTCAATCCCATTGAACATTTGTGGGACCAATTAAAGAGAACCCTTAAAGAAGGTTACAGCCGAATAAATAACCAGCAGGAGTTGATTACAGCTCTAAAAGCCTGTTGGGAGAGGATACCCCAAGAAAATATTCATCATTTAACTGAGAGTGTCCCAAACAGGCTCAGAGAGTGTGTGCAAAAGAGAGGGGGCCCTACTCGATATTAAAAAAAAAATTGGCATGATTTTGAAAGCAAACAAAAAAAATCGTGATTAGAAAAACATTGCAAGTTTGTAAAGTTATTGGTATTTTTTTTTTGTTTTTGTCTGTTATTCAACCATAATAAACTTTTTTTAAACAATTTGGTGTTTACAGGATTTTTTTAATCCTTAATTTAATCATACCAATTCGAAAAAAACACAGCATTCTTGGTTTTTAAACATTATAGCCAAAAAACGTAATGTTTTGTTTTGACTAGTTTATATGGTATTTTTCTTGTTACAAAATAATTTTCTTAGATATAAATAAAGAAAATTGCCTATGATTTCGAAATAACTTTAAATATTTATACCGAAAAAAAATTGTCTTTGGGGGATTTTGACTGAGAATATTTTCGAAGCTTTTTAATAAAAAGAGAGACAATTTTGATAGCATGTTACTAAAATGTTTCGTGTTTCGATTTTCTGCATAGGTTGGAATAAGTAATTTATTTCGGAAATGTTTAGGGTTCAAATGAAAAGGCTTTGCTGAGAAAAATACGAATGAACTGACGATCTGCTGTGCAATATTTCAGCACATTGATGGAGCGCCTCGTGACGCCACTGTCGGAGCGCGCGGACGAATGGCGGCGCGGCTGCAACGGCGGTGGCGCGCTCAGCCGCGAGCACGCGCGCGAGTGCAAGCGCGCGCGCGCAGAGCTGCGGCGCCGCGTGCACGACGCGCAGCGCCACGCGCGCAAGGCGAGGCGCGCCGCGCCCGACGTCAAGCGGCGCGCTGACGTGTGCCTTCAGGTATACCTCTAACCTAACCTAGTACCCGTAGGGCCTCGTTGCTCCTTCGTCGGAACTCGGAGTGCCTGAACTTCTAGGTCTAGGTGTGCCTTCAGGTATGCCTCTAACCTAACCTAGTACCTGTAGGGCCTCGTTGCTCCTTAGTCGGAACTCGGAGTGCCTGAACTTCTAGGTCTAGCGCTGGCAGTTGCGAGAGTACACGGGAGTGCAGGAGCGCTCACGTGACAACGTACAAGTTTTTTTACCAAAAAAGAAAAATACCTAGATATTATTATGTTATTATTCCTGTCAATCAATCAATCAATCAATCAACCTATAGTCGTCCACTGCTGGACATAGGCCTTTCCGAGAGCGCGCCACCACACACGGTCCTCCGCCTTCCTCATCCACCCGCTACCAGCGACCTTTTTCAGGTCGTCGGTCCAGCGGGCATGAGGTCGTCCTACGCTGCGCTTACCGGTACGCGGTCTCCACTCCAAAACACGTCTGCCCCAACGGCCGTCGGTCCTGCGACAGATATGGCCCGCCCACTGCCACTTCAGCTTGCTAATCCGTTGTGCTATGTCGGTTACCTTGGTTCTCCTACGGATGTCCTCGTTGCGGATTCTATCCTTCAGAGAAACACCCAACATAGCCCTCTCCATAGCACGCTGAGCGACTTTGAACTTGTGGACAAGGCCTACTGTGAGTGTCCACGTTTCTGCTCCGTATGTCATGACCGGTAAGACGCAGGCGTTGAAGACTTTAGTCTTTAGGCATTGGGGTATCGGCGAGTTGAAGACTTGACGCAGTTTTCCAAATGCTGCCCATCCCAGCTGAATTCTTCTGTCAGCTTCCTTGTCGAAGTTGTTTCTACCTAACTGTATAATCTGTCCCAGGTAGTTATATTCTTGAACAACTTTGATGCTGACATTTTCGACAATTCCTGTACAATATGTTTCGATTATTCCTGTACCAAATGTTATTTCTAAATCAATAAAAGACATAGTTAATATATTATGTTTTCTTTTATTGGGTACCTGCACACGTGGACGTTACAATGCAATCATATTATATCGTTTAGTCTATATTATTTCCTTATGTATTCTGTTAGCAATATAATAACCTGCAGTATAACAACATAATCAGATTATTCAGGACCAATAATTATTATTTTGTTTTGATATCCAAAGGTAATAAATAAAAAAGAACATATTATTAATGATTTTTCCAAAGAAACTACGTATCATGTCTCTGATTCCAAGAACAAGGATTATATTTTAGGTACTCTTATCAAACACCTATATTGAGATTTGAGACGCAATAATTTAATATATTTGTCAGGTCCAAAGTCACTAATTTTAAGTACTAAGATGATCTTAGACAGTAATACTAGTCGTATTACGTAATAATAAGCTAATGCAAAGGTATGAACTAGGAAATGATTATTTGTAATTTTAATATGAATTACTATTATACATATTAATATTCTAACACATTTACATTTCTGCATACCATTAGAAGAGGCATGAGAATCCTAGTTTTATATCACTTGTTGATATTCACGAGATAAAAATATTGTAATGGTCTCTTAGTATGCACTTATATAGCTACAACTAAATGACGTCATGATACTCTATTGATTTGGCACGGTCCCCGGATGAACATTATATTATTTACTCTTATTCTAGGAAAGCGTTTTAAGACTTCTCTTAATGGTCGTATCTTCGTAAAACATTTTTCGACTTATCCTATACCTACCTTTAAACGAGCAATTCTTGTATATATATATATATATATTTCTATATAATCTGGATCTCGGAAACGGCTCGAACGATTTTCATGAAATTTAGTATACAGGGGGTTTTGGGGCCGATAAATCGATCAAGTCAAGATTCATTTTTAGAAAATGTCGAATTTACCAAAAAAAATATGACACCTGCTGCCATCTATTGGCCAGCAGTCATACTACCGAGCGAAGCTCGGTCACCCAGATATTAGGTATCTAATCGTACTATTTTGATTCTATAGTTAAACTGTAATTGAATTATTGATATAACATACTTGTTCCAGAGAGTATTTGATCTTACCACCTGCAGAGTGTAAGATCGGATACATCTTTTTGCGAAGTGTTTGATCGGATACATCTTTTTGCCGATGCGTAATGCATTGATTCCGGAGTTCAGAATGAACATATTTCAAAGTGACAAAAAAATGTTAACAGGATATCCAAGAGCGAAAGCAACAGTTGGAAGAAATGGAAGAAAAGGCGGTGAAAGCAGCCCTCATCGAGGAGAGGAGCCGCTTCTGCCACTTCGTGTCCTTGCTCAACCCTGTGGTGGTGAGTTTGATTATTTACCATCGGAGTATTAGTGGGTTGTAACATCCTTGACAAGCTAAAATGGAACATGCTGCTTGAACTAGTGAAAAATGGGTTTCAGTGTTTAGTAAATAAACAAAATTAAGAATTACTCGAAACGATCAAAATCAGTTTTGTTTTGATTGTTTTTGACGATCTGCCTCCTGATTGCGTAAGAAAAACGTATTCATCGCTATGGCAATCGCTATCGAATTCTGCCCCGCGATTGGCTGACTCAAATCCGGAACCCAATCAGCGGGCAGAATTAGTAAGCGATAGCAATAGCGATGAATACGTTTTTCATAGACAATCTGGGGGCAAATTTTACTTATTCCAAAAACTGGTAGTACACATATTATTATATGTCACTATGGGACAGAATACATATTAAAGTGCTATTAAGCTTCTACTTTTGTATATTTCTTGATGTAGGCGTAAGAACCAAAAACAGAACTTATTCATGTCCTGAATAAGTTCTGTTTTTATTCATATAATTTGGTTTGTTTACACAATTTTTGTTTTGGTTTGTGTAGAAATAAAGCCAATATTTACTTCGTTGTATCCCTAAATGATAAATGAGGATAAAATGTTATAAAAAACAATAATTAATTATTAGTAAATTGTTTGTGTCAGTCAGTTGTTTTTGTTACTATAACTTATTAATTGCTAAAATACCTGCTCCTATTTTTTACTTCAAATGCGCATGAGTTAAGGAAAATGTTAAATTCTATTGTTGTATGCCATCAACGAAGCTTAGCGTTTAGTTTAGGGAAAAAGTCGATTGAAGCTTCTCTTAAAATATAATATTATTCAACTTCTTTGAAATATTAAAAACCAAACTTTGGTTTACATCTTGAATAATAATATAATCTATCTGTATGTCCAAAGTAATGATGACCAACCACCGATTAGAAATCTCAGGATATGGGCATTGGGCATCCGAACGATTTACATTAACCTTTTTCGTACAAGCAAACAGTAGCGCCATCTGTCTAAATTCTAACATCGGCCTTTCTAATAATATTAGTAAGTTTGATAAGGGGTCATGTTACTATTATCTGATAGGTGCTGGATATTTAGCTTATTCACAAGTTCTATGATTGCCGTTTGACATAAAGCAAGTCTCCTTTCTCCGATACTTATCAGAAGGTGCAAGACGCACTAAGACTTCGAATATTGTATTGCAGGAGAGTGAAGTGGCAATGCTAGCGGAGGTCGGTCATCTCCAAGAGGGTACGGAACAGCTGTCCAGACAAACCACCGAGCCCAGGAGTCTGCCACCTGCTAGCCTTCAGGTATCTAAAATCTTCTTCCCAGATTTTTCGAAGATTTTTCGAAGGTACTGTATACTATAGAAACTTTCCAAATGTAAAAAAATTGTGGTTAATAATTTGGCAGCTATGAGTAATTAATTTCTCACTATGGAAACTACTTGTGGAAACTAACGTTATTATAACGTCACAATAAAGTTTCCACAAGTAAGTATTTCGACCGTGGAATGTGTATGGGGGTTTCTTTCAATATTGCTATCTCTGTCTAATCATAAATCTTCAAATGCTAATTTTTTTTTGTTATTAGATCGATATAATCGGTCTTTTCATCGCGTTATTTGTTAATAGTTCTGGTTTCTAAAGTAAAAAAAAAAAACATTAGGTATTTTGATTTCATTCAATTATCCAATTTCTGTATTTATCCATTATATACGTCAATTCGAGATAATCAAATGTGCATAGCGTGCAGACACTAATAGATAAATGCGAAAGACATTATAATAATAACCCTTTTAAAATATCTAGCCTTCCCCATGAGGGGCTATCGAGGTATATGAAGCTGTGTGTGTGCCACTGATTACTAACCTCAAGATAGGGGCATCCGAACGATTTACGTAAACCTTTTTTCATACAAGCAAACAGTAGCGCCAAATGTCAAATTACTATAGGTGGCCGCTGAGCGAACTTCCGCGTGGCCTTATACTAATGACACCGATAAACTGGCGACATTTTTTCGCGTGGTTCGCCCTGTCTAGAGTAGATGTCAATTGTGTGTGCAGGTGATATGCGACGTGAAGTCGTGCTACAGCGGCTGGGCGGAGGGCGGGTCGGCGCCGCACTCGCCCTCCGCCTCGTCGCGCCTCGGCAGCCGCAAGTCCTCCCTCACGTCCATATCCTCGCTGACCAGCCAGTGCTCCGACCAGCACGGTAACTATGCGAACTTCGCTTTAACCACTGATCTCTATCTCTGGATTGATCATTCTATCCATCTGACAGTTCCTTTTTAGTGCCAATTTGAAGCGCCACCTCCGAAGGTCCACGGTTGAATGTTTGACATTTGTTGAATGTGATTTTATTTTAGTTCCATAGATACTCACGCTAGGTTACGCAAATAAAGTGTCTTCATTTTTACGTTGATAGTCAGCAATCCAGAGATAGAGATCAGTGGTTTTAACACGCCTGTGGCCACAGTTGTTTATTAGGCGCAAACTTTTTGTTTTAACCTTCTTCTGTATTTGGCAGGTGTGTCAGGGTCTACGGTGAGCTGTTCCACGCCCATATCTAACGCGTCGTCGAGTCTCACGCCTGCGCCCGCGACGGTGCCGGACTCCCTGCGCGGACTGTCACAGGTACAGTCCAACGAGGCTCTCTTGGCACTTGAATGAGGGCGCTGTTATAGTACAAGGGCATCCAGAAAATAAAATCTCCTCAATTTTACTTCAATTTTAGTTTAAAATAGTTGATAGTAAGCAAAAACAAGACAAAATACAATAGCGATATACTGACAGAGCGGACTATCAAACAGTATCACTAGATAGCGGTGTTAGTACCGATTTTGGCCATGCGCCAATATAGCCTTGTCGCACTGTACGCGCCAGTCTAACACTCAACTAAACACAATCAGGGGTTTCGCGAAAATACGCGCTAGTTGGCGCCACATACACAAAAAAGTTTTTCCCAGCAAGGCTAGGATGCACGCGTAGGGGTATGTCTCTTTTTGTCGCTCTCTTTTCTATTTCTGATCCATATTGATAGACAGAGAAAAGAGAGCGAAAAAAGTATAGAGACATATCTCTACGTGCGCTTGCTCCATAGGCTGGTATTCCCATAGTCTCAAAACATTGAGACAGTTTTAACTTAAAATGCTAGGTCATAATATCGTTTGTTCAATAACTAAAAAGAAAATAGTGACTGTAACTGTAGTGTGTTTTTAATTTTTCCATTGAATAAAAGATGCGATATTTAAACGTACCTACATTTCTTTAATGCTTTTTTTTATTCCTTGTTATTTTGTTTATTTTATATTTTTAATGTTTTGTTTTTTTGGCTGGTAGTCTGGTTCTCGATTGGCCAGCGTTTGCAGCGCGGACTCTGGGTTCCGCTCCCAGGACGCCCTCCAGAGGCCGTCGCTCTACGTTGACAATGTAATTTTTTTATTTTTGTTTTGTTTATTTTTTATATATTTTTTGTCTTGAAATGTTTACCTGAATCCCGAGTTAATTAGTTAAAGCGTCGACGACATATTCGCTGGACGGCAGACGCCTACAAAACTTTTTTTCAGCAGTCGTTTATTATATAAATTGAGAAACAGAATAAGATAGCATAAGAGAGACTTTCAAAAGAAGAATGCATTGTTTAACTAACGGGGCCTTAAAAGCCTTTATTCCCACGGGCTCACATGGGAGATGCACGGCCTGGTGAAGTAGTTATGAGTAATAATAGCTAAATGTCCAGATCCCCTGATTGTCTGACTCTGCCGATGAGCCTGATATTTCAGGAAGTCGTAATTTAAATCTCTCTTGTGGCTCATTGTTTCGCAGGGCTCAGACAATCAGAGTGTGAGCAGTGAATGTGTTACTCCCTCGAAGACGACGGACGAAGACAACGTGGACGAATCTAGCGACCTTATGGCCAACGTTGGTAAGTACTGTTGAGGATTTAATGCCATTACGAGGTAAACGCCCATTTTACACGGTTTTAATTAACTAATAATGTTTGTTGGAATATGTTCGGGTCAAAACATGCTGCTCTTGCTAAAAAATGCTACTGCTCAAGAAAAGCAAAACATGTTACTTACTGAATTTTAGAGCAGTTATGATCTTCGACCGTTTACTTACATGTTTAGTTTGGAAGATTATGTAAGTGACGTTATTATATATCTAATATGGCGGACGGCCCAACATGGCGGACTAGCTATTTTTGGTATAAACGCTTGTTTTTTAAAGTGGCTGCAATTGAGTTTGTTAGAGAGTTATTCGTGTAAAGTTTTCACACCAAAATTGATTGAAAATACTTCTGCAAATTGTAACTGCAAAATAACCTATTCTTTTAGCCTCCGCGACGTGGCCCGACCTAAAAGACACGGCACAGTTCGAAAGAGCGGCTTCGGCTATTATGGGAGGCCGACCGCACACTATATCTGGTGGTAAGAACATAGCCGATATTGATAATTGCAATTTTACATATTTCATCATTTTAATCCAACAAACATAAATGTTATCCTATTGACGTGTTCATTTTTTAGGGTTCCGTACCTCAAATAAAAAAAAGGTTCCCTTATTAGACCACTTTTTTTAACCGACTTCAAAAAAGGAGGAGGTTCTCAATTCGTCGGAATCTTTTTTTTTTTTTTTTTTTTATCTATGTATGTTCACCGATTACTCGAAGACGCGTGGACCGATTTGAAAAATTCTTTTTTTGTTTAAGAGGGTTTTGTTTCCAGATGGTCCCATTTTAATCAGGTCAGGATCTGATGATGGGATCCTGGAGAAATCGAGGGAACTCTTCAAATTTTGTATGGACACATGAAACTATTTGAGTATTATTAGAAAGAGTAATATTTTCCAAGTTGTCCTATGGTCATCAGGTCAGGATCTGATCATGGGATCTTGGTGAAATCGAGGGAACTCTTCAAATTTTGCTAGTATACTTAAAGCGAGTTGGGTATTTTTTATAGTTACTGGTGCATATGCTACCAGATACTGATTTGATGACTAAAGTCATCAAGTCAGGGTCTGATGATGGGATCTTGGTGAAATCGAGGGAACTCTTCAAATTTTGCTAGTATACTTGAAGCGAGTTGGGTATTTTTTATAGTTACTGGTGCATTTGCTAGCAGATACTGATTTGATGACTTAAGTCATCAAGTCAGGGTCTGATGATGGGATCTTGGTGAATTTGAGGTATCTCTTCAGATTTTATGAACACACCTCAAGCAATTTGGGTATTTTACAACGCCTTGTGCATTTTATTGTTTTCCACTAAAAAGTATAAAATAAAAATGGGAAATGCTTTCCAAAAAACCAACTTCAAATGCCACTACAAAGAGTGAAATAATTTTTATTTAAATTTTAGGTACCTACACCAATTCGAAGTCGGGCGATTGTCTATGACTTCGTCATTTCTTCGCTCATCAAGTAAGTAAGAAGGACTATTAGGGATTGTATGAAACATTGCCCGACTTCGAATTGGTGTAGGTACCTAAAATTTAAATAAAAATTATTTCACTCTTTGTAGTGGCATTTGAAGTTGGTTTTTTGGAAAGCATTTCCCATTTTTATTGTCCTTCTGTCTGTTTGTCACGACTCTTTATTTCAGTAACTATGAAAGATATTGGAAGATACAGGAAGTTTGGAATAGCTATAGGTGTAGAGCCATTATTAAATGGCCCTACGTAATTGCAATCATCAAAAATTTAAAATCTTTTTTTTTTAATTAAAAAGGGGGGGGAAAACTGGGTCATTCAAATTTCAAACTGTGATAACAATATTGAGTGGGATATCAAATGAAAGGAAATTACATGTGAATTCTAAAACCGATTTTTATTTATTTTTGTGCTAGATAATTTTTAATCTTTTGGACGAAATGAGGAAACTTTTTGTTTTCAGGGTCTGAACGCGGCCACCCGAGGCCGGCGCTCAGCGTACATACGTTCACAGAAAACACGAGTCGCGACGCAATCTATGCCAGACCACCGTTACCTACTGTAAGTCAGCGTTTAAAGCGAACTACAAGCTCTTCAAATTTTGTTACCTTAACGCAAGTTATGAAACAAAATGTGACCCAATAAGACGTTGTAAACTTATGACAGTAAATTGCTGGAATGGTAACATGAGCTCTTATCTATCCGTCTGGTCAGGTGGGTTAATTTCAGTTGGGGCTGGTTACTAGTTACCATCCTAACTGCAAAGTCCTGCTTCCGATATAAATTATAATTAACATTCCGTTGACATACTGTGCAGCAACCAATAACTAGTATACGCCTTCTAAATTAGTAACTACAATTACTTCCTTAGATAACCGAATTATAATTTCAATACAAGTACACCAATCACGTAACATTTTAACACGAACCACTATGCAATCCAATTCCTTATCAATACACTGCGGATTCCCCACACTAGCAGCCAGAATTGCACCGCAGATAAAAAACAACTGCCCAATGTCATCCTTAAAATATATCTATGCGCATCATAACGAGGTCTTTACTAATGCATCTTCACGAAGAAGTCTACACTGTTCTTATGTGTATTAACTTATTTTGATGATTGTGAACAGAGATGTTCATCGCTGGAGAGGCCGACAGTACCTGCCAAGAGCAACGCAAACACCGTGCACGCCGAGTTCAAACCCGCCAAGCCTTCCTCCTTGCCGCCGCACCTTGCTAAAGGTATGTAATATGGATGGCGCCACTTTCCCGATACGGTGGTCAAAACTGGAACTAACGTCGCGGTTGATTTGTTTGTTCAGTTTGACGTCAACTCATTTATTCATTCATTTGGTTACATATCCATTATTTGCTATCAACTATACTATTTTGTCGACCTCCCTGGCGCAGGGGACGCGCGCTCGGTTTCGAGTTGGAGGTCACGGGTTCGATTCCCGCCACGGGCTACTTTGGAATTTTATAATTTCTAAATTGGCTCAGGTCTGGTCTGGTGGGAGGCTTCGGCCGTGGCTAGTTACCACCCTACCAGCAAAGACGTGCCGCCGCCAAGCGATTTAGCGTTCTGGTGCGATGCTGTGAAGAAACCGTTGTTTACTCACCCCTTCCAAGTTAGTACGCTAACATCTTCGGCTGCATCATCACTTACCATCAGGTGAGATCGCAGTCAAGTACTAACTTGTATAGTGTAAAAAAAATACTACATACAATATAATATGCGAAACAAAGGATTATGGAGCCATGTAAGGGCGCTGTAACAAGGGAGGCGGACTTATTAATAATTTCATTTTTCATTTAAAAAGTCGTCAATATGGTAGTACGGCTTACCTTTCATTATGTTGTTACTTATTGTCAACAGCGACATCCTCATCAGGCTAAGTTTGTGGCACTAAATACCAATTAAGTTTATACCATTAATAATTTAAACCTCATTGATTTTGCAACGAAAACCAATTAAGTTTGTACCATTCATAATTTAAACCCCATTGATTTTGCAACGAAAACAAGTAATTTTACTTTTTTGGGTCTTAGTAAATATATAGCGACACACATCCCATGACTGGAGGGTGCGGACGGAGTCCATACAAAATCCCTCAGCGTCTTCTGACCAAATTTTTAATATCTTTTCACAGAAATGCCTCAAGCCGTTTATGTGAACATGTCAGAGCTGGCAACATTGGCTGCCTCTCGGGCGCAGCAACAGCAACAGCAGCAGCAACAGCAACAGCAACATCAGCAACAGCAGCAACAACAACAGCATAGCACTGATTATCCACAACAAGAGAAGGTAAAAGATAACGATATGTTTGTTGGCTTAATTAAATCCCCTAACTTAGTCTATTGTGATCTCGACACTGAGTACAAACTCTGTACAATTTTTTCTTCCAGAGACGAAGAGTAAAACGTAAAAAAGTATCTTCTCTCTAAAAATGGTCTAACTTAAGTTAGCATCAAATAATAAGTTAGTCGTAACTTAAGGGAATTTTTGGTTTGCGCAAATTTTAATTTATTAAGCTATGGGTTTTGGCATTTGTTCTGACCTCTGCATCTTGTCAAGGGGTCGAAGGTTTGGATTTAACGCACCTCTGACTTTTCGGAGAGCGATTTGTATAAAATAAAATCTAAATGTTCACTTGCTTCGCACCGCACGATCCTTCACTTTAGGAAACTTGAATATCTGAGAATTCACCGACGTTCTCAAAGATATGTGTTGGCCAGCGTGGTGGGCTACTATGCCTAAGCCTCAATCATTTTGATAGAAGTGAGAACCTCGCTGTGAGACATAAGGATATTTTGATGATGAAGAATCAAACAGTAATATTAGTATTATTTTTGTTATGGAAGCAATTATATACTCACAATCCGTTAATATCTCAAAATATAATTATTTTATACTCCTACATTCTTACATACACTAAAGCATTATAGCATTTCTCGTCTAGAAATGCTATACACTGAAATGGAGATGAAATTGTCTACTTCATCGTGTTGAAAATTCTCATACTTGTCTTCTTGTCTAAATAATATGTTGGCTTTTCCCGTCTGTGTCTCGTTGATCTGAAAAGAAAAATCACAGTCTATAAGTACCTATAAAAAACATTAAATAATAAATTATCCTAATAAATTATCCTAATCCTTATCATTGGAATCTAAATTGAAAGACCAAAGTTAAAATTGAAAAGCAATTGGCGATAATACATTGTGTGCTTTGAACGCACTCACAGTTTCTCCCAATGGAACTTGGAAGCTAGGCTGTCTGAAATCTGCCCTTCTTTCAACTGTTTTTTGACTGCTCGCTCCACCACTCGCAGCGAAGAGAACATGTTCTGCACATTGGACGGTTGACGGGCGCGCGAGGTAGTCTGAAATTAAACTTGATGTTCAGAGCTACAAGCAGGTATACTGCCACGAACTTATCGGATCGGATATCGGTGTTAGTACCAGTTTTCGCCACTGAACCAAAATAGTTTGTGGCATCTTATAAGTTCCCGAGGTTGCGCTTTTAACCGAAGGAGGTTCTGTATTCGACCCGTATGTACGTTTTTCCGCGATTATTTCGCGTTTTTCTGAACTAATTTTGATGCGATTTTCTGGAAACTATTTGTTAAATTCTGGAGAAGGTTTAGTATATTATATTAATCCATTTAAAAAAGCAAGAGGTTTTCAGTTTGAGCGATATGTTTGTGTTCCAGCTTACACCTTCACATTAATTAACCCAACTTTGTCTGGGGCGTATATTGCATTTAAATTGCAATCACATAATTAAACCTAAGTTTTTGTAGGTATGCGCTTGACAACAATCACACCTGATAGAAAGCAGTGATGAGGTCTAAAGATGATCCCGCTTGCTTAGGAAATGTCTCTTCACGTCTTCTCTTGAATGCAGCCAGATTATACTTGGCTGGGTACACGAAAGCTGGTATGGAATTCCACAATATTATAAAAATCAGCCATAGCAATGCCTCCGTGTCTAGAATGGATGGAATTTAAATGTAATAGAAATAATAATGTACCATTATCTCAACGGCGTCAAACAGTTTGCTCAACTCTTTCTTCTCCCGATCGTTGAGCGACGGATCTTGCCAGTTAAAAATGCCGCTGTCTCTCAACTTCCTCTTGATGCTGTCGAGTGTTATCGGTGGGCTTTGATCCATTATTTCGCCAGATTTGTATGCAGCCTTCGCATCTTCGAAGAACCCGTGGGGACTGGAATTAGTTGATAGTGCGTTGACGCAGCAAAATAGTGGTGCCAATTCGGCTGTGAAAAATCTTTAAACTAAATTAATTTGACACCTCTAAAATAGAGCTATCCTTTTTTAAATGCTTCCCATGGAAAGGGATAGCACTATTTTTTGACGGCTCTAATTACTTTAGAGAGATTTTGCATAAGAGAATTAGCAACTCTGTCAATTCAAGCCATTACAAATAAATATTGAAATATTTCTATCAGAATATTGATTCGAATGTAAAGTAATTATTATGATACATTTTACAAGCATGAAAAGAGAAAATTTAATTAAGGGTTTTACCAATATGATTACTCACCATCCTGAACTAAATAAAACGTTTACAGCGAATCTGCAACAAATAAAATTAGATGATTATTTATTTGCGAGTTTAAATTGAAATCTTTAAGATGGCCTTACATTTGCTCATAATTGACTAGGATCATTGATTTATCTAAGTATCCTTTGTGTAATTCAACTATCTGAATAAAGTTTTCACAAATTGAATTCGATAGTTTTGGTCCTTAGAAGTGTGAAATCATAATACACCATTGGTTTTCAAAAGTGATTGATTTAATAATTCAATCATGGGATTGTTATAACATTGCATTTTACTGACGGTATATAAATCAATCGTCAAACAGTCGCGTGTAGATACGTCCTTATCATTTTATGTAAAAAGCATAATGTATATCTAACAAGATAGTATATAGCCTTATAGTTGTTCCAACAATGAATAAAGTTCAAGAAAATAATATTCGCTCAGAAGTAAAAGATTAATGTACTTACAATATATTAACGACGGCGATAATATTATCGATAGTTCTCATTATTTTCTCGCGGGATTTCCAATGCACTCACATCGATACAACGGTAGCGACTGAGAAAATTCGACGCGGATTGTAAAATTTACGGTTTTATGCCTGCCATTCAGGTACGATGAATTTGCGTGATGGAAATATTTTGATACTTGTACGTTTTAATACGATTAATTTTAATAAAACACTCGAGAATCTGACTAACTTTAAATTCAGCTTATCATCATTTATTAAAAATCAAAGCTATACGCTTTAACGACAAAATGTTACAAGAACAACTAATTAGGGCTCTTGCAGACACAACCTTATGCATTTGCTTTAAGTTCGTAGAATCAATGTTTTGTTTACCTCTGAAATAGTATGTTTCATTACAAGTGCGGAAAGGCTGTTATTGCAAAGAGTTCCGACAAATGTCTACCCGAGCCGAGGCCCAGCCGAAAGCGAGGGTTGACAGTCGGAACAAGTTGCAATGACGGTTCCGCACGTGTACTGAACGATTATTTTTAATACAGTTGCGAAAAAATGAATCAATTTAATAAAATAATAAAAACACAATAAACTCAACTAACTTAACATTTTCTGAAAAACTATTTGCTTTTTTCTCTTCTCTCCACGCAATAAATTCGTCGTATGTAGATATGTAGCGACTTTTTGACTTTTCCGGTAAAATGTTCTCCGAAGCATTTTGTGCAACAAAAAACTAAACTCGCAAAGAAAATTTCTGAAAAATGGCGCCAACCGTAGAATATAAGCAGTTTTTTTTTTCTTCACCCATTCTGGTGATTTAAAAAAAAATAAAAAAAAATTTGGTCATAGACTAAATAATATTCTGGTACGCAAAGGGAATTATGCCCATACAGCCATGTCTTCAGTAGAATTTTTTTGAAATGAAAATGAAATTTAATGAGATGAAATGAAACCTAACCAAACTCATTCAATCAAATCTGATATTGAAACAAATTAGTAGCTTATTTTTAGAAATATACGTATTTGCATGAATCATAAAAACTTCTATGAATTTTTTTAGTAAAAACTTCATGGTTGGTTTTTCTTTTTAATAGACATTATTTTGACAGTTGGGAAAGATAACGCACGAGTTCGGGAAAGGTAAAAAAAAGCACGAGTATGTAATAGCCCACATCCCGAACGCTATACGTCCCTGCAATACGCCACTTTTTGAGCAACTGTATTAAAAAATAATAAAATAAATATCCATATAATTATTTTGCAAACTCTGCGATCTTAGTATGGCAACTCACAATATCATTTAAATATATTTTTTCTCAAATTTTGTATAGACGTAGGTGATCGCGATGCATTTTAGACCTTTTTATGACATCTATACAAATTAATAAAGAAATTTAATATCTGTAACTCTCAAGATCACACGATTTGTCTACACAAACCCAAAGGTGGAGAGTCTATTGTTCGAACTCCACAAGAAGTTCGAACATAAACATGTATTATATCGTGTACGTACACAGATTATATCAATTTACACAACACCCAATGAATAGTGAGTACCCGTCTGTAATAACAATTACTGTGCTTACACGTCATTGAAAAACATAACAAAACAATTATTATGATTTATTACTGTCGTTAAATTATTATTTACGAGTTATGACCTACTACTCGATGCAACTCCTTTCTCAAACTTAAAAAAAGGTTGACAAGCTAACCTCGCTGCCTCTAAAGCGGGTTGACAGGCATTTCACACAGCTTTGAAACATTAGCTCTGTAGAAAGCTGGTTTGCAAACAATAGTTTCCTTCACCACACACATAACTCCGATGATGAGAGGTGTGTGCCACTTTTGTTTTAATAATCAAACAATGGTTGTCTGGTGACGTCATTCTAAATCCAATATGGCCGGTGGCCCAAAATGGCGGATAAGTTACTTTTTGTGCTATCATGCTACGGGTATCAAATGAAAAGGTTTACTGAGAACAATACGAATAAAATGTTGTACTTATGAAAGATATTTGAAAAATATTTTCACTATTAATTTTTCCAGGTTTGTTCAGAAAGCAGTGCCAGCGAATCGTCCCTGGAATCTTCAAGCGGCTATGGAAGCCAGGGCGCCTTCGCGGGCGAGGACCACGCGCACCAACACATGATGCCTCACCCAGATGGTACGGGAATTCAGCTCTTATTCCGTAAATAGTAATGAAGCGTTTCCTATTGATACTTTAGTGTTTGATATAAATTTGGTTGCTCATTGTTTTTCATGTCCTGTGATATTAGAATTTAGTTCTGTAAATAATCTTTTTTTTTGCTTATGATTTATTTTATTTTACGAATAGAGAATGCCGTGGTATGACTTTTTTGTTATGTTCCTTATTTAGCTTACCGTAAGTCTATCAGCACATAAACGGTTAGTAGGTACAACATTTTAATTGTTGTAAATCTCGTCAGTGAAGAAGTGCGATATCGAAAAACTGCGAAATGTGCTGATAAGCTTACAGTATGCCATCAGCGTTATGACTGAAATTCCCATATTGCAATTTTTGTGTAAAAATATTTGGGTGGTTGATTGATAGAAACAAAAAGTTGAACAATACTACGTTTTGGACTATTTCAACATTGAGAGTGTTGACTAAGTTGATTTCGCTTGGACATCGAATAAAAAATTTTCAAGTCACTAAACATAAAAGAATTCGGCCAAGTGCGAGTATTTAAAAACTATTTCCGATTTTGTATGATTGCAATGACGGCGGTTTTGTACACCACTAGCGCCACCCCATTCATTTATTTTATTTATTAATGACGGCAGGTCATTATTACCTACAATTTTTCCAAATGACATGGCCAGATTCTGCCCTCGAATCGTCAAAAAAAACATTAATGGTCAATAATTATTAATTTGTGAAAATTCCTTTTATAATTAAATAAAATATATCGCAACAATTACATTTCTCTAGAACTAGCGAGGAAAAATCACAAAAAAATATGAATGTGAGTTGTTATTTTTGTTTGTTTTTATAATTGGTAGGTACATTTTGCATTGGCGTTTGGATACACGTATAGTATAAACGCTTTTTTTAGCGCTTATGGTCAGATATTAACGAAAAATATAAATTAAAATAATGCACGACGGTCAGAATTATTGTTTTAGTATGTATAAGATTCACGATTATCGCAAACAAGGCTTTTTATGCACAGCACTAAATGATCACGTTACTTTACGCAAGCATAAGGTACCTAATCCTATTGAAGACTGCGTGTATCCGAAATTGCATTTACGTTTGAAGCGCCATCTGTTTTTTGGAACTGTCACTATTTCTACCTTCCTACATTACCTACCGGCTGCTTTAATAATCAAAGGAATTCAACATTTTGGCGCCAACCGCAAGTTCTTTGAAAATACTATGATTGAATATACTTTTGTTTAGTGTCCGAAATAGTATGATGAATAATATGATGTAATTATTATAACTTGTAGAAAATGCGAGTATCCGTATGTATGCGAGTATATTGCATAGCAATTTTTTATTAAAAAATCATTGCTATTAAAAACGGTTAGGCGCATTTTGTTGCAAATTGTTATGCTGATATATGATTCTCTAGCTAGTTCTCTGATCATAAAACTTAAACGAATATAAAGACATAATTATAAGCTTTAATATGACGTATTGTTTGTCGATGACCATGAATATTTTTTCCAGGGCACAGCTCCATACAAGTTTCGGTCATGTCCTTTCATTTCGATATCTTTAACAGTTACTGAAATAAAGGGTCGTCACACACGGGTACTGCAATCTAAAAAATTGACCGAGCGCATCACGTAATACAGTCAACCACCCAGTTAAGCTCGTTTGTGTGTGTTTATGCTTTGCATGCGTTTTATTTGCGTACAACCACAGTCGAGTCGGAGATCGTCACGTTGCGAAGGGACAGCGAGTGTTCCGTGGCGGCCGCTCGAGAGAGCTTCTCCATATCGCTGGGAAGCTTGGAGGAAGCGGTCCGGTGCCTGGATGTTGCTATCGAGTCGCCAACTTTTGCCACGATAGGGAAGAAACCCGCCGTGCCCAAGCGGCGACCCGTCTCCATGTCAGGTGAGGAATATAACGAGTGTTTAGTGGTATCAATACATCACGTTATGTACTATGCATTGCTTATATATTGTCCGCACTAGGCTAGGTTGTCTGCTATGATCTGATTTTTATTGTTAACTACTAGGCGCTCACGGCTTTATGGCGTGACCCCTCCTTAAAGGGGTAAATTATTTCCTCAGGGGTTGAATTTTCAAAAATCTTCCGATGGTTATGTCATGATAGCTGGTGTAAGTATGGCAAGACCAGCTCGCTCCGACCAATGGTTTGAGCTACACAGGTGAATGATCAGTCAGTCAGTCACCTCTTACCGATGTCTGTTATGCATTCCTGCAATTGACAATGTTCAATGCAATTTACAACATGCTGCTTTGGTGAGTTGTTGGGCGCGAACACAAAAATGTTTCTTAAAAAAAATTGATTCAAAGATGCGGAATTATAATCGAGTTACTAACAACAACAAGTATTGAAATGTATAAAACAAATATTTACCACACCAACTTGAAACCAGAAAACGTTTATCGTTTCTTTATCACGATTTTTTCTGAGCATAAGGCGACAATACAGAGGCTATTATAGTAACACTAAAACGTCGGTCGGTTTAATTGACAGCATCAGTGTGGTCCCGTCGAGGATCATCCAGCTCAGTGGGCAAGCCGCCGCCGCCAGTGCGGCGATCTTCGTCCATCTCTCGGCCACAGCGACCGCCGTACCAACAGGTCAGTAGCTTCTAACTTGCTATACATTTTTTTTTAAACTTCAGCGGGTACATTTGTTTTTCCCGCCAGTACATTTAACCGGTTAATGGGGTGCCTGGGACATTGCTCTTGAATCATCCTCCTACCAATCCATTAAATACTTTTCTACATTGACAATAATTCTGTCGATTCCACAAAGAGTCAAATCTGGTCTGTAGATGTTTTGGCGCGTGAGCGTGCGCCATTTTAAGTTGAGAACTGAGGATTCTCTATCTGAAAAATTGCAGGCCCCTTATTCTATTGTATATACGTATTGCATTTTTTTTTTCAACAATATACAACCTCTATCGAAGTATTGCCCATAAAATCTATGCAAGACAATAGCACTAAAGCTAAATCGATTTATTATTTATTTATGATCTATTAAAATCATACTTTTACAGACTTGTGCTTGGAATTTCATCGTTATTTGAAATATATTTGCGTTTTGAAATATTTGTTTAGTCTCTTGTATATTTAAGTCACTTTTATCTGTCCGTACAAAATGCAATGTATTTCAGGCTAACATGTCGGGTTCCCAAGTGAACACCAATGATACGGATCACTTGCCACCGCCGCCCGCTTTCCTTTTACAACCGGAGAGTGATACTAGTAACGCAGGTGAGTCTTGAAGCAACATACAGTAGTAGTAGGAATTTCAGTCGAATTGGAAAACAGTATAAAATCGAGTCAACGCCATTTTGATTCTTGAACGGGCCAGTTCTTACTTTGTCATATCAATGTTAAGGTTAAATACAAACGTAAGACGTACCTTTGTTACCCCACACCATAAACTAAATTGGCAAAAAAATGTTAATTGGTCAACTATTCTCATCAGCCGTTATTGGCTTCCGTGAAAAATTCCCAGTTCGCACGAGGTAAAGGGAACCTAAGTCTGCGCAAAACTGCTTGCAAAACTTAGTTTTACATGATTTACATCAATCACACACTTGTATACACTTACCCCCTTATTCACAAACGTAAAATAGTAATAGTAAAACGTAAAACGTAAGCGGTGGAATAAATCTGTTTTGTCTCTGTTTGTCATCAGTAATTTGACGTTTGGAGGAAAGAGACAAAACGGACAACAACTATTGCACCGCTATTCCACGTTTATGAATGAGAGGGTTAATATGCACAATGCACACTATTTCAGCCCACCAAAGCATAAACGTAGCGGAAACCGTGAAGCAGTTGACTGAACTGAAGCACATGCCCGCTTCTCCCGCGCTTGTTCGACGCTCTGCTCAGAACCCGCCGCAACCGCAGAACCAGAACCAAAACCAGCCCCAGACTTACGGCAACCAGCAAAGCCCCACTCAGCTCAGCACATTCCAGCAAGCGAAGAGCAACTTCTCGTCGAGCGTGAGTCTGAACAGCACGGGCAACCTGAACCCGATATACGGACAGACGGGCAACAGGATCATGGCGTACGTCGAGAACTCCATGCTAGTGAGGAAGAACAGCTTCAACAGCTCCAATTCGGATCTGTATAGCGGAAATTCAGGTGAGCGACAAAACAATTGTCACATCATAACTATACTATCGTTGTTGTATCGATACCTTTTCAAGCTCGGGTCTCCTCTGAGAATTGAGGGGAGGCATTGTACGGGAGGGGAGACTGAAATCAAAATATTAATATTCGTCATTTATTTTTAAAATAAGAATATTATTAATAAACAATACGGTGAAAACTGATTTAATCGACCAAATACCTTATAAAAATGTCATATGCATTTGAAGTAGGGCTCTTCTGTCTCTTCGCAAAAAGAAAGTATACTATGGCATGACATGACTACACGTTGACGTCATAGTCACAGCTGTCTCTGTCTAATCAGAATTATTAAAATGTTATTTTTTTTTATATTTTGATCGATTTGATCAGTTTTTACCATTCCATTTAGCACTTATTCTATGTAGTTTAAAAAAAAACATTATTTTGAATTCAATCAACTACCTATTTTTTCATTTCTAAGTTGTGGACTTTGACTAAACCTCTCTTCTGAGTGGACACCCGTGCCCAGCTGCCGGACACAAGGGATTGAGACAATCCACAATACAATCGAGCTTACTGTTTTATAGGCGGTATTTACGGCGAGACCAAAGGATCACCGGTCGGTTCAACGCCGTCGACGCCGAGTTATGGAGAAACCAACACATTCTCGAGCTTTGGCCCACGAGTCACGACCAACGATTCACATTATGGACAGACTGGTATGAGCACAGTGATATATCTACAAGATAGTGCGTAGTGAAACTTTAACGTATTAGGTCGTGTTAAGAAACTAGTACTGTAGTCGTGGTGAGACAGTTTCGCGTAGCTCAGTGGAAGAGCTCCCAGCCGCGATAGCTGGGGGACGTGGGTTCGAGTCCCACCGCGAGTGAAATTTTGATGCATATTTAAATTTATAGTACTGTAATTTATACACTGTTTTCACAAATTGCTGCTGCTTCACTGGATTTTTTTACAAGGACTGAATTACGTAAACCCTCAAAGTAGTTGGGTAAAATTTCCTCTAAATATTACACGTATTAATAACGCGTCTTTAGTGTGTAACGTTCATTGCAGGCTTCAAACTCCAACAAGAGAAGTACGGTAGTGGCAAGTGCATCTACGCGCAGCCGTCACAGCTTTCCCCGGGCCCTCTGGTGCGGCGGCTGACGGCGCGCTCGCACAGCGCGGAGAGGCACCACACTGAGCGTGAGTACACCACTCTATTAGATACTTATATTGAACTTCATGATAACTCTTCAATTCCAACCACTTTTTTGAAGCTGGTAAAGTATTTAGGCATTCCGCCCGGAACCAGTACAATGGGTTTGGTATGTCCTACTGGCTGTCTGATAGGCGGCTAGAATACCCACTAAAACCCAGCGGGTGCTATCCTGGGATGCCACAGGATTGCACACTACTGTGACTTGGCATTCGGCTTAAACTTCATAGGCCCTGCTATGCTCTCTTTCGGTACCTTACCTTGGACATTCATGCCACCGCCGCTCGTTGTACAAGTTGTTCCTTATCACTGCTTGTCCTTGCTTGGCCAAATCGCACACGGTCTCTACTCTCCATATTCCGCCATTCGTGCCACGAGTGCGTGTTACGTCCGCGATGTGTCATTGAAGGCAACCTGCGGCAGTGTTACTCCATTGAAAACAAAACTGTGCGCAAAGTGGGAGTTACGCGAAAATGATATAGGACAAATAATAATCGAAGGGCAAATAAATAACCTACACGTTATATTTGTTTCTATAGATTAGGGCAAATAAATAATCTACACGTTGTATTTGTTTTCGATAGATTGTAGGGCAAATAAATAATCCACACGTTGTATTTGTTTCGATAGATTATAGGGTAAATAAATAATCCACACGTTGTATTTGTTTCGATAGATTATAGGGCAAATAAATAAACAACACGTTGTATTTGTTTCGATGGATTAGGGAAAATAATGATCTACACGTTTTATTTGTTTCGATAGATTATAGGGCAAATTAATAATCTACACGTTGTATTTGTTTCGATAGATTAGGGCAAATAAATGATCTACACGTTGTATTTGTTTCGATAGATTAGGGCAAACAAATGATCTACACGTTGTATTTGTTTCGATAGATTAGGGCAAACAAATGATCTACACGTTGTATTTGTTTCGATAGATTAGGGCAAACAAATGATCTACACGTTGTATTTGTTTCGATAAATTAGGGCAAACAAATGATCTACACGTTGTATTTGTTTCGATAGATTAGGGCAAACAAATGATCTACACGTTGTATTTGTTTCGATAGATTAGGGCAAACAAATGATCTACACGTTGTATTTGTTTCGTTACAGACGGCGGTCTCATAGCGAGCCTGAGCGCTAAGCTCGCCCCGCAGCTCTCCCCGCGGACGACCAGGCGAGGGACCTCCACCATAACCACTGCCGATTCACCGCCTAAAGGAAAAGGTACAAAACGAACGTGCTGAACCAAAAGTTGTCACTTGTCGGGTTATACTCTATGTTCAGGAATAGAGGTTATTTTTGGCTGAATTCTTTTTTTAACTAATAACGGAGCATATAGCA
This sequence comes from Coenonympha glycerion, assembly GCA_963855885.1. Taxonomy (NCBI): domain Eukaryota; kingdom Metazoa; phylum Arthropoda; class Insecta; order Lepidoptera; family Nymphalidae; genus Coenonympha; species Coenonympha glycerion. The sequence goes on from OY979631.1 coordinate 11,317,750, forward strand.
TGTGGGACCGATGGAGGATTTAGGTACTGAGTACTTACCCCCGCTCTAAAAATCGCAGATCTCCCACTAGGATAATGATATAAGATGGACTAATGATATAAGATGATGGTTGGGAGCCGCTAGATCCAAGTGATGAAATGAAGAAGCTGATTGAAAAACCTTTCAGGAGACCTATGTATAGTTGATGACTCTCATAAATATTTATAATTGTACATCGCCGGTAATCATGATAATGCAATCCTCATAGCCAATCGGTGTCTACCATGTGGCTACGCTGCGCAACCGATGCAAAAATTTACCCAAGATGTAACTTCGTCAATGCGATAGGTACTTTGGTTGAATCGCACAACAGCTGTGGACATCCATCGGCTGGAACGAACTAACTTGTAGTGCAAAACAGTGGCACTCTACTTTTTTATTTTTGCTGCTTTTTGCTGCAAAGTACTTATCGCATTGACGAAGTTACATCTTGGGCGCTGGATTGAAGTTGAAAGGAGTGCCCACAGAATTGAAGTTTTATATGCACTGGTGTCGGTTACGGTAATGCTAACAGTGTTGCGAGTTAAACCTCTGTATAAAAAAAAACATCACAACTCGTATATACAGTAGGGTCGGTAACAGTAACAGTGTCGTGAGTTCAATGATTTTTTTCCATCTCAAAAATGCCCAACACACCTAAAGATGTAATTAATCACGTCAATAATTGTGTGCATCCAGGGATCCCCGCGGCGGTGCAGCCAGCGTTCCTGGACAAGCTGTCGGCGACCCTGCAGAACCAGCGCCGGCAGATGAACTCGTCGCGCGCCTCGTCCGTGCGCGACCGCATCAATGCGCACGCGCAGGTAAACGACGGCGCCGACGACTCTGACGGCTCTACCTCTGTACAGCTCTAGAGCTCTTGTAGTGGCGACTTAGACTATAGATATTTCAAGCCACCATGACACGCCAACTCTGCCAAACACCATACGAATCGAATGAAACATAGGCGATTTTGACTGAGTGGGGCGTGTTTATGTGGATTGAAATATCAGATATACGGAGTTAAGTTTACCTTCAAAATAAGAACCTGCGCCTTATGAGTATCGCGATGTAGGGCGATCTGAACATAACTGGGAGGAGGAATATCGCCTGTCCTTGGTAGAAGTAAAATATCGAGTAATTGAAAAAAAAATTGAGTACATAAAATACCGTATTGCTGTAGGTTATCTTAGGTTAGTGTGCTTCTATCTAATCTATCTAAAACTTACCAACTTACATATGCCTCAGTCACGCACTTATATTACCCAAACAAATGCTAAGTGGATGCCGGGTCCTCATATGAAGGGTATATTTTTACTCAAGTTGTAAGCGATGATAACTGGCCAGCAATTTAGTTAGTAATATAGATAACTGGCCAGCAAGTCCGCTTATCGTTTGGTTGAGGTATTTAATTCAAATAATCTGCTCCCCGCTGGTCATATACATCCAGTTTCATCTACTCATTTAGAATATACAAACAATACAATACAGTTCGCACAACGTAAGCATATTGCTCTGATAACTGCGCAAGATTAAATTACAGTAAACATCCAGTAGCTAATGCAAATGGCTAGGGCGTATAGTTTGTGTATGTCCTCAGCCAGTTTTTGAATAAGACGGTTGCATCTTTTGCTATATGATTTGCGACTAAATCTATCATCCTTTGACTTTTATTGAGTCATTAAAAAAATATTCCGACGAATTGAGAACCTCCTCCTTTTTTTGAAGTCGGTTAAAAATATACGAACTCAGTCATGAGTCATAACGGACCTCTTTTTTGCTCACATGACAGGAAACTGCTCTGGTGTTGTTTAGCAGTAAAATAGGGGTTCAATAGTCGATACTTATTATCGACTGCAGTTAAGGAAATTACATGATAAAATATTATAAACCATCCTAATGATTTGTATTTCAATATGAAATGACTCAAATTGTTATCTGTGGCTCGTTTACGTTCGATACTTTCTTAAATACCGCTCTTCTTCGTCATCGCTGTTTGTATCTGCGCGGATTTTTTAGACGCACGCCTTCAGCGCTGAACGGTTTCGTTACGGTGTGCGAGCTGTCTCACTAACACAGATAAATAAACATACATGTGTTTGACTCCCCTAGCCGGACCCGCGGGTGTGTCACACGTCTCTGATGGAGCAGATCAAGCGAGGCGCCACGCTGCGCCGCAACAAGTACTGCAACGATCGCTCCGCGCCCAAAATACGCTAACTGTACACCTATCCATTATATTAGTGAAGAAACTGTGTAAACTGATGATCGATCGTGTTTTGACGATTACGGTGAACTATAATACAACACAAAAGTTTCTAGCGCGTCTAAAAATCTACTATCCTTTACACTACGGTAGTTTGAAAGGGATATTGTCATTAGAAATAGTTCTGTCCCTTTTCTAACTATACCAAAGTGAAAGTGAAAGAAGATAATATGTATACGTGCTAAATTTAGAAACTCTAAAATCGGTACTATTTTGAAGAATTATAATCCAATTTTAATGCCTTTTCACACGGTAGTTTTGGAGAATCTCTAATATAATTGGCCACGTCTAAAAACCGTGGTGTCCCTTTCCATGGAGAACATTTTGAAGACGATGGCAAACCCATGAGTAAATATTGGCAATCTTTGATCATGCAAACTGAAGTTTTGTTGTATTATAGTTTCTTTTTTCTTTTTGTAGTAATTGATCTATGCACTACATTGATCACTAACAATTTATTCAATTTAATACTTACATTACCGTTCCTATATCGATAAATCGATAACTTTGAAGGATTTGAACATTTTTATCAATCAACCAAAATACTTATTGAAAACCATCATTACATATAACATACGCACAAAATATTAAAACTAAACAAAATTACGCTATGTAGGCAGGCAATGCGAGCAACTAAAAAGTCTGATCGAAATAGATATTTTAATCAAACTGTCCAATGTTATTTGCAGACGATAAACTGCTTTAAATCTTGATTTATTATAATTTTAGTGCGATTGTACGGATATTTTAAAACGAATATTACAAGAGCTTAAGTAACTGTTCCTTACTTCCGAAACTAACATTGGTGTAGTTTCAATCACTTTGTGAAAGATTTTAAGGTGAAACCACAGAGTCACTAATTGTCATAAGTGTTTAAATATTATAAACGGAGCAAAAAAGTTCTCGTTTTATAACTCGAAACAATGTGTGTACATTGTCCACCTTAATAATAAATGCAGTACGACTCATTTTGACTATAATAAATAGCCTGACCAGGAAAAAAAACCTTTATTGGAGGGCGTCACATTTAAGTAAGAGTTTAAAAAAATATTAGTTTCAGTTTTCTTCGCAATATGGCGGCTGTTTTTCTTTCTTGATCAGACTTTTTCGTTGCCATTCTTTTTACGTGTCCCTTTTATTAATGAGGTGGCTGATATTATGGGTAATAAAACGTCCAATGTCTTATGTATGAAAATTTTACTATTTTCATTTCTATAAGATATTTAATTGTAATAACGATTTTAAAAAGCTCTCGAACGCATTGACGGAAATCTCGTAATAATTAAGAATATTTAATACTATTAATACACTTGAGACAATATTGTAGAATCGTATATGATAATCTGACATATCTTATAAGAGGATACTGAAAGCATATCGAAAAGAATATGTTAAAACTAATATCAGTGTTTAATAATCTGTGTTTTGTATACAGTTTTATTGATAGTATTGTTGTCTTTAGATGTTATTAAAGTATCGGGTACCTGCTTTTTTCTAATCGATTCCAATGCGTTGATTCTGTTTTTGTATTTTTATCTCATACCTAAATTGGCAAGTATAAACATAGTGGTATACAATGGAGATCATAACTGCCATTTTATCATACCAGATGGCGCATCATTGCCATGACTATGATATAGCGTTTTAAAACTATCAAACATTTTAATTTTATACGTAACGAATTTTTATAACCGTTTGATAGTTTATAAGTTTATAACATAAAAGGTTGCAGAAGGCCACATGCAAATAAAACGATAGCTATTCATAATTTAAAATCGCTCTTTGCGATGAGTTTTGTGAAGGAATGGATCCCCATTTCATTGAATATGCAAAAAACCAGATTACTTTACAATGTTGTAGCACCAAGTTGAAGCCAAATACACTTTCTGACAACGGAATATGGATTGCGATTTGTGATACGGTGCGGATATAGCAACGTACAGTTTGTAAATGTGTATTGGCCCTGTAATTAACTTGAACTATGACAATTAAAACAGACTTGTTCAGTAGATTAATATTATTATTTTCTGTACTAAAACTTTCATTGCTTGCCATTAAGAGTATTTTAATCGCTGGTCGAACTTTGTTTGTATTGTTGGACACGTCTGTTTCACGCTATATTAGACCTTTTTGACTGCTAAAGTCTATATTATAAAATTGATGAAGTTGCTATTTTCAAAATTGATGTCCTAAAAAATATAACTAATGACTGAAAGTGACTCGTAACAATTGTAAACTGTGTTCTTCGAGCCTTCCCATTTTAACCTTTTGTAAACTTATTTAAGGCTTTTTAGATTGATATTTAAAACGTGTATAAATAAAAATGAATGAAATGTGTTTTGAAATAATATAACACAGGTTCATTTCAAATAATTCCATTAATGATCGTCGTTAATTTAGTTTGAAAGATTAGTATAATATTTTCTAAGTATTGCAAATATTATAATGACTGTATAAATGTTAATCAATGTCTAAAGAAATAATTTTCAGTTTGATTTTTTAAGTTATTTCATAAATACTTCTACTAGTGACTTGAAACGTGATTTCTGTGTAGCTTTCAATTTGTTATTTTTACTTTTTAATATTAAGTATTAGTATCAATATTAATTATAGAGAATTTATGTCCATAAATATAACACTGCATAGCGCATAGCCATTTCGAATAGTAACTTTTTTAATTTCTCATGAAACTTTATTTTTCTTTCTATTCCTAAGTATAACGCCAGAATTAATAATTTATAAATAGTTAATTATTACATAAGTAACACCCAAATAAATGAGTAGTTAGGTAAATGTGAGAGGAGGCTAAATCTTATTTATTATTTTTTTACGCGAATAGATCACAGTATTTATGTAATAGTATCTTGTAGACATTTGTTCCTCATACTTTGTAATGCGTGCTTTATTTTTTATATTAAAAAAATCTTTATTTCTTTGTTTCTAGATGGTCTAAACTTTAGTACCACAGATGATAAATGGTAGATATTAAGTGTGGTTATAAAACGGTAGCTTTCCGACATATCGCATATACACTATACAGCAATAAAAGAGAAAATAATATCGGTGGTTGAATTTTATATGTTTTCCGCGCTTAGGAGTAAACTTAAATGATATCCAGCAATGTATCGGTGTATTCATATTATATCAAAAAATATAGTCCAGTTAAAGACATAAAGAAAATATGGTAATGGTAGATTTTTCGAGAAAGTTTGTTACTACAATGTGTTTAGGTAAACGTTTGCATATTATGTAATTGATCAATTGGTGAAAATAAACGAATATTGTCTAAATATCTCTTTCATTTATTTCGTTACTAGTCCTATCGTAGCCATAATAAATTTCGATTCGATGGGTAGAACGGAATGAAATTAAAAAAGTGTATGAGAACGATCGTTAATTGGTTAGCTGAGACAGCTGTATTAAACTATGACAAAGAATGGTCATGCCAAAGTAGCTCTATACAAATTTTCGTTTTGCGAGAAATCGGAAGGCACCAAAAGTTGAAATGCCTAGGTATATCTTTATATTTCTTTGTTGATTTTAGTTTTGTTTTTTGTGCACGTCGTTATTTTTATCATTGTTTATAAAAAAATTAGTCAACCACACAATTGCTCACGTGTTTTCTGCACAGACTACTCACTACTGTCATTCTTATATAATTTTTGAATTTTGTTCTATTCGATTCCATCCATCGAATCGAAATCGAAATGGGTCATATAACTAGGTACAGACATTGCATAAAATTACTAAATCCATGGATCCGTACGAGAAACGGATTGTTTGCCTTACTAGAGATAGAAATTTGACATAACTTGTACGGAGCTTATGCCATTGATTCTCTGGTTAGCAAATCGTAGATTTAAATAATTTATTGGGAATCGCCAAAGACTTCTTTTGGGAATCGCCATAAATGGCATAAAAACACAGTAGGTAATTTATATACATATCTAACATTTATTATTTCTTAAATAAAATTAAATTATAGAAACAAAATACTGTACCTATTATTAATTAATTTATTATTAAGATGAATAATCAGTCTTTTCGCAGATATTTTAGCACAATCCGCCACACTTATCGAACTGACTTACAGTATCATTTAATGTATTACAAACTTGTTGTAGTTCACAAATGCCAGACCAATTTTATCATTATTTTTTCAACAAAAAAATCTTTGTAAGTATTTTACACACTAGAATGTTATCCCTATAAATAGGATGATTATTTATAAAAAAGAATAGTCACTGAAACTATGAGCTTTTCGGTGGAATGGCCTAAAAAAATGGCTCACAATTTTGAATCTAAAATTGGTCTTTGGCTCGTAAATCATGACTATTACTAGTACATTAGGGATTAAATATTCATAAATAGAAATACAGGCGATTTAAAGCCTACATATACTTTTAATAAATAAAATTAATAATTATTATTGGATGCGCTAGTTATTGTTTTTATAAATGAACAAGCTTAAATTTGGCTCAATTCCCTATCCTCAGATCCTTTATTTTATAAAATATCCCTCTCATTTCTATAATAATAATCAATCCCAAATCTAAATTAACATATCATGAAGTGCGGTGGAGAAACTCGGGGTGGTTCCTGGTGTTCGAGTCCTGGATGAGCAGCCGGCTATTCCCGACGCAAAGACGACGTGTACAGGGGCCGTACCACCATCTCTTATAGCATTATTATTGTAATACTAGCTGTTGCCCGCGGCTCCGCTCGCGTGAATTACGATTTTTTTACATAATATACCTTCCTACTGGAATTCCTTAATTTTTCGCGGGATTTTGGTGTGATGTTGTACAGAAACCTGTTCTTACTTTGCACGGGTTATCTTGTGGTGATTTTGAAAACTCCTTTTTCTTAATAATAATATAAAGTTTCATTAATACGTAGTTGAAAGATCAAAAGGATGATTTTAACTGTCGATATTTCGACCCAGTGGCACATGTCGTGGTCACTACGTGACCACGACTTGTACCAATGTATCGAAATATCGACAGTTAAAATCGTCCTTTTCATTGTGATTTTTATTCTGAAACCACGAAATATGTCAAAAATTATTAAACCATGTGAAAAGTTGTACTGGTGGTAGAACTCTTCTTTCAGAGTTCGGCCGGGTAGGTACCACGGGGATAAATTATTCTACTAACAATATTCCCCAGCCCAACATAATATAAGAGTCTTTTAAAAATCTTTGCTTCATCTCAATACAATCCAAAACATCAGAATGGACAATGGCTATATATTTCTTTACGTATAAAAAGACCTTAGATGACAGTCAGTCGGTTAGGATCGATTCGATAAGACCTAAGAGTTAAAAATATTTGTGAACCATTATCTTACCCTTTCCATATGCGGATGATAAAGTTTAAATCTGTTCATGTGTTAACAGTGTCATCTTAATATAAAGTCAGGAAACAGAAAGTACCATGACAGTTAATTTTTATTAAAAAAAATTCGGAAGTACCTATCTCAGAGTTTTACATTCAAGTTCCACATAAATTGTAGAGATGGCGCTATACGGTATAACGTAGCGATAACGCCAGTTACATGATTTTCGTTCACCCTAAAAGTGAAAATTTTTAAACCATACAAAATCTCCTGCTAAGCCTATTTATTTACGGCTGTAAGGGTACTCCAGTCTTACTTGAGCCCTACGTCCTAGCCCTAGGTTCTTTGTGCATTCCGAGTTTCAAGTCACCTACCTACTTGAACTTAAAGGTTCTGATGTCTGTAATTTCTGAACTACAAAAGTGATGATGATAAGATTTGTATGGAATAATATTTAAAGAACCTCCTTTCTAAAAAAAAAGAATGAATGGAATCGGACAACGCGTTAATGAATTATAACTAAAAAACGTTTGGACTTTGATGCCGTCTTCCAGGGAAACCATGATGAATTTCGGGACAAAAAGTATCCTATGTCCTACCTCGGGGTATGAACTATAATCATGTCAAGTTTCATTTAAATCCATCCAGCGGATTAGCCGTGATGCCCGGTCGTGAAACAGACAGACAGACAGACAGACAGACAGACAGACAGACAAAAATTAAACAAATTACAGTTTTGGCTTCAGTATCGACTAAATAGTGTCCTCCAACAAAAATTTTCAAAATATCTTCAATGTACAGAATTCGACCCTTTACAGTTTTATTATAAGTACTAGCTGTTGCCCGCGGCTCCGCCCGCGTGAATTACGATTTTTTTTACATATACCGTAGAATTCCTTGATTTTCGCGGGAGTCTGGTGTGATGTTGTACAGAAACCTGTTCTTACTCGTTGTCCTAGCCGTTTCGGGGAACTCGCCAGAAGAAATACAAGAGAGAGCCAACATTGCCCTAGAAACAATAACTCGTTGGGGTCGGCAAAATAAATTGAGATTTGGCCCTCAAAAGACTCATGCAATGATCATTACACGAAAAAGAAGATTCGGTGCAATAAATGTGGTGATGGACGGGATGAAAATCAGCATTCAAAAGCAAATTAAAATGTTAGGCGTTATTATCGACGATAAATTAAAATTTGGGCCACATGTCGACACAATGTGCGTCAAGCTTACTGAGCTATATAAAAGCTTGGAGCGAGCCGCAAGATGCACATGGGGGCTGAATCCAGACATAATTAGATTAATATATGTATCGGTCATCGAACCGATTGCACTATATGCCGCTAGTGTTTGGGCTCCAGCACTGCAAGCCAAGTTCGTTAGAAAAAGACTGCTAGCAACGCAACGAGGATTTGTCCAAAAAATAGCAAAGGCCTACAGAACGGTTTCACTTACATCAGCATTAGCGATAGCAGGAGTATTGCCACTGGACATACGCATAACAGAGACAGCCCACTTTTATGAAATCAAAAAAGGAATAAGATCTCTAGATTGTTATCCAGACAGACAAGTTGAAAGCTGCATTACATATAGTGAGTTGCCGCATCCTGCTACACTGAGCCCGAAAGAATTCAATATGGTGGGAGAGGAGGATGTAGACAACATCGCAGGAACTCACATTTATACTGATGGGAGTAAAATAGACGACAAGGTGGGTGCAGCCTTATCCATTTGGAGAGATGGAAAGGAGATAAAGTACAGAACTCTCAAGCTAGAACCCTACTGTTCCGTCTATCAAGCTGAACTGCTAGCAATCTGGAAGGCGACCGAGATAGCAGAGAGTTTAAAGGCAACTGAAATTAACATTTTCTCAGACAGCAGAGCAGCTCTGGAAACAATAAAAGACGTTACATCTCTTCATCCGATCGCTTTCCAGACTAGTGCGCAGATCAGTAGACTTAAAAACAAAGGTATAGATGTACGTCTGCACTGGCTGCGGGCCCACGTAGGCACCAAAGGAAATGAGCGAGCGGATGAACTCGCCAAGCGCGCTGCCAAGTTTAAAAGAACTGCGCCCGATTACGACTTATACCCGGTATCGTATGCAAAGAGAATCATCAGGAAGCAATCTATAGAGAAATGGAATGAGTTATACACTGAACAAATAAAGAACAAACCGCTGGAACTTTTTCTTCCTGATGCTACCTTGGCATATCGGTTATCCAAAAAGATAAGATCAGGGGGCCTTTTAACTCAAATCCTCACAGGCCACGGTGGTTTTGGGCAATATCTACACCGTTTTAAGCTACGGGAAAGTCCCTGGTGCGCGTGCGAACCCGATGTGATCGAAGACGTGGTGCATATCATTACAGAATGCCCACGTTTTGGACCGCAAAGGCAGGATATTGCAGCTGAACTAGGAATAGATATAACGAGAAGCAATCTAAAGTATCTAATTTCAGATGAAAAATACAGAAAGAATTTTATAAGATTTTGCGAGTCTGTAGCCAAAGCAGTAGGTAAATCAAATGGCAGCACTGCAAAATGGCAGCCTACGCTAATAGCTTAATAAACTACTAACTAGATATAACAATAAAACTTGCAATGCTGCTATTTGATACTAAATAAAACAATAAAATAATAATAATAATAACATTAATAATTAATAAATTACATTACTAATTTGTAAAAAACCATTGAAAGTAATTCTAATAAAGGATTGAAATAAATTCAAATGGATTCAATATCTAAGAAAAGTGACATAGGTATATAGCATCTATTTTATTCTATGACATGTAACAATTATTTATGAAAACAAACTTATTTTATTAATTAAATATCCAAAACTACTAACGACTAACATTAATATACATTCTATTAAAATTACTTATACTAAAACTAACATCTATTAATAATTTATTATAATTTTGACGGAGCACTTAGATGCTCTGATGAGTGTTGCTCACAATCGTAAGGCGCGAAAGCTACCACAGGAATTTTGCAGTAACCTACCAGGTCACGACCATCGTGAGTTGGCACTTCTTCAGAGCAAAGTTCGCATTAAAAAGGTCTCTGCCTATAGCAGAGAATAACTAAGTGCGATACATATAAAAAAAAAAAAAAAAAAAAAAAAAAACCTGTTCTTACTTCGCACAGGTTATCTTGTGGTGATTTTGAAAACTCCTTTTTTAATAAAAAATATAAAGTTTCATTAATACGTAGTTGGAAGATCAAAAGGACGATTTTAACTGTCGATATTTCGACCCAATGGCACAGGTCGTGGTCACTACGTGACCACGACTTGTACCAATGTATCGAAATATCGACAGTTAAAATCGTCCTTTTCATTGTGATTTTTATTCTGAAACCACGAAATATACTTATCAAAAATTATTAAATCATGTGAAAAGTTGTACTGGTGGTAGAAATCTTCTTTCAGAGTTCGGCCGGGTAGGTACCACTGGGATAAAATACTCTACTAACAATATTCCCCAACCCACCATTAAAAATCTTTGCTTCATCTCAATACAATCCCAAGTATCAAAATGGGCAATGGCTATATATTTCTTTACGTATAAAAAGACCTATGACGGTCAATCGGTTAGGACCAGTTAAGACCTGAGAGTTAAAAATATTTGTGAACCATTATTTTACTCTTTCCAGGTTGCGGATGATAAAAAAGACGTGGCATTCTGGGAATGTCCACAAAAGTGAAAACTTTAATCTGTTTATGTTTCAACAGTGCCATCTTAATATAAAGTCAAGGAACAGTACATTACATGACAATTAATTTATTATTAACAAAAATTCGGTAGTACCTATCTCCAAGTTTTACATTCAAGTTCCACATAATTTGTAGAGATGGCGCGATACGGTATAACGTGGTGATAAATTCATGATTTTTGTTCACCCTAAAAGTGAAAAATCTTAAACCATACAAAATCTTCTGCTAAGCATATTTATTTACGGCTGTAAGGGTACTCCAGTCTGACTTGAACCCTTACGTCTTAGCCCTAGGTGCTTGTCCATTCCGAGTTTCAAGTCACCTACTTGAACTCATCGATAAAGGTTTTGATGTATATAATTTCTGAACTACAAAAGTGATGATGATAAAATTTATACGGAATAATCTTAAAAGAACCTCCTTTCTAACAAAAAAGGAATGAATGAAATCGGACAACGGGTTAATGAATTATAACTAAATACACATTTTGACTTTGATGCCGTCTTCCAGGGAAACCATGATGAATTCCGGGACAAAAAGTATCCTATGTCCTACCTCGGAGTATGAACTATAATCATGTCAAGTTTCATTTAAATCCATCCAGCGGATTAGCCGTGATGCGCGGTCGTGAAACAGACAGACAGACAGACAGACAGACAGACAGACAGACAGACAGACAAAAATGAAACAAATTACAGTTTTGGCTTCAGTATCGACTAAAAAGTGTCCTCCAACAAAAATTTTCAAAATATCTTCAATGTACAGAATTCGACCCTTTACAGTTTTATTATAAGTATAGATAGATATAGATTGTTTTAAAATTTCCATACTGGCACTGTATGAAAATGTCAAAACAATATTACAATAATACTGCTATAAGAGATGGTGGTATGGCCCAGGTCAGTGCAGTGCTATTCCCATAGAATTTATCCGTTGGTGCCTAATCCCTGAGCCATAATTTAAAACAGTCCGTTTATAATCGAATCAATGAACCAGCTCATCCAAAATTATTTTTTACAAAGAATTAAAATACTATGCAACAATACAATACTTTGTACAAATATAAAACTTTAAATTTTAAAATACTCATATTTGTTTGTAATCTATTTATTTACTAACTAATCTTTTACACGTTATTTTCTATATTAAGTATTTTGGCAGTATGTAAGTATTACTCGGTAGAATCGTTTAAATTATTTTAGCCATATTTTGCAACCTGTTGCTAGATATTATGATTTGATCTGAGACTTTATTTCTATTCAAATGCCTGCCGTCCTTTAACAAAGTCCCGTTCATGTACTTAACTATAATATAAAACAAATCAACAGGTTTAAAGATTTTAAAATCAACTTTTTTTTACACACAAACTTTCCTTAATGTCGAAGAACAAGCATCCAAACGATCAATTCTATGATGGCAATGAGGGTAGGTATATTTAAATGCTTAAACAGTTTTAAGAACAAAAAAGTTTCTCATGTGTTGTCTTTGCTTAGGTACCTGCAATTTGTATCTTGGAATTTTATTCCTGGATTTGATTTGAAAGGCATTTTAGCTATCTAGTTACCTATGATGCGGCGTTCTGCATGCTTCTGAAATAGACCAAATTTTGGACATTATTATTTACTGCTTTCAAAAATATACTTTTCTCAAACATGCTTGGAAACATGAGCATTATTTTGACATATTCTTCGAAATAAATCGAACTTGCTGTACCGGCCAATCAGCGACTACCAAAAGTATGAAAATCCATTTTTAAGTCTTTATTATCATAAAAAATTAACATAATAGCTACAATAACTATAATAACTATTAGAAACATGAATTTCAATTTCATGTCAAGTACTAAAGCAATACGTAAAATTCCTAAGTATAAGTATAATTGAATTTAATTAATAACTTACTTCTTGGCACACTTTTTAATGTTGACTTCGATAAACTATCGCTGTCTTCAGATTCTGAACAGACTTGGAAACTTGTTTCTGAAACAAAGAATAATTTTTTTTCAATCGACCATTGAATTGAAAATAATAAATTGTCTGGAACCTGATATTTTCTCACAGCATACTTAGTTACCTGTATCGTATCTCTGTTTCATGTGTCTATTCGGCATGTCTTGGTTCTCTACGTGGCCAAATGTGCGGAACCCCACCGCGAACTGTGCATAGGGACTTATTTCATACAGTTCTGAAATGAAAATGAAACAATACGTAAGTAGGTAATATCCTATACAAACAAGACAGTAAGTTTGCTAATGTCGCCGTGATGTTGTCGTTCTCGGACTTGTCATCGGTGATCGAGTAGCGGAATTCAGTGAAAGTGGGGGCCAAAAACAAGAAGTGCGTCATACCATGCTTGCTGTTGTTCCGCACGTGAATGGGCGCGCTGTAGATCCTGTTCTGCGCGTTGAGCGCGTTCTCCTTCACGTTGGTTAGGTTGCTGTGTTCGCCGTGATGTTGTCGTTCTCGGACTTGTTATCGGTGATTGAGTCGCGGAACTCGGTGAAAGTGGGAGCCAAGTACAAGAAGTGCGTCATACCATGCTTGCTGTTGTTGCGCACGTGAATGGGCGCGCTGTAGATCCTGTTCTGCGCGTTGAGCGCGTTCTCCTTCACGTTGGCGAGGTTGCTGTGTGACGTGTTCGCCGTGACGTTGCCGCTCTCGGACTTGTTGTCAACGGTTATCGAATCGCGGTATTCGGTGAACGTGTTATTTCTGCAAAAAGATACAGAAACTTACAGGAGAGAACCGAGGATTGCATTTTTAAAAATGGCATTGTTTGAACTCTGCTTTCGTATAGCGATTTGATTTTAAAATGTCTCTTTTAACGTGTTTCAAAATATTTCTAGCCTTTTCACAACTATACCTGTGGTGTGCAAAGGTGTCTGACACTCTCCCTTTCCACAGGTACCTTTGTGAAAGTAAAATATATTTTTAAGCTAAATGGATGGAGCAGTGGTCGAATTGAACTTTTTCACGAACCGGAACGCTGTACCTTCAATGCTTCTATTATTTTTTTGGACTTTTTTACGAACCGGAACGCCATCCCTTCACAGTACTCCTATTAATTTTTTTTAAATATTAGGTCTTTTAACTATGCGGATAAAGTATTTTTTATCTATTGGAAGAGGCACTTGGAATAAAAATGTACGATCTCAATTATGTAATACCAGTGTTCGGAACGCTCTGAGAATAATTTTCACGAAACGGAACGCTGATTTCACGAACCGGAACGCCGTTCCGGTGCGTTCCGGTCCAATTCGAGCACTGGGATGGAGTAAATATTGAATGAATAACTCACCTCTGCCTTTTGACTAAAATGTAAACGCAGCATACAAGGCAGAGAGCTAATAGTATGGAGCTGACTACAATCACCAGCAGGTTCAGGTCGAATAATTCGGATGGAGGCCCCACTTCACCTGGAAAATACGAACTTTGGAAACTCAATAAATAAACGTATGAAATACCTACCTATGCTAAATAATACAATCTTACTTGTCGAATATGACAATATTTTTTATTACTTGAAGGAGGTTGAAGTTTGATAGATTCTAGATAAAAAACTCAACCCAACTCCCAAACAAGCTCAACTGAACTTACTTCCATCTTCGTTCTTGGTAGCATAGTTATAGGTCGTTGTGACGCTACCGGCCTCGTTGGTAGCGGTCACTCTTAGCTGGTACCACGTAGCTGGCGACAGAGCAGAAATGGCGAAGGAACTAGCTCGGTAGCCTGAATACAGTGGCACATTCCAGGATGGATCTGTGTATGTCTGGAACAAGGGAAGAGAAGGGAATCACTTATAACCCACTTAGTTGTAAACCTGTCAATAATTTTTAAGCGAGATTGGAAATACCCAGTCCGTTTTTTTGAGACTTAGGTATGTCCATTATCTCTACAAGTTAAAAATTATACTGATATACCTACTATCGCTTGGAACTGGGAATATTTGTAAAAATGATGGAACTGGTACTTTGTTAGGCCCACCATTCCAAGTAAAGTCAGGCATCATGTGAAATACTTAAATTGTCATTCGTAAGTTCATTTAGTAAGGTAGGTTTAGATAATTCTCACCAGAGTGTTGTGAGCTCGGATCCAACCCCTGGAGCCTAAAACCCTGTATTCGACATCCCAAGTCCTCAACTCGCAGCCAGCGTCGTCCCATCCCGCGAGCTGGATATAGATGTGGGAACAATTGCTCCAGAACCATTCGTTTGTTGTCGGTGGTATGGGCGCTGCAGGAATTCAAAAATTGTGAACTTTCAGCATATTATCAACAACTAATCTGATGATTTTCAAGTTGCGGTCCAAAGATTTTTAAAGCACTTAAGGGTTTTGAAGTTGCTTACCTCCTCCTAAAGTGCTGACATCCAAATAAGCAGGTTGTGAAGTTCCAACCTTATTGGTAGCCGTGATTCTAAGAGAATATTTCGTGCCACATTTGAGGCCTGTCAGCGCGTGTTTCTGCACACCAGACAGATTGGACAATTTGTTGGCCATTTGATTGGGCGACCACGCCTCTTGCCAGGGACCACTCGCTTCTTTCCATGTTAGACTGTAGGCTGTAAAAAGGTATATTGAAACAAATATGAAGCCAAACTTAATAAAATACAATACCGATTGTTGGGTTGGACTTACTAATTTTCTGGCTAGAACTTCTGTTGCTAACTGCGTAATATGGCTGTTCCCATTCAACCAGTATGGAGTCCTTGTATGGAGTAGCCCTCAGTACTGGCGCTTCGGGAAGAGGTAGAACTACGACAGTGTATTCCACAGAGTCAGAGCCGTAGAGATTTTTTGCGAGGCAGGTGTAGTTTCCACTTAATGATTGGTCTATGTCTGAAAGATAGAGATTTTCATTTTCAAGAAATTCAAGAAATTTCAATCTGTCCCCTTCACTATATACACAGTAGATTTGAAAATAATTTTGTAAACGGAAAATATAAACTTGATCATAATAATTCATTATGAAGGTAGGAATCGAGATTATGCCTGTTCTAATACTCTCTATGAATATGAAGCATCATGATAAATTCGTAGGACAAAAATTAGATGCAAACTATCAGTGACTCTGATTAAACTTTGAGAACATTTTGCAAACTAAAAGGGTGAAAAACTCACTATTAATTAAAAGGCTATCGTCGTGATTCCTCGTGAACCTTGGATGGTGAGTGATAATGTTGTGTTTGTGGTACCACACGGTGCGCGGCGGAGGCACGCCCACACACTGGCACACCAGCAGAAGAGATGACCCGACACCCACAGATATTGAGCCGCCAAGAGACGCTACCCCTGCTACCACTGAAATAGAAACGATTGAAATTTTTTAAAGGCAAAGTATAACGAGAAGACCAAGGGTGATCGCCTGGTTGTGTCAGATGCAGTGCTTCCAAGGATTTTGTACTGCAACGTCATAAGTCATAACAACATCTTTAGTGGACAAGCAGCTTTGCTTCACAATTACTGCTTTACGGCCGAATATGTGACCCGGCAGCGGTACCTTTTAAGACGGACTTTACAATAAGTCCTACACACGGCAGGATTATTCTTGCTGATTAGTTACTAATTTTATAAATTAGGTATTATCTAGCTTCCCATTTAGATCTAGGTAAATAATATTTGGAGATGAATCTTTCAGTAGGTTTAGGACGTTAGAGCCAATGTCTAATTACAGTGGTGCACCATGTTATTCATGAGAAAACCTGCATGCGTGAGATTTCTCTATTGTAGTGTTACCGAAGAACCGTAAAACTCACACTTGGCCAAGGTAGTGGGTTAAGACTAAAACTTCTCATTGTTGATGGTAACTGGTGGGCTCTTCTTGCAGAGTCCGCTTGGGTTGGTACTGCAGTCTTCTACTGCGCCTAACATCAGGTGAGTGTTAAAAATCGCGCTATTAGGCTGAAAATTGATTGAGATAATGGTGCAGGAACCTCGTTGTACGGGCATCTGGGAGACTCGTTTGCTCGCGGTGCCCTCTCCAACGCTGGTGCTAGCAGTCACCCACGCTTCGTACATTCTCCCCGTTGTCAGATCCTTAACCTCCGCCGTTGTGCGTGCTACGTCCACTCTAATGGTTTGTGGAGAACCGCTTCTAAGACACAAAGTTTTCAGTAACTTTATCTTGAATGATAAATGAACCAAAATATTTTTTCTAATCTTGAAGTCATCATTATAATAGTATTAACACCAAGAGTCTTTTATATACGAGTAGTTTAGTCATTGCTAAGTAATGGTTTTACCTCGTCTTTCGACTTTTGATCAGTTTTCTGGTGATTTTGATGGCTGCTATGGTACAAACGGCAGGGACCACTTTTGGATTTTCTAATTTCTTAATTGATCTAGTCGGAACTCGGATGTTGTTTATAGTTACCGATAGGAGTTTACCAGAATGTACTCAGGCTGAGCTTACCATGAAATGAGTTTTGAAAGTTTTTGAGACTGTAATTGAGCTCTGTCAAATAGTAATACAACAAACTTACCCTGAAGACGGTTTTACGTAGACTGTGTAGTATATAAGTTCTCCATTTGGGTGTTCAGGTTTCTTCCAGCTCACTAGCAGTGATGTTGGAGACAATATGAGAACTTTGATATCTGCTGGTGCATCTGGGACTGAAATGTGAAAGGTCTTTGTTGAAGATAGAGGTATTCCTATCGATCATTAAATATATCATAATTGTTTATGGTTTTACCATCTTGCAACGTGGAACATACAATCGGGTATGAAAACGGTCCAGCTCCATAGTTGGAGTAACCAGCCACTTTGACGGTGTAGTTCGTGTATTTTATCAAGCTCTGAAGGTAGATTTCTGTGTGGAGTGATGTTTGGTTATGCCAAGCACTATCTGAAAGCGGAACACATTTAATATTATTTACATTTGTTAAGTATTAGTGGAGTAGCAAGACTAGCATGTAAAAATTATCCTACCTTCCGTAGCATACAATATGGAATAGCCAATCAATGAGCTTCCTTGCCCGTGGATGGCGATAGGCTGCCAACCAACCCTTAGCGAAGTAGAAGATACTGCCGTGCATTCTACTGATGCTGGAGCATGTTCTGGCGCTACAAATTGTGGAATAAGAAATTCTGATGTTAATATTATGTCATACAATGAAAACGAAAATCCCCTTAAATATGTTGGCATGAAAATCAGATATTATTAATGAAAATCGTTTAGTTTTTATTACCTCCCTCCAACGTATCTTGATACACCGGTAGCGAGAATGGTCCCGAGCCCGCACTATTAAAGGCTGATATTGTAACGGCATATCTGAAATAGACATTTGGATTAGCTATAGTATCCATTTTATGAGACTGTCTGAACTTTATCAATCTCGAAACATTGGAATTCAAGAATGGTGGAAGTATTACCTAGTATTTTTTAGTAGACCAGTAATTGTGGTTTCTTGTTTTGCAGATGATTGAGATACTTTCAGCGTTCGTGTATCGCCATCTTCTGAAACTAAAGATTGATAAAACAATTGACAAAATACTCATTTCTAGAAGAATCTACTATTTTAAGGAGTGCAGAAGAAAAACGCTAATTATTAATGGAATGCTCACCAGAACCAATATTTTGTGGAACAGCTTTTATGTGGTAGCCCATAATAACACCATTGTGATTGTCTTTAGGCGGCGGAGACCACGACAGGTAAAGTTCTCCAGGATTCTGCGTTTGTTCTACTTGAATGTTCAAAGGTGGAGATGTTGGGGCTAGAACAAAATTATTATATTATCATCAAAGCATCAAAGAAAAATAATAATTATTAATAACTAAACAACTACAGAGCATGCTGTTAGTATCGTTGTTATTTCGTGTCATTTGCATTAGCTTTTGGTCTAACTTGCGTACAACATTGCAACATCTTTATATTTTGCAAAAATGATAATATGGCCATTTATGAAATTTTCTTAATCAATTTTACAATGTTTACTGTATTCACGACTGTCCTACACTGAAGAAAATAAATTAATATTGTGTATGGATCCCTTGATGACTCTGTCATTGAACGTGTTATTCAGAGAGTATTTACTGAGACTATTGAGAGACTTACCTTCTTCATGAGTGGTCAGGTGTATGGGGGCAGTGTACCGACTGACGCCAACTTCGTTGCCAGTAGCCACGCGTACCACATATGCGGTAGCCGGCCGCAAATTTTGTAGTTCTATGGTCTGGCGAATGTCGTTGTCTTTTCTGTTGAAGTAGACTTCTTAATTAATTAAAGTAGGCTTAATTTACAGGCACTTGTCAAATGTCAGACTCAAAAGTGTTAACAAACCTGGTAACGTTGATGTTCACAGCGTGCTCCCACCCAGAGTCAGCGTAGTGTGCCGGGGCGTACTGCAGTGCATAGTGCTTGGCGTGAGCTCGAGCCTCGCGCCACGACACCACTGCAGTGCGCGACCTGACCGACTCCACGCGCAGCTCCGACGGAGGAGTTGGGGGTTCTGAAAAATTCAGCAGAAACACCTTCTCAAAAAACACTCAACAGACAATATCTGTTTCGCCTTGTGTAAAATTATATTAATTTACTAAATTCGCTAGTACTAAATAGCTCGTCGCATCGCGAAGTTTAATTGGCAATGGGGGACCAAAGACCCTAGAATGGCGACCATGCACGAAAAACTGAGAGGCAGTCCTCTTCAGCCTTAGCGTCTTTACGATCTGCGTCTTTACGATCGTCGCAGAAACCAGAAAGAAGACCAGTTGAAGATTCTTCGTGACATTTCATGGAGCCTCATCTGGTCTGCTGTCAAAGGGATGGCTCATTTTTTGTTCAACGAGTCAGTCTAGCTGTTCACCATGGAATTTCAGGCAATATTCTTGGCACCGCGCAAAGGACAAAAGTATAAATTCAGAATATATTGTTTTGTCTATTTAAGCAATAAATACTAATAATAATAATTAGTAGTTTGCTTTACTGAAACTTACCCAAAATCGTGAGGAAAATATTAAAAGTAGCTGCACCGTACGGGTTGCTGGCGCGGCATTGGTAGAACCCCGCGTCTACTGCCTCGGAGTACTGGATGCTGACGGTGCTCGTGAGACCGAGGGCTGTCTTGGTTTCCGAGTGCTTTGCTCTGAAAACAATGTTTACTTTAATATGACCTTTTACTATAAATTATTCTTCCTCATCGCTTCGAAACTTTTTAATTGGTTCTGGGAATTACCTGTTAGGGGTAAATAGGTCCTTACGCTTGCTTAATAGCATCGTATAGGTCGCGGTTATTATACGTTTCGATACTATTTCGTCGTAGTTCGTAGGATCGTAAGGTTTTATTTTGCATGGGGGATCTCACAGATTAAAGATATAAATAGGGGAAGATCCTTAAAATTGGTGTTACCTGTGACTTTGAAAATCTAAATTGTTGCCATCATGAGTCCAAACTATTCTAATAGGATCATCGCCGAGCGCTCGACACTCCAACGTGACAGGGTGTCCGAGCCGTGAGGTCACGTTGGTTGAGGATATTTCAAAATGGACAGGCTCTGGAAAATATTGGTTAGGTACTGTAATATAATCCATAAGTATGTAAGTATTATTGACGACCTAATAGTATTAAGTGGCGGTAGTGGTCCTGTCCTTTGCTGTGGAGGTAGTGGGTTCGATTGTCACAACTGGAAAATAATTGTGTTGTACGCAACCTCAATTCAGTTAGTTGATTGTTCCGTGCAGCTCAAACTGCTTTATAAATATTATTGTTAAACAGTTATTAGGTCAACATGGCTTGCATGACACAATAATTATCAGTGGTAAACTTTTGTGATTTAAGTAACGCGAGATTTGGGCATACTTTAGTGCCATTTCCGAAAGAAAATTTGTAAGAAATGTAAGCTGAATGTTTTTTCGTTTATTGATTTTAATAGAATTTCACAAGTTTAGCATCAACTTAGTTTAGGCTTAGACAGATTACTTGCATATAGAATACGATATGCGAGTACCAGTGAAAATCTCTATTTTTTTATGTAAAAGTTAAAAATTGAACATGGTACCAACTGTTAACGCTCATCCAGACGGTCTT
Organism: Coenonympha glycerion; assembly: GCA_963855885.1. NCBI lineage: Eukaryota > Metazoa > Arthropoda > Insecta > Lepidoptera > Nymphalidae > Coenonympha > Coenonympha glycerion. The sequence goes on from OY979631.1 coordinate 11,339,112, forward strand.
GCTGAGTGGTGTGCCAACTCCATTCTCCACATTACAGGAGTAGAGACCTTCGTCTGTGAGAGACACTTCCTCGATCACCAGAGTTCCATTAGGCAGGCTGAGAATGCCACCGCCAGCTAACTCCAGTACTGGTTGCCAAGTTCCTAAGAGAGCTGAAAGAAATTTGTAATTAGTCGGATTCTTCATATATCGGATTATAAAGCTGAAGTTAACGGTTAAGTTCACTCATTATGACGGGATTTGTAATAACCTTAATTCATGCTCGCGAAGCCGCTGCTAGTAAAAGATACAACAAAAGAAATGATTTCTTCAAAACCATACCGTCTTTCTTCATCCAATGTACTTGAGGTTGAGGATATCCACTGGCACTGCATGACACTGCGCCTCTTCTTCCCAACAGTAATGAAGAATTATTGGGTTCTTCTAGCCATTTTGGTGCCACTGAAAAAGAAATTTCAACCCAATTTCTTTTCTGACATAAATGTAAGCATATGAAAGAAATACGAATCTACACAGCTTATGTTTAAATAACCGTCTAAGTATTTTTACGCGATTTTCATATTTTAATAATTTCATGTGTATCTTTTATGTTTGCTTGTCTTTATTAGCTCGTATCTGCTCGTATCTTTCAAACAGCTTGACAACAAAAACATAATCCATGTCATCGTATTGGATCGTTGGTTTTTGAAAAAAAATTAAAATGCCTGATTTTGAGCTTTAAATCATAAGTCATAAATAAATAAATAAAATAACCAAAACTATCGAGTGTGTATCGAACCAAAACTATTAGTAGATGTGTTGTTCTTTGTAACCCGACTGCTAAGTTAAGGTATCGTGAGATTTGTCTCGAAAGCCCAAGTAGGCTTTAAAAAGAAAGAAAATTGCAGATTTTTGGCGCTAAAATGTAAGTCGTAAGTAAAAAAAAATAATGAAACCTATCGATAGGGAAACTTATCAAAATGAGAAATTACGAAAATGTTTAAATGTAATTGTTTCGGTCTTTTAGTGCTTTTGTTTGTGGCTTTATTAGTTGATGTTTTTGTAGCCGGGTTTTAATTTTTAGGGTTCCATATCAAAATGGTAAAAATGGAACCCTTATGGTGAGACTTTCTCCGTCCGTCCGTCCGTCCGTCCGTCCGTCCGTCTGTCACACTCGATTATTTCAGTAACTATCGGAGCTATCGAACTGAAATTTGGAATAGTTGTAGGTGATTGCGGCGCGCCGCCATTGCAATCATAAAAAATTGAAAATCTATTTTATTTTTATTTAAAAAGGGGGGAAAACCGGGTCGTCAAAATTTCGAAATGAGATAACAATATTGAACGGGGTATCATATGAAAGGGCGTTACTTGTGTATTCTAAAACCAATTTTTATTTATTTTTATGCCTAATAGTTTTTGAGTTATTGAGCAAACTGTCGAAAAAAATACCGTTCCCCCCCCCCCCTTATCTCCGAAGTTTACCAATCAAAGAATCTGAAATAATTATGATCAATAGGAATAAACGTATATTTTACAGGAAAAATAAAATCAACTCTCTAACTATTATACTTTTTCTGATAATAACAATAAACCGCCAAAAACAAAGTTACGTTTGCGGTTTGTCAACAAAAGTACCTACATGTAAATTATATTCGTAAATTTATGAACAAAAGTGATTCTTTGTTTTACTTCTTTTATGGTATGGAACCCTCGGTGCGCGAGTCCGACTCGCACTTGTTTATTATTTTACCACACTTGTTTATTAGCACAATTTGACAGCTCACCTTTAATATAAAGTTCCGTGGATCTGTTAACTTTAGCGACGTGGTTCGACGCCACACACGTGTACGTGCCGCAGTGTTCCAACGACACTTTCTTTATTACTAATGCACTAAACAGCTCCGAACTCCTCTCTACCACCTGGAATTAAACAAGTTTAGCTTCGGCAAGTTTTCAACAACACTTAAGTATGCGATTTGCAATTGACGGATATTTTTAAGATATTATACAACAGCGACGTAACCACGATTAAGTTTCTGTGGGGTTTCAAGAAAGTACATGTGTATATCCCTAAATAACAAAACTACTAATCAGCGGAAGACCAAATATCAATGGGCAAAAGACCAGTGGGCTGATTCTGTATCGTTCAGTTTGTTAGCTAACAACCCTCACTGGTTAACTAACAAAGCGGAAGCTAAAATTTAATCATTTTTGTATGGTTTCATGTCAAAAATTACCATTTTGCCATGTTAGTATTACCATGGTATTATCCCATCCATGGTAGTATTACCATGGTAGTACCCTAGGTTGGTAGAGATGAAACCACATACCAACCTAGGGTGGTAACTTTTCCAAAAAGAGAAAAAAATAAGATTTTCGCCTCTATTTTGCAGTGACAGTTGTTAACTAACAGACTAGAATATATATATAGCTGCTTGTGCTGATTCACTCACTCACTCACTGACTGATTGATCACCTCTCCTGAACAATTTTGTATGAAAATTTTTTTTTTCAATGACCATTTCGTAAAGAAGAGAAAAATTCATTCGGAGGAAAAATACGGAGAGAGCTGATGATTGAGGATTTCGATGACAGATGAAGAGCACGGGGAGGGTATTGAAGATAGGTGAGGGGTGCTCGACCAAATGTCATTCGAAACGTCACCCAATTGGCAGTGAGCTAAAAAAAATTTCAAAATGGCGGATTCAAAATGGCCGCCAAACGAATTTCGTCGATATCTCGGAAAGTATAAAAGATGGGAGAAAAGTTTCTTGACAAGAAATGATCAGGGCTCGAAGGTCTATTTAATGGCTAGAAAAAAATCCAATATGGCGAAAAAAAAAATCCATAGTAAAATGTATGGCGAATGTTGAAGAGACTAAAAGTTGGAAGGCAAATAGGGGGAAGACAGCACGCGGGCCACGTGTGGCCCGCGCCCCCACGCACCCTACTAGTTATTTATATAACCAGCCTACAGATACCGGTTGCCCAGTTACTAACTATTTTTGTAAAAATCAACGATAGCGCCTTCTCAAAGTTAATTTTTCGGTTTCTTCAAGATTTTCTATTTATATTAGTTGCGGTTGGTAGTCCGGATAATATAGGTAATCCATAGAACTGATGGTCGGATAATTGAGTTTCTAGTGTATACCTAAAGTTCAACGTCTATCTGAACTTGTACTGGCTAGCAGGTACATTAACTAATAAATTAATTGTTAAGGCATTAACGATTGGTATGTGTATATAATTATGGCTAAGTAGAAAGTTTTTAAATGAAAAATATTTGTGGGAACTCACTTTCAAGCTACTCGGTATTCTCTTCCCGTCTTTTAGCCATTCGAAATGTATCGGCAAGTCTCCGCTTCGAACGTTGCAATAAATATTGACTATTTGGCCTTCTTGAAGGTTATTACCAAGCAGGAGGTCTTCCAGTATAGGTGCCTCTATAACTTGTATTTCAAATGCACGCCTCGCCATTTCACCGGACGGCGAGGTTACTATACAGGTGTATACAGCACCGTTGTCTTCTTTACTGACTTCAGGTATCGTAAGAATTCCATGCACGTTAACAATACTTCTGCGAATTTTTTTTTTCGGACGACTTTGGTTGCGTTTGTATCTTTGGAATAGGCTGTTTGAATTTACAGCTTTGCCTTTATGTTCCCAGTCTATTTTACTGAAAAAATAATACGGTTTAGTTTTATTTTATCGCTTTTCTTAATTTGGTGAGATTTCATTCGTCAATTAGTCCGTTAATGTAATAGTTATATAAAAATACCTTATAGGATATCCATAGTAGGGGCACCTCAAATTTATCGGTTCTCCGCTTTGTACTTTGATTGGCGGCAGTGAGCGAATGTATGGAGGTCCTGAAAGTAGACGTCTATACTTTTTAATTGTTTGTATAAATATTGAAAAAATTTGTATAAATATTTTGATTCATATATGTATTATATTATTCAAGTAAACCTATGTCAAATGTGCCTTAAGGTGGATGGGTAGATGGCCAAAATTCAAATTTTGCTCAACAATCTCCATATTTCATTCACCTCATATTAGTTCCAAATCTCATTCCAAATATATCATTTTCTGCAATTTCCCAGATTTGGCACTATTGAGAACCAATGAGTATTTTTGAGCAAAGCAATTATTATAGACTAGCTGTTGCCCGCGACTCCGCCCGCGTGAATTACGATTTTTTTACATAATACACTTTCCTACTGGAATTCCTTGATTTTTCGCGGGATTCTGCTGTGATGTTGTACAGAAACCTGTTCTTACTTTGCACGGGTTATCTTGTGGTGATTTTGAAAACTCCTTTTTCTTAATACTAATATAAAGTTTCATTAATACGTAGTTGAAAGATCAAAAGGACGATTTTAACTGTCGATATTTCGATACATTGGTACAAGTACGACCTGTGCCACTGGGTCGAAATATCGACTGTTAAAATCGTCCTTTTCATTGTGATTTTTATTCTGAAACCACGAAATATGTCAAAATAATTATTAAACCATGTGAAAAGTTGTACTGGTTACTCTTCTTTCAGGGTTCGGCCGGGTAGGTACCACTGGGATAAATTACTCTACTAACAATATTCCCCAGTCCAACATAATTTAAGAGTCTTTTAAAAATCTTTGCTTCATCTCAATACTATCCAAAACATCAGAATGGGCAATGGCTATATATTTCTTCACGTATAAAAGACCTTAGATGACAGTCAGTCGGTTAGGATCGATAAGACCTAAGAGTTAAAAATATTTGTGAACTATTATTTTACCCTTTAACAGTGCCATCTTAATATAAAGTCAGGAAACAGTAAATAACATGACAGTTAATTTTTATTTAAAAAAATTCGGTAGTACCTACCTATCTCAGAGTTTTACATTCAAGTTCCACATAAATTGTAGAGATGGCGCTATACGGTATAACGTAGCGATAACGCCAGTTACATGATTTTTGTTAACCCTAAAAGTGAAAAATTTTAAACCATACAAAATCTCCTGCTAAGCCTATTTATTTACGGCTGTAAGTGTACTCCAGTCTTACTTGAGTCCTACGTCCTAGCCCTAGGTTCTTTGTGCATTCCGAGTTTCAAGTCACCTACCTACTTGAACTTAAAGGTTCTGATGTCTGTAATTTCTGAACTACAAAAGTGATGATGATAAGATTTGTATGGAATAATCTTTAAAGAACCTCCTAACAAAAAAAGAGTGAATGGAATCGGACAACGCGTTAATGAATTATAACTAAAAAACGTTTGGACTTTGATGCCGTCTTCCAGGGAAACCATGTTGAATTTCGGGACAAAAAGTATCCTATGTCCTACCTCGGGGTATGAGCTATAATCATGTCAAGTTTCATTTAAATCCATCCAGCGGATTAGCCGTGATGCCCGGTCGTGAAACAGACAGACAGACAGACAGACAGACAGACAGACAGACAGACAAAAATTAAACAAATTACAGTTTTGGCTTCAGTATCGACTAAATAGTGTCCTCCAACAAAAATTTTCAAAATATCTTCAATGTACAGAATTCGACCCTTTACAGTTTTATTATAAGTATATAGATATGTACGTATATAAATGTTATTTTCGCAAAAATCATTGCCATCAGCCAGCGATGCGAAATAAATAATAATTAGCCTATTGCGAAAATGTACAATGTTACCCATCCACCTTAAAATGAGTTTTTATACACAAATACTTATAGGTAGGCACGGCAATAATCTACCCGTGCAGATTGTCATTCGATATTCATAATCCATTAAGAGCGAACCGGAATCAAATTGAGTTGGGATTTTGCTCCTGGGATTACCGATTATCCGATGTTTGTGATAGTAATCTGAATAATTCAATTAATATTTTATGACGAGTCAGGACCGGTGAGAGCTTCGAGAAGCTCTATAGAGAAAATCCGTTTGAAAGGGCAAACCTACATGAAAATTGAAAAGTAACGCAGTTACTAATGTACCTACTGTCATGATTGATGTCAGATTTCTTCGAGATGTGCTACAAAACGAGGGCGATTCAAGTCATATTCTGATATAGACAACAGAAATAGGTCAGCTTTACAACTTTCTGACTAAAGGACAAGGAAATATCTGCGATACTGTAACATACTGTGATAATATGTTAACACTAAAACTCGGTGACGTGTTTCCCTTTTTAAGTATGCAGTGATGATTTGCAAAACAACTCTCTTTGTCTCTGACCAGACTTTTAAAATTAATAAAATTACCTATCAAAAATTCAAGAAAATGTTCTTAGTCTTACCATAAACATCCAGTCTGTTCTCATGGGTGACAGAATGATCTCCTTCCTTTGCTGTGCAGGAGTACAACCCGCCATCTTCTACTCTGACTCTTGTGATATTCAGCTGGGCTGTAACTGAGTTGTCGGATGTCATGACTTGCCCCAAAGCGTACCTGACGAAAATAATATACTTTTTAAATGAGACTAAACTGGAGAATGGAGATGCTCGGAGTTTATCTACGTGATCAAATCAGAAATGAGGAGATCCGTAGATGAACGAAAGTCACCGAAATAGCTCAACGTATCGCGAAACTGAAGTGGCAATGGGTGGGGCACATAGCTAGTAGATTCGACGGACGTTGGGGACCCGCAATACGACCCCGCACGGGAAAGCGCAGTATTGGCAGAACTCCGACCAGATGGACTAACGATAATAATAGAGTCGCGGGAAGGCGCTGGATATACAAGTGTCGCAGGACCGTGTGGGCTGGAAATCATTGCAGAAGGCCTCTGTCCAACAGTGAACGTTAGCTGCCGAAACGAACGATCGATATGTAACCAAATATAAAATAATGCACTTTACTCGCATTGATTAGATGGGTTATTGCTACATTAGTTTATCGTTAGTGGTTAAGAATAAAATATGAAGTTTATATATTGTGAAGTTTGCATGGCATCACGGGCGACCGGAATTCTGACTTTGCGGAGATTATGCCTCATGAACGTTTTCTTAAAACTGTTTCGCTTTACCTTGGATCAGTGTTACTGGACATAGTGACACCATCCCGTTGCCACACAAACTGCGGCGGTCGGTCACCTGTGGCGGAGCACTGCATGCTTATCTGAAAGTCGAATATTTCATGATACTGTTTTGAATGTTGAATAGAATGGAGTAAAGATTATTGTGTTAATCTCTGATATTTTTTTTCTTTTCCTATTTTTTTTAAATAAAGAATTATGAGTATGGCAAGACGTTCTATTGACAAAGATTATTATATTAATAATCTTTGCTATTGATGTAAAACGATACAAATACCTATGTCAGATGCAATGCGTCCCATAATTTTGCATTACAATATTATACGAGACACTACATTGCTCTCATCAACCTGAGCAAAGATTACCGATATTAATAATCTTTGACCTGAGACACCGCAGTTCTATGGTCTCATTGTGCCCAGTAACCGAGTTTGCGTACATTGCCTTTTACATCGAAACACAAGTATTACTTTACTGTTTCACGGTAGAACTCAAATTCCGCATAGAGAGTTCTATCACCAATTATTGTGATATTGAATAAGATCTATTTACACGTCAATTTTTTTTTATAAAATAGACAGCGGACACTGAATGTTACAAATGAAAAAGGAAGTCTGAATGAACGATTACTTAATAAGAAACTTAATCACACTATTCACTCACATCACCACCAGGAGTCACAGTTCTTTCGGTGAAGTGATGAGTGATGATTAATCGGTTGTCAGATAACCCTCGTCGTACTCTTTTCCTTCTGTCCAGACCTGTGAATAGAGATAATTTTCTAATTCAAATACAATTTTAAATTATTTATAAATTTCTGATTTCATTAAGCTCTACCTACAGCTAAACTACCGACTAAATTATTTGTAGAGTTATATATGAGTCACTGATATGAGGATAGGAGGGAAGGAGGTGGGAGCAATATGACCGAATATCGCCGAATTCTAACGAGTATGTCGACTACTAGGCAACCATTACCAATAACAGGTAAAAGGGAGCAGTGCGATGGCGAGTTTACCGTAAAATTGATCCTCTAGTACCAAAGGTAGGAAATATGTTTTTAAAAAAAGATACTCATTTCAATCCTACGCAAATTCCAGCATTAAACTGGTAAAACATTATGTTTCATTATGTTCATTCGACTGTGGCCAAACTACGACTTTTAAAAGACGTTAAATTAATGTTGCAGAGTTGTATTGCTTAGATTTTTGTTGTAAATCTTTTACAATTTTTCCCTACCACCTTATACTTGAGACAGTGACTGTGGGCATTGCTAGCCGTCACATTAGGCATCAAAAACTTTCGATCATAATAATTAAACATTAATGAATTCTATCTTCTATTCCGATTCGAAACCTTATAAATCTTCGGATGATGACTTGTAAAAAAGTTAATCGAAGGCTTAAAATCAAAATGAATCGCCAAATTTGATTTCACTGCGAAATGCTGTTAAGAGTTAAAATGAAATCACACCAGGCCTCATTAGCCCCACCCCTAACAAGCAATCTGACCGACAAATATAATTACACGGGACGGGATTGCAATTTTCCATGGGTTTAACTCGCATACGGCTTTACATAGAATAGAATTAGGTAGGTTCAGAGTATTACAATTACTAAACTAAAATTATGTATTAAATAAGCACAGCAGTGATGTGATCTGAGAGTTCACTAAAAATCTTAAATTAAAATATATATCGTATCTAAAGTATCGTATCTAATATCATGCTTTTTGCAAAACTGCTTTCCTGTGACATAGATAAATAATAATAAAGGTTATAAGTTCAAACAGTAAAACTTGACTATACCGTCTACCAAACCTTACGAAAATTAATGGCTGACCGACATTTCGTAGAAAATGTTGTGTATGAACTCTAGCACATGGCCAAAAGCACCTACGAGTAAATGAAAGAAAATTATTCGAAAAATCATCCAAGGGGGTCATAGAATAGAATAGAATATAGAATAGGGTATGAAAGTTTGTTCGAGGCTTGTTTCAGGTTTGATGAATGTTCTGATTTGATGAAATCGGAGCACAACTTATACCGCTATAAAAGATATGAAAAAATCAACGCAACGAGACGAGGATTATTGTAGAAATACAAGTTAAAAGGATAAACTACCAGCTATCAGTGTCATAATAAATTTGAGTGGCTTAAAATAATCACGTTGATTGATAAAATTTTAAGGTTCACGAAAAACCATCTGACATTTTCATTTTTAAAATTTCATTGAAAATGTCAGAGTTAATTCGATTTCAAAAAGCTGTTAGCCGTTATTACCCACCGGGCCTTATTACCCACCCTCGTTACGGGCAGTCTGAGCAGGGAATAAAATTATAGGGGTCAGATTGCAATTTGCCATAGGCTGAAAAAAAAAATATCTCCAAGTATACCCGACAACCGGACAACCCGCTGTGGTATTTAACTATGCTATCTACCCGCTGTAGTTTAACAAGAAGGCCCAAGGTTCGATAACTAATCGGCACGGAAAATTTAAAAATCAACTAAATGGTTACAGGTATCGCCCAACATCGTCGACGGTTAGAATTATTATGGCAACGAGTTACGCTTCAATTAAGTTCAAATTCTTATTTGGTTTTTCGCAATTCATAAGCAAATAACACCCTGTAGACTTATGGCAGTAAAATTACGGGAATTGAAGCATCATCCTCACACGTGTTATCTATACTTATAATAAAACTGTAAAGGGTCGAATTCTGTACATTGAAGTTATTTTGAAAATTTTTATTGGAGGACACTATTTAGTCGATACTGAAGCCAAAACTGTAATTTTTTTAATTTTTGTCTGTCTGTCTGTCTGTCTGTCTGTCTGTCTGTCTGTCTGTCTGTTTCACGACCGCGCATCACGGCTAATCCGCTGGATGGATTTAAATGAAACTTGACATGATTATAGCTCATACCCCGAGGTAGGACATAGGATACTTTTTGTCCCGAAATTCATCATGGTTTCCCTGGAAGACGGCATCAAAGTCAAAATGTGTATTTACTTATAATTCATTAACGCGTTGTCCGATTTCATTCATTCTTTCTTTGATAGAAAGGAGGTTCTTTAAAGATTATTCCATACAAATTTTATCATCATCACTTATGTAGTTCAGAAATTACAGGCATCAGAACCTTTAGCGATAAGTTCAAGTAGGTGACTTGAAACTCGGAATGGATAAAGAACCTAGGGCTAAGACGTAGAGCTAAAGTTAGACTGGACTATCCTTACAGCCATAAATAAATAGTCTTAGCAGAAGATTTTGTATGGTTTAAGATTTTCACTTTTAGAGTGAACAAAAATCGTGAAAGTCGCTACGTAATACCGTATAGCGCCATCTCTACAATTTATGTGGAACTTGAATGTAAAACTCTGAGATAGGTACGTACTACCGAATTTTTTAAAATAATAATTAACTGTCATATAATTTACTGTTTCATGACGTTATATTAAGATGGCACTGTCAAGACATGAACCATTACATGAACAGATTAAAGTTTTCACTTCTGTCGACGTTCCCGGAGTTCCGCGTCTTTTTTTATCATCCGCAATATGGAAAGGGTAAAATAATGGTTTACAAATCCTCACTGACTGAATGCCATAGGTCTTTTTATACGTAAAAAAATATATAGCCATTGCCCATTCGGATATTTTGGATTGTATTGAGATGAAGCAAAGATTTTTAAATGACTCTTATGTTGGGCCGGGGAATATTGTTAGTAGAGTATTTTATCCCAGTGGTACATACCTACCCGGCCGAACCCTGAAAAAAGAGCTCTACCACCAGTACACATTTTCAAATGATTAAATGATTTTTGACATATTTCATGGTTTCAGAATAAAAATCACATTGAAGAGGACGATTTTAACTGTCGATATTTCGATACATTGGTAAAAGTCGTGGTCACGTAGTGACCACGACCTGCGTTACTGGGTCGAAATATCGACAGTTAAAATCGTCCTCTTGATCTTTCAACTACGTATTAATGAAACTTTTTATTATGATTAAGAAAAAGGAGTTTTCAAAATCACCACAAGATAACCCGTGCGAAGTAAGAACAGGTTTTTGTATAACATCACACCAGAATCCCGCGAAAAATCAAGGAATTCCACGGTATATGTAAAAAAATCGTAATTCACGCGGGCGGAGCCGCGGGCAACAGCTAGTAAAATATATAAAAATCATTTCTTAAGCCCGCAAAGCTCAAATTTTATTTAGTTTTTCGCAAATATTACACTAACTACACATTGTAGATTTATGGCAATGCATTTTGCGGGCCTACTTTTTATGCATCTACTTGTTTTTAATAAAAACTTTGCTTGAATGCAGGTTCTTTACGAGTATGATACTGCCCTCCAAGTGCAATCGGACAGTAGCAAACTATCATCATTACTTGTACAAGCTTCTTATATCAAAACATTGCGTAAGGAGTTTGAAGCCAATTTAGATTTGTATAACGTTGCGCAAATTAAAGTCAACCCTAAACCGGCAATTAATTACCAAGCTTGGACTTCATTTGAAGAAATGTTTAAGAAACGTTCCGAAACGTCTGGTTGTGATCCTATATCTGGTTTTCCTAAATTTAAATCGCGTTTGCCATCAATTGAGCTTATAGATTTGTCTGGCGATTATAAATCTTTTCCGCTTTTTTACCAACAATTTAAAAATTTAATTGGAAACCCCCAGTTTTAAACCAAGAAATTAGCTTAGTTATATATTAGCTTAATAAATTAACTAAATTCCGAAAAGACTTGTTACATTATTTAAAATACATGAATTTTTATTTATTTTAAATAATGTGACAAGTATTTTCAAGTATAAGTCTGATTCCGCCTTTAATTATAAAGTAGGTACCACCCACAAATTGCAATGCTAGATCCCCGTTAGTGCCAGTAATGACATCTAATATCATTAGACTCCCATCAACGGCGGGCTCTAGAGACGGTATCAGACGCAATCAATCGCCGTAATTAGCGTCCCGGTGCGATTCTGTGTAGCAACTGATAGTGGGCTATTTCCTTTTAAGTTACTACGATGACATGCCTAATATCTTTAATATATATATAGCTAGCTGCTCGTGCTGATTGGCCACTGACTCATTGATCACCTCTCCTGAACAATTTTGTATGGAAAAAATTTTTTTTACTTATCTTTTCGTATAAAAGAAAAAAATTCATTCGGAGGGAAAATACGGAGAGAGCTGATGATTGAGAATTTCGGAGACGGGTGAAGAGCACAGCCAAGGTATTGGAGATAGGTGGGGGGTGCTCGACCAAATGTCACTCGAAACGTCATCCAATTGGCAGTTAGCGGAAAAAATTTCAAAATGGCGGAAAAAAGATGGCCGCCATACAAACTTCATCGGCGTTCATCTCGAAAAGTATAAAAGTTGGAAGAGTGGTTTCTCGGCGAGAAATGATCAGGACCCGAAGGTCTATTCGATGGATAGAAAAAAAATCAAAATGACGGAATTTATTTTTCTATAGTAAATGTATGGGGAATTTTATGAGACTAAATGTTGGTAACTATGCAAGGTTTTGATGCGGTTTTTCGGAGAATTACTAGAGAAAAATATGGAATGAGATGATGATTGAGGGTTTTGAAGACAGTCGAGGAGAATGGGCAAGGTATTATAGTTAGGTGGGGACTGCTGAAACAAAAATTACTTGGAACGTCATGCAATTTTCAGTGAGCTGAAAAAAAAATTAAAATGGCGGATTCAAGATGGCCGCCATACAGATTTCGTGTTGTTCTATCTCGGAAAGTATAAAAGATAAGAGAGTGGTTTGAGATGCGGTTTTTTGGAAGACTACAAGAGAAAAATATGGAATGAGGTGATGATTGAGGATTTTAAAGACAGTGAAGGAGCATGGGCAAGGTATTATAGTAAGGTGAGGACTGCTGAAACAAAAAATACTCGGAACTTCAGGCAATTGGAAGTGAGCTGAAAAAAAACCAAAATGGCGGATTCAAGATGGCTGCCATACAAATTTCGTGTTGTTCTATCTCGGAAAGTATAAAAGATAAGCGAGTGGTTTCTTAGCAAGAGGTGATCAGGATCTCAAGTTCTACGGGATGCATGGAAAATAATTCACTGTGGCAGAATTTATCTTTCCATGGAAAATGTACATACTATGAGAAGAAACAATGATCTAGGATTTGGATGATAATTGAGGGCTGTTCGAACAAAAATACGCTGAACCTCATCCGATGAGGTTCAGTGTATTTTTTTGTTCGAACTGCCCGTAACTATCTTTAAAACCATGACAGTGCTCCATGGTAATTTATTCAGCTCACTGCCAATCGGATTGCAATGGGCGATGGAGATGACGGCGATACCTTCACTGCCAATCGGATTGCAATGGGCGATGGAGACGGCGGGCGGGAAGACTGCACGCGGGCCACATGTGGCCCGCGCACACACGCGCCCTACTAGTCTATTCTATAGAGTTAAGAAAAGTTAATATCGATCTATCAAATGGCAAGTTATCTTGTTGTGATGAAAAAAAAAACACAAAAAATGAAAACTGATTCACGCGTACCAAGTATGGTTTGGCAGACTTCACACTATACTGTGAGAATTTTATGGAAAACTTTTATTGTATTGTAGTTACTACATAGAAGTCTTTGGTATTGTATGTTGTATTTTTCCAAGAATATGAGATTCGGACGTCATACCATCTGCGGAGAATATATTGATCAATGTAAAACTTAACTGGCATCGAATACCTATAGATTCCACGTAGTTAGTATAACCTGATCCGTGTAAGCTGTTTCACACTTCCATTCAGCAGAAGGGAATAAATAGCGGCCATAAATAATCTGCACGCGACACCGGCCGTGTTGAGGGGTCTTAACTTTGCAGCGATTGAATGCGGTCCTAGATCACACCGTTTTGTAACAATAACATAGTTTTATTTTGTAACTGTTCATCATTTTTTTTAAGATTTATTGTCTCACAGCTGGCCACAAATGTTAATAGAAAAGAGGGTGACAGAGTTTTCATCCTTCACTCTTCTTCAATAATGACAGAGGACGAATAGGTAAAAATTCCTAATCTTAGACACCACCAACTTTAGGAAATTTACAAACATCAACAGAGAATTTCTAACGCAAAACTGCATTACTTAATTTTTTGAAGAAATCATTTATAAAAGAAGTCAATTTTGACCCTTCAGCTAGACCCTAATAAGGTGCAAAATACGCGGCGGCTAAATCGTTATACCGTCAAACTAGAGCCAAAAATAGTAGATTGTTACACAAGGGACGTAAGTAAGCTATTACAGAACAAGATTCAATTTGGCGCCAGTGCGAGCGCAGCTCGCATAGGGCGCTAATGGATCGCGTGCACCCGAGATATTTAGTCACACGAGCGAGCGCAGCGAGCGAGGGTGAATATAGTTCGAGGGTGTAATAGCTACTTGCAACCGAGGTAAGCATTCTACTTTATATCATTCTTGCGAGGTAAATAAAACATTGGTAATGCAAAATGAAATTTTAATTAGAATAATTAGCAAATTTAGAGAAAAAAAAAACAAAAAAAAAAAATAAAAAAAATAAAAAAATTATAAAAAAATAAATAATAAATAATAATAAAAAAATAATAAAAAAAAGTAATAAAAAAAATAATAAAAAAAAATAAAAAAAAATTAATAAAAAAAAAATAATAAAAAAATAATAATAAATAAATAAATAAAAAAAAAATAATAAAAAAATAATAATAAAAATAATAAAAAAAATAATAAAAAAATAAAAAAAAAATAAAACAAAAATTAAAAAAAAAAAAATAAAAAATAAAAAAAAAAAAATAATAAAAAAACAATAAAAAAAAAATAATAAAAAAATTAATAAAAAATAAAAAAAATAAAAATAAAAAAATTAGAAAATAATAAAAAATAATAATAAAAAAAAAATAAAAAAATAATAAACAAAGTAAAAAAAAAATAATAAAAAAAAATAGCATATTGCGACGTAGGTACTGTTGCCCTTGAACTGTAATGTGAACATTACAATTCAAGCATAGTGCGATGTAATGTTGCCTTGAATTGCAAACATCAACTTACAAGTAGACTTTCCACCATAGTAATCCATACTTACTGAGCAAGTATGATATAAAAATATTTATTTTATATCATACTTGCTCAGTAAGTATGGATTACTATGGTGGAAAGTCTCCTTGTAAGTTGATGTTTGCAATTCAAGGCAACATGCTTGAATTGTAATGTAAACATTACAGTTCAAGGGCAACATTACGTCGCACTATGCTTGAATTGTAATGTTCACATTACAGTTCAAGAACAACATTACGTCGCACTTTGCTTGAACTTTTTTTATTTTTTTTTTATTTTTTTTTATTTTTCTTATTTTTTTAATTATTTTTTTTATTATTTTTATTTTTGTTTTTATTTTTTTTTTCTTTCTATTTTTTCTCTAAATTTGCTAATTATTCTAATTAAAATTTCATTTTGCATTACCAATGTTTTATTTACCTCGCAAGTATGATATAAAGTAGAATGCTTACCTCGGTTGCAAGTAGCTATTACACCCTCGAACTATATTCACCCTCGCTCGCTGCGCTCGCTCGTGTGACTAAATATCTCGGGTGCACGC
This sequence comes from Coenonympha glycerion, assembly GCA_963855885.1. Taxonomy (NCBI): domain Eukaryota; kingdom Metazoa; phylum Arthropoda; class Insecta; order Lepidoptera; family Nymphalidae; genus Coenonympha; species Coenonympha glycerion. The sequence continues at coordinate 11,354,725 of OY979631.1, forward strand.
GATCCATTAGCGCCCTATGCGAGCTGCGCTCGCACTGGCGTCAAATTGGATCTTGTTCTGTAATATCTTACTTACGTCCCTTGTGTAACAATCTACTATTACACAAATTAAATATTATCTGGATAGCGGTGTAAAGATAGATCAGGAATTATTATCCCTTTGTTGTTTTGCGCCTCCAATGTTTTGTTTAGGATCGCCTGGTAGGTATAATGAATAATGGAAATTTAAATAGTACACCACCACCACATAATTTTAGGACAAGCCGCTTTAGGACAAGAATGTAGACAGTACCTAGGTACTCTGAAGATGTAACTGGACGATAAAGAGTGAAGATGTAGCAATTACCACAAATCTAGCTACTTTTACTATATAGGCTTTAAGACTACTGAGGGCTTATTCTTTATCGTTAGTTAACAACTCGCACTGGGTTATTAACTAAGAAAACGAAGGCAAAATTCCAACTTTTTGTATTAGTTTTTCACAAGTTAGCAACTAGCATGGTATGTTGACATGATTGCATATCAACGTAGGTGACGTACTTGTGCAAAAATTATAAAAAAATAGGAATTTTGTCTCCGTTTTCTTAGTCAAAAACCCTATCCGAATTGCTAACTATAGCTAAACTAATCAAATAAAACAAAAGCGATTTTGACAAAGTGGGGCGCGACGTTTTGGATTGAAATATCTATATTATAGCTTCTATAACGATACAGATTAAGCCTACTGAGGTGCTGAAAGAAAAACCCCGCACTGGTAAGCGTAGCTGTTTTAGTACTTGGGTATCTTACCTCTTCGAGAGTATTCGCTGAAGTGTGATGGCAACGACTTGTGCCTGGAAAAAAATAATCAAGATTACTGTTATTGTTATGTTAAGTCTAACAAAAAATGGCCGAAGGAAAATGAGGTTCAGAAGGTTCTAAGAATTCATAATAATAAATTCACACGAGCAAAACACCAGGATTTTTTTGTTTGAAATCTGGATCATGCTGCAAAAAATTTACATTCCTTTTGTTTTTGAAAGTACATTATATATCTACACATGTTATTCTTCCACGAATACAATGTCTTCTCATTATTTTTTGGACAGCTGTAGAACAAAGGTCTTGGCGATGAATAAAAACAAAACATCTTAAGCTCCAATGGCTCGTGATGGGCCATGCTTTGCAACGCACAACTGTAGGCCACTATCACTTGGTGTTCACACAATGGCGCATGGCTCACCGCTCATTGCTGCCTGGTGAGGCACTTGCGATGGTCGTAGAAGTAGTTACGACCATGGTTATAAACAAGCAATGGGCCATTGTGTGAACACCACCGACCACACAACGCCACGATTCCTTTGAAGTGTGCGCCAAAAACCGACAACTTCCCGATCGCGCGCCATCGTTGACCATTGTCCGCCATTGTATACCATTTCTCCCTGTACTCAATGGCGATGGCCTGCAGTGGGCCAGCATACGCCATTGTGTAGAGGCTACTTTAGAATATATAAATATTTTTCTTCATATCAGTTTGATCACCTAACTTCCATGTATTGTGACAGTTTAGAGTAAGATGAACCTGAGCTCTAAACCATGTTTAAGGATAAGAAAAGTTTGCCAATGATGAGCTGTCGTAAAGACACGATCATAACAGTGTGCGAATGGTGGACGTGGGAGAAGTAATCATCGGCAAACTTTTTTATAAAAATAAATAAATGAGGACATTGCACATATTGTTGCAAAAGTAAGATAACTTGTGTCATCGATACTAGAAAATTGATAAATATAGGTACATATTTTCCAATATATAAAATTCGCATGTCACAGTGTTTGTAAGCAAACCGCTCCGAAACGGCCCGACCGATTTCTCTGAAATATTTTGTGTACATTCGGTAGGTCTGAAAATAGGTTATAAGCCATTTTTTACGCTATTCCCGCTGAAATCTTCGATTTTTCCGGGATAAAAAGTAGCCTATGTGTTAGTAAAAACTTTGGACCCCCGTTTTATCCCCTTGGGGAGGTGGATTTTAAAAAATCTTTTCTTAGTGCACTTTTAGATGTTATATGTAGCTTCTAGACAACAGCGGTTTGTGCTGTGCCCTGATATGTCAATCAGTTTCTCCTTTTATATATTTAGATGGAAAAACAACGTTTGACCGGTATATTATACACAAATAATTACAATATTATAAAAGAAAATACTAAAATACTGAAAAATGTATATTCTCATCACTCATCCACTTCCAGTTGTGGGAATAGAACCAACGACCCTCAACGCAAAAACCGACCAACTGTGGCAATCGATGTCTGTGTTTTGAAAAACAATTTCAACAGTCAATTCCGATTATAAGTCTTAATACAGAAAGCTTACTAAGTGTTTTATGCTTTATTCATCTTAGAACAAAGAAAAAAATGTTCGACAGAATTAGCATTGCAATCATTCGTTTCAAGCGCCAAGCGAACTCGGTCACCTAGTTATCTTTCTGAAAGAGTGACTGGAGAGTGAAGGGTTGAAGACCTGTCTATCAATGAAATCTCAAATCGCTTGACCTAAAAATCGACTAAGTAGATGTGTGCGTATCAGCTTATCCACTTGCTCGATGTTCTTGATATCGATACTATCTGTGAAAATGATAAGTAACATTTTACCATTCACCAAATAATGCCTGTCTTTCCAGAAAGGATTTGCTTTTGGAAGTTCAAAGAATCTAAAATGTTGAAGAAATATTTTATGACTGGTAAAAATAACTTTAAGTACATTATAATAACACTTAATTATTATAGTGTTGTAAGTAACGTATCGTTATTCCAATCAATATAACAAAGTATCTATTGCTGGTTTGCCAAGAATCTGTGTATGTAAAGTTTAGCTCTACGAACGACGTAGCACTACGCTCTACGACGTAGGTAGGCTTAACATTGCCGTCTAAACAAGTGCAAATAACTTAATTTAAATTAAATTTTTACGCTCTCTAACATTACTACTTTGAAAGATAAAATAGGAATTTCATCTGTCAAATTAATAAGTGCCTATTATTAATTTATTCCATTCTACATCACGTTTATTTGTAGGTATGTTGAAGATTATACAAGCGAAGCTGCAAATAAAAGCTAATAGAAAATACTATAACATGACCGGTGTACATATTATAGTAGATACCTATATATTATTATTTATTTGTGCCTTTTCCTTATTCACGCTGTCGCTATGAGGAGCCGAGTATCATCGTTGCATTCTCGCCAAAATATTATACAGCTTGCTTGAGTGGTAAAGGCACATCCACAATATACAATATCTACTACGGCAAAGTCTTAGTCATGCTTGCAAATGAGAAGTAAAGTTATTATAAACTTCAACTGTTTTTAGCCTCTTTTGCTTTCTTATTTACTAAACTTTTTAGGTTATACAGCATTATTACGGTATTAATTACTTAACACCTAACATACTCAATACAGTACTTAACACTTAATACTGTACATAAGTCAAAATAAGTTGTAATTGTGAAAGCGTCTAAGAGGCATGTGAAAAGAAAACTTTCACATTTCGTGCAAGGAAGAGTAAGATTAGTTAGAGAAGGAGTGCAAGCGATTAAATTATTCAATTACGTTTGATTTTTTTCTACAAAGAACGTGACTAATCACTACGGTAAGTACTGCCGGACGACCGCCGAAAGGCTAGTTCTCGATTTCTTCGCTTGGGGCGCCGGCTGTAGATATGCGGAGGAATCCGTTCCGTTTATTCGAAGCGAGTTGACTTGAAATTTGTACTAAAATCTATACTAACCCTGTTGTAGTAGTATCTGGTAAGGTTATTCGGAAGGTATCGACACTTTTAGAAGACTTTAACGCAACGAAAATAGCATACTTCATGGACTAGACCTAGGTTTTGAATAATTCATTCACGTCTTCACGTACGCTTGATACAAGGCCACGTGGCGGAATGGGGAAGTCAAAATTTACATAATTTAACTTAAGAACACGCTCGAGTGCTTTCAAAATTTGTTCGCGCGAACTTGCGTTTTTCACCGTCGCATATTTTTATGACAGTACGATTTAAATATTATGATAAAGTGTTACAAAATATCAGCCGAAGATACTGAATATATTTGTTGTATAGAGATAGACACAGTAGCCAAGCAAGTGAAAAATCAGGTCTTACTGTAAAATCTTCTGCCTGAAATTAAACTAACTCTATTTAGATAGTATCTTTGTATTGAAATCTTTGTATTTATAGTATAGATTTAACACTAAGAAGACAAAATACGCGACACTGCCTTGCGTAGTTTCATTTCCATATAAATAGGTACTTAGACGTTGTTCTTCCCACAATGTGAAGTCAGTTTTTTTCGGACCGTCTATTTTTATTTGTAGAAAGCCCAAGATACAAACCGTATCTTTGAGCTAATCGGAAATATCAGTTGAGTGGTGATGCTGTGTATGGGTATCAAATATAAACACTCATCAATTTAAATACGTATCAAAATTCCGCTCGCGGCGGGATTTGAACCCACGCCCCCCAGCTATCGCGGCTGGGTGCTCTTACCACTGAGCTACTCGTACATCACACGAGTCGCATCGAATTTCAGATACGTAGATATGGGGTTCTTAGGCAGAATTGAGTGCCATCTTTTGTAAAATGTTACAGTTTCAAACCAACTTTTCGAAGGCCCAATATTTCAAAATTTACATCCTAAGTGTAGAAAATCTAATTGAGAAGATATATAGTAAACACACGTCATCTTCATAAAAAATGGTTATTAATGAAAAAATGTAAAGACGTCGACTTCGAGAATGGTATTTCGATGTAGGATTTTTTTCCTTGAAGAGGACGTGCTTAAATTATATAGCCAGACACAGTCGTTTCTGTGTAGATAGATTATGTAGAAAAAAAGCAGGGATTATAGAAAACAACCAAAGATATTAAATAGCATTTTTTTAACGAGAGCAAAACCCGCTATTTGACGCGACGTCGCACGAAGCTTTTCACCCAGCGGAGCGTCCAATATGACACACTGCACTTTGAATATATATTTCTTTTTAAATTGAAAAATGTGTTCGAGTTTAATTCAATAATAAATTATAATAACTTTATAGATATACTAGCTGTTGCCCGCGGCTCCGCCCGCGTGAATTACGATTTTTTTACATATACCGTGGAATTCCTTGATTTTTCGCGGGATTCTGGTGTGATGTTATACAGAAAACTGTTCTTACTTTGCACGGGCTATCTTGTGGTGATTTTGAAAACTCCTTTTTCTTAATCATAATATAAAGTTTCATTAATACGTAGTTGAAAGATCAAAAGGACGATTTTAACTGTCGATATTTCGACCCAGTGGCACAGTGACCACGACTTGTACCAATGTATCGAAATATCGACAGTTAAAATCGTCCTTTTCAATGTGATTTTTATTCTGAAACCACGAAATATGACAAAAATCATTAAATCATGTGAAAATTAGTACTGGTGGTAGAGCTCTTCTTTCAGGGTTCGGCCGGGTCATTTAAAAAACCTTTGCTTCATCTCAATACAATCCAAAATATCCGAATGGGCAATGGCTATATATTTCTTTACGTATAAAAAGACTTATGACAGTCAGTCGGTTAGGATCGATAAGACCTTTAAGAGTTAAAAATATTTGTGAACCATTATTATACCCTTTCCATATTGCGGATGATAAAAAAAGACGCGGCACTCCGGGAACGTCGACAGAAGTGAAAACTTTAATCTGTTCATGACTTAACAGTGCCATCTTAATATAAAGTCATGAAACAGTAAATAACATGACAGTTAATTATTATTTAAAAAAATTCGGTAGTACCTATCTCAGAGTTTTACATTCAAGTTCCACATAATTTGTAGAGATGGCGCGATACTGTATAACGTGGTGATAAATTCATGATTATTGTTCAGCCTAAAAGTGAAAAATCTTAAACCATACAAAATCTTCTGCTAAGCCTATTTATTTACGGCTGTAAGGGTAGTCCCGTCTAACTTTAGCTCTACGTCTTCTTTAGCCCTAGGTTCTTTGTCCATTCCGAGTTTCAAGTCACCTACTTGAACTTATCGCTAAAGGTTCTGATGCCTGTAATTTATGAACTACAAAAGTGATGATGATAAAATTTGTATGGAATAATCTTTAAAGAACCTCCTTTCTAAAAAAGAAAGAATGAATGAAATTGGACAATGCGTTAATGAATTATAACTAAATACACATTTCGACTTTGATGCCGTTTTCCAGGGAAACCATGATGAATTTCGAGACAAAAAGTATCCTATGTCCTACCTCGGGGTATGAACTATAATCATGTCAAGTTTCATTTAAATCCATCCAGCGGATTAGCCGTGATGCGCGGTCGTGAAACAGACAGACAGACAAAAATTAAACAAATTACAGTTTTGGCTTCAGTATCGACTAAATAGTGTCCTCCAACAAAAATTTTCAAAATATCTTCAATGTACAGAATTCGACCCTTTACAGTTTTATTATAAGTATAGAAGATATAGATATAGATTTCAATCCACGAAGACGGGGCTAACTTTGTCAAAATCGCTTATGTTTCATTCTATTCGTGTGGAGTTTGACAGAGTTTGGAGAGTGGGCGCATCGTCGAGGATTGAAATAGAGGCATAATTTTGATACGTATATGAAGAGAAACGAGCTAAGTAGGAACCTGGTAAATGAAAAGGTTTGACCGTTTTCTGTGCGCAGTTTTTAATAAGCACGAAATATGCGAGGCGACGCGACGTACTCGTCATCGCGTCGCAGAGCTTTGCGCTCTGTTGAGCGTGAGACGGGCTACATGTCATATTTTTTCTTTTTTAATTATATTTTTGTTAAAAGGATGAAATTGCCCCTTGTAGCATATTTTTTTTTATCAACGAATGAATATTTTTCTTACTCCTACATCAGGATAACGTATTTTCATTTAATGTTACCTGCCACTTGACCAATAGTAACTAGTGCCAGTAACGACCGACGACGATATCTGCCGTGGGATTCTGCAAATCGACGCAAGCACTAACCAATCAGTAGCATAGATTTAGCCTATTTATGCAGCTGATTGGTTAATGCTTGCGTCGGTCGAGTCGCTTAGGCACTGATTGATTGATGATTGCATCGATTATGCAGCCAAGGCGCTAATTGGCTGGTGATGGCTGCGTTGCTATGTTTACCGGCGATAGTTGTCCGATTTACAATTTTATTTTTGAGAATCGTACCCCTTCAAAAGAGTCGTCTCTCGATGCAAGATAATTTATTAAGATTACGTGTGAATACGTCCACCATACGTATTTTATGTCTTTTACTGAATGAAATGTGTCGCACACAAGACAAAAACGTGGACGTTTTTGGAGGTTCAGGGCTCATCTAGCAATTTAAATGTTTAGTTTATAATAACTGTTAGTAGTAATTCTAATCCGAACGAAACCAATAATGTACCAAATAGAAATTATGCTCGAAATTATCACGATTTTTAAAGAGATTATGTTTGCCAGAAGCGGTGTTCTAGCTAGCCTGTAAAACTTGCCGTTTATGCCTTTTATGTATCTTTTTGGCTTACGCACGATTCAACCCGCTCCGGGGTTTGAAGTACTTTTTTCTGAAATAAAGATTTTTTTCTGAAAGATTTTACTTATCGAACAATGTATTGTATTCTTCGTTCAAACGTCAAATTTGTGGTAATATACTCGTACAAAGCATTGATAAACTATATAACTGCTTTTAGTGAGGCCATTTAGGTTTCTCATTTACAGTGAAAAGTCTTATAATTTTTCAAATCAAATTTTGACACATCTTCTATAGCGAGGGGTTTTAAATGGTTTCGTCGTACAGTTGCCTGTCTGTCGGTATTCTATAGAATATATCTCTGAGAGTTTGCTCAGGAACTAGGTATTTAATTTGGTTCTCCCGTCATATTTTTACCATAGAATGGCAAGAAATCGAAAAAGCTTTCACCCCTGTATTATTTATCGAACAATTTATTACATTCTTCGTTCAAAAGTCAAAATTTTGGTCATATACAAATCATTGATGAATAGTTCATTAATATATTTCTGGGAGTGTGCTCAGGAACTATTTAATTTGGTTCTCAAGTCACCATAGAACGGCAAGACGTCGAAAAGGCTTTCACCCCTAAGGTAAAAGTCTGGAACGCACTCCCAGGTACTGTCTTTCCCAACTCCCACAACTTGGGCGCCTTCAAATCAAGTGTGAATAGGCATTTTCTAAGCAAGCGCCGACCTTAGTCTATATCTGTATCATTACTTTTCATCACAGTCAAGCGCTAGCCCATTTTTTTTAAAGAAAGGGCCAGAACTGGTAATATCGTAGTAATATCCATCATATCACTACACGGCGAGATCGCAGCCAGGTGCGAAAGGTGTAAACAAAAAACACTGAAGGCAGCGACTTCGTGCACCCGCATTGTGCTCGGCCGGGCGTGAACTTTTCCAGCGCTGTATTTTATATTTCATTACAGGTATTTCATTTTGGATGCATTTTAATTTTCAATATTGTTCCATGGTGTATTTTTTTTGTCTTTTTATCTTACGATCTGACACGTCTTTCTTGAAAGGGCTTTATTGACGTAGAGTGACTCATTAACGATTGCTTACAAAATATAACATTACCTTGAGCAAGTACCTCCTAAGTTGAAAAAAAATCTATGGTTTTAAGGTTTGTATCTGCTGTTATAGGTTATGTAATATTTCAATTATCATGATAATATTATCAGATCAAGTTACTTATAGTATCACATTTCACAGAAGATTTTTCACTGAATAATAACTGAATAGTCTTGAGGAACGGGCGTACAGTACAAGTTTTTTCAATTTAGATTTAATGATTCGTCGAAAATGTATAACGCTATCGAAATACTCTCGTGTTGTATCTTGTACTAGCCCCAATGACCTCCCACTTCTTTATTAGGAAAGAAAGAGAATGTAAGAGTTTAGTGAGAAAGGTACATTATTATACTCGTAGTACAACTTTAGATTCCTATGTTTTTAACAGTTTAAGTATCTGTCTACCGTTTGTTTTGAATGCTGTTTAGAGTAGCTAAAAGCACAATAGCTTAATTCAGAAACTATAAGACGGGACTATCTAATAGTTTCAACTTGTTCAATTTAATATTCCAGTTGCCTAGTGAGTGGTGACCCTGTCTGCCATTTGCTAGTTCGTTGTCGCGGAAAACTATCGCACTAGATATATTACTATGTCAAACGGGCGCAAAGTTTATTAATATATGAGAAATGCATTTTATGTCTTCAAAATCATTTGAAAGTCGTTAATTGCATACCTAAATAGAGTTCTAGAATTTTACCAATGCATTATAGTAAGTTTTAACAAAAATAAAATGCTTTAGCTGTATCTGAAGGAACGTCTGCAGTAATAATTAGCGTTTAAAGTATCATATTTGAAAGGTTTTTGAAGCGATTTTCAGTTTCTTTCAAGTTAATTACCCTGAAAGAAATTTTCTTTGAGAAAAGCACATATTATAAAGTTTACAAGGCACAGCACAGGTTTAAAACTCCTCAGCATATTGATAATAGTATCCTCGTAATGTTTTAAATTATAAGGCTTGTCAAAAATTTATAACGCAAAAGATTTCCGTTTTAATTTTAGCTCCTCGACGAAACTCACGGAAACTTGGCTCGTGTTAATTTAGTCGCAAGACACATTTTAACAAGAAAAGTTTTATTACACAAACTTTGCCATAACACAAACTGACGCTTGTATCATGGAGTAAGAACTAAGAAGTAGAACTATTCACTTCGTTGGCAAAGATTTATTTTTTGATTGTAAAACTTTAACTTTTTGTAGCTACGAGTAGGCTGGCGGAAAATGCGTGAACAATTATTAAAAACAAAACAAAAGAGACCTACAAAGTTCTATATTAAGTTTTAGTAGTTGTATACCACAGATTTAAAAAGGTCGTCGCTCGCGCTCCGACTAGATCGAGCCCTACCTTACAAAAACAGCTCCGCGAGTGCGGCAACTTCACATTGACAAGAGTGTAAGACAATTTACAAGGATAACAGTGGGTGTGAAAAGTTGTGTTGCCAGCTGCTGAACTGTTACCCCGTTACCCGATTAATGGGTAAATTTATTTCATACCCATATTTCCGTAGTTAAATTACTAAGTGTGACTCTTTGGCGCAGTTGGTAGTACATACGGTTTCGAGCGGTAAGTCCCGGCTTTGATTTCCACCACGGACCACTTTGGTATTTTAATTTGATTTACTGTTACTGAACCGAATTCTTTCAATATCGATATCTAACCATAGCAGCAAGCCTATGCTTGCTGCTATGGTTAGATATGGACTTGAGAAAAAGTGGACGTTTAGGCACGATTTTTTATAATTTAAATTAATTAAATTAAATGCCTGAAGGAGTAAAACAGGTTCAACGTGAGCAAAGCCCCCGCGGCTTCGCTCACGTTGAACCTGTTTTACTCCTCATTCGCTACTAATACTTATAAATTTCATTCTATCGCCTTCTATTTAGCATCACATTATATAACTTCTTTGACTGCATCGTCACTTGTCATCAGGTGAAATTAAAGTCAACTACTGATTTGAAATGAATAAAAAACTTTTACATTTTTTTTATTATTTGTTTTATTTAAAATAAAAAAAAAACTTTTACATTTTTTTTTTATTTTAAATCAAACCAAATCAAATCAAAATATCATTATTTTACATTATAAAAAAATCACAATTTGACCTCTTATAATTTTTTTACATACATCATTTCTTCTCTAGTAAAGTATCCTCCTGTACATTTCTGTGTGTATTCTATGTAATAAAGCTTCGAGCGTGTATACTTTATTGAGTTTACCTTCTGTGTCGTTGGGGATTATAAGTACTTACCACACTAAGTACTCTCTTCAAAAGTACCTAATCAAAAAAGTAGTCATAAGTAATTTGTACTCATTAAAATCATTAAGGATTAAATATTCTTTAAAATATTAAACCATCCACTAAGCTATCCATATTTTGTAGTAACAATAATAATGTCTCAATCACATAAAGGAATCTCAATCGCGGGAAACCTCCCGGGGAATTATATTTTCGTATACACAGCAACACTGACGGAGTCGTTCATGACGGCGTCTGTCATATTATGTCTCTATAATTATTTTATATTGTGCACGATATTTACAAATGGTATGATATTTCAGTGTGTTTCTTACTGATTATAGCGAAAGCTACTTCAAATAGTCGGCAGGCATACCTCGCACAGCGCTGACAACGAGAATGGCTCGGGTAAGCCGGCTCCAGCAACATATAAATTGCCGCACTTTTGAAACTGCGTGCGGCCTCTTGGATTTCTATGGGTTGTACGATTCTTCCCATAGATGCAGCCAGATAAAAGTCGTCGGCCCTTACATTTCAATCATAAGGGCTTAAGCCTTTTTAAGATCTAGCACTTATTCTTATGCAAGTTTGCGGAGATTTAAAATACGTTTACAACCTTAGAAGTAGGAGATTTTGTTTGCTTTATTAACCGTGACACGACACGAGGGAAGGCATAGGCTACATTATTAAAACCATTAAAAAAATTGATGATAAATAAATAGATAAGCATTCATAAACATAGTCCATCTTTGTTTACGTTTGAATCTAGAGTGTACAATCTTAGATCAATTAGATTTGGTATCCTGGGGTACATCTTTTTTGGTGTTGCGCATAATATAAAATTATGATTATAACGTTTTTTCGCTTATATAAAATGTACATAGGCACTGTAAATTGTAGATATATAGTTAGAATTATTTATTTCCGCTCTACATCAGTGTGTCGTTATGTTAGCTCTATCGCAACTTTCATAAAACTGTGTCTTAGTGTGCGTTAATTTAGTCCTCACACGAACTGTAACAAGAAAAGTTTGATTACAGAACTTGGCGCCGTAAATGAGATACTGATGTGGTGGATGTGAATATGTAGTCGGCAGTAATTATTTTTTGTGGACCTACTCACATGGTTTAATATATCTAAAGAAATTGTACCCTATGTACTTAGTTTAGAATACAAATAAGAATGGCGCGTTTCTTATTATATTATAACTAAAACGTTTAGCCCACGATTTCATCCCAGAGGAATTTGGTTAAAATTTCTGTTTTTTTTTTCTAGATTAAATAGCCTGCGCAATTGTCGAATGTAAGTAGCTAGCTAATAAGCTTCACATTCCTGACATCCAATTTACAAGGTTTCTGCGTATAGCTTCACCTTAAAATAATGCACTTACAGCCGTTTTCACTAAACCTAGGAAACGCCTAAATCGAATGCTTAGCCCTAAGGTGACAGTTGTTGTAGGTGAAAACTGTCACCTATCGGCTGAGCATTCGATTTAGGCGTTTCTTAGGTTTAGTGAAAACGGCTGTAATTTGATGCTTCCTGTCCAGTTGCACAAGGCAACATTACATCACAGGCGGTGGAGTGCGGAATCGCTGTGACAGGAGTCGGCAGTCGTGACGTCACGGACGGACGGAACCCTAGAGCTCCTTTTAGGATCCAGATCCGGCCTTTGCTCTCACTCACAACTTTTAGAGCAATTTCATTATGGCCATGTGAAAGAAAAAAAATTCTTTGGAAATGACCTCCTTTATCTCCCTCTCTGTCTCGTTGGATCCACGACTTTTTGACCACATTATATCGATTTATCTCTTATCTCGTGTTAATTTTTGTTACCCGAAACAGCTCCACCGATTGTTATGAAATTTTCTGTCTATGTTCGGTAGGTCTGAGTGTAGGTTGTAACCTATTTTTTTTATTACAAATGGCAAAACAGCGCTTGCCGGGTTAGCTTGTTTACTATATAATAACTACAAATGTGAAATGCACGTAAAGAACATTCCGCGATTCCACTTATATGAATTCAAATAACATTCCCGTACGCTTATTTTAGTTTACGAAGTTTAACCAATTGTAGAGAATCAATATTAGAACATGACTAGAAGGACTGCTTCCTTCGAGCTTCCACTCGGCAAAGTGTATAAAAGGTTGGCAACATGAACAGCTGCCCCATATCCACATCGCTTACATTCGCGCGCAATGATATCAAGTGCGGTGGCCTGAAGAATCGGGCTGACTGGCGGCGCGCGGCGATTGGAAAACATCTGCCGGCGTGACGTGTACAGCCAGAGAGTTACAATATATCAGGAAAAGTTATAGTTCGCGTCTATTAACTGTTAGTTTTTACTTATAACGTATCGAAACGCGTGAATTTTTTTTACTAATCTCGTGAGGTAGCTACGTAGACATTTTATAGATAGAAGTACGAGTGGAGAATTTTAATCCAGAGTGTAGGATATCAGCCCAGTATCTTGTATGTTTGTATTGTATAACAATTACAAAATTCAAATAGGATACAGTATTAAAATAGGATGCTTCGTGCTATACTGGTGCTCATCGAGGAATTAGATAGCCACGAAACCAGAGCCTATCACTACATTGTGAACATATTTTATGTGTTTGACTCTAAGTTATTTTGTTCAGAAATTTGCTTAGCGCAGATGGAAAATATCGCGAGAAAACCTTCAGCTCTTAGTCTTAGAGTTGACACTATGATGTTTATAAAGGCTAAGCGTGTTAATTTCGGTAACCTGCACTTGACCAGTGGTGGCCTAAGGCCAAAGCCCCTTTAATTCCATGTCCATCAGTGACATACGAAAAAGGTATTGTGAGGTAAATAATAAATAAATAATAACAGCAGTTTTCTATTACTGCCAAGGACTTTTGTCAACTAGATAGAATGGGGATGATAGAATTGGTCAAATAGAGTGGCATTAGCAATCTTAATATATATAAATCTCGTGTCACAATGTTTTTCCTCAATGGACTCCTAAACTACTGAACCGATTTAGTTCAAACTTCGTGAATATCTTTAACTTAAAAGATAGAATAGTTTTTATCCCACTTGGACGAAGTCGCGGGCATCAGCTAGTAGATTTATAGGAATTTTAGACATTAGAGTGCTCTTCGTAAAGAGCGCTTCTATTTTATAAAATTCAATTAACTACAACTTCTTGTCAACCTACTGTGAATTGCGAAATATCCGTATCTCAATGGGTTTTGTAAAGTCCTCTCGATCTCTTATATCTCTCGGATTCAATGCTTTTGTACATGCGAGTACCACACAAGGCTTTAAATCTCATAAGCGTACACTGGTGTGTATTTCTCGAATATTCAACTCAACGGTATTGTATTATAGTATGTATTTATATATACTTATTATCTTTTGCTATATATTGTTATTGTAATAGTTTTTCCAAAAGGAATAATGGATTACCCATTTCTATAAATTCTTTTTCAAACTTTAGCTAAATTTATTTTCGAGGAATTTTGGTAAAGCAATCTACAATTAACATTCGGATTCCAAAGTAAAAGGCAAATAAGCAAGTTGAACTTTTTTGTATGCAAAATTAAATTTTCGATATGCAAAACAAATTCTTAGTGCCAATGGTTCTTAAAAAACACTATTTAATTTTCCTAGAATATTTTTGTTTTCGTTCATGAGAAAACTTGATTCCACTTTTGGTCATTCTTTGGTTCGTAAGTAGTTTATAAGCTGTATTTACGTCATATTATAAACTACTTTTTATTCCGGAGCAATACACCTTTTCTGCAGCAATATAAAAAATAGATGTCTCCTATAGCAATCTATGTATATCTACAATCAATCAAAATATTATTAGCTAAGTAACTTTAGTAAGCAGTCATTGAATCCTCATGATGTACAGCATCACTGGTACAATGTTGTGCGCCATTTGACGGGTTTGGAAGGTAAACGCAGTTAGTTACACCACACGTCGAGGCTGCTCAGTGGATATAATAATTTCAAACCATTTTCAATACTCCAATCAGGATATTTCACCTGAAATTTAGTGTAAATAGGTAAGTAAATTATAATTGGGCGCGACCGCAACGGTCGTAATTTGAGGTTTTCGGCGTGCTATTTATTTATTGGCGTATTAATATTTTGATTTGATTATACAATGTGATTGAGGCAATTTTCATTTATTATAGAATTATGTTTAAACAAATCCAGAAAATTACAGCTAGATGATTGAAGATAATGTATAAAAGAAAAAAGTTTCTGAATGAAATGCCTGACTGACAATTTTTTCAACGCACAGTTCAAAACTGGGACGGATCGATCTGAGATTTTGCAAACAGAGCTATAGGTTCTTTGACCGCGAATTAATAAATAATTATTTTTTTGCTTATTTTCCAATGCAGCGGCATATTGTATGTATGCAATTTTAATTAAATATGTTAGTAAATAAATTATATTTGCTCCAACTACTACAAAAAGTACGTTGTAGTAAAATATTTATTTAAAATCACGTAAATATAATAAAAATAAAATGATGTTATGCAAAATATTCCTGCGAAATTCGCTACAGTACATCATATTTCTTAGTAGGAAAACATCATAATTGATGATTAAACGAACTTACCTGTAAGTGAAGTTCTATCACAATTATGTGAATACATTTTATTCGAAAATAATAATAAACACAATCAGGTACACTTTCATTGTACTGGCAATTTCGCACTTTTATTTATTTTGTTTTTTAAAACTGACCACCCTGATGGACACGCTGTCCCAGCCTACGTCCGGGCCAAGCTTCATTCTTTAGAGAATATTTAACAAAATTTTCGTATTATACTCATGGGTTTTGGGTATGGGAGGGACCTTATATTATTATTTTCGAATAAAATGTATTCACATAATTGTGATAGAACTTCACTTACAGGTAAGTTCGTTTAATCATCAATTATATTTCATACATTTTATTCTTCAATAATAATAAACACAATCAGGTAGATGTTTAGAGATGAAAATTTTTGTTAAATTATGGACATTAACAGATAGTAAATTGTTTCCTATTATAATAGGAAATAGGTCCTCTTTATACCACAGAAGTATTTAATTAACACAATCTTTTCGTTCAATTCCTGGATCAATAAACCAGTCACATTACAAATAGGTTTAATTTATATTTAGATAGATTATAATGATTAATGATTAGAGAGCAAAAGAGCTATTGCGACAGAAGCATCATCGCTCAATAAGAGGTTATAAAACTTAGGTAACGTCCGTAATGGTTGTTACCAGCAGACTGCTTTTCTGATGAGGTCAAGCAACAAACTACGTGCTCGCCGAGGAAGTGTTGCGTACTTGGTGCTGAGTACACTGAAACGCAGACCTCTCTCGTAAGAGATTATATTCCTCGGTAGACACGTTCTCACGGTGGTCTACCTGCAGGCGACCTTATGAGGTCGCTTCAACATTATCAGGAGGTTGTCTATTATATATCTTGGTCTAAGATTTTGTAAACGACATATCGATTTGTTTTTCAAAGCTGTGGCAAATTTTTATACTTTCTCTTCAGTTTTGATTATGGTATAATTAAAACTGGTTCGCCCTGAGTAGTAGCTGGCGTTGTATAAACTCAATAATTCCCTTGAATTATATAAAAATAATAATACTAACTTTAACTAATGCTAATGTTTTCATTCTGTGCTGTATCTACTGCCTAAAGCTAAAAAAGTTACAAGATCAGCAAAGCAAAGTTACGGAATGAATAAACTCTTATTAAGGCCCATTGAGCAATGTGTTAGCATACTATATTGTGTGCTACTATGTGGTGTTTGATGTTAATTTATCTATTCATTTTCGCAATATAATATATATATATATATATATATTTTTTTTTATTTTTTTTTTTTTATTTGACCCAAAATCATCAGCAGAAATTAAACTCAATGCCGAATGATAACAAGTTATCGTACCATATGCTACGTCGTTAACAAGTTGTTCTGTTGGAAATTACGAGGTTGACTTATAATGTACGGATTGTACGGATCTCAGTCGTTATTAAAGCAGTATTGCCACAAAACTTTGTAAATAACACAAAATTTTTGAAACATATAGATTATTAAAAATTCCAACAAAATGTCCTTTTTTTTTTTTTTTTTTAATGCCTTCAGAGAACTTCCTCCA
This sequence comes from Coenonympha glycerion, assembly GCA_963855885.1. Taxonomy (NCBI): domain Eukaryota; kingdom Metazoa; phylum Arthropoda; class Insecta; order Lepidoptera; family Nymphalidae; genus Coenonympha; species Coenonympha glycerion. Next base: position 11,371,721 of record OY979631.1, read on the forward strand.
GTAATTCCTACGAATTGTGGTTCTCTAGGGAAAGACCATATTTATTTATTTATCATCAATAAATGTACTATAAGAAGTAAGTCTTTTGACACCTTATGTAAAAGAAGGAAATCCAAAGTTGTAGAGGTCCTTAGACGATGTATGTCTAAAGCATTGTCTATAATAGTATTTTTAAGCATTCTACCTCTAGAAGAATGTATAGAAGAGCAAAGGTAAACTTCGTGTTCCAAAATGTTCAGAATGCGTCTGTTTCTAAGACGTCTGGGTTCATATTGATTACATTTCGCATTATTGCAAGAAGCGATAAATTCGATAACAGGATTGAACTCTTTGAATAACTTTGAAGTATATAATTTTACAGCGATAGCTTAATCCCATTAACTGGATGTAACTCTTGGTCAGCTTTTGATTATCTTTAATTTCCATATAAGAAACAATTAACCCAATCGTTTAAATGAGGATATTTGATATCCTCTATGCAACTGATGTAAATCATGTGTATCAAAATAGATGTATCGAAAAATATGGCCATCAACTCTGTAAAGAGGTATTTCGATTCATCTTAACGTTAATTATTACAAAAACAAAAATCCCTCTAATGAAAAGAATTAGTCTTCATCTAGACCGGGAAATCGTGTGAATCACTAGTTCAACCTTTTAGGTTTAAGGGAGTTAGATGACTTAAAAAATGTGTTGTAACCACTGGCCATCTGATAGGATAACCGATGATGGACGAACAGCTGCGTCTAAAGTCTAATTTTTCTTACGGGCTACATTTTTTGTTTCTACAGACGTTCTGTGTAACCCCATCCATACCTAATAGCTGGAGAAGTGGACTTTAGGACTTTTAATCGGAATTAAGCTTAACTCTTAGATGATACAACGAGTTAAGCGTATAAAATTTTTTACAGAATTTGAATTGTTACATAATTCACGTCATAGTTTGCGGTTGGGTAACGATACTGCCATATCGTCAGAAATTAAAATAAAATAAAACCAGGAAACTGAGCATGTTTTGAGGGTAGTAAATAACTTTAACACTCTAACACCTAACAAATCCTCATGAAAAAATCGCGGTAAGTATCTGAGATGAGTCACAACTTCTTTATGTATTTTACCAAGGATGAATCGGTACTTTAAAATAAGATTCTTCAGTTCATAGGCATAAAACCCTTTTTAAGTATTCGCTTGTAAGCTGTTCTATGAACTATCAATTTCAAAGGATTTTGAACTACAAATTCATTCAACGCCTTTAAATTTAGAATGTATCTTTTACCACGTAAGAGTTTGAGGTTAGACACATCTTAACTATAATCGAACATGCAGTGACTCACTCCCACATTATCTCACCCAAAAAAGAAATGTCGATTGTCAAAGACATTTGTCGCTTTTTCTTTGTTGTGAACGTGTAAGACGGTACACTGTGTTAGTGTACGATTTTTAAAATGGTATTATGTAATAATAATTTTTTGGAGCTAGTTCCTTAATTTGTTCAATTCATTAAAATATTTTATTGAATGTACGTACATTTGTACACCTAGTGAAAGTCAAAAAATAGTCTTCACTTATTATAACTCCCGAAATTCTAGATCATGTTATAGATCGTGACGGATTCCTTGTCAGTGATATGTAACCAACAAACTTCAAAATGTTGAAGACAACTGGCATATAGGTACCTTAATGTCTAGCGTCGTCGCTGAACCTGGTCCTTGTTGTGGCTGATGCTGGAGACTCGCTGCCACGTCGCATCTTCCTCGCGGCTGATCGCCAATACTCAAGTGTGTCACGCCCCCCCCTGCTGGCCGAGCCGTAACGAGAGGGGGCCAGCTAGTTTCTCGAGAAACGAGATTGCGCTGTCCCAGCGGTGGGTGTCGATAGCAAAGTCGCCCGCCGCGCCCTGCTGGTTTCTTTATTTACAACACCTGACGATCAGTAACCATTGAAACTAGTATAATGCCCGAAACTATTTCTCCGAAAAAACATCTGGTCCCGTTCGTGAACTTTAATTACTTGTCATTTGTCGAAACAAAATGTCATTTGTCAATACTTAAGCTTCTTCTTGTGGTTTAAGATTTTTATTAGTTTCAGAAAGAATTTAACAATTCACTTCAATGAAACTTTCAGACTAATGGTACATTATACATAATATTGTTAACTTATTGAGTTTTGAGCTAATAGTTAAATTATCATCCCATTACACAATCTGAACATTAATTTTCGAAAGTAAGTAAAATTATTTTCCACCACAAAATCTAAACATTATTGTTGTAGGTACATAGTTAGAAAAGTTCGACGCGTTGGTACCCTCGTGGAATTAGTTTTTAAGTCGTGAAATAGTTATCACTGATAAAAGGCTATAACGTTTAACTGGCTATTCATAAGTCAGGCAAGTATATCAAATAAACTATTTGATTCTTTGCAATGAAGGTCGGCTAGAATTTTACAACTGTCGGGACTAACCATTAATATAGTTCTTGTGACTGAGCGCCGATAGCAATTCGGGATCAAAGTCCGGGAGGTCATGCGGAGCCACTTGTAGTGAAGCCGAGAACAGCGCCACACCGACATCGTCCCCCGTTGGTATCCGCAAAGTCCTTTGAGGTTTTTTTTAAAATCCTTCGTGTTGACCCGCAGTCAACCTCCAGGAGCATTGACGCATCATGCTATGCTTTCGTGGTATCCTCAACGTGATACCCTCCAAGCTAGCTTAGAGATGCCTGGACTATTTCGCGCATCATGCTATACTTTCGTGATAACCTCAATGTGATACCCTCCAAGTTAGCTTAGAGATGCCTTAGGATTTCAATTTTTGGACACACTTTCGTCAGCATTGATATTTGAGTTGATGTGATATCTGGGAAAAAAGGTTAATTTTCACTTACCCTCTTTCCTCGGAGTCTGACGAAGATGAATGCACAATTATATGATTTGATTTGATTTTATTTTTGTTATAATAATAAATTTTACTAGCGTCTAAGCATTATCAGTATAGAAAATTAAGCAAGTTTTAACACTGAACACTTAATTCTTTTTACTTTGAACCTAAATTAACAAAAACGAGACGTGTTTTTGTAGTCGAGTGCTCATTGCCGCGCACAATAAAAGAATGAAGCTTGGCCCGGACGTAGGCTGGGACAGCGTGTCCATCAGGGTGGTCAGTTTTAAAAAACAAAATAAATAAAAGTGCGAAATTGCCAGTACAATGAAAGTGTACCTGATTGTGTTTATTATTATTGAAGAATAAAATGTATGAAATATAATCAATATTCTACTCATTAAAATTACGCTGCCATCTGTAAAATTGGATTACCTTCTGATGCTCCAATATAAATTGAAGATACTTAGTGTACCTACCTATAATTATCAAAATTTTGGATTTCCTTAATCTGAATTCCTCATCATTGAGGTTTTTGTTGTTATTGTTACCATGAGCACTGGTAAACGCCAAGACATGTTATAAGAAGTCCTACATACAACTTCTTGGTGTTAGACTTTTGGCATAAATTCCTAATTATAAACAGTATTGTACTAATAGTATGAACATGTAAACTACAATCACACGAACCGTGTATTTAACTTTGTTTTCAATAATTTATAGGCAGTAGTCGTCAGTTAAAAACCACTACTATTTGTATTTCCAGTGAATTTTGTATTCCATTTGCACCGGTGCATTGGACGACTGGTCGATGAGTACATCAAATATTTATGCAATAGGAGCAACTAATAGCAACATGCTATGGAATAGTGCATTATTATTTATAGGTGTTTTGGACTACAATTTTAAATTGATTTTAATAATTAATTTAAAGTTAAAATTTTACTTTAAATCTTAAAATATCTAGGTATTATTATTTCGTGTGAAAAAGGTAATAAAGTGTTGTAAAGTACTTCTTAATTTTTTAAGACGCAAGAACGACTAATGGTTGAAAATAAGCAGCATTTAAATATTTTATTTCTACTTTGAAGCTTAGTGTTCTACTGTAGAGCAACTGACTTTGAATGCAGATTAGTAATTTTTCCACCCACGTCTTTACAGACTTTTATTTATCATTTATAAATTTATTATTTTTACGTTTGAATCTATTTTTATAAGTACACCTCCTAAAGCATACAAATTCATATGACTTGTTGTATATGTATTTATAACAAAATGCTTTTAGCATTTTGTCACTTGCGACTATATTATGATTTAGGGCACCCTAATTAACTAGGTTCCCTCACAAAATATTGTGAGGCGCAGGATATTGTAGCATCATCGTGGTAAATTATCACGCGATCCGAAGATACGTGTCTGCTTACGTTTATTAAGCCCATCTAATATGTAACGCCATAATCTGATACACTTTCTTGATACCTTTCAACGTATAGATATAAAGTTCACAATAAATCAAAAGATAAATGAATAGGAAGATTCAACTTGAGCTTAGGTACACAATGTAGGCACATGTTACATGACCTCACGCCTTTTTTAAGTTTGAATTTTAGTGTTAGTACCTCATATTTAGTGGTAGTACCAGGAGACTGATTACGTAAAAAAACGTTTAACATCGTTATAGTAATCATTTGAAAATTCTGACCTACGATTGGCTGACGTAAATCAGAGAACCAATCAGCGGGCAGAATTTATAAACGCTTACGATAACGATGAATACGTTTTTCTTACATAATCTAAGGACAGTGGGTAAACCATACCAACTTCGATACGTTCATATGAACCAAATGATGATTTATCGTTCCAGTGCAATGCTGTGTAGCAACTGTTAGGACGTGTACCTACTAAAAAAACTCAATCATATTTATAATTCATTTTATCAGTGAAGGTAAGTATGTATAGGATTATTAATTATTATGTAAAACTGCGAGCTTGTACACCAAATATAAGAATTAATGGTGTTCGATCGATCGCTGTCCAATTAGATTTGCTGAAAAGGCAAGCGGGCCTCATTTCGCTCCTAATTAATTATAGATGAAATTGGTAATAACGATTTCGTTCGGGCTTCTTTTTCACATTTTGGAATCTGTTTTATTATAATGATCTCACGTAAAAAAATATTTAAGTCACAACTCTTAGGGTTGTACTGTTATTGGAAATAATAAAAAAAATCGTAATTTTTCAGTGATTTCATAATTTTTTAGCTAAATTGACTTTCGATCAATAATAATTAATTTAACTTTATGGCTCTTTGCCACAATTCCATTAGCATCAACCATAAAACGTTCAGAATATAAAATTTCTCAATTAAAAATTGTTTATAAACTTCTGCAGTGGCTTGATTAGAATGTCAACGCGAATCAGTGATGTCGAAAATTACTTTGAAAACAGTCACGACATCTTGTTTGAAAGTAAATTGTCTCATTTTGAGTTGAAGATTTAGAGAAAATAGCAAACATACCCATCTTACATGCAGACTTATCCTGCTATGAAATGCCATGGCTCTACCGCCATCTTTGGGAAACAGCTTGGCACCAAGAGGGAAGAACTGACGAGAAACTCGGAAGCGTCGTAAAGTAAATTACATTATAATATACAATTACTAATCAGAGTGTTAACTCTAACTATAGTTTTGTTGACATCAAATAATTTACGTTACTTAATTAATAAAAAAAAACGACTTCCACTCTTATTAAACTACTAATGAATACATCTTTTTCAATTAAAATTTTAAGACTTATATGGTTTTCTTGTTGATAACATTATCAGAACTACTATATTGAAATGGGACCACACGGAATGCGTCAGCTTTCTAATAAATTTCTTATAATTGGCCAAGTGCGAGTCGGGCTCGCGCACCTATTCTCTATACCTACTTAGTATTAAAGTAAACTAAACACCCCTGCCCACTAAATCGAAAACGTGCATAAAAATCACGTTTATTGTATGTTAGCCTCCCTTAATTTTTTATTTTAATTTAACTAAGTATTTATTTCTACAGTAACTATATAACTAAAGGTTCTGTGAAAATTTTAAGCGTCTACCTGTTAATGTTATCAATATCGAGTAAAAACAAGCAAGAAAATTACGTTTGTTGTATGGGAGCCCCCCTTAATTTTTAAGTTGAAACCAAACATAAGGGGCATTCAGCAAGAAACAAGGGGAATGGACGATAAAAAGGCCGTGGAAGAGGATCCCTAATAACTTATTTATAGTCACCCGCCGTTCGACGCAAATCACATCATGCGGATCAGTGGAGTTGAAATTTTCTCGGAATATAGTCGAGATACGATCTCATTTGCAAATAAACCACCTGATTGCTGCGTATTCATCAGTAACAAATAACTAAGTACCTATAGTGCGTTATGTAATCGACAAAGATGCATCCCACTCCTCCTTACAAATTGCATGAAACATAAGAAATTGTGAAAGAGTGGGGCGCGTTAGATTGAAGTTAATATATTATTTTAATAAGTAACCTAAAAGTTTTATACGAGAAGTTAGCAATATATTATATTAGGACGATGTTTTGCCTCGTTAAAATTTTCTTTCACGACCAACAATTTTTTTTAAGCAATTATCTTGTCTTCATCTTGTCTTCTAAGATTATGATTATGTGATTATTTTAGATGTGCCTGCACATTAACGCAAATGACATGGCCGGATTCTGCCCTCGAAAAAAAAATATCCATGGCCATTGACAAACAGTACGTCTGTTCGCGCTTTACGCTAGCACTCCAGTTTTACGCTAGGCCGCCTCGCGTCGGTCGGCTATCACTGCCCCCCGCGCATCGCGCCTCCCCGCATCGGCGACGCGCGCGCAGTCCGGTGCTACAAGCCGATCGAAACGGTCCATACCCAAGGTCCGCGTTGCCCGCGTTGAAGATTTGCCGGCCACGCCGTGTCGTTTAGTTTTACGAGCCCTATTTATTGAGCTCCTTCGTGTGTTGTGTTGTCCGCCGCTTCGTTCGAACGCCGCGGGCCCATTTGACGATCCGGAACACTGTTTTTTGTGCTCCCGCGCGATCTGGATACCACGCCGCCGCGGACTCGCTTCGCTACCCGCGAATTCGTGCCGCCGCCGCGAAAGACCCTTCAGAGGAGGGCGAGTGTGTTTCTTTGCATTTGACACAGCAGGCACCACACACCACATTTCATCCTACACGAACACACTCCCCGGATTCCACGTGCTGGCTGTCTCCATGCGCCGGTAAGTACCTAGTAGTAAGTCACTCTGTGCCGCGGGATAAAACCCAGTGCAAAACGCCTAATAAAATTTTTTGGCGGGCCTTTTTCGACCCGCCACCGCCGCTGCCTGTGAGAATCCGCTGGACTGCTCTGATGGGCCCGGCAGTTGCCCGCTGATTCATCGTGCACAGGCGCGGTGCGTAATCATTATTGGTAGCAGTGAGCGTGGTTTGTCTACACCTCGCTTTGCGTTTTACGCTGGTTTTGCCCGCCGCGCCGTTCATTTTCTGCGCCGCTGGCATAAATCCCGCTTTCCGCCACGCGCCGTGTCGTTCGCCGCGCTGTTAGCGGAAATTCCGCAATCGCCGCCAGTTCCGCTGCGTCAACGCCGCGTTTCGGCCGCGTTCCGCTTATTATAATTATAAGTTTAATTTTTATTTTAAGTTTTGCTTGCGTGCCGGTACCGCCCGCTCGCCGTAATTTAACACGCGTATCTACTACGGTCGCGCCGCTTTGTTCATTGCGACTACGGTACGACCGCGACCGCGATACGACTTGTTTACTATTGCTTTAATTTTATTATTGCTTGCACTCGCGCCGCCCGCCGACTTGCCGGCCGCCTTTTCAATTTATTATTGCTTGCACTCGCGCCGCCCGCCGACTTGCCGGCCGCCTTTTCAATTTATTGTTACTTTATTTTTACATTTGTTTACATTTAATTTGTTAGAATGTCCGCGAACATAAAAAAGCTAGCTGTACAGATACAGTCTGAGCTTCGCTGGGCGACGTCCGCCGCGGGTTTGATAGGCCGCGAAGATAGAACCGCCGCCCTATTACACCGAGCGGACCAGGTGCGGACTCGGCAGGCCTCCGTGGAGCAGGCCTTTCAAGACCTACTCACCCTCGGTCCCGAACAGGAGGTACTGAGGACGGCTCAGGCCGATTACGACCAGTTCTTCGAACTGATGGACTCGGTGGTGGAGGCCGCCCATGGGATCCGGACCGCCGCTGATGAAAGGCGTCGAAGTGGCGCTTTTAGAGACTCCCCCAGCCGACCGCCCACACAGCCGGCATTACTCGGGAAACTGCCCACGATCGAGCTGCCCAAATTCGGTGGGCAGCTTCAAGAGTGGATGGGCTTCCTGGCGTTATTCGACAGTCTGGTCCACGCCAGGAAGGACCTGTCCCCCACCCAGAAGCTGACATACTTACTGTCCTCGCTACAGGGCGAGGCCCTGGACGTGGTGCGACACCTCGACCTCTCGGAGGAGAGCTACCACACGGCTCGGGAATTGCTGGCCAGGCGCTATGAAAATGTGCGCCGGTTGGCCGACGCACATGTAGCCCAGCTACTCGCCTTGCCCGCCGTCACCGGGGTGGCCGGCCTCAGAGAGGCCTTGCTAAACCCTTGCATTGTGGCCACCAATGCTCTCCGTCGATTGGATCTCCCCGTCGACTAGTGGTCCTTCTTGTTGTTGCACATAGTGCTCTCCCGCCTGCCGTCGGAGCTTAAGCTCCGCTTCGAGCAGCGCTTCGGAGGGGACGGTGCAACCTACCTGCCCCCTTTCTCCGACCTCCTGAAGTTTTTGGAGCAGGAGTGCCTCCAGGCCGATAACTCTGGAGTTACCGGCCCTCGAGTGGCCCCTGGGAGGTCCGAGCATGTCCGAGGGGGTGGGGCAAGGACTGGCCCTTCGGCGGGGACCGGCCCCAACCGGCGAGGCCGTGGAGCCGACGCCAGAGAAGGTCGCCGGGTGTCACAGTACAGCGGGGCCGTGGCAACGAAGCTCCCCCCCTGTGCCTATTGTCGGCACCCCGGCCACCAGGTCTCCTCGTGTCCGCACTTCCTGGCCAAACCGGTTGCGGCCCGGAGAGAATACGTGTCGACACGCCAGTGGTGCTTCTCGTGCCTGGGCCAGCATCTCGTAAGAGACTGCCCGCGCCAGCGGCCCTGCCCACATTGCGGCGGTGCCCATTCGGCCCTCTTGTGCGCTAACCGGAGTGGTTCCGGTCGCCGGGACGTTGGGTCGCGCGCCCCCCCCATGGGCGGGGGCGCTCGATCGCGCACCCCCCCATGGGCGGGGGCGCTAGTCCTGGCCACCCGGCCAGCCCCGTTAGGCGTTCTCCGGTGGACCACCAACCTCCTAGTGGAGGTAGGGGTTCCGCCCCCCGGAGGAGGGCTTCACCCCCCCGCGTCACGGTCACATCCCCCTCGCGTCATTACGACGGGGATATCGCGGCTGCCCCATTGAGCGTCGTCCCGCGTCGGTTCTCGCCGCCACTACACGAGTGGCCGCGACTGGAGCGCCATCCACCCACCATAGGTCGAGGCAATCCCTACCGGGTGCCGGACGCTAGCCGCATGGTGCGGCCCCAAATGGGTGAACGGTCCCCTGCTGATTACCAGCGCCCTAGGGGCGGTGGAGCTTCACCCCCCCAGGGGGGGGTCACACCCCCCCAGGGGAGGGTCACACCCCCCTCGCATTTTTATGACGGGTGTCTGACGGCCGCTCAAATGAGCGTCGAACCGTCTAGGTTTTTGCCTCCCCTCCATGTGTGGACGCAACTGGAGCGCCATCCACCCATGCTAGGTCGAGGCGCTCCCTACCGCGCCCCGGATGCTGGCCGCATGGTGCGACCCCGGGTTGGTTATGCCGGATGGTCCCCACGTTGGGTACCCTCCCCCTCTCTAGCAGCGCCCCAGCCGGAGTACCCCCGTCAGTGGGCTCCCGCTGGTGAAGGCACGTCGCGCTAGGTGTCCGCCACTCTAGCTGCCACCTAGCCACCTCCCCTGAGACTTTGGATCTACAGCAGTCAGTATGCCAGACCATACTTTTGCCGACTGCCTCAGGGAGGTTAGGGTCTCAGGCTACATGAGTGGCTCTCCCTTGTGGCCTCACTTCCGAATGTTAATCGGATTTCGATGCCTCGTTGCTTCCTACCGCCCGGAAGGTGCCACGCCAGTCTCCACGGCTTTTGTGATGCGTCCGAAAAAGGGTACGCAGCCGTGGTCTATTTGCGAACTGTCAGTGACACCGGCGAGGTCGCAACCCACCTTGTCTTGGCGAAAAGTAAAGTGGCCCCAATTCGGTCACGCTTGACGATACCCAAATTGGAGTTGTCTGGAGCCGCTCTTTTGGTGCGCCTTCTCAACCATGTGCGTACGTCCCTCCTATCGATCGTTGACCTGACGGACGTGTACGCCTGGTCGGACAGCGAAATTGTCCTTTGTTGGTTGCGAGCCGCTCCCCACAACTTGAAAGTCTTTGTTGCCAACCGGGTTTCCCAAATCCAGAATTCGGAAACCCCGTTGACCTGGAGACATGTGCCAGGGGACCTGAACCCTGCAGATTGTGCTTCCCGCGGATGTGAAGCTTCCGACCTTGTCAACCACTCTCTTTGGTGGGGCCCTGACTGGCTGACTCGGAATGAGTCCGCCTGGCCTCAGAGTAGGTTCTCCGAGCCCGATGTGTTACCTGGCTTGCGAGTCGGAGTTGTTGAAGATAAGCCAGCCAATTCGCTGAGCTATCTTCAGGAACGCTACAGTTCCCTTGATAAATTGATTGGGGTGACGGCTTGGATTCAGCGCTTCACCCACAACGCTCGGAACCCACGCGACAAAATGTCGAACCCGGTCTTGTCGCCCCTGGAGAGACAGGAGGCCCGGACCTTTTGGATACGTTTGGTTCAACTGGAGCATTTTGAGTCCGCTATTGAGACACTGAAGCGAGGTTTACCTTTGAAGGGCTCGCTCGCCCGCTTAAACCTCTTTCTGGATGACACCGGATTGATACGCGTTGGTGGACGCCTCCGGAATTCTGACTTACCCTATGGGGCACGTCATCCCCTGCTGCTTCCGAACAATAGCGCTTTTGTAAAATTGTTGGTGACGCATTACCACGTCAAAAATGCCCACGCTGGCTGCAACGCCCTTTCGGCCATATTGCAGCGCGAATTTTGGATTTTATCGGGACGACGCTCCATCCGAAGCGTCATTTTCAAGTGCATTCCGTGCTACCGCCTGAAGGCCAGCACCATGCAGCCCATTATGGGGGACCTCCCCACCGACCGTGTCGTGGCCTCGCGCCCTTTTTCGGCGGTCGGGACGGATTTTGCGGGGCCGTTCTTCGTCAAGAGCTCCAGCCTCCGCAATGCTCGTTCCCTCAAGGCCTACCTTTGCGTTTTTGTTTGCCTGGCTACCAAGGCCGTACACTTAGAACTGGTGAGTGCCCTCAGCACCGAAGCCTTTGTAGCCACGCTAGGCCGCTTCGTTTCACGCCGAGGTTATCCGCACCTGATCCGATCGGATTGTGGGACCAACTATAAGGGTGCCGATAGGTATTTGAAGGAAGTCGCCCAATTTTTGAATGAAAATAAGATAGGCATCGGCACGGCAATGTCCAAGATGGGGATAACTTGGACCTTTGACCCGCCAGCTTGTCCCCACTGGGGCGGGATCTTTGAAGCCGTCGTTAAGGTCTCAAAGACGCATCTCCGACGCGTGATAGGTGAAACCATTTTGACTTTTGAAGAGCTCGCTACCGTGTTTTGTAAGATTGAGGCTGTCCTCAATTCTCGGCCACTCTGCCCCTTATCGTCCGATCCCAATGACCTGGAAGTTTTAACCCCCGGTCATTTCCTAATTGGTGAACCCCTTAACGCCCTGCCCGAGTACCCCTTCAGGGACGTGAAGGTCTCACGGTTGTCTCGTTTCGAATTGCTACAGCAGATGACCCAAAATTTCTGGCATCGTTGGAATTTAGAATATTTGCATCTTTTGCAGCAGCGCGTTAAGTGGTCAGACAAGACCGACCCACCTAAGGTTGGTGATCTTGTCCTAGTTAAGGAGCCTAATTTGTTGCCTTTGTGCTGGCGTCGTGGACGCATTCTTAAATTGATATATGGATCCGATGGGGTTCCCAGAGTTGCCGAGGTAATGGTCGGAGATTCGGTTTTGCAGCGAGCCGTCTCTTCCTTATCCCGGTTGCCCAATTGTTAGTGGACTCCAAATCCATGGGTCCACTGGCGGGGGTGTTCGCGCTTTACGCTAGCACTCCAGTTTTACGCTAGGCCGCCTCGCGTCGGTCGGCTATCACTGCCCCCCGCGCATCGCGCCTCCCCGCATCGGCGACGCGCGCGCAGTCCGGTGCTACAAGCCGATCGAAACGGTCCATACCCAAGGTCCGCGTTGCCCGCGTTGAAGATTTGCCGGCCACGCCGTGTCGTTTAGTTTTACGAGCCCTATTTATTGAGCTCCTTCGTGTGTTGTGTTGTCCGCCGCTTCGTTCGAACGCCGCGGGCCCATTTGACGATCCGGAACACTGTTTTTTGTGCTCCCGCGCGATCTGGATACCACGCCGCCGCGGACTCGCTTCGCTACCCGCGAATTCGTGCCGCCGCCGCGAAAGACCCTTCAGAGGAGGGCGAGTGTGTTTCTTTGCATTTGACACAGCAGGCACCACACACCACATTTCATCCTACACGAACACACTCCCCGGATTCCACGTGCTGGCTGTCTCCATGCGCCGGTAAGTACCTAGTAGTAAGTCACTCTGTGCCGCGGGATAAAACCCAGTGCAAAACGCCTAATAAAATTTTTTGGCGGGCCTTTTTCGACCCGCCACCGCCGCTGCCTGTGAGAATCCGCTGGACTGCTCTGATGGGCCCGGCAGTTGCCCGCTGATTCATCGTGCACAGGCGCGGTGCGTAATCAACGTCATATTAAAGCTTATAATTATGTCTTTACAATCGTTTAATTTTTATAATCAGAAAACTAGCGAGATACATAATATTAGCATAACAACTTGCAACAAAATGCGCCTAAATATTTTAAACAACAATGATTTTTTTATTCAAATTGCGATTAAGAATGTTTACTCGCATTTTCTAAGCTTTGTATTATGAAAAAATAATTAGTTGAAAAAAAAATCATTGCTGTTTAAAATATTTAGGCGCATTTTGTTGCAAGTTGTTATGCTAATATTATATCTCTCGCTAGTTTTCTGATTATAAAAATTAAATGATTGTAAAGACATAATTATAAGCTTTAATATGACGTACTGTTTGTCGATGGCCATGAATATTTTTTTCCAGGGCACAACTCCATACAAGTTTCGGCCATGTCCTTGCTTGAAAGTGCTTTAATTATTATTGGTCTTCTTCTCTATTTATAAACTGACGATTACACATTGTTTTTTTTTTTAAATCACGCAATATACTTTTTTCAAAACGGAATGCAGTCACTTCACGTCATTTATAGTAATTAATTTGTATTACCTACGTATTAGAAGGTGCAACCACTATTTTTGTTTGTATTTTTTTTGATACCTCTGTAGTCAAACATGTATATTTGAGAATGTATGATGTATATCAATAAATTAATGTTTCAGTATAGTCGTCTGCCGTTTGAGATATAAATAACATTACGCAGATCAGTGAAGTTGAAAATTGCTCTGAATACTCTGAATATACTGGAGGACGGAGGTATCTCGTTTGCGAACAAATCATTTGATTACTGCGTATTGAGTGTTGAAGATTGTCGATAGCGGAAATAACTACGTAATCGTATTTTTAGTTAATTCAATAATTGTTTGCTATCGATTTTATGTAACGTTGATTAGTTATAATTTACCTATGTTTTATATAAGAATATGTTATATGTGAGTCAAATAAATCTTATAAACACCGTGTTTTTATTACCTATAGTTAAGATATACAGTAAATTAATATTTCTAACGTTATTAGATGTATATTTTAGGCTATAGCATTTATCTTTGGTAAAATTATTACCCTAAACTATGTAAATAACTACTGATTTCATACATGAACATAGGCAGCGATAACTCATACATAATAATTGTATACCTGTATTAAAATTACTTGTATTAATCATTTAATTAAAAGATATACCAATACTCATAGTAAATCAGCACAAAAACCATGTACATTGAAGTATTGCCTATTGCGGGTATACAACCCCTCTCGCTTTAACACATAAGTGCGTCCTTGTCAAACTAGCTTATAATCCGTTTCACTCTAATTGTATACCTGTCTCTTACTATTTATACCCACACTTGTTGTCTTTGTCTAATACATAAGCGCGCCTATTGTTATCTTTGTTACTCACTGATTTTATCTACTCAATAAAGAATGCGAGTCTGCGACTACTCAGGTAGCCCATAAATACCCATAAAATTCAGCCAGCAGGCACACTTCACATCGAGGCTCCTCAGAGGTCGCATCTCTGCGGTATAATAAGACCCTGTGTTTTATTTTTACCGTCTACAACCTGCGTGCTCTCCCTGCACGTTCCTCTCTGTGGCGGCCTTACCAAAATCCGCCACAGTGTTTGGTCCATCGAGCGAGATTTCTACGAGCCGGCAACCCTGCTCTCCATCATCAACATCAAGCTCGACCGAAGAAGAGCCGCCGAAGATCGTCTGCAAATAGCAAGATTGAAGAATCAAGCCCATCGCCGCGGAACGGATTCCGCTGGCGGGAAGAAGCTTCAAGTCCGGCTGCAGATCTGAAGTTGTCAACGAAGCCTGCCTAGCAAGATTGAAGACTAACCTTTGCCACGGGTGCATTGAAGCGAAGCTCAGTAGTAGCTGCCGAAGACCGTGAAGCCAGGGGAAGAGCACTCATCGCGCTACAGGCCACGTCTACGTCGCTTGAAAAGGCGTCAACTCATCGCTGCGGGTGCATTGAGGCGAAGCTCAGTAGTAGCTGCTGAAGACCGCGAGGCTGTTGGGAAGACCGTTTCAACGCGTCGAAGACCACAAGATCGTCAAAGAAACGCTGTCGAAAAGGCGTCGACTCGTCGCTGCGGGTGCATTGAGGCGAAGCTCCGAGTAGCTGCTGAAGACCGCGAGGCTGTCGAGAAGACCGTTTCGTCGCGCTGAAGAAGACGTTCCCAATCCCGAAGAGGAATCCACCATCGCTGCGGGTGCATTGAGGCGAAGCTCCGAGTAGCTGCTGAAGACCGCGAGGCAGTTGGGAAGATCCTTTCACCGGGTGGAAGACTCACACTAAGCGGTTTAACCGCTCTCGGCTGTCCACCACCTAACGGTGCCAAACGGTGGACAGTTCGGGCCAACGCCTAACGGCGGGAGTAGTATACCAGACGATACTACCAGCTTGCCTTAACCGGCTATAAGTCTGTACAGTCTGATCGCGCCGTTACGGTTTACGAGAGAAAGGGGCGTCCTCCTGGAAGGCACTGCCGACGACATCGAGCGTTCCTCTCGATGCACGTGCACCCTGGACTCACGTAAACCCTCTGTCGGGCGATTCCCACCTTACCCAACCCTTTTTTCCATCCCTGCGAGAGCGTGTTCTTCGGGACCACTCTAACAGGATTGTTAGGGACGATAGGGCAGTAGGGAAAGTAGGGAAAATAGGGATAGTAGGGAAAAACAAGAAAAAAAACTCAAGATGAGTACTATCGAGACCCGAAGCAAGAAGTCTCAACCAAAAGGAAAAGAACAAACCAGCAGTACAGAAAGAACTGTCACAAGAACAGAACGACCGGGCAGTATAACGAAGGAAGACGTTTCAAGAGAAAAATCAGAATCGAATGCTCTACAAAATAAGCGCGCTCAGATAAGAGCCCGCATGGAGCTACTTAGAAGAAAAAAGGAACAAGCGGACGCCGCAGCAGAACTAGCTCAAACCCAACTCGAGATGCTTCAGCTCGACGAACACTCCGTCCAAGAAGAGGATATCGAAAGAGTCGATTTAATCAATGAATGGATGGACAAAACCCCGATTCAACCTACACAAGAGACCGAAGTAGCCCGAGGCGTCAACATAATCTCGGATTTACTATCAAAAGCAATAAAGAAATCCAACTTAGAAGAAGCTCCAAGAAAAGCACCGGCTTATATGAGCGAACTATGCGCATTCGACGGAGATCCAATAAATTGGATACCTTTCATCAGTCACTACACCGACACATCGTCATACTTCAGCCACGTCGAGAACATTGCAAGAATACGAAAATCTTTAAGAGGCCAAGCAAGAGAAGCCGTCAAATCGTTGCTCTACACATGTTCATCGCCCGACGTCATACTAAGAGAATTGAAAAGAAAATTTGGACAACCGGCATACATAGTAAAGAGCGAAATAGCGGAGCTAGATAAATTACCACGCATGCCAGAGGATGTGCAAAGCATCGGAACGTTTGCCAGCGCCGTCTTCAATACAGTAAACACGATCAAGCAACTAAATCGTGTTGAATATTTATACTCCACCGACATAGCCGACCGAATCGTTGCAAAGATGAACTTAATGATACGATTTAAGTGGCAAGAATACAAGGCGACAAAACCAAATGAGCCCGTATTAAATCTACTATCTGAGTTTCTATCTACCATCGCCGATCAATTCGACGAACCGAACCTCCGACTAAAACCGAAAGTCAAATCGGAAACCAGATCGCATCATTCGCATCCGCTAAGAAAACGAGTAAACGTAACAAATGAAACTCGCGAAGAGAGTGACTCCGATTCCGAATACGACAGCGAGTTCGAAGAAGAAATGAGAATAGTCCTCGCCGCAACTACACCGGAAGAAGAAAAATGCCCATTATGCGAGAGAACACATAATATAATTAAATGCGATCGTTTCATCGGTCAAACTACCAAAGAACGCTGGGAAACTGTAAAGAAATTAAAAATGTGTTTTCGGTGCCTCAAGACAAATCACCGTCACCTCAACTGCAAAGCAAAGCCCTGCAACAAAGAGGGTTGTACGCGCAAACACCACGAGCTTCTGCACCAAGAGAGACAGAAACCAGAACCAAGCAAAATAGTTTCAGTCAACCACATAGGCACAACAAGATCGTACCTCAAGATTGTGCCTGTAGAATTATTGGGACCTCAAGGCAAAGAAACAGTTTTGGCTCTACTCGACGAAGGCTCTACCGTGACATTATTAGTCGACAAAGTCGCCGAAAATATCGGAGCTGCTGGACCACAACGAAGCCTGGTCATCGAAGGCATCAGCGGCCACCAAATGACTCAAGAATCAAAAACAGTCAAAATCAAAATAAAAGGATTATACTCCCGAGAATATCTGGACTTGAAAGCTCACACAATCGAGCAACTCAACTTAAGACCACAAGCCATAACCAAAGAAGACCTCGAAGATTGCCCCCACCTCAACGATATATCTGATCAACTGATGTATGAAGGCCGACCTCCAGCTCTATTAATCGGCCAAGACAATTGGCATCTCATAGTGACGAGAGAAATCAAATCGGGTAACCCTAACAGACCCGTTGCCTCCCTTACCCGCCTGGGATGGATATTACATGGTTGTCAAACGGAATCTCCGAAACCCGTACAATTCATCAATCATGCTCGAGAAAGCAAAACCGAAGACATCGATGAATTAATCAAGAACCACTTTAGCTTGGACACACTGGGAATATCCAAGAGAAAGCCAACAAACGATCCAGAGGAAAGAGCGATGACCATCCTACAAAAAACAGCTCGCCGATTACCAGAAGGCAGATTCGAGTGCGGCATGTTGTGGCGATCCGACAACGAAACAATGCCCATGAACAAAAACAATGCTCTACGTCGCTTGGAAAGCATAGAACGAAAATTCAAGAAAAACGAAGAATTTAAAATTAAATACAGCGAACAAATAAAAAATCTGCTGAGCAGTGGATACGCGGAATTAGCTACAAACGAACCCACCTCACCAAGAACGTGGTACCTACCTCATTTTGCCGTAGTGCACCCACAGAAAGGGAAGCTCAGAGTTGTTTTCGACGCCGCAGAGCGAACCAACGGAAAAAGCCTGAACGACGCCTTATTATCGGGACCCGACCTACTGCAGTCACTTTTCGGTGTCCTCGTCAGATTCCGACAGGGACCCGTGGCAGTAGCAGCCGACATAAAGGAAATGTTCCTAAGGATCCTTATACGAGAAGAAGACAGAGACAGTCTACGTTTCCTATGGCGTGAAAACGAGACGGACACAGATCCGAAAGAGTACCGAATGAAATCTCTCATATTCGGAGCAACATCGTCACCGTGCACTGCCATCTTCATAAAGAATCGCAACGCCCAAGACTTCAAAGAAAAATACCCGGAAGCGGTAAATGCCATCGAAAGATGTCACTATATGGATGATTACTTACAAAGTTTCGCGACAGCCGAAGAAGCCAACAAAATAAGTCACGAAGTTGACTTCATCCACAAAAGCGGTGGTTTCGAGCTGAGAGGATGGACTTCCAACGACCCCTCCGCTATAAAAGAGCTTGAATCAGAACACCCTGATCACATTGACCTCGGAGATCACGATATCTATGGCAAGACCTTAGGAATGACATGGCACATAAACAACGACGCCTTCCGTTTCGCGCTAAATCTTCGAAACACACCAGAAGAAGTTCTAGAAGAACAAAGGCCACCGACTAAGAGAGAGGTCTCGAGCGCCGTGATGTCAGTGTTCGATCCGTTAGGACTAGCCACCCCAGTCCTAATTCAAGGAAAGACTCTCATACAACAACTTTGGAGAACAGGAATAAACTGGGATGATCATATACCTGAAACGCTTCTAGAACCGTGGTCAAATTGGCTACACAGCTTAGAATGCCTACAAGACCTCAACATACCACGATGCACGAATTCACAAGAAGAAGGAGAACTCCATACGTTCGTGGACGCTAGCGAAAACGTTTACGCCGCCGCAACATATTGGAGAACAACCAAGAACGATCGAGTCGAAGTAAAACTAATAGCAGCAAAAGCTAAAGTGGCTCCATTGAAACCCACTTCGATACCACGACTCGAACTACAAGCCGCACTATTAGGTTGCCGCCTAGCCGCCAACGTCGAAAAGGAAATGGACACAGCCATAAAACGCAAATACTATTGGAGCGATTCAAGAACTGTTTTGGCCTGGATTAAATCTGACCCACGCACCTTTAAAACCTTCGTGGCCCACAGATTGGCTGAAATAGAAGAGCTGACAAAAACCTCAGAATGGCGTTATGTACCATCGAAACATAACGTCGCAGACGATGCAACAAAAGCACCCCCACGAAACTTCGACAGTAATCATCGATGGTTCCACGGACCCGAATTTCTGACGCACGACCCAAACGAGTGGCCGAAAGACTGTAGCGAACGCCCGCAGCCAACCACAGGAGAAGAAAGAACCAGGACCATCGCCTCGACTCGTGACACAGAAATCCAAACACCTATGCCAGACGCCAAACGGTTTTCGTCGTGGACCCGATATCTTCGAGCCACAGCACGTTTTCTTCAGAGCGTGGACTGCTTCAAAAGCTTACTGAGAAAGCCCGAAAACGTAACAGCAACCAAACGCATAGTAAAAGACAAAACCTGGAAGCCATTTAACAAGAAAGTAGTACAACAACCCATCAGACAACCGCAGCAAGCAATTGAGAGTAAACCAAAAGCCATACCTCTGCAAAAACAATATCTGAGAAAAGCTGAGAAATTAATAGCCATGAAGATACAAAACGACAGCTTCAAAGAGGAGATTCATAACCTGAAGGAAAACAAACCATTAAGCAAATCATCCCGCTTAAAAAGGCTCACCGTCGTCATGCTAAATAACGTCATGCACCTAGAAACTCGTTTGACGACCGCTAAAGACATAGCTATCTCCTACAAGAAACCGATCGTGCTGGACGGAAGACATGAGCTCACCCGCTTGCTCATACACCACTACCACAAAGAGTACAATCATGCAAACCACAACACGATAATGAACGAGCTACGCCAGAAATACTACATAACGGCTCTTCGAAGCACTGTAAAATTGATATCAAGAAACTGCCAATGGTGCAAAATCCACAAAGCAATTCCGATGACAACACCATTGGGAGACTTACCAGCTGAACGACTACAGCAAAGAAGACATCCGTTCACCTGCACAGCCGTAGATTACTTTGGTCCCATTACCATAGTGACCGGGAGAAGAACGGAGAAACGTTGGGTAGCGCTGTACACCTGCTTGACAACACGCGCCGTGCACTTAGAAATCGCCACCTCATTATCAGCCGACAGCATGATACTTACGCTAAAGAGGATGATAGCACGCAGAGGAACTCCTGAAGTCATCTACAGCGACAACGGAACGAATTTTGTAGGAGCTAATAAAGAACTACAAAAGGAATTTGAAAAAATGGCCGCAAAATTCGAAGCAAAGGGAATCACTTGGAAATTTATACCCCCTGGTGCTCCACACATGGGAGGTTCTTGGGAAAGACTTGTGCGATCCGTCAAAACAGCGCTAAGTTCTACCATCAACACTAGTCATCTCCGAGAAGATGTACTGCACACGCTGCTACTAGAAGCCGAACATCTCATCAACTCGAGACCTTTAACTGACGTCTCACTCGACCCAGACGATCAAGAAGGCCTCACACCGAACCACTTCTTAATCGGAAGATCAAGCGGTGTCTACCGTATGGGAGATTTCGACGACGACGAGCTCATTGGACGTCCAACCTGGAAAACTGTGCAACGCCTCGCAGACCACTTCTGGAAACGTTGGTTGGTAGAATATCTGCCTACCATAACACCAAGATATAATACCAACCACAAAGATTTCATCAACCCATCCATCGGCGACATCGTCATAATAATAGACAACTCGCTGCCGCGAGGCACTTGGCCAAGAGGCGAAATAGTCAAAACCTACCCTGGCCCAGATGGAAGAATCCGCATAGTCGACGTTCGCACCACGGCCGGCACTCTGAAGAGACCTGTTTCCCGCCTAATCAAGATCGACCAATCTTCCACCTGCGCAATAGTGCTGCCGATTGCTTCATCTTCGCACGAGGGGGAGACTGTTGAAGATTGTCGATAGCGGAAATAACTACGTAATCGTATTTTTAGTTAATTCAATAATTGTTTGCTATCGATTTTATGTAACGTTGATTAGTTATAATTTACCTATGTTTTATATAAGAATATGTTATATGTGAGTCAAATAAATCTTATAAACACCGTGTTTTTATTACCTATAGTTAAGATATACAGTAAATTAATATTTCTAACGTTATTAGATGTATATTTTAGGCTATAGCATTTATCTTTGGTAAAATTATTACCCTAAACTATGTAAATAACTACTGATTTCATACATGAACATAGGCAGCGATAACTCATACATAATAATTGTATACCTGTATTAAAATTACTTGTATTAATCATTTAATTAAAAGATATACCAATACTCATAGTAAATCAGCACAAAAACCATGTACATTGAAGTATTGCCTATTGCGGGTATACAACCCCTCTCGCTTTAACACATAAGTGCGTCCTTGTCAAACTAGCTTATAATCCGTTTCACTCTAATTGTATACCTGTCTCTTACTATTTATACCCACACTTGTTGTCTTTGTCTAATACATAAGCGCGCCTATTGTTATCTTTGTTACTCACTGATTTTATCTACTCAATAAAGAATGCGAGTCTGCGACTACTCAGGTAGCCCATAAATACCCATAAAATTCAGCCAGCAGGCACACTTCACATCGAGGCTCCTCAGAGGTCGCATCTCTGCGGTATAATAAGACCCTGTGTTTTATTTTTACCGTCTACAACCTGCGTGCTCTCCCTGCACGTTCCTCTCTGTGGCGGCCTTACCAAAATCCGCCACATTGAGTGATTGTACCTATTACTGGAAAAGTAGAAGTAATTTAATTTCTTTCTAGATCCCGAAAGACAGGTTATTACATCTACAAATATATTAATGGGTCGTCACATCACAGACAGACGGATAACAAATTGATCTTATAAGGGTTCCATTTTTTTTCTTTTTAGGTACGGAGCCCTAAAAAAAGAACATGAGTGCGATTAGTGATGGCATATAAACACACAGCCAAAACTGTTAGGTCTAGAGACTCCATTCGAAGTCGGGCAATGTTTCGTACGAGTATAATCACTAATAGTCCTTCTTACTTACTTGATGTGCGAAGAAACGACGAAGTTATAGACAATCGCCCGACTTCGAATTGGTGTACATTAAAGTTATTTCACTACTAGCAGTGCCCGCGGACTCCGTTCCGCGTTAGAAATATTTTTGTCCCGGCCCGTTTGTCCCGTGTAACACCCACAGTCCCTTCCCCCACAGCTCCTGAACGCGACGCAATAGATACTGCCTATATTTACCTAACTATCGCCACGAAACGGCCCGCGGCGGCGCAGCGGAGGCCGGAGCGGTGCGCAAGGTTTTTATTTTGCTAATATCTTTGAAGGTATTTGTTTAAACTATATAGAGTAAATTAATATTAAATTATTATTGTGAATTACCCGTAGGAGATAGGCATATGTTATTGCGGATTTTTTTACAGATTTTGATACGCTCTTTAATATTGTAGAACATTGTTTTGTACTATCCTCAATAGTTTCCACAGCGTACGCGATGAAAGCAATTTTTTTACGACTTGGATTACATTATTCAAGTTTAAGTAAAGATGCGTGATTAATTTTGGAATTTATTATAGCCTATGACACTCCACAATAACGTAGCTTTCTATTGGTGAAAGAATTTTGAAAATCGGTTCAGTAGATCCAGAGATTACCCCTTACAACGTCACAAACTCACAAACATCGTTACGCTTCCTCTTTATAATATTAGTATAGATAGATATAGATTTGTAGTGTTTGAAGTTGGTTTTTTGGAAAGCATTTCCCATTTTTTTATATTTTCAACAATCTCACAATTTTTGAGAACAAAGTTCCAATTCTATTTCGTTTCACGGATTTTTTGAGAGAAAGTTCTGCCACTTTGTCGTGGAAAGTGCAAATTCGTACACAAACGTACCAGACGCACTTGCAGTGAATTGAAGTCTCTTGTTCTGAATTTGAAATATTGAGCGCGAAAATACGCTCGCACTGTTTAGTTTCACCTTTGCCTTTGCCTTAAATTGGAAAGCTGTTTTGTTTTAGCGAATATATTGGTTTTAATGTGAAGAAAGCAAGATGCCTTGTTATGTTTGAAAGAAGCAAGATGTGAATTGTGAAATCATGTTGACAAAATCGAAATGTTTAAATCTTTTTTAACCGACTTCAAAAAAAGGAGGAGGTCTTCAAAAAAGGTCGCCGGGCACGCAGAATAATCTGCAAGGAATCGCTAACACGGGCAAAATTGCTCAGTTTAGAACACCGACGCAAGGTTGCCTGTTTAGCGGTTTTTTACAGGATTTACTTTGGAGAGTGTGCTCAAGAAGTCCACAATCTAGTACCTCCTTCACCTTTCTACCATAGAACCGCAAGACGCCGGGAGAAGTGGCATCCTTATGTGGTTGATGTCCAGCAAGCTCGAACGAAACGATTTTCTTTCACGTTTCTGATACGTACCGCTAAGGTGTGAAACACCCTTCCAGCTTCTGTGTTCCTAGCCAAGTACAACCTGGGTGCTTTCAAGAGAAGAGTGAATAGGCATTTTCTAGGCAAGCGCGCTCCATCCTAGACCTCATCATTTCTGTCCATCAGATATGATTGTAGTCAAGCGCAAGCCTATCCATAATAATAATAAAAAAAAAG
Source organism: Coenonympha glycerion (assembly GCA_963855885.1). NCBI lineage: Eukaryota > Metazoa > Arthropoda > Insecta > Lepidoptera > Nymphalidae > Coenonympha > Coenonympha glycerion. Next base: position 11,395,379 of record OY979631.1, read on the forward strand.
GTTCTCAATTCGTCGGAATTTTTATTTTTTTTTAATCTATGTATGTTCACCGATTACTCAAAGACGTAATCTAATCAAGTCTGTAGTTGCGGCGTGAAGGAGTAACATACATACACACTTACACATTTTACAAAACATCGACTTTATAATATTATTTTAATATCAGAATATCAGATGCATCTGCATTTTAGCTACTCGGTACATAAAGTAACGTTACGGAACTACGTTAAAGATAAAATCTACTGTACGCAATACCATATTCTCGAACCCCGATTCGGTATTGCTAATTCAATCAGCCTTTTTCAGCCAGTTTCGAATTTTTAAGAAGCACTTAGCGTCGTGAATTTTTAAGGCCTACTTAAGGTGTAGGGAGCACCTGCCGTAAATACGGAACGAGGCGTGATGAATGTTTAACTAGATGAGCCACATACATCACATGTGGCCGCGTACCTTGAAATATTATACACGTAGGTACATAGGGGAATTGCATCGTATATCAAGCCGTCATAATCTGACTTGGCAGTTACGACGTACAAAGTTCCAGCAAGGTGTGTTGCTGAAATTAGAGAGGAGTACATCTCTAACTTCTTCCAAAATAGTGTAGCATAGTTATTTGTGTGCAGTGGAAAAAGGGTCAACGGAAGTAGGTTATATTTAACCTAATATATTTTCAAGCTATATAATTTACTAGCAGAAACCCGCGGCTTTGCCCGCGAAAATTTAGTTTTCCCTACACACGGGAACCATCTATTTTCCGGAATAAAAAGTAGCTTTTATGCTAATTTAGGACGAAATCTGTCTCCATTCCGATTTTCAGCCAAAAAATTTCAGCAGTTGCGCCGTGAAGGAGTAGGTGTATATCCCGTATTAATTTTTTTTCGCTATTCCCGCAGTTAATCTAGGATATAATCTATCTCCATTCCAAATTCAAGCAAATCTATTCAGTAATTACGGCGTGAAGGAATATTTTTCCCGCGTGGATATCTATTTTTCATGATTATCATAAAAACCATGGATTTTCCCGGGATAAATAGTAGTCAATGTATTAATCCAGGATAGAATCTATCTCTATTCCAAATTTCAGCAAAATCAGTTCAGAAATTATGGCATGAAGAAATATTTTTTCAACGTGGATATCAGTTTTCCACTATTATTATAGAAACCATCGAATTTTCCGGCATGAAAAATAACCTATGTAAATAATCCGGGATAAAGTCTATCTCCTTTCCAAACAGTCATATCAGTTCAGTAATTACAGCGTAAAGTAGTATTTTTCGCGTGTGAACATCAATGTTTCAGGTTTCCCGTGGAAACCATGGATTTTTCCGGGATGAAAAGTAGCCTTTATATTAATCCAGGATATAATCTACCTTTATTCCGAATTTCAGCCATATCAGTTCAGTAATTACGGCGTGAAGTAGTATTTTCGCGTATGAATATCTGTTTTTCTTTTTTCCTGCAAAAACCATGGATTTTTCCGGAATAAAAAGTAGCCTATTTATTAACCCAGGATATAATCTATCACCATTCTAAATTCCAGCGAAATCGGATGTGCACTTGCGGCATGAAGATTTTTTTTCCGCGTTGATTTCGGTTTTTTACTAATCCCACGGGAACCTTGAATTTTTTCGCGATGAAAAGTAGCCTTCGTATTAATCCAAGATATAATCTATCTTTATTCATAATTTCAGCCATATCAGTTCAGTAATTACGGCGGGAAGTAGTATTTTTCCCGCGCGAATATATGTTTTTCCCTTCTCCTGCAAAACCCATGGATTTTTCCGGGATGAAAAGTACCCTATTTATTAAATCAGGATTTAGTCTATCTCCATTCCAAATTTCATCCAAATCGGTTGTGTACTTGCGGCGTGAGATTTTTTTTCCGCGTGAATTTCGGTTTTTAACTTATCCCACGGGAACCATGAATTTTTTCGGGATGAAAAGTAGCTTATGTGGTAATGCAAGATATAATATACCTCTATTCCAAATTTTAGCCAAATCGGTACAGTAGTTGCGGCGTGAAGACGTATTTTAACTTGATAAAATCCAAACTTTGGACCCCCGTTTCACCCCCTTAGAGGGTGAATTTTGAAAAATCCTTTCTTAGTGCTCCCCTAGACCTCACAAGGAACATGTGTGCCAAATTTGGAGTCTCTAGACCCAGCGGTTTGGGCTGTGCGTTGATATGTCAGTGAGTCAGTTTCTTCTTTTATATATTTAGATAGTCATAATAATATGTATAATTTTGAAAAAAAAAACACGATTAGCTCTCTAGGATGTTTTAAAAGTTTAGGTGCTCAGTAAATAAAAAAAATTTAGTATTAGGTTGCGTGGTAAGTAGTTATTTGCTAACACAAGTAGTATGATAGGACATCTGTTGAACGCTCTACTAAACTTAGTAGAAATCCTTTCACATGGCCTTAATTTTAAGGTACTTAAAAGTAAAAAGATATACGTAGATATACTCAAGTAATAATGCTATTATAATCATACTTATTTAATGCTATAATAAGATTTATTTAGTAGAAATATCAGTACGGACTACGATACTCGTTTATTCCGCTTTCTATTTAATAACATTATTAATATCACAATAATACCAGGAGTTTTGTTCGCATCCAGCCGCGATATATCCGGTATTCACGGCAGGTCAGGCTTGCAATCTGTTAAGTGCTCTCCGTAGGTTACCCATGAAACTTGTGGGACTGCCATTGTACTGAGCATCATAAAAGTACCTACCTACACGTAGGTGGCACATAATCTCGGTAAAAGGACTTTTGTGCTTTTTCTTGCATTAGAGAATTATACTGTTGTACGTTTCTTTTCATATCATAAGTGGGAAAGAAGAACAAGATATTGTTGCATTATGATTTAATTAGAATTCTGTACAGGTTATGACAACGATTCGTTAAGAGGATTTATGGAATTTATTTTTGTCTTTCTCACTCTCAGGGATACGGTGGTGGATGTGACATGCAGCGTCGCGGAAAAATATAACAGGAAAACGACCTTTTACCCAATTACTCATAAACTAAGTCAGTTAACAAAAATTTAGTTCTAAGCGTTTTTGGATATTGTTATTAACCGCACATAAAAATAAAAATTACAATTACATTCATTGAAGTTTTTTATAAAATTAATGAGAAAACTAAGATTTTGGAGCAACTTTTGGGAGAACTTTCTATGGAGAGAATTTTATCCAATCGTGTTCCTGAGTTGAAAGTAATTGTCTTTATAGTTTTTAAACTAAACTTCACTAAAGATCGCTTAAAAACGGCTCCTACGCCGTTAATATTGGTATTCGCAATTTCTGCTACTTGAAATTGTACACAATTAGGGAAGGACGACAAGCACTTTATCCTCGTCTTCATTATCGTTAAATGGAATAAAATAAAACCTGTTTTTTTTTAATGGAATGAAGTTAAATCGTGGTCATTTTGTCAGAACTTTATAATATTTTTAGCATTCCGTACCCAATGGGTAAAAAAGGAACCCTAGTACTAAGACTTCGCTGTCCGTCTATCCGTCTGTCACCAGGCTCTTTCTCTTAAAGCGTGATAGTTACACACTTGAAATTTTCACAGATAGTGTATGTCTGATCGACGTCATCGGCGCTCGCGCAGCATCGGGCGGGCTCCAGAGCGCGGCAACCAATCAACGGCATTCGTCGTCCGACCGGCTTCGAGAACGTAACGCGCGTTGTACTACGATTTCTCTTCATCAAATATATGTAATACAAGTGCAAAACATCAGTTTGCCTTTAATTTAAACAGTCCCGAATCGAAGTGTCAACATGGTCCTTCATCAATAACCAGCAGAAACTGGAGATCGGAGGAGAAACTTACGTGTCGTGCAGCGCGCCATCGTATTACATCGAGAACAAAACAACGGTCGGCGGCGAGTCGTCATACATCGCCATTGTTGGCGGGTTGGAATTTAGACTTTGGTGAGTTCGTTCCAATTAAATCCTTTCTTTTCAATTATTTATCCTTTCTAGCCTAATCCCCATATACCTACAATAAAATTACATGAATGTAGAACAAGCCCTATTTGAAAAGTGCGTCGTAGGTAGGTAGGCGAACATTGAATACAGTTTACGAATAAAAAAACACAAGCCGCGTTGTAGCAGTAGGTACTAAGTGTGTAATTTAACCACTAATTAGCGTTTATTTCAACCATTTTGTTTACATATTTGCATATTTCAGTGGCATAATGGCTGAAGATAAATTCGAAAAATTATGTAGAAGGCGTAGTTGCATGAAATCAAAGCTAACTATTTTCAATAACTATATAAAAGTTTTTCAAAGTGGCGGTTCTCCTAGTAACTTACAACTGTTAGACTTAGAAAGCCGATTTAATAAATTTGAAGCCTTATATGCTGATTTCGATAAACTTCAGGGGGAAATCGAACTTATATCTGAAGATCTCGACGAGGAGACGGAAGAACGCGAGCAATTTGAAGATCAATATCACAAGTTGATCGCTGCGGCGCGCGGTCTGCTCGGCGTGCGGCGACCCCAAATAGCTACACAGCATCAAGACAGCTCCCTGACGAACAGCGAGGACGCTCAGGCAAGTGGCTTTAGATCGAACTGCGTTCGTTTACCTAAAATAGATTTACCTACCTTTGACGGCAGTTATCACTCTTGGCTTCGTTACAAATCCACCTACCTATCGCTAATTCATTCAAGGCAGGATCTCGACGATATAAGCAAGCTGCATTACTTACGCGCTTCTCTCAAAGGTAGTGCCTTGTTAGTTATTGACAAATTAGATTTCAAAGCTGAAAACTACGAATCTGCCTGGTCTTTGTTATGCGAAAGATATGATAACAAACGACTCCTTGTTAATAATCATGTCAACGCTTTGTTTAGTATCGAGCCCATGCGAAACGAATCTTATAAAAGTATTCGTCATCTTATTGATACCACAAACAAAAATCTACGCGCCTTATCTACATTAGATCAACCTACACAGCACTGGGATACATTAATAATTCATATTATGGCTGGAAAACTTGACAGTATTACACATAGAAAATGGGAAGAACATAGAAACACATTGTCCAACCCTCCTAACTTGGAAACTTTCATTAATTTTCTTAGCAACAGAGCCGACTTATTAGAAACTCTAAAGGAAAGTGAAAGCATCGCGCAGAAGCAGGAGTCAACACCTACAAAATTAAACAGTAATGTAATCATAGATTCTAAAAATAAAAATTTTAACGGAGGAAAGAGTGACTTTAAAGGGCAATACAAAAACAAAAAACCATACTCGTGCACCATTTGCGGGCAAAGTCACTACCTATTTAATTGTGAATCTTTTAAAGCCTTACCTATCGAATCTCGCATCCAGAAAGCCACGGAAGCTAAAGTGTGCCACAACTGTTTAAGACCTGGACATTTAATTCCAGAAAAATGCCCCCTTTCTTCTTGTAAATATTGCAGGAAAAAACATTCAACTCTTTTACACTTAGAACCTCAAACAGTTCCTCTATCTGCCACGCCATCAAATAGCAACGTCAGTAATTTCGTTTCTTCAAACCATGCAAATCAAATTACTACTTCTTCGCAAATTTTACTTTCCACAGCGCTCGTCAAAGCAGTTGACAGCAAAGGTGAGGAGCAGTCTTGCCGCATGTTGCTGGACAACGGCAGTACCACAAATTTCGTCACACAATCGTGCATCAGTAAGCTGGGTTTGTCGCGACGTAGTGCGAACTCCACCGTATCAGGTATAAATAATAATACTACTCATATTACACAGTCTTGCAGCCTTACTATAAAATCTTACTATAATGATTATAGCTTCACTGTAGACTGTTATATCTTACCTCACATCACAAAGTCGTTACCGTCTTCATATATTGACATAAACAATATTCCTCTTCCAACGGGAATAAGACTTGCTGACCCTTCATTTAACGTCCCAGCAGTCATTGACATCTTAGTTGGGGCTGAAACATTTTGGTCAGTCTTATGCAATAATTCCATAGATTTAGGTAAAAATCAACCTAAACTGTACGAAACGAAACTGGGTTGGTTGGTGTCAGGCTACATCGCTCTTCAGAAAACACCGTCTTCATCTCTCGTTTGTCATTTTGCAAACGAGGATCTCAACCCAGACTTAACTCGTTTTTGGGAATTAGACAGCATAGCAGCGGAACATTCTTTATCTCCTGAAGAACGTGCGTGCGAGCAGAGTTTTTTAGAGAACACTACACCTAAAGAAAATGGTCGCTTTGTCGTCACAATGCCACTGAAGGAAGACCCTTCGGTCTTAGGCGATTCCTATACAAAAGCAAAGTGTCGCTTCTTATCCTTAGAACGCAAGTTTCTTCGAGACCCATTGTTCAAGGAAATGTATATGAACTTCATGAAAGAATACGAGCGTCTCGGTCACATGACTGAAAACGAAGATTCGAATGCCACCAGCGGCGTCAAATACTACATGGCCCATCACGGAATCATCCGAGATTCCAGCACTTCACCCTTGAGAACGGTCTTTGATGCCTCGGCAGCCAGTTCATCAGGTCGCTCTCTAAATTCTATACAAATGGTGGGTCCCACTGTACAAGAGGACTTGTATTCTATCCTCTTACGATTTCGAAAACATAAGTACATAATTACCGGTGACATAGAAAAAATGTACAGAGCTATTGAATTAAACCCTAAGCAGCGTTCTCTCCAACAAATAATTTTTCGCTATAATTCAACAGATCCTATAAAAACCTACACCCTTAATACCGTAACTTACGGGACAGCATCCGCGCCATATTTGGCTACAAAGTGCCTAGTCAGTCTCGCTTCTAGCACTTCAGACGACAAGGTTGCACAGTCAATTAAACAAGATTTCTATGTCGACGATTACTTGAGTGGTGCGTCGACTATTGAAGAAACTATTAAGCTTGGCAAGGGTGTCATAGAAACATTAAAATCAGCACAATTTAATTTGAGGAAATTAAAATCAAACAATCAACAAATAATTGAAGCCATTGCACCTTCTTCATCAAAATCGGATAATGTCTTAGACATTTCGAATAGTGACAATGTAAAGGCACATACTTCTGCTAAAACTTTAGGTAATTGGATTTGCGATTTGGACGTCTTATCATTTTCTATTAATATCGAACTTAGAGACACAGTCACAAAACGTCATATATTATCTATAATAAGTCAAGTCTTTGATCCGCTCGGTCTCGTAGGTCCTTGTATAGTCGAAGCAAAAATCATCATGCAAAGGCTGTGGATTGAACCCTTGGGACGAAGAAGTTTCAAAAGAAATCAAACAATCATGGACTTCATTCGCCGAAACTTTACCTCTTATCAACCAAATTAAAATTTCTCGTTGGATACTTACCGATAATGCCATCATTCACGAAATTCATGTTTTTTCAGACAGTTCGCAGCAAGCATACGGTAGTTGTTTATTCGTTCGTACTGTAACAAAATCTAATTCAATTGCAGTTCATCTGTTAACTTCAAAGAGCAGAATCGCCCCCATAAAGCCAACGACGATTCCTCGCCTTGAATTATGTGGAGCTCTGTTGGCTGCAAGATTGTGTAATAAGGTTTTAAAGTCCCTGAATCTTCCGATACATTCATGTACGTTTTGGTGTGATTCAATGATCGTACTGGGGTGGTTAAATACCCCAACAGCTCAACTTAAAAGTTTCGTCCGAAACCGGGTTCATGAGATTCAGGACAGCACTAAAGGTCATACGTGGAGATACGTACCGTCGAAAGACAATCCAGCAGATCTTCTTTCTCGAAGGCTGAAGGCTGATCAAATCAGCAAGTCTTCTTTATGGTGGTCGGGTCCAGACTTTTTATCAAAACCTCAAAACGAGTGGCCTAACAAACCCAACGAGAAAAAGGATCTGCCCAAGTTAATTGCATGCAACTCCTCTGCAACTGAGCATGCCACACATATTACAAATAGTTCAGATGATTTAATAATCAATCTCATTAAAAACAAATCAAATTTAAGTCAAGTGCAACGTGTCATAGCCTACATTAAAAGATTTATTTATAATTGTAAATATAAAAAAGATAGCACTAAAAAGTCAGGGCATCTCACAGTCGGCGAACTCCAAGATTCTCTCAATTTAATTATTCAGCGATGCCAAAGGGAAATGTTTGCTGAATATGAAATTATTAAATCAGGAAAAACGTTATCAAAAAAGGGAAGATTAGCTGGTTTAACCCCCTTTTTGGATAACAATAACATTATTAGAGTAGGAGGCAGGCTAAAAAACGCACCCTACGATTACAATCAAAAGCATCCCATTCTATTGTGCAGCAAACATCATTTCACAAAACTCTTATTTCAACAATATCACCTACAATACTTGCATGCTTCTCCTCGACTATTACTACGGAGCATTAGGCAGTCATATTGGCCTTTAGGTGGAGCCAACTTAGCAAAGACCATTGTAAACAAATGTATGCGATGTTTCAGACTCAAAGCAGAAAACGTGCAGCCTATAATGGGGCAATTGCCTACACGTAGGACAGAATTAGAGTTTCCTTTTTTGCATTGTAATGTGGATTACGCAGGCCCAATACTGATAGCTGACCGAAAGGGTAGAGGTTGTAAACTTATAAAATCATACGTAGCAATCTTCGTTTGCAGTTCGACTAAAGCTTGCCATATCGAGCTCGTTACGGAGCTGACTAGTCAAGCTTACATTGCAGCATTAAATCGCATGGTGGCGCGCCGAGGCAGACCGCAGAGCATCACTAGCGATCAAGCTAAAAATTTTATTGGAGCATCCAACGAGTTAGCTCGCTTTCTTGTAGATTCAGATATACGACACAAGGTAGCACAGGAAGGTATAGATTTTAAATTTTCTCCAGCATATTCGCCTCATTTCAATGGTTTAGCAGAAGCTGCTGTGCGTTCCACAAAACAACATTTATACAGAATCCTCGGCAATTGTCATTTCACTTATGAGGAGATGGCTACGTGCCTTGTTCAAATAGAGGCTGTTCTTAATTCACGTCCCCTTACACCATTTTCCTCAAATCCAGACGACCTAACCGCTCTCACTCCTGCCCATTTCTTAATTGGACGACCACTTATGTCGGTTCCACACCTGCACATCGCAGATGATGTGAAGATCACCAATCTCGAGCGCTATAAGAGAGTGGAAGCAATAAAACAACACTTTTGGCGTAGATTTTGCACGGAGTACGTCAGCCTGTTGCAAAACAAATCAAAATGGACATCTAACACTGGGAACCTAAAAAACGGAGCTCTGGTGCTAATAAAGGACAAAACACTACCTCCTTTACTCTGGCCCCTGGGGCGAATCGTAAACACCTACCCAGGGGTCGACGGCGTCTCACGTGTGGCAGACGTAAAAACTATTAAGGGCACCATTAGAAGGGGCTTTAATAACTTATGTCCCCTTCCAGAAGAACTGACAACAATAATTTGAATTCTTCAACGCGGGCAGCATGTCTGATCGACGTCATCGGCGCTCGCGCAGCATCGGGCGGGCTCCAGAGCGCGGCAACCAATCAACGGCATTCGTCGTCCGACCGGCTTCGAGAACGTAACGCGCGTTGTACTACGATTTCTCTTCATCAAATATATGTAATACAAGTGCAAAACATCAGTTTGCCTTTAATTTAAACAGTCCCGAATCGAAGTGTCAACAGTGTATTTCCGTAGCCGCTATTGGGAACAGCAAGTACAGTAATATTGGTACACGCGATTTCTGCTACTTGAAATTGTACATAACTAGGAAGGCACGACAAGCACTCTATCCTCGTACTCCGACGGACGGACAGCAAAGTCTCAGTAAAAGGGTCCCGTTTTTACCCTTTGGGTACAGAACCCGAAAAGAAAATAAGGTTGAATTTCGACCATTGCGCGGGCTCTAGTAATTATTTTACGTTTGGCAGACAAAAATGTTGTTCTCGAAATATTAATCTGAGCGAAAAACAGGCAGAAATAAGCGTGACATCATGCAGGTGTCAGGTGCGCTTCGTGTCACAGTCACGGCGTCACAGCTGTCACAGAGGTGTTGGGAGGCGGCTAAATTCGTTTATACCTACGAGAGTTTTACGGGCTAACGTAAATATCAAGCGATAATTTTTACGTCCAATGTAGACGTATAATAAGGTAAAATATTACTAACTGTTGCCCGTGTCTATGAAATATGGTTTTCACCATATTAATTTACGAATTACATAGCTAAATCGGTTCAGTACATAGATTTATAATAGGTCGTCGCTCGCGCTTGGACTAGATAGAGCCATACCGATCATAGACAGCTCCGTGAGTGCAGCAACTTTTTTGTAGTATGAGTGTGTGTTAAAGTGTGGTGCGTGGATGCTATATATTATGGGCTTATAGTGTGCGAGAAAAATTGTGGGTTTGTCAACTTAGACAAATTATATTTATTGCCGCCCCTTTGAAGTCGAGAGCGGCCTCTTGGATCTCTTTGGTTTAGTTCACATTCTTTCGCCTTTATGATATTAGTGTGAAGTAACTTTTTAGTGTGAAACGTGAATCGAAACGTAAGCATTTCACTTCTTCCATAGTGCATAGACATCTACAAAATCAAAGGCATCAATCAAGACGATGCTATAACACTTTAATTTTTCTATTTTGTATTTAATTTTTGTCTCAAACTGGAGTCTTTTTAAGTTTTAATTTTTTAGATTTTCCCTTTGGGAGATAAACGTCGCCTGGACACAGATAAGAGGGAATTTGTCCGTAGTGTCACGGTGGAATGGCCGCTGCTCTCTACGTGATCTCATCTGGCGTAACATTTAGGAATAGTTTTTTCTAAATGTTTGCCAATTTGTTCTTATAAAACCGTATTTGACGCTATTAGGTATATATTCGTAACTGGACTTTTATTTTCGTATCAGAGCATTTTCGTTCATGTTATTAAGTTTTTCGGGAGTAAAAATAAGGTGCCCTTATAACATGAAAAACAAGGGAAAGATTTTTTTAACAAAGACAAAAAAAATTGTCAGATTTTGATTAAAAGGTAATTTTAATTTTTTATGTCATTAAACTTAAAAAGTGTAGGTGTTGTGTATGTATATCCGAAACGATGGCTCTATAAAATATGAGTAATAGATAACAAGAACTACTTACCCAAACACTAAATCACTACGGTGAAGCTTGGAATCTGAAACAGAAGAAAATTAATCATAAAATAAAATGTTGAAAAATCAACTTTAAACTTACTCTTGATGATGTTCTATAAAAATGTGCTAGTTTTTTACTTGTCAAATAAAATTGGTACCTAGCCGATGTCTGTGTACTTTTTGATAGCGGCTTATGGAGGGATCATCACATACCTCAATTGGGCGTCGATTGAAGCGACTATACTTTTTTTTTACATCTTACAAGTTGGTAAATGGTACTTGACTGCGATCTCACCTGATGGTGTGATATACCCGCATCGTACCGGAACGCTAAATCGCATGATAGGGTGGTAACTATAGTCACAGCCGAAGCCTACCAGACCAGATCGGAACCAAATCAGAAATGTTAAACATTGAAAGTGGGTCGTGGCAGGAATCGAACTAACCACTCGAATCCAAGCATGCGCCAATATATGCGCTATACCAAGGAGATCGGGACCAAAATAAACTTGTGGCAAACACTCGTTCTTTGCGATCATATAAAATGTGAAAACAGGACGGCGCGTATGTCCGACTGCACGGAAAAAAAAAATTAGCTGTGGTAACTAAAATTTAGTAATGGTAGCTAAATTTATTCGAAAATATACGGACAACTAACTATTTAGCTCTCGTAGCAAAGTGTTTTTAGCTAACAAAAATTAGCTGTGGTAGCAAATATTTTTATCTGAAATCACTACGAATCATAGAAAACTTAGCAGTGACAGCAAATTTTATTAGCTAAATTTAGCTGTGGCTGCTAACCATATTAGCTATATTTAGCAGTGACAGCGAATAGTTTTAGCTAAATTTGGCTGTGGCTGCTAACCATATTAGCTATATTTAGATGTGACAGCGAATAATTTTAGGTAAAATTAGTTGTGGCTGCTAACCATATTAGCTATATTTAGCAGTGACAGCGAATAAATTTAGCTGTGGCTGCTAACTATATTAACAGTTTCAGCAAATTGTATTAGCTATATTTAGCGATAGCCGATAAAAAAATTAGACGAAGCTGCTAATTACTTTAGCTTCGACAGCTAAAATAATTTGTAGCCATGGAAAATAGTATTAGCTGTAGCAAGTAAATCAGTTTGATGCTCTATCGATTTACCTAACGAGGTATTTGAAAATAAATTTAGCTAAAGTTGTGAATTGTGTTTGTTACATTAACTAAGAGGTTGAGTTGCGAAGCGAATTCACTTTAGCTGCGACAGCTAATTTATTTCGTCGCCATGGAAGAAAGTATTAGCTTTAGCAATTAATTTACTTTGATGCACTATAAAATTACTTTAGCAGCCTTTAACAATAATCTTAGCTGTCGCTGTGAGTTAAATTTGTTACTGTAACTAAGAGTTTTAGTTGTAAGTTTTAATCGCATTAGATGGGACAGCTAAAATAATTTGTAGCGATGGAAAATAATGTTAGCCATAGAAACTAGGTTAGTGTGATACTCTATCGAATTACTTTAGCGGTAATCGAAAATGGGTTTAGATGTAACCGTGAATTGTGTTTGTTACTTTAACTGAGAAGTTTAGTTGCGAAGAGTAATCACTTTAGCTGCGACAGCTAAAATAATTTGTCACCCTGTACATTAAAATTAGCTTTAGCAACTAAGTCACTTTGATGCACTATCAAATTACCTTAGCGGTATTTGACAATGATCTTAACTGCCGTTGTGAATTAGATTTGTTAATGTAACTAAGGGTTTTAGTTGCGAGGTGTAATCGCTTTAGCTGCGACAGCTAAAATAATTTGTCATCCTGTACATTAAAATTAGCTTTAGCAACTAAGTCAGTTTGATGCACTATCAAATTACCTTAGCGGTATTTGACAATAATCTTAGCTGTCGCTGTGAGTTAAATTTGTTACTGTAACTAAGGGTTTTAGTTGCGAGGTGTAATCGCTTTAGCTGCAACAGCTAAAATAATTCGTTGTAATGGAAAATACTGTTAGCTATAGCAACTCAGTCAGTTTGATACTATATCGAATTACCTTTGTTTGTTACAACTAAGGGGTTTAGTTGCGTGATGTAATTATTTAGTTGAAATGACAAAAATAGTTCGTCGCACGGGAGATAATCTTAACTGCAGTGAATAAGTAAATTTGATACTCAATCGAATAAGTTTTTAGCTGTGGTTGTGGATTGAACTTTAACTAATACACTTAGTTAAAGTAACAAACTTAATTCACACACCACAGCTAAAAAAAACAATTAGATAGAGTATCAAATTTACTTAGTTGCTGCAGCTAAAACCTATCTTTTATGCCACTCATGAAAATATATAATAAGTATATTATATTTTCATAAGTGGCGTAAAAGATTCTTTCTCGTACACGTTCGCCTGCAACGTCTGCAAAATAAACTTACTGCTACCGATGCTGCTAAATAAAACATAGTTACAAAGCATTTTTGTAACTATGTTTTATTAAATGTATCCTTAATCAAAACATCACGCAAGTAAGTTTCATGTGATGAATAAAATCAAATGCAGAAATTATTGTAACGTTATTTATATTTATTGGGCTCTTACTCACTGCAAACATGATCGTGTTAGTTTAAGGTATAACACAATTTTATAATACAAGGTCCATTTAAATTAAGCGCAAATATAAGGGTTTGTATAGGTACATACCCTAGAGGCGAAAGAATATAGTTAGGTAAAGTTTTTTTTTATACAAAATAATTATTTTTTTATTACAACCTAATTCTTTTCGTTAGTTATTTATAGTAATATTGATGGTTTTATAACGCTGCCGCTCTTGCTATCTTTATTACTTACAATGAATGAGTTATTATCGCGGCAAAGGATGTTTTCATAAATCTAATAATTATTTTAACTATAATTAAGTACAACCAAATCAAAGGACATAGCCGAAACTTGTATGGAGCTGTGCCCTGGAAAAAAACACTTATTCATGGCCATCGACAAACAGTACGTCATTAAAATTATGTCTTTACAATCGTTTAAGTTTTATGATCTGAAAACTTGCGAGAGACATAATATCAGCATAACAACTTGCAACAAAATGCGCCTAAGTAATTTTGTTGCAAGTTGTTATGCTGATATTATGTCTCTCGCAAGTTATCAGATCATAAAACTTAAACGATTGTAAAGACATAATTATAAGCTTTAATATGACGTACTGTTTGTCGATGGCCATGAATATTTTTTTTCGAGGGCAGAATCCGGCCATGTCATTTATCAAATTAAAACAATTTGTTACATATCATCTTTTCAATCATTATGAACAGAATACAATTATATTTCGTTCGCTCTAGTGTTTAAATATATGCCAAGAATTTAAATAAATAAAAAAAAACTTAATCCAGCATTCTCTCCCGCGAAGGCGAGGCAAGCACTCCGTCTAATTATGCCAAAATACAAAATGACGGCATGCTCCTCTCGCCTCCACGAGAGTTACATATAGGTATGTAAACAGGATGAAAAGTCTAAATGGGGGCAGTAAGGGGATTTGACCTTAATCGTTAATGCCACAGAAAAATGGACCTAGTCTCAAAAAGTTACCTTTGGTTTATAAATAATCGTTTTCCTGTGGCATTATAAAATTATTGTACAAAAGTTTATCCCGAAATAAAAACCCTGAATTCACGAATTAAAAAGCTGAGCCAAATTTTATCACGAAATAAGAAGGAAAAAAGAGGTCTACCAATAAATTATTTAAAAAGAAAATTCTGACTAAAATCACTTAATTCATGCACGTATTAGCTGGCAAAAGACCAATGTTCTTTTAAAAAAAACTTTCAAAGAGAAATCAGGTTTAGTTTTTTTTATTTATATTTTTGAAATCGTCGTAGCCTTAGAATACCGAATTACACCTCACTTACCTTACCCCCGAATTAACCCCGTCCATAGCGCGGCTATTCCCAATTATAACATTTTATTAGAAGGCTTATATCTATTATATTCGTTGATTAATCCTTCAGTCTTCGAGTCGCGTATTTGTTTGTCTGAATGTCATTGTATATTGTATACAGCCCTTTGTAGAAAATACAATTCTCTTTCAGTTTGTTTGGGATAGCAACAATGTAAAGCGTGAAACAGTTTAAAGAAAATGTCGAAGGCTTTAAGGGGGCTGTCTATGTTATATATTGTATCATCTATGATTAAAAAACACTCAGTGATGTTGTCTTCGTCCGGTGATACTGCAAACAACTGAGGACCAAGCGGAAGGCCCCGTTGGAAACTGTTTTCCTTATTACGCAGGTTGGTTGGCAGGACTTCAACGGCAGACTGAAAATTTAAAACATTTGTAAGATACGTAGATGGAGCTCACAAAGATTAGGAGTAAAATTCATTGTGATGAACTACTTACTTTTACATATTGAATGAAACTATCTTTCGCTTCCAATCTTGATGGCCTCCATTGTTGTTTTTTCTTCATTACAATATTTTTAATTGGAAGTAACAATGGAAGGGCTCTCAAAGTTTTGATTTTTTTTTCCATCTGCAAATAAAAATAACATAATCACTTTCCATTATCACGGATATATATATGCTTAGTAAACTATTGTCGTTTTACTTATTAATACATTCATAGAATTCTTTCATGACATAAAAATTATAGAGGATAAGGAGTAGGTAACAACTGCCATATTGCTTAATAATACAGAACTTATCGTTCTAGTTCTAGCGGTTAAATATAGAGTCATAATTTATTAGATACTAACCTGATGTGCAGCAGTCGTTTATTGCATTCTGTTCTTTTACTGGAATTTTACTGATTATAAAAGATGACAGCGTCGGCCACTCGTTATATAGTTGCATTGCAGCGTCAGGATACAAATTAGAAAAATCTATTTCTAGCTGCGGGAAATACAATTAAAATATAATAGACATATTAAGAATTCAGTAATACTACAATACTACTCAGACTACAGAAACAAAATCAAAGGAACGCTTAGAATATTATGCTTCTTAAACGTCCTGTAATTGTGTTAAATAAAAAATCTATGTAACTTTTATCGTTCATCTTGTATCATAAACGTTCCCTCTAAAATATTAGAGGACTGACTGACTGACTGACTTGACTCTTGGACAATAGTCCAAGAGCATGGATGATATGGAGTAACAAATACCATTGCTAAAAAAATTGTTAAGCAACCAATATGCTTTGCGTTCGGTCCAACAAACATCTCGTCGAATAGCGGTAAATGCGCCTAAGTAATTTTGTTGCAAGTTGTTATGCTGATATTATGTCTCTCGCAAGTTATCAGATCATAAAACTTAAACGATTGTAAAGACATAATTATAAGCTTTAATATGACGTACTGTTTGTCGATGGCCATGAATATTTTTTTTCGAGGGCAGAATCCGGCCATGTCATTTATCAAATTAAAACAATTTGTTACATATCATCTTTTCAATCATTATGAACAGAATACAATTATATTTCGTTCGCTCTAGTGTTTAAATATATGCCAAGAATTTAAATAAATAAAAAAAAACTTAATCCAGCATTCTCTCCCGCGAAGGCGAGGCAAGCACTCCGTCTAATTATGCCAAAATACAAAATGACGGCATGCTCCTCTCGCCTCCACGAGAGTTACATATAGGTATGTAAACAGGATGAAAAGTCTAAATGGGGGCAGTAAGGGGATTTGACCTTAATCGTTAATGCCACAGAAAAATGGACCTAGTCTCAAAAAGTTACCTTTGGTTTATAAATAATCGTTTTCCTGTGGCATTATAAAATTATTGTACAAAAGTTTATCCCGAAATAAAAACCCTGAATTCACGAATTAAAAAGCTGAGCCAAATTTTATCACGAAATAAGAAGGAAAAAAGAGGTCTACCAATAAATTATTTAAAAAGAAAATTCTGACTAAAATCACTTAATTCATGCACGTATTAGCTGGCAAAAGACCAATGTTCTTTTAAAAAAAACTTTCAAAGAGAAATCAGGTTTAGTTTTTTTTATTTATATTTTTGAAATCGTCGTAGCCTTAGAATACCGAATTACACCTCACTTACCTTACCCCCGAATTAACCCCGTCCATAGCGCGGCTATTCCCAATTATAACATTTTATTAGAAGGCTTATATCTATTATATTCGTTGATTAATCCTTCAGTCTTCGAGTCGCGTATTTGTTTGTCTGAATGTCATTGTATATTGTATACAGCCCTTTGTAGAAAATACAATTCTCTTTCAGTTTGTTTGGGATAGCAACAATGTAAAGCGTGAAACAGTTTAAAGAAAATGTCGAAGGCTTTAAGGGGGCTGTCTATGTTATATATTGTATCATCTATGATTAAAAAACACTCAGTGATGTTGTCTTCGTCCGGTGATACTGCAAACAACTGAGGACCAAGCGGAAGGCCCCGTTGGAAACTGTTTTCCTTATTACGCAGGTTGGTTGGCAGGACTTCAACGGCAGACTGAAAATTTAAAACATTTGTAAGATACGTAGATGGAGCTCACAAAGATTAGGAGTAAAATTCATTGTGATGAACTACTTACTTTTACATATTGAATGAAACTATCTTTCGCTTCCAATCTTGATGGCCTCCATTGTTGTTTTTTCTTCATTACAATATTTTTAATTGGAAGTAACAATGGAAGGGCTCTCAAAGTTTTGATTTTTTTTCCATCTGCAAATAAAAATAACATAATCACTTTCCATTATCACGGATATATATATGCTTAGTAAACTATTGTCGTTTTACTTATTAATACATTCATAGAATTCTTTCATGTCATAAAAATTATAGAGGATAAGGAGTAGGTAACAACTGCCATATTGCTTAATAATACAGAACTTATCGTTCTAGTTCTAGCGGTTAAATATAGAGTCATAATTTATTAGATACTAACCTGATGTGCAGCAGTCGTTTATTGCATTCTGTTCTTTTACTGGAATTTTACTGATTATAAAAGATGACAGCGTCGGCCACTCGTTATATAGTTGCATTGCAGCGTCAGGATACAAATTAGAAAAATCTATTTCTAGCTGCGGGAAATACAATTAAAATATAATAGACATATTAAGAATTCAGTAATACTACAATACTACTCAGACTACAGAAACAAAATCAAAGGAACGCTTAGAATATTATGCTTCTTAAACGTCCTGTAATTGTGTTAAATAAAAAATCTATGTAACTTTTATCGTTCATCTTGTATCATAAACGTTCCCTCTAAAATATTAGAGGACTGACTGACTGACTGACTTGACTCTTGGACAATAGTCCAAGAGCATGGATGATATGGAGTAACAAATACCATTGCTAAAAAAATTGTTAAGCAACCAATATGCTTTGCGTTCGGTCCAACAAACATCTCGTCGAATAGCGGTACTGATATTTAAGTTAGCCAGTGAACGCCAGATGGGGGCTTCTAGAGAACCTACGATTTAAGTGAGGGAGTTGTTACTCCTTATCTATTTCCTCCATGTCCCTGCTTTTATAAACTAGTT
Source organism: Coenonympha glycerion (assembly GCA_963855885.1). Lineage (NCBI taxonomy): Eukaryota > Metazoa > Arthropoda > Insecta > Lepidoptera > Nymphalidae > Coenonympha > Coenonympha glycerion. The sequence continues at coordinate 11,413,965 of OY979631.1, forward strand.
GTGATTGTATAAATAGTTGTTGAGTATTTACCAATCTATAGCCATCAGAACATTTGAGAGCTGGGAAACTGTCCATGTACTTGTGGATTTCCATTGACCCTTTCAACATAGACAATCTCTTTGATGTTGTGCGTTGCCAGTTTTCAAGGACAAGATTTACCGTTCTGGTATTTTGTAGCCAGCGTACCAAGTCGTCATGCTCTTCTTCTACAGACAAATACACAATATATATTATATAGAAACAAAACAATGTAATAACCACCAATTCATATAATAAGCTTCCAGAATAGAAAATTGTTATGTTAAAAAAATTCATAGTGATTAGAAAATGTACATATTATATGAACATATATGGAGGTTGTGTCGTGGTTTGATAATATAACATCTATGATAGGTAATATCTAACACTAAACATATTAACATTGGTGATAATACCTGTCTCGTCATCAGTGAGTTTGATTTCGTCTTGAACTATAGTTTTCTTTGAGATCGCTCCCACTTTCAGGAGCTTTCTCCTGAAGTTATAGTATCTGTTTAACAGTATACCACATCCAGCAGACGATTCTCTGTTTTTGCCCTTGGAACATCCTGCCCAAACTTCCTAAAATATTTTTTTCCTGTTTTAGTATTCATTTGAAAATCATAAGTAAAGCGGCTATAAGGGCGCCTTCAAATTTGCCGCCGCGCGCGTAGCACAATTTTTAGTCTCTCGATGAGAGGGACGCCGCAATACGTGAGACACGTATATGAGATATGTACATAGGTACGTGTCTAACGCAGTGCGGCGTCCCTCTTCAGAGACTTATATCGTGTCGTGTAATAGCCGCTTTACTCTAAATCTACAACTATTATTTTAGTCTACAATGCTTATTTAATTGTCTATACTACCTATATCTACTATACTACTATAAAATACAAATATATTATACGTGCGTCGATATAAAAATATATTTGAAGCGTCTACCATTAACCGTTATTCATATCGAGCAAAACAAGCAAAAAAATCACGTTTGTTGTATAGTAGTATTTCTAGGTAACAGAAATACATCATGTGTTAAAATTTCAAGTCTGTAGCTATCACGGTTCAAGAGATAGAGCCTGGTGATAGACAGACGGACGGACAGCGAAGTCTCCGTAATATTTTTTACCCTTTAGGTACGGAACCCTAAAAAAGATTTCATTGCCAATGTTTCTAACTGGCCAGTTCTATAAACTTTCAGTGCTACCTACTATACTACTATAAAATACAAATAAAATAATAATAAAATTATACAAATATTAAAAAAATTGACTTGCAAGATATTTATAGAAAAGTTAAAAAATTATATTATTTTCCTCTTAGGTACATAAGACTCTTCCCTGAAGTAGTTAACTATCAGGTCAGACCAATATTCAATAGTACTATTTGCAAAACTGAAAAAAAGACCAATTCTTTAATGTGTAACACATAGTGGGTGCCTACTAAGTTTATCTATCTATACCTACTATTAAACAAGCAATTCTTATCATATCTATATTATATTTTTGAAGATCTCGAAAACGGCACCAACGATTTCGATGAAATTTGTTTTCGGGGGTGACCATTCAATCTAGAGATCTCATCTTCGGGGAACTTCACCCAGGCACTGTTAATTATATAAGATGATAAAAATTGCTTGCATGTAGTTGGAATGCAAAACCGTCCTAAATTGAGAACTGGTTATTTTTTCGGTTCTTATTTTAAAAAAGACCCGGGTTTCGGGTAACCCGGTTTTTTAAATAAATGTTTTAAATTATTTTATAAAAATTCAATACTTTATATAATAAAACTACAAACCCTTTCTGGATGTCATTTCTCAATTCGTTTTTTACAATTTCATCAGCCAGTTTTTGTCTATAATAATCCGTTAATTTATTTTCCACTTTGTAGTATGACAAAATGATTTTGCCATCTGGACCATTTAATAGTTCTTCAAGAGTCTGAAAAAAAAATTACACTGTTATCCATGACAAAACATGATAGCCTTCAAATACAATGCAGTTCCGTCAATATTTGCAGGCTATGCTGAATGCTGATGATCTTATAACAGCTGTCCTGATTTCGCTACCAAAAAGACCCTCACATTTCATTCGGTTCTCTCAATAGGCAGCTCCAATTCTACAGACGCATACAGATTACAGACTGACAGACAGACAGACAGTTGTCAAACTTATAATAACCCTCTTTAATTATATAATAAAACTACAAACCCTTTCTGGATGTCATTTCTCAATTCGTTTTTTACAATTTCATCAGCCAGTTTTTGTCTATAATAATCCGTTAATTTATTTTCCACTTTGTAGTATGACAAAATGATTTTGCCATCTGGACCATTTAATAGTTCTTCAAGAGTCTGAAAAAAAAATTACACTGTTATCCATGACAAAACATGATAGCCTTCAAATACAATGCAGTTCCGTCAATATTTGCAGGCTATGCTGAATGCTGATGATCTTATAACAGCTGTCCTGATTTCGCTACCAAAAAGACCCTCACATTTCATTCGGTTCTCTCAATAGGCAGCTCCAATTCTACAGACGCATACAGATTACAGACTGACAGACAGACAGACAGTTGTCAAACTTATAATAACCCTCTTTAATTATATAATAAAACTACAAACCCTTTCTGGATGTCATTTCTCAATTCGTTTTTTACAATTTCATCAGCCAGTTTTTGTCTATAATAATCCGTTAATTTATTTTCCACTTTGTAGTATGACAAAATGATTTTGCCATCTGGACCATTTAATAGTTCTTCAAGAGTCTGAAAAAAAAATTACACTGTTATCCATGACAAAACATGATAGCCTTCAAATACAATGCAGTTCCGTCAATATTTGCAGGCTATGCTGAATGCTGATGATCTTATAACAGCTGTCCTGATTTCGCTACCAAAAAGACCCTCACATTTCATTCGGTTCTCTTAATAGGCAGCTCCAATTCTACAGACGCATACAGATTACAGACTGACAGACAGACAGACAGTTGTCAAACTTATAATAACCCTCTTTAATAATAATAAATTTACTATAGATTTTTGTACTATCATATAGGTATCTGTTTTGTTTTGAGTCAGGTTGGGGGCTTGGGGCGTTAGAAAATAGAAAACATATATCTACAACATCCTATGTCTTGAAAATTCAACTTTTTGCATATTTACCATATTTTAAAGAATTTAACTTCATGACCCTAAAAAGATATGAGATACTTACCAACATATTATTGCTTGATGACGAAAAATTTGTGGTGACTGAGGTTGTTGACGCCATACTGGTCCTATCAGAACTGCAGGAAATTTTTCTTCTTTTTGCTGGTGTTTCCTATTTAAGTACACATTAATATGTATACTTAAAATGAAATTGCTACACAGGCTATACTAGATCACGATTGTATAGTAAAATTATAATAACACTATAATAATTATAGTGTTAAAAGAAACAATTATTTGTATAAGTGAACAAAGTTTTACCTGGTTTAGCAGAGTTGTAATTTTTTGCATGAATGTTAATCTCTCACCAATCTTTGGAAAGAGTTTTTCAAGCGAATATTCAGTTAATACATTCAAGTGGGAAATTTCAATCCCTTCATCTAAAAAAATAATAATTAATAGATAAATCTAGACTAATAATAAATAGGAATATAAAATATAGGTACATATTTATACAGGGAAAAGTTTTGTGTGTTTGTTTGTAACGGAGAAACGTTAAACTACTGGACCAATTTTAAAAATTCAGCTTTAAGAAAACATTTAGAAAGCTACATTATCAGTGAGTAACTTAGGCTATTATTTTATTTAAAACAAAAAACAGGGATTGCTCAGGCAGGCACAGGCAGAGGTTGTTTTCTGAAACTGGTATCATTTATGATGAAAGGCGTAATCGTTTGCTACCAACTGCTGAAAAGCTTGTTTTTATCCATCAAAACTTATTATTACCTTACCGCTGATTAATTTTACTTATTAAAATATTGTAATTTGGATTACGATAACGATGAATACGTTTTCCTTACACAATCCAAGGGCATTTCAATCTAAAAAAACGACCAAGTGCGAGTCGGACTCGCGCACCGAGGGTTCCGTACTAAGTACTCCATAAGAGTACGTACAGATGGAATAAAACCATCTAAATCACTTTTTTTATCGAACCGCAAAGCTAACTTTGTTTTTGGAGGTTTATTGCCAATAACAAACTGAGTAAGTACCTATGATTGTGTGACGGTATTATATTATTATTAACTGTACGCTCAAAACTCAATTTGTTCACAATATGTATAATGAAATGTTAGCCTGTAAGTTTCATCGAAGTGAATTGTTTACTTCTTTAGGAAAGTAACAAAAATCTTAAACCACAAAATGAGTAGGTATAGGTACTAGTTGGAGTGTTGAATTGACAAATTGGTTTCGTCGTCCAATAATTGATTTGGTTGTACAATAATAGGTTTCAAATAGTAATAATAACAAGCGATTTAAGATTCATTGGCAGACAATACGTTTGGGTCACATAGAAAAACGTAGGTACATGAAACGAATCCACTAACCTTTAAACTTTTCAATTACTTTTTGGTCATATCCCCAGCTCGCCAGGAGTTGGGAGATGTCCCGAGTTTCTTCTTCCATTTGTTTTCTGAGAAAACCAGTCTTCTATGCACTTTTATAGTCTTTTTATGCACTTTTCACTACTTATTTCAAAAGCTACTAAGACAAGGCGGCCGCCGCACTGCGGCGGCCGCCCCGGTGTTGCTATCGTAAAAATTGGGATTGCCGTAAGCCACATTTTGATTAGCCGTATTTTAAGGGAAATTGAAGAAGCTCAACATATAAAATTTTTAGGTTTACAACTAGACAAAACTTTAAACTGGAAAGATCGTGTTGATATGATATAATAATTAATAATTATATACGGGACATTTTACACATCGCAATCTAGCCCCAAAGTAAGCAATAGCTTGTGTTATCGGTACATAACTGATAAATATACATACATACTAATATACCTACATAAATATAATATACTGAAAAACACCCTGACACTGGAAAATATTCATGCTCATCACACAAACATTTACCAGTAGTGGGAATCGAACCCACGACCTCCGGCGCAGACGGCAGGTTCGCTACCACTACGCCATTCGGTCGTCAAATGCAATATGCAAGAAACTAAACAGTTATATATATGTATTTGTACTGATTGGGCCAAATAGCGTTACCTCACATAGTTTTGGCAGCATACCATTGCTACAATTCGTCTGTTCGGCGCTATGGACTAATCTTATGGTTATAATTATCTCCATCGAAATCAATAGAGTCTATCCAGGGTGTCAGCTTCCTAGATACCAAATTTTATCAAAATTGGTCCAGCTGTTTGTGCGTGAAGAAGTAACAAACATACACACATACACACTCATAAACTTTCTGTTTTATAATATTAGTGTGGTAGCATTTTCTTTATAAACAGAGTTAAATAAAATCTAAATCCTGTCCTTTGCTGGAAAGTACTGGCAACACTTCTTACGTTAACTTTTCCCGTGTGAAACTGGAAAATATTCGTCGTAGCAGCAAAATGTGTTTTAGCCACTGCAGCGAATACGATATTCGTTGGCATAACTAAAACATTCGAGCTATCCTTTAATTCAACGTACTGGCTAAGCCGTTGCAACACTTGCTACGTTAACTTTTCCCGCGTGAAACTCGAAAATATTCGTCGCAGCAGCAAAATGTAATTTAGCTACTGCAGCGAATACTATATTCGTTGGCATAACTAAAACATTCGAGCTATCCTTTAATTCAACGTACTGGCTAAGCCGTTGCAACACTTGCTACGTTAACTTTTCCCGCGTGAAACTCGAAAATATTCGTCGCAGCAGCAAAATGTAATTTAGCTACTGCAGCGAATACTATATTCGTTGGCATAACTAAAACATTCGAGCTATCCTTTAATTCAACGTACTGGCTAAGCCGTTGTAACACTTGCTGCGTTAACTTTTCCCGCGTGAAACTCGAAAATATTCGTCGTAGCACCAAAATGTGTTTTAGCTACTGCAGCGAATACGATATTCGTTGGCATAACTAAAACATTCGAGCTATCCTTTAATTCAACGTACTGGCTAAGCCGTTGCAACACTTGCTACGTTAACTTTTCCCCCGTGAAACTCTAAATTATTCGTCGTAACAGCTGCAATATTTTTTAACTACTTCAGTGAATACGATTACATTTTACAAAAACATTAGAGCTATCCTTTAATTCAAGGAGACTGGATAAACCGTTTACTTTCAAAACCCTTAGAAAGGGTAACCCATAAGTAACCCATTTATTGAATTTATTTTTGTCTTTTTCACTCTCACGGATACGTTGGTGAGCGACATGCAGCTTCGCGGAAGAATATAACAGAAAAACGATCTTTTACCTCATTACTCAAAAACTAAGCCAGTTAATAAAAATCTGTTTCTTAGAGTTTTTGGATATTATTATTACCGACACCTTAAAACTCAAATAACAATACATCCATATTCCATTGTAGTTTCCGATAAAAAAGAGAAAAACAGAGATTTTGGAGGAACTTTTGGGAGAACTTTCTATAGAGAAAATTTTATCCAATAGCGTTTCTGCTTCTCAGCGATTTTAGATTAAAGACCCAAAATACATGACGTTTAAATTTTAAAGTAATTGAATAGCGGCGTTAGGGTAGGGCGCCGGACATAAAGACTTTTATTTCCTCTCGCTCATTGAGCGAGGCCTACTTACTCGTAAATCCTATACCTTTAAACGAGCAATTCTTGTATATACAGGGCATCCCATGGCGATGCCACATGGAGGGGAAGTACCTTAAATATTGTAGATAGAGCATTTCATTGAAAGAAGACTTTCTTTCAATTTTAAAAGCAATTTAAATTGCATTCTTAGATTTTTTACCAAAAAAATGATTCCAGCTGCCATCTATAGGTGAATTTGCAGTTAGAAGGATATACTACCGAGCAAAGCTCGGTCAGCTAGATAGTTCCCTTAATTTTGGGAAAAAATTAGAGACAGTTGATGTTATTATTGACGAAGCATTTTTTAATTTTTGAAGAATTTATACAATAAATTACGAAATATTGTCGTTTGGTATGACACATTTTTCAAATTAATATTGTTAGTAAATCTCTGCAATCACCAGGCACAGATATCTCTGTAAATTCACAGAACTGTTGAAAAAATGCTGCACTTTCTTGGAAGAATAAAGAAGTACATCAGGCTTCAAAAGGGAATTGGCTGAAATTGAACACACCACAACATAAAATACTCTTATACACTCTCGACGCACGTTTCGCCCCGCATTGTGGAGTCAACATCTACTGAGGATGTCCCCGTTCGCACAATATCGGCGAATTTTTATTTAGCAGTTGCAGCAAAGAATATTAGTTACTGTTTGAGAAAAAGTTAGTCACAGCTACAAAATGTTCTTAGCAGCCTCACATAAGTCTAATTTGCTTCTAATGCTGTTATATTATTGTTATTCATTGCACAGAAATTTCAGTGGTGTGAATAAGCTTTTTCGCAACATCGGCGAATTTTTATGTAGCAATTGCAGCAAATAATATTAGTTAAAGTTGTTCAAAAAATTACTTACATCTACACAATGTTCTTAGCAGCCTCACATAAGTTTGATTTGCTACTAATACTAATATATAATTGTTACTCATTGCGCAGAAAATTCGGTGATGTGACTAAGATTTTAAGTAACATCGGCTAATTTTTATTTAGCAGTTGCAGCAAATAATATTAGTTAAAGTTAATGAAAAAGTTAGTTACAGCTACAAAATGTTCTTAGCAGCCTCACATAAGTCTAATTTGCTTCTAATGCTGGTATATTATTGTTATTCATTGCACAGAAATTTCAGTGGTGTGAATAAGCTTTTTCGCAACATCGGCGAATTTTTATGTAGCAATTGCAGCAAATAATATTAGTTAAAGTTGTTCAAAAAATTACTTACATCTACACAATGTTCTTAGCAGCCTCACATAAGTTTGATTTGCTACTAATACTAATATATAATTGTTACTCATTGCGCAGAAAATTCGGTGATGTGACTAAGATTTTAAGTAACATCGGCTAATTTTTATTTAGCAGTTGCAGCAAATAATATTAGTTAAAGTTAATGAAAAAGTTAGTTACAGCTACAAAATGTTCTTAGCAGCCTCACATAAGTCTGATTTGCTACTAATGCTAATATATTATTGTTGTTTATCGGATTGATAATTTGATGGTGTGACTAAGATTTTTCGTAACATCAGTGAATTTTAATTTAGCAGTTGCAGCAAATAATATTAGTTAAAGTTTTTCAAAAAGTTAGTAACAGCTTCAAAATGTTCTTAGCAGCCTCACATAAGTCTGATTTGCTATTAATGCTAATATATTATTGTTGTTTATCGCATTGAAAATTCGGTGGTGTGAATAAGATTTTTCGCAACATCGGCGAATTTTTATTTAGCAGTTGCAGCAAGTAATATTAGTTAAAGTTTTTCAAAAAGTTACTTACAGCTACACAATGTTCTTAGCAGCCTCGCATAAGTTTGATTTGCCACTAATACTAATAAATAATTGTTACTCATTGCACAGAAAATTCGGTGATGTGACTAAGATTTTAAGTAACATCGGCGAATTTTTATTTAGCAGTTGCAGCAAAGAATATTCGCTAAAGTTTCTGAAAAAGTTAGTTACGGCTACAAAATGTTCTTAACAGCCTCACATAAGTGTGATTTGCTACTAATGCTAATATATTATTGTTGTTTATCGCATTGAAAATTTGATTGTGTGACTAAGATTTTAAGTAACATCGGCGAATTTTTTATTTAGCAGTTGAAGCAAAGAATATTCGCTAAAGTTTGTGAAAAAGTTAGTCACAGCTTCAAAATGTTTTTAGCAGCCTCACATAAATCTGATTTGCTACTTCAGCTAATATATTATAACTTTTCGTTACCTAGGTAATTTGTTGATGTGACAATTATCAATATTGTCGAAAGATATATCTATGTATATTAGTAGATGAGTGTGAAAATAAAATTAGCAGCTGTTGCAAAACTATTGTTAGTGATCGCAAAATGTTTGTATCAAATGCAACAAAGACACGTTTTTGCTGCCTTATGTATGTACAATTAGCAATAGTAACAAAGTTTTTGTCTACTAAATCTAAGAATTTTTAGCAGTCATAGCTAACAGCAATGTCTAATTTAATTTTGTTGATACTGATAAAGAAATTAGCTATACATGCTAATCAATTAGTAGCGGTAGCAAATTATTTGAAATTCTTTTAACTAAATATCGTTAGCAAGTGTAACGAAATGGCTTTAGTTCCTATAGGCACGGCTTTGTTACCGTTGCTAAGAAATTGTATGCAGCAGCAAAGGAAATTTCAGCAAAACGAGTTTAGCTACCACAACTAAATCATTTTTTTCCGTGTGGCGTATAGGCCTGTAAGCCCGTATGTCCAACAGAGATAGCAACAAGCGGTCCCTTTTTACTGTCTTACGAGCGGCGACTGTTCCTTATAGGTATATAATTCTCCCCGGCTCTCTCTTTATGTCGTTGAAATTATTGATTACATCGATTTTTCTACGAGTATCCCCATTCCAAATTTAAAAATAGAGCACATCTTTCTTCTTTGCTTGCTGGATCAAGATGATTTTTCCTACGAGTCATATTAACATAATCGTGCAAAAGGAACTTCTGAAATCCTTACCTACGGCTCGATAATTTATAAGGGTTTTTGAGTTGCAAAAGCTGATTTGAAATGTCAAATCTTAAATTTTATCTTGTTTCTGTAGGGCTTTTACAAAGAAATAAGAAATCAAAAAGCAATAAAACAATTATAGATTTTAATCAAAAGTCCATTCAGAAAGTAAATAAAAACATTCAAGTTTAAAGTGTTTTGAACTGGCTCTAACGAAACAAACAACTTGAGAACTTGTATTGAAGACAAGTTGGTATCTTACGAGAGACTGTATAGTTGTTGATAACGAACGAGATAACGTTAAATGTGTTAACTTGTTTGTTAAATGAAACTTTAATATCTATATAGTACTAGTATATACTAAAATAGTTACTGCAATAATTAAATTATAAACCTAGTTCCATTTTAAAGATTATTACAAGCTATTTACTTTCAACCGCACTTACAGATGTTTAAATAATTAAATCATGAATAGACCAATATCAATGTAATTTAGTTATAACATACTATAACATATTACGAGTATATACTACAACATATTATACTATATCATAATATTATAACATACGAGTACTATATATTCTATTTAATATAAATGTTTCTAAAAAACAAATCGCAATGTGTCGGATGTCCACACTTTAACATGATTAAAGTTATTGTGAGTCGCAGTAAAATATAACACAGAACCTCTTTGCAATGTCTACGGCGTAGCAGCGTAGCAGCGTAAGCGAATGTTGCCTTGGAAACAACCTCGGCATTCAATACCCAGGTGAGTAACTTTAGGTAACGATTTTTATCTAAACACTCGAGGGATGGTTAAATGGAGGTTGAGATTAACAACTTTTACCTTCTGAATTTTTTTTAACAAATTATATACTGGTAAATTTTAAATAAAATTTAGATATAATGATATAATGATATGACTTATGTTTGTGTCCTTTTAATTTCCTTCATTTTTATACCTCACGGGTTTGGTTAAGTTTTTTTTACTTACTACTTGAATTTAACTCCTTTTTTTAGACATAATATGTTTTTGTGACAAATCTCACGATATTTTAACTTAGCAGTCGGGTAATAAAGAACTAGACATGTACAACATCCATCTTAATATTTTTTTTGGAAAATCCGAACTGACAAGGACGAGTTAATTTCCAAAGATATTAGTTGTAATCACTGATAAGGTATTTGTTGTCTCCCTCTGGTGACTCACCGTCAGTTTTATCCAGAACGATAATTTGTTCCATTTCAATTCAGGATATTTCAATTACTCCTTTTTGAGGACTGACACTTTTAATATTTATAAAACTTACAACTGACGATATAATCAACAAAAAGGTCACCCTAATTCGGGTTGTTCCAAACAAAGGGTATGACTATCATCATTTAAGAAGGGCCCCAGGGGTTGAAACAAAAGGGGCTCAATTGAGTCTATACGGAGAAAAACGGCGCTCTCTATTTGCTAAACCCTTGTATGTAACGAGCTTCCTACAACGTTGGGCAAAAAGTGTAAGTAGAAAAGTTTAAGCGAGTTTTGAACTTGATAAAAAATTGTATCGTTGTTTTATATTCGGTGATAATACCATGATAATCTTGATGAATTTTATGAATGAGATGAAATCATGTTATTATCTTATCAATACATATTTTTTTACATATTTAATTTGATTGCATATGGTGTGTCTACCTTCATGCTTGATTATTTAATGACCTAACTGTCCTAACAAGCATATTTCGTCATTGGTCCTAATTTAACAAATTTGTTGCTATCATTAAAAGAGCATGTGTAGTATCTTTAATTAAATAAGGACGCGTACCACTTTTTTCCAAAAAAAAGTTTGTGACTGTTTGCAATTAATCGTTGCATTGACATGCGGTCTTCGTATATATAAAGGCATTAACAAGGCTGTGTACAATATAGTAGAAACGGCAGCCAATAGCAGGGTTGTTTCATTAACTAAGCTCTTTGGCTGTATAGACTACTCTGCTGCTTTGAGATTTGGTAATTGAACACAGGTCATGGCAAGATGTCCATGTATCCCATGGGAACAGCAGCCGATCAGACTGAGTAAACGTTACCAAAGTCCTACTATCTACACTCTACACTACAGTGACTTGATTATTCAGATATACTCGTACAACATCAGTGAAACGTTACTACGACCAGAAGATTGAATATAATGTATTGGTTTAAAATACTTAGAATGTTGACCGCACAAAGGAACAATCTTATTACTACTTGTAGCTTATATCTAACATTGTTGGAATAAAAGATTTTTTTAATACAGAGACAAAATATAATGTAAGGTAAATAAATAAGCTTAAAGATTGTGCATTTTTATGATTTTTTGGATATAATTGCAAAAAATTAACTTTAGAGTATGGCTGTGTCCGTAGACACGGTTCTGTATTTCTGTTCGGTGATCTTTTGAATAGCATTTGTGGTGTAATTATATTTTTAACACAAACTCTATCCTGCAATTTTAGTATTTTCATAGATGCCTCTTGCTATGCAAAAAAAACGTATATTGAATTGAAGCAGGCGTTATTTTGCGGAAATCCATAATTTGTAGAACAGATTAATTTTTTTGCTATAATCCGCCACTTGAAAAGATTCTGTATTGTACAATATGCAGAAACACTGACCAAATGATCTCTACGATTTCGCATTGTGAAGTCAACATCTTCTGAATATGTCCCGGTGTCGGGACGAAACGTGCGTCTAAGAAAGTGTCGGGAAATTGTGTGTGGTGTTTTATGTGGGACTGCCCACATTTCTGCATGTTTTACCATACAGAATCACTTTAAGTGGCGGATTATAGCAAAACAAATTAATCTGTTCTGAAAGTTAAATCAAATTCCTGGAAAGAGCCAGAAATAGTCGAAAAGAAGTAGCAAGAGTTTTAGCTCACATAACAAAGTTACCTGTCCGAAAACCGTTGCAAGCTTTATTTATGAACTACGTACGTATCTAGTTCGTGTGATTCTGTATTCCCTTTAGTCGTCACGCCAGTGTACCCGCTTGTTAAGGTGCGCAGTGGAGTGACAATTTGCAAGAGGCAAATATATGGAGATAGGACTGCGCCGCGAAACGCGCGGGGATTGGATTAAATGTATTATTGTTTTGGGCCTCCTGAAAAAGGAAAATTGGTAGCCACTGTAATAGACAGTCAACCTAAATAAAGGATATCTTCAAGGGAAAGACTTCAAGGGAAAGGCTTCAAGGGAATCTCAATAGTTATCACTTTCAAAATAGAATAAAGGGAAATATGAGGAGGGTTGCCTAAAGTTCCATCAATTTCTTAATAAATAAGATGCTTTTGAAGATATATTATTATTAGTCTTAAAATATTCTAGTAATTTGTATTGTAAAAATGTCTATGAATGTTGAAGTATGAATTAGTAAGTACTTTAACGCTCATTGTAGAACAGAGGTATTTTTAGGATACCAAAATATTAAATGATGATAAACAATTTCCTTATGGTGCAACTTTATTCGGTCGTCTATCTGTCTATCACAGTGAATTATTTCTAATAATTTATGCCTGATTATTATTTCACTTTATTTCAGTTTCATTTTCAAGTTACGTTACGAGCTAAAATAAATTAATTTTCTGAATGCCTTACATAAACTCGAAGATAAGTTAGGTTTTGTTAATACGCATGTGAAACTAATGAACCCCTTATAAATTAGCTTAACCAACGAGCTTTACTGATTGTAACTTGACGTTTTAGATTATAAAGTAAATAAGCTCGTCTCTACATCAAGGAGTACGCCAAACGTATTTAAACCCGCATATTTAATGGCCCTCGTTCCCGAGTAAATTTCTCTAATTACACCATATTTGTTGATAGTGTTTACGTATGCTGAGTGTGCATATTTTATGATGAAGGGTTTAAGTCTAGACTTATATTTAATACTACTACGCTTAGAGGTTTGATGAGTATGTTTGCTTAATGTCTCTGTTTGTTTTTGAAGAGATGCGTTTTGAACATCTGGTGCGGAGCTAAAAATATGATAGGAATTTTTAAATGTATAAGGATTGTTGATGTATTTATTACGTCCCATTTTATCTTTGTAATTAAATTATGAATGTTTATGTTGTAGGTCATTTTTTTTTTACTTACTTAATGTCAAGAAACCCTACTTCAAAAGACCCTTATGAGGTTTACTCTGTTATCTATCTGTCTGTCTAGATTCTTTATCTCGTAAACACGTGGATATATAGAGTTCAAATTAAAACCATATATCTAGTCTATTCTAGGCTATGGTTTATAACCTAACAGAATTTTAATAGAGCTGTACTTTCGATTAGGTATATGAAAAAAGTTTACGTAAAACATTCGGATGGCCGCATCCTTAGGTTCATATTGATGGTATTAGCACATATGCTACAAATTAATAAAAAAAAAAATCAGTGAAGGTGAAAAACTGCGAATCATGCCGCCGGCAGAAGCTACAATTCATTGAATACCATCTATTTGGGCTCGCTGTGTATTGAAGTTCAATTCTATAATACAACCACTAAATATCCGCTTTACACATAAATACCGTCAACCAACACATTGATGTGTGGAGAACACATGTGAGCGGAAATAGACAGGAAATTGAAATCGGGAAATACCAGCTGTGCATTCGAACTGCTGTCCTTTATGTCGCCTTGCCGGACCCATCTATTGAAAGATTTAATTAAAATGTATTGGGAATGTCTATAATTTATTTATTATAACAACACGGATATACATTTGAAATATAAAACGAAGAACTCAGAAGAAGTTAAAACAACACTAAACATACATAAATACAAACATACAGCCGAATACACAACCGTTTTGATGTCAGTTAATAAGGGATTGAATGATAATTCGAGAAATCCCCACTCAGATCGCGCGGGCGGAGCAGGGACAGGGGCCCTACTACCATCTCTTATAGCAGTTATACTGCAGTATTGTTTTGAAATTTTCATACAAAATATACTATAAAAAATGTCAAAAGAATACTGCAGCATTATTGCTATAAGAGATGGTGGTACGGCCCGTCAGCTAGTTGTGTATTAAGGTAAAGTTGGGAACATAGATTTATAATAGGTCGTCAATCCCGCTCTGACTAGATGGAGCCCTTCCTAACAACGACAGCTCCGTGAGTGCGGCGACTTTTTTTGTAGTGTTAGTGTGTCAATTTGAAATGGTGCACGTTTGCTAGTGTGCGTGAAATATTGTGTAGCGACGGCTTGGGTTTGTCAAATTGGGCTGAGTATTTTATGCCGCACTTTTGAAGTCGAGGGCGGCCTCATGGAATTCTTTGGTAGGAATATTTAAATCAATCAAGCCTCACGGGTATATTACAGGTGCGTGGACCCGGGCAGGTGTGGAAAAATCACATACTATCTCATTAGCGGCGAACAATGCCAGCAATCGCGATCATTAGTGGAGCGTATTGTGTTGGCTGCGTATTAATGAAAACTGCCGTGTTCTCAGAACTGTATTTAGTGTCTGTTCCATTGTGTATGGGGAATATGGGATATACGAACAAAGAATGAGAACGTTAAGCCGGAAACTAAATCCTTGATAGCGTGACGGTAAATGAAAATTCTGGAGCTTTTCGCAAGTCAGTAGGTATCTAAGAACATAAATGGTCATCAGGTTGAGTAAGAAAAACGTATTCTCTGATATCATAATCATTGGCAAATTCTGATTGGCTGGGTGTAAATTGGGGAACCAATCAGCGAGCAGAATTTATGAACGATGATGATAACGATGAATACGTTTTTCTTCAACAATCTAGGGGCTGATCCCGTTTGTCGTTTCGTTCACGCTAAAAGTTTTGAAAAACGTAAATTGATAAAAACGTGAACAAGTGGTTAATAATTCAAAAGTAAATTAATTAAAATGAGTAGTAGATACTTAACTTCAATTAATCACGATTTTATTAACATTTCGAATAATGTGTCACCTAAAATTTGGTTATATTTTTAATGAACGCATGTAATTTGTATGGATTTGAACTTACTCCTGCTAACTTTCACGATATCAAAAATACTATGAAAACTCAATATAAATCTTATCGTTTTTGTTATTTTCTTGGACATTAAACGTTTTATTATCTCGTCGTACCATACCTAAATACGGGCTTATCAAGCTGTGAACGCCGCCGCTCGTTGACTTAATAATTGAGAAAGTTTAATAACGACTTTGTCCCTTCGTAAATAATCCAGGCTTGACAATTGCTGATGTTTTAAAGTCAGTTAAATCAGGTTTAATTCTAAAAAGATAGATAAATCTGTAAATTAAAAGAAGTTAAAGATGATGTCTGACAGACTGCTCTATTAAGCAACAAAATCAGGCAAAAATGTATCGTAAAGTTGTCCTGCTCAGTAAGAATTTTATAAAAGTTTACCCCTAAGAGCGTAGAAGAATAGATTAAACTTTAAGTTACATCTTTGTATGTTGGTCTGCCTACAGAGAACGACTTTTCTGTTTTTGGTATACATTTATTCATTTTACAGATCAATAAGACCTACTTATGCTTTATCGTCGTATATTGTATGAATAAATATAGTAATGTGTGAAATAATATAGACACTACTATAGTAGTACTAATAAAATACAAAGAAATAACAACAAAATATGGCGTTATACCTTATCTGCTTTTACATTTTTCAGAGGAGTCTCTTCTCTACCAAAACGAAGTCGAAATCAAAAGATAGTATAAGACATGAAGATATAGTATATCTCCTAAAAGAAAACGGTTCCCTTACTTTCAATTCAATGTCGTAATAATAGCTTCCATTACTGCCTGAAAGAGTCCGGATCGGTTCCTGAAAATAATTCCCGCGATATATAGAAAAGCGGGGAAATTATTTATTACTATTGATGAGTTCCTGGAATTATATCTACTATGTCTTTACCCACCCCGTCTCAAGATACGTATTAAAATGTATTCAGTTTATGGAAAACGGAAAAGTTGTGAAAAATGAAAATCTTTATTTTACACATGGGCCCAATTCAGAGGCTGCTGTGAAAGTCAAAACCGTACCACCGAGTTCGGAAAGTTTTCACCGAGAAGAACTAGTAAGAAACTCAACACTTCATATACTAGGTTCGATTAGCTATACTTATTATAATTAATTATTCAAAGAAAACTGTTGAATTTTGATGTTTACATTTATTAATTACATATTATTACACTAGCTCTATTAAAAGAAAAGAACTCACTCACATCACTACAGCTCAAAATTGGGACCTAGAAGTTAAAATTTTGCATTGAATTTTGCTTTATTATGATTATTATTATTCCAGAAAGAAAGATTTCAAAGAATTTTTTTTTTTTTATTACATACGAGTTGTTACTTGTTTTTCACAGGTTGCGTATATTTAATTAAATTATTGTAATTGCAGTCAACTTTAACTCAAAAGTAGCTAGGTTTAGAAGGCGTTTATGTTTCGAGTGTGTAAGTTTAGAACTCGTACTTGTAAGGAAGGCGGAAATTGTTCGAGATCTCCTCAAAGGAATAACTTGCTCAAGCGAAAGTATGTAAAAACTACGAACATTGTTATGCAGTGTTCACTGTCCGTAGGCTGTGCATTGCACACGGGTGAGGTATTTTAATAAAAAAGTAAGTAATATTGATGATAAAATACCTATAAACGTAAACATAAAAGCGAAAACTGACTGTCTCATTTATCAACGCACAACATAGGCCATAGGGCTTGGTCTAGCAGATAGTTATAATTATTACGTAGGCATGAACTAAGATATAAGTTTAATGCACTGGCTATACCTAACAGTCGTCAGAAGTTCACTCTCTTATGCTTCACTGGTATGGTGGCCAAGAACACTCTTAACAACTGCTCAACAGGAGCTTCAAAAATTCCAAAGGCAAGCATGCCTAGCGATCTCTGGGAGCATGTGCACCACACCAACTGCAGCATTGGAAGCTGTATTAAATATACCACCACTACACCTCCACATAAGAGAGGAAGCAGCACTCACAGCACTCAGACTGAGAGCATGTGGATTGTGGAAAGAAACCTACACAGGCCACAATAAAATACTACACGAAATAAAGAACTGCCCTTACATAGATTGGATCTGTGATAAAACACGGAAAGAACACGTAATGGACAAACCATACAAAATTATCATCGAAGAGGAACAAGACTACAAACCAACCACCAGTACGGTGGATGTGTACACGGATGGATCTAAAACGAACAACGGGACGGGAACGGGAGTCTACTGTCCGGAGTTAAACATAAACATCGCCCACCCACTCGGTAAGATCAACTCAGTCTTCCAAGCGGAGTGTGCAGGCATCGAAACCGCTGCTATTGCGATAGCAAACAGAAAGGTAACAAACTTTAATATAAACATTCACAGCGACAGTCAAGCAGTGCTTAAGGCACTGGCAAAAAACACCGCATCCTCAAAGCTCCTGCTGGGGTGCGATAAAAGACTAAGAACAATTTCGAAAACGAACAGAGTAACATTACGCTGGATCAGGGGTCATAGTGGTAATGTAGGTAACGACGCGGCCGACGACCTAGCGCGACGCGCTGCAACAACGACGGTAATGGGGCCTGAACCAATCGTCCCAATACCGTTTAGTGAATATAAATCGTGGCTACACAAAAACACTTACCAGGCACACGCACAAATATGGGAACGCACTACAGACTGTAGGCAAGCAAAAACAGCTATAACACATTTAGATAAACATTTAACAACAAAACTTCTACGACTTAGTAAAGACAAACTAAGACTGGTCGTAGGCATGATAACAGGGCACTGCCCACTAAATAAACATTTTTCCACTCTAGGAATTACGGACAGCCCTCTATGCAGAGCCTGTATGAAGGAGGACGAAACACCGGCACACGTGCTACTACGGTGCACTGAAGTGTCGGATCAACGCGAGACCTACTTGGGCTCCTCAGCAACACTCCAAGAAATCCTGCGCGACCTGGGAGGCCTCTTCGGATTCTGGAGTGAGCTCGGCTGGCTGGAGTGATCCGGCGAGGACCCATTTCGGCGACTGCACGCGCAACGGACGAAGGGATTTCGGCCAATCGCGGAAAAGTCCCAGGAAGGAGAGAAGAGAAGAAGAGAAGAAGATATAAGTTTTGAAAATTCTACCCCTAAAGGGTAAAATAAAGGTCACGCTAGCGTAACC
Organism: Coenonympha glycerion; assembly: GCA_963855885.1. Lineage (NCBI taxonomy): Eukaryota > Metazoa > Arthropoda > Insecta > Lepidoptera > Nymphalidae > Coenonympha > Coenonympha glycerion. Next base: position 11,432,862 of record OY979631.1, read on the forward strand.
CCTCACCTTTGCCCTTTAGTATCACATAAACTTCTAAGCTTCAGTGTATTGTTATCAGTAATCCATACATTATATCCATCGATTAAAGCGTATTTCGTCATTAGTTATATCTTTAGTTTTGTGTTAAAGACAAACTGTCAATTTGTTACGTTAATGGTAGCTGTTACTAAAGCAAGCCTAAAGAAATGGAGGACCGGTGCGCAAAATTAATGTCTACAATACGCGGGCAAGTGGCCACTTGGGTAGATTGTATTGCTCTCAATGAATTTCTAAACTGAATAGTACGATTTTGTGCTGTCTTTAAGTTAAATTGTACCTAATAATAATTTAGATATTAATACATAGTTTTTTCTCTCTGATGAAGTCTATAAAGACACTGATATCATGACTGATATTATGAACGCAAAAGTCTGTCTGTATGTGTATTGTGTGTTTGTCTGTTACCCCTTTATGCAACAACTACTAAATTAATCGGACAATTTTTTTTAAATATTGAATAGAAGCAGGCGTTATTTTGCAGTAATCCATAATAGGGTATTTGACTCCAATTTTTTTATTACTTTATTATAAAGTAGAATTAAAATAATGACGTGCACTGAAAGAACTTATTAAATCGATCAAATAACAAAAAAGTTATAAGCATTTAAAGATTTGTGATTAGACAGAGATAGCAACATGAAATTGTGACGTCACACCGTACCAATGCCATAGTAGCTTCGTGCGGCTTCATACAAATTTTCGTTTTGCGAGAAAGGGATAGAAGATCCCCCCACTCCAAAGTTTAAACGCCTGTAACTTTGTAAATCTTCGTTGGATTTTAATATTTCTTTCACTGCACGTTATTATTTTTATCCTAGTTTATAATAAAGTAATATTTTTTATCAAATTCAAAAGTAGTGTAAGACCCCATTAGCAGGACAGATTAATTTGTTTTCTATAATCTGCTACTTGAAAAGATTATGTTTAGTACAATATGCAGGAACATTACCCACATGAAACACCACATACAATTTTCTAACACTTTCTTCGACGCACGTTTCGTCCCGACACCGGGACATCCTCAGGAGATGTCCTGCAAAAATTAATAAATGGAATTATGTACATTATACAAATTTAAAATAGAGGCTACGTTATCCTGACAAAATATACATAGAGAAGACCCGAAAAACAGGCGGATGAAGCCGTGGGCTAAGTATTTATTTTATGATTATGATTTTCTATTGATTATGTTTTTAAAGCGACTTCAATAACAGAAGTAGGAAGGTTCTCAATTTGGTGCGCGATTTTTATTATACAGGGTCTAATTTTTATGTCTGTCCAAAAAGCTATAGGGTGTATGTATGCATTGAGACACTATGTATGGGTGTATGCAGTGTTTTCCTTTGTTTGTTACATTTGCATTCGTACAAACATTATAGTGAACGGCTAGATCACACAAGCCGAGTGGCTCTTTAATTATCCGGGGAACGTTGGACTGAATTAACAAACTTGTTCAAGTGCACCGTCAGCGTAAAACATCTGAGCTCGGCTGATATACGTCCAGGGATTAACTGCTAGTGTACCGTTAGCGAAATAAGTCGTTGTGTTGATTACTAAGAAACAAAAAACTATTCCAGTTCAAGTCAGGCCCGCGCACTGAGGGCTGTGAAGGTGCCAAGACCAAGACCTAGACCAATTCTCAATAGTATTAGTAGTAGTAGGTGGGGTCTTTGTGGCCTGTGCTGTGTTCTTTAACCAATTTTTTTACATTTTGCCAAGTCAAGGAAAAAATGTACTTTCCTTGACTCCAGTTGTAAGACCTTTTTTCTTGCCAAACATGATTTTCAGAAACGAAAAATTAAGTACCTTGCAGGTTTAAATTTTTGAAAACGTTGATGGTCGTTACTTTTATTTTGATTGATATCGAGACTTGAACTTTCTATTATGAAGGTGGAAAATCAACAGTATTAAGCAAAGCCGATTTGCTGTAGCTATTAAAATTTTGCGGATCGAATTTTACAACTACATATAATTACCATTTCATCTTTCTTCAAATTAGAAAAGAAAATCATAAATAAGACTTATACAAAACAGTTTGAAGATCATAAAACTTTTTTTTAGAAAAAAATTGGATACACTGTTGAAATAACTACGTTAACTTTTTCCCTATAAAACTTGGTGGGTTAGTAAGTCCGATTGCTGAAAACTGCGCTCTAAGCTCTTTGATTTGAGTTTTAGTTGGTTAAGAAGTTAAGTTTAGTTTGAATGCACTCAGGCATTAGTTGAAGAAGCTATTTATTAAGCCGAAGTTTTACCAAAACGATTTATTCCACTATTTCTTAAGGATAAACGGATTGAGAGATTACGAACGCATTTATTGTTTAGTCGTTCCTGTTTTTCCCAGAGTGATCGCGAGGGAATTTTAAGACTATAAACGATTCTCATCACTTATTTATTACCTCATAAAGGGAATTTGTGCACAAAATTTAAACTTAGTGGACCAATGGTTTAGACTGGGCGATGATGAGTCAGTGAGTTGGAACGTTTATTATTATACCAGCAGAGGCCCACAGGTTCGCCCGAATAAATTTCAGTTTATCACAAATTTCGCGGGAACTGTCGATTTTTCAACATCAAACAGTTTCGTTTAAGTAGTTGAGGCGTTAAGGTGTATATCTCCATACAAACTTTGGACCCCCGTTTCACCGCTCTTGGAAATGAGTTTGTAAAATCATTTCTTAATTGTCTCTTAATGCGTTCTTTAGCCTCAAAAAAAACCTATGTGCCAAAGGAGTCTCTTGACCCAGCTATTTGAGCTGTGCGTTGACATGTCTGTCACCATTGTCAGACAGTCAGTTTCTTCTTTTATAAGATTTCTTTAGGATTTCTTGGACATATGTCCTGACCATGGTCCTGACTATTTCACTTCTTTATAGCGTTTGTCACTGAAATACTTGGACGAATGGTTTTCGCAAGATTTTATAGTTCTATATCCACATGTGCGAGGTTGTATCCACTAAATGAACTTATTTTTGTAAAGTCAGCGACAAGTTTTACAATCAGTAAAAAAATTGTCCATAACAGCGTTAATTTTTCAAGAATCTTAGAATTTAAATAATAGAAATGCGAGTAAATGATCTAAGACAATGCAGGGAAGGGAGGGTAATATTACAACTTTTTGAAATCAATTTACCGGAGTCCGGGAGGTATTTCCTCTGGGAAATAAGGCACTTCGTACCTACAGCGTCACCAGATCGATCGGAAGAACGCTCATGGCGTTAGAGACAAATATTATTCTACGAGCCGAAGTCTGCGTCTTTGATCAAATACCTGACAGTTCAGCAAGTGTAGTTTGAAGCACCGAGCGGTAGTTTGTAGCGTCAATAGGCAAATAGGAGTGTACCGAAATACGAAACTTCAAAGCGCGACTATAATGGCGGCAAAAGGTAAAATCAGGCTTTTGTAGAATTTAAATTGTTATAGGTTCCTATTCCTACAATATTTGTTGACACTCCTACTGCTGAAGAACTAAAAACATATCCTTTGAAATGGTTGTAAGTTGTAAAATCTTTACAGTTTAGGGTAGGCGAATCTAACAAGGTTAATCAAATTTAAAAATCCACCAAGATCTCTTCTAGGTGGAAAACATAACAACAAATTTTCAATAATATTAAGCACGATTTTATGAGCATATTATTGTTAATTATCGCGCGTAAGATATTGTACTTACGTAACTAAAATGAAAAATTCAATAAAGCTCTCAAACTATTTTCCATGATAGCAAGAAGGTATAAGATATCGAATGAAACCTACGTCCCGGAAAAGGGAGGTAATAGGCAACTCTTTGAAATCAATTTACTTTAGTCTCTAAAGGAATTTCCTCGGGGAAATGCGACACTTTGTATTGTCTTACCAGATTGATTGAGGGAGTGAGAGCGTGGTAGCCAAATATTGCTATGTTTCTCCGTTATTTGTATTTTTAGCGCCAGTACAGAACAAATACTGAATACAAGAGCTAACTTCTTAAGAATCCGTATTTCTATTACGTACAAATAAAATTAATTATCAAATGGTAATAATTCTCTAATGGTAATAAAATCTTTGTTGGGTTTAAGCTGAAGTTATTTTGATGGAAAATTTACAAACAGGTAGACTACAATTACTAACAATCTATACTTTTAGCACAGAATACAATAATAGTTAGTTACGGTACAGAAGATAGATCTCGCAAAATGATTTAAATTAATAACGACTCTAAGGCTGCCACAATAAAATGCAATTCAGTTCGCAACAGCGCCTTATACCTTCGTAGTTATTCATCTGAACGTTGTGTTCTCTTTTTTTCGCGTTACTTTATATCACAGAGAAAAGAACAGAGATAAGAAGGACCAAGAGGGAGTATGTGGGCGTTACCCGCGTCGCCACTAGTAGTAAAAAGTTATCATACTTGCTTCACATATACACTCAGTCGCTGTCAACAATGCATACAATATAGAACAACATTAAAAATATTAAAATGCCTCAACGCTTTATATTAGTGTGTAAAAATCGTAGCAAGACCCAAAATCGTTTAGTTGGAGGGATAAAATACCATCTGTAACTTATTAATACGTTCCGCGTATACCTACTGTTCGGATTTTCGTACGCTTATCAATATTAGAAAAAAATGTTTTTCTTCACTACGGGAATATTCTGTCATTTATTTAAGAATTAAAGATTTCTATTTTAGTTTTCCTAGGGAGCCATTAGTAAAAGAAAAATGGATCAAAGCTACTGGAAGGCTTAATTGATTCCCTTCAAAAGCAAAGTACGATTTGCTCCAATCATTTTTCGGAAGAAGATTTTATTGTTAAGGAAAGTGGTAATAAATATGTATATTAAAACTGGAGCAGAACCACGTAAAAATATTTAATTCATCGTGCACTGGTACGTTTACACACATCAAAAATATCAGTCACATCTAAGTAATTTGCTCGCAAAAACATATGAAACATATAGAAAGCATGACATTACCATGATCAGCCTTTAGACGTCCACTGCTGGTTCTAGGTGACGGCTTTTCGGCGTGTGTTAATAAGGTTGTCTTTAATGGAAAAATATTTTGAAAATCACGTCATATTTTTGACCAATCTTAAATGAAGGATTATAGTGTGCGTGATTTGTGAATATGTGAGTTTAGCGACGCTGGTTTCCTAAGAAAAACGTCATCATAGTAAGTCTATTAGTCAATATAAAAACTCTTTCGCTGGTCTGTGCTTTATATCCCCCTGTCTCTTTCTGACTCTCTACAGGGGTAAAACAGCTGAGCAGTCGGCGATATGCACTAGTAGTCTTTGTACCTACAGTGCGAGTGTAACCCCCTGCTTTTACATAAACATAAAAAGAACTTTATTTCTTTGTCTGTAGGTACATATTGGCTCTGTAGCTGAATTAGGTTTAGGTGACTTACATTTACGAGGTAACTTTTTAAAAGTCACAAACTCATTTTGAAAGCTCAGAAGCATCGTAATGATACGAGCGGTGTCGCAAGTTTATACGTAGTTAGCGAACTTTCAGGAAGTTTTTGTTCCACTTTCCGGGTCTAATCGCATTGCGGCAGGTGGCTTATAAGGTATAACAGTGAATTGCAGAAACTAATTATAACTAGTCGTTATTTGACGACGGGGTCTTTTATTTACTTCTACCTTCACAACTCACATGAGAGTATAACTTTACTTAATATTTATGTACGTGTACCTAAAAATACTTAGTGTATATTTAATTATACACGTTTACTGGTTTATTTTTAAGGCCATAATTTTTTTTTTATTGTTAAACTTTAGCAAAAGAATGTAAACAGCTTGATGTGTTTTACATTTATAAAAACACTAAACAAAAAAATAATGATACACAAATGAATAATCTAATATTTGTAATCTAAATAATGTATTATCATTAAGAGTCCACTAACCCACGATGTCTCCCATACAAACGAATTACTTTTGTTAAACGAAATTGTAAACGAATTTGGTTTTGCTTATTTTTATGTCAAAGAGGACATGTTTTCTGCTTATTTGTTTTGTAATAAAAACAACACGTCGCAGTAGTTCAGGAGCACAGTTTTTATTGTCCAGATAAAGAAAAACACTAGTTAATAAACAAAGTTACAAGTTTTCATTCATAATTTTTGGTATTACGGAACTCGACCAAAGCTATAAAAATTTTGATCAAAATTGATTATTATTTCGTTTTAAAGAAGTATTTCCGAACCAAATATGGCCAGGAGCATAGATTATTACTATATGAATCCGAATAACACCACAACATGATCGAAATATGCACGAATTACATGTTTTGGTATTTTGAATGTATGGAGAAAACGTAGGTCAGTGCATTCTTAAGTATGTAAACAAAATAAAGATCCAGAGTTTTTACATAAAAAGTTAAAAATATTAATAATTAATTTATTAACTCACTGATTTATCCTGAGCCATATTTATGTAGGGAAGGGATAAGGAAGAATCAAGCGAAAATCCCACGGAATCATCAGGACGAAAAGTTGATTACGTTAATTAGTAATTAATTATTTGTTTTCAGTGTCAGTTAATTTCAATTCCGTAGTGCGATTAAGTACTTAGTTTCACTACAAGCTTTAAGTCGGTCGCTGTTAGTTTTAAAAGGCGCAGCGGTCTTTCAGTCGTTTAGAACTTGTTGGTTGTTACTTTAATACTTCTTAGCACCTATACTTTAGACTTGAATTATTGAAAAGTACATAAACTTATTCTTGATAGTTCTAAACAGTACTTGCGTATACTGTCCGTTTATTTTCAAGAAATCATCCACAAATGCTATTTTAGAAAATGCAGAGTAAGTATAGCTACTCGTACTGATATAGGTACCTTATTTCGTCAGTTTTATATTCTGGTATAGTGACAGAAACGTTATAAAATAGATACATATAATATTATTATAGTAAGTATAACTCATTCGCAGAAGCTTTGCTGATGGGTACACCTCCCACTCCAGACGACCGCATCCCGCGCTAGTCTGGCTCATCATCATCATACTGACTTGACGAGCTCGGGACGCGGTTGTCTGAATTGGGAAAGAAAAGTCATCGGCAAAACTACTGCAAACGGGTAGTAGGTACTAGAAAATAGGTAAGTACGCGGGGAAGCCGTGGCGGTATGTACCTATAAGAAGGGGGCATATTAAAGTTGTTTAGTTCTTAATGTTGCTCTAACTAATTAATAGACAAACTAAAAACATAACCAATTTCATTCCACCTAAACTTCTCAAATCAAAATTTGCATGCTGTATCTAGGTACATACCCGACGTTGAATCTTTGATGGTTTCAGACCTGCAAAATAAGAATGATTTATTGATTACACAAAATTACACGTCGAATAATGATAAATACTTACAATTAACATTTATTGACAAGAAATATCTTGTTGACTACTGAACTGATTTTGATGGAACTTGCACTGTTCTCTATTTTGATAGTATAATCTTAGTCTAGTTTCCGAGAAATACATGGACAAACATACGCGAAGAAATAAATGTACTCGTACACTTGCTTAGCGGCCCACACGGACCAACTTAGTTATTATTTCTCTATGTACTTTTATTTCTGCATTTCTGTTTAAATATAACATTATTGTATTATTAAACTAATAAATATATAATAAAAATAGCAAATAAACTTTTGTTTGAAACGAGTATACGTTCAGTATGTACGTGTACTCGTATTCAGTCCTTCTATGAGCCACTAAGTAATATTCCGTGTTCCGGTTGTCTGTCATAATAAAATATATAGGAGAACACTTTTTCATATATTTTACTTTATTAAAGTAAAAGAACTTAAAGTAAGTAAACTTTTCAACTTAGTAAGAAAAGTGAAAACTGGGTAAACTCAGAAAAACGTATCGTAATCGTATCGTATCGTAACTATCGTAATCGTAAAAAAAATCTGTCCTGGTTGGAAAAAAATGTAAGCAATACATTCTGCAAATCAGCGGGTAGTATCTGTTTACGATTACCACAGCCATGGATACGTTTTCTTACCCAGTTTCCCACTCGTTTTCCAGAATGAAAAGTTTCAAGAAATAAAACTTCTCCCAGTTCCCACTATCTAGGGTCACTATAGCAAAGCCTAGAGATAAGTGTATCCTGTTACATTAAAGTGCACACCATAATGACCTGAACGAATGCCTCTATAATTTGTATAAGCCATTCCTATACTAAATATGTAAATTAAAACATTCTTTAGGAGTAGATTTACGATAAGCTAAGGTAATAAATATGTATTTAAACGATTCCTGTGAACTACGATGTCTCCATTCATAAAAATACCAAATCATTTCTAATTCGTGCATATTTCGATCATGTTGTGGTGTTATTCGGGTTCATATAGTAATAATCTATGCTTCTGGCAATATTTGGTTCGGAAATACTTCTTTAAAACGAAATAATAATCAAAATTTTTATGACTTTGGTCGAGTTCCGTAATACCAAAAATTATGTATGAAAACTTGTAACTTTCTTTATCTACGCTCATTGCTTAAAGTTCGAATTATGAAATCAAAATGTGTCACATATTGACCTACTTTATTCACTGACTTCTATAATTATCAAAAAGTTATTCATTATAACATAGCTGTACTATGGAAATATCTCTAGATTGTTGAATAATTTCTATTACGATACGCGGCTCTGGGTTCCTGTATTTTTGTGTGTCGTCATCACAGACCAGGGAATAACTTTCTTTTCTCTGTGGTCGTCATAGCCAAAAGAGAGTGCAGAGCCAATCCTCAATTTTTTTTTTTTTTTTTATATAAGGAGTCCACAGACAACATTTAGTTGGTAGTCATGATCGACCATAGACAACAATTAATTCACGGAAACAATAATTTTTCCCTGCCTTATATGACTGATTAAAAAGTGTGTTCATACAGAATATTGAAAAGAATTATGTATAATTTTTGATTATTTAATTATCCACTAAAAATATAGTTTATCTGACTTGTATAAATATTTTTCTACTCTTTTTTGTTTCATGACTTTTTTAACAGACTATACGCAGTTTGCAACTGAATTTTGGCGCCATACCTAACTTTTAACATTTCAATGTGTTATTTTTGTTACTTAGTCAAAACTTAGCGCGGAAAAATGTCTAGCAGTGAAACGTACTAAAGAAAATTTAACTCCACCTGACATTTTAGTAATTGCAACAAAAATGACCCACAATCTTTTACTAACAAAGTGAAGGATTTACGACAAACGTTAGCAAGATTTTATGGTTTGGATTTATGATAATTTGAGCGTAGATAAAGTAGTGTATGAAACTCTACATAATTAGGTATTAAAACACTCGTGTGATACTATTAAAAAACTCGTCTGCGGCTCGTTTTTTAAACTCACACTCATGTTTTAATACCCCCCATTATGCATCCGTTTCATAAACTACTATTATTAACTGGTGTTTTTCTTTAGCTGGACAATAAAAACTGTGCTCCTGAACTAATGCGACTAATAGTGTTGTTTTAATTACAAAACAAATAAGCAGAAAACAATGCCTCTTTGACGTAAAAATAAGCGTTTACAATTTCGTTTAACAAAAGTATTTTGGAATCAGATATGGCCAGGAGCATAAATTATTACTATACGAACCCGAACAACACCACAACATGATCGAAATTTGCACGAATTACAAATGATTTTGGTATTACAAATGTATGGGAGACATCGTGGGTAAGCGGACTCTTAAATGAATAATAAATAAAATATAAAAAGCTATCTTCATAATGAGTATGGAGTGTGAACTCTGTGAATTTTAAAAATAAAACACATAGGCAGGTAGAAACAAATAAATGTTTCCAAACTTTCATTTCAATTAGTCTCGCGAGCTCTTTATTATTAAAAAGTTTTATGAAACATATTTCAGGTATTTTTCATACGTTTTTCATGATGCTGTTTTTCGCAGTTTTTCCGCAGTTTTTCCGCTTATTATGGCCGGTCGGCGGTGAGTAAAGTTCCATGTTGTGGCATTATTCACGTTAACAACGAACTAGGCGTAAAAAAGTTGTATGAATGATTTTTTATTCGCTCGACTAGATCAGTTTTTGTCACTGTCTATACAGTTTCTGAGCTTCAAACTAGCATAATGTTTTGTTTGTTATTTTGCAGTAAAAAAGTAACGATTTTTTATTAATCAAATTAATGGTACGAGTAATATTTAAATATTGACTAGTTGTTGCCCTTGGGTCGCAAATATTTATCTTACACTTTCCATATACCTCCGAGCCTTCCTATCGAGCCTGTTTTACGGTATGAATACAGCTACAAGAGGTAGCTTATGCAGTATTTTAATATGATATATCTATATTTTTTTTAGTATTTTTCAACAAAATTTTGAAACGAATATTATTTGTATAGAAATACCTAAACTGTTGATTGTTTATAAAAACAATAGGTTGAGTGAATTTATTGGCACTACTTGTTTCGAACTCCTTAGAATTCAAAGATCATTCGCACTTGGAGTAGAGTTCCACACATAAAATGTATTTTACCGTCGTCGCAAATAGCGGCGGGTAAAGTGACAAACGTAAGATAGCGCGAAGTTCCGAGGCGTTACTCGAGCTGTAATGAGCACTCTACAGTATTGCTACACTCATACACACGCGCTGGATATGCCACTGTTCCGTATAATTCAAACATTCAAAGAACACCTGACCAGAGAGACAATATTTTACTCTGTTCATGATCTATTTACAGCTCCGTGTATCAAAAGAAAAAAATCATTAACGAGTCTTGCTAGTATAGGGTTTCTTACCACCAATAGTTAGTACAGAAACTTAGATAAAGGCAATGAAAAATTATTATTTTTGAAAATTTATAGTGTCTCAAACAAAAACTTTTTATTGTTGTTATTCTTATCGCTAAATTATTATTTTAATACGACCAAATAGCGTAGTGGTAGCAATCCTGCCGTCTGCATTTGTCGGAAAAAAACCCCATAGGATTTAAGATTTTCTAAAGATCTAAATGTTATTGATATTTTGATTAAGATTGACCGTTAATTTGATTAGGATTGTTGATTAAACCCTATAAACGGAACCCTTACCAATAGGATTACTTCAGGTCTGTTTTCATGTCACTTTTTCATTAAATTACGAAGCTGATATACACTTATTTTTTATTCTAAAGTAAATGAAATAGAATGTTTTAAGTTAACATATTTAAATGTATAAATAACCACTTTGTGGTGGTTTAAACGAATAAAAAATATAGCATGCATTTTAGCGTACCCACGTTCGCCTTTCATGAATTTTATTGCTAGAATATTTCACTGAGATATCTATGATTTTTCCACCTACCACAGACCTATGGAAAACAAAACCTGCTTTGAAACATGTTCCTTAACATATTTATTTATTTATGTCAATATGAAAACTAGTTTTTTAACTGTGTGACCAATAGAGTCAACTATTATTATTATATCCTTCTTAGGTAGGTCTTGCCTTAATCAGATTTCTGAGCTCGTACCATTTGATATAGGTTTGCATTAACAACGGTTTATTGAAAAGTTATATCCTATGAGAGTTGTATAAGGGATAAAGTTGGAAATAAATAATAAACTCTTCGGTGTTTGTCCAAAAACGACGTACGTCGTTGTTTTTGACTTGCTTTGATGGATACACTTTACAATTATGTAGTCAATTTCTACAGTCGATAAAATATGACAAAGAATGATGAAGAAAAAGCAAATACTTACAAATTACTCTCCTCGAACGGTCTATTTTCCAGCATTTTTGTTGTACCTGCAAACAATAAGAAGGTTTATAACACATTAGTCCCTCTATTATGTATTCCGTACCTCGACACAGGTTTCCTCTCCCATAGCTGGAGCTTATATAATGGCAATTTATTTTTAATTATAATAAATAATAAGCAACAAGTCTCCAGGCCCCCAGGGTATAAACATATTACTAATATTTATGTTAACAAAATATGTTTATATTCTTTCTATTGTTTATTACTTATAATGATTGTTTCATTGACATCGAATATACGGATGGAGTAAATAAAAATGTTTGAATGAAGTGTAGCGTTTCGGTTACTGACCAAATATTCAATCACGTATAGTTTATTTATATAAATAAGAAGGATAAAAAATATAGTGTGTTTAGTCAAGGTATAAATTGTAACATGGAACTGACGCCCTTTTTCGCGCTAGTGGTGGTAGAGTAGCTATACTAATTACTAGACTAATTATTATGTTTTTAATAATACAAAATTTATTATAATAGTAATAAAAAAACGGGCTTATCTCCATCAAACTATCGTTTCCAATAAAAAAGAATCATAAAAATTGGTTAGCGTGATATTCGTCTATTTATCATGCGCACATACATTTATGACCTATATGGTTTTGTCGTGGATGACATTGTTAGAACCACACGCGAAGCTTATTAGATGAAATGAAATGAATGAAATGAAATGAAATGAAATGAAATGATATTTATTCATGGAAATGTACGTTACAATAAGATCTTAAAGATAAGTGTTTATTACCGATTACATTCTACCAATAATATTGGTGTATGAATATTAATGTCCTAAAAATAATAACAAAGTGAATAATATTAATATAAAGTAGTAATATTATAGCAAAACATTATTAATTAAATTAATTTGAATTACTAAGAATTTAAAATGTTATCGTCCATAATATAATCCATGTCATAGTAGAGTTTGTTCGTCAACAGTTCGAAAATTCTATTTTTAAATATTGTCAATGGCTTATCACGTACACTATCAGGTAGTTTATTAAACAGAGTTATTGCGGTGCAATATGCGCTTTTAGAATATAGTATGTTTAATTTTATTGGTGGTACACATATTTTGTTTCTCCGACACGTTCTAAGACCTTGGTTATTATTATGAATGGGAAAGATGTTACTGTACTTTTTAACAAATAAGAGTATTTGATATATATATAGACACGGAAGTGGAAGTATTTTTAATTTCTTGAATAGAGGTCTACAAGTATCCAAGAAATGAGCACCGCACATAGATCGAATGCATGCCTTTTGTCTGATAAATACCTTGTTGGCATCTACGGAATTGCCCCACAGGATTAAGCCGTACTGCAATAATGACGATACATACCCGTGATACGCCAGTAGAGCCGTCTTTAAGCTTGAAGTTTTACTAAGCTAAGATGTTCATTATTCTGACAGAAGCAACATCGTTTAAATTAAAAAAGAATCGTCAAATCGGATCAACCTGAGGTTCACCCAGTATATAAAAATGAGGTAACAAACAATAAAAAAAATACAGCCAAATTGCCTCTTCCTTTTTTGAAGTCCGTTAATAAATAATTTACATTTTAATAGATCCATAACGTTCTTAGAGCAAAAACCAAACTAATTAAACACTAAGATGAAAACACCCATGTCTGGCTCAGTAGGTAGTAAAGACATCCAAACATACAAACTGTGACGTTTATAATATAAAACCAGGTTATGAAAATAAAGTTTTAGTATTAAACTCCGCATCTTCAACGGGAAGCTCACCAGAGGGTTGGCATATTACTACCATGCGGGGACAAATATTTGCCTCAGAAGTTATTTGGCTACAGTAAACAGTATATTTGAGTTTGCTGTTCTGTTGCCGAAATGTTCATATACCTTTAATTATGTCTAAGTAAAGTCACTGCTACATATTTCGTTCCTTGATTAAAGGTAGGCAATATCTGCTGCCAATTCAAATATAGAATATTATGTAACCGTAAATTTTTTAAATACACGACTGCCAAAAAGCAGTGTAATGTTTTTAGAGTTCATGTATGTATGTATGTGAGTTTCTTTATTCCATCATAACTTCTGAACGTCGGAATAGATTTGGGCATATGGGGTATCGTTAGAATCCTTACATTAATCCGAGTAACATAGGCTATATTTTTTTGGAAAAAGTCTTGTTTTTAATTTTTAAATTACTGTTTAAACGTACCTATACTGAAAATAATTGTTATTTTTACAAGCTTTATCTTATAACAAGAGTATTCCTGTAGGTTTTATGCTTCTGTTTGGGCATGGCAATCTTCAGATAGCGTCTTCGCTGTCACATTTGTGTTCTAGCTAATATTTCAACATGGCTTATGGTACAGGATTTTGCACACCATTCGACCCGATATCGTTGTCAGACACCCGTAATACAATAAACTACTAATTTATGTTGTTAAAAAAAAGATACAGCCATCTCTACTATAAAAAACTATACCCCCAGGTTTGCTAATCATCAATTTTCTGAGTTTCCTACTATTATATTATTAATACAAAAGACGTATTTTAGTAAAAAAAACCAAATACCAAAGAGTCAATAATAGATGTATTCACAGGACCGCGAGAAAAAAATGTCGCCATTTTACTGGTGTCAAAATGTTAGTTTTGAGACCAACAGCGCCAGTTGTAAGGCGACCGCAGTATTGTCTATGGACCGTGGTCCACGCCACAGATAACTACCGCACGCGAGTTTCTACAGGAATGATTTCCGCCATTTTGCGGATTATTAGCGGAAATTTTGATAGATGGCGCTATTTTCTTGTATGAAGAATGTTGACGTAAAATATTCCGATGGGATCATCCTCAGGTTCATATAGGCAGTCACAATGAAATATTTAACAATATTAAACACACGAATGTTCTAAAATTCCGTAATTTTATTCAATTTCCAAATAAATACCAACTTTTGCTTAGACCCACATGTTTGATATCGTTTACTCAAACTTCGCTATCAACACTTTTCTTACAAATCTGACCTTTGTCGATGCCGGCCTAGAGTTTACATTCGTTCAAACTAAATATTAATACTAAGAGAATCCTAGCCATCTATTCTGAATGTGCTCATCCCAATGGCTTTTACATCAGAAACAGGGATGTCACACATCCTGTACTCCAAGAAAACTAGTATTCACGTAAGTAATTTTATTAGTGTAACACAGCAAATTCTAATTGCATTAATATATTTTAGTTTTCGCATTCCTTCTACATATATAAACTTAAAAGCTAAATCTCATAGACTTTATGCTTTAGGGGTTGATTGCGTAGGGAAAACCTATTCATCGTTATCGTAATCGTCAACAAATTGTGCACCCCGATTGGTTGACGTAAATCAGGGAACCAATCAGAGGGCAGAATGTATTTGCAATTACGATAACGATGTTTCTCTTGCACAACCGACTAGCACGAAAACCGACTAGCAGGTATTTGTTTTACCACGAAAAATTAAAGATATCGAGCAATGGAGGTTTTAAAATAATTCTCATAGACTTTATAATAATGTACACGGTAACGTTTTTAGCTCCATGATTAAAATCGAAGAGAGCTTGGCATCTCTACGGGATCGTATCTGAAATGAGAAGTCCCACTATAGGAAAAACAGAGTCACCGTTAGGTATAGCCCAAAATTTGTAATTTCGCTTTATTTCCTTTTTTCTTTTGCTGAAAGGATTTTTAGGAGTTTCTCAATAATTGCCCTTATAAAATCTGTGACAACCCTCGCATAGAATCGTCCGATAGGAATTTAAAGCGTCTTTCTCGGGAATTGAATCACGCCTTCGAACAATTTAGGACGACTTCTTCGACTTCTGCAAGTCTTGAATGTTTTGCAATGCAAATACTAACCGAAATTCACGAACATTTCTTATACTGAGAACCGATATTTATCTGTTTGACCTCACGGTTTTCTTAATATTGAGTAAGTAACAATTTTATCCAACTATTATGTTTTGTTTATCGTAAGTGCTAGGCTAAGCGGAGATGTGATCGCATTAGCACGCATTAGTCATAGCAAACCTTCCGAACTTAGTTCGCACATTTATGAATAGTTGGTACAACTACTAATTATTCAATACTTTTATGAATATTTTATACTCGTATTGCATATAGATCTGATACCTAAACTTGAAGACCGAATACAAAAAAAAATGCGAGAGTGTCGTCTGACACTCGGTTGGAACAAAGTTTCTTTCTTTCGTATATTAAGTATACTAGCGGACGCACGCGATATCGCTTACGATGAATGGGGTTTAGTTTAGGGAATTGCTGTCTTAACGGCCTCTTATTTAAAACTTCGATACTTTTCTATGATTTTAAAACAATTCGGTCCATTAACAAAAAAATCAAAATTGCGGCAATTATTTGGAATTTTTATCGCAGATTATATCTAAAACAGATGACGTCGTCTTTCCCCATTTTATTACATCGCGCGCAGCGAGATATTGCAACGATTAATCGTAGGCCTTATTACCCTAGAAATTGCAGAAAAATAAATAAAAATTGAATTTGGCGGGGCTAAAAAAAATGATGAGATTTTCGTGGATTTTTCCTCCTAGCCCCCTGCGCGATAACCCCCGAAAAGGAACTTTGTTCCAATAATAATTAACCACGATGTTAATCCACGACCGAGGTCTCTTGTGTTCGAGGAGAGTGTGAACTATTATTTTTTTCTTTTGTGAAAAGACTTACCTACTGCTCTTTTTGTGGCTAACTTGGATAAATTAAGCCGAGTTGGCAGTTTTTTTTAAATCCCAAGTAGGTATTTTTGTACCTTTTGACTCGACACGAAATAACCTAACCCTTCGATTGAACTGATGGGAGTTTGAGGTACAGCGTCTCCATATTTTAAAACATTGGTACGTCCTACCAACTACGTCCCACAATTACAACTTCAGGGGCCTGATTGACTATTTTGGTTTCAAATTAAATTTATTTCATCGTGGGAAAGAAAAATCTCAAACCATTGGTCAATTTTGCTATAAAAAAATATGATGTTCTTACGTTGTTACCGAATTCAAATAAAACAGTCATGATTGTTGTCAGAGTTAATCCAATGTCCGGGTCACATGTGCCTGACAAGGGTGTGACGTTATATTTAGGCGGCTGAGATTATTGTGAATCGTATTGGAAGACACGAACTTTATGTATTTACTGGACAAAAGCCTTTAATTTATCGTCGGCGTACAGTATAGCCGCCTGGGTGTGTTTATTAATCTGTTTTAACTGTTTTACGTCATTGTAACCACAGACATGTGCCCTATTCATCAAACATTACAAGTCTACAAGCTCACAAGTTACAAGTTTAAATAAAAATTCACAAGTTCTTGTAGATTACGTTCATCAAATAATTTCACGTTACTTGTAGATTTTAGAAACTTGTAGTTTTTAATTTACAAGTGTGGCACGTAGTCCATCAAAAAAGTCTTGAAATTAATTCACGGACACAATCATAATTTTTCCCTGACTTATATTATGACTAAGGTAATTAAAAAAATCTGTTCAAACAGAATACTGAAAAGAATTATCTATATTTTTTTAATTATATAACTATCCTCTAAAATGTACTTTATTTCGACTTTTATAATTATAGACTATACTAGATTTTTTTTATATTGTATTTAATTAAAAAAAATTGTCTTTGGGCAATGTCTATGGTACAAATATGGTACCGCAAGTACATCTTTTTTTAAACGTTGTCTGCGCAACGAATATAATACCGCAAGTACAAGGCTATCTTGGCGGGTGGTAAAAATCGGAACTAACGTCGCTATCTTGTGACAATGTTTGATAGATCCCTGTGTCGGCATATCTGTCTGTATGTTGCAAGTATTTACGTTATTTTGGCTTATTATTAACAAAACCTCCCCAATTTTCAATCTGTCCACACAGTATCACAAGATAGCGGCGTTAGTTCCGATTTTGGCCACGTGCCAAGATTAGCTTTGTCGTACTGTACTATTAACTAGAATGCCGCGATAGTACATAATTTATATACGATATTTTTGTTCTTTTTTTTTTGTTTTACATAAATATAAGACTTTTTTGTTTCCCGCCATTTATTTGACTAAGCTTGTGGAATTCCTAAAGTCTAAACCACGAAAATGTTAATAATATAATAATTATCAAATGTATTAAGTAGGTAGGTACGTATGTCTACATGTGTAAGTTACAAGTAAAGAGTCCGCGGAGATTCTCCAACTTTTAGCTACAAGTTACAAGCAACAAGCAACGGTGGCATTTTTGATAAACAAAACTACTAATACACGTGTGAAAAAGCACTTGTATTACAAGTGATATAACTTGTAGCTTGTAATTTACACGTGTAGTTTTGATGAACGCACGTTTGTAAAAATGCAGAAATTTACAAGAGAATCGCTTGTAATACAAGGCTTGTAACGTTTGATGAATAGGGCACTGGTAATAACTTTATAATATTGACTGAATTGTAACTGCTAACACAAGGCCTTTCTTATTTTACTCTATGTAGATATTATTATATGTGGATAGGATGGGATAGTCACTTAGTTTGTATGTTAATTCTATATACTCATATTCTGTAAAGACCTTTTTTACAGTTCAGTACTTGAATGGTCTTAGCCACAGCTTAATCATCCTCCGATATCCATCATGCCTGTCAAAAAGCTGATTTTTAGATCCAACTCGCACTTTTCCAGTTCTTCTGGTCATTGTAACTTGACAGAGTGAGTTTACAATCGTTACTGCCTGATGAGTTGTAACTTGTATCAGTGTAAGTAGACATTCGTAACTAATGGTTAGGTTGATCGATATTCGATAGCCCTGTACTAAGTATAGTGACGTGTATAATGTATATATGGAATTTTTATTATTTTTCTGAATAAAAAAGTTACCTACGATGCTTCAACTGCTGTATATTTCTAAATGAGTCGGACCCCCTCTTTACGAAAATTTTAGGTCATAGTAAAATGTTTAGTTTTATTAATAAAATTTTCTTACTTTGTTTTCATTTACAAGAACCAAAACCATTCACAAAGGAAACTTGTTTCACAATATTATTACTTATACATTTCTCCGAGATTCCAATATTTCGTGCCCCAATATTCTCAGCGGATGCTTGGTAAATCCCAAAGTAAAACAATCTTGTAGCCTCCCTAATCAATATCCTGTGAACTCGTATATGAACTTAGTTTATTTACTACCAAAATCTTCATGTATGTTATTCATTGTATGTAAAAGTCAATTCTGTAGGTATGGTAGATAGAGGCACAAATACAAGCGACAAGCGGGTTTTATCATAATTGTTTGTTATAAATTAGGTATAAGCTATAGTCATCTACAAAGTTATCTTTACCTCTACCTTAGTATAATTTTCTCATCTTTTGTCTGGAGAATGTTAATTTGCAAGCGATCAAAAAAAACGCGAAATTTGATTCTTTTTCTAGCTATGTTGTACAATGTACAACCTTGAATTTTTATGTATTACTAGCAGAAACCCGCGGCTTCGCACGCGTAAATTTTAGTTTTAACTTAAAAAAAAATAGTTTAAACTTAAAAAATTTTAGTTCTCTTCGGGAACCATCCATTTTCCGGAATAAAAAGTACCCTTTGTGTTAATTTACATGAAATCTATCTTCATTTCAACTTTAAACCAAAAATTTTTAGTAATTGCGGTGTGAACAAAAAATTATCTCCCGCATGAATATCTCTTTTTCCCTATTATCACGAAAACAATGGATTTTCCCGAGAAAAAAGTAGTTGATTCTAGGATATAATCTACCTCCATTCCAAATTTCAGCCCAATCGATTCAGTAGTTGCGGCGTGAATAATTTTTTGCGCGTGAATTTCGGTTTTTAACTAATCCCACGGGAACCTTGAATTTTTTCGGGATAAAATGTAACTTATGTGTTAATCCAGGATATAATTTATCTCCATTTCAAATTTGAGCTAAATCGGTTCAGTAGTTGCGGCGTGAACGAATATTTTTCCCGCGTGGATTTCTGTTTTTCACTATGATCATACTCGTAGAAGTCATGAAATTTTCCGAGATGAAAAGTAGCCTACGTATTCAGGATAAAATCTATCTTTTTTCCGAATTTCAGTCATATCAGTAGGTACAGCGTGAAGTAGTATTTTTACCGCGTGAATATCAGTGTTTCAGTTTTCCCGCAGACACCATAGATTTTTCCGGGATGAAAAGTAGCTTTTGTATTAATCCAGGATAGAATCTATCTCGATTCCAAATTACAGCCAAATCAGTTCAGTAATTACGGCATGAAGGAATATTTTTCACGCGTGGATTTCTGTTTTTCACTATTATCATAGAAACCACGGAATTTTCCTGGATGAAAAGTAGGCTTTGTAATATTCCGGGATAAAATCACTTCCGATTTCCGATTTTCAGTCATATAAATTCTGTAATTACAGTGTAAAGTAGTATTTCTCGCGTGTGAACATCAATGTTTCCCGCGGAAACCATGGATTTTTCCGGGATGAAAAGTAGCCTTTATATTAATCCAGGATACAATCTATCTTTATTCCGAATTTCAGCCATATCAGTTCAGTAATTATGGCGTGAAGTAGTATTTTTCGCGTATGAATATGTTTTTCTTTTTTCCTGCAAAAACCATGGATTTTTCCGGGATGAAAAGTAGCCTACGTATAAATACAGGATAAAATCTATCTTTTTTCCGAATTTCAGTCATATCAGATCAGTAATTACAGCTTGAAGTAGTAATTTTACCGCGTGAATATCAGTTCTTCAATTTTCCCGCGGACACCATAGATTTTTCCGTGATAAAAAGTAGCTTTTGTATTAATCCAGGATATAATCTATCTCGATTCCAAATTTAAGCCAAATCAGTTCAGTAATTACGGCATGATGGAATATTTTTCACACGTGAATTTCTGTTTTTCATTATTATCATAGAAACCATGGAATTTCCCGGTATGAAAAGTGGGCTTAGTAATAATCCGGGATAAAATCTATCTCCTTTCCGAATTTCAGTCATATCAGTTCAGTAATTACAGCGTAAAGTAGTATTTTTCGCGTGTGAACATCAATGTTTCAGGTTTCCCGTGGAAACCATGGATTTTTCCGGGATGAAAAGTAGCCTTTATATTAATCCAGGATATAATCTACCTTTATTCCGAATTTCAGCCATATCAGTTCAGTAATTACGGCGTGAAGTAGTATTTTCGCGTATGAATATCTGTTTTTCTTTTTTCCTGCAAAAACCATGGATTTTTCCGGAATAAAAAGTAGCCTATTTATTAACCTAGGATATAATCTATCACCATTCTAAATTCCAGCGAAATCGGATGTGCACTTGCGGCATGAAGATTTTTTTTCCGCGTTGATTTCGGTTTTTTACTAATCCCACGGGAACCTTGAATTTTTTCGCGATGAAAAGTAGCCTTCGTATTAATCCAAGATATAATCTATCTTTATTCATAATTTCAGCCATATCAGTTCAGTAATTACGGCGGGAAGTAGTATTTTTCCCTCGCGAACATATGTTTTTCCCTTCTCCTGCAAAACCCATGGATTTTTCCGGGATGAAAAGTACCCTATTTATTAAATCAGGATTTAGTCTATCTCCATTCCAAATTTCATCCAAATCGGTTGTGTACTTGCGGCGTGAGATTTTTTTTCCGCGTGAATTTCGGTTTTTAACTTATCCCACGGGAACCATGAATTTTTTCGGGATGAAAAGTAGCTTATGTGGTAATGCAAGATATAATATACCTCTATTCCAAATTTTAGCCAAATCGGTACAGTAGTTGCGGCGTGAAGACGTATTTTAACTTGATAAAATCCAAACTTTGGACCCCCGTTTCACCCCCTTAGAGGGTGAATTTTGAAAAATCCTTTCTTAGTGCTCCCCTAGACCTCACAAGGAACATGTGTGCCAAATTTGGAGTCTCTAGACCCAGCGGTTTGGGCTGTGCGTTGATATGTCAGTGAGTCAGTTTCTTCTTTTATATATTTAGATAATTTGATATGTAAAAAAAGTAAGTACAATATCAAAAGAAATTTAAAAATATGCATTTCTGCATCAGCATACATTATTATTGCGTTCATTTCAATGAATAACTAAAAATCTCATGCGTCACAGGTAATTTTTGATCATTGTCTTTTCATAATTACTGGCATAGTATTGGTAATATATTACTAGCTCATTGAGTAATTTATTACTGAACTATTTAATTAATTTTCATTATTCTGTGTGTCCGTTAAATTCTAGTATTCGGAATAAAAAAATTAATTGTGATAAGAATTCTTGTATAATATGTGAAACGAATGTTGATTCGTAGGCGAATTATGACAATGTCGTTTCTCGAAAACCCGTTACGCACTTTAATCCCATTTCGCTTGGACCAAACGCTGATACATAATTCACAGATAGCTTCTGCCTTCTAATGTATTAGAGCCGGCTGCTAAATATTTATGTTACACCCCAATCTGCTAATGAATTTAGTTAGTAATTGCGCCAGACGTTATTAATGCCTCGAAAATTGCCGTTACCTTGTCTGTTTGTTCTCCTAATGAGCCACCTGATGTTTTACAATGTCTTTGAAATATTGCTCTAAGCCCTAAGCGGTGTTTTCGTGCCTACGTGGCGAGAAGATAATATTATTTTTAGTGCACCACTGGGAAACAGTTTCTCACGAATACATAAACTAGAACATTTTCTTTTATTATTTAGTTTGGTTATTATGTATTCCTTTTAACTAAATTTTAAGTGTTAGTTGTAGGTTCTATCTTCAATTACAAAAATACATGTTTAATTATTCGTATCTGCTGTATTATGGCCTAGCATTTTCCTTGTAAAACCTGGCTTTTAGATTAAAAAGTATATTAATACTTTACGGTACCTTAACGTATAAAGGCGAATGTTTGTATTTCTAACTCTTAGTAAAATCTAGTTTTAAGTAGGGGGTATGAAAAAAAAGTTTGTGTTCTACTCTCAGACCTATAAAGTACACACAAATTATTTTATAATCAAATAAATGCATGTCAGAGATTTCTATGTTTTAGAATTTAGTTATTGTTTTGTGATGATTTGCCACAATTCAAATAAGTTTTCTTTCATCTTTTAACGAAAAAACTTATAACCCCCATATTTCCACAAACAATACACAACTCTGACCTACACGAAGATTCATAATGCATTTTCCCGTACCCGTACACATGTAGGATGTACATTGTACTCGTCACTCTCAGTTTGAAGCGCCATAAGCTTGCATATTTATGAGCCACGTCCGTAATGAAGGCAGACTAATGAAGCATGTACCGTCTTGTATTTGGTAGTGTTATGTAAGCGTTTGTATGGGAATATTTGAGTGGGGATGGGATGGGAGTAGCACTTGGTATTTAATAAGTCAGAGAGCAATTAGCTTTTCCTTTTGTACAACAATAATAAGCTTAAATGAGTTTTAGGTATATCTGCACAGTGAAATTAGGAAATTAAGTACTGTGTAAATATTAAATTAGAGCTTGGGGTTTATTCTTGCTTTGGGATAATTATTACGTGAGCTCAGGCAATGTCCTTCTTTACCAGCAAAAGTGTATCGTTAAGATATTTAGCATTTCCCTATGATTACGTGCAGGTAGATATTTATCATTCCAAATTATTTGATTTCCTTATCCAACTGAAAACAAGCGACGTTCAGTCGCTTGTTTTCAGTTGGATGCATCTGAACGAAAAAATACATAATACGTACCTATTAAGACATCAGTCATTATAATAGTAGATATAGTAGTAAGGTAGGTATCATTATTATGTTAGATCCACCCGACTGCATAGGCAAGCATAATATTCATGAGCCTACATCTATTATAATAAAGACATAGGTTGAATTATTATTGTCTACTGTCACATAAATAATAGCAAAATTTTGTGGCCATAAACTCGTATATTAGATATGCAAGGAATACTATTCGTTCACTAGCTGTTGCTCACGGCGTCGCCCGCGTAAATTTCAGTTTATATATTATATCACTTATAGTGACTTAACTTTAAAGATAGACATGTGGAGTCGTGGACTTTTTTGAGAAATTTTAAAGGAGAACAATCCCGGCATATATGATTTATGTAATAAAACATTAACCGATGACGCTCTGCACCGTTTTACCCGTTTTTCGTAACATTTTTCATAGGTGCTCCGTTCCTATTGGTAACATGTGAAGTATGTGTAAGTATATCGAGGAACGCTATAGGCTATACGTATCAACCTATAGCCTATAGCGTTCCTCAATAAATGGAATACCCAACATAAAATTTTATTCAATTTGGACCAGTAGTTACTTTTTCCAATCTTCTCCTGTCCTATCTTCCGTGCTTAAAAATAACAGATAGATTAACCTCCGTTATAATAACAAATATTATAAGGTTCCCATCCGTGCTTTTAGTCTGAACACCGAATAATATCGCATGAAATAACATCGTAATTACGCGCAATATAATATTCCATGAATATCGTATAATGCTGCCAAATTCAAGACGCTATTTCATTAGCGAGCCTTCATTACGACGGCCGTAGTCTCATAAATATGCAAACCTATGTGGTTTGAAGATACTGACGTATTCTGTACATATTATACGTATATACATTACAGGAATTTGTACTGCGACGTTTATGTTCAAATAGTCAAGGGAAAATATGAATCCTAGTATCAGAACATTCCTAATGCGTCAATACCTACTTTGAATCGAGATTGATGCTGTGTAGCAATCCTGAAGTGTTACAAACCCCTTTTTAGTGTCATAATATTTTCGGTTGCACCTTCACTCAACATCAGTTGAGATTGCATCGAAATATAAACGCTTAGTGTGTAAAAAAAGATCTAGAACCACGTTGCCAGCAAACAAATTCAAGAAGACGTCTTAAAGTTAGTTTAATCCTTCGAAACACCAGTCATGAAATTCCCAAAGCCTTACAACACGTAGCATATAACTCCGGTCGCACCTGTGTACCACTGCAGCCTGCAATGTAATCCGATTGCATTTGCCTAATGCCTACCTGCGCCAACATAGCTTATCAGTATAACGTATTTTAATGATATACTGTTTTGTGTACATTATGCGTAATTAGCGTTTCAAAATGATCATAATATCGGTCTCACTATCCACACGTGAAATAATAACTTCGATCACAAAATATTCCTGTATACCTATATATCTTTTGTGGGTTCGTAGTCAACAATAAATCTTTTCATCTCGCCCGTTTGGAAAAGCTATCATTAATGCCCAAAATGCGGGCGGGAAATGCGATAATATTCCCTTGGCCGCAAATGCATTTTCATTTTTTAATAGGGCGAGACTTTCGGCCCTAGGGCAGAAAAGCATTTCCAAATTCAAACTAAAGCTGAAGCCTTCTTTAAAAAAACACATACGGTCAACACGAAGTTCGACCATAGAGTTTGTATAGGTACATTAGTCTTTTTGTTTTTACATTTTCTTAGAATATTAATAAAAACAATAACTCCTATTTAGTTTTATTAATTATAAAGGAAATCTAATTAAATCCATGTTATTTGCAAACTGCTTATACTTTTACTTATTTTTTTTAATTATTGGTAATACTTTTTAATTTTTAAATATGGTTGATTCTTAGATATTATTATTTCTGGACGCATCCAAAATAAAAGTAGAAAAAAAGTTTTTCTCATTTTTTTTCTAATCGTGATAAATGATATTAATATCTTTTTTTGTTTTATTGTTGCAGTGAGTTTAAGATTTCGTATTTCTGCAATGTAGATGTGCATCTAGTGTTAAAACTGCAGCACTCACAAAGGGTGCAAACTGCAATCTCATTAGGGAAGCAAGCTTTTTTATGTCGCTGACTCCGCCATTTTGTGAAAGATGTTGATGCAATTGTGCTGAGTGTAATAATTAAAATATCTTTATTTATTTACACTTGTATAACAGCAAGGTTATTTTATTATAATTTAACGTGCAGGGTCTATCGTCGTACCTTCTTTATTGTAAAGGAAAACTTTCACTTTTAAATTCACATACCATATCACTGCGAAGCAAACGACATATAGCTGTAAAAAACATGTACCAGGTACCATTCCAAAAGATTCCTATGAGTGTTTGTGTCAAAAATCTTTTCATAATAATTATATAGAAACCGCACGAATCCGGATTTTATATCCGATTTGAGGGGATTTCAGCGGTCACAACCGCCGCAAAGCCAATCAAAGCGCTTAGCTTAGTTGAGCGGGATTTACATTTAAACTTGAGGTCCCTTTTATTAATATTAATAAAGGAATTTGAAACTTTTAATTAATTTGTAATGTCAAGGCTTTGTTTAACACGGTGGCGCTTTTCATGGCGTAAAGGTGAGTTAATGTTATACTTCTTATGTGGCATGGTGACTTCAAGCTCTCAATTTTCCAAAAAAAAAATCATTTTATTCTTTAATTAATTTCTATATCTCATTTTTTTATTAATATTAGATATAAACATTTATTAATATTAAAAGAATAGTAGATAGATACAAACATCACAACTAAGAATGAAGCAGTTATTTTGCTTACACGTACTTAATTGAAAATCTATTTTATTTCTTTAAATAATTTTGTTGACCTCTGTTTAGATTATTTATTTTATTTACATTATTTATTAGTTTAAATTTTATGTGTTCCGTAATACCTCGTACCTATTGTAATACCTGTAACGGTGAGTGTCGAAACACATGGAAATTTTGTTTTTAGTTTAAATACTTGTAGTTTCAAAAAAAATTTTTTTAGTAATTTTGGATTGTACTGAATGTTCAATAGAAGACAACTTTTTATAATCCTTTAAATAGTAAGGAGGTAGGTACTTATAGTTGTATAATAGGATTTAAAGTATCTCGTTAGCGCGAATCTCAGTCGACTTATGAATGAGATAGGTCATTCATACGGCGAGGAAGGATATCTTATTTAACTTGGGAAGCTAAATAATTAATATAGTATGTCATCAAGAACACAGTTCAAGAAATCTCATACTTTTATTACAATTCCAAAAACCTTTATTAGGGGTTTTTAACCAGTAAAAACGGGACACTATTACTGAGACTTTGCCGTCCGTCCGTCCGTCACCACTCACCAGGCTTTATCTCTATAACCGTAATAGTTGGCACTATAACAACAAATATAAAAAAAAGACGTGTGGCACTTGGAGACTGCCGCGGTAAAGCTATTGCATAGCATTTTATATCAACTTATTCTTGGTTATTTTCGTTACGGAATTTCTGGATTCGGTCTCCACGCTCAAGGCCCGCGATAGAGCGGGCCGGTCGGAGTGGGGGGTGTTAGGTTATTTTCGTAACGGAATTTCTGGATTCGGTCTCCAGACTTTAGGCCCGCGATAGAAGCTATGCAATAGCTTGAAATAGAATAAAATAAATATATATAGGGGCTCAAAACCTAGGCGTGATTTTATGCTCGTTTTTTAATTTGGCGAATAACTGAACATAGCTGTGTTTTGGAGGTACGGAACCTTCAGTCCGCGAGCCCAACTCACACTTGACCAATTATTATTTGTACCAACCTGGGCCTGTTTGATCTCAGAATGCATTTCCTACGTTAGTTATTGCACCGCTGACTCCATTAAGTAATTGGATGAACACGACGTGAGAAGTTGTCGAGGCCTCTTTCCATTGGATGTCATTAATCATTATCAATAGGCAAAGGACGGATGAGTGTCGTATACGTTAGCCTCATTTCGGTAAAGACTCGCTTGAAGTCACACAGCGCATATAATAAACAGTTGGAAATTTATACGAAACATCGCAGGATAAGATAGGTAAGCCGAATAATAAATCGGAGGCTTGCGGTCTGTTGGCTGCCAGATTGCTCTGCGCTCGTAATACCTCCGTTTGGCTAATGGCTTTAGCAAGTGCATTCGCAACAGAACACATATAATATCTCTTTGTACATACCAATATTACTGATGCTACTCTACCTAACTAACTCACGAAGCATTTGTACTCTTGATTTGTAATTTAATGAGGTATTTGTAGTTATTAAAAATTTAACAAATCCACACCAAAGAATCGTTGGCTACTTTTGTGTTTTCTTTATATTATCGAAGGCTTTAAATGGGCAAACCAGGCTGTTTTAACGTTTTACATTGATATATTATATTTTTCAGATAATTCTATTATACTGAATCTGGACTATGTCACTTTATGCTTACTTATACCTACTCGTAAGTCGCAGAAAATTCATATCTCAACTCCCGTTACTGAATCCCAAACGCAGTTTTAAAATTTATTGAGAAGACTATTTCCTCTATAATAAGTTTTTCGAATGGATTATTTGTATTGTAGTTTTATAAAATATAGGATCAAGATATATTTATATGATTATACGATGCGTATCTAGGGGTCAGCTGTACCGGTTAATTTAACCAAAGTGTATGTCTTACTTAGTGCTAATTACTACCGTAACGCAAAGCTAGCTGCATATATTATATTCCAATTATGCCTTATATTACATGCTTCTAATAAGATATCGTTGTATTTCTACTAATTTTCATATTTTTTATTAATATCGTGGTCTACTGTATATTATGCATGTTTCTTTAATATATAAATAGTTTATGATTTGTTCAAGAGGCAAATTAACAAAATTCTTGAATATTCGAAGTCAATGATGGCGAAATTGAAATATGTATAAAACTGATAAAATGAGGGCATGATTTAAAAAGGGTATGCATGATTAAAAATTATGTCGTCCCAGTTTTGCGAATAAAAGTTAGAGTTCGTATAAAAATTATATATTCATTACGAGCTTGTGACATGCGCTCGCTACTCAGTGATTTCATTTTCATGGAACAGGGAAATATTATGAACTCGAGTGTATCACGTTTCGTCATAAAAATAAGTTTTTATTTGACACTATATTTTGAGTTTTTTATGACGTTTTAATACTTTTTTTTTCGAATCTCGATTAGTGGAAATTTTCATAATTGTACAAGAATATTTTGATGAAATCATACAGATTGTTAATTTTTAACTATTTGAATAAAATTGATAATTATAATAAAAAATATGGAGTATTTATTCCGTGCTATCTATAGACAGCTGGTGATTAAAATCACTGCATTTTAATGCATGTCTGTCTGCACCCTGTTTTGCAAAAATATACAATCGACGAGGTTACCTTTATGCAGCTGGTTGGTTAATACCTGCATCTGTCGAGTCGCATAGACACTGATCGGTTAATGTTTGCATTGATTATGCAGCCAAGGCGCTAATTGGCTGGTGTTGGTTGCGTTTCTATGGTTACTGGTGGTGGTTGACCGATGTACAATTGTATTTTCGAGATCGCATCCCTGGATTAGATATCAAGACGTTAGCGGAAATTCCATTAGGCAACATTAAACCCACCAGTATGAAAACTCAAGTCCAATATAGCTAATATTTCAATCCACGATGATGCGCCTTACTCTGTCAAACTCCAAACGAATCGAATGAAACACAGCCGATTTTGACAGAGTGGGGCGGGTTTTCGTGAATTGAAATATTTATATGAGGTTTGATAAAGTCTTTCAACTTCAACTTCTTAAAACTGAATTCAAACGTAGATATTCTAAAACTGAAAATATATGCTGACTGCAAACAGCATGCATAACGTAAAGCCATTAGCCAGACCAAGGTTATTACAGGCCCACAGCGATACCGCTCGCGGGCCACTAAGCCGACGATTTAATATTGCTGCTTTGCTGTGGCAGTACATTTTAATACCTACTTGAAAAATTAAATATATATTGGAATTAGTTATAATAAACCAGTAATAATGAATAAAGTACATTACCATATACATAAACCAGCAATTCATATAATATATAATTATTAAGTTTGTAATTCGTTGCTTAGAAAAAAGTGAAGATTTAATTACCACTGATACAAAATAAATTCCATTACACACGTATATGTCTTTGTCATGGTTTTCAAAATAACAAAACTCTAATAAAACCGCAATATTTATTAGATTTTATAGAGATTTTTGAACCTGTATCTTGTAGAAAAACAAATTCCGACGAATTGAGAATCTCCTCCTTTTATTTGAAGTCGGTTAATAAAAAAAGACAAAAGAGAATTTATTACCGATTTCTGGCACAGTCTGGGTTGCATTCTCTAGGAGTACCTGAATCCAGCCGGCTAGAAATTAGTATCGAATGGGAATGAACGTCTCTAGATATTAAAGACTTTTGTTAATTTAATACGGAGAATGGAAATGTATCAAATAAAGACAATTAATTTGAGATAGCGACATATAAAATAGAAAAAATAAAATTTTCTATCTGGTCAAGCAAGAACGTAGCGCTATTGTAAAGAAAATATTGTGTTTAGTGAATTATTCGAGCAGTAAAGGGAACGCACTGCGCTCTGTTGGTATTAGCGAAACGGTGGAATTATGCTCACTAAACGATACGGCAGCTAACAGAGCTATAAGCTGGAGATTTATTATTCTCCCGTATTTCGGCCGCTTGCAAATTATTTGTGCGAAGTAGTTTTATGTTGTTTTCAGCAACTATTTTGCTCTTGCTTGGGTAGAAATCATCGTGTATCTAAGTATTTTCTAAAGTAACTAATTTCATGGTGCAGGCGATAAGGCATTGTTTGCTCAGTTACATAATAAATGAAAAAGGATCTGTTTGTGATTTCAAAATAAATGTTGAAATTAAAGCTTTCGGTGATATGTTAAATTCCTTCGTTTTAAATTATTGAGCATGCAATGAAGAAGTGAGTGTAATCATAGTTAACTGTATTCTTACAAATTCTGAATCTCGTTATCTCAGACTTACGTTAGTCTGAAGTGGATTAATATTTTTATATTCAGATCAGCTGTAAGTAAAGGATCTAAATAATATTGAGATGGGGTACAACCTTAAATTTAATGTCAAAATAAGATCATAATACAAACAAATATATAGACAGAAACAAAATAAAAGTCACCGCAATTTTGTGCTTTTATTTTGTTTCTGTCTATATATTTTTGTTTAATTAAATTAATGGATCTGCCATGGTTGAATGTTAACGTGTCACTGGAATTCTGAATATGAAAATATTGCTTTAAATTAAGGAGTGGCACTTCGAATGAACGAATTTTTGAGTAATGAGTACGTATTTTCATTATCTTGAAAATACACTGTAGTGATAAAAATTTTAATTGAATGATATAATGAATGCCCGCCTTTATTTTCATTAAATTATTTCATATTATTATGTATTAAAAATTACTTTCACTTAAATGTATTTCCAAACATATAGGTAATTTAATGTGTTTTAAGTACAATTAATACCTACTGTATTATTTATATTAGAAGTTTTAGTTATTAATTTAGCAATGGTCTCAATGTTTGTACTCGTATATTTCCTATCTAGGTTGATAATATAATCCGACTAAAGTCTACAGCTTACCTAATAGTAAATTTATGTTGAACGTAAGCCAAGATTAATAATACCTTAGACTGATTTCGATAAATCTAGAGTAGGGATAAAGTTATTAAGATCTTTTAGTACATGTATTATGCAAACATAGCAAATTATTTTATGTCAGGTAAGTCTATTCTACACTTTAATATTATCATAACGGTTGAGTTGCTGTTGAGTTTCTTTGAGCTCAACATTATGGCGTTGATGCTTAATAATTTACTTTTCACGTAAATGGTGCACAGTAAATATAAGATTAACATTTAAGGAACTTTATTAAAGGAACGCACTATATTGTTCAAACGCAGTGCGTTTAATCTACGGAACCATTAGGCAACATTACGTATTCACTGTTACTACGTATACATACATACATAATGCATATATGATTCGAGCATTATGCAATTTCAGCAAATGAAAAGCTGATAACAGCATCTTCATTATTCTATAACCAGATTTTGCCTGAATGATTTTTTTAACAAATCCTATGCAAGTTTATTCGGGGATACAAAGTCTCTGTGGTAACCCTGGTTATAGGTTTGAAACATGCTATACTTTATCCCGAATATACTTAAACAACTCAAAGAATAAGTTATTATATGTAAAAGAATCATGGTATGTATGTTATATAATGACAAATATTGTGTCGTAACAATTCCAAAACACCTTTTCAGTATTTTAACACCACCAACTAAACTTTAATGAACCGAACTTATGCCGGATTATATCCTTCGAGAGTCATAACGAAGTTCATTTTGATCCTTGATCTCAACGATATACAAGTTTGACGTTAATCTAAACTTTGAATGACTTTATGTAGCAATACAAATAGGAAACCCAGTTGGTCGAAGTTACCTAAGCGTCTCTAATTAAGACCAATTCGGACCCTTCAAATGGATTAACAATATTGGTATCTTCTACTCCTATAATTTAAATCGTATTATATTATGTGAAAGGTAGTGAGATTGTATGTGAGTTACTAAATCCCACCGCAACTGCTGAACTGATTTGGCTGAAATTTGAGATAGCGATATTCATTTCGATTCAAAAATTAGCCGTTACCAAAAAAGTGGATAAATAATAATTAATGTAGGTAAATAGTGGTGCCAATAACATTGTGCAAAACCTCTAAACTAATTACTATTTTTAGACGCCTCTAATTATTATTGTTTTAGAGATTTTGCGTGATAGAATTGACCCCAATGACCACTTGATAGTAGAACTTGACTGGTACGCACTGGTATTTTCTGTAGATTATTATCTTCTTAGATACAAAAAAGAACGCTTGTTACCTAGATGAAACTCATTTATCCTGTTCCGCAAAACTTCTAATTGTAAGCAATAATCCTGGATCCACTAATAAAATAACGATCACAAATCCATGATTAAAATTTTAAATATTCATTTCATAATACTTAAAATGCGAATTCTCTACAACTAAAACAAGCCGGTCGTCGCCGAATCATTCCAAAATATATACAAATCTGGTTTAATCCGAATTAATGTTGGATTTGTGCAGCTCCGAATAATTTTGTGCCACAGTTTTGTGCCGTACTGTGTACATTAGTACGCGCCTACTGGTTAATGTATTCTCGTATCTCCTGATTAAAATATAGTACAGAGCATTAATTGTATTTCGTCCTACAAAACGGCTGCGTTAACGCATTCCGGGTGCGGACCGGTAAGCACAGCCTAGAAACCTGAGGATAGGAAGATATGGGCATCCCAACGATTTACGTAAACCTTTTTCGTACAAGCAAACAGTAGCGCCATCTGTCAAAAGTTTATAATTATGTAGCTGCTGAGCGAACTACAGCGTGGTTTTACTGCTGGTGACAAAACAAGCATTTTTGGCACCGATAAACTGGCGACATTATTCACACCAACCGCTCTGTCTAGAGTATGTCAAATGTTCTGTGCCATTTCCTTTAAACATAAGTAAGTCGGTAAAATTTCCAAAAAACTTTCTGCTAGCTCCGGTCCACCCTTTTATATCGTCTAACTCTTTGCGTCATTGATGCCCTGGAGACCCATCCACAGCAATTTTTCCTCTTAATATCAGTTAAGGGAACTAAAAGTGGTTTCCCCTTTTTAGGTGCCTTTTGAAACTGAGGTACAGTAAGAGAACGAAAAGGTTCGTCAATTTTCAAACAGATTCGTTTGCACTAGTCGATTGATTTGGTATGATGACAATATAGAATCTTGTAAGCAGTACTAGTGCAAGTGAAAATCGACACTAAGGTGACGAACCTTTTCATTCCGCGACTATACGTCATCAGAAAGACACATTGTATCCAAGATAGTAGTTATTTACTTTTAATTATTATATTACGTTTATATAATTTTATGATATAATTATTATATAGAAGAAATTTAAAAAAGTTGATGTAACTCTTCTTGAAAATGCATGAATTGTTTTATTTTTCATTTCTTCATCGGTTATTTATAATTTATGGTATATTTTAAAATAATATGCATTAATTGTATGCTTGTTTTAGTACCAGAAGTATCAAACCAGTCGCAAATTACTTATTGAGTTCCCCAGAGCTTCTGTAAGCCAAGCTTAAAGCACCCGGCCTTTGTTAAGCATAGTGTTTAATGCCAAACTTTGGAAACTTATTGGGCTTATCTGGCCTTTATTGACTCGCACTTAGTTTCCTCTTGCTAAAAGTATTATCATTTCAATGTGTTTATTTTAAGTGATATTTCCTTGGTTTAAATTGACCACAACATTTTTTTACAAAAACAATCTCACAATTTACATTTAAATTCGTATTTTTAAATTCGATTTCATTGAATAATTTCAATCATCAACCTCAAAAATTATTTCAATTTATGTTCTTATAACTAAAAGTGGCCGTTTTTTAAATCATAATAAAAACGTCTTTTTCAAGTTATTGGATGTAAATATTCCTTACGTAAATTTTTAATTTACATAACGAAGGAAAAAACCAATAAAGAGGAAAAGCTAACGATGATTTGCTTTTCAATATCATTCCCCAAGTTTCGAAGAAAAATGAAAAATTCTTTATGGTTTGATAAAATCTGTGGTTTGATTATTGTTATAAAAATAACTGGCGTCAAACCCCTAAGTACTTTTAATGGAATAAGATACCTTATAAAAACAAAAAACTTGTAAAATACATCCAATGAAATTTATATTTATGCAATACTTTATGCTTGAGTTAGCTAATAAATCTACTTACCTTTAAAACGTGAGTTTCCCATGCTTTGAAATCTGCAAAAAAAAAAAATTAGAATGTTACAGAAAACCGACACAAAAATGAGTAAAGTGAACATTGAGTAACTATAGCCTGAAAGTGAACAATACACTTTTCATACTCAATTCCTCTTAAATAAGTACTCGTATTAGAAAAAAAAAGATAGTTGTTTGTTTGTTTGCTTGATATATTGGTGAAGTATTGATATTCAGGCTTTACCTTGTAAGTGCGTGAGAGGGATTTTAATCCGGGACCTCCAAACAGGAGGGTCTTAATCTAAGCTATCAAACAAAGTAAAAAAAGATAATCAGCTTAGGCACACAAAAGAGCGTTACATTAAAGGGTACAAGCATCTTCGTAGAAATCGGCTTTAAATAGAATCTATCAGTATTTACGTTAGAAAAACAAGTATTTGAGAGGAATCACATCTTTGTTGAGTAAATCCTATTAACCGTCGGAGCGGAGTTTGCAAGTTTTTCCAATCGGCTTACGTACTATCCTGTAGGATTGGGACAGGATCACATTCTGTTTGTAGTCTGAAAACTATTCGATTGAAGCAAACGTTACCTTTCTGTAATTATCCAAAAAAAATTGAATAGTTTCTGCTGCTGCTAATTTGCTGAGAAATAAGCCGTCACTGAAAAAACTACTTTCTCAAAATATATGACTCTCCTATGTCTTTTCTAATCAAAAAGATCTCTAGTAGGAAGCTTAGTTTATAGTACTCAAAGAAGATACAACTCCAAATTAACAAATCTCACGTATATAGAGTAAAATGTGGTTCAACCCTTACACGAGGCTTCAATGTTAAGTCTATCTTGGAGCTCTACCTCGATACTGTTCGTTGTCACAAGAGATCCGACAGAATTTATTGTTTATCGACAACCTGGCGACAAAATTGTGTTTCCATATTGTGTTAGAGACGGGGAAAATAAACTTTTTTTTTTTAAATTTAATATTACAGTGTTAGTTCAAAAAGTGGCGCAGTCGGTAGGATACTACAGATTTAAAAATGCTATAGTTCTATGCGTGTGCCGGGATAACCAAATGTTCAACCAAATTTCTTATAAGTTCTAGAGCTGGAGGGCGAAGAATTGCGAAGAATGACTTTGTAAAAATTTATTGGCGCCATTCGGTTTGGGAGACTGCATACTGTAATGGGTACACATATTTATTCATCAACCCTTTAATTTAAAAAAGCACAGCATTTTATTACAAAACTGTGTTAAATTAACTAGATCCAACTATGCTTTAGAGCCTGTGATATAGTATGCTTGAATAATAATGTGCCCAGGAACATGAAAGCAAACATTTCATTAAAAAATCCAGTAAATTCCTTTACATGCTACCTCTTTCTGTTACAGACATTATATCAAAACTAGCAATGAAAATCCAACTTTCTGTAATAATAATAAAATAAAAATTCGTATGAACGGTCACAGTTTCTTTTGTTAAATTTGGTGACATTATGCGGCCTAAATATTGTTATGATTGAAAAACACCTTTATTTCTAGCAGCATAGGATTGAAACTCAAACAATCATAAATGGGTCCGAATGGACGAGGGAAGTTTTAACTTTTAAGCTTATCATTGAAAATACTACCGTATGTTTTAGTGTTTAAGGTTTAAAATTCACTCACCTATAAGATAAATTTCCATGCGTATAGGAAACTACAATGGAGGGGCTTGTATTGTAGTGTAGAAGAGCATCTGCGAACAAACAATAGGTATTAGGATAGTAATTACGTTGTACATTACATTTTACTACATTACGCTATTTATTACAGAGGATAATATACCCAAAAATAAGATATTCGAATAACATTCATAGTTTAGTATATACATTAATTCATATTAATGTCACAATTTTGGAAAGCGACTGTAAAGGGATGTAGACAATAGACATGTTTGTATTGAAAATAAAGGGCTTCCAAACAAATATACGAAATTTGAGAGGAATGTTTATTTATTTTTCCATGAAGTTTTTCTCAGAAACTTTTCCATGTGTTATACTTAGAATTAGGAACCAGTGTAAGCTTCATTAAAATCCGTTCATTAATATTTGAGAACAGCTGTGCTATTCTACAAAATGTCCATCTCTGAAATAGCTGCCAGACAGCTGCCAACCCGAATATGGCATGCAAAATTGTACTCTATTACAATTTACAACTGACAAATTCATAGATGCATAGATGTACGCTGGTCGCTGTTTTGCAGAATAGCACGACTGTTAAATGTAGGTATGTTGAAGTCATTAGGTATGGTAAACATTAAATTTTAAATTATTGCTTCAATTACCTAGTATATACATGCAGAAAGATATGTATTGGAGCTGTTTTATTTAGTAACAGCTAAAAGTCTCTCCTACGAATTAGTAAAAAGTGTCGCTGCCAGAAAAAGTTTTGCGAAAGTCATATTCCTTAAGTTATATTTTTAACCCCTATCAGCTGTCGCTCCATTTGCCCGCAGTGTCAACTACTCCACGAAACTTCCTAACAAGCAAACTTCTAAACCTAAATTACAAAACTTCTTCACTTTGTTGTCGGATAACTCGGTGGACTTTAGAATTGAAATGGATTTTGATAGGCCACACTCCCTTCATCTGATTTTGAAATATTCTATGGTTATTACACTTAATGTAGTCTGAGGGTTATTATAACAATTAGCCAGTCCCTTTTCACAGGAAAACCATGTTAAGTTTAATATGTCATTTCATATAATATATTTTCATATAATATTTATGTAACAGATATTAATGTAATCATAAATTACTGTAAGAACCCTAGTTATTATGTTTTCTGTGGTAAAAACGACAGAAAAGAACCCCTTAAGACAATCGTCTAGTAACGTAACGCGACGCGAGTAGGTATTTTCAAGTATGTTGTCTATGCCCGTATACATTTTGATCTAGCCTCGTACGTTTTATTTTTTTAGTATTTTAGTATAATTAAATTAAAAAAATATGGATATTTAGACGCGAACAACTTTTAAAATAAGCAATTTTTCTCAAAAATTAAAACGTACAAGCACAGTACTTCATTGTGTCTGCAACATTTCTAAAAATTATAAAAAGCGGACTATGTTTACGGGCAGGAAAACGTTATTACTTTTTGTATGAAAACTTCCAGCTAAACGATCATCCTTAAATATCAAAACACTTATCTTCTACTTTTCATGGATCAAAACCGTTGATACAACGAAGCAATTGTAGGTACGTATCTACTATCTAACTATAAAAATAAAGTCAACATCATGACAATATTTCATAAAAGTTCCACCCCAGAACTACGTTATGTTATTTGTATATTCCACGCGCTCAGGAGAAAACTGAAATATGCCCGGGGATGAACTCGATCTTGATACAGTTTTGATGACCAACAAACCAACAACAAACATTACTGGAGAGAAGTTTCATAAAAAATAACATTAGAGATGAGGTGTTTTCTTACAGATAACTTTTTTATTTGCTTCACTATTGATCAAAACTCCATAAGCATATCTATCAGAACTGGACCGGAATATTTTGATTGTACTTATAGTGACAGGTCGCTATTAAGCTTATTTGTTTGCTCTGTTGTTCTGTTGTTATGGGCTTCCAAATATAGGGCTTCTAGGTTGTACACAGAATAGCACACACCACGTATGTTCCAGTGGACTTCTAGGTCGAAAACAGCGTATTCTCAACACCTGTTTGTATGGTTAAAGAGGAATGTGTAGGTATATTTTCAGCCATGATGGAACGGAATATAATTATATCCTCCTGTATATTTATGCGTATTGTACGGAGAAGTTTTTAGTTTTAATTTTGTAGAATCTGATTGAGATGTCTCAAATTATATCAAATTATTTCACCATCTCTAAAAATAGAGTGATTATGATTATTATAAATTATATATTACCTAGCTGCTTTAAATTCAGTTTATCATGTCATAATATATTATTTATTTAATTTAACTTTGATGTATATTAGGAATGTATGTCTTAATTAATTGTACACATGAGGCCCTGTTAGTTTTTGCTATCATACATACTTTATTTAACAGCATTACCAACATTCTTATCACATTGTTTTGTACAAAAGTTATGTTACAACAACTGAAAAATTATATTATATTAGATTTATACGAACAAATACATTAGTTTTCTAAAACGTGTTAGAGCATTTGCATAAAATAAGAGAGAATAGTGGTATTACTACCATTCACCCATATTAAATGATGCGATTTCATTGGACCGTGACTGACATGCACGCAGGATTGTTTGTGGAACATTAAAT
This sequence comes from Coenonympha glycerion, assembly GCA_963855885.1. Classification (NCBI taxonomy): domain Eukaryota; kingdom Metazoa; phylum Arthropoda; class Insecta; order Lepidoptera; family Nymphalidae; genus Coenonympha; species Coenonympha glycerion. The sequence goes on from OY979631.1 coordinate 11,471,575, forward strand.
CAAAGCAAATGCTCAGTGGAGTCGCTTTAAAATGCGGTGTTTATTTTAATAACGATGTTTACCTTTTGAATAGATAAATAATTGCAGGTGAAGATTTTAGTTTTAACTTGAATACAACATAATTGCAGAGCTTTGGGGGAGTCTATTTAAGTTGAGTGTATTTTATATCATAAACCTTTTACAAGGGGTTGCGAATTGAAAATGGTTCGGATTGTTCCTTTAATTTGTTTATACCTACCATCTCGTACAAAAGGGGCTTTAAATTGATATTAGTATTACGAGTTTTGAAATGTGTTTCATTTCTAATATTATGTAAAAATTCTCAAATCATAGTGTTTGTAACAAAATTTCTTTGAAACGACTTGATCGATTTTTATTTTTTTTCTTTTACAGACCGTGCATCTTAGCATAAGACGTAAACTATTTTTCAATACCACTAAGTCAGAAATAATTTTAATACATTATTTATAAGAATAATTATGGTAATTATTTTACCATTTTCCGAGTCAGCTAACAGTATACCAATAGATAAAAATAGTCAAGATAGGCCCATCCGAACATTTTACGTAAACGTGCTTCATACATTTTTGACGACCTCCGTAGTTGAGTGGTTAGCGTGCCGGTTTTCAAGGCGCCGCCATCTCTGAGGCTCCAGGTTCGATTCCCGGTCGGGGCAATGTAGAAAAATTGCTTTTCTACATTGTCTCGGGTCTGGGTGTTTTGGTACCTTCGTTGTTTCTGATTTCCATAACACAAGTGCATAAGCTACTTACTATGGGATCGGAGCAATGTATTTGATGTTGTCCTCTATATATTTATATTTACTATACAAGAAAATTTAGCGCCATCTGTCGAAGCTCCTGCGAAAAACTTTATTTTTGTATATTTTTTTATCTATGTGTCTGTGGTCACCTTGCCTGCAATATTATTATTAATAAAAAAATAAGTCTTTACCTATCTACCTATACTGCCGGGGGCGACATTTTTTCGCGCTGTTCGCCCTGTCTTTAGTATACAAGTCTGTGAGTATACCATTATAATCAGCTATAGCAATTTAGATTCACAGTTATTCCACTTGCATCAAAACAATACTAGGTATTAATATGTGATTATTATGTTCATACAAAAAAATAAAAATGTAATACGAAAAAAAGGTACATGTAACAATGAGGCGGACTTATCGCTTATTAGCGATCTCTTCTAGACAACCTACATGTGATACATGTAGTATCTAGATGGAACTTAAAACAATAACATCATTGCATCATTATCATTATTTACATCAATATCATTGTCCGAATATAATTGCAAAAGGCAAATATTTTTAGATCCTGAATTCTACTGAAACGGGTTCAAACATTACGGTTAATAATAATCTAAGTTCCAGTAAACTTGCCTATTGGATTCATACTACGAATACTAGATACCTAAATCCCGGATTATTAGTCAAAGACAACAGGTAAAGTTTTGTTCCTACAGATTTTTCTTTTTTGTTTTTAGCGTATTTTAACGTTTGTTTTGTGTCTGTAATATTTAGGATTCCGTACCCCGAGGTAAAAACGGAACCCTATTACTCAGTTTTTGTGGGCCGTCCGACCGTCCGTCCGTCTATCCCCAGGCTTATTGAACAGTGATAGTTAGACAGCTAAAATTTTCACTGATGATGTATTTCTGTTGCCGTTATTCTAAAAAATGTTAAAAAATTTAAAAGAACTTATATACAGAGGGCCTCCCATACGACAACGTGATTTTTTTGCTTGTTTTTGCTCGATATTGGTAAAGGCCACAGGGTACACATTTAAAATATTGACAGAATACTTTAGATATAATATGATCAATTAAAAAAATAGTTAAATTAAAATAAAATAAAATATTCAAGAGAGGCTCTCATACAATAAACGTGATTTTTTGCAAGTTTTTTCTTAGTTTTAAGTGTTTTGGTTGAATTCATGGTCTTCATGGTACAGAACCCTAAGAGCACGAGACCGACTCGCACTTGATCAATTACTAAAATAATTTGGAGTAAGATTTGAAATTATTTTCGGCTTGCGTATTCTGCTCGTATCAAATTAATTTCGTGTACAAAGTTCGCGATGTTAGTCGACAACAATAAGTCAAAGTTTTGTAATTTTGTATACATTGGCTCTTGGCAGTTTCGTGAGAGCTTTGAGAGAATTATAATTATTGCCATTAATTTGACGACCTCCGTGGTTGAGTGGTTAGCGTGCCGGTTTTCAAGGCGCCGCCATCTCTGAGGTTCCGGGTTCGATCCCTGGTCGGGGCAATGTAGAAAAATAACTTTTCTACATTGTCTCGGGTCTGGGTGTTGTGGTACACTTCGTTGTTTCTGATTTCCATAACACAAGTGCATAAGCTACTTACAATGGGATCGGAGCAATGTATGTGATGTTGTCCTCTATATATTTATATTTATAATTAAACGAAAATATTTAAAAAGCAGAAAGCAAAAGTATTTTTTATTAAAGTTATGAAATCTCCATAGTTTATATATTTTTTTGGGTTCGAAGTTTTGAGAATATATTTTTTTTGGGTTTTAATAAGTGGCATTGGGGAAAAATTGTTTAAGGCTTCATCTCATACCAGACTTTAGAAATCATCGTCCTGGAGGAATTCCCAACACCCTTTTGAAAAGTTATTTTTTGCTTTTCCTAACAGTTCACGAATCTATTCTATTTAAAAACTTTTCAACTTTGGTTGGAACAAAAAGGTTTACTTTTGTAAATCAGGATCGAAAGTTTGCTTGTTAGCAAAGTTTTGCTGGCACTGCGAATAAATGAACCGATAGAAATGGATTTCGAATATCGCAACAAAACCTTTTTTGTTCTATTACTTTTGTCTGCTCACACAAAAAGTTGCTGTCGTATTTATTGTTTATAAATAATTGACGGCAATTTAAATGCAGCCGAAAATATAATAGTACTAACTTGGAAGGGTCAAGAACTAAAGATATACACTACATGCTTTTATTTGATGATAGCATCTTTGACAGTTACATGGTAAATAACTGCTTAGGAAGCAAATTATTAGACCTGCAGACCAATACAAAAAAATGGTATGTTAAAATAGTGATAGAACTTTAAACTACTGAACGAGAAAACATCGCAAACTCATTATTTTTGCTTTGAAATTGTTACGAGAATAGTTTGCATTCCAGCCTTCTAGTTTTTGAAATAACCTAATATAACTTATGTGATTTCCATGTGACCGAAATAGCGTGGTTGACCATAGACAGAAAAGGTTTTCTTGGTTTTTAATCTCATGTTTTAAGTCTGGCTCTCTATATTTTAAGTGAGACTGAATTGCTCTCAGTTAAAGTTTAAAACAGAAAGTATGTCGGTGGCCTCACGTCCACCCGAAAACGAAAACAAAAGTGCTTGACAGGTTTTACTTAGTTCTGGTAAAATCCACACGTGTTCGTATATTTTGAGAAAACAGTCGAAGGCTAACAACGAATAATACTAAGTACTAAATGGAACAATGTCATTTGTGGGGAGATATTATTAAACTGCTTTTTACTTAGACGAATAACATTTACATACTGTAATGTTAAATTAAAAAAATGTTTTGCAATCATAATATGATTTAATAATCAAAAGGTTTCAGTCATTTGAAGTACTTAGGTCCAAAGTTTTCTTCACAAGGTGAGATTAATTTTGAGCATCAATCAATATTCGGCCCATAAATTTAGTTTATTTTACTTCGTTCAAAGAGGTAAAATAATAATTGCATTCAGATGGCATAAGGTGCCATCTTCGTAACATTAGGAATGTTACTTACCGTATAGATATTATCCCCGAAAAAGTGTGACTCGTACCTAAGTCAATTTCACCGAACGAATTCATTTTTATCTGCACTATCGACGGGTGAAGTGTCCAATTGACATTCGTTTTTCGCGAATTGGCGAAAATAAAAGTGAACTATTTAAATTGCATTCTCCTGTAAATACGTGATTCTAAATTGTTTCACATTTTTTGTGCTCACCTAAAACGTTTTTCTAGAAACTAACTCTTTGTTCTATTTCTGGCAATCATTGTACAATGTATACCTACCTATATTTGATATTTTCGAATATTTAGCATATGGATTTTGATTTTATCATGTTATATCCTCACTAATTTCTCACGACGTAGTCCAGATCTTTTAAATTGTAAACACACGTAAAGAGTCGCGGGAAGGTGCTGTATACAGGTAGTGCAGGAACGTGTGGGTAGGAAATCATTGCAGGAGGCCTTTGTCCAGCAGTATACGTCCGTCTGCTGAAACGAACGATATAATATAATTGATTTTAAGAATTCTTTTATAATTTAAATAAAAAAACTATGCTGGTGGCTTAGAATATTTCATTAGGTCACTGAGCTAGACTTGTGACTGCGTCAATTACATAGAAGGGCCCTTAGGCGAATACTCACAGAATAGTGACTGTGTTTTTGAACTAACAAAAATGTCCCATTTCTGAAACTGAAACGGCATTTCAATTTGAATAAAAATATCAAAGAATATAACGAGCTTTCGGGCTCGCATGTCATCTGTTTCACAAAGCCCTCTTTCGAAACGGGTTTTTTCGGAAAAACAAAAAATACTGGGAGCGTATGCAGTCGAATGTTTGTGTGGATGCTCCTCATTAAAATGCATGAAGTGAACGTCAAACAGTAAGTTATGTATTGTTATTCGATTCCGAATGGGTGTCTTTTAGCGCAAAACATGTTTTTACGTTTGCAATGTTATTGGCACCTTCTAAATGTTTTTGAGAAAAACATGTGAAATGTTTGCCGACAACGTACAATTGAGTGGCATTTTGGTACGTGAGTAAATATCTACTTCACAGAATTATTTCACACTACCTATATACTTCACGACTTCAATTTGGTTTTACTACAAACATACTCGTAATTTATTTTTCATTTTGTTATTGTATTTGAACTGTTTCTATTTAGTAATTGTAATCATCGTAAATATTATTTCTAAGTTTGATGTCTCAGCATTGACCCCCGAAACAGTTTGATCAATTTTTATGAATTTTTTTGTGTAAGTATATTCGTATGTCTGAGAATAGCATAGCACCTACCTAATCTAGCTATTTTTTATACCCCCGAAGTGAAAAATAATAATTTATATGCAAAACCATATATTTTGTAGCGTTAGCTAGTGAATTTTTAAAATGAGGGCGATAAGACTATGTTAAGAAAATAAAATAAAAATTCTTTAGCTTTGTTCTGTATAAAATACAGTCTAAGAAATGTGGTAAATCGCGTCAAGAATAGTATGGATTGTCTAATTATTTGTGAATTCAAATCAAGTATCAATACGGAAACGGAATTTCATGGAAATTACGAACATGCAATAAAAGGCAATGCATTTTTTCCCGTACAATTCTACGTTTATTTTGCTCCGGAAATCTTTTTACTGAGCACTTAATGGGGATGATTTATTTGAGTATCGAAGGAATTCTTCCGTATTCGACTTTAACTTCTATTGGTACGAGAAAATATAGACAGATGCTATTAGTTTAATTTGTTATTTCATTTCGATATCGTGCCTGTTTTATTTTTCTTACAAAAAATTTTGTTGTATTCAAGATATTGACCATTAAATGATTAATTAATAGAGTAGGTTCACATAAAATATAATGTATTATAAACTGAATTATTACATCAATAATAAGATTTCAATTTATGCACTTGGCCTTCTAACTTCTGAAAAGTTAATTACACGTATGATTTTGCTTCATATATTCATGACAAAAATTAGTATAATTTATTACTTTATCAATATAAACTTATTCTCTGATCTATGATTGTAACCAAGCTTTGAACGGCTAAGCTATGGAACGCCTATTCAGCCTCCATGTCCTATGCTAAGTACAATCTGGGTATTTTCAAGAGTGAATGAGCATTTTTAGTAAGCCCCAACCTAGTCCATAAGGCATGAAAAACGAATTCATCAGGCATTAAATAATAACCTCTACCATCCATAGTAATCGAGCTGATTCCTAAAAGACCTCTACCACTATTTTTAAATTCTAAAATGACAGAATAAGGTATAAAATTTAAAGACAGTAACAAATGCATAACATATACAGTATGTAACACATTGATAAATGCTTCGCCCCATCTTTGTCGTATCCCCCTACGGTGACATATTGCGCAATATATTTTGGCGGCACCATACATTTCGTATTTAATCGATTATAAAGTCTTGTTATTGATATGGCGTTTGCCATAATGCTGCTTTCATACGCTGTGAATGGATTTTCCATAATAGAACTGATTTATCGCCTGCAATTTGCTTATTATTATGAATGCAAATATCCCGGACTATTTTTTCATTTAGTAATATTGTATTATCTGCGTGTAAGTTCAAAATAAAACCATTTCAATCAAATTTTGTCTTGATGAGTTAAACAAATTTATGAGAAAAATATTGTCCTTATAGATTTCTTGTGATTTGATGGTTGGATTCTGGGAATTGCGATTTTCCCCAATCAATGGCCGTTGCTATTGAAACATCCAATCATCATAAACACTTCCAAACTTCCATTTAAAGGAGGGATTAGTTAAATAACTATCATTGAAAAATTAAGAGTTTAATTTTTCAATGATAGGTATTTAACTAATCCCACTTTTAATATACGATCCGTATCCTTATTTTTAAATAATGTATGAAAAATTGTATGTACTGGCATTTTGAAAAGAGCAAGTAGGTCTCGGTACCTACTTGCTCTTCTGCTACTTTCTGGCCAGTTGACATTAAAAAAAATCATAAGAGCCTGTTAATTAGATATCTATGTGAAAAAAAGATTTACAGTTTCGGCTGTTGGTCTGAACTATAGACGATATAGACCAAATACCTCTTCAGTGGATCTCTAGGCATTCTTGTAAATTACTGTATCTATGCTAAGGAATGGCAATAAGAAAATAAGGTATGCTTAGGTAAGCTAGCAGTTATTAGGTGTGAATGACGGAGCCAATTTTTCTTGTTATTTACTCTCGCTTCTCTCGCAAGTTTTTCCTAGTATTTTTTTTTTCACCTAAGCGCCATTTGACTCACCGCCAGTTCCTGCGAGGCGTTTGTCAGTTGATTGATTAATATCGGTTCTTCGTGAGGCGTATCTCGAATTCTACTTTATCTGGCAAGAAATAAAATTGTGCAAAAATAAAATAAGCAATTAGGGTTTTCTGAAACTAAAGGGCCATCATTAGTTATAAGTTTCATGTTAGTATTTGTTTATTAACATACTCATAATCATCATCATCATCATCAGGCTATCGCTGTTCCAATAATCTCGTCCTAGTGCATCTCTATTTCATCTATTTTCATGCTACTTGCTATTTTTGTTCTAGTGTTTTTCCATACTATGATTGGTATGGTACTAAACCAATGGTTTCACGTTTCAGATTAAAAATAAATATAATTTAAAACTACCTGAAATGGAAAATTTCCATTAATTATATGATTATTCTTCGTGTGTCTTTCTCAATAAATATCAATAAATAATGTGTCATGATTCAATTACACGACTGCTCAAAAAAAGGCATAATTTTATATTCTGTGGTAATCGTATGAATATTTTTGATTATCTGTGACCATGTCTACCGCCATTTTAAGAGAACAAATAAACCTTACATCTTATTGGTCAATAAAATTCCCGCTCATTTTTCTCAACCAATGAGAACGTCTCTAGTAAAAACCAATGAAAAATCTAGTAGGCTATGGCAGAAGGATTATGGAATTGTTTTGATGAGGACAGAAGCAAAAACTATATAATTGATATTGTACTGATATGAATAAAAAACTATGTAAAGTACTCATTGCATCGTAATACAAGAAACAAGGCATATGTATGTCAAAGTTTAAGCGATAAGAAGTTTAATGTAATACGCTAGTACTTGTAATAAGGAAAATAAAGTGTATACTATGAAGTCTGGATTTCATTCACAAAACATCGGAAGTGGTACGTGATCCGAAGACCCACATATTGAGGTATGATATAAGTCCCTGTTTTAAAACAAGCTGCTGTACCTTGGCGTGTAAATAGGTAGATATGGATGTGCTTAGAAACATTATTCCAAGTTCATGTAGATTGTATTATATTCAGATATCATAGTGAAAAGATGAAATTCGAGGTTGAGCCAGTTAGTAATTTTGTTTGAACCTAGTCATGGCGAAGTCTTATGTCGAAACTTAGAGCAACTAAGTAAGTACATTTTGATTCCTTCTGTAATGCCTTAATTATCTATTGAACCAGACGGGTTTTATCGGCGGCATCATGTCGGGTGTCGCTTTGGTTAAATAGAGTACCTAGTTTTTGTTGCTTATAATATTATAATTGCAACTTTGTTTGAAATGAATAATTTGTAAAAAAAAAAACATAAGACTAAGAGTACCTATCGCGAGTTATTGACGTGCAACGCCATCTAGTGAAAGCGCCATCAACAACTATGTAAAGCTTTGAATGGGTAACGCGGAACGCCATAATATTGTCTGTGCATTAAAATAGAAGAGATTAATTTTGAAAACCTACCTGTTTTTTTAGGTTAGTGGCTTAGCGCTCTGATCCAATTTCTTAGTAATTGTTTGAAATATAATTTTAGATTCTTTCATACTGAACACACGTAAGATCATAATTATTTGCAAATAAAAATAAATAAGGGTTCCATTTTTACCAAATTGGTATGGAACCCTAAAAAGGAGCATATCACATAGGCCCATAGTTCGGGGCTTTATTAAATAATTAATTATGAATGAGTGAATTGTGTCAAGATATATCATTAGTTGATTAATATCGGCACAGCCGTGTACAGTGCGACAGGCCTATCATGGCGCGTGGCCAAAATCGGTACTAACGCCGCTATCTTGTGATAGTTCGCTCTAGCGGTATATCGCTATTGTATGTTGCATTGTTTTTGCTTACTATTAACTATTTTAAACTAGAATTGAAGTAAAAATTGAGGAGATTTTATTTCCTGGATATCTTTGTTCTATAACAGCGCCCTCCTGTCAATGTCATTCAAGTGCCAAGAGAGCCTTGTCGGACTGTAGTTTGTTCATTGCCTGTGTTATTGGGTATAGCTGAAGTTTTCGAGTAGTAGTTCATGTAATTTCGATAATTTATCCAACGCAGAAATAATAATATTTTATGATGAATATCTGACTGCAGAAACTTTTATTAAGCACAAGTTTTAACTCATATCATGGAAAGTAAAAATAAAAATAGTTCACTCTAAGAAGCTATACCTAGATATAAATCAATAAAAAAAGAGAAAAATTAGAAACTGACAGTTCTTACAAACACTGGCGTATTATTTTCATTTCTTTGCCATTCTGAACAGTTCTTGAAAGAGATACTGTGGCAGTGATTTCATGAAATAAAAATAACATATTATTATTTTAATTCATTCGTAATTCCCCAGTATACTTGTAAGATTTTTACACTGATTATGATATGATGGCATGAGAATAAAATTAATGCGATTCTGCTTGAGGCAATTACAACAATTGCTGAGAGTTTACTAGTACTGTCAAGCGGTTTTTAAATAATGTTGATTTAGTGTTGATAAAGTTAATTTCAACATAGATATTCTTTTATTAAAGTTTTCATTAAATTAATTGGCAGTTAAGAGTGCCGTGACTAAATTATAATACGGTTATGAGTGCCATATTTATTTTTTCTATAATGTCCTTGGTTATGTGTGCCAAGACGGAACTATGTATGTTCTATGATGAATAATGGCCTTGGTTATGTGTGCCAAGAGTTACTTGGTTATGTGCGCCAAGAGTTACTTGGTTACGTGTGCCAAGAGTTACTTGGTTATGTGCGCCAAGAGTTACTTGGTTACGTGTGCCAAGAGTTACTTGGTTATGTGAGCCAAGATGGAACTATGTATGTTCTATAATTATTTGTGTTATGTGTACCAAAATGGTAATAATGAGTACTCAGTTGCAGTTTATCGATGTATTAAGACAATAACAATAACTAAAAATTTACTTATACATTTTCTATCATTGAAAGATTCTGAAAGGACAGTAAACTCATTAGGACTTCATGTTAATTAAAAGTGACAATAAAATAGAGGTAGAATGATGAATGGAATTTGAAACAATGTTTTATTAAATACAGATCTATTTTTGAAAATAATTTGCTAAAACTAAAATAGATTTTTCACGAATAATCTCTTTTGTATAACAGCTGCTATATACCCATACATAATTCATTGAGCATTGTTTATTTCTTTTTCCGAGAATATGACACGATCAACGAGCTGGTCGTGGACTGACGCGGATCAAAGGCGAGCGCGTGAGGACGCATCCTCGGTCAACACCAAGGAGGTACATGGAACGAGCCAGCCGTGAACGGACGCGGCTAAGCGCGTGTAAACGCGATCCCCGTCATAACTATGGAAGTTGGTCCGCAAGGCACGTAGATGCTCCTATCAACGTCGGTGGTCCCCACAACTCCCACACTGCTTGCAGCTCACCAAACCGTGGCTTTAGTTGGAACAAGTACTTACAATCATCAATGCAGCAGCAAGCAAAAGCTTCAAAACCGACGAGGTGGTTAGCATTTTTTGAAAATTTGCAACGACGATCATCTTAATGTAATTCCAGAATCGATTCATCAAGCAAAGTACTAAGCGTAAATAACTGGTTAGTCAAAGAATGTGCGACCATTAGTGAGGGAAACTAAAAATAAAGCTTACAATTTGTATTCCAAAACTTGTAGGTAAAAAAAGAAGTGGTGCGCAGTTCTTTACCTTCCCTTAGTTACAGTTGGAACGAATAGCTTCCAAAATCATTCACAAATGAGCAAAATTACAGTCATATTATTTTGGTTGAGATGCTTGCATGCATTTCACGAAGTACCTAATGGAAGTTTGTAGAAATGCTATTATTGGCATTTTTAATCGCTGTGATCTTAACGGCAATAAAGCGGTAGACTATGATATCATTCACGCTATATAAGATAAGTCTATTTGGAAGAAGGCGCAAGTATTGGATAATGGATTGTCAGAAACGTGAAGATCTAGGTATACTATATTTCTTAAATTCTAAGTGACGCTACACTATCAGAATTATTGAAAAAAAGTCGCTTATAGGTATTCTATTAGTATCAATGATAATGATATAGCCACTTTGTATTTATTCGTTAATAAGGGGGCTATCTTGTTAGAAATTCCCAAAACCCATAAAAAGAGTCATAATTAATGTTTTAGAACAATTGGGCACGATTTAGTTCTCAGTCAACAGAGTCCGTTGACGTTTTCTGGTGAGACTTGTGAAACTCAAACACACCAATAAATAGGTTTGCTTAATTTTTTTTGGTGATATTTTTGTTATAGTTACCCGGATGATAAAACCTACGTGTTAAAATGGGTCATGATCATTTGGCATTAATTGATTTTGGTATTAAGTGTTTATGCGCAAATTACACAAATCAGGAAACGTCAAAATGTATTCATGAGCTTTTAACCTTTCACAAAGGCCTTCAGTAATCCTGTCGTATCATTTTGAGTAACAGTTTAATTTTATTATTATTATCAATGACGTTGCCACAAGTATTGAAGTATTTAGGAACGAACTCTTACATACTCCTTTTCTGTCCTTATAAACATTCTAATAACCTAGAACATATTCTTTATCAGTCCTCCTAAAGATAAGGATATAGAACACTGAAGTTATAAGAAACTTAAGTGACTGTAGGTATGTATATGATTTTCTAAATGTGTATAATGTCTGATTAAATGCTCATTCAGATTGCATAAAGTATCTAGTCGCGTATCCACGAGCGAACCGCCAAGCCAAATGTTTCAATCAGATCTAGGGAAGTCAAGGTTAACAATATTAGACATAAAACATACTTAAGATGTTCAGATGACAGAATCCTCATATCCGTGATGTTAACATTAACAATAGTTAAAATCAGTAATAGTTATATATTTTGTAAATATTTAAATTTAATTTTATTGAATCATGTTTGTTTAGTTTCTAGTTTTTAGTTCTCTAATAACTTGAACTGTAAAGTTTATTGTACATTGAATAAATTTAACGTTTGTTATATATATTATGGAGCAAAATAAATAAATAAATAAATAGAGGTTCAGGGTTTCGATTTCAGTCAATTCAGTATCCAACATTAGATGATAATATCACAAATAATAAAATTAAAATTTTAGGTCCTTACAAAATTGTCAAAGATATGGAAATTATAGATAGGTACAGAATTAGCACAATAACCGGATTTCACATAGTCTGTAGTGCATAGTCTAGTACAGATTATAAATAAAACCACTATTATGATATAGAGTTTGTTAGTGCGAGGTGATTTGCTGAATCATTAAATATTGGTATGACGTGATCAACGTTCGAAATTCGGCGCTTAAATCGTCTGAAGTAAATACATAGTAATTTTTAATTAGCAATATTTCATGAGTAATATATATTTTTATTTGCAATTACGATGGAAACAACTAAATAAAATGTAAAAAAAAAACTAACTGTAGAAGTATTTCCTATTGAGGTGGTAAGCTCGAGCTGCAGTTGATGTTACGAGATTGTCATTATTTATCAGATTTATTTACCGACGTTTTTCAATACAATTGTAAGTAATTAGATTAAATAACAAGATTGTAACACATTGATTATTGTGTGTAACACACAATATGCTATGCAAGGTTGATTTTAAGTAATTATTGTTTAGAACGCACGAAAATTTGTGGACATGCAGCCTATATTATAACGTAGACGGTACTTAATTTTTGACTGTAAGTCATTTTGCTATAGAAAATGTGAACGATAAAATTATGATTTTTACTTTAAAGAAAAAGATTTGAAAAATGTTATGCTTCAATAACATAAACATTCTTTCAAAAAAAAAGTTGTCATTTTAATCTGTAACCGTAATAAAAAAAAGATAATAATATTTGGAAAATTAATTCAGTCTCTGTCAGTTTTCGTCAATACTTGCTTCAATAAAATACTTTATATAATATTATGATAATTGAAATCTGCACAATTAAATTAATTGAGTCTCCAGACCCTAAGAAGTGATTATGTTAACAATTTTGAGTTAGTCATTTATAATTTCCTAATATTGTATACAATAAATAATGTATAATTTTATGTAGGTCTGTATGTTATAGTTAATAATTTCTTTATTTTAAATTTAAATTAAAAATTCATTGTACCCAATAATACTTTAATTAATCTAAGAAACCGAATGTCATGATTATTTTATGTTAGTGAGATTGGGACATAGGTAAATTAATGTCAGTATTATTTATTTAGATATTTAAATTAACAAATGTAGGCACTGAATATTCTTAAGTAAGTGCATGTAGGCTAGGCCTATGTGAAATAAAGTATTTGAAAAATATTGTACATTATATATGTAAAATAAATTATAATTTTGTTACTCATAAAGGCGAAATAGTGGTTACTTAACATGTACCTAAATATATATTCCATATTTTGTAGTTTTTGTATAATGATGTATTTTAGTAAGATTAAGCCGTAGGTAACTAAGAGTCAATATCATTTAGACATTGTAAAACACCAATATACAGAGAATTGATAAGTAAGTGAAACCCTATATGAAGTGTAAAACTAGGTATTTGAAAAGTATTGTTTTAAATATAAATTATAGTTTTGTTAATCATAAAGGTGGCATAATAGTTAGTTAACATGTAAGAATAAATACTATCTTTTGTATAGTTTTTGTGCAATATTTTTATAGGTACTAAAACGCCTAGTTGAGTGGTCGTAGAATTTTTACTTTGATGAGAGTTTAATTATTGTGCACCAGGAGGTTGCACAAGAGTGGATGGCCGAATGTCATGATTCAATTACACGACTGCTCAAAAAAAGGCATAATTTTATATTCTGTGGTAATCGTATGAATATTTTTGATTATCTGTGACCATGTCTACCGCCATTTTAAGAGAACAAATAAACCTTACATCTTATTGGTCAATAAAATTCCCGCTCATTTTTCTCAACCAATGAGAACGTCTCTAGTAAAAACCAATGAAAAATCTAGTAGGCTATGGCAGAAGGATTATGGAATTGTTTTGATGAGGACAGAAGCAAAAACTATATAATTGATATTGTACTGATATGAATAAAAAACTATGTAAAGTACTCATTGCATCGTAATACAAGAAACAAGGCATATGTATGTCAAAGTTTAAGCGATAAGAAGTTTAATGTAATACGCTAGTACTTGTAATAAGGAAAATAAAGTGTATACTATGAAGTCTGGATTTCATTCACAAAAAATGCTTCACCGTAATTGATATGTGCGCCACAAAAACGCGACTACATATTTTTTTTTATCAAATTCTTCTTAATATTTTAACTATAACTCGAAAACATAATTTAGACTTTTTCTTATAAGTTGAAAATTTTAAAGTTTAAGGTGCGAACAATGTTTAGTAGGTCACAAAGGAAAGTACCTATGTCGGAAATAAAAGCCAAAGCTGCAATTAGGAACTCCCAGTGCACTAGCGCAAAATTCAGTGGTATTAGGCACTAAGTCCCACTTTTATAATGAGAAGGCTCGTTACGAAAGCCTTTTGGGAAACGCTATTTAATTACTTAGTGTTCCGTATTCTGGCATTAATAATGTCCGGAAATAAACTGTTTGATGCCGCATATCTCTTTATTTTCAAAAAAAAATAGTGCTGCAGTGCTATTCTACAAAATGTCCATCTCTGAAACAGCTGCCAGACAGCTGCCAAGCCGAAGATGGCATGCAAAATTGTACCTACTCTATTACAACTGACAAATTCATAGATGCAGATATGTACGCTCGTCGCTACTTTAAGTATTTTTGCAGAATAGCACGACAGTAGCCAATCGATATAATTTAATTATTTAATTAAGTTTTTTTAATCAGTTTTTGGTTTAAAAATGTTCCAACTCCGAGCTTCGACTGTTCTTTTTCTGGACAGAGTATAATATTATGAACAATGCAGCCAAAGATGTTTACTATGAAGGGCGCTTTGACCGAATTCTCCAACAAGCTAAAGCCAATTCAGTAATAATAATAATCTGCTCATAGATTGTGTAACAAAAACGTATTCATCGCTATCGCAATCGTTTACTAATTCTGCCCGCCGATTGGTTCCCTGATTTACGCCAGCCAATCGGGAGGCAGAATTCGCTAACGATTACGATAGCGATGAATACGTTTTTCTTACACAATCAGAGCCCTGGCCCCTAAGTTAGAACCAAACCCGGGGACCCCCTACTTTTACTGTGCATGGAAATTCTATATATTTTTTATTATGTTGAAATTTGTAGTGTTTATATTAATTAGATTCCAATGAATACTAGTATATTAAATACCTACAACGCAAAATATTGATGAGTACACAAAGCACATAACCTCGGATGAAGTTGGATAAAATTAATATTTTAATGGGTAGTAGATACTCATTATTATTAAAGAAATTTTTAAGGCTTAGTTACTAATGAAGCTGATTAACAATAAAGAAATAGAAAAACATTATTTTTGTCGAAGAAATTCGTAAACTTTTTCAGCGAAGTGGAAAATTTCTACAGCGGTCTGCTAATTTAGCTGTTTATTAGAAAAATCACAGATATGAATAATGACCGGAAAAGAAAAGCCATAATTTAAAAGATAAAAAATATTAAAATCTATGATTTTTATGTCGGTTTATTTTTAATTTCAAAGAACTACTTGTTTCAGCTTTGCGGTGATAGATCAGTTCACTCCTATGAGGTAACATCAGGCACTTTTTTCACCGTACAGATAATCTAGCTAAGACAAATTTTCAGGCTCAAACTTTTCTAATATAACTGCATTAGAAAAACTATTGAACACTAAAATCTTCAAATTACAAGATTGAAAAGTTGTGAAACAGTGATAAAACCCATTGGTTCATTATTCTCAGTGCCTTTTGTCATTAGTTCGGGTATGTGGCTTTGTTGAAAGATTCTCAAAGGTATGAAGCCCACCAATCTGCATTTGGCCGGCGTGGTAGCGAACCTTTTATCATTTAAAAAGGAGACTGGCCGTGTCCAATACTGAACATAATAAGGCTTTACATAAGGCTTTGATAAGTCTTATGTAAAGTCTTTTAAAAACTTAACAAAAATCATCGTGCTATCTGTCGACACAATTAATCAATCAAAGCCTGGATGGGTATATACCTTGCTGCTCCTTGAGAAATACTTTTACGAATAAGTTTCCCTCATTATCTTCATCAGGTGTTGCTGTTGCTGTTGAAGAGTTCAACCGTAATACATTGAGACGAGAGATTAAACATAGTTCCTCTGCTGCTTGAACCGCGCAAATCTCGTTTCCCGCGAACCAACTACATGTGCTGAACCGATGTAGTTGAGCTTTGTTTACAACTGCTCTTGCAGACGCATTGCTCTGTATGAATTTTAATGAGGATTTCTCTACAACGCTTACGATTTTTAATGTTCTTAGCAATATTCATGTGATAGAAGATAGTAAAAAGTATATTATATTTAAAATTAAAAACACACTAAACTTAGTGCTTTTTCAAGCCCGGAACTTCTCGCTTAGATCCAACAGCAAGATATTGAATATTGTGATATGCTTTTGCTATTAGCTATTATTATCCTGATACTGTTGAAATTACACAATATTCGAATAATTTATTTATTTATTACTTACACCATTTATAATAATCATGAAAAACCAAATGTCATGTATTGGTCTACTAAATTTGGTCTTCTAATTTCAAAATTAAAGTCAGGTTAAAATGTTAATTTAAAAACAACACCTCACAGATGCTATATTATTATGATAGGACCGCTGGTTAACCAATAAAATAATGCCACATACTCGTTGGTAGTGGGAGGTATTTTCTGAATTATATATTTTTTAAATGACAATAATTGGAACAGCTTTTTTTTTCGTTTTCTTTCTTTCTCAATTACTTAACAAAAACAATAACTTGACAAAATTGGCACTGTAACATACAAACTTAAAAATACAGTTAGGTTGGAACAAAGCAGCCCCCTGATTGCGTAAGAAAAACGTACTCATCGTTATCGTAATCGCTAGCGAATTCTACCCGCTGATTGGATTCCTGATTTGAGTCAGCCAATTGCGGCGCGGTACGTTTTTCTTACGCAATCAGGGGGCTGATCTATACATTACATGAAAGGTGTGACGCTGGCTTCAAGCGGCGCAAGATCTTGTCTAGGTGATCCCTTCAACAGTGGGCTTTCACCGTTCTACACATAGATGACCAAATTTTTAATCTGGGCGAGAAATCTACAAAATATGCATTGTAGCCCAGACATGAGATTAACATTGTTTTAGCAAGTACTTGAACCAAAAACTTCCTTTCCTGTGAGCCGACTACAAACCCCTGCTTTGTTTACAACTCCTCTTACAAACGCAACGAGTCGTATAAATTTTAATGAGGCCATCCCTACAACGCTGTGTATTTTTTTATCTATATTTTTTTTCATTAGCAAACATTATCTTCCGCCTTGTGGAACAGAGGAACCTATTCGTAGTAATTTCGTGGGAAATGAAGATAAAATAATATCATCATATCCTTGGTTTATTACAATGTAGAGAAATCTTTATAGCGGATACCTACAATATTATACTAAACAAATATTACGCTGAGTATTTTATTTCTTTTTCCCAAAATATTATTTTCTGTGTAGACTATTTGTAGAATTGAGAAGATATTCTTATAAGCCATACATTAGTATACGATATACATTGTAATGATGGTACTATATTTCACCGAAAATCGACTTGACTATTGGCTCTATGGCTCCATACTTGTAGAGAAGGCAGTCGAAGCCGTCGAGACCTTAGGTTACGTACTTTGAGGAGGTTCCTCATTCTGGAGTCATGGTCGTAGTTGGTTAGGGCCCTAAAAGCCTCTACCTATAGAAGTAAAAAAAAAGGAATGAAAAAATATGTTCCTTAAAAATGTATCAAAAATAAGTGAAACAAAAAAAGGCTTAACAATAAAGAAAGTTATCTTTCTTTATTTTTAAGCCTTAGTAAAAAGTAGAAAAAAGTAAAAAGTTAAAGGAACCCTTTTAAGAACAATATGTGGAAAGAGCTTCTATTTAGATAGTGTGATGTGTGGCGGAAACATCACAAAAAGGCGTATTGGAACAATAGAATTGTACCTATTTACTTATAGAGCGTTAGCCTACCGATAACATAAAGCAATTTTGGGAGAAATAGGCTTAAAGAAAAAGGTTTTCCCTTAAGCTTATTCTTTGTTATCTATTATTTTATATGTTTTGTTCTCTTACTGCGTTGTGATTGTACAACTTGGTGCGTGAGTGTATCTAGTTAAGTAGTGTAAAAATAGTGAAAAATAATAAAATTCATAATCATGATTATATATTGTAAAGACGTTTACCTAGTATAAGTAGTAGTATAGTTAAAAAAAGCAAGGTTAATAGTCATCACGGATTTTATAACCTCGCCAGGTATTCAAGTACTTTTATTAAACACATTTTTGGAATTGAAACGTTTCGAAACGTTTGGCGGTAAACATCAAACAAAGGGCATATTGGGCCAACAGAATTTTATTAACGCTGAAGTATTGGCGCGTTATCCCATAGATAAAATAAAACGATTCGGAACGAATAAGGTAAAAAGGATTTTTTCAACAAGCCTATTTCACTCTAAAGGTAGGTTTCCCTATAAGGTAATAACTTATATTATAAAAAGAAATTGCAAAAAAATATGTTTAATGTTTCTTAGTTATTCTAAAAAGATATATTTAGAATAGAAAAATTGTTTTAAAATAGTAAATTTTTTGAATGCCTTGGGTACCTAAAGGTAAAATATTTAGATAATACATGTTTACAAAAAAGCACCCTTTCTATTATTATATTATAAAAAAAATATATTTCTATTAGTAAAAAAGAAAAAGAATCAATAACGATCAATCAAGCAGCAGAGGTTCACTGGAAAAAAACTGGCGTCGAGTCAAGTGGCGTTTAGGTTAAAAATGTGCCTGGAAAAACTCGAGAGGAAGTAAATTGTGAGGAAAATTAGCATCGTCACATCCGTTTTGTGTTTCTTTACGACCTTTTCAGCCAGGAAAAGTCTCTTTTTAAAGTGGAAAGAACTTTGCTATCTTAAACCTAAATTATTAATACTCTCCCTGCAGGAATCTTACGAAAATTCAGAAACATTTTAGTAGGTACTTGAGAGTTGAGAGCAAAGTCACCTGAAGTTAAGTGACGACTGACAACAAAGTTATGGATGGATTTATGCTCACGTATCAGTAAAATACAAATTAAGGGTTATAATTTTTATTTTTAATTTATTATATAAATTGTATTGTAATAGTTGCTTAATACATAATACACACTTTAGTTAAGTACCATAATAACATATCGCTTAAATACCCCTTAAATCACTTGCTTATCTCTCCATGCCATCAAGGTATATAGTAATCACAGCCGGTAGCAGTACGAACCACCTGATAATTCTAAACTAACCTATGCTAGAAATGCCACTTAAAATCCATTAAAATCACTACAAAATTAAATCAACATAGGTCAATATGCTCTTTTCTGAAAGGAGGAGAAATAATAAAAAGCCTTCAAATACCCATCCAACCGTCACGTCACCTTTTTTATCATCACCACCTCCAGTGCTCAAGAATGTTTTTAGTGTTCCGTAATAAACAAGAAACCATTATTGTTTTGCTATATCCGTTCGTAATTTGATATCGGTTGGTACTCGTATAAGTATTAATAACGCCATCAGAGTAAGTGAAATATATTTTTTATAATTAAAAAAAAACATTTCCACTTTACATGTAAAAATAATATGTACTCCTCAACATATTAGTGTATAGTTTCTTTATATATCCTAGAATAATATAAAGAATTTTATAAGAATATTATGATTATGATATAGATATACTCAGTATGGTTCACAAGTTAGGGATTCATATTTATATTGTATTTGTGATTGATTTTATTATCCTCCTGTTCGTTTGATTTAGTTTATAGGTTTCACAAATAAAATAAAAGCACTGTCCTAAGCCAGCAATAGTAAATAATAATTATTGTGACATGCAACTACGGAATCCTCCACTGCACTCGCACTTGGCCGGTTTATATTAAGATATGAATATATCATATTTTATAAAGAATACAAGTGACAAAGACGTTGATTGAAGTCTTTTAATGGTTCGGTTTTGCATTATACTCGGGAAAGCTTACTAACAAGCTATAAATCAGTTCTATTATGCGAAAACCATTCAGTGCCCCAACAAAAGCAGCATTATGTTAAACGCCATATCAATAACGGGGCTTTATAATCGACTAGCACCTCGCCACGACTTCGCACGGTTAACACTAATATCATAAGTGCTAAATTAAACTATGCTAATATTGCACACTGATTTAGTTACGTAAAAGTTTTCTGCTTTAATTTTTTAAAATGGTTTCACCCATGCCACAGTAATTGAGAACTGACGGCTGATTTTTCTCGAATTAATTTTGCAAATTCCCTGCACATTCGTTTCTAAGATTAGCACGAAGAAGAAAAATTAACGGATGGAGACTGTAAATTATGATGTACCTACGCCTAAATAAATAGATAATCGAATAAACGGGAAATGTATCATGGCGCCCCTAAAATATATGGCGCAATATGTCAACGTCACCAAAATACGACGAAGATAGCAAGAGTCATTTATCAGGAAGAAATTTATGAATCGGTTACCTTTCTTATAAACCGTGTAAATGCGTAAACTGGTATACTCAAATATCTCATTATTAAGAATATTTAAAAGATACTTGTAAGAAGCATAGAAAATAATTTAACAATAAATAAAATATTCCATATGTCTTTAATCCGTAGTTGGAGTGGTTATGAATAAAACTTCATATAATTCTTATATTAAGTAGCTATCATATAATTTTATACCAGTAAAAAGTAATTGCGTTTCCATTTTAAAACACCTAACTACATTTCTTGAAATGAGAATAGGTAGTTAATAGTTTTTAAGTACTATAACCACTCAACGATTGGTATGACTTAAAAATAAAATGAACACCACATTGTAATTATAAAGATTACCTTTTTTTTTAACAATTCAATTTCCATTACAGTAACTTCGGTACTTTCTTTTCTAACTAAGTATATATAGAAAAAATTTCAGTTAATATTTTATAAACCAAAACACAAGTAACGAAAGTAACGATTTTACATTGATTAAGACTTTCATTGAAATCGTTTTGGAAAAATGTTTTCACAATGCAAAAAACGTGGACTGGAAATCTGCAGTGTATAAAATCCCAGCTGTAATAATGTTGAAACATAAATTGGTATTCCAAAGTTAATCCCAAATTAATTTCACGCCGTAATTAAAACTTTGCGCCCTCCAAATTGTATGGCGTCACTGGTGAACGCTATGAAATCTAACACAATGTTTGTAGCTGTACAGTGTACTGGTTTGCTTATATTGATTGAAACATTTTTTGACTTACTGAAACGAAGTCTGCTTACCCACGATGCCTCCCATATATTCGTAATACCAAAATCATTTGTAATTCGTGCAAATTTCGATCATGTTTTGGTGTTATTCGGGTTCATATATGTGGGTTATTTGAGGCGAAACACTCTTTTAATACAACCTTTTAATTAATTATAAGCAAAACAACATAGCACTGTTACATCTTCTTTTCTTACAACCCAACCACAGACTACTCAACAATGTTAACCCGCTAACAATTTCAAATTCTACCAAAAGAATAAAACATTCTACCAAAACTACCATTTTACAATAATTATTCCACACGGCCGTCCTGGACTATTCATCTGTCCCAGATGAATCTTCTGGTTTCCATGGCTTCATCAGGTCAGCGGAGGTGGTAGTGTTAATAGGGCCTTCGCTGATACCAACCTTCTTCACGTTGTAACGATCATTTCTACTGGCTTTTACAACCTCATAGGGGCCTAAATATTTCGGAAACAGCTTACTTCCCTGAGAGAATTGTGTCTTTTTTATGGCTACCAAGTCTCCAACATTGTAGGTGACTGCTGGTTTTCGCTTCTTATTATAATTTTTGACATTTTCGTCTTGTATTTTCTGGATACATTCTTTAGCGCTTTTCCTCATTTGTTCTCTTTTTTCATTAAAATTCTGTATGTTTTCTTCTTCGATTAATTTTTGTAGTTCATCGTCTTTATCCCTCATCTTTGTACCAAAAAGCAATTCAAACGGCGTCATCCCAATACTTCTTTGATATGTCCCATTTAGGCATCTTTGCACTTGGGATACACGGCGATACCACTTCGTCGGGTCATCAGCACTTAGTTTGCTCAGCACGGCGATAATGATTTGATGAATGCGCTCAACTTGGCCGTTGCCTCTTGGTTGTCCCGTCGTAATAGTGTAGTGTGTTATGTTTTCATCTTTGCAATATTCCTGAAAGCCGTTTGACGTGAAAGCGGCGTTTCGGTCTGAAATGATTCTCTCGGGAGCACCAAAAGTTTGTTGTTGCAGTCTTAGTTTTTCTAGCGTCTCTTCAGTGGTTAAAGTCTTGACAGGGTAAATCCATGTAAATTTCGTATACGCATCCACGACAGTTAGGATGTACTTGTAATTCTTGTGAGTCGAAGTCATTGGTCCTAGATGATCGACATGGTATGTCGATAGTGGGACATCACCTTTATCAATAGGGTGTAAAAACCCTTCTTTTTTACCTCTTTTATGCGATATAAGAATGCATTCAACACAATTGTTTATGACTTTTCTTATCTTATCTTTTAAATTTTCTATAAAATATTCTCTATTTATCAATTCTTCACTTTTCAAGATTCCAAAATGTCCCTTTTCATGATTTTTTCTAATTATCTCATATTGCATTTTCTTTGGCACAACAATTAAATTATTTCCATCTTTCTTTTTGTATAATATGTCATTTATTATGACAAAATCTTGGTAATTTTCGGTTTCTAAAATTTTCTTTATCAGTCTTATATGGTCATCTTCATTCTGTGCTTTCTTTATACGCGCTGAAGTTTCAGTAAGTATCATACAAATAGGATATCTGCTTAAGGCGTCAGCGTGTTTCATTCGTGTTCCTGGTCTGTGTTCAATTTTGTAGTCGTATTCTTCTAAAAGCAGGGCCCAGCGAGCAACTCTTGGTGGTAAATCCTTTTTCTGTAGCGTCATGGTCAGAGCGGAGCAATCAGTAACTATCTTGAAATGTATCCCTAGGAGGTAGACTCGGAATTTCTTTATAGCAGCAACAATAGCTAAGATTTCCAAGTAATAGCTATGGTATTTTTTCTCAGCTGGAGTAGTCTTTTTACTCATATAGTGTACGGGATGAAACTCATTATTTTTGGGGCTTCTCTGAAGAATAACTGCTCCGTATCCGTCTATACTTGCGTCCGTATGAAGTTCTGTCTCTAAACTTGGATTGAATATTCTTAAAACTGGTGAAGTACATAATATTTGTTTCAACTCTATAAAAGCTTTCTCACATCTATCATCAAAATTAAATTCAACGTCCTTTTTTAATAAGTCAGTCATCGGTTTCGCTATAAGAGAATAGTTTTTTATAAACTTTCTGAAATAGCCTGTAAGTCCAAGGAAAGATTGAACGGCTTTTACATTGTTTGGCTTCTTAAAATTCGCTACAGCTTTAATCTTTTCTGGAGACGGTCGTATTTCGTTATCACAAATAATGTAACCAAGGTATTGAATTTGTTTTTTCAGAAAATGACATTTCTTCCAATTAAATTCTAAACCGAATTCTTCACCTCTTTTAAGTACTTTTTCTAATTTGCTAATTCCTTCCTCTTCTGTTAGCGAAGGTATGATTAAATCGTCGAGATATACCAACAGAGTTCCATCAGTAATTAGGTCACTGAAGATATCATTAATGAATCTTTGGAATACAGAAGGCGCTGTACACAAGCCGAAAGGCATTCTTTGAAATTCGTACTGGCCTTGCGGCGTTACGAATGAGGTATACTTTTGACTATCTTTGTGTACTTTTACGTGTAGAAAACCGTTTTTCAGATCAAGAGACGTGAATATCTTAGCCTCCTTCAACTTGTCTATTTGATCTTCAATTATGGGTAGAGGAAATCTTTCTTTAATAACTTTCTTGTTTAGTCTTCGATAATCTATACACAACCTTCGTGAGCCATCTTTCTTGTTAGCCAGAACTACAGGAGACGCAAAATCGGATTTGCTAAGTTTAATAATTCCTTTATCTAGCCAATCTTTTATTTGCGTATTTACTGCATTAATTTCCAATGGTGACAGACGTCGAGGATTTTGGTGGACGGGGTCTTCATCGGTAAGTATTATTTTCAGTTCAACATTACTTTCTTTCTTCTTTTCATCAGGCTTATACTTTTTACACATCTCGTGAATCTTTTCTGCGTATTTAGAATCTTCTATATCATATTTTTGATCACTGTCTTTCTCTTCCATTAAAAGTGTGAGGTGATTAATTTTTTCTATGAAAATGCCATCAGGAGTGAAGCATACTTCGAAATCTTTTAAGATAGGGTTTCCAATCAATATAGCTACAGGTATCTCGCTGTCCTTGACGACATGGAACTTAACATCTGTATAGTAATTATCAATTTGTACATTGGCTGTAAACATGCCTTCAGTTTGAACCTTTTTTTCTGCTATTCCTGTAATACACGTTGATTCTTTTGAAAAATTCTCAATACCTTCTTTAATCTTCTCAAATACCGATTTTGTGACCAGGTTGAGGTCACTTCCGGTATCAATGAGTGTAATAAAGTCCTCTCCATTAATCTTTATCTTCTTGTAAGGTACTTCTTCTTTTCCATTTTCGTTCTGAATATTTAGCGTTTTCTTAGGTTCGCTTGTACATTCGGTCGATTTATGGCCAAAATCATTGCATTTAAAACATTTAATTCCCTTTGGACAGGTGGGTGACTGGTGATTTACGTCCCCACATTTGAAACACCTCTTCGTCTTGCGGGTTGGATGTCCGGAAGATTGGACAGATGGTTTGTTGGGTATCTTCTTTTTAAAATCACTGTAAATGTCTAATTTTTTCCTAAAATCCTTTAAGTCTGTAGAACCGTATAAAATTATTTTATTGTTTTCTAAATCTCGGATGCCATCGATGACATACTCAATCAGTGCAGCATCTTCAACCTTGCCGTGAAGTGCCAATTCTTTCATAGCTAGGAAATACTGTTGATAGGTTTCATCGTTCTTCATTTTACGCGATGCAAGCTTCTTGTGTATGATTGCGCTATTGATCTTGGGGCCAAATTCTTCTTTGAGTGCTTTCTTTAAGGTCGCGTAGTCCTTAACTCTTCCCATAGAACGTAAAAACAGTTTGGCAGTTCCGTCTAAAAGTCTCTTTGCGTAAATAAGCTTCTCAACTTTTGTCCACTTCATAATTTGGGCAGTGTCTTCAAATTCATCGATAAATGTCTCAATAGGATAGGTGTCATCTCCGGTAAAAATGTGCATCGACTTCTCTAAATCCTTAAATGAAATCTGTACATCTAAGTCTTGCTCTTCATCTTCACTTTCCTTTTCATCTTTTTTCGGCGGCATCGTGGTATTCAAACTTGTATTAACTCTCAAATTCTTCGAATTACGCCTCTTAGTTTTGGTGCAAAATGATGGTTTATTTGGACTCATTTAATCTTTAGTCTTCAAAATAAATCTTTAATAAATCCAAATTCCAAAGCTACCATTTAGAAGAATTTTTCTTGAGCTGGCAACATTTTCTACCACGACGTTTGGTGAAGTCGGTAAAACAGTCTGTAATGCATACTTCGTCTATGGTCCGCTCACGGTCGGTTCAAGGTCGATTCCAACCATATTACGATCTTGTTTTTATGACTTGCGATTTTGCTAATTTACTTGCAGTCTTCGTCTCACCTCGAACCCTGTGTAATCCCGGACGAGCCCCCAAAAAGTTGTGGGTTATTTGAGGCGAAACACTCTTTTAATACAACCTTTTAATTAATTATAAGCAAAACAACATAGCACTGTTACATCTTCTTTTCTTACAACCCAACCACAGACTACTCAACAATGTTAACCCGCTAACAATTTCAAATTCTACCAAAAGAATAAAACATTCTACCAAAACTACCATTTTACAATAATTATTCCACATATATAGTAATAATCTATGCTCCTGGCCATATCTGGTTCCGAAATACTTTTGTTAAACGAAATTGTAAACGAATTTAGTTTTGCTTATTTTAATGTCAAAGAGGATGTTTTCTGCTTATTTGTTTTGTAATAAAAACAACACTATCTCACATCGCATTAGTTCAGGAGCACAGTTTTTACTGTCCAGCTAAAGAAAAACACCAGTTAATAAATAAAGTTACAAGTTTTCAGTCATAATTTTTGGTTTTACGGATCTCGACCAAAGTTATAAAAATTTTGATCAAAATTGATTATTATTCTTATTTAAAAAAAAATATTTTCTTGCTCATTTCTTTAATACAATTTGTACTTTAAAAAACGAAAATAAAGTCAAGAACTCAACCTTTAAACATAAGCACTTTGAACATAAAACCGGAAAAATTGAAAAACATTGTATGAGTTTCGTTCTTTCATCCAATTATTTTCCCGTCATGGTCGAAATTAATGAATAATATTGTTTTTTTTTTATCTCGATGGTCTATCAAAAATTTAAAAATTACTCACCAATATTGAATGTCGCTATAGACATCAACAAAACAACGCCTCTTACAGACATGTCGAGGATTTTTCTGTAACAAAAGAAGGAAATATGTTTATTGAGATAGGATGTGTAACACAAGCAATTTATAGTCATCTGGGACAGTTCAAATATCAAATATTATTGTGCCCATGAACCTTGAATTTTTACCTACTATTTTTACGTAGGTAAAACTTTTTTATGGGAGTGTAATTTACAAACAAAATCGTTTTAAATTTATGTTTTGAAAGGTCATTAATAATTAGAGTTTTTATTGACGAAATATCACATTAAACTCCCCCGCTCTATTTGTGCTTTCAACGTTTTGCTTCCATAGACTTCTAAGCTTTAGTTGCGATTACTATAAAAGACTCTATATTCAAATCACTTCATCAATAGACTATCCCTCTACATTCACTGTATAACGAGTACGTAACTAGACAGTCCAATTCTCGCATCCAAACCGCAACCGCAAAATCCGTGTCTGTGTTTGGTACACTGAATGCACTCGCATTTTATTGTGACAATAATTAACACAGCTTTATCGAGCCTTCGAAAAGATAATAATATTATTAAGACCATTACAAGTATTTCACTATAATATTAATATTTTTGTATTACTCGAGGCTTCTGTATTTAAGGATTAAAAATTTTTTCATCACCAATTTCAACGTTATTTTTATAATCGATCAGCGAAATAAACGCTACTCTGATGAGAGTTGTATTATATTAATTAATAATGCAATTTGGTACTTAAATATCTTTAACGCAAACCTGGGTTTAATACATTTACCTATCTGAAAGAACATCAGCTTATTTTTCAGTCTTACTTTAAAATATTAATAGGAAACTGTTAGTATAGATAATAGTAAAATTAATTACTCCTCACAATATTCATAGCAACAAATCAAAACAAACGATAAACTTTGTCATCAAGTAAAGCTCTTTCAAAAATATGGATTAAAGATACCATTTTAAGTTGCGTAATATCGGGATAATCCTACAAAGAGGCATTCCAGTACGAAAATGCGAAAAGTCGTAAACAAACATCTCGAGGGAGACTTAAAAACGGATCTTAAAACGTTAAGATGCACTCAACATGAGATCGCTTTGAGGTGAGGCGACACGGATGATGCTGTGGGACGTAGCGCTAAGGTGTTATCATGTTATGTACATAGTATTTTAGATTGTACAGCATTTAATGAAAATATGATCGGTATAACAAGCCACCCAACAAACTGTTAGACTCCTCTTGCAGGGTCCGTTTGTTGGTTTGGGTAAGAATTACCGTTGTAACTATTATATAAGAACTACCGTAAAGCAAGTAGTATAAAGCCGATGAAATTACTGCGCAAAATGAGAACAAAAAAGATGATTCAAGGACTCATGGTGATGAGCTCAGTACAGTGATGAGTGAGTACTATGATGCAGAAATGCCAATATATTACCAGCTGTTGAATGTATTGTCTGTGTTATTTTCGTATAGATAAAACAAAAAAATAAACACAAGCTATAACTTAACTTGCGTAACCAACATAGTTAATCGATTGTGAAGCTGAATAGACTCAATCCAGGACGTTGAGGTTGCAAGCTGCAGGCATTGTCAGTTAATTAGACGGACAACATAGAGGATATACATAACTGTGAAAAGTGCGAAAATGATGTTGTGATCCCTATTGAGGAAGCCCATCTCCAGCCGTGGCTTCTGAGGTAAAGGTGGCGAAATCAAGCTTGAAAACTACTGCACATCATGTGTAGACAAAATTATCTTGTCGTTTTTGCCCTTATTGTTTTGAGTTGTGCAATAAAATATACCAAGAACGAAAATCATACTACTTTGTTCGTGAAACAAATTCGTCAAATTGATCCCTCGATTCTCATCACGACAAAGTAGAGGACATAAAACTATGATACAAAACGGAAAAAGTAGATCCGAATGGGTACATCAAAAATGGGTCAACTTTTACGATACAGTTTATGAATTTTGTGTTTTATTAGAAAAAGTATCAGAATATATTTTCATCTTTTGGAAAAAACTTGTGAACTTGTTTTGGGAATAAAACTGAATTATTGTTTAATTTTTTTAGCCAGGTATTCAAGAAATTATTTTAAATCGATCTTATAATAAGTCACAAATGTCTATTTCTAACGAAATCTCGTTCTTTTTTTTATATCTTCTATTCTACTTTGTGTGTGGTGTGTGTGGGCAAATCTTTGGAATGAACTTTAAATCGTTTTTGCCTTGTGTACTTGTCGATTAGTGAGCATGAACTTTTATTTATTAATACTGATTGAATGGTCTTACCTATGCTTAAAATAATACTATACTTACTTACTGTAAAGCTTGTTTACAAAACAAACACAAATAATGAGTATAATATATCGATTTTGGTAAATCTATTCACTAATCTTTAATTAGCTGCTTTACTTCAAAACGGAAATACGTTACACAGAAATGTTTTTTGATAAAGAGTGAGCACTTGAACCTTTTTTTAAAAAGGAACATTCAGACTGGAACCAATTTAGTAATGGCCATTTCTTTAATTGGCTACATTTGAAATCGGACACGATACCCCTTATATGTGAGGCGTGCTAATTTCAATTTGTCGTTTAACTTGTATGTTAAAGTTACTTTCGAGTGGCTGTAATCACTCCGTAAGCACAAAATTAGTTTAGTTCGTAGGTCTGCATATACGATTTAAAACAAGTAATATTAAACACCTGTACTTCCATTGACCAAAGAACTTTTATATTTTGTTATCTTAGTAAGGACGTCTTCCTTACCTTGTATTATTATATCTTTACCTTAAACTTTGTACTTTGTACCTTGTACATAAAGTACAGGCATAAACGTTTTATAAGTATATGTCCAGTACTTATAACTGCACATAACAAAGTTTCGGTACTTGAAAAATATCGACCCTCAGAAGGAGTGCATCATCGTACTAAGAATCTAGGCAGGTATGCACTCATGGCTCGAAATAGAAAGCATTCCCAATTTGTTTCACTTCCACACGAAGCTTTGATATCAGTGAAGCGAAGGGTGCAAGTTTGTTTCAGTTATTGGTACACAGAAACCCAATTACTTAGCTTCAAAGACTGATAAATTGCAGCCTGGAAATACCTGTTGGAATTTTTGAATTCAGGAGCTTCTGTATGTCAGTCGATAAAGAAGAAAAGTGCCACGAGATTCAATTTCACAAAAAATAAGGCTTGTTCATTTGTTAGGGCGACGTCATAAAGTATTTGAGCTGACTTAAAAAGTGGTGAGTTTTTTAACGGATTTTTAAGGATTATTCCTATACATGTGATTTTTAAAATAATACTGATATTGTATCCTATTGATATCATTCCTTGGCGAATGTCATTTCTGTAAATTTCAGTGTTTTTGACGACACCAGCAGCCTTAGCCACCTTACATAGCCAAGATCATATTAGAAACCTGTCGATTTCTCATTCTCGTCGGTGGCAACGAATATATAATATTACTAACGTAAAGAAGGGACATTCACACCCTCCCGTCAATGTATTACCCCAGAGCGGCGAGCGCGACGCGTCGGGTGGTACTCGTGGGCGCTGTCTCGCGAGTCCGTTATTGCAATAGGCTTGCCACAAATTCATAACTTTATAATCATAGGGCTACTGATTGTAATTGTAAATAAAAGCATACCTTTTTAGATGACAATTTTTTTATTAGTAAAATTTATGAAAAACCGGAGGATTAATAAAGTTTTCTCAGATTGTGCTTGACAAATGAAAAAATCATATAATATTATGGGCAAGGAACGGTAATAAATTATTTTTGCAGTGATTTTCATAAGTATTCCATTATAATATCCTATTGTTTAATGAATATGAATTATATGAAAGCTTGTGGGTTTGGATGTTTGTAACTCTTTCATGCCGCAACTAGGTAAGTACGTACTGTTAACTGTACCGATTTAGCTGCAAATTGGAATTAAGATATATTAACTTTCATTAACACATTACTATCTTTTTATCCGTAAAAATCCATAGTCCATACGGAATTTGTGAAACTCCAAAATTCAGGTCAGTGAAGCCGCGGAAAAAAGCTATGTACCTACTTATGAAAATAAATATATATTTCTGTTTAAATTTTATCCTTAGAAATTAATAAAATTATAGATAAACATGAAATATAATTAGTTTTCATGAAATAACTAAACAGAGTATTGCATTTGTACCGCAATTCTAATGTTTTACAGAGCTGCAAGTTGTCACCGTGGCATTGTGCATCGGTCGCGTCGTCGCCACGTACACGTCGAGTTTTGCCAACCCTAATGGGCTACGATGACATTTACTCACACATAGAAATGAATACTTATAGGGCCGGCATTTTAGTAGTAGTGTAGGTAGTTAAGTTATGTAATTTGTACTGCAGTCACGGGCCTGTCGGTGGTCTGCAAACACTGCGCTTTCCTATGCAGGGTTGCCATTCCAGTACTTTAGGTCCCTAACATCCATCGGTTGTATGTGTTCCACCCTTTATCACTTCAGCTTCTCGATACGTTGAGCTATTTCAAAGTTTTGGTGACTCTGGTTATTTAAATAGACACGTCTAAATAAACCTTAAATATATCGACACATATCTGCTCATAATATTATGGTCGTAAAAACTTCAAGGATCATGTACGCCATCAATCCTAGGCCGGCCAACGCTAATAAAGCGTAAATTCATAACACTGTGTAAGTGCTCGTAAAAACTGGGCCCCGTCATAAGTCTATCCGGTTTTATGCTTTGCCGTCCCGGCTTTACGTCTTTAACTTTGCCTCGCTATAACCATCGAGAAATCTTGTTGTTTATATGGTTGGGCTTTTATAAGAGAGGTTTGGCCTGCATGGCTCCAATCGGCTTATTATATCGAGTATGTATGTACTTATTTATACGGCCTTTTTTTGGGCGTTGGTGTCTTTTCAGAATGAGAAAGGTGTTGCTATCCGCCACTGCGTTAACCCAGTACGGGTTGTACCCAGTTTCCACCAATGCGGTACGGAGCGGAGTGTTTGAATAACTAATCAGATTTTGACATTTCGACATCTCCTCTCCCCTCAGTTTCGGAGATGTCAAAATGACGAAATCTGATTGGTTACTCGAACACAGCTCCACTCCGCTCCGCTTTGGTGGAAACCTGGCCTTATTCTTTGATTAGATGGCAGTCTGAACCACTAGGCTGTCATGGTTAAATCCATCTGAATTATTACTCCAATTCAGTTAATATTTAAGTAAAAATACCACAGAATACCTGAAAACTGAAATTCAACACACGAATGCATTCTGCGAGATTGCACTTTTCCCTTATACTTTAAACTTTCAGCTTTCTCTGCTCACTGCTTGAGATCCTTTTATAGAATACAGCTAAGTGCTTTTCTTAATTTTTTTACTTACTGCATACATTCTTGACGGCAATTTCACTGATTCGAAATAGAAAACTATTCACAATTAGCAGGACAGATTAATTTGTCTTGCTGTCCTACTAATTATGAATTTCTTTAAATAACGCCTGCTTACATTTAATAATTCATCATCGTCAGCCCATATACAGTCCACTGCTGGACCTAAGGCCTTTCCATTCGGACGTCATCCGCTTCTACTTTTAGTATGCTGTAGCCACTGACTTCCCGCTGCCCTAACGATGTCATCTCGCCATCGTGCAGGTGGTCGGCCGATGTTTCTTTGTGGTGGTCGCGGTTGCCAGTCCAGTATCGCCCTGCTTCAACGTCCGTCGTCCCTACGACCCACATGACCCGCCCAGTTCCACTTTATAAGCGCCACCCTTTTTGAATGTCAGTTAAGCCTGTTCTCTACCTGATCTCTATATTGGGGACCCTGTCTAGTAAACACAGGGCTAAGATTACTCTTTCCATCGCGCGTTGTGCAACTTGGAGCTGAAGCGAAACTTTTTTTGTAAGGGTCCAAGTCTCTGCACCATAAGTCATAGTGGGGAGGACACAGTGTTCGAACACTTTACGCTTCAGGCAAACTGGAATATCTCCTTTAAAGACATGAGACAGCTTTCCAAAGGCCGCCCATCCGAGCTGAATGCGTCTGCTAACCTCTTTCTCCTGTCCTTCCTTGCTTAGGGTTATTGTTTGCCCCAGATAGACATACTCGAGAACACCTTTTACCTCCGAGCCGTGGACAGTAATGTGTGATATGATGTCCCTACAAATTACTTTGGTTTTATCTATAGGTATTCATTTTTAGACCCACGGTTGCGCACACTGAGTGAAGCTCTTTCATCATTCCCTGTAGCTGATCCACTGTAAGGTTTCCGCTGTAAGGACTATATCATCAGCGAATCTTAAGTGGGACAGCATTTTTCCGTTGATGTTAATGCCTTTTGAGGACTAGTCTAATAGGCGGAAGATACTTATTCTCAAATTAATTATTATCCATAAATCATATTATGGCTGCAGCGCCAATAGATCTGAGCCAATTTAGAAATTATAAAATGTTTGCAATGCTGGGAGTCGAATCCATAAACGCCAGCTTAAATCAACAATGCAAAAGATCTTCTCTCATTAATTTTTCTTCTTTCTAGACATGGAAACAAAATGGCTAAAAAAAAAAATATAATCACAATCTCATGTATTTTTAGTCCATTTCAATTTTGGGCCTAAAAGTTTTGGTACAACGGTATTCGATTTCGCTGAAGCTGAAAAATACGCCCCGTCACATGGTATAGCCCTCTCGTAAGTGTAACATCAATTTGTTTGGAGCTTCGTATAAAAAACGCTCAAGCCAAATTGGCCCAGGGCTTAGAATGCCACATCCACATGAAATATTGCCAAGCGCTAGCAAGTTCGAATTCCAGGCACCTAACTTCACTCACTCATTCAGCGTGTGCTCTGGTATGGAAGAAATTTTCCTGGGAAAGTCCGTACGATTCCGGAGATAATGTGGGATGAATTTAACTGCTAACAGAGGAACACAATGCGGCGTCCATTAGGAAATGCTTTAATATTAAATCTTTCATGCTATTTCTTTGCGTTTACCATTTATTCGTCAGGTTCGGCGATCTATTCTTTGAATGAGGGTTCAGTGACAAGCCCACCGTGGTATCCAAATGTGGGTCGATAAGTTTCAGTCATCTTTTAGAATATTATGGAGAACTCCCACACAGGCAGGTTGCCTCAACATTATTTCCTTCAGCGCTTCACAAGATATTGTTTTTCTAATTGCAAAAAACGCAGATAGAGTTACCAAGGTTACTATCCTCGGGCCCTAAAAGTAAGGCCAACTATAGTTAACGGCGGCCTTATTTTAAGGATACGAGTCTCAGAAATATCTATGCAAAAAGTTAAATCACCAAGCTTACCTATAACACCATTAGTTACAAGAGTCTAAAGCGAACTCCTAAAACTCTTGGTTTCTGACGTGGGCAAGCGTATAACTTTACGTTTTGTAAATTTCTTAGTAGTTTTGGCTTAGTAGTTTTGGCCATCAAAAAGCTAAAAAAAATCATAATTTTTAAAATATTCTAATGTTCAATAATATAATTAAAATTAAATAAATAAGTTTTTAATCTGAATTGTTACTTTTAAATTCTCCGAAAATTTCGTCGGTGTTCAATGTTTGTCCTAAGAATCGGATAATAATTGAATAATATAGCAAGCGGTCGAGTTGAGCAAGATTGATTGAATACCCATCAATAACCACTTTCGAGTGATTAGTGGCTGCTGTGATATATTGTGTACCTAGAATTTGATAATAATCTTAACAGAATTATGGAATACTCGTATACGTTAGAATACTCGTATTAGACCAAAAATGACTCTTGTTTTTGCTTAGCATCGTTCTTGTCCGTAGTATACAGAGGAAAGTTAAGGCACAACGCAACGGAAACCTCAGTGTAAGCAGACCAAAACAGGTGGATGAAGGTCATCAAAAGCGTTGCAGAAAATCTTTAGCTTATGCGGCGCGAAATTTTGGTGTAGAAATTATTAAAGATGGCCTAAGTTTTCCAGTGGATGCCCAAGGGCTGAAACAACTGCTTAGGTAGAAGTTGTTTATCTTTAAACCCAGACTGCAATCTCACCCAAATGACGTTGCAACCGAATATCGTACTAGTCTGGAAAGCCTAAGTAAGACCTATCGGTTGCTATAATGATGTCCTCCATGACGTATCCGTCAATGACGACACCTTGGCTTGGCTACCATTATGGTATGGTATGGTAACTTTATTGCATATTAAGTGAAAACAAAGTAATGGATTACATGGTAAAGCTGCACTACTTTGAATAGTTGCAAACTTTCAACTATATAGCATGGCGGTACGGATGCCGGAAGGCTGGGTTGAGCAAGATTAATTGGGTAGTCATCAATAACCGCCATACGGCGATTAGTGGCCCATGTGAGGCCGATCTATTCATCTATGATGCTAATGATGTACCTACACAACTCTTCTTATTATAAATCTAAATAGGTGCTAGATTTTGCCCGTAGCTTAATTCACCCGTGTATATATCCCGCGTGATAATTCCGCTATATAAGCTAAACAGGCTTAAATTAGTTTTTTTTTTGTAGCGTACCTAATCGACTCACAATAGTAAATATACATTCATTTAAACATAAAACTTTTACATTTATAATATTATTGCAATTAAAAGATTTTTTTTAACTATAACATAATTTGCAGATTTCCACAAAGATGTTATTTATTACCTTAAGGCACGAGATTCAAGAGGTAGATATACTTTGATGCTCAAACCCTGTAATACTTTGGCATTTCTCTAGCTGTCGCTGCAAATTAATGAATGGAGAATCATAAAGTTTAGTTCATTTAATATCATAACAATTAGGTATCAGTTAAACATGGCTGGAGAATAATTATGAACGGTCGATATTTTAACACAAACTATTATAATTTTGGGTATGCAGATTTATATTATAACCGTTGTACAAAAAATGATAATCAATATAGCGTCTGGCACTGAAAAAACAAAGACCCTTAGCAAAGAGCCCAAAATCAATTACACTCTCCGTACTCCTCTACGCATAGATCCCGAATATAAGTTTTAAAACACGCACACAAAACATTTTTAATTCCAACAACAGCAAAAAGGCTCGCTCCCAAACAGTTGAGATTAATATCCGATATGCGTTTCCGTACGAATGAGTATTTTGTATGCAAAAACTATGCATGAACGCACTATTAATTTTTTTGAGTGTACGTACCGATGGTGCATATCGCGACGTCATTTGTTTAAAAGCGACTGGGATTTCCATATTTTTTTCGCTAATCTCAGATTTCATGGTGAATTGATTTTGTATTCTATTTTTTCCGGATTATGCGCACATATTTTATTTTCCGATGACATCGCAGATTAGGTAAATTATGAGATTTGATATTTTTATGTACGATTTATTTTTCTTACATCCTTTTGTGTTCTCTCTATGACTTCAACAATGCAATGTTTTACAATGCAAGTTAACAAAAAACATCATTAATTAATAATATTTTTTGTTAACTTTAAAGAAATATGTCCATGTTGTAACGCTTCTTCTTAAGAATAAATCTAAATATTTTTAATGCATCTGGAAATATTAATTTTTCGCCGACTCAGTTCTTCTCAGTTGTCAGCTCAGTTCACAGACATATTATGTAGACGGTTAGCATATAAATATATGACTATTCTTTATACTGACTACAGATTATATAATATCTGGGGATACACTTGAATAAATTCTAGAAACAGCGAGGTAAGGTAGATAGATATAATTTATATTTCAGTGAGTATTAAGACTAACAGCTCAGAGCTCAAGGAACCGCTTTAATTTCCGCTACAGGTCCTAGGAATGTGAAACTTAGTCTAAGCTCTTCTAAATAACAGAGATAGGTATTTATACCTAGAGCAACATTAATGTACCTAAATACTTTCTGTACTTTTACACAACTGAAATCCTTACTTCTCGTTATGAAAAAAGGATCTTGGTGACTTCGTTCGATTTTAATATTTCATATTAATAATTCATATTAAAATTCGTCGAGATGGCGCTTTCTATATGAAATTTTATAATAGTATGCAAAATCATGTCTATTCGTTTCTCTGACTACATGAATTCAGGAAAAATAAATTCAGATTTTTTATATTTTTATTCATTTTTTCCTTTTAGTAGTGCATTCATAAAATTAATAATGTAGTCTCCAATAGATATTGATATCTTGATTTATAAGTAGGAATTTCTAGTTATCCTAATAGTAAACAGAAAGATCACCTTAAAATACGACTCTGCTATTAACATCTACAGTTGTATAAGATTATTTTCAAGACAAAATTCTTGTTCCAATTTAATTGAGCAAACATTAATTAACTTATACATAAAACATCAAGAAGCTCAGTATATCCACTCTGAAGCCCTTTGAAACCATATTATTATATACAAGCTACGTAAGGCATCTTGTTCTTTTTCTCAATGGCGAGCCATTTTCTCGTTAGATGGAGTTACGAGTATATACCTGTTTGAGTCATCGCCCTCCTTGGTGCCTTGAGGTTGTAATTATGCCCTGTATCGCTCGTATCGTATCGCTTATGGTAAGTTTAACTCTTAGGGAAATAGTGGTGGTTCTTGAACCGAATGATTGTTTTCGCTTTGAACTCTGCTCAATAGAAATAATGTCTATTTAATAAAAGCACCCTTTAGTAGGTAACACTGCAACCTTACATGGTATTAGGGCTTTGGCTAAGGATAAAATAAATAAACATGTATTAATATTATAATTTCAAAGTCGTCCTGACTTTCCATCAATAGCCTGTGCTAGAGTTAGTGTGCTAATTGATTCTGAATCAATACGAAAACTGATAATAGCTTGGATCTTTATAATAATATTTTTATGAAATAATATTCAACAGGGACACTGGCTTACCCATAGGCTGCAGAAAAATAGAAAAGAAAATTGAGATAAAAAGAACTAGTTAGATTATAATTTTTGGCCAGTATCGTTGAAGAAGAAAAGTGGCGTGAACTGAAATATCAAAATGTACGGTCTATAGGTATAACGCTCTTTAATTATTATAATTGGACTTCTGATATAATTGATCTCGTACACGTAATAAACACATTGTTTTTGATTAAGACTGCAAGTAGGTATTTCATAATATCTACCTATATTTCATAATATTTAGCCCAGTTTTAAAGCACAAAATATTACAAGACGAAAATTGGGAGTCATAAAATATTTTAGTTTAATTTTGGTAAAGAGACCTCTTTTACGAACAATTTTTGGCGCAGTATGCCATAAGGATAATCACCCTTTTACTGACCCTCATATTTGGCCCGCTAATTAGCAAAGTTAGGCGACCACACGCGCGCCAAAAAGTTCGCAAATATAACTTTACCACAGAGCCGGGAATCTGGGGTACAAGAATTTCCGTGCTTTTATTTTTCACCTCTTGCGAGAACGAAGGAAAATTAAAATAAAACAAAAAATGACACTACAGTAATTGCGGTGGAATATTTGGAAATTCGTGCACGAGTTGCATAATTTGGTATGTATTTTTAGCTGCTTACCCAGGGTTTCACAAACTTCAAATTTTGTATGATTTTTAACGTGAAGATTATTTTATTTGTTCTTCGGTGTACACACTACTACAGTCACTTTATATGTCCTTTTTTATCCAAAAACATTGATTGATTCATACTAAGGATTTTGGATCAACGCTAAAAAGTGTCCGAACATAACGAAAGCTAAAACACGAAAAGATTTCCAATCGCACTTAAGTAAAATTAGGCTGTATGATAATAGATTAAAACATAAATTACAATGTTTTAGGTATTACACGCGGGTTCCATAGATTTATATGCAGATGACCAAAAAGGTCAATGACTTAAACGGCTCAGATGGAGACTTAACAAGAAAAACCTCCCCATAGGTCCATTCACACTCAAAGAGCTTAAAAATATATTTATAAAAGGTCTGTGGGACTACAGTTCACTTCAATCTATAGATAACGACATGATACTAAATTAACGATATTTTATTGCGTTAAATCAGATTTAAACAAAATCAATAATTTGAAAGCCGTTTTCTTTAAAACAAACCCCTCCAATTAATTAATAATCTATGTTGTTGAACTTATAAGTCAACAGTATTGTTGCCGATTTCAAAATCTATTTTTACAACCAGCTCCAAGATTAGCCGTTATCCTTTTCTACATTATCAAGTAGATCAGCTATTTCTTAAAATATATTAAAGGTAAATTCTTATTAGGTTTATTTCCTAACACTGATACTTGGAAAGAAATTATTATAATAACGTTATAGGCGGAACTCTGACGTTAAAAATGGAAGTAAAATATTTTCCCCGGTGTTTAGTACTTCACTCAAATGTTCCTAGCGCCGCCGTTTCAACAAAAAGAAACTTTCTGAACGATACTTCTTGTTCGGAAACTCCGGAATACCTCGCTGTTTTTGTTATATTTTTATCAGCGAAGTCGATTGTTTTGTTCGTTTCAACGTTTTTTGAATTACTTGTATTTTGGATTTTGTCCTCGCTTTGCTGGCGCAACATTTTTCGTAAAGCGCCTTCGTTATTTCAAGCTGTGCATTTTTAAATCTAAAGAAGCATCATTGTTTTTGTTTACAATACAGATTTTGTCATAATGAGGGTTTAACAAAATATTATTTGTAGAACATGTTCAACCTAGCGCAGCGTATTCGTAGATCGTAGATTAATTGAAATACTTCAGCTGTTTTACTAATTATATAAAATTTGTTGTAAATTCTACAGATATTAATTTATTCATAGTTTATTATTGTATAGTTAATATTAGAGAATTATTATATTACTCATTTCGCTCCAACGCTCCACAGAATCCACAATATCGCCAGTACTGTTAAGCATGGCCTCGGAATCCTTTGTCTCATTATCTAATCTAAAATTTCCTACGAACCTTTGGAATACGTACCTACCTTAATGCCAAGCAATTAGGAATTGGTTTAGTGAAATTGAATACTATTGCATAAACAAATACTATTTTGGATTTGTATTTACCCCGCGGAAATTTCTGTTTTTCACAAATACCGCCTGAACCATGGATTTAACCGGGATAAAATAACTTATATATGTCAATATTAATATGGAAATTCAAACTTGGAATGGAGATTTACAAGCACATACAGGCTACTTTTGATCCTGGGAAAATTAGTTGTTCTTGCGGAATTTGTGAAAAACTGAAATTCACGCGGGCAAAGCCGCAGGATTGTGCTAGTACTTTAATAAAATAACGTCAAAAAATAAATAAAAATTGGTACTACCAGATTAGATGACTAAGGAACTTTAGGTACAAGATTTTATTAATCTACTGATTTACTTAGAAAGTGGGAGTGGAAAGGTGAGTAAGTTTATGAAAGTTTCCCTTCAAGCCAAAGTTCAATTAGTTTGCGTCAAGGATAAAGACGCGATTTCTTAAGTTGAAACTTATTATAGTTTAATACCTTTCATGAAAATTAATCAACCATTATAATGGAAAACTTAAAAAATTAAATGATTAATTTCTAAAACTAATTTATGTTTGCGTGGGTTTTGCAGTTAAGCAGTAAGTTTAACCTTCGATGAAAATTACTTTACCAATTAATATAATGCAAAACTTAAAAATGGTGTGCTTGAAGTTTCCGAACGTTATAATTATATATACATTTTTTATAGTAAGTTTTCTCATTACTATTTAACTAATTTTATATGTTATGTCGTTTTTTAAACTAACTCTACAGAAAAACTATTTTTAAAACAATAGTTATTTGTTATGCAAGGCCTCAGAGTGGATTTTTGGGCCTAGTGTCCAGTTTGAATGATGAGCAGCGAAGGCCTCTAGGGTTGAACCCTGAGCGTAGCGAGGGGTTCAAATAATAGAATCCTAATCGAAGCGCTTCGCTCAAATAAATTATATTTATATTTAGATTTTCTTTGTTTTTAAAAATTTACGAATCATGGGGATATCTCCCAAAGAGAATTACTTACTGGACTAACAAAGGTCAATATCCAGAACAGAGACAAAAATAGTGTTTCTGTACTCAATGAAGGCTTGAAAATTTTTTCCCGCTATTTTTATATTAATGATTATTTTTAACTTCAATTAAAAAGCTTTCATTGCGCTGTGTACTGTCCACTGATTCTACATAAGCGAAACCAACATGCATAAAGTAGAATACCCACAGATTATAAAAAATAGTACCATCTCGTTAGTTTCACAAAAAGGTTTGAACATTTCTGGAGGAAGCCTTATTTTAAATTCAGATTTTATTCAACCAATCACCGCAGGATTGTCTCTCGAACGGCCAGACCTACAAACGACCGGGAAATGCAAAAACGGAAATAAATCTCGCACCAAGACGTCGGCGATTTGCGCAGACTCCCATTTAAATTCTACCGCTCGGTGTTATCCTAGACCTTACCATGGAGTGTGGTTTATCCTATAATGGGACATTTTCGAGAATCGAGTGAGAACGTAACAAGCTTCCCTCATAAATCGTAAAAAGGCGAAACTGGAAAATATTAGCAATGTGATTGAAAAATATTACTGTGAAATAAGGGTAAACGTGAAAAATTAATAAATAATATCTTTCAAAATAGCTGAATCTATTTTGGCGGGATGTCACAAGCAGGTAGAGGAGCTACCATGTATATTTATAAATTAAAAAGTGAAGTATCAAAGGATAATTCAGAATTTTTAAAAATCAGTATTTGCGCGAAAATAGCCGCCGACATAAACTAGTCTTTTATACAAGTTTTCACGTGTTAGATAGCTTATTATCGTCATAATGAGCCATAAACCATACACCATAAATCACAAAACCCGAATAAGAAAGTCGGCCAGTGCTTTATACGTAGGTATGTTCTTATTAAGGTCATTAGAACTTTATTTATGTGTTTACTATAAAAACACAAATATGTTATGAAGAACAATTTTCACACTATGCCCCCTCTGGAAATAAGTATTTATAATTTAAACTTTTGCATTTACAAGTAGATACCTTTGAGGTTTGATATCCACGAAACTACTGGAACCGATGGTAAGAACGCCTTATTTGAATTCGGTCGTGCATTTGAATTGGAGATTTTACAGCCTTTAATCTAAAACCAACCCCGAATGATGCCCGAGCGTGTGCCGTTATCCTACTAATTAAGGACAGATGAATGTTAAGGATCTGCTAAATAATTCCCACTTTCTACGCCGTATTCCAATGAAAATATTTTAACGATCTTTTCATATTATCTGTGCTTTATCAATTTTGTGTTTAATATTCTGTCCGTAATAAGTTGAGTCTCTCTGAACAGCCGTGAAAGGACATGGCCGAAACTTGTATGGAGCTGTGCCCTGGAAAAAAATACTTATTCATGGCCATCGACAAACATTACGTCATATTAAAGCTTATAATTATGTCTTTACAATCGTTTAAGTTTTATGATCTGAAAACTTGCGAGAGACATAATATCAGCATAACAACTTGCAACAAAATTACTTAGGCGCATTTTGTTGCAAGTTGTTATGCTGATATTATGTCTCTCGCAAGTTTTCAGATCATAAAACTTAAACGATTGTAAAGACATAATTATAAGCTTTAATATGACGTACTGTTTGTCGATGGTCATGAATATTTTTTTTCGAGGGCAGAATCCGGCCATGTCATTTCATGCTTAAATTTACGAGTATTTGACTAATGATGCTTTTATTTGTTTATACTAAGCATATTCTGTGGGTAGAATATTTTTTGACTGCCCAATATCTTTTTAACACGCTAATATAATATTACCATGGAAAGAAAGCGAAGTAGGAATAAGTGGAAATATTACTATTACATACTTGAAAACTTATATAGGAAATACTAAAAAACAAATCTCCAACGCAAATATGCTTCGGGATACTTGTAGCAAACTTGTTTGTAAACTCGTAAGATATATCAAAACAAGTGATTACAAAGTGACAACGAGGTTTAACAACTTCGTCTAGTTTGT
Source organism: Coenonympha glycerion (assembly GCA_963855885.1). Classification (NCBI taxonomy): domain Eukaryota; kingdom Metazoa; phylum Arthropoda; class Insecta; order Lepidoptera; family Nymphalidae; genus Coenonympha; species Coenonympha glycerion. Next base: position 11,514,270 of record OY979631.1, read on the forward strand.
ACACAGGTATTTTAGTTGGTTGATCTGAGGTAATCAAACTTCCTCAAACTCTGTGTCATGGAAATCTCTCTTCCTCTCTAGGCGTCAATTTATACTGATGGCATGCGCTTCATTTATTGTGATGGTATCTACATTTCGCAGGTTCGGTACATTTTTGGGTTCCGTATCTCATATAACGAGGCCGAATGGCGTAGCGGACCTGCCGTTTGCGTCGGCGGTCGTGGGTTCCATTCCCACAACAGGAAAAATGTTTGTGTGAAGAATATGAATGTTTTCTAAGTTTTCTATTATCTGGGTTTTCTCAATTTTTTATATTTGTATACGTACATGTAATATTTATCAATTCTTGCTAAGTCATAGAAAGATATAAAAATTGATATGAAGGAAAAAAATTATAAAGAGTAAAATGAGTTATATACCTTTATAAGCATAAAGTCTTTTCAGGTATGTACCTAATAGTAGAGAAGCTTATGCAAAGTTCTAAATTTAATTAAACCAATCCCTAAGGGTCAAAAGGTGAGTACCGTACCTGCATTTTAAATTAGCGCTCAGAGAATTTGCGCAAGAATTTAGAGCATGTCTGTAATATGTCAGAGGGAAGTAAAAAAGAATGGAGTGGGGCTAGGAATTTGTCGGTATTTCTTAGAAATTGTTTATAGTGACCGCGATATACACTTTTCAAATTCCGAGTCCTGGATCATTAATGTTAATCATCTTAAAGCCAGCGAGATACTTATTTGTACCTATACCTACTTAATATTACGTAAAGTATTAGCTTTTTTTGATTATTATTGTTTTTACATTAAAATAACATTTAAATATTTTTCTATACTTGGTCCACCTCCTATTACTCAAAGAGTTTATGCGAGGCTGAATAACAAAAGGGTTATTACACGATTTTCTCAAACCTCATTCTAATGAAAACGTGTTTTTAAGTCTGGCAAGTGTTTAAGTTTTTTCCTTTCCTGTAAAACAGAAATCATGCAATTCTTACAAAACCATGTGGAAGGAGCAAGGATAAGTCAGCTAGTTTCATCACAAAAAGTCATTAAAGATAGTTTTCCAAAGAGCTACTATGATTTTATTATCCTTCCAAATGCTGCTTACTTTCAAACAAAAAAATGTTTTTAACTTTTCAACCGTTAGTCACGTCAGAGCCTATGTATAGAATAACATGAGTTTTGTGTAGAAAACTGAAAGGTTGAGGTATAAAAATGAAAGCATTTGTACGAAACGCTACATAACACATTTTACAACCTGTCTTGAAAAGTTAATCTTTTCCGACAGCGCGAAGTTGAAAACACTTTATCAAACTCTTAACGGGAGTGTAGGTTACATTGAAAATGAATGAAATGTGGCATAACATTTCAGATTAATATTTGAGTAGAATACCAGAAATATTTCAAATATTTTTTATATTAATTTCAAAGTAAATAATTACCATTAAACGTTTGCACCCGGATGTGAGCTCCGGAAGCTTTGCTCATGTTACTTCTATGAATAATTATTCAGTTACTTCTTTTTACCTTCTAGGGATATAATTTTCAGAAAACTTTTCTTAACGGGTGTTTACGTGATATTAACACCGTTATGTCCTATTTCAGTCCAATCCGTCTAGTAGCTTGAGCTGCTCGTTGATATAAAATAAGTCAAGTTTTCTTTTTATACACAATGTTTTTTTTATTAATCGTTTTCTATCTATAAAATAATTTGTATCTCTATAATTGATAACATACATAATCTAGTACCTCCTTCACCTTTCTACCATAGGACTACAAGACGCCAAGAGCGGTGGCATCCTTATGTGGTTGATGTCCAATAGACTCGCACGAAACGTTTTTCTTCCACATTTCTGATACGAACCGCTAAGGCGTGGAACGCCCTACCAGCCTCCGTGTTTCCAGCCAAGTGCATAATCTGGGTGCTTTCAAATGAAGAATGTATAGGCATTTTCTAGGCAAGCGCGCCCCAACCTAGACTTCATCATTGCTTTCCATCAGGAGTTATTGTCGTCAAGCGCAAGCCTATATCTACAATAAAAAAATAACAATGTGAGGCTGGTTAAATATGACAAATTTAAGTTCATTCATATAAAAACAGACAACTTTGAAAACCCTGTTATTATTATCGCGTTTTGGATTTATCTTTCACAACCACTTCTACCAGCTAGAAACCTACGTGAGCTCACTACTTACTTAGCCAAGAGATTACAATACGTAATTGAATTTTCTCAGATGCCAATTGGACTACTAATAATTGCGATTTAAAAGGCGAATAGACACGCCTAAAGACTGAATAGAGATTCCAAGCTCGAAATGTCCTCTTTCATTGTGTCTTTCATAATAATATAATAATAATAATAATAATATATTATATAATATATTATAATAAAACTGTAAAAGGTCGAATTCTGTACATTGAAGATATTTTGAAAATTTTTGTTGGAGGACACTATTTAGTCGATACTGAAGCCAAAACTATAATTTGTTTCATTTTTGTCTGTCTGTCTGTCTGTCTGTCTGTCTGTCTGTCTGTCTGTCTGTTTCACGACCGCGCATCACGGCTAATCCGCTGGATGGATTTAAATGAAACTTGACATGATTATAGTTCATACTCCGAGGTAGGACATAGGATACTTTTTGTCCCGGAATTCATCATAGTTTCCCTGGAAGACGGCATCAAAGTCAAAATGTGTATTTAGTTATAATTCATTAACCCGTTGTCCGATTTTATTCATTCTTTCTTTGTTAGAAAGGAGGTTCTTTAAAGATTATTCCGTATAAATTTTATCATCATCACTTTTGTAGTTCAGAAATTATAGACATCAGAACCTTTATCGATGAGTTCAAGTAGGTGACTTGAAACTCGGAATGGACTAGCACGTAGGGCTAGGACGTAAGGGCTTAAGTCAGACTGGAGTACCCTTACAGCCGTAAATAAATATGCTTAGCAGAAGATTTTGTATGGTTTAAGATTTTTCACTTTTAGGGTGAACAAAAATCATGAATTTATCACCACGTTATACCGTATCGCGCCATCTCTACAAATTATGTGGAACTTGAATGTAAAACTTGGAGATAGGTACTACCGAATTTTCGTTAATAATAATTAATTGTCATGTAATGTACTGTTCCTTGACTTAATATTAAGATGGCACTGTTGTCGAGACATGAACAGATTAAAGTTTTCACTTTTGTGGACATTCCCAGAGTGCCACGTCTTTTTTTATCATCCGCAACATGGAAAGAGTAAAATAATGGTTCACAAATATTTTTAACTCTCAGGTCTTAACTGGTCCTAACCGATTGACCGTCATAGGTCTTTTTATACGTAAAGAAATATATTAATAGCCATTGCCCATTCTGATACTTGGGATTGTATTGAGATGAAGCAAAGATTTTTAACAGACTCTTATGTTGGGCTGGGGAATATTGTTAGTAGAGTAATTTATCCCAGTGGTACCTACCCGGCCAAACTCTGAAAGAAGAGTTCTACCACCAGTACAACTTTTGACATGGTTTAATAATTCTTGACATATTTCGTGGTTTCAGAATAAAAATCACAATGAAAAGGACTACGTGTAAGGTCACTACGTGACCACGACTTGTACCAATGTATCGAAATATCGACGGTTAAAATCGTCCTTTTGATCTTTCAACTACGTATTTAATGAAACTTTACATTTTTTATTAAAATAAAGGAGTTTTCAAAATCAACACAAGATAACCCGTGCGAAGTAAGATCAGGTTTCTGTACAACATCACACCAGAATCCCGCGAAAATCAAGAAATTCTACGGTATATGTAAAAAAATCGTAATTCACGCGGGCGGAGCCGCGGGCAACAGCTAGTTCATAATAATATTATAGGCACGCCATGCCAAATACTTAGTGACAGTTAATGGCATAAAAATATATGGACCCCGGGTGTAATACAAAATTCACGAAACACAGCCTAATTTTGCTTAATTGCAATTGGAACTCTTTTCGGGTTTTGGCTTTCATTAAGTTCGGACATTTTTTAGCGCTGACCCGAAATGCTTAGTCTATATATTTTATCAATGGTTAGAGCTTAATATCTGAGAATCGACTAATTGAAAACTTAACCCTCTTGAATTATATAGAGTTTGTTTTAAAGATGCGTCTCTACATATATTATTCAAACAAGCGTATTTTCATAAAATCCTTTTATTAGGCCGTTCAAGAGGAAATTATTAAGGTTTTAAAACTGGCCATTATAATTCAAGCCCTTAATGCGATGCTCGTGGAATATTTTACGAGCAAAAGCTTTATGGTTGGAATTATACTCTAATTTAGTATTCGATATAATCCACGCAATTAAATACCCAGGTTTGGTTTTGTGGACTTTCATAAATTAAAGGCGCGTGCTTAGTTTTTCAAAGTAACTAAATAATTAAACTTAAAATTAAGAATTATTCTTTTTCTATACGAGATAATAATATGTAAAATAAAAATTGAAATAAATAATAATTTATTAACAAAAAATAAAAAAAAACTTGTAGAAATATCATTTAAAAACCCACTGAAACTTTATTGAAAAGCGAGTAATTTGATGATTCTAAAATATTTTTGTACGTTACAAAATAACAATTAAAAAAAGCTCTTACCTGTAAACTTTACCAAACAAAAAACCACATTTTCCAAAAAGTTCCACTCTCACTCCATTTCAAGCACCAAGTCATAACCACGAACTCAAAGAAGTTCAGAGGAAACCTTAACAATTAAAAAGTTACTCGATCCCTCACTCGCAAACTTACAATGGAGACAAAAACACGTCCACCCTACTCGGGGGTTGAAATTGTACTGAATGAAGTTTTACCCTAAGAGATATCGCTGAAATTTTATGCCCCCAAAAAACTCCGATCCAGGTGAATTTGATCCTTAAAGCCAAAGCATAAAAACTAGGAGTGACTTTTGTGGAGGTACGTTTAAGTTGGTCGCGGTTAACATTTCGGTGGGCTCCCAATCTCATATGGACGCTAATTTGTGTGCCGGAAAGGATGTACGAAGCTACAAAACTCGGGAAATGTTACGCCTAATGTACCAGATTGATGTGTTTTTCTTTGTAATGTTTCCTTTGCATTATGTTCTGAAAAAATGTTCTTAAATGAGTACCTAAAGTGTTTCTGTTATGAGATTTTGTTTTCCTTATCATTTCGTACGCTCATCTTTGTAGATAACCTGGGCAAGGACCATAAGCAACTTCGAGACTATATTATATTAACAGATAAACCAAATATCTATGACGTAGGTCTGGACTCAGTAATCATTATATAAATAATCATACTTTGGAGAAGGTTTACAGTCAAACATTGTGACTGCTAGATACGCTCGAACATTCTAACGAGACAACTTCGCACAACAATTATAATATACTCGGCAAGATTTTTTTCAACACAATACGTCACACGTACATTTTGCTCCGTAATACAAACGCTTCATCGTGTAAACTGCTCCCGTTCCAGAGTGTGACCTCAAAACATCTTAACGATTTTAATTAAATTAACTCCGAAACAAAAGATGTTGCACTTATGTTAATTATCTGGTATAATGAACTTTATAACACACTATGTATATAATTCAAACTTGAATTCATATATTTTTCAATAGCTACTTTGCTATTAACAGTTTTATAGATTCCCTTGACGACATAGTGCGAAATAGTATGTTTCATTACAAGTGTGGAAAGGCTGTTATTGCAAAGAGTTCCGACAAATGTCTACCCGAGCCGAGGCGCAGCCGAAAGCGAGGGTTGACAGTCGGAACAAGTTGCAATGACGGTTCCGCACGTGTACTGAACGATTATTTTTAATACAGTTGCGAAAAAATTAAGCAATTTAATAAAATAATAAAAACACAATAAACTCAACTAACTTAACATTTTCTGAAAAACTATTTGCTTTTTTCTCCACGCAATAAATTCGTCGTATGTAGTTATGTAGCGACTTTTTGACTTTTCCGGTAAAATGTTCTCCGAAGCATTTTGTGCAACAAACAACTAAACTCGCAAAGAAAATTTCTGAAAAATGGCGCCAACCGTAGAATATAAGCAGTTTTTTTTTTCTTCATCCATTCTGGTGATTTAAAAAAAAAAAAATTTGGTCATAGACTTAATAATATTCTGGTACGCAAAGGGAACTATGCCCATACAGCCAAGTCTTCAGTAGAATTTTTTTTATTGATATGAAATGAAAATGAAATTTAATGAGATGAAATGAAACCTAACCAAACTCATTCAATCAAATCTGATATTGAAACAAATTAGTAGCTTCTTTTTAGAAATATACGTATTTGCATGAATCATAAAAACTTCTATGAATTTTTTTAGTAAAAACTTCATGGTTGGTTTTTCTTTTTAATAGACATTATTTTGACAGTTGGGAAAGATAACGCACGAGTTCGGGAAAGGTAAAAAAAAAGCACGAGTATGTAATAGCCCACATCCCGAACGCTATACGTCCCTGCAATACGCCACTTTTTGAGCAACTGTATTAAAAAAGTATTCTACAGTACAGTTTCCAATCGTCAGATAAACTATCTGAAGAGTTTTGAAACATCTGCCAAACAAAATCTGTCAATAGACAATACGTCATATTTATTCCCTAGTTAACGTTTATACCTATAGCGATTGGAAAATTCGTCAGATGCATAAGTAATGTGAAGAAATATTTGCTCAAAGGAAAATTTCGTCATATTTTATGAAGAAAAGAATTTCCTTTTTACAGTATTGTTTATCTAGAAAACGAAAAAATATTTGATCTTCCTTAAAACTAGTTGTTTGCATATTATTAATCTTTGTCCGAATTTAATACTTACTATAACCGAGTTTCTTGCCAGTTCTTCTCGGTGCAAACCTGCTTTACGAACCTGGCGGTAGAGTCTTGACATTTCATGAGAGCTTATATCTAAGCCTATGTGAAATAAAGTATTTCATTTCATTAAATTTCATTAAAGATATCATACAAACTGTATAAAATATAAAGATATACTTATAACTTAATAATTATTAACAAGTCTATTTAATATCCATGTATATTTCCTGCATTTGAATAGGTATGTGATAACCCTCCTGGCAAATATTTGTCGCCCGTACTTCAAAGCGTGTCTTCCTTTTCCTAGGAAACTAGGAAATAAGTCGGTTTCAATAGCAAAATAAGAGCTCTTACCTAGCGAGCGGTAGATTCTTTAGGTTTTATTTTATGAACGTGTATGATGCTTTTCCATGCGTGTGTTTTTTAACTTATTTCTGTTTGTGAAATTGCAATGCATTATTTATCAACGAACTGTGGAAGCTTGTTAACTATTCAAATGACAAAGTTTTAGAGAGTATAATATTTTCTCTCAAAATATAAATACTTTTTTCATTTTAATTCATACTACATTTGAAAAGAGGAAATGTCGGTATGGATATTATTATAACTTTTGACATTATTTGCTGATAGGTATTTTTTTGTTATATTATTTCAACCAATTTACACAAAAACTTGACAAATTACTATACGTTTAATTTATAAACGTTTCTCATAAATCTTTATATATGTATATATGTATTATATGGGTGTTTAATGTATATATATATATATATATGTATATTTATATATATTTATTTATTGTATATATCTTATTTTATTTTAATTGCACTATCCCGCGCTTCATTACACTAATCCTCTCACCAAAGGTTGCCTGGTAGAGATTGCACTAGCAATAAGGCCGCCTTTGCGCTCACTGTGTTCCGTTGTATTTTGTCTCTCTATTTGTGTTTCTCTGTGTGTGTGCAATAAAGTTATATAAATAAATAAATAAATAAATAAATAAATATGTAAAACCGCTTGAAAATTCCTTCAATAGTTTTTGATTTTATTGCGAACAGACAGACAAACAAAGAAACGTGGGCCGCGGCGTAGAACTTGGATTTACAATAGTATGTTCTCGTAGTACCTAATATGGAACACCGTAGAGACGTTATCTCTCTATCGGTTGTTCAATGGGCAGTACTCGAGGAGGTGTTTTAAGGAGATTCTACCTTCCACTTTCTCTGAGACGCAATACACTTCGGCGCAGAAATGCGTCCATTCCTACCCCTGGCAATCCTCGACCATACGCTTTGCCAGATCCTTCTTTCCGCGCACGTGCAAATTACTACTTTACCGATTTTAATCTAATTTGCACACCGTGTGCAGTTTGATCTGACTTAAAAGGTAGGATAGCTTAAATAATTTATATGGCAGAATAACGTTTTCCCGGTCAGCTAGTAACATATGAAAAAATATTTTGATATTATGAATATTATAATTGAAATATGCTTGCTTCATCCACTGAGGTGGACATTTCGAAACAATTTTACTTACTACGTACGTCTTTGGCTACGTCTGTTTGTATCTTATTTCTAATTTCTGGTTCAGGTTGGGCTGTGCGTTAATAAGACCTAATTTAGCCACAACTTATGTGTTAGTAGTAATTACAATACAGGTAGGTTTCGCAATATGTAGGAGGTACATTATGGTAAATGCAATTTAATATATACCAGTATTGTGAAGCCTATACTGATGCGAATTGGAAACACTATCTTTGTACTGAATCAAATTTGCAGCACCTGATATCGTTGATCATTATAGTGGAAATTAGTAGAATTAATATGTAGGAACTTCTGACTCTATTTGACACGTGAATAACAAACTGATGGTTTGAAAAATCCACATATTATTTTATCACACTTAATATTATGTCGATTTGTGTATTTTATGCGGGACTACTTTTTACGAAGAACATGCTTATAGTAACCTTTATAAAGGAGAATTTTTTTTTTTTTTATCGTGGGGAATCCTCATGGATACCCAGTCGCCCGGGGGAGCGGCTGGGTTATGCCGGACTCTTACCGGCTAAACCCCACGGTGTTTCCTCCTCGCACCGTATGGCGGGAACACGGGAACGCTTGCGCAAACCTCCGCGTACCCACCGGTGCCCGGCCGCTTGCGCAGCCCCTCCACGAGGTGGAGCATGGAGCTCCCCTCCAACAGCAAGGCCGGCCAGAAACACCTAAGCCGGCCTTACCTTCTCGGCGCCCATCCGTAAGGCGACGGACCCCCCCGGGACCGCCACCCAGGGGCCGTGGGCACGGGTAAGCCGATACCTGCGAAGCTTGCTCCTGCACTTCGCAGGCATCGACCTCCCATACCCCGCGGCGGATCTGATCTTTGGCTCCGCCGCAAACCACCAAACGGCCGCAGAGGACAGGGAGAACGGCAACGACACACCGACACTCCTCTTCCCCTGCGGCCCCACCGCCGACGCATCTAACGGTGCGCCACCGTTTGGTCGCGGGAGATAGGGCGAGCGGCAACGACACACCGACACGCCTCTCCTCCCGCGACCCCTCCTGGCTGCAGGAGACAGAAAACTCTGTCCCCCGCACCCCTCTTGGACGCATCCAGAGCGGGCCCATCTCCAGGCCCACTCCGAGCGTCCCCTCCTGGATTCCTTTTGGCTTCACCGTGGGGCCCAACCACGGCTACTGAGCCCCCCCATCGCGACAAGATTGGAATCCATCGGGGGGGGGGGGGGGGGGATAAAGGAGAATGGCAAAAATTGACCCAGCTCTAACAAAAATAACCCAGAGACCGTTCAGATTCTGGAATGAGTTATTTTGGATTGCTATTTTTCATAGATTTTTTTTGTGTAAATACCATATTTTTAGAAGTTAGAATCAAAAATAAAATACAATTAAAAAACCGGTCGAATGGCAATATTTTTTTAAACATGGCAACAAAAAGTCTACTTTTCACCGACCCACTACTAGACACGGATCTTTCAGAATATTGAATGGATTTTTCTGACTTTTTCAGATAATCTGCAGTAAAATTATTCACTTGGAAACAATGAGATATATCTAAACCTAACCTCACTTTTAACAATGATGTGAATCTCTTCTTTGTCCCTACTTTATTTGATTGACTTTGTATGACAGTTTTGTAAGTCAGGTTGAGTACTATTAGTATCAGAAGTTTCATAACTGAACGTGGATTGGAGTGGATTTTAGTCTGGGCCAGGAAATGTATGGGAATTTGCCGGTTTATAAATTCCTTTAGTTCAATTTTCAAACAATAAAGCTGAGCGTGCAGCATGGACTTATAGATCAGCTTGTACTGCTATTCAGATATCAAACATAGTTAAAGTAAACCTCAGAATATCCTCCGTTATTTTCTAGTTACAATCTGCAAAGGTTTTTGGTACCATGTCAAGGTGTCCCTTTTACAACTTTTTCAAACACCACTTAAACCGACGTCATCTCAGCGGATATAAATATTGATCTTATGAGCCTAAAATGAGAGCTTTTGATGGCGCACATCCACTAGGTGTAGGGTATATTATGATGTCATTCATATCTTTTGGGATCCAAAAGTGGTAAAATGGGGGCGGCGGCTGAACACCGGGAAAATCAATGTCACAAGATTAAATTTGATCTTCCAACAACTGGGAAATTTGCCAACTCTGAACTATAATGACAAAAGTATTACCGGCTCGAGCATTCCTCAAGTCACGAAGTTTGACCGAAAACGCTAATTCGGAACCAATCTCGAGTCTGCGTTAAACAATTCGACTCACGCCAGCGCAGGGAGGAATTTGGTTTATTCTCTGCTCGTCTGTCATAGTAATATACAAGAGTTAGGTTTTACTCATAATATATTTTATAAAAAGTGGTATATGAGCTGTGTAAGCACATTTTTTCAGACTTTTCTTATTGTCTAGATTTCTAAAAGTTGGAGATACAAATTCCGGGCATGCTATTGTGACTTTTCAGAGTTATATGATCATGCATTTAAAGAAACTCTATATAACTTGATTGGCCATGTAAGAAAATAATTTGTGAAAACTTGCATGTTTGCCTATCTTGAAATTGTGTAAAGCCCACCAACCTACATTTGGCCAGCGTACTCTTTATCGACCCACTTTTTTCATTCTAAGTGGAGACCCGTGCCCAGTAGTGGAATATAAAAAAGGGTTGAGACGAAATGAAAAGAAAACTATTAAGTATTATGCGGTATAAATTTATATTTCAGTACAATTATGTGAGAAAAGTATTAAAAAAAGTTGGTAAGATCTAGATGGGCTATAAAACAAAAAATGCATTTTGCATAAAAAAATAAATTAAAATCAGTAACCAATTACTTTGTAATGTCTGTGTTACTTTGACTAGGTAATTTGTACTTATTTTTGCCCATAGTAAAATAGTTTGTTTTTAACTTCGATGTTGAACAGGGAATATGCCGGCTAATTCCGGACGTGAGAACTATTCTGCTGAACAAAATATACCGCGGCATCGCTCAGCCAATGTTTGTCCAATATTTGAGCAAATACCTTTATTGCATTTATTTGCCCAAGTAATATTGGACAAAGTGGTATTTTAAGAGTTCCGTACATCTCCACAAAAGACGAAATCCTCAGGTCACTTTGGTGTTCGTCTCTATTGGATATTTTTCTCATTAACAGGGTAAAATTGATTTTGATGTGTGTGTTTGCAACAAGCAGGGTTACTTAGCAGAAATAAAATAAAAAAAATCCGCAATTCATAGCTCTCTTAGTTTTAATTTGTGTCCTCATGGCTGAGACCGGCTAGTTGAGGCTGGCCAAGTGGTACGGCCTTGAGGCTTGTGGAGAGAACCTGAATGTTCGCTCTGTTAGCCTTACAGATGCTATCGTCATTCCCTGGGAAAAGAAAATTTGCGAGTATAGTTGCTACTCTGGTATTGTTATAGGTTTTCGTAGCATCGTAGCTGTTGACGTAGCACCGTAGTTGTTCTCGTAGCATAGTAACTGCTGGCTTTAATGTCAGTGGATTTTGACAATTAAGATGTCGTTAGATTTGTTTTAGAAACCCAAAAATGTTTTTGAATAGGTTTCTTTAAAAATATCAAAATGGCGGCTTTGTAGACCTAAATGTAAGTCGTCATTAATAAAAAATAACCAAATCTATCGAGTGGGGTGTCAAAATGAAGGAAATCAAAAGAAGATTACAAATATAAAATATATCTGTGTGTGCTATACGTTTAAATATAATTATAATAGGTATAAGATTTTTCAAGTAAGTATTCTTGTTAAAAATATAAAAGTCTTAATTAATTCAAAATGTTTTGCAGATACTCGACACTATCAATTTGCCATCTTAATTGTATGAATTGTTCATACAATTAAGATGGCAATTGATGATCGGAGTGCAAAGAACCAAGAAGAAGAAGAAGTGTGTCTACTGTACTTTACAAATTTCTATTTAAATTCCATCATAGGATTCCGCTTATGTAGAGATCGTATTAAATAAAATAAATCTTATAAATATTCATTGAAACAAGGTATATATTTATATTTTAGTTTGTAAATGTAAGCCGCAGGCAGAACCTAGTTTGATAAACAATAACAATTTTGGGAGATTATTCTCGAAACAAAGTACAAACTTTTAACTACGTGAGAGAACAATCAGGGAACACGATAAACATTCTTAAGAGCTGTTCTCGATTAAATCGCCCATTAAAATTAAATCGATTTCAAGTCGAGTGCTACGCAAACGGAATAACGATTTAGGTACTAAGTTGTTGACTCCAATCGATTTCTTCAAGCCGATTTCCTGTTCGGTATCAATTTGCTAATTAATCTGTGTAAATGTTGGAGACGGAATGTAAAACGTTAGATTTAAACTGAGATTAATTATTATAATTATTAAGAACAAGTTTTGGTTATTTTGCTAGCAAGACACTAAATGAAATTCGTAATAGGATTAGTCTGGGTCGATGCTATTTATTTATTTAGTTCATAATTGATTGGGTTTCATAAAGGTCATGGCTATTCAACGATAAATGTACCTGATGTTTGAATATAAAATAAGCAAATGTAATTTTTATTTAAATGGCTCCTCAATAATTTAGACCAGACAAACAGCCCTTAAAACGACGCGTCAAATTTTGAAAACATTTTTATTGAACCTTATTTTAAAAAATATAACAGTAAAAAAATACATTATTGATAAAGATTGATAAGTTTACTACGTACCTATTGAATATTTTGTAAAAAATCTTATCAGGAAAAAAACCGCATCATTGTTAAAAATAACCACCTCATAAGAAAATCCGCAAGCAATCTATTCAGGAGGAAATTCGCAAAAATTGTCAGAACAGTAAATTAGGTACGTAAAGAAGCTGATTATCTTGGTATAGCGGCATTATTCCTTCCGTTCAACGGGCAACATGGCTCATAAACTTTTATTTTGATCCCCAACCGGCGCGGTGCCACCGACAAACTAATCACTGATCAAGTATAAATTAATCAACACCTACTTTGTTCGAAAATTTGTGTAATGGGTTGAAATCAACAACTTTAAGCAATTAAAAAACCGGCCAAATGCGATTTGGTTGCACTCGCGGAAGAAGAGCTCCGTACCAATATCTATAAAAACGGCACAAACCACGTTTATAGTAATTATTTTATTCAGTTTTTTAGTCATTTGTAGTATTGTTTATAGTCATAGCGGCAATAGAATTACATCATAATATCAAGGTTCAAGAGCCTGGTGATTGGTGACAGATGGACAGAGTCTTACTAATAGGATCCCGTTTTTACTCCTTCAGAACCTTAAAAAATACTTTTAATTAGCTTAGTTCATTGGCTTGGATTTTTAACAATAACCTGGCACTATCATCCTTTCTCGCACATACTCGAACATACATTAGCATTTGTGTTAGTATAATTTTATTCACAACCCATTTCAACATCTTAAAAAAAACAGTTGAAAGAACTGAAAATAATTACAGACAGGTTTCATCGACTGTTTAATTGTTTCGTTGGCCAACTGATTATCGTATTTTTTTAAGTTAACAATGTTGTCACCGGCCTCCCGGGCTTACGAGAATAACAGCTCGTCCCTTGTGCAGGATTAGTGAGAAAGGCACTCCAGATTTTATATTATTTATGTTTTATATAATACCGTTACGTGACTTTGGTGTTCGCACGCAATTCTTCTGTGTGACTCTATTTTTCACTTTTTGTTTCACTGCGCTAATTAATATTAGAAGTCAGAAGTGTGTTTTAGAATTATATGGTGAAGGTAAAACATACGCAATTAGTAGAATATAATGTTGCCTGTAGCTTTTGGTTATGATTTTAATTGATAGTAATCAAAAGGGAAAATAATTCTGCTTGAGAAAGTGGTTGAAGGGGCATTCAGAATATTTCATTATATTTTCAGTAATGGATGAATGCAAAAACTTATAAATCTGTTCTTTTTATGGTCCACAAATTAACTTATGTGGGTAACTCACGTAGTGTTTATTCTATAACCTTTCACATTATAATTTAAAAGTATCCCAAATCCGTAAAACAAATCCATTCAACCGAAAATTCGGCGTCGAGGGACTTTTTACGAGTGTTTTCCTTTTAGTTTGTTTTACTTTTGTTTGACAACTTCAATTTACTTTTTTACTGCTGTTGTTCTTTAGTTAACTTCAGTGAGAACAGATTTCACAACTGCTTATCGGCTTCAAACAGAGCTTGTGTTGGGATTTCTTTATGTTCCAAGTGTTACCGTGGTGGATTTTATTTGAAGCATCATTTCATAGATTACCTACTAAAGAGTTATTAGAGTAGTTGCTAAAGTTATAGAGAGCGCGTATCCTTTTGGAACAATCTCTCAAAGGCTGTAAAAACTAAAAGTCATTTAAGTTAAAGAACGTTACTTAAGGCGATTTATTGAATTTATTTTTGTCTTTGTCACTCTCACGGATACGTTGATGGGTGCGACATACAGCGTCGCGGAAGAATATAACAGAAAAACGACTTTTTACCTAATTACTCAAAAACTAAGCCAGTTATCAAAAATCTGTTTCTCAACGTTTTTAGATATTATTATTACCGATACATTAAACCTAAAATTACAATTACATCCATTGTAGTTTCCGATAAAACTGAGAAAAACTGAGATTTTGGAGCAACTATTGGGAGAACTTTCTATCGAGAAAATTTTATCCAATCGTGTTTCTGCTTCTCAACGATTTTAGATTAAAGACCAAAAATACATGACGTTAAAATTTAAAAATAATTGTCCTTATAGTTTTTAAACAAAATTTCACTAAAGATAGCTTATACGGCTTCTACACCGTTAAACGTCTTGCTATTGCTATTATTTAAAGTAAATAATAGCAATACTAATTTTAGTAAAACTCCACGATTCTTTGTTTAATTTTTATTTATTTTCATTCTTTTTTCTTTATTACTAATATTTTGTTTAGGATCCAAATAATTCCCTCGAGTAAAGACAGCGGCAAGTGTTTTTGTTTAGTTCTGTTTGCAGTTTAAGTTGATCTGAGATTTACTATCCTTAACGCAGATTTAACACAATTAAAAGTTCTTACAATATACTGCAATAAAAGATTACGAGGAATTAAGGAATTAATTTATGTAAAAGTAACAAGGAACGAGTCACTTCATGTTTAATGATTAGATGGTAGAGGGTGACCGCAGTTTCGTTAGCGTAAATGTTCGATTTTCAAAAATCCTGTCTTATCGGATATCGGTCTGGTGGTTCTCAATAGTCTGTCTATCCATGGTTTGCCTTACTTAGAGATAGGACATAACTTGTATAGGACATAAGTACATAAAATGAGTAGGGCAAATAGGAGATAGAATAGTGGGAACCAGCATAAATTCGGCATGGCTATTATAGCCATTCCGGACAGCCCGAATTGTTTAGTGGTTTCAGCTGTGCCTTATTATTTTTTGTCACATTTCCTATTCACGTTTTAATGTGAAACTAGTAATGTACATAAAATATAAATTATTACCTTACACTTTGCATCTTATACTTACTCCTATACGTCTGTAAAGTTGCATCATTAAAAGACTTATGAAATTTATCGTCAGCATTAGAGGGATGTTATGTAGCTGACATTATGTGATAATATTAAAATATTCTAGTTCTTTTTCTCTTGTAAACACTCTCTCTGCAGATGGCGGCGCATCTGCGAATCTCCGACACTGTAACGGCGACAGCTTCCCCAACAATGGCCGCAAGTTTTTCAACTATTTATGAGAACACACCATTTTTTCCGAACAAAAGGCAGACAAGAAAAGAGTCGCCATGCAAAATGCCATCATTAGCACGGGATTGCTTAAGTTGGATACTGGAGTTACAATTCACGATGCTGAAAATTTCTTATGTTTGTACACATTTTGAAACGTTATTCTTTTGTCCAAAAATTTGTTTTTCTTTAAAGCTATTGCATAGCTTCTATCGCGGGCCTTGAGCGTGGAGACCGAATCCAGGAATTCTGTAACGAAAATAACCTAATACTTACCTATATAACCTAACACCCCCCACTCCGTGGGGGGTGTTAGGTTATTTTAACGTATTAATTTTAGACAGAGAATAGATACTATGCTCGCGTTAGTTCATGTACGGTCTGTTTCACGCGCTGCGTGTGCTCGATGACGAGGTAATCTTAGTACGTCGAATGCGATAAAGTTACGCGGTAGAAAGGGAAGTTCTTTTCGGAGGCGTGGCCAGGCGCTATTGCGAACTGAATTGCACTTTTTGTGTCAGCGCTAGAGTCGCTATTTTTTAAAATCATCTTGTGGAGTGAGCCTTCTGTTTCGTCAGGTACTATTAGGTATTCCGTGCCAGTACCTGATTGTGTACGTGTAGTAACCACAAGTGTCACCGCACGCGCTGGAGTGACGCCAAAGTGTCGCGCGCACTCGGCGAGCGTGCTTTAATTGTTTAAAGATATTTCAGTTTAATTCCTTTGGCACCGACTTTTAACTACTACTTTCATTATTTACTATTTAAAGATGGAGTAATGAGGGAGGAGAAGCATAGGTCGACAGTGCAAATCAATTGATTGTGTTTGTTTTTTTAGTGCGTTTATTTTTTTGTATCATAATATCATAGCATTATGCTTCACCCGATGTCTTCCCTATAGTGCTTAGCGCACAAGTGCTTTCGGGTTCGAGTTGGTCACGGGTTCGATTTTCGCCATGAATCACTTGAATTTTTTAAAAAGTAAAATCGTAAAGGATGAAAAAATACTGAATATGTCTAGGTGTAAGAATTTATAAGAAGTCTTAGGTTACCTTATTTTGAACTTTTGTAAATAAAAAATAATCGGCCAAGTGCGAGACAAACTTGCGCACGAAGTGTTCCGACTTCCGTACCATTAATTATCTAGGCATACGATAAAGTAGCGAGATGACGGTGCAGAAATTATAAGCCAATTACAAGTAAAGTAATTATGGGAGTTCTGATTCATCGACCTAAACGAGTAATAAATCACGTTTATGTGTATGGGCCGGGCCCCCTTTACCTTTATTTTATTAATTTTTTAGTTTTTGTTGTTATAGCGCCTACTGAAATACATCATCTGTGTGTAAATATCACGGTTCAAGAGATATATCCTGGTGACAGAAGAGGGACGGAAGGTGAAGTCTCAATCAAGTTTTTACCCTTTGGGTACAGAAACCTAAAACCTATGTTTGGGCCGGGCAATCATGAGTTACAGAGAATTCAACAATTCGTAATACATTTGGTCACATTATACTAAAACATGTGAGTTATGATAAAAATTATTAAATAAATAATTTGTAGTTTACTCATTAAAATAAAGTAAATATTTATTACGATTAACTTGTATAAGTACTCTAAAGTACAACTATGATGACGGTAAAATTTATAAAACAATAATTAATTTTTCTCTAAAACTATTTTTTATACACAATGAGAGCACAACAGACGAGAAGGTTGTAAAGTAGGTGCCGTCACGGGATAAAACGAGTTAACAAACTCGGTGTTAACAAAGAATGGCACCTCATTAGGAAACCGAGACCAGCTGGAACTTAGCATAAACTTGCGGGAATAATATTTTAGCATTTGAATAAGACGGTTCGGCCGACGGTTTAAGTGTTTTGCTTTGGAATAAATTTATATCCGGGTTTTCGTCCATTTAAAAGTTTAGCCTCTGGCCTTTGTTGGCGAAGCTTAAGTTTCGCAAACTATTATTAATTTTTAAGGTTCCATAACAAAAGGGTAATAAGGGGCTTTTACTGATAATAACTTTAACTAACTATGAGTAGTTTAAAGATTGCACATTATTACTGAAGTACAAAGTACTTTATCAAAATGTCGTGCAAATAAAGAGATTATAATAGCTTAAATGCAAAACAGATTTTGACGAAACAATAACATTGGCACAGATATAGCTCTAATTTCACATAGCGGGTGTTGCCACAAACGTTAAGCTGTGCTGCGTTTAGTGTATCTTGCTTATGTGCAACTTGATGCATGGGAACTTAAATGTAACTAGGTAAATAAATATTTCAATGCACGTCTTTTCTTTCCGCACTACCTGATGAAATTTCTTATAAATTTCTTATAAAAAGCTATGAAATAGTATTTCCTAGGTTTTTATAAAAAACCGACGAACACAATAATTTAATAATTCACAAACTAGTTTCAATAATTGTTATTGAGAAGACTGTGGTACTATCTTGAATATGTTTATATTTGCTTCATAATAAGTGCGGGCCAATTAAAAAAATTGAAGATCCTATTCCTATATCCTATCATTAACATCCTAAGACCCCTCTATGGTATAACCCGATTATTTACCCGATTTTTATATAAGCTGTAACTAGTTTATTTACTTGTCTTGTTTTGCGCTGTGCGTTAATAGATTAGTCAGTTAGTAACCTTTTCCTTGTACAGATTGCTACTAAAAATAGTATATTCAAGACCCGGTGAACCACGTGAAAAGATTTTACCTGTTTACTGGTGCAAAAATAGTAAGCTGACCGCAGTATCGTCTATAGACCACGGTCCACGCGACATACCACTCAACTATGTTATTTCCTACGGACGGTTTCTTCCATATTGTTGAGCATTAATGATAATTTTGTCAGATTATTAGGCACTACTATTTTCTTGTATGAAGAAGTTTTCCGGTAAAATTTTCATAGTGCAACTAACGCAAGTTACTCGCTCGAGTAGACGTGGCACAGGTCTAAAGCGAAATTCATATGCGGTCCGTGGCCGCACTGTTTCACTACACAACACAACGCATCACGCTCGCTGGGAATTAATGTGTTATTGCTTTTACATGCCGCAGTTTTTTGATGCAAATGTGGCCGCATTCACTAAAATGTTCCATTTTAAACGGTGTTGGTGACGAAAATTACTTAGTTTTTACCTCTTTGAAAAAAAAGTCTTCAACTTATAGATCTTTATTATTGTTTTTCTCTTAATATTACAAAGAAAGATCACTGTTTTATTTATGGTGGGTAATCTCTCGATCTACAGCATTGAAAATAATAAATAACTTTCATAAATGGAGATAGGTATCATCCGAGCACGAAAGTTCAAGTTTTATTTATGTTTTATTTAAAAGTGGGCTATTTAAATTATACATCGTAGGCTTATGGCAATGAGTTTTACGGGCACAACATTTATGCATATTCATGTTTGTAATAAAAACTCTGCCCAACAATACTCATTTACTTCATATTGGTTCCCGATAGCTCGAAATCTGGGAAACTGCAAAAAAAATATCTTTCGGGAACCAATATGAGGTGAGTGGGAATTTTCGAGCAAAGTTTATATTAAAAACATGTATAATATAGGTATACATAAATATTATGCCCGCTAAATTCATTGCCATAAACCTACAATGTGTAGTTAGTCTAATATTTGCGAAAAACTAAATAGAATTTCATGGGACTTTAATGGAGAACTATCTTTGTTTGTAGGAGAGAATGTCTGGCTCTATAGAATTAATTATAAAATCCTTTCACCAATACAAAATCCATACTATCTTTGCCTTACTCAAACGCATTCGCAGTCAACAACTTTTCGTGGAAAACTCGCAAAAGGTTTGAAAAATAAAATAAAAGCAATGACAATTGGTAAAAATCTAGAACACGAAATTCAACAAAATGGCTTAAAAATATTACAATGCCAGTTTAGTTCGATTTCGAAATCTCTATTTCCATATAAAATAGTTCTATTTCACAGTCAGTTAAAACCGTATCGAATGTTCTTGTACATAGCGCAACTGGATGTTTCTAACTGCGACATTGGCAAAGTGATATCGATGCAAATTGTGGTGCAGCTGGGTGTAACATGGCCTCCACCCGTGCCCATTAGGTGCAACAAGATGCATATGCTCTGTTGAGTAAGTTTTTATATATGCACGTTTATATAAAAAAATACCAAATCGCTCTCAGCCTGTAGTTGTTTACATTTACACTAACAACTTTTGTTCTACGACTTTTCAAAATTCAGTATTAATTTATTTCATACAAAAAAATATTTCTGTAAAGTGATATTACTCTGTTGTGGTTTCGCGCCGCGCCATTACCATTTGCCTATGTTAAATAACAGAGTAGGCACAAGTAGAGATCTCTGTAACATATTTGATATTTCTCAAAATATCGAGTGAAAAAGTCGAAGAACAAAAGTTAGTTTTTAATGTAAACGAATACAGGCCGAGAGTGATTTGGTATTTATTATATCCTGTATAATACGACTACGAATTTTTTTAAGTCTGTCCTGAAGTGAAATATATTTCTGGTTAGTGACGATGCAGCTCAATATATATTTTTTTATATGTATTCGTATAAATGCTTGGGGCAAAGTTTCGTAAATTACAGCGATATCGATGCAAATGGTCCAACATGTCCGCGACCCGTTCCCGTTACAACACTACATAGTACAAATACTCCGTTGAATATTTTGTAATATAGAACAAGTACGCAATTTTTTAGTGTTCCATACCTAAATGGTAAAAATAGAACTATAATGGTGAGACTTTCTTCGTCCGTCACACGCGATTATTTCAGAAACTATTTAAAGCTATCGACCTGAAGTCTGAAATAGTTATAGGTTACAGTGCCCCAACGTAATTGCAATCATAAAAAAAGGAAAATCGTCTTTATTTTAAAACCCGTGGAAAACCGGGGTGTTTTTCAAAACCATGCAGAAATTGAACATGGGTGGATTTAAAATCGTATCCTCAATGTTATATGAGGACCTTCTACGGTATGCAATATTGCACTGCGCCCGTTCCTGCTCAGAAGTATTTCGTGTTCATGTAGAATGTAGATTGTAGGTACTTATGTTTATTGCTCAATGCTTTGCTGCATTGCTTTGCTAGCGTTCCGGCGCTCTAGTCTTCTAAACTAAATTCTTAGCTAAACCAAGTTTGGAAGTGGTAGAAACTTATGTCTCTCAAAGTAATTGATTTAAATCACATACCTACTTGTTATTATGGACTTGAAAGAACGTAATGAAACATGACATGTAATTATATCTCATACGCGGCACTTTAATGTGCTCGTCATCTTGACACAACATAATTTAGTTCTTATTAAATAGTGGACAAATAGTGGACAACATCACATACATTGCTCCGATCCCATAGTAAGTAGCTTATGTACTAATTAAGCACTAATAATATGATAATACTGGGCATTACAAGAAAAAAATACCGGCCAAGTGCGAGTCAAACTCACGCACTGAGGGTTCTATAGTTACTACAAAAGAAGTGAAATTTTAGAGTACTCATTTTTGTTCATTGAACTATAATGTATAATGAACTATAATGTACTTGATAAAGAACCGAAAAATTAACTTTGTTTTACAAATTTATTGTTAATATTTAAAAAAAGTAAACTAGTAAACGAGTTGATTATATATTTCCTTTATAATATACGTTAACTCCCATTGAATTGTAACTACTTCAGTATTTTCAATCGACTAACTTCGGAGACAAGAGAGGGAATAAACATTCATGTTCATCATACAAACATTTTGCCAGTAGTGGGAATCGAACCCACGACCTCCGATGCAGACAGCAGGATCGCTACCATACACCATTCGGTCGTCAAACAATACAATAGGTCAATAAGTTTCATATTGCCTACTCAAGTTTTTCAAAACAAAGACCACACTCGACCGCAGCTAGCGTATATAAATTTATTGCCAAAAGTAGGGTTCCACAGTTGAAAACGATATCACTGACATAAGCAACGAGTCGTCGTCGAAGCGAGGGCTGCTATCGGTCTACGCCATGCGGGTCGCCTGATATGCCGTGCAATATTGCAGTAAACGAGTGAATGCACGTTCATTTATTGCAAGTGCACTAGCACGAGTAGTCACTAGAAATGATATCACTGACATAAGCAACGGGTCCCCGTCGAACCGAAAGCTGCTATCGATCTACACCATGCGGGTCGCCTGATATGCCGTGCAATATTGCAGCAAACGACTGAATGCACGTTCACTTATTGCAAGTGCACTAGCACGAGCAGTCACTAGAAAGTAGAAACGATATCACTGACATAAGCAGCGGGTCCCCGTCGAACCGAAAGCTGCTATCTACACCATGCGGGTCGCCTGATATGCCGTGCAATATTGCAGCAAACGAGTGAATGCGCGTTCACTTATTGCAAGTGCACTAGCACGAGTAGTCACTAGAAATGATATCACTGACATAAGCAACGGGTCCCCGTCGAACCGAAAGCTGCTATCGGTCTACACCATGTCGGTCGCCTGATATGCCGTGCAATATTGCAGCAAACGAGTGAATGCGCGTTCACTTATTGCAAGCACACTATAAGCAGTCACTAGAAATGACATCAGTGACATAAGCAACGGGTCGGCGTCGCAGTTGTGTATTGATCGTATCTACTATGTTATAATGTATTTAGAGTTTTGATGAAATGCCAAATCTCTTTTATAAGTTACTAGAAAATATTATTATTATATTCTATCAACTTTTTTCTGAACATATCACAAACTTGTCGACGGACAGTGGACGCTTCTGGCTGCTTGAGAACCAAAGCTACGGCACTGGTTTCATGCAAAGGATATTCTGACTTCCTTTTCAACTCGAACAAGTTTCAATAACTTGTGAACACAGCACCGTTTAGAAACAACATGTTATCTAGCCAGTGTGGTCGAGCGTTGAATTTCCAGAGGTGCCGCTAACCAATTGGGAACGTTTGTCTGTTGGGGTGCTGTGGATAAACGTGATAGCAAATGAGATGTCGAAATCATGCGAAATGTACAGAAGTACCTCTTCGTTTTAGAATTAAAGTTGCCTGAGAGCGGAAAGTGTAGTTATTTTTGGAGTTTAAGCGTAAGTTTTATTGTAACATTTTCATTAACAAAGTATTATGTGATTTTTCTCTTTATTTACCAACTTTGTGAAGCTATACCTAGTAATCGGGTTGCCCTTTTAGATATGCGTCAAGATTTTTTGTATATGGAAAGATTAGTTTTTCTCTAGCCTTAATTTTACATTTTAAGTAGTTCATAAAACATAAAGCTTGTCTTAAAAAAACTTTCAATTCTTTCATCATACTTTTGTATAATTAAATTGAGTAATTAGTACTTAATACTAAAACATCATAGAAAGCCCGAAAAGATAATATTATATTAATATTTTTATTTTAAATTACAATTTACAAAGCAGCTGCAAAGGTCATGTTCAATCTGTCAGACCAACTGATCCGTTAGATTTCAAAGAAGTCCGTCACAAAGGGAATTTGCCCGCTTATTAAAGTTGGGCATAAATGTTGGAACGACAGTCATACTCGTACGGTACAGAGAGCGCTAATTGGAAGCTGGGCAAGCGAATGGTCAACATAGGGTGTACACTGCAGGCCAGAAAAATTAAACTTCTTCGTTATTCAAAAAAATGATTAAGAAGTATAATGAATGATATGAGAAAATTGATAGTAATTATTAAGTTAACCAAGAGGTTATTTTAGTTTATTTATGTATCGGTAAATTGATTTAGAGAGAAGCATTTTCAACTGCAGTTCATTAGGCCCTGGCTTCGGTAAGTAAATACCTTTTATGAAGAATTCTAAGTACCAGTTTAGGTTTTAAAAATTGATGGTGTTTATAATGATTTAGGACTTCTTTAGTGGTTTAAATACACGATAAAATGTCGATATTCATGTTCCGATATTTCGATATCATTGCAATAGCGATGGTCGCGGTGTTTCACTCGCGTTTGGTTCTTCGTCTGATCTCTCTCTGTTCGTGCTGTAACTGCCGTGTCAACGAGAGTGAGGATTGCAGAGCGCATCAGAGTTTGTGCAAATAAAAGTGTTCTATATTATCCTTCATGCAGTTGATGAAATGTAGGTATTTGTAGACACTGATCTTAATAATTATGAAATTAATGGCAGGTTTATGCTTTATAAATTATATGTAGATTTCATAGTTATTTAAGAAGAGTAATACAATAAATTGTATGTATGTCACCACACCATCGCGTTGGAACATATTTTTGCCAGTAGAGTCATAACCAGACGCAAAAGTAGACAATTATGACAAGTTATATACAGAATCTTCTGATTAAATGTGGGTTACGAGAATATGGTTTAGTCTTTCTACGATAAAAAATATATATACGTGGTAAAATACAATACAAAAGTAATGCATAGGTTTCAAATGCACTATTTATTTGAACGCACGTGTACACAATGACCTACTTTTTCTATGCACAAAGAATCCTTTTCAGTGCCGAATACTAGATTCCTATCCAACAATAGACAACTGTTTTCATACTTTTTGCTCCTAAACGGTATAATTGTATAATGAGTTTCACCCATTGTTTTACAACAGCAGGGCGTTTTTGAAAGGCTGCAATATCTGGCGCACAAGTTGAAAATTCTCAGTTTTTGAAAACCATCTTCGGCGTTTTTCGTAATTTTTAGAAGCCTTTTTAGTTTAGTTTGTTTATTCGTTTATTTTCGATTTAAATTTATTTAGGATTTTTTATTCTGAAATACGTAATATATGTGTTTAAGTATTATATTTGGGCTTATTTAGAAATCAACTTTGATTATTATTGCAGGATATAGAGACAATGAGTGCAATATTGCAATTGTGCATAATAATCGTACATGCAAAGGATACTCAGGTTATATCCTACAGATAAGAATAAAGTTTATAATGCTATTATAAACTTTTACTATTGATATTAGCTTATAAATGCATAATTATTTCATCGTTTATTATTCTTCATCTTTATTGAGTATTTTTATTTTTTCAGATGCAAATACTTTATAATCTACTTATGGTAATAGGTTGCAAATATTTAAGTAAAACAAAGAAGCAATACATTCAAGCCGGTTTTACGGCGAGTTTTACAAATAGGGCACAAAAGAATTTAAAGCCGAAATATTATAGGACATCCGGACTGAAAACTCCCTTTTTTGACTTATTTTAGAATGGTTCACAAGCAAACTTAGCTCTTGTGCTGAGTTCACGCTCAGCTGGCTAGGAAAGGGGAATACTTAATTTTTAAAAAACGTCCTGCAGTTGGAAATGCTTGTTTTAGTGATGTTCTACCAAAATCTTCAGGTGATTTAATAATCATCGTGTTTTATAATTGTGTATATTAATTATCAAAGGTGTGTGTAGCCTACTAACCATCATGGTCGGGGTGGACTATACTTAAACGCATTTATCATTCTACGCAGAGATCTTTGATAATTCAAACATAAATACTTATTATAGGAATTTTTACACGTGTTTATATTATATGTTTTACGGCATACGTCTATAACAAAACTCATTCGCCGATCTGTGGTTATAAAAACAAGAACTTATTCTTCTGACTGTTTTTTTTAATCCTTACAAAGACTTGGGATATGGTGGCTGCATAAAAAGTAGATCAAATCCTGGCGCAATGCCAAATTACATTGGTTGCAAATGTACTTGTCAAAAGCATAAGCAACAAGAATAAAGCTGAAATAGTACTGGATTTAATAATATTAACCATTTCAATTATCATTGGTCTACATTAAATTGCTAGGATAAAATTACATCCCTTAAAAGTTAAAACTCGCACATAGGACTCACTTGGACTAACGAAGCTGTGTTAAAAAAATTTGTTTAAAACACTCCAGAATATAATTATTCACTCCACAACAATCAAACAACAAAATCTCCCACCTATTCCAATATTCCACATGCTGATACTGTTAAGAATATTATAATGGTAGGAGCCCCGCTCTACGCTCATGCTAGCTTCGTTCCTTCTACTCTTTCTTGCAGAGTTGAGAGTGAGGATGACAAAGCATGTTGAGATCCCAAAACACATCGAACCTGAAAAAGGAATATGTGTGTCTTCTATTTCTATAGGTATTTCCTTAGTCCGTTGCACCCATGTCATTCCTTCGAGCAATTCGAGTTCTCTTCAGAATTCAAGGAAGTCTCCCAGATTGCGCGAATATCAGTGTTGCTAGCCCCGCTGTATATCTTAGTGCACCTTACATGAGCCAGGGTTTCATTTTCCGCTATACACAGAGAACTGTCCGTAAGGCCTATATAGTGGAGTATTGAGAACAGTAGAGATTGTGAACAGTACCTTAATATTATCATACCTACGACGGTTCTTAGTTTGTCTTTACTGAGTCGTAAGATATTGCTGCCAAGCGTTGGTTTAAATACAGTTGGATGTCTAATCTGTAGTGTGTCCCATATTAATTGTGCATATGCCTGCATGATGTGTTTATGTAGCTATGATTTATAATAAACTAAATGGTAACGGGAAGATTGATTCAGATCCTGATACGGTCATTTTTATGACGCTTGTGCTGATTCGCCAACTGAGCCCACAAAACCATCAATCCCAGACGTAAAAGTCACAACATTATATAGTAGAACTCTTAAAAAGGGACCTAAATAATAATGATGCACTTTTTGTATAATTTTCCGATTTCTCTGTTTTTCCGTTTCGGGAGCGTCAAAGGCTGGCGCGCGGCCAAATGGCATTGGTTTTAAAAATTCAACTTGTCCAAAGCATGTGCGAGAAATTGATGGGTGCATCAATATTACAGTGTCCGGGAAGCTGGCGGATGATTCCATTTGCGGTGATATATTTTGAGTATGCAGTTGCAGGTGTTTTTAGGGTTCCGTACCCAAAGGGTAATAGGAACCCTATTACTAAGATGCAGTCCGTCTATCCGTCTGTCACTAGGCTGTACCTCTGTCTTTTGAACCGTAATAGCTACAGACTTGAATTTTTCACAGATGATGTATTTCTGTTGCCGCTATAGCAACAAATACTAAAAAATTGAATAAATTAAATATTAAAGGGGGCTCCCATACAACAATCGTGATTTTTTTGCATGTTTTTGCTCGATGTTAAAAACGGTAAAGCAATATCCTAAATGTATCTTAATCTGATCTGTAAGTATGTTTTAATTTTTGCTATTATATATATTACTCTAAGTTTTGAAATGCAATTATGCTATATGCTAGCTATAAAGCTATAATAATAACGGAAGCTCGTACCTTCAAATAGCCAGTTTCAAAACAGTCACGGCAATGAATCCTAAATTGGGAAATTCCAATTAACCTTCTTTTAATATTTTATGCGCAACAAATTGAGTTTATTTCCAGATGAATATTTAAAATACACTTAACAAAACATATTATACTAAAATGTGAACAAGTTTAATTAATTTTATTTTGCCCAATGAGATTGAAGTCAATTTAATTATTATTTGCGGTATTGAAGAGTAGGTATTGAGAGAGAACAACTCATACAAATTCCAATATCGAATTAATGATTACAATATTAGGTACTTAAGAGGAAAATCTTGTGGCTCATAGGTAGTATACGAGTAAATAAACCAAATCTAAATAATTTGGATATTATTGGATAATCTGTGTATAAATATAAGGACTAATCAGATACTTTCCAAAACTAAAGAATCACCGATTTTGATCAAGAATTGATCTCGAACATCGTAGAAATGGTTTAAACATAGGAGAAAGATTGAGATAATTTTGTAATGTTCTCTAGTATAATAATAGAAGGCTGTTAAAAAGAGAGCCAACGAACTACTGCAGTTTATATTTTCACCTTTTGTCACGGAAAGTGCTTTTATTCGAGCAGCATGTCAAAGCACTCGGCGCGGCGACGGCGAGCCCAACGCCTCGGAAGCTCTGCGTTGAACATTAATAATGCAACACTAGCAGTTGATCTAGATTATCTGGTCTCCTTGCTGTACTAAACCAGGTCTTATTATGGGTAATCCTAAATTCTCAATTGAGGAATACTGCGTTTAAAATACTCACTTGCTTAAATTGTTATATAAAAATTACTAGTCGGACTTATAATGATGATAATTCTAACGTATATCATCTCTACTCGTAGTTCTAATCATCTCTTTATTATTATCATGAAGGTGAATACCTATTTCTCGACACCGGTTGTTCCATACACCACAATTTGAAGAAAATTAAAGATTTTCTTCAAATTGTGACTGTCCTGACATCACTGATAAGAAAAATCCGAACGATTTAGGTAAAACTAAAATCTGTGGGTAAAACTCTTTCGTACAAGCAAACAGTAGCGCCATCTGTCAAAATTCTATAGGTGGCTGCTGAGTGAACTACAGTGTCGCCTTACAGTTGGTGGCAAAAAAGCATTTTTGACACCGATAAAATGGAGACATTTTTTACAGTGCAGTACGCCCTGTCCAGGGCATATGACTTTTCCTAACATCAATCACAAAAAATCGAGTGATTCGCTTAGTTCAGTACTGGTTTTTTATATATTATATAAATAAATCAATTTATTTATATAGGTACAATAAATAATATTGATTGATTATATATATATATATATATTATATTGAATGTAATAAAATGAAGGAGACACAGACTTTTGCACCTTAATCTAATAATTAAGGCTCTTTTTGCCCTTCTTTTCAGGACTTTATTATACATATACAAATATACAGAATTATACATGTAAATATTATCAGGAATACCGAAGTATGAACAAAGATGTATTCTTGAAGTTATTTTCTTGAAATCAGGATTTAGTTATTCGCTTTATCGTCAATAATACCTACATTATCTGAGAGTGTTTTATTCATGAATCTATTCCAAAATTTAATTATTCTATTTATAAACCCTAAACGCTTGAAATTAAAGGCGATTTTCCTTTGTGTTAAGAGTAATTCGAAATTAAAAGCCAGAACGTGGTCGTAACACAAACTTTTGTTTCTCCTGCGGTAGGGTTAGTCTTTATGATAAATGGCGAAGGTTGAAATTGGGTTGTTTCAATGTTGCCCTCGAATCCAGTGGAGCGGAGAATAACCGGGAACGCTTGCTGTAAGTGTAAGCCGCAATCTGCCGATATTCAGGTGTTCTATGCTCATTCAGTATGGAAATGAACTTTTTTATATGACAGAATGATGACAAGATCTACTACATTCACCTGGTGTTAAGTGATACGCGTACAGTGCATCCCAAGTTTTGCATTGCAATATCATACGACGCATTGCACTGATCACCCTAAGGCAGCAGTTCTTAGGTCTCACTTGTCATGTTGGCTACAGTACACGGCAAACTTCTTGATGACCTTGATTTACATTTGCGTACAAGCGAATTTTAGATTATTTTGGTAGTAAGTGCGGGGCGCGTCGGCGGAGAGTCCCGTACGCTAAATTGTCACTACGTTTTGCTCAAAAAGTTTGCAGGCACCTGTACAGTACCCTTCATGCCGGAACCAGACTGCGTTATTTGTTATTCGTTATGCGGCTACGCTATATTTGTCCAAATATGTGTTTATGTGAGCAAATAACAAACATGCTATCCACACTTGGTGCTATGTGCCAAATATTGCCAATACGTGTCCTTTGAAGTGTGCTTAAAACCGACAAGAGGACGGATACGCATATTTGCTATTCGCGCTTATGCGTTATTCGTGCAAATAAAGCAAAATAGACGAATGAACCGCCCACACTTGGTCGTATGCGGCCGAATAAGGCGAATAACGAATAACAAATAACGCAGTGTGGTTCCGGCATCAAACCGAAATACTTCAATATATTATTACAGATTCACAATACGAGCTACCCGGACCGACTCCCCAAGAAGAGTTCTTCCACCTAGTACTTTATTAGTTGTGTTGAAATTTAACTACTGTATTATTTTTAAGAATAAGCTATTGTATGAAATAAACGTAAAACACGCGTAACGGCTCGTTCCAAATGTTATTATTTAATAGTGTGTACCGATTAAATACAATTTATTAATAATAACGAGCACCCAAGAAAGAAGAAAAATTTATATTATTCTATTTATGAAACAAAATACCGTAGCCATTTTCACTCTCGATCACAAACTATTTACTAAAACACTCAGCAAAATCCCAAAGACAATAAGGAAGACAATATGAAAAATACACTTTTTACTATTCTTCTCACAATGTCCATCTCCACACAAAGCGTCCCCTTATCTGAATTTTAGCAGATCTCACGGTGAAATATCGGGGCCGTGCGCCGAATATAAAAGAGCTGGCAGCCCTGGTATTAGCATATCGTTTGACGTTTCAAAGGCAATTTTATTGGCATTGTTATCGACCGCCAGCAATGGAATTTAAACAACCTATTAGGGTTGTGAGAAGTGATTTTTGCGAGACGTGAATTTATGAGGTGTTTCTATAAATGATACCATTGATTTTTATTTCGGGATCATGTTAACCTATACCGCCTATACGATACTATGTATGTAGCTAAGTATTGTAATATTAAAAATAATAAAGAAATATTTACGAACTCAATGCAATTCAAAATTAAATCTTTCATTTATATCTTGTTGTTTTATTGTATTAAATTCACAAAAGTTTTATTGACAGTACAATTGTATATGAAATGACAACTTTCGGTCCCTTGTAAATTTTAACGTGGAGTCGTGTGTCGACTAAAAAATTAAAAACAGTTCCGTGCCACAATAAAATATCCGTAGCATCAGTACGGAACCAACGGTGCGTGAAACCGTAAGCGCGATACGAGGATGTCAGTTTTTGTCAGCTCCGGGTAGCTTCATCAAAAGATTTTGGACGATATTTTAATGTGACTTATTTGACCTATGCATATTATATTGCAACGTTATGATTTTTTTATATCTTTGTATATCCATAGATACACAAATACAGTAAATATTGCTACTAGCTGACCCGGCAGACGTTGTATTGCCATTAGGGATTAAAAATAGCTTACGAGCTCTCAGACCTACCGAACATACACAGAAATATTCATAACCATCGGTAGAGCCGTTTCGGAGGAGTTTGGTTACAAAAAGGTGAATTAAATAAATTAAAATTTGATTTGTTCAAAAATCAATTTTTAATTTATAAGTAGCAGGCTAGTAAATCAATATTTTATTATTAAATTACGTAGGTACTTAACTAGAACTAAGAATTTATCAAAAACTAAAACGTAACATATGCCTAAAAGTATCCGTCTACATATAGAATTTTAGAAAAAATATTTGTAATAAAAACAACTATTTTATGGAATGAAAAAATATATTGAAATACTATTTTCTATTACTGTTCTGGTATCAACGTAAAACTTTAACACGTAGCACCAAAATAAAATACCAGTTTCATACGTATCCAGCGAAATGTAAAATCGTATGTTGAATAGTTTGAAGGCTTTGTCATTTTCAGAATTATTTTCATTGGTATGATTTCTGTTGAAGCAAATATCAAAATTGTGGATTGGATCTAGTTATTTTTCAAAAAATACTCAAAAATATCTTTATTTCACATAGGCCTAATATACAGGCTCCTGTAACAGGTCAGTATGATATTTGTCACATTTGTATGGCGATAAATCCAAGTCGACTTAAAACTAAGTTTACGAGGGTTCCAACGCTCCCTGCACTGAGTTTTATTTTATTTTTTTAGTTATTCCACTAAGTATATTTGGGAAAACATTCTTGCAACTTTTATATTTGAAGCAAATTAATAGCTTGAATTTCAAAATGTGTTTGACTAGTTT
Source organism: Coenonympha glycerion (assembly GCA_963855885.1). NCBI lineage: Eukaryota > Metazoa > Arthropoda > Insecta > Lepidoptera > Nymphalidae > Coenonympha > Coenonympha glycerion. Next base: position 11,546,143 of record OY979631.1, read on the forward strand.
TCTGGTTCAGAATTATTCTGAAATCCGAGTGAAACGCAGCTGTCAATAGAGTACTCGTATCTAGTGATCGTATTCGACTGCGGATCACGAGACCCTGGGTTCGATTCCAGGGTCGGGTCATTAAGATAAAGTATTATATCAAGGAATTCCTATTTCCACCCACTCGGCCTCGGAGAACACGATACTCCAAAGAAAATTATCATTAATACCAAAAACGTGACTAAGGCTGGGAAACTTCATTCTCCAACTAAAACCTCATGTACCGCCGTCATTAAACTTGGCTATTTTCAAGAAATACCAATGTTTAGCTCCCGCTTCCTAAGTTCCTACAGAGTGCCCTAACTCCGCTTGCCTTCCAGGAACTTTTCGACTACGACGTGCATCGATCCTTCGATAAACGTCCTCGCGTGCTGTATCAGAGCAATGTAAGCAATGGGAGTTAGGACCTTTGGCGTAGCAGTAGCTACACCTGTATCCTACACCCATTGAAAATGAAGCGATCACTACGTGGACATTATCTACCCGTGGTCTTATCACTTTCAAATTACTTTATTAATCGTTTAAAATTGTGTTGATTATGTCATATTGTAACCTTAGAACTACCAGTAGAAACAAGAACAATGGACCATCAATATCAGCGACTTACATCTTAGTAGAACCTTTTCGTTACTTAGTAACTCAACATTCAAGCACAAAATTTTAGCAGACAAAAAAGAGATTTATGAATTAAGGTCCAACGATAAGGTATTTGGCTCTTTAGAGGGAAACAATTGAATTCATAACACAAGTAGCTCTTTCGCCAATTCGGGAGTAACGAACCACATTCTAACAAATAACAAACACAGACGAAAAGTTGGATGGTCTGTTGAACTAATGATTCAGAAATTCAAAATAAACAAATAAGTTTTAATGAAGGTTCGGCAGTTCAGCTATAAAGGGTGCGAGGTGAGGCATCCGTGCCAACTACCCTGACTCGAACGACATCTGCCATCCTCATTATGTGAATTATGGATGAGCCGAGGCAAGACTCGTAACGACATGCAGATTAAGCTACAACACCCTGGAATATGCGGGAGTGTGTCGATGGATAGGGTAATTGTGTTTTGGTTATGTAATGACAAGATTGTGAGGTGAACAGGCGACGACTCTCTATTCTAGTAAATTTAATCCCACCAAAAACATAAATGTAAAAAAGGAGAGCCAAGTTCGAGAGCCGCAAAAAGAATGGAGATCAAAATGAGTGCCAAGTTCTATGTAAAATCGAAATTTGTATTTATAGGAACAAAAAAACAATATGAACAATTATTATACTCTATTTCTTTGCTTTATTGGATCAAAATCAAATCTAACCTATTTTAAGATCTCACATTTTTTAATAACAGCAATTGTTATAGGTATCCAATAAAGCAAAGAAATAGAGTATAATAATTGTTCATATTGTTTTTTTGTTCCTATAAATACAAATTTCGATTTTACATAGAACTTGGCACTCATTTTGATCTCCATTCTTTTTGCGGCTCTCGAACTTGGCTCTCCTTTTTTACATTTATGTTTTTGGTGGGATATCATTACTTTTTGTAAAGAAAACTGGGCAGGTATTGAGTTTAAAGCTTTTTCTTGCGTTTCCGCTGCGTAATTTTCTTTTTTATACTATTTTCTACACTGTCTTGAATGTTAGAGATAATAGTGATAATAAATAAAATAGAAAAATAAAGTACCTAATGTTGCAATGTCCAAATTAAAGTATCAACTGTTAGTCGGAACGAAGTTCGCCGGGTCAGCTAGTACAACATAAGTTTGCTGCTGTCAAATGATGTCAGTATAGCGTTTTCTTACTGGAACTAGAAATGAGTGGCTGAGACAACGCTAAACGCGTGACAGTTGACAGCGGCAAACTTATAGCGAACGAGTTGTATAAAGTATTTATTTATTCATTCAAATCTCATATATATGTACTTCACTTTTATACTATTATTGGTTAAGGCACGAAGAACCTGGTTTTTTAGCGCGTATTACAAGTATTTTGTATGAGGACACCGCTTATTTTTTATTTTTTTGACTTTTTTATTTTTTGATTTTTTCCTACGTTTACACACAATTAACGAGCTGGATTCCAAATTTCATCCTTCTAGAATCTAGGTCATCTGGAAGTAGGTTAAGTTTAGGTACTATATGTCAGTTTGTATGGGGACACCCCTTATTTTTTGATTTTTTTTTATCTTCTGATTTTTTTCCTACGTTTACACACAATTACCAAGCTGGATTTCAAATTTCATCTTTCTAGGTCATCTGCAAGTATGTTAGATTTAGGTACTATATGTCAGTTTGTATGGGGACACCCCTTATTTTTTGACTTTTTTTTTATTTTCTGATTTTTCCTACGCTTACACACAATCACGAAGCTGGATTTCAAATTTCATTTTTATAGGTCATCTGGAAGTAGGTTAGGTTTAGGTACTATATGTCAGTTTGTATGGGGACACCCCTTATTTTTTGACTTTTTTTTTATTTTCTGATTTTTTCCTACATTTACACACAATTACCGTGCTGGATTTCAAATTTCATCTTTCTAGGTCATCTGGAAGTAGGTAAGGTTTAGGTACTATATGTCAGTTTGTATGGGGACAACCCTTATTTTTTCACTTTTTTTATTTTCTGTTTTTTCCTACTCTTACAGACAATAACCAAACTGGATTTCAAATTTAATCTTTCTAGGTCATCTGGAAGTAGGTAAGGTTTAGGTACTATATGTCAGTTTGTATGGGGACACCCCTTATTTTTTGTCTTTTTTTTATTTTATAATTTTTTCCTACGCTTACACACACTTACCAAGCTAGATTTCAAATTTCATCTTTCTAGGTCATCTGGAAGTAGGTTAGATTTAGGTACTATATGTCAGTTTGTATGGAGACACCCCTTATTTTTTGACTTTTTCTTATCTTCTGATTTTTTTCCTACGTTTACACACAATTACCAAGCTGGATTTCAAATTTCATCTTTCTAGGTCATCTGCAAGTATGTTAGATTTAGGTACTATATGTCAGTTTGTATGGGGACACCCCTTATTTTTTGACTTTTCTTTATTTTTTGATTTTTTCCTACGCTTACACACAGTTACCGAGCTGGATTCCAAATTTCATCCTTCTAGGTCATCTGGAAGTAGGTTAGATTTAGGTACTATATTTCAGTTTGTATGGGAACACCCCTTATTTTTTGACTTTTCTTTATTTTTTGATTTTTTTCTACGCTTACACACAATTACCGTGCTGGATTTCAAATTTCATCTTTCTAGGTCATCTGGAAGTAGGTTAGGTTTAGGTACTATATGACAGTTTGTATGGGGACACCTCTTATTTTTTGACTTTTCTTTATTTTTTTTATTTTTTCCAAGGCTTACACACAATTACCGAGCTGGATTTCAAATTTCATCCTTCTAGGTCATCTGGAAGTAGGTTAGGTTTTTGTACTTTATGTTAGTTTGTATGGGGAAACCCCTTATTTTTTGACTTTTATTTATTTTTTGATTTTTTCCTACGCTTACACACAATTACCAAGCTGGATTTCAAATTTCATCTTTCTAGGTCATCTGGAAGTATAGGTTAGATTTAGGTACTATATTTCAGTTTGTATGGGAACACCCCTTATTTTTTGACTTTTCTTTATTTTTTGATTTTTTCCTACGCTTACACACAGTTACCGTGCTGGATTTCAAATTTCATCTTTCTAGGTCATCTGGAAGTAGGTTAGGTTTAGGTACTATATGACAGTTTGTATGGGGACACCTCTTATTTTTTGACTTTTCTTTATTTTTTGATTTTTTCCTACGCTTACACACAGTTATCGAGCTGGATTTCAAATTTCATCCTTCTAGGTCATCTGGAAGTAGGTTAGATTTAGGTACTATATTTCAGTTTGTATGGGAACACCCCTTATTTTTTGACTTTTCTTTATTTTTTGATTTTTTCCTAGGCTTACACACAATTACCGAGCTGGATTCCAAATTACATCCTTCTAGGTCATCTGGAAGTAGGTTAGGTTTTTGTACTTTATGTTAGTTTGTATGGGGAAACCCCTTATTTTTTGACTTTTTTTTATTTTCTGTTTTTTTCCTACGCTTACACACAATTACCAAGCTGGATTTCAAATTTCATCTTTCTAGGTCATTTGGAAGTATAGGTTAGATTTAGGTACTATATTTCAGTTTGTATGGGAACACCCCTTATTTTTTGACTTTTCTTTATTTTTTGATCTTTTCCTGCGCTTACACACAGTTATCGAGCTGGATTTCAAATTTCATCCTTCCAGGTCATCTGGAAGTAGGTTAGGTTTTTTTACTATATGTTAGTTTGTATGGGGACACCCCTTATTTTTTTACTTTTTTTTATTTTCTAATTTTTTCCTACGCTTACACACACTTACCAAGCTGGATTTCAAATTTCATCTTTCTAGGTCATCTGGAAGTATAGGTTAGATTTAGGTACTATATGTCAGTTTGTATGGGAACACCCCTTATTTTTGACTTTTCTTTATTTTTTGATTTTTTCCTACGCTTGCACACAGTTACCGAGCTGGATTCCAAATTTCATCCTTCTAGGTCACCTGGAAGTAGGTTAGGTTTTTGTACTATATGTCAGTCAGTATGAATTTTTACGACTTTTTGACCTTCATATCTTTATAACCGTTTGAGCTAGCTTCATGAAAATTGGGCTTCTATATGATCTTATGGATATAATTAAACACACGTAGTTTTATGTGTTTACGTTAAATACGTTTTGAGTTATAGAAGGGTCAAAAGTGGCACCAAGTGGTTCGTGTAAACTTACTCTTGGCGCTAGCTAGCCAGTTCCTTTGCTTGAACTTGGCTTGACACGCTGCCGCGTGTCTTGATAAATGAGAAATTTCAGTAGGTTAAACGTTTCCTTAGAACAGTGACAGCTGCTGTAGTAAGTGATCTGATAATTTGATCAAATCAGCATTTTTCTAATATAAAAAATAATCTATTTTCAAACCCATAAATGACAAATCAACGTTTGCCCGGCCAGCTAGTAATAATTTAAAAGAATGATTCTCCTGATTTCGTAAGATGGATTTCTAGTAGGCGACGAACTGAAATACAATTAATAGTGTAGCTAAATATAATGAATATCAAGAGAGGAATCACTGCCTTATCCATTTTTTTTCTTAGCGGAACATGTTTCACGGTGTTTCTCCATTAATTTATTCTACCTACGATCTCGGCGTGGGTTGAGTTTGACTTTGAACGTACATCCACTTTATATTACGTGAACCGGTGGGTCCTGATAAGTTTTGATATTTACCTATTTTAACTTTTGTAATTGGCTAAATATATCAAGATATTATTATCATGTTTTTTAATGTGATAAAAAACTTGTACAAATGTTATAATTATAATGTCTATAGTTTTTATCGTCATGGTTGTACTATTTTAAGTCATGGTTGTTCTTTATAAACAGTGAATATGAGAGCCATTAAAAAAACCGTGCTACCATACCTAACCGATAGGAAACCTCAGAATCCGAACGAACCTTAACCTATTTCAACAAGGAAACAGTAGCGCCAAAAACACAACACAAAATTCAGCTGCTGGCAGCTGAGCGAACTACAGCGTGGCCTTACTGTTGGTGACAAAACAAGCATTTTTGGCACCGATAAAATGGCGACATGCATTCAATTTTACAAAACTAACTTCAAATTTCTTTTGCTTCTTGCTACCCACTTTTTTCGTAGTGATATCATGCGTTTATTGAATAAAGACTCAAAAGCCAACAAAAAGAGATTTCATTTCTGAAGAGACTTTCCTTTGGAATTATTTTACCTATTAATACTTCCTTGCCGTATTTACAATAAATAACCTTCGAGCACAAATTCCCCAATGATTAAACTCAATCAAGGCGTCTTGCAAGCAAAGAGAATTTCTAATAACAAGGGCAACATGGCGCTCCACTCTCGTATTCTGTTTTGTTCCGATCGAGCCTTTTGTCTTTAGTGCTTGCTCTTGATAATAATTAATCATTTAAGAAGTTTAAATTGAATAACCTCATCTAATGCTTTTTGTCCTTACTTCTAAATTTAAAGGATAGGAAAGCGTGTTTCAGAGCACAGTGTACCTACGAGTACCTATATTTATTTATCTAACTAGGTTCATAGATAACTATCTAAGTTAATGCTTCCAGAGATATAAATATGACGTAATAATTTGTATAGAGTATCTGTGTTATAGAGCCTTAATCAAATTTCTATTTGGATAGGGCAAATATGAATAGTACTTATATAAGTAATCAATTACGGTCTGTCTAGAAAGTTTTACGATTATTTATCTTTTTCGTCATATTTATAGAATAGCAGTTATGAAGGTTTTATTTACGTCACAGTTACTCGTACATTGTATCGTAATTATTAAAAACAAAGATTTATATCGTTGATTATACTTAAATAAATAATTGTTTTGGCTGGGAATCTAGATCTCCATTTTTATTTCGGAAAAAGGCTTGTCTAAAACTAGTTTCAATAAAACTGCAACCAATTTTATAAAACAAGGAATTAGTTTGATCGCTTATATCGATAATAATTTGTATATTTTTTTTAACTTTATCTATCTGTTGCCATCAAATACGTTTACTTCTTAAGCCTGAAAGAAGCGCAAAAAATAAGTTGCCTGATGTCTGGTCGACTTATCATTAATAGATCCCTTTTTCGAATCCCAGCTTTCATAGAGTTAATATACTTGATACTTCCAAGGGTGTGTTGGACGCTGGCCAAGCTATTTCATTTGCATCTGGATTATTTTTTAATACAGTCTGCTGTACTTTTTTATTCAATAACGAAGGGGAACAAAAATGGTGAATTGACCGAGACGCAATTAACAAGATCAATTTTTTTTTGGCAAAAATCTTAAGCTTCAAAGAGGGATACATTAGTGAAGAAAAATGATGTCATTATTTTTTCGATAACCTTGAGATGACCTAAATTTTGTTCTTCCGATACAAAATCAATATAATATCTTTATTTCACATAGCCCCAACATACAAGGTCCTTATATTGTAATCAATACGATTTTGTCATGTATATGGTAATAATTATATTAGTCCAACGCGCGTTACAATGAAAAGGTTCCGTATACATACATGAAATTGATAACTGAAGGACAATTGAAAAATATTCAACAAATATTTTAATATGAAATATCGGAATTAAAAAAGTTTCGTTGGAGTTATGAGATATTTTGTTTCAGATTTTCCCGTATTTAAATTAAAAAAAAACTCACTTATCTAATTAAAAGAACATTGCATAAAATATGATTCGCAGCAATTAGCATGTACTGCATTGTAAAATTTAATTTGGGCTCATAACATCACGGTTGTAGGTGATTAGCGTGGAACGACGTCATTAGCTGAAGTTCGCGTCCCTTCGTTTGTTTACAATGACTGTTTAATGGCCGAAGCGGTGAGCTGCATTTGAGATTTCAAACTATTCGTATTGTGCCCCAGTTGTTATATTATTTTGGGTTTTGACGGAAACTCGAGTCTGTTAGGTATATTATTTAGACGTTGCGTAGTTTAAAGATCGATAGCTTCTAGCTTCGGCATTTGTTTTGGCGTCCGTCACCCAAATTCCACCGACAGGCTGAGAAGGTTGCTCAATCTGTTCGAGACGCGCCTTATAGGAGGGTCTACAGCGGACAGGCTGCCGGTAGCCGCTCTCGTGGTGGGTCGAGACTCGAGACCGAATAAATAACCGATACCAAATACGTCATAAGCTGATACAATTTTGTGGAGCCACCACAGTAAAATATATTTATGCTATTTATGTTCATCAGAACAGTTTAGATATCCATTGAACTTCAGGGAAACCAGAGATAGTCAAGACAAAACAACATGGCGGCGTGAATTAAGCTAATGACGTCATTTTACCCTAATCACCAGCGAATGTGATATTTCCGTCCCTAATTTAATTTTATAGCGCCGTCTGGATGGCGCCTATAGTTAATGAAACACATAGTTTGTGATTATTTTCGTATCATTACTATATTAGCAGTCAGATTCTGTACAACCAGGTGAATTGATGACATTAAAAGAGTCCATGCAGTTTAAAGCCATGCATTTTAAAGAGAGATCCATGCGGCGTAAAACCATGCATTTCTGAGACTGAGGCGGTTGTCGTCCAGTGACCATCGCTTGATAGTTACGAACTTACGATACACATCTTTACTGTCCGCACCTTTGCTCGCGGTGATTTCGTATCTAAAAAATCCCGTTGTTGGTGGTGAATGTTCTTGCGTAAAATATAGGAATTATTTTGATTACTGTAAACATTAAAAATGTATATAGCTAGGCTCTTTGAATAGGACATCAGTTTCACAAATATGAAAATGTTCGCATCACAACAGAGCGAGTTGAAAAGTCGCGCATCCGATGCACATTGTATTGTGTCATCAACAAAAAGGCTGCTCGTGGCGTTCACATGAAATGCGTTGTTCATTTCATTTCGTTAGCGTGTTCATTTCGTGACGACATCAAAAATGTGCTCGGGATACAGAATATTTACGGTTGTTCCGTGTTGCAATCTAGCTGTTATGGGAACACCACGGGCTAAGAAGGGATCTTTTAAAATTTATCCTCTAACCCTCAGTTGTTCGAAACAAATTCAAAAGTTTAAGTGATACTCAAACTTATTTAATCACCAAGGGGGTAAAATTAGGAGTCACGTTAGTGAATCTGTGAGTGTCCGCTGTAGTCTGTTTATACCTAAGAGGTTACTGACTGACTGATTGATGTGCACACAATGCAATGCTGCAACTTTTGCTGCAAATTCATGCATTAATGCCTCAAGTCGCACATTTAAAATCATGCACGTGCCGTCCATACGCACATTATTTGGGAAATAGGTAGCTATTATGAGTATAACGTAACCAATGTCTGTTATCAACGTCCTTTGTTTGACATAGGTGGTCCAGCGCTTCCCGGTGCGTGGTTGCCATCCCAGCACTTTGGATCTTTGTGCCCATAGCCAAGTTTTCTTTAGTTCTTTTGCGGATTACCTCATTCCTGATTCGATCGCGCAAAGATACTTCGACTTCTAGACTACTCCGTGCTGATAGATAGCTCGTTACATCGTCGCTGAGTGACCCTGAGCCCATCTTATAATAATATGCTTATATTATTTTGTACTCGACTAAAAGAACCACTTACATTTTTACGAACTAATAAGGACTTAAGGATCCATCCACTGACACTCACAGTAAATAAAAGTTCTGTTAAATTCTTTGGATTTATCAGGTAAGTAGCGACAAGTATAATCTCTGTGACAATGAGAACATGCCCTAGTTTTGTGGGAGTTGGGGCACCGCGCCTCATTTGTGATTCCCACTTCGTTAGCTGCACGAATTATGAATCCAGCACAACACTAACGTACTGGCAAACTTACATGTTGTTACAATTTAGAAGTATCCTATCCATTGAACGCTTGTACTAGATTAAGGTGATTGAATTTTGTTGCAGAAGCTTCAATCGAATAAGCAATGCTGATTGAAATAGTGCGGTAGTAAATAAAGTAGTAAACACTTAGTAGTTGCACGGCTCTCCTCAGAATGAGAATATTTCGGTTCTGGTCCACCACACCGATTACATGTGAGTTGATAGACCCACAACTGAAAACACTATGACACGCGCTGTTATTCCAGTGGGAGGTCGGAGGTTCGATTCCCGCCGCTTTAAAATTTTATTCACTGCTTTAATACGGCAAAATTGGCTCAGGTCTGGTCTGGTTCTTACCATATCAGCAATGACGTACCGGCAAGCAATTTAGCGTTCCGGCGCGAAGCTGTGCAGATCTAAGTTAGTATTTTCACCCGTTCTAAGTTAGTATGATAATATCTTTTGCAATATTACTTTCGTATTATCAGGTAAGATATTAGTCAAGTAATAACTTATAGTCTGTATAAAAATCAAATCAAACCTAAATGTCCTTCACATACGCCTAACTTATGAAATTTAAGACTACCGCTCGGTTCGGAAAGCTGTCTTGTACTAAGAAGCTAGAAACTCGATTCAAACCAACGACCTACGGCTAGAAGGCAACTAAAAATGGGTTGTCATTGCTGTCATATTATCCTTCTGTATTATTTATTGTTGTAGGTAAGAGTCACAATCATATTATACCCGTTACCCATGCATGATTTGTTCCATTTCCCATGCAAAGGTTTATGATGAACTGTGTTCTAAGACCTCAGTAATAGATCGTCTTACCGCAGATAGAACTAAAATCAACGTCACCAGGCGAGTAATGTAGGGGTTGCCAGATATGTAATTAGTTTCGTGTAGAGACTAAGTTGTAATTAGTTTCGCTGTTTGGCTTAACTGTAATTACCAAGAGAAACATTCTCGGTATTAAGGATTATTATCATTAGTTTATAATGTTTTTTGGTCGTTTAATTTGTGAATAACATTTATCTTGTTTCACGCTTGACAAAATATGTGAAAACCGTCGGTAGTGTAGAGATCCTGCCGTCTACGTCGGAGGTCGTGGGTTCGATTCCCATAGCTAGAAAATGTTTGTGTGATGAGCATGAATGTTTTCAAATGTTTGGGTGTTATTCAATATATTGTTTTTAAGTATGTATATTAAATATTATCTTTATTTATCAGTTATCTATAGTACCCATAACACAACCTACGCTTATTTTGGGGGTAGATTGCGTTGTGTGTAATGTCCTAATCACCATCTCATCAACAATCACCTGCGAAAATTGCTTTCCCAAAAAAAGATCCTTATGTTCCCTAAAACATTTTTCCTGTTGCTATATCCTATGGTTTTGGTCTTCCCCATATTGTGTTCCCAGTTAGACTATAAACGCTAATAAATATTATCCTTCTATTAATCTTATCTCACAGTACCTCGAAGCAAATTTTCAATCTAAAGGAATTACGCAGTCGCTATAAATTGATTAACTCATTAAATTAATTATATTAGTAAGCGTAATTAACGCCGGAGGGCAACATAAGCTTAATTACTTAGGTGATCAATAAGCCTTAAAATATTTTAATTGAGAGAAGCCACAGACGTACTTGAGTAACGTACATTTAGTTGGCATCTAGATTTTTTTAAAGGTAAGGATAGAAGGCAAAATAATGAACCTCTTTTTGAATTATTGTAAGACTAAAAATAATACCTACATGTTATTTTATTGTGTGAGTATTTTTAAAGTAATTAATTAAATCCACTATTGTTTTGATGGTAAATATTGAAAGAAACCTTGCATTCTTGTAAGTAATTCGTAATATTCGCAAAACCAATTCATTTTTATATTGCCGAGGACTATGGTGAGAGCCTTTTTCATTCCAAGAAGGCACCCTTGTCACTAACATTTTACATTTTGGATACATTATCCATTGTTTGTTCTGCTTAAATATCTGAAGTGATGATTATTAACTTAGGTTTTATGTCAAAATGTGAATGCATAAAAATAGGATTCCATACTTTAAAAAAAGTTGTGTACCCAACTTTACATAATTGCTCAATTTCTCTGAAGGAACACTTTTGAAATAAACAATTCTACGAAAGCCTTAACACTTCTGTGAATAATTCCCGCGTAGCAACTTCCAGTTTAGCAATTTTCATCATTCCCTACTCAGCCGACAGGAGTGGAAGAGAATACTTTTGTCTTTCCTGTTAAAATTAGTGATTTTTTAGAAGACTTAAGTGCAGTTCACCTCCCGTCAAGTGACTACTAATCGCTCTTGGTACGTAAACAGTTTTCTTTCATAATTTCTGAATATCTTTTCGCCTTTGTAATAAAAATACTTATCGTTTGTTTGTAAATAACTCTTATTTCTTATAATTTATTTAATTGGAGTATTACATTGAAGAGCGAGGGTTATAATTCCAAGTATGTTTCTATTAGCATCATCATACCATGACTTGATTAACTTAACTATACTAGCTCACTCAAGTTAATAATTAGAAGTTAGAGTAAAAGTCTCTCTAAAGAGTTAGCGGGCTGCATAATCCAAATTCAAACAAATGAATTTTTAACACTGTAATATTATAAATGTTGGTAAATAAAATAACTATTATAGTAATACCTTGGAATAAATGTTGTATTCGAAGTCATTATTTTTATATGAAATAGGCATCAACAGTGAATCTGCAAATATTCTTGCCGATATTTTCTACCGGACAGCAAGCGTGTTTTTCATCATTCACGCCATGGACTTCTCTGTCACACACTTGTAAGCAGCAGGTGTTTGTGCCTCTTGAACACATTATCACACGTGGTTTAGGTTGAATTTTGGTACATTTTGAATGACTATGGGGTTTCGGCGTGCAGCATGCTACAGTGTCAATGTTTAGAGGAATTTTAACTTCTGTGCTGTTGTTAGGACAAGTGCATTTCTGAAAAAAATACGAGTATACTCTATAGTAAACCACCTATGATACCACTGCTTAACTTAGAAGTTCGGACATTCCGACATACAGATTAGCTTGGAAATTCTACGCTTGTAACTGTTATCTAAACATCTAAACTGAGAGCCTAGAGAAATTGACATTCTATATTAATGGGATTGACGTTAGCTTACGCTATGCCACAGCGTTAGCTAATGTCAATTCCGTACATTTAAGACTTTTCTATTCAGAACATCGCTAATAGAAGCCACTTTATCTACAGGCTCTGTCTTTATTTCAGAACACATCTTGTCTCAATAATCGTTTTTAGGGTTCCATACCAAAATGGTAAAAATGGAACCCTTATGGTGAGACTTTCTCCGTCCGTCCGTTCGTCCGTCCGTCCGTCTGTCACACTCGATTATTTCAGAACTATTCAAGCTATCGACCTGAAATTTAAAATAGTTATACGAGTAGATAACAGTGACGCGACGTCATTGCAATCGTAAAAATTTGAAAATTGTTTTAATTTCTATTTAAAATGGGGGGCAAACCGGGTCGTCAAAATTTCAAAATGAGATAACAATATTGAGTAGGGTATCATATGAAAGGGCGTTACTTGTGTATTCTAAAACCGATTTTTATTTATTTTTATGCCTGATAGTTTTGGATTTATTGGGGAAATTGTCGAAAAAAATACCGTTCCCCCCTCTTATCTCCGAAGTTTACCAATCGAAAAATTCGAAATGATTACGATCAATAGAAGTAAACGTATATTTTACAGGAAAAATAAAATCAACTCTCTAAGTATTATACTTTTTTTGATAATAACAATAAACCGGCAAAAACAAAGTTATGTTTGCGGTTTGCCAACAAAAGTACCTACATGTAAATTATACTCGTAAATTCATGAACTAAAGTAATTCTTTTAATGTTTAACTTCTTTTATGGTATGGAACCCTCGGTGCGCGAGTCCGACTCGCACTTGGCCGGTTTTTTTTGTTATACAACATAATAATGTTTTCACACTTACACTAAGTTAATCTGTAACTTTGGTTCTCCTAATATTTTCTCAATTATAATTTGTGTTACTATTGGTATCTAAATTCTAAAATTTCACGATTATAAACTGACTTTATACAGTGTTTTCCGTCTAATCCGCAAACATTTTGGTCTTCTACTGACACACTTGCAACCTCTACGTCGTTTTCTTCTTTTCTCTGCCGAATTTTTCAATTTTATCATCATTTCGCTCCATTTATCATTGCAAGAGCAAGACTGTCCTATTAATAAAAGCAACAATTTTAACCATCAGTTTATCTGTAATTTTCTACTTTATAATATTTTTTATAAATGTTCAATGTTTTACCAGCAATTCTTACTTACCCATTGATAAACAAATCAACTCATCAATAATAGCCAAATTAAATGAATAATAATCCAAACTGATTTTTGAAAGCCATAGCCAACCCCTTTTAAGTTTGTGTACTATGTATGTATTTTATAGTTACGATACGTACGATATATTTTTTATATATAATATTTTTGTGTGGTTATTGTATTGTATATGCAAATGGATTGGATCTAGATTATTCCACGTAAGCAGAAAGCCGCAATTTCAACTCCTACTAAGCAAGTACCTAAGTATTATATAAAGTTAGTTCAAACTTACATGGCTACGATGCTAAACATCAGTCGTACAATATATGTAGTTTAACTAAAATTGTGGATTCATTTTAGCTATATACTTACATGCTACAAGTAATGTGTGATTTTATTTTTCCCATAAATATACATAAATACCTATTACCTAAGCATAATTATTTCAAATTTTTTGATAATTAAGCTTCGGTGATAAGGGGGGGACGGTATTTTTTCGATAGTTTGCCCAGTAAATTAAAAACTATTAAGCATAAGTATATAAATTAATAAAAATTGGTGTTTGAATACACAAGTTACGCCCTTTTATATGAAACCCCACTCAATATTGTTATCTTATTTTGAAATTTAGAGGCCCGTGTCCCCTCCTTTTTAAATAAAATAAAATCGATTTTCAACTTTTATAATTGCAATGACATAGAGCTACTGCAACTAAATTATTCATGTCGATAGCTTTATTATAGCTAAAATAAACGGTGGTGACACACAGAGAGACAGACGGACAACAAAGTGATCTTATAAGGGTTCCGTTTTTTTCTTTTAAGGTACGGAACCCTAAAAATGAAGTAAAATACCATATTGTTCCAAGGAGATAGTCAAAACGAGAAGTAATATTCGAACAGACGCGATAAGTAAAGTAATATTCAATCCAACAATCTATAAGTATGAAGCCATCCAAACTTTGTTGTGCAAACAAATAATTAATCCGTCGTCGGTGTAGTTCAATTGCTTGTTTTGAGTTTATATTGCTATCCTGATTTCTGAGGGCGGAGTCTCCTTCAGCAAACGCAGAAAAGTTGGGTTGGATTTAAAATTAATATTATGCATTGCTTTTGCGTCAGTTAATTATTTGTTGCGAATACGGCTTTAGCGTTAGTAAGTATTATAATTTTATTCATTACAGTTAAACACATTATGAAAAATGCGATTCAAGTGCATTCAATCCACGAAGATGCACCCTACTCCTTCACAATCGCTTTTGTTTCATGCGACTCGGATGAAGTTAGGAAGGGGTGGGGCGCGTCTACGTGCAATGAACGTATTATATTAAGAGGATATACCTATTGATTTTTTTGTCCTTTTCACTTTTACGAATGCGTTGAGGTTCGACATGCAACTTTGCGGAAAAATATAACAGAAAAAGCAGCCTAGTGCGAGTCGGACTCGCCCATGAAGGGTTCCGTAGCAGCAAGTAACATAATAATATAAAAGTTCTTGTAGTTAGTGGGAAAATCCCTTAAATGTATGATTTTTACCCTTTAAAATGTGAATTTCGGAAATCCCGTTCTTAGTACACCTTCATGACGTAATATCAACCTAGGTACCAAATTTCAGATCTCTACGACTTTTAGTTCTTCCGGAGTAGCTGGAACAACGAAGAAAATTTAACTTTTGTATTGTAAATCTTTTAAATGTATGTTTTTTACCCTTTAAAATGTGAATTTCGGAAATCCCGTTCTTAGTGAACCTTCATGACTTAATATAAACCTTGGTACCTCAGATTTCTTCGACTTTTAGTGTTTCCGGAATAGCTGGAACAATGAAAAAAATTCACTTTTGTATGGGAAAATAGCTTAAATGACTCCTAAAGAAAAAACTATTTACTAGATATCGTTCAAACCAATTTTCGGTGGAAGTTTGCATGTACATCATGTATTTTTTTCCGTTTTATCATTCTCTCATTTTAGAAATTAGAGGGGGGGGGTCACACATTTTACCACTTTGGAAGTGTCTCTCGCGCAAACTATTCAGTTTAGAAAAAAATGATATTAGAAACCTCAATATACCTCAATATTATTTTTGAAGACCTCTCCATAGATAACCCATAGGTTTGATGAAAAAAAAAATTTTGAGTTTCAGTTCTAAGTATGGGGAACCCCAAAAATTTATTGTTTTCTTTCTAGTTTTTTGTGAAAATCTTAATGCGGTTCACAGAATACATCTACTTACCAAGTTTCAACAGTATAGTCCTTATAGTTTCGGAAAAAAGTGGCTGTGACATACGGACGGACAGTCAGACAGACAGACATGACGAATCTATAAGGGTTCCGTTTTTTTGCCATTTAGCTACGGAACCCTAAAAATGACGTTGAACCCAATTTCTTAAAAATTAAGACAGTTGTAAAAAAATTCGTTTCTAGGAGGTTTTTTTAGGAACACATTAAATAAAAAAATACACTAACATCGATTTTACTTTCCGATAAAAAATAAAAATTGGAGATATTTGACCACCTTTTAGGAGAGATTTCTAACCAATCTTGTTTCTGTTTCACAGCGAATTTAGATTAAAAACTCAAAATACATGACGTTTAAATTTGAAAGTCTCTACAGTTTTTAAACTGAAGGTCACTAAAAATTGCTTAAAACGAACGTTTACTCCGTTATACATATTTCAATCCACGTAGACGCGCCCTACTCTGTCAAAATGGCTCTTGTTTCATTCGATTCGTATGGAGTTTGACAGAGTGGGACGCGTCATCGTGGCTTGAAATATCTATAAAGTTACCTTTCTCGCCTTTAATTCCATACCTGTTACCTATAACAGCAATAGTCGCATAACCTTCGTAAGAAGCGAAAGCTCGATACAATGTTATACTTAATTATTGTGAAAACGTACCTACCTCTGCCCGTTTAAAGGTAGTATCTGATCATATATTTCACAGAGGCTCATGGATGAAAAGGTGAAGACGCACTCAAGTGGCAAATTGGATGCTTCAGAACGCTTAAATCGATGGCTTAATTTTAGGAAAAGGTTTCAGATGGTTTTCTTACATGTTTTTTCTTTCCGTTACATAAAAAGTTTGGGACGTTTCACAAATGTCTTATGAAGTGACTGTAAGTCTGATAGGATCGGTGTTACCTTTGAAGTTTAGATAGTTTTATCTTGTCCAAGATTGATTGGCGTGAGGGTAATATGAGTATGATTTCCAGGATAAAAATTAAATAGGTGTAATATTTAAATAGCGCTATAATTCTACAAACCTACCAGAATAGGCAAAACAACGACTGCTAAGTCAAGTTTATGGATTATTTGTTTATTATAATAAATAATTAATTGATTAAAAAGCCGTTGTGAAATATTGAAATAGCCGATCTCCACAGTGCGCATTAAAGAAGGTATCAAATCTTCACTTAAAAGAATAAGAAAAACTGTAAGTAGTTTCAATATCTACCTATCTTAGGGCAAGTTTCCAGTCAATTTCCCGGTCGGATGCGCACTCCGAACAAAACGGCAATTCAAACTGATTTTATATGAAAACTTTTTCAGGTCTGGAGGTGAACGATAAAGTTGAAAGTTCGAAGCCCTCGACTTACGGAAGTATGTACCAAGTATCTACCTTAGAGTTTCACCGATACTGTACTTCTAGACCTTACTGCACTTCTAAGTAAACATTAATTAATTAAAAAAAATCTGTAATCTGAATAAAAAAAATAACTTAGATGGAAGATAGTAAAAAGTGAAGAAAACTAGCGACTTTCGTACGTGTAATACGTAAATAGACTCCTGTTATGGTAATGTATGATGATAAATATTACGCACGCACGTACGAACTCACACACACACGCACATATACACACACACACACATACACATACAAAGGAACATGCGTAAAAATTATTTTTATCTTTATTTTTATTTTTGAAATTTAATTTTGTATCGCAAATTACTTTTTTGGACACAGTAGCTGTTACTGGTGCTCTTTTGTTCCTATCACCTGTTGGAAGGTTCTGACCGCTGAAACAGAGTTATTACTAGTTCTGTGGTCAGCGCACAAACAGCATGTACAATTTTAGTTTGTATAGATGTATAGTACCTAATATTAGTTTAGCACCATACATAAAAATTGTATTTCTGTGATTTTTGTAAATAGTGATATATTTAAATAAATAAATAAATAAATGTAACTCTATAAAAAAAAACTCTGCTCAAGTGAATTTAATTTAAATTTAATTTAACTATTTATTTTTAAAGTGAATATATAACTAAATAGTCCGTGAACATTTCAATCGTCTATTTGTTACCGTTATCGATATCCAGCCAAAACAAAAAAATTGCGTTTGTTGTATGGGCCCCTCTTAAATATTTTTTATTTTAATTTAAATATTTATTTTTAGAGTGAATAACTAAATATTCTATGAACTTTTGAAGCGTCTATTTTTTAGTATTTGTTGTTATACATCATCTGTGAAAATTTCAAATCTGTAGCTATCACAGTTCAAGGGATTACACCCTGGCAACAGACGGACGGACGGACAGCGAAGTCTTAGTAATAGCATATTCGGTGGTAATAGGGTCCCGTTTTTAACCTTTGGGTACAGAACCCTAAAAACTAAAGTTGTGAAATAGGACAGTATTTAAAGTTGTTATTATGGTAAAATTAGTTTACATATTTTGTATTATTATTATTTTAATAATAAACTACTTAAAAAAATGGAAAGGTTATTCTGAGGCTCGAAATAAAGAAAAACAAAATTGATATTCTAACATTTATATTTTCGAAATTTTATTTCTAGTAAATTGAACATCACGTTTGAATTTTATTAATAAACAAACATTAAATAATCAGTCTTTTTGAAGATAAATATTTTTTCACTACAACATTATTTATCTATGTAGAAGCAAAATTACCTCTAAAAGATATTATTACCATTACTATCGCCTCTATAATTACCTAATTTCGAATTATCTTTGTTCGTTTTGAATTAAGGGTATTTTTGACTAGAAAAACCAATATGAATATAGTAAAATTATGCACATGATATAATATTTTTCGTTAATTTTTATAAAAATATTAAAAATTATATAACAATAAAAAACCTTATTTTAAATCGGCAGTGCGAATTTAGTAGGATGTGTTTTTAAAACACTTCGTATCTAGTTTTACGGCAGACTTAAATAAACCAAGACCCATAATATACTAGCAGAATAATAAATCAAATAATATTATATTTGAAACTGCAAGAATACATTTTGAATACAACTAACTTAATGGTTTTTATTATAATTTAAGTATATTAAAATTTATTTACAATTATCAGATTTTTATTAGATTTTCTTTTGTGTCACGAAATGATGGCTTTCGCGAAATGATAGAACAGCTATTTGGTTGGTATAAAATAAAATAATTTATTTTGATAAAATAATAATATCTTAATTCAATAATAGATTCTACGTTATTTTGAAAAAAGGGATGTTTCGTATTGAATTTAATGATTATAAAATAAGTAGTAACAAAAATTAACACAACCATTTGAATCAATTTATGACTAGATTAGTTGACAGATCTGACTTGATTTGATGGCTACCTGTGATGAGGCACTCGGCAGGCTTCTGCGAACGAAAAAAAAATACATTAACACTTAGCCCCTTCGCATACGGATCGTAAGCGTAGTATAAATCGTATCGTCATAAGCGTATCGTTACAACGCTTCGCGTACGAGGCCTGCAGTGTTGCACAAACAAATCATCGCGTAGACGTATAATGATTATATAGACAAGGGCAGTCTTCAACCAGTTTGACGAATTCAATTATTTTTTTAAGTTAAATGTCAAAAGAAATTGCAGTTCATTTAAATTCGGGTGTTTTTTTTAGAAAATAACGTAAAGATAACTTTTCCGCCTCGAACATGATCATGCTCGTACTGTTCTCATCGTACGCGCCGATTACGATACGCTTACGCTCCGACGCCGTGTGCGAAGGAGCTTAGGAACTTGTTTAATAGCGTAGCACACTGTTTAAGGCTGTGCCACCCATCGACTCCTCTGTTCATAATATATATAACATTATTTTAAATTTTATTTTTATAAACGCCATACAGCTCGGTGCCCGTTGCGTATCATCATCATCTCATCATCTTAATCCCTTTTTATGTTCCACTGCTGGGCACGGGTCTCCTCTCAGACTGAGAGCGGTTTGGCCATAGCCCACCACGCTGGCCAAGTGCGGGTTGGCGGGCTTTACACATCTTCGAAAACATTTTTGTGAACTCTCAGGCATGTAGGTTTCCTCACGATGTTTTCCTTCACCGTTATGCTTTAGTTTCCTAAAATTGTTGCGTATAACAAGTGCAATTACAACTGTTCAAATCGTGTCACGTTCGTGCCCCGTCCGCTGTTTGGCGAAACCTTTAGACCATTATTTTTAATGATTCGCTTTCATCATACTTACTTCTTGGTGCGCTTTTCAATGTAGTAGTTCGTGAAACGCAATCGCTTTCTTCGGACTCAGATCGCATTTGAAAACTCGTTTCTGCAAATAATAATAAAAATTAATAAATAATAGTCATTATGGTCATAAAATTATTATTCTTCCATTTATTATATTACCAGTAGACCCGACAAACGTTGTTTTGTATACTTTTTCACTAAGAGGTATGAAAAATAATCTCAGACCAATCGAATAAACACAAAAATTTCATAAAAAGTTTTTTTACTAACACTGTGATACGAGTTTATATACGAGTAACTACTAGATATTATTAAAAAAAGTCACTACATTCAAGAGTAAACAAATCAGAAGAACAACTTTGAGTTTTTGAGATGTAGGACACAAGTACCTTACGCTGACGGAATTTAATGTATGGAGAGACCAAATTTCCATGCGATGTAAATAAATAAATATTGTTTATAATTATGAACAATTGTATTATGATTATAATCATAATACAATAATATAAAAATTAAAATTAAAAAAACATGACAGACCTGTGGTAAAACGACTTTTCCCAAAAAATATAGCCTATATTTAGCGGGCAGACGTGTTTTTAATGTTACTCGTAATGATGATTCTAACGATATCGCATATATTATGTCCAAATCTATTCAGCCGTTCCGAAGTTATGGTGGAATACTGAAACTCACATACATACATACATACACATACATACATACATGCATACATACATACATACATACATACATGAACACTAAAAACATTACATTCCTTTTTTGGGCAATCGTGTAAAAAGAGTTTGCCCTTACCACTATCATATCTCGCCTTGCTGTTTCCGGGCAAGTGCATGCGAGTGGGCGCCTCCTGGTTGTCCACGTGCCCGAACGTACGGAACCCGATCGCGAACTGCGCGTACGGGCTTATTTCATATAGTTCTGAAAATAAAATTGTAAGCTTGAGACTTCAAATACGAACACGAATATTGGGTAGGTTAGAAATAAAGAAGTTGTTTAATTTACTCTACAACATATTTATATCTAAAAGTTGATAGAAAAGGAGTAGGCACGGCGTTAGACTCAAAGATAAAATAAATTTGAAACCTCATAACATCAAATTAACTTACTTAAAAAAGCTGAGCAACTAATTTAGCCGATTAATTAACAATGGTTAATTTAAACGTTCTTTGTATTTCTACGTTTTGAAAATCGTATAGGTCATCGAGCAAATTGTTTAACTAAAGAGAATTAAATTGAGGCTAATTTTACCATGCACACAGGGATTAAATACTCGACGAAATTGGGGCCAAGTTGGCGTTTTATGTACGAGTACGTCTGACTACACCATCACACTACATTCAGTCTCCAAAATGGTATATAAGATCTCCAAAATCGAGTACATACGAGTATATACGAGCTAAAGTACCTTTTTAAAAATTAGGTATGGTGATTAAAAACATGATACTAAAATGCCCACTTTTGCTAATGCGCAACTTTGTTTCTCGTGAATCTAATTAATTTTGCAAATGACTCTTGAATTTCATTGGAGAAGCTAACTTTCCAATGAAATTTAATTTTAACTATGAAGATGGGTCCTATGGCCTAAAACTCTAAAACATTTAGGGCCAATAAGCTTATGGTCTAAGATCCCGCCATACAACGACCTTCACCGAGCTGCTTATTGAATGAAAACTATTTTATATCCAATTAAATATGTCAATAAATATATCGCAAGTGGGTTGCCTAAAAAATTTCAGTCCAGGGTATGATTAATTAAGAATTAAAAAAAAAACCATTGTAACATGGACTCCTATTTGTTACAGTTTAGTTGACATCGTAGTTCAAATTAGATTGGATGTTATAAATAGTGCTTTTTGCCAGAAATAATTTCCTGGCTGAGGAAAGTATTTCTGCTCTATATTTTTTGGCAGAAGAAAGTTAACGGATAATAAAATCCCAGCAAAAACATTTTCATGTAAAATGTTGCCAAGACGAGAACATGTGGCTCACACTATCAAAAAGTTATCAGATCTCATGTAGAGCAAGACTTTTAACTCTACACGCCCTAACTCTATACATCCTAACTTTATAAACTCTACACTTTAGTCAAAATATATTATGTCTTGGCTGTTTCGGTACCGTCACATGGGCGTAAAGTGAAGAATTTATTCACTGTTCAGTACTTTTCTAATAGAGTTTTGCAAGTGGCATAATGGACCATGCAAAATTCAAGAAATTTCACATTAAAATTAAATGGTATCACCATTGTTATGGGAAAAAACTTCCATTTATTAAAAATATCCTCTAAAGCAAAGGAACACACTTTTGCAAAGTGTGATGAAGTATTTGAAATCAATGCAGTTAGTAAAACCTAAGTGCAGTTTCTGAGGAGACTCAATACCTTATCTAATAAATAATCGTTACTACAGAAACTAGGTATTGTATATCAGAAAAGTACAAAGTCAGTGAATAATATTTTTACTTTACACCCATGTGACAGTGACGAAACAGCCAAGACATAATATATTTTGACTAAAGTGTAGAGTTTATAAAGTTAGGATGTATAGAGTTAGGGCGTGTAGAGTTAAAAGTCTTGCTCTACATGAGATCTGATAACTTTTTGATAGTGTGAGCCACATGTTCTCGTCTTGGCAACATTTTACATGAAAATGTTTTTGCTGGGATTTCACTTCTTTTTGTAAGTTGTTTACGACTATATTTTTTATTTGGTTAATTTCCTTTTCTTTGGTGTATTTCTTGAATATCATTGCAAGGTGGATATTTGTCTGAATCAAGTATCCCCCCCTCTATCATTTAAATGAGGGAACCCTCCTTGGTTCACCTAGTTTATTTTTTCCTTATTTGTAGTTTATTACAAAGAGTCCCTATATCAATTTTGAGACCTCTAGCATCAATATTTGCGGTAATTTCATACAAACTTCCATCCCCTATTTTAAGGGGTTGGGGGGTTAAATTTCCAACTTTTGGAATTTTTTTGTTGGTTGTGTGCTAATACTAGCTTATATACCAAATTTCAGAAATTAAGTTTTTATTATACCTATATACTTATGGGAAACCCCATACGAACTTCCAACCCCCTAATTTTATGGATGTGGGGTGATTAACTAAAAATTTTGAAACACGTATTTAATTGTTTATTACAAAGAGTCCCTATATCAATTTTGAGACCTCTAGCATCAATATTTGCGGTAATTTCATACAAACTTCCATCCCCTATTTTAAGGGGTTGGGGGGTTAAATTTCCAACTTTTGGAATTTTTTTGTTGGTTGTGTGCTAATACTAGCTTATATACCAAATTTCAGAAATTAAGTTTTTATTATACCTATATACTTATGGGAAACCCCATACGAACTTCCAACCCCCTAATTTTATGGATGTGGGGTGATTAACTAAAAATCCTGAAACACGTATTTAATTGTTTATTACAAAGAGTCCCTATATCAATTTTAAGACCTCTAGCATCAATATTTGCGGTAATTTCATACAAACTTCCATCCCCTATTTTAAGGGGTTGGGGGGTTAAATTTCCAACTTTTGGAATTTTTTTGTTGGTTGTGTGCTAATACCAGCTTATATACCAAATTTCAGAAATTAAGTTTTTATTATACCTATATACTTATGGGAAACCCCATACGAACTTCCAACCCCCTAATTTTATGGATGTGGGGTGATTAACTAAAAATCCTGAAACACGTATTTAATTGTTTATTACAAAGAGTCCCTATATCAATTTTGAGACCTCTAGCATCAATATTTGCGGTAATTTCATACAAACTTCCATCCCCTATTTTAAGGGGTTGGGGGGTTAAATTTCCAACTTTTGGAATTTTTTTGTTGGTTGTGTGCTAATACTAGCTTATATACCAAATTTCAGCTTTCTAGGTCTTCAGGAAGTACCTAGGAATTTTGATGATCATCAGTGAGTCAGTCAGTCAGTCAGTCAGTCAGTCAGTCAGTGACGAAATTTGGGTTTTTTAGACGTCAATAAAATCTAAAGTATAAGACCTATAAAATTGAAACTTTATAGGTTTAATAAGTTCACTGGCGACATCATTTTCCGAGAATTTTGATTATCTGAAATAATTCAGGCCTAAGTTATAAGGGTTTAAAAATACGGCGAAACACTTCGAGAAAAGATAGGTAGTGCCCTCGCGCTTCGCTTGGCTCGTCTTGGCGGGGACACTACCGTGTCCCCAGATCGTAGGTAAATAAGCACAATTGCAATTTGCGACCTGAATCGCTCATCCAATCTAATTTGAACTAAGATGTCAACGGAACTCTAACAAAGCGGAGTTCATGTTACGATGGTTTTTTTTTTAATTCTTAATTAATCATACCCTGGACTGAAATTTTTTAGGCAACCCACTTGCGATATATTTATTGACATATTTAATTGGATATAAAATAGTTTTCATCCAATAAGCAGCTCGGTGAAGGTCGACCTTACTTGGGATCCCCTACTATTACCATGCTTGTTATCAGCAGTGAGGTGCACGGGCGTGCTGTACACCCTGTTGTTGACGTCAGCGGGGATGCTCTGGGGCGTGTTGACAGTCGCGTTGCTTCGCTCCGACTTGCACTCGCCAGTCAGGGAGTTTCTGTATTCTGTGAGTCTTTGGTGACTGGAAATTTTAACACAGGGTTAAATTTAACCGCTCTTTGATGATACCGTGAATTTTTGATTCTTACACACTTGGTAGAATGACTGTTAGTGTATAGTTGCTTTTAGCGGACTCAGATTTGAAACGGAGGTGTGGGGTTTGATTTACGGCCAATATCTATAATTTAATTTACTTAATTTAATCTCTCTATAATATCTAAATTGGCCTTTGGTCTAATTGGTTTTGGTCTGGGGAGAGGCTTGGGCGACTGGTTACTACTCTATCGGTAAGTAAGCCAAGCTATTTAGCGTTCTAGCGCGATGCTGTATAGTGTACCTATAGCGGCCATTAGGGTTTACTGACTCCTACCCAGTTATATTGAGATTGCAGTCAAGTAGGCACTGACTTGGAGTATGCAAAAATGTTTTATTATTCACTGCTAGTTAGTACTAAGCAGTGAAAATTAGGATAGGTACCTATTTTATGTTTGATAGTATACTTACTGATGTCTTTTGACCAGAATGTACATGCATGTTATTAGGCAAATTAGCAAAAGTATTGAACTGCATATAATAACCAACATGTTTATGTCGAAGTTGTCCGACGGTGGTCCAATTGATTCTGAAACCAAATATTATGTAGATATAAAAAAAAACTATATAATTTATTCCGCTCACATATTATTATAAACTTTCTACAAAACAGGAAAAAATGTTCCTATAAAAAACATGTTTGTCATAAAATGGTATTATTGTCGCCATTTCAACCCCTTTTTATATTCCAGGGCTGGACATAGGTCTTTCCTTCAAACATTAAGTATGGTTTTGGGTTTCGCCATGGCCCACACTAGTTAATTGAGGATAAGCGGATCTCGCAGATCTTTGAAAATGTTATGGTAAACGGGCATGTAAAGAGAGTTAGCTCCTGTTTTACCTTTTGGGTACAGAACCCATATACCTATGTACCTACATCCATTGTAGTTTAAAACTTTCTAGCAAGATTTTTTTTTCTTATCGTGTTTCTGCTTCTGAGCGAATTAATATTAAACACCGAAAATACATGACGGAAGACAATTAGTCTTTATAGTTTTCATTATACATATATCTAAAAATTTCTTTAATAACCGTTTTAGACCATTAATATTATGTTTACCTCCAGCTATAGTAGTAGTGGCATACATATAGAGCGACGTGGAAATGCCCGCCGCGTTCTCGGCAACTATCCGCAACTGGTACCACTGCGCCGGCGCGAGGTCCGCGATGACGAAGGAGTTCGGCTGATTCAGTATTGATGGTGAGTAATGACTCCACGACTGCTCCAGAAGCGGCTGAGGGTGTAACACTAATGCGTTATTATGACAAGCCGATTTATAACAAACAGAAATAATTGAACGATTACCAATATCTCGAAATTATTAATATCTTCACCAGGTTGCAATTATGAGATATTAATTATCCAATGATCAACCTAGCGAGCTTAAAACGGAAGGTCGTGAGTTCGATTCGTTTTCATAGTTGCTATTGCCTAGTCTCAAGCTTAAATTATGCAAAGTTAGTATTATCGCAAGCGATCTCCATCAAGGCCATCTTTGGTTATGACATAAGCTAACAGAGTAGTAGTAAGATGAATAAATAGTTTGCTTGACTGTTAAATTTAACGGCCGCATATAGAAAGCAGTGGTCCTGAAGATTGCACGCATTGTGAGGAGGTTCCTCACCTGCAGACCTGGCCACCGGTGGCTTCTGGCTAGTCCCTTAAAGCTCCGTAAACGGTGGCCGATTATTTGATACAAATAAATGAGAAATCACGTTCAAGTTTTCTCACCAATCTGTTTTCAGCTCGTCTCCAAACTTTTCCACCATATTCTCTATAGTCCACTTCCCATCTCGTAATTTCGCATCCATTCTCATCCCAACCGCTCAGTTGAATGTAAATGTGACTCGAGTTACTCCAGAACCATTCCGTTGTAGTTGGGGAAATGGGCACTGAAAATTAACTTTCGGTGTTACTAAGCAGGTGATGAATTCAGTTCAACATCATCAAGAAATAAAGTTTTAGACTATAACTCAAACTCTAAACTCAAAATATCTTTATTTCACATTCACCTCTTGTAAAACGTCAATATGATATTTGTCAGATACATATGGCGGTAACTTCAAGTCATCTTAAAGCAAAATTAACGAGGGTTCAAACGCGCCCTGCACTGAGAAGAACTATCGTCGTCAAGAGGGAAAGACTGCTCACAACTTACACAAGTTGAAAGTCACTTATTCGAAAGAGTTTTAGATCAATGAAAATCTGCATAGTTCCTAAATTACAAAAATTACCTACTTTTGTAATAATTATTTTGGAAAATGAAGTGCAGAGAGGAAAAAACCTTTGATCTCCCAACCAGACTAAGAAATGGTGTAGGAGGTTTTAGAGCCGGCTAAGTTATTGGAGTTAATGCGAGTCTCACCTCCACCCAAAGTAGTAGCATCAACATAAGCTGGCTGAGAAGAGCCGACAGAATTAGCAGCTGTCATCCTTAGTGAGTATTTTGTACCACATTTCAATCCTTCTAAAGTGTATTCTTGCACTCCTTGAATGGTAGTTCCTTTGTCAGACCACGTGTCTTGCCACATTCCATTTGCTTCTTTCCATGTGAGGTCGTAGGCTGTTGATGAATAAAAGTAAAGAGTTACTGACTAAGTTAAGACTATTTTATTAAATAGTCTCACTAGCAATAAACTTGTTTAATCCCAAAAGTGACACTTGCTTAACCGGCATAAATGGTACCCCCCATAATTTATCAAAAAAACGATTTTTCACTAATCCTGCAAGAATCGCTGTTAGCTATATAATATCGCTATAGCTAATTTAATTTTTCGTCGGAACCTGCGGAAATTGCTGTTTTTATCGTAATATGAATATTAATTAACCCTGATAATAACTGTGCAGGTTCCATATTTCAGGAAAATAGGTTCAATAGTTATGGCGTGATCGAAAAATGCTCACATTAACCAATTACTTTACAGGTATCTTGATAGATACAAAATATTTAAAGCCCTTAAAAGAAACGTATACGTACGGAAAACATCGTGAGGAAACCACACAAAAATGTTCTCGAAGTTGTGTGAAAGCCGCCAACCCGCACTTGGCCAGCGTGGTGGGCTACGGCCAAACCTCTCTTAAAAGGGGTTGAGATGATTAATAGAAACGTATACTCGATTACTTACTAATTTTCTGATTCTTTCCCCCTACTTTCCTTGGTTGGTCCCATTGCAAATGTAAAGCATTCTTGTGCGAGGTCACTCTCAGTACTGGTGGTTCTGGCGTCGGTAGCACCGAAACTTCGTACGACACTGAATCCGACCCGTATAGGTTCTTGGCTAAGCAAGTGTAGTTCCCACTTAGTGACTGATCTATGTCTGAAAAGATACGATATAGTACATAGTATATTACTTATTTGGTTGATGATTTCTATATAATTGTGACGAAAATAAATATAAGAAAAATTTGTTCATCATCACATAACATAAAATTGCAAAAGGGTGCTCAATTTTAAGCAATGCATTGGCGATATGGAGGCTTTGCTAAATATCTTACGAACCCTTAGCTCGCATTGCACGCCTCCCTCTGATTGAACTGGGAATAATGAAAAGGGTATTACGATATCCCATCCAGACTCTGGAAAGTTTATGAAATTTATTCTTATTGGTTGGCGTAAAAAAACTAAGATTTCAAATAACCAATGACAATACCAATACACTTGACAATGGATGGTGCCTATATTTTAGTTACCGTATTTTTGTTAACATAGGACTTTACACACACAAAGATATGCGTAGAAACGTACACGCTAATACGGACATCAAGGTGCTAATGAAATAATAGACTGATGGCCTTTGAATGCACACGATTGCTTGTCAATATAAAGGTCCGTACTGTTGATCAGTAAGCTGTCGTCATGGTTCCTGGTGAATCGGGGGTGGCCATGGCACCCCCACCAAATAATAGACTTATGGCCTTTGAATGCACACGATTGCTTGTCAATATAAAGGTCCGTACTGTTGATCAGTAAGCTGTCGTCGTGGTTCCTGGTGAATCGGGGGTGGCCATGGCACCCTCACCAAATAATAGACTTATGGCCCTTGAATGCACACGATTGCTAGTCATATAAAAGTCCGTACTGTTGATCAGTAAGCTGTCGTCGTGGTTCCTGGTGAATCTGGGGTGGTGCGTGATGATGTTGTGTTTGTGGTACCACACCGTGCGGGGCGGCGGCGAACCCACGCACTGGCACACCAGCAGCAGCGAACTGCCCACCCCCACTGATACAGCGCCCCCCAGAGACGCCACACCTGCTACCACTGGAAACGCAAACAACATTAGATAAACTAATGCGAGCAGTAGTAGTAACAAAAAATTAGGTAAAATCTACAAGATTGAACGTTAACGGGGATGAGCGCGAAAATTCAAAATTTAGTTTTTCGCTAAATAGTGGGCTTCTTATACATCGTAGGCTTATGGCAATGAGTTTTACGGGCACAACATTAATGCATCTCCATGTTTTTAATAAAAACTCTGCTCAACAATACCCATTTACTTCATATTGGTTCCCGATAGCTCGAAATCTGGGAAACTGAAAAAAACAATTTCGGGAACCCATATGAAGTGAGTGGGAAAAAAGAGCAAAGTTTCTACTAAAAACATGTAGATGCATAAATATTATGCGCACATGCATAAATATTATGCCATGTAAATCAGTTCATTGCGATGAACCTACAATATGTAGTGATGTAGTGATTAAATATGCATCTATTGTGCAAGTTTAGGGCCAGGTGAAATTGCATAGGAAATACTTGTAATTCACCTGAGCCCCTTTTATGTTCCATCCACTGATGGGCACCACTCTGCTCTATTCTCTACTCTTAGAATGAGAGGGGCTAGATCCCTGATGCTGGCTAAGTGCCGTTGGTGGACATCGCATAACTTATAAGAGAATTGTGGCAAACTCTCCGGCGAGCAAGTTTATTGAACACGCCTCTAGTAAAAAATTACACTATGACTTTCCGGTATGTCTAAGAAAAGAGGAACTAGGTGCTGAGAACGAGCTTTCTTAGTATTACGTGGTGTGGCTAATTACCTCTAGAATTAAGTTCGACATGGACTCTGCTACTTGGAGCCCCTTCCCCGGCAGTAGTATGGGCTCGCACGAACACCTCGTATTGCATCCCAGTGGTGAGTCCCGACAGAGGAAACGTCAATTGACGCGATAAGTTTGACTCTTGTGTTGGCTCCACTCTATAGCTTTGTGGTGCACTGGTACTAAAAACAATGGATATACTTGAACAGATCCTTGAAAAATATGATAACTCGTAAATTCAACTAGGTAGGTATGCATAGCTCTAAGAAGACTCATTTCAAAAAGAAGAAAACATAAAAATATACGGTCGATGATGGAACCTTATTTATGAAACCCAAATACAGTACGTTCAAGCTACGAAGACGCGCCCTCTTCCTAATTTCTTCGCGAATCGGATAAAATAAAAGCGCTTCGGAGTTGGTGAGTCTTCGTGGACTGAACTACCTATACTATTAATTTGACCAGATCCCTAATTTCCAGTTACTCAGCTAATTTTAAAAGGGAATCGCCTTACCTGGTAACTGGCTTGACATAAACGGTATAGTGGGTGATTTCTCCGTTAGGTTGATCTGGTCTCTTCCAACTGACAAGTAGGGATGTAGGTGAGGATATTAATGCTTTGATAGCTGATGGTGGTCCTGGCACTGAAAAAAAACGTAATAAAATACATAAAGAGACTTTATAATTAAATAGTCATCATAAATAATTGCTTGAATGTATCTTGAAAACTTACCGTCTTGTAACGTGGTGCATACAACGGGATAAGAGAAGGGCCCAACGCCATAATTAGAGAAACCTGCTACTTTTATAGTGTAATTTGTGTATTTAAGCAGACCCTGAAGATACAATTCCGTGTGTGGGGTCGTAACGTTGAGCCAAGGGCCATCTGAAATGTGATCAATTATAGATATTACTCGTTGAGAAAAAAGCCTAATAAAGTTAGACGGGGAAACCTTTTGTAGCGGATTCATCGTAGTGTGTAAAAGGCGTAATGCATACTTTAAGAATTACGAGTATTAGAAACCCATCAAGCAGTTCTGATATATAAGACAAAAAAGCGTAAATTGACTACCTATCATCTTTCTGGATCAAACAACGTGAACTTGGTATTTGGATATCTAGAGACCTATATCCAGTAGGAGATACAGTCAATTGACACGAGGAAAAGAGGAAATAAACTTACCATCAGTGCAATAATGCGTCACATATCCTAATAAAGATTGCGAGTTAGCCAACGGCCGCCACGCTGCTCGCACCGACGATGACGACGACCCCACGCACTCCACACTCGATGGGGCTTCTTCTGGAGCTGGAAAGTATGATAATATACAGCGATTACTATACTTCGTGTTATAATGCGCTGGCCCCAACCAGGTATACTGACATCATTAAGAGATTCGCGATGAGCCGTTGAATTAAACAGCGTAAAACTGTGCATTTTGGAGAACCTTCAAGAGGTCTAGGGTTAGCTGTGGACGTTCATTGAAATAATCAGATTATAACATTTGACAGGAACGGCGAGCAGCTGAATTCAAGCGGCAAAACCGTACAGTACCAAGGTGGAAAGATTCTAATTACGAAAGAAGTAATCTAACATAATCTGATCAACTAATTACGAAAATAATAAAAAATTGTCTTAATATACCTCCTTCTCTCGTCGTTTGATAAACAGGTAAAGAAAACGGTCCATTCCCGGCTGAATTGAATGCGCTGACAGATATTGCATACCTGTAGAAAAGGTTCTATGAATAAATGGAATGATAAAGAGCACGTATGTTTATTAATTGATTTTTCAAAAGGCTTATTTTTGTAAAGCTTACTCAAGCTTACCTCGTGTTCTTTAGGAGACCACTCAATATGGTCTCTTGTTTCCCTTTTCTTGATGTTACTTTAACTAATTTAGTCTGAGAATCATTTGTACCTGAAATAAATAACCAAAATATGAAAAGTAAAATTAATAAGACTAAGAAATAATGGAAACCTATCTTCTGTTATAATAAACATCAGAAGCTGTGCGTTAACTAAACTCGAAAAAAAAACCGACCGAATTTGATGAAATATTTTGTGTGTTTAATTGGATCTCATCAAAGTGGAAGAAGGAGAAGATTATTAACAGCACTTTACGAAATGCAATGCATATTCTCTTCAACAAAAACTGATTCATAAATTTTCTAAGTTTACCGTTTTATAAACTTCATTGAACTAAAATGTAGTAATCTAGTAATCTGTGGTAGTGAACTGCTTGATAATTATTTCCTTATTATGATTGTGATTTTACCTGTTTCCCCATTGATTCTCGGCACGGCTTTCACATGGTAACCCTGCAGCGCTCCATTGTGCGTTTCCCTTGAAGGTGGTATCCAAGACACGAATAGTTCACCGGGGTTGTCTGTTTGTTGAACCTGTACTCCCAGAGGACTTGACGATGGCGCTGAAGGAAGAATCACTTATTTTAAGTCAATAATTCTACGATAGCTGTTTGAAGGTGAGAGGAAATAACTTATAGAGAGTCAAGAAAGCACCTCGGGAACATACCAAGACTAAGTACCGAAAGGGTGCCTTCCCGTGTTTCGGCCCCTATAACCACAAAATTGATTGGGCCATATATGGTGAAGAGTTGTCCCAATAGCTGTTTGGTATAGATAAAAGTAAAACAAATATTATGGTTGCAAAAAGATAGTTTAGTTTAGTCTTATTTCATTTGTAGAAACTAAATAGCATTTGCTTAGACAGCAAATGAAAACATCGCCAGGATCAGGAAATACATAAAATCAGAGTGATCTCCAGTATGGTTAGCTTTAAATCAAGACCACCTCAGGACTATGAATCGGGGTTGGGGTGTGGTTCGTTGGGTCCTGTATCTATATGTCTACTGTTACGAAGCAAGAGGATAAGACGCAAGCGTAGCCTCAGGCATAACTTCTGTCTGGAGGTAAAATTCTACAAAGCCTCTATCGCCGAAAAAGATATATAATATAGTTTGCCTTCTTGTAAAGTACTGAAATGCACGGGCTGCGTGTAGGGGCTGAGGTCGACTTGGTTGCCGGAAGCAACCCGCACTCGATAGTCCACCGCCGGCTGCAGATCCCGTAGTTCTATGCTTTGGCGAATATCGCTTTCTTGTCTGAAAAACAAAGGTGAAACAATATTAATTAATAAGTAATGAAAAAATATGGATCTGAAATCTAAATGGATGAAGAATTAGAGGTAACTACAGAGAAAGATAGATTCAACGAATGCGTATAATAAAATATGCGTGTAGTTACTTAGTTAATCGAAACAGACAGTTGACTGCTGACAAAAGTGATTGGAGTGATTTGATTAATGATCATGATAATGGCGCATCTAAATAGACACCAATTAACTACGCAGGAGATTTAACCTACAAAATGAAGATGTGTGTTACGAACCGAGACAGCTACCTTATGGTTTCACTATAATAAAATCGACCTTAATAATGTTTATTTAAAATGATTAAATATTTTTAAAACTCAATCACAAGTTTAATTGCTGCCGTCTTGCCAGATAGTAAGTGAGGATGCAGATAATAGAGGTTTTACTCCTAATTGGTTGCTACACAATACTTTTACCGAGCTGAGAATATAACCCAGAACTTCGTGATACATTTTATTGGCCATTGATAATGTAAACAATAAGCAACCTATGTGGTTTGCTTATTGTTACATTTGCTTATTGTTAACTGGAAGGTTAACCGTAACGCATACCTTGTTATATTAATAGTTTTAGCAGAGTCCCACATGGTATAATGGTTGGTGGAGTACTGCAAGCTGTAATATTGAACGTGAGACGCAATCGTATCCCTCCAGGACAATTTAGCTGAAGAACTGGTCACGGAGTCGACCTGAAGATCCATTGGTGGGGTAGGTGGTTCTGTGAAGTACAATAAAACCTAATGATAAAGCAAATTAAATGCGGTCGTATAGAGTCGTTACATTAATTATAGCTAACACAATAAAATACAACTAAATATTAATTTAATATTTTTTCAGTGGTTTCCTTCCATTAAATAAAGAGTAAAAAACTACTCACCCAGTATATTCAAATGAATATTGAATATGGCAACACCGTAAGGGTTACTCGCTCGACACTCGTAAGTTCCTCCGTCTCTCCCCTCCACGTAATTTATATTGATCGTGCTCTTCATACCGTTGGGGCTCACTGTTTCTGATATAGTGATTCTGAAATCAAATTATTCATTGTATAGATGACTTTTATCGGTATTCGATTATATTTTGTTAATTCAAGGTTTTTAAGTCAATACTATTAATGTATTAGTCAAGAAAATAAACTTTATAGTTAAATAACTTCTAGTCCTAGAGGGCGCGGGTGGTTTAGAATAATGAGAATAACACTGCTTCGCACTAACGCCATCTATGTCTTGAAGAATTTATGGCTACGAATGAAAATGGCCACCCCATGCAGGTTTCACTATGAACCTCCTTTCAGTACAAGAACTTCTTTCAGTTTCCGTGTTATTTCTTAAATAGTTGTAGATGTCGCTTTTAAATATATTTAAAAGTATATTACTTAGTATTTACCTTGAAGATGTAAATTCCACAGGCTTTCCATTCAAGCTCCATTTTATCCGAATAGGATTATCTCCCAAAGGTTGACAGACAAGTGTAATTGGCAGGCCCATCTTTGTTGTAAGGTTCATTTCTACTGATTCGAAGTGCACCGGCTCTAGAAATAATTTGGAAGTTAGTTATTCTGACACAGAACAAATTTCGTAAACAATTTTATTCTTAATATTTTTCTAGGGAAATGCTTGTAGCCAGAGCAATTTTTGTCAATGTAGTTATTATTACTATTAAATCGGTTACGTGGACCCAAATGCTACCCCAATACTACTAAGCATTACCTCTTCATCATACTACACAACATACATATTTTACTTACTATTGACACTAATCCGTAAATTCTTGTGCAATGGCTCCCCAACTCCATTGTCTACGTGACACGCATACTCTCCTTCGTCTGCCAGTGAAACAACTTCTAAAGACAACGAGCCGTTTGGATAACTGGACACTCCACCACCCGCTAGATCTAGGATTGGTCTCCAGATTCCTAAAGCAGCTGAAAGAAATAAGTGCTTTTTCAGTTTGGCTTTATCAGATTTGTCATTATTGGAAATATTTTGTTGTCCGTCTGCGGTCCACTTATGTACCCTTTTCTCGGGAACTGAAGATCTACAAATCACACATTTTGTTAAAACAACCAGAAGAACAATAGACATTTTGTTAAAACAACCAGAAGAACAACATAGAGTTCTTATTCTGGTTGTGTTACTCCAAAGCACAGTAAATAAACATCGCCCACTTTCTGACTATGGGCTTACTTAATAAGTTTACAACTGTGGCTGACAATGGCTAACCAAAGTACGGTTTGAGCATTACTCCCCTTAGTGTTATGAAAGTCCAATACGATATATACATTGTGCAAATAATTACCATCTCTTTTCATCCAATGTATTTGAGGCGTGGGATATCCATTTGCATTACAGTCTACAATACCGCGTTGACCAAGAAGTAAAGATGTATTTGTCGGTTCTTCTACCCATTTTGGTGCAACTGAAAAAAATAACATGTTATTAATAGATTTAGCTGAATATTCCTATATGTTACCTTCTGTGAATGTGTCACTATCATCTAAGCCCTAAGGGTCGTTCTCATTTGTTTTAAGGATTCATCGTTCTATATCTTCATTTTGTTTTATGGAATAAAGTGAGATAAAATCTAAATATATCCCTGTTTCATAGAACAAATGAGAATTCTCCTTGATTAGCAAATAAGGCAACTACATTATTCTTTATTACGTAGAAACTACTAGTCTGACTTACCATTTATATACAAATCCGTGGTCTGATTGACTTTCCCAACGTGGTTGGTGGCAATACATGTGTATCTACCGCAATGCTCTAACGACACTCTTTTGATTATCAATACACTGAACAGTTCTGAACTTCTTTCGGTTATCTGAAATATTATGTAACAATTGCACAGTAAAAATCGTCATCATCTTTATAACATCGATTAAGTTTATCACGTGGTTTCTTACCTTAAGACTTGCCGGGATTTTCATGCCATCTTTAAGCCAAGAGAAGAAAATGGGTGGGTCTCCACTGATAATGTTACAAGTAATCTGCACAATTTGTCCTTCCTTCAGTCCGGAACCTACGCGCAGTTCGTCTAACTCCGGTGCTTCTACGACTTGTATTTCAAAAGATCTATAAAAGTTATGGTATACGTTCAAACAAATATTATTCTTTCACAAAGCCATTGAATTTCATTTTGTAATAGATTCTATAGAGAAATAACGACAATAAGTAAACCTACGATATTTTTAAACTGTAATTCAAGCTAGTGTATTTAATTGTATTAGTTTCTTTTTTGTATTTTACAAGTAGTTTATGTTTACAAGAAGTTTTACCTTCTAGCCATTTCTCCTGACGGACTATAAACTATACAAGTATACATTTCTCCATTTTCCTCTTTCGATACTCTCTCTATATGAAGAACCCCTTCTTCACTACTTTCTAACAACTGCCGTTTTCTTCGTCTTTTCTTTATATTTCTGCGATTTTTACTATTCACATTGGTTCTTTTGTACCTCGTGTGTTGAGGAAGCATTGAACTAATAATTTTCTTGCCTTTGTGCTCCCACTCGAGTTTACTAAAAGTTTGAAAACCCTTGGTTAATTCGGTGAATAATTTATAAAGGTTTTTGAAGTGGGTACATTATTAAATTACGAATTATCAAAGTTTGTGAAATAAACAAGGGCTTTACCTGATCGGGAATCCATAATAAGGGCATCTAAGTTTTAAGGAATCGCCGCTTTGAACTTTGATCGGAGGCAAAGTTCTAATGTAAGGTGGGCCTGAAATGTGTACAAATAATATTTTATTAATATAAACAGATACATATATAAGCAATAAAAGAACATACTGCGGTAAATATTAGACGAAGAAAAGCCATATTACGTTTTTGTGAACACACATAATATTGAAGCTTACAAAGTTCTAAAGTCAATTAATAAAGTTCAGCGAACCATTTCTGAGGAAGAAGTAATGACAATTTTATCAAAGACATTGGTTGGCTTCTGAAGCTTAATTTGTTCAGGCACGCAAAATTTTGTACTAAAATTTTGATGATATTAAAGACGTAGGTACATTTCGTTGGTTAAAATTTAGATAGGTAGATATAGACATAATAGGAATTGTTCAGAATATGTCGTGGATAGTATATTTTTCTGTGGTTTCTTGTAACGCTTGACCTTTTCCATGTTTATAAAGGTTTGTCTTGTTTTTACTCACCATAAACATCTATTCTAGCAGCATGCTTCGTATTGGAGTCTCCTTCGTACGCCACACAAGCGTACAACCCCCCATCTTCAACCCTAGTCCTGGATATGTTTAGTTGTGATATCACTCCAATACCAGTTGGCGACATGATTTGTCCAAGGATATACCTACAATTAGATAATTTGTGTCAAATTGATATTTATTAGATCGTTCGTTGGTTTCAGCCGACGGACGTCCACTGCTGGACAAAGACCTCCTGCAATGACTTCCATCCCGCACGGTCCTGTGCTATTTGTATCCAGCACCTTCCCGCGACTCTGTTAATGTCGTCAGTTCATCTGGTCGCAGGTCTGCCAACACTGCGCATTCCCGTTAGGGGTCGCCATTCCAGCACTTTGGATCCCCAACGTCCGTTGGTCCTACGAGCTATGTGCCACGCCCATTGCCACGTCAGCTTAGCGATGCGTTGAGCTATGTCGATGACTCTGGTTCGTCTACGGATCTCCTTATTTCTGATTTGATCACGTAGACAAACTCCGAGTTTAATTCTCTCCATCGCCGACTGAGTGACTCTGCGCCTTCTTATGAGACCCATAGTAAAATACCATATTGTCATGTTATTAGAAGTACTAATAAGTTTAATAACACATTTTGTAACACCTATTTTACATTATGGTAACTGGTAAATAATTAGACTGGTTGTATAGGTACCTAGAGTCAGTATTTGAGGTGATAACTACGCCGTCTCTTTCCCAAATGAATCGCGGTGGTCGGTCCGAAGTAGCTGTACATTGTAGGCTTATCTGGAATTTAGCAAAAAAAAAACAAATTATAAGTTTTGCTTATGTTTAGACTGGAGACATATTTTATTGAAGAGTAACTGGCCCAATGGACTTTAGTGCTTGAAATAGTACAGGAGTAGTGTAAATGAAAATTTAAAAGCTAAATACCTAGAAACCCTTTAATTTCATAGAATGATGATGACCAGACTGAGTGTAATTTCATTGAAAATAGGATTATCTGCATAATATTAGTGGAACAATAATTTCGATATTACCGATTTATACTTTTGCGGTGGGTATCCGTAATTGAATTTGATTTTCAATTATACTAACAATGGCCGTAGCGACGAATAAATTAGGTAATTGGGGAATACCTAGGAACTATAAAATCGGCAAATGTAAAATTTATAGGTTGCGGCAATTTGAGAATTGATTATAATTTACTTCCTTACATAAATA
The DNA here is from genome assembly GCA_963855885.1 of Coenonympha glycerion. Classification (NCBI taxonomy): domain Eukaryota; kingdom Metazoa; phylum Arthropoda; class Insecta; order Lepidoptera; family Nymphalidae; genus Coenonympha; species Coenonympha glycerion. Next base: position 11,584,687 of record OY979631.1, read on the forward strand.
CGCTACTTATATAAGATACTAAATGTGTTAAAAAAATTAACTACAAGCATGTGCTATATTACTTACATCTTCACCGGGTGATACAACTTTGTCGTTGAAATGCTGAGGAATCATTATGCTCCCTGAGCTTAGATCTCTTTTTAGTCTTGCACCTACAATGAAAACATTTCTTTTATAAACTTTTTTGTTAGAATATATTAAAAAAACTGAGCTCTAGCCATTATGACCCGATAGATGGAATAGAAATCCACCGCAAAACCTTCTCGTAATCATGATCTGGGGGCGATTCACTTAACGTTTTCACACACCGAGTGAAGTGAATCAAGAAAGAAGATAAATAATTAACACTGAAAAATTAACTTCACGTCTATTAGTTTAGAATGTAAAATTGAATGAACTTCAACATAGGAAATATCAATGCTCAATTTTATCATGAAAAATAAATTTGATTCCATGATTCTCGATCATGTTGCGTTTTCAATTTTACGTTCTACGTCAATAATAATTCTAAAACTATTTTTTCAGTGTTCTCGAAAAATGTTTTAATTTGTTGTTGTGTAGGAAAAACGGCGGCCTATGTCATTACAATATTCAACTGATCGGGGCTTAAATTGATGAAGGGACTTCTCTCTCTCTCAATTAGGTATTTAAAGAGTACCGTTTAAGATAGTGGGTCTTTCAGGTTGGGTAGTTTCATTTTGTTCTATGGAAGAATATGTTATCGAACAAAATGAAGTATCTTGTCTCATTTTAGATTCATAGAACAAATTTGCAAAACGAGATAAAAACCTGATGATTTCAGATTTCAAACAACATGTACGGGAACTACGCTTTTAGATTTTAAAATTTTTCTTTATAGTTAACGATCGTAGAATGATCCGAGAATGATAAGAAATACCTATTACATACCAAATGTCACACTCTGAAAAGGCGCCACATTCTGTTTTCTTCTGGTTTTCTTATGCTCGTACGGTCTGGAAATTCAAGTAATAACTCAATGTTACTGTTTTTAGCATAGGTTTATAATAGGTCGTCGCTCGCGCTCTGTTTTAGTTTTTTAAAGCTTTATTGGTGCATGTCAAAACACCTTTTTACAGCCCACTACGGCAACGCATTATTGTTCCCGAAAAGTCAGAAGTAAGTACGTACGCAATTCGATCCCTGGGACTACAAATATTATGATCACTGTCTTAAAATGCGTAAACAGTGAGTTGAATATTTATATATAGAATGAATATAGAAAATTTATAGTGCAGGCAAAAAAAGCAAAGAAAAGGTGAATAATTCATGAATAAAATATTTATTTTCAAAATGTTATTGTTAAGGTTGAAGTTATGATGAAGTGTTTAATAAAAATTAAAACAATAAAATTCAACATAATTTTATAGTTTAAATAAAATAACTAAAACTTAAGCAAAGTGTTTATATTAAAATCAAGTTTTATTAAAATATGTCTCATACATTAAATTCGAATGAGAATGCAATAACTGTGAGAGGAAAATACTTTTGTTTTGACAAACATAAATATATAAACCACTTGTGTATACTTAAAATGCATCAAGTATAATTTATGCTTAGCAGTTAAGTGGTGCATGTGTTTGTTTTAAAAACACATTAAAAACAAACGATATTACGCGTTTCATCTTTTTACAAACTTGAACGTTGTAAACATAAAGGGTACGTTAGACTAGGACAGAAGTTCGATACGACGCGACGGCGATCAACGCTGGCAGTCTCCGTGAGCAACAAACGGCTTTACGGATGCACCATTTATCATCAGCCATCAACATTCAACACATGAAGCTTACAAATGCATTTACGGAACGCAAATGCTAGAGGATGTATTGATGGTGTCCGTTTACAAGCGAGAAGGTTCCCTAAAGATAGATGGATCTTACGATAACCACACAAGGTGCTTCAACTATTGATATTATAAAGCATACCTACTTGTTATACAATGTTATTTAACGCGTCCTTTGTATTGTCGATTTGCAATGCCCAAAAAATCGTAGGAAGTTGGAACGAATGCTTGTAAGCTCTAGAATAAATTCACACTACTGTGTGGAGATTATATACGAGTCCATTACCCTGTCCATACAAAATGTTAGTGTTGCTTATATAGGCCCAGTCTATCTATACCTTAAAACAATATTCGTTATATCGAATCTAGGCCACGATCTCTCGCTGATATCGCAACTACTGAAATGTGGAATCAAATACTGCATTTAACGTAATACCGCTTTTAGAGTAAGAGGGGGTATAATTACTGGGGTTTGTTATTTTTGTTGAATATAAGCGCCTTTAATACGAAAAATATAATAGGCCTAGATGCATTCAATGTATTAAACAGATTATTGAAATAATATTAATTATTGCTTTTATTATATTCTAAACTATAGACTCATCACTCTTGTATATTTAGTCGAAGACAGATCTTTCTTTGACTAAATTGTAAGGAAAATTCTATACAATCTCTTAATTTCTTAGAACACTTACTGTCTGGTAGACCTTAAATAATGTTAAATAAATATGATTGATGGTTCAGACCTTCAAACATGCGAAAGCGTTGAAGAAGGTATTATGTCACAGTGTTAAATTAAACTGTGGTTATGTATATTGTATAAAAAATAGATATTTTAATAGAAAGTATGACCATTGAACAAAGGCAACTTTCTTGTAGATACTTAAATTGTTTCCTTTAGATTTGTATTCACGATATTCACTTATATTCAGTTTGCGTACGGTTAAGTATTATAAAACTTTTCCTATAGGAATCTCGATGGACGGAGTATGTTCTACATAGGAAAGTACTTAGTACTTAAATAAACATTGTTTCCTAAATAACATTCTGTGTATTTCTTAAAGTGAATTGCAAAAAAAAATATTATGTTTATTGAACAAGCAATACATGATAATATATTTCTTTATAGTTTTAGATAGAGATTACATAGATTAATACAAAAACAAAATAACTTCCAACCACCGATAAGAAACCTCAGGATATGGGCATATGAAAGATTTACGTAAACCTTTTTCGTACAAGCAAACAGTAGCGCCATTTGTCAAAAATTTATAGGTGGCTGCTGAGTGAACAAGTGTGTGGCCTTACAGTTGGTGTCAAAACAAGCATTTGTGGCACCGATAAATTGGCGACATTTTTGCCCTGTCCAATATCCAACACAATATTTCGTGGCTCTAAGTTAGTATTTAATTTAGTTAAGAAGAACAAAATGGAATAAAAATACATATAAATGGTTGACTATTCGTCTACAATGTTAATTGTAGCTGGATTGTTTTCATACGATCAGTATGCATGAGCTAAGGTTGATTTTAGTTTGTACAAAGTTTTGCTATCAAAACTTGTTCGGCGTAAGTTGGGGGAATGGAGTGGGTACTTGCTTTTCAAGTTATTTGTGTTGACTGTTGAACATTTTGTTATAGAAAGAAAATAGCAAGTTACTCGTATCGTGGGTGATTTTTGGAACCCATAAATCTAACTCCGGATTTGGTTAGTTTTAAGTAGGTGTGTAGGTGTGTTAGTAGTTTTAAGAAATGTATTTAAACAAAATAAATGGTTATTAAAATAGAAGGAGTGCTGCGTAAGTATTTGTTGTATTCGCAAAAATTTCAACATTTACGCAACACCATCGATTACGGTGTAAATAGATTTGCGATTCCTTGTGATTGTAAAAGTTGTAGGTATAACCTTCCCATTTCACATTTTTCCTACTAATTAATGAGAACATCCAACGACGAAACAATTGAAGAAAACAAAGATAATATATTTAATTGCTTTCGAAACGATTTTATCTAATGCTGAGAGCCGCCGATTTTTCCGATATCAAAATTAGCATATTCCTAATCCTCTAGACTGTATCAAATTTCAGCCAAATACATTCACTACTTGTGGCGGGGTTGAGTAACAAACATGCAAGTGTGTTTGCAAATACATACTTTCTAGTTTCATATCTGTTGCATTGTATAATTAATAATTTCTACTGATATTATTATACACACATCCGGTCAACTTCTCTAATCATCCCACATATTATATCCCACAATGCACGTACATTGTACATACGCATTGTATTATATTATGTTCCAACTATAACATGCACGTTGCGCCATAAGCTCGAGGTAACCATTTCAGTCGCCGCCCGGGACGTTGTCCTGAATTAGTGACATTTGAATTTTGGAATCTGAGGGGTTAGTACAGGTTTTTGTCCGAATTTCGAGTCGACTCGCATCACACGAACGTTTCGAATTCTTCCATACATTTACAGCTAACGCCATCTATGGACAGTCACTGACATGCGGCTATCAATAGATGGCGCTGGCTGTAAAAGTATGGAGGCGTTCGATTCGTTGGTGCGATGCGAGTTGACTCGAAATTCGTAAAAAAACCTGTAGTAACTGTACTCTGTGCCTGTACTCATACAAATGCTGAAGTTAGAACCGTTACCTCCTTTAACATTAAATTTCATATCTCAAGAAAGATAAAAGGAAAATAAGAGATACCTATAGGCTATAAAAATATTTGAGATATCTTAATAATCTCAATAGCGATGTTGGGTGTATTGTGGTATTTTTTCAGGAGGTCGCGAGTTTAATTCCCAGCAAGAAGAACATTTATAATTTGGCCTAGCTTTGCGATTCTGCTAAAATACATTATTGTCGAAATTGCATGTTGGGATCTGATTGGTTAAATCTTGCACCTTCCGTGGCTGATTACTACATATTATATGTTTAATACACCAAAAACATAGTATTAAATACCAATCAATTTAGCATCCTTTCCATGCTATGCCATGCTATGATATTTTCCATCTTTGCTATGAGGAAGGAGGCATGGCACGGTTATTTGTTATAACAGTTACTAGACTAGTTGCAGTAAAAAAATCACTAATGTGTCCTAATTCACCCACAGTAGTGGTAGTTACCCTACGTAAGCTATAAATTCAAATTGAGCATACATTAATGCATGGCCACGGCCGCCCACTGTTCGTGGTAATTTCATTAATCTCAGTTTAATTTATGCATAGTTAACCGTTGTTACACTACGCCCGCGCTGTTTACAGTACGTAATTAGATTGCAGATGTAATCTGAGTTTTATATAGCCATTATGTAAAGGGCTTTGTTATTGTTTTCATTATTAAAATATTTTAATCTGTTTCGACCGATACTAAAATCTTTCTAGTTTATATATCTACCGAATATGCTCGTGGATTACATTAATATAATACATGGACAACATTAACATTATTATTGTTCAAAATATTTAGTACCTACAATATAATAAAACTTTATTTATTCGGTTATTCACAAAATCTCATGGAATTATACCCATTCGCGTTCCTGTTTCCATTTTTGCTAAAGTCAGTTTTTTCAAAATCCGCAAATAGATTTTTTGACACGCAAAGTAACTTGTATGGTAATTTGATCGTTTTTTCAGCCGATGTATGTCTAAATTCAGAATTTCAGCCGAATCGGTTCAGCACTTGTACCGCGATTGAGTAAAAGCATCCAGACAAACAAACTAACAAACTTTCGCATTTATAAAATTAAATAATTGGATAAACAAAGTTCAATATTGCTGGCTATACATTATGCGGAGCGTATGCATCTGCACGCTACGAAAACAACTGACTAGCTGAGATAAATACCGACGTTGATGTGCTCCGAGCGAATTTACTATGTTGTGTTTTAATATAGGGGTGAAAATATTGCAGTAGGTACTAGAAAAGCAGTGCATAGAGCAATGATAACCGTTTGTCGACGGGGCAGATGGGAAAAATGTGTGAAAAAAATCCCATCTACTCAGGTTTTTAAAAGACCGATGCAAGTAAAAACTCAAACAGTGGTGTCGGTTACGGTAAAAATGTGAGGGGTAGATAACGGTGTCGCCAGTTCAATGGTTTTTTCCCATCTCAAAATACCCAATGTACCGGTCTCAATTACGATAACAGTGTGAGGTGTAGGTAACGGACACGGCAAGTCCATTTTGTTTCCCCATCTCAATACTTTTTCATTTCCAGGTATCCAGCCAACCATCAACAACCAGCATCCCAGGCACGTTGTACTTCTGACTTTTCTGAGTTGCGTCTGTGGTCACTAATTATATCATTTCTTAGCGGTGGGAAAACATTGTGAGGAAACCTAAACGGTGAACTCTGAGCTACCAGCCCTTTGAGAGCTTTAGCATCTTCGCACATGACTCGTTAGCGTATGCTTATTGTTATGATGATACGTATAACAATATGACCTACGATTCGCTGCAACACCGCTTCGTCTGCGGACATGTTTAAAAATGTTCGTGCTCGTACTGCTCTCGTCGTACGCGTAATCCTACGCTTCGCTTAGGTTAACCAGCCGTGTGCAAAGGGCCTTAAGTTCTCACAGTTGGCTATGGCCCCTCTGAGAAGAAACCATGCCCAAAAGCATCGATTACAATTAATATCGATGAAAAATATTGCGCCAAAATTCAGACAATGATAATATGAACATTCTATTAGTATTTATTAGGTTTAGCTATTAATTAAAATATTAAAATTCTCTTACCTCGATTTACTAGATTTGTGCGTGGTTTCAGAATTAAAAATTCGAAAATGTGTACCTGGAACAAAGTTATATTTTTTATTATCCTCATATCCAAAATTATAGTATTAAATTTATTATTATATTGATTAAAATGTTACACTGGCTAATATTTTATAATTCATTATTATTTTCATCAAATTGTTTTCGGGAATTTTTATTCGTTTCGAGTGTTAAATTGACATTTCTGCTAAGCTACGTAGAGTACATATCAATCTAGTAGTAGAGTTCTCTTAGTGTTCAATTCCAGGCTGGATAGCCCTAACACGGAACTTTACTTTAAACTCGCGCAGTTGCGGTCAAAATTTTCCATCTACCCTACTGTAGTTCATATCTACTGTATTGAAAAGCAAACCAGAATAAACTTTATCGTCTGTTTCAAAAGTTTTGATTGCAATAAAGCTTTCTGTGCTGTGTTTTATCGTAGATTTTCTTTATGTTTTCGAATAATATCATATCATAATGGATTCTATTTATTTCGATCTTCAAACCTGTATAATTCATTTTTTTTTATCTGGATCACATTGCGAGTGTAACCAGCGGATGTCTTTCTCTTCAGTCGTGTGACTTCCCAATTTCCTCACATGAAATTTTATGCATCCCTCCTTAGCGGATTGTTAAGTTATAATAGCTTTTCATAAGTCAAATATTAGCTCGATCCATCTAGTCCTAGAGACTGGAGGCACTACCTAAAACTTTATTTTTCTGGGGACACTGAATATGAAAGCTGGTGTGCCTTTTCTGCATAGCGTAACGCATGACCTGACTATATCAGTTAAATAAATAAACACACCCAAATATTGGCTAAACATTTATGTGCATCTCACAAACACTTTCCAGTTGTGGGAATCGAACACACAGCCACGACCCTAAGCGCAGAAGCCAGAATCACTACTGTGCCAATCGAACTGTGAATCAATTGAATGAAATTTGTGAAATAAATTTTGAAAATAAAAGAAACAAAAAATTGGAAAACTCATAATTGCGAGCCGCTGCAACGTAATAAATTCCAAATACCTAACTTCGAGGATTAACTTCGAACTTTTCCTTGGAAACAAAACACGGCGGGGCACTTTAACCGCGGAAAACTAAAGATAAAAATGTTCCGCAATTAAAATAAAAGTTTGTGACTTGGGGTTTAATTAATTTTATTTTAAGAATTTTAAACGAGTTATCAATTGAGTTAAATTAAGTTCATTAAACCTTATCCGAAGTAGGATCCTTATCCTAGAAGAATTTTTGGAGCCAGTATTTTAGTAATTTGAAATATTATGATGTGCAGCTATAGACAGCAACTAAAAATACATTGCGATAAATATTAGGTTACTTAACATTAATATTCTTGCTTATTGAAAAATTTTTCTCTATAAAAAAAGTTCTGGGTACACATCACTGCCCAATCTTTTTTCTGTTCTCTCTCTTTCTCATCATGAAGACATTGTGAAATAAGCGAAGTTATTAAAATTACTACAAAATATTTTTATTACACGACTGTCCAAAAAGGGAGTGTAATGTTTTTAGGGTTCATGTACATGTATGTATGTATGTATGTATGTATGTATCTATGTATGTGAGTTTCTTAATTCCACCATAACTTCCGAACGGCTGATTAGATTTGGACATATGGGGTATCGTTAGAATCCTTACATCATTCCTAATAACATAGGCTATATATTTTTGGAAAAAGTCGTTTTACTACAGGGCAGTCGCGTTTTTTAATTTTCAAATTATTTATTTGTTATTTTTATTATATTTCATCTTAAAACACAGTCATGTGTCCTGTATAAGAATATTCTTGGTTGATTATATTTTTAATGATATGATTTTATATTTTTAGTGATATGCTTTAGGAGTATGATTGTATTGTATGTTTAGTGGCAATACTCATAAGCATAACTCTTTGAGGCACTCAAGAGTAATTAACTACCAAATTCATTAACACTAAATACCCTAAGCACCAAAGTTTAGTAGTTCCGGTTGCTTATCGCTATCATTATGAAGCGAGAAATGATTGGTAACCGTCGCAACTAGGTCAGGATATTATATCAGGCTTTCCACAAAATCTACTCTACTCAATTCATCTTTTTAATTTGATTTTAAATATTGAACTAACTTAAGTTTCTCATCATCAAAATCCAAAAAATATAATCACAAAATGGTACTTATTGAGACGCTTTAATAGAAGTAGGTATTTATCATATAAAATGAACGTGATGAATAAATTAATTAAAATAATTGACGAGAAGTCAATTATTTTAATTAATTTATTCATACTAGCTCAATAATAATCTTAGTTCGCGCCACTCATTTCACGTATAGAATTATTTTTCATACGAAAAAGTAAAAATTTAAGTAATAGTTGGATGTAGTTATAGAAGTGAGAGTCATTTAAACACGATTGTAGAGTCAGTTATAGATTCAAGTGTAGGCATGAAACTTTGCTCGCTCTCGCACTAGTTTTGAGTTCCCGAGTTAGCTTTGTATGGTCTCTACAAAACATATGCGGAAACCGAAGTTATTGTTTGATAACGTTTTGAATGGAGGAATAAACTTCATAAAACCAATACAACTTAGTTTACCGTTTTGAAACTGCACTCTTATTTGAATACCGTACCGTTTTTGAATTTTACGCGGTTTTTTTTACGAAAAAAAAAAACAAATTTATGCATTAAAATATGAAGAAAATAATTTTGAAATAATATTAAAAAATTCAAATCAAATTGAATTTCTATAAAATTTAAAACGAGTTCTATGCTAATTAGTTTCAACAGTTCGAACTTTAGTTAAAACTTTATCGTGAGCGTCAAACACAGATCCTTCAGCATCAGAAAAAGGCGAGATGTCCTGCATTTAAAAATTCACTTAACATGCAGCGAAATAAAGTTCAAATTAGCTTTCTATTTTGTAAATATAGATTACTGAGGATAGACGGGAAAGTTTTCCCGCAACTGCACAAGTTTTGAGTGCAGTACCGAGTTAGGTTCGTGCGGCCTCTACAGAGCTAAACCGTGCGTAAGTGCGCTGCGGGATCGTTTGATGAAGTTTTTAAATTTCGCAATTCATCATTTGTATGCACATCATAAAATAGTTCCGTCATATTTGCGGCGATATGTTATAAAGTATTTTATATAATATGAATATTTATGAAATGTAGTTAGGTACCTAATTAGGTAATATGGTGTCATCGTTAAAATCTACTCGCTGTACTGGATACATTCTGAAAGAAATGTTTGTTTTCCAGTTATAAAAATAGGCAGCTTATTTTAAACAAGGATATAATCTAGTTGTTTATTAGTGACTTGTTCTTATTTACAGTTCGGGATCAGAGATGATCCCCGTTGTATTATTTTGTGTAGTTTAATTTTATTGGGTTTAATTATTTAATAATTATGAAAAATCGGGTTATATTTGTATAATGAACAATCTACGAGTAAAATGGAGCTCATGCTAGCGAAGCCACAGGTGCCTTCTGGTATTTTGATATAACTTAATCATTTTCGAAAATAAAGCAAAGTAGATTTTTTTAAAACAAATAATGATAACGATCATTAATTTCCACGTACGTCATAAACACATGAGAAACTAATATATTAATTAAACTGAAAATATAGCTCCCTCTAAATGAAAATCAAGAACTCTGCAGCAAATTTCCGAGCAATCTCCTCCACAATTTCTCCACTTCAATAGGTAAAAGTTTATAATACTTCGGGACAAAAAAAGGTAGCATTACAGTATAATTTAAAGTACAATACTTTACGCAACATGATACTGCCAAGTTTTTTAATAAATTATTCCACAGAAACAAGTAACTGAATACCTAGCCTTGAAAAATTCATCAAAATATAATGTTTCAGCTTTAATAAGAATAAAATATAAATTTTCTACACAAGATTTTCGCAGCCGGATCAGAATTCCGTTTGTTTATGTAAAAGATATCGTACCTTTTCTTCTATCAATTCTCCTTGTTTCGCGTAAGTTTACAAGTGGTTTTAGATTTTGCATTTATAGTATTTTTTAGCCCGCTTGATGTTATTCCTTATATAGTGTCTAAAATATTATGTACGGTTTACAATGTGTGTTATACTATTTCCACAGTGTACAATTTTTAACGGATGTTTTTAAATTTTATTACTAAAATAATATATATCCAGAATGTCCCAAATTTTTGCACTCACGTGTACAGATACCACAAAACGTTGGGAACTAGACCCAAAAGTTTCTATAGGAGCGAGTAGCGACGCAGTTGTTTCCGAGTTTTTTGAAAACACTTTATCTTACAACTTTATTCTTTTCAAAGAGGACCGATACGAAAGTTGTTTTCCATGACAATGCCTTCCTTTTTTAATACGAAATGAGACTCTTGGAGGAAAATTAAATTTTGCGAATAACTTTTTTACGATTATGTTTTGGTTTCAGAAGACTTTTTCTTAATGTCACTGATTTGAAACTTCTTTTATCAAAAGCTTAGTCTAAAGTAAAAAATTTCTTCTTTTCAATTCTTTTTGTCTCGATATTTGTGGATAGTTCTAAATGTGGGCATGTAGAGATACTTTTCTAGATCTGCTAATAGAAGTGAGTAAATTAAAAAGTGCGATTTCACAAATCGTCCCCATTTTGTCTTATTTTGTGCTTTCAAGCAAGTATTAAGTATTTTCCAGCCCCATTTAAAACGCTGTATTATAATATATTTCCTACAATAAAGCGTATTAAAAGATATTGGAGTAGTGAAAATAGATAGTTCTAGAGCGACTGGTTTCGATAAATAACTTTAATCTTCGTAGCTTTAATCTTTATAAAGTTCATATCTTTAATCTTCTTAATAATTGTCAAGAGGCTGATCCGGATAATATCAATAAAATCTATCGTCTACCCTCGCTATTATCTGTACTATTAGCAACGTGACGAAATTGCACCTACGAGAGATACGAGTGCGTATGCCATTTGGAAAATGAACTTACTTACTTAAATGTTTTTCTTGCTTAATCATAGTCGCTTAAAGTAAAGGTTGTAAATGTTTTATCAATGCGACAGAATACAATTGTATTTATTTGCATTAAAGCACTTTTAAGTGGTGTTTCTTCGTGTAGCAGTCTTCAAATGTTTGTAATTTTTTAAGTAACTCGTATTTGCAGTTATTGGATTTATATAGTTTATATCTTGCAATTATTATTTAAGAGGTTGTGAATTTTTCGTTACCACAATAAAATAAAATTTTATTCAATTGCATTGAAGTAATTTTAAATGGTGTTATTTCATGTAGTAGGTAGTGTTCAAAAGTTTAAAGTATTGTATTCACTATGTATCGATAAGGACGCCAAGCTATTGTATTGCTTATTGTATTGTACTCCTAAGCTATTTTTACTTTTGATTTTTCCTCTTTATATATTTTTCTTTTACTTTACTGCACACAAGTTTTTATCTCTCTACTCTCTAACTATATTTTATATCATATTTATAAGTTATCAGATTTATCAATATACTATAAATAAATAAGTAGGACTTATTAGATAAGTACGATGTATTGCCCCGTTCCTGTTTACACCCCCTGCCCAGCCTAGTGAGGTTTTATTCCGTCCTTTAATAAAGTGCATACGAGAATCTCCCAAAGTTAGCTGTGAACATAAATTTAGCGATGCTAAACGAATTGCGCAAATTGAATTGATCAAAGTGGGTAATACGGAACAGAAATATAGATACGAATCACTCACCATAATCCCGCTTGTCAACTGGGATCTTATCACTAATCCCGGCCTCGGGGGAGGATGCGGGGTCCCTGGGAACAAGAAAGATTATCGATACTCGGATGTAATTTGTCTTTATCAACGGTAAAATGTATAAACGCTGTCTGTGGCAAACGTAGATCGTTGCCTATTCGAGCTTACTAAAACTTTGTCATAATCAGTATTAGCTTAGAAAAAAGTTAGTTATAAAACAAACTTTTTACACATTGCAATCTAGGCCCAAAGTATATAGCTTGTGTTATGGTGTATACGGTATATATGGTAGATACCGGATAAAAATTTATCATAATAACATATTTGATAATACATAAATACAATAGGATACTGAAAAACACCCAGACACTTGCAAATATTTATGTTCATCACACAAACATTTTCCAGTTGTGGGACTCGAACCCACGACCTCTAACGTAAAAGCAGGCAGGTTTAGAGATTTGGTTAACCCGAATAGATTTTAGTTCGACAAATTTTCTTTAAATATTCTTTCTTTACGCATTTGTTTCGCATTTTTTAATACTTAAAAAAATGTATTGTTGTTCTTAAAAAAATATATTATTGAGCTAACTCCATTTCTAATTGCAGCATAATCGGTTTACTTATTAGTTGTAGCGTGATAGACTAACAAACATAAATAAATTTTGTAAACCAATAATAACATCTTGATACGGTTATAAGGGCTTGCTACATTCTGCTGCTTAGTGATAGAATCTAAATTATATGTATAATTTTTAGTCGGCTTGAAATTGCATGCTGTAAAGAAAGAGTAAGTGTTAGATACAATTCTACAAAAAGAGGACAATCAGGGCAAAAAGCGTCTCAGTAATGTCGGACAGTGAAATAAAAAAGCGCTTATCAGCTGTTACAGTGGATCCTCGTATTTTTATTGGCTTTAAAGTTTTATGTCATCCAGTGTACTGCGTAATGGTCTGGACACACGCGAGATTTTAAATGATCACTTTAGCATTGCTTTTGGAAATGGAAACTGTGGAAGAATATCACAATACTTAGTACAAACGTATGATAATAATATTATTTTCACATGTAAATGTACGGTAAACAACCTGATTAAAAAGCTTTTATATAAATTAACTGCTTCTGCCTTTTATTATTTAGTAAATATGATAGATTCCGCCTGCATGGATTTCGGTTTGCAAATCATATATCTCTCAAATTTTTTCTACGCACGTTTTGCTCCGACACCGGAATATAATAGATCCAATTCCAAATCTATCCTCCAAAAATGTTGACATAACAAACAATTTTTTTCCAGTTTTCTGATACAGACGGCTAACACACTTCCAGACACTCTTCCAGCCTCGGTGTTCCCAGCCAAGTACAATCTGGGTGCATCCAAGAGAAGAGTGAAAAATTAGCGTGCTTGCCTAGAACACCTGGACTAATGGATTATGCCCATTAAATCTTGGCGATTGCGAGCTCCTATACCTAGAGCTTATCTTTTCGTCAGACATTTGATTGGGGTCTGATTGCGTAAGAAAATTGTATTCTTCGTTATCGTAACCGCTTGAGAATTCTGCCCTGCGATTACCCAATCAGATTACAAATCACCCAATCAGCGGGCAGAATTAGTAAACTATTACGATAACGATGAATACGTTTTTCTTAGACAATCTAGGGGCTGATTGTCGTCAAACACCAGCCTACACTAATAAACTGTACTTACATAATACGAAATCACAAAGTAACTTTGCAGAAACAGTTTGTTCGACGTCTCGATATTTAAAATCTCCCGCTGTGCTACCGGCTCAACAATTTTACGAGTTTAACAGTGTCAAAGTAACAACACGGCTTGGAGGGATGTTTTATTGCCTCGCTGGATATTAAAGCCTCAGATAGAATTGAATAGACTCCTATTACCTTTTAATGTCTGCAAATAACTTTGCAGTGATACTGACTTTGACGCTTCTACATTATTGCTATTTTCGCGTATGTTTTGGCTGCCTTTACAAGAGGCGATGAGGTTTATCATTTTCACATTATATTATTGTGAAAAACATAGAAAGGAAATGAATTATTTTATTTATATTTTTAGAAATGAAAATTTAAGCAAATTTTAGTGGCAGGTTGAAAATTATAAAGATAATAATTACTATTTATAAAAAGAGACGTTTCATCAATGCGTGAGCCCTGGGCCAGGTCTATGTACGGTATACTTGAATATAGCCTAGATCACAAAAAACAGTTTTGCACCTACCTACATATTTTCTTCGGTGTACAAAAACAAGTATTTCTGCTTATTATTGCAACACTTAACAAAGACTCATCATGGCGGTAATATGTTTTTCATGACATTTGACTTTGACAGAAATGTCAACTATTGAAAATTTTGTCAAGGTTTACGTCAAATCGTACGACGCCAGCGACGCCATATTGAAAATCGATCATATAATTAATAATGAAAAAATATTTTTGTACAAGGGAAGTATTCGTTTCAACTAAATAATTTAATTTTTCCCGTTACGTACGTTATCTTAAAAAAATAAGATATTTGTTATTTTTTTAAGATAACGTACAAGACCTAGCCCAATTTGAAACGTCTCCTTTAAACGTCAAGATCTTCAATCTAAATTCGATCTGCCCCCTAGCATGGGCAGTGGATAAAATCGTATTCCCCCGATTTTGTCCTCTGACAGGGGACAAAATAGTCGCCTTAGCATGGCCAAAGGGGAAAGGGAGAAATTTATCAGTATTTGACATTTCGCAAGACATGCACCCCCCGAGACTAAGCAAGGGAGTATTTTCTCCACCTCTGTGCCCATGTTAGGGGGATGAACAAAAACGTGGAAAGCGATAAAATTTTGTCCTGTCCCCGTGGACAAAATAGTCCCCACCCCATGCTCGCACTGCGCAGAATCGCGATTGGATAACATTTTCAAAAGTTCCTCAGAAACAACAAACCTGTACAAACTAATAAATAGACTGGTAGTAGGGTTGAAGTTGTTTTATACTCTTACCTGTAATATTGTTTCAATAGAAGTCCGTGGTCTTGGTGCTTCGGTGCAATGAAGTTGATAGTAACAGCAATAACTGCAACAAAAGGAAACTTAAATTAATTTTGTATCGCTTTTTAAATCATAAATCATTTATTTTGCTTGTTCTCTAAAATTAAAAACATATAGACGTCTATGGTTTCAAGCACATGAATTCCTATTTCTCTTTCGAAGTTTTCCAAAATCGTTCTTCAGCAATGTCTTTTAATATTTTCTGGTAGCAAAATAAAGTATAAATTATAAATAAAACACAAAACATAAAGGAGACTTTGGTACATTCCTGGACACATCCGCGTCTATGTACTAAATTACACACAAAGCTATCTTGATCTGAGAAATGGCCAACTGTTATCCTATTATAGTCCAAGTAACGCTCCTTGTATTATTGTGTTCTCAGCGGCTAAGCCAAACATAACAACATGACTTCATAATTATTATCATAGTTAACATGAGCTAATTGTTCCAGTAATGTAATTATTTTTTGTGCAAATTGTCTTCACAATCGGCCTGCGATCATATTGACAAAATTGCCTGAGTACTTAATCGTCATAGATCATTTTCAAATTTTCACCAATTTTTTATTGCATAAGCAACAAACGAACTTCATTTTGTCAATGTATCCTGAGGATGCAGCGGTTTTAAGACGAAACATATGTAGATAAATTTTATAGAACTTTTGTTTGATATTCTGAAATATTTCAAAAGTTATTTCGAAATTGCGGATAAAAAACCTTGCTTTTAAGATGGCATTTGTACAATTTCTTTTTGTACCAAATTAACTACCTTGTACATAGAATCTTAGAAAAATATGGGCTCGCATGATGGTCTTCTGTGTAATTAATTTTATTTTCTCTCAATGATATTGAATAGCAACACTTGATTGCAGTATGAAACGTAGAGTATAATAAAACAGAGATAAAATAAAAAGGGTTTATTAGCACAAGTCATTGCTCGTAATATAGAGCAGCGAGTAGGCACACAACAGAGTGAAAACATGGTAAAAACGTGGAGGATAATAACTCTCCGCGGTGGTTTCTTGCCCATTAGCTAATGACGCGTCACTATTAGCTCGCTCCATCTCACATCCGAATCGCAGAGTAGGTATTCAATACTCGCAGATATACTGCACTAGTTTTTCAAACCTTTTATGATTATTATATAGTAGTAGTAGAGTATAGGCATAAGAATTATAATTTATGGGTTTTTAGTAATTGCCTAAAACTTAATATAGATATTTCAATCCACAATGTCGCGCCCACTCTATACCATTACTTTCTAATCCTTAACAATTTATAAGACTAACCCAACTGCAAAAAAATAACCGCATAAATCGACGGACATACACTTGTATTGTAATAATTGTAAATGAACACTTGTTTATCATTGCGAAGATCTCAGTGTAACATTGAAGCAAATGTAGTCTGAGCGTTGAAGTATTAAAATTCATAATTTTACGCTGGTGTTGCTTCTTAAATTACGTACATTCATTAAAAGCCACTTCGAGTTAAAATGTTCTGAAGTTATTTACGGACAATGTTTTAATAACACTTTCGCACTTTTTTGTTACATCCGTTGTGTTACTTTTGAGAGTATAGCTTGTGTAATAATATTTATTTGCTTTTCGAATATACTTAATAAATATTTAGGGTGTGATTACAAATCTTAGACAAGTGATGAATGGTCTAAATTGAAAATAAATAAAATAGGTTTAAAGAATAGATAATAATAATAAATTAAAAATTCAAACATTAAGGCTAACGAAGAGACTAATTATTGTAGACATTTCGATTCCAGCAGAATTGTTCTTTGAATCGGAAATCTTTTGAATCATAGTAGGAGTAATTGTTTCAGGAATTTAAATGAACGTTGTGAGAATATTGCATATACCGTACAGCTAGCACAAAACGCAGCCTCTGCACGGCTAACTCGCGGATTATGACACATATGCATCGATAAAATTAATACTGCGCGTGTGAAATAAAGAAAGAAGACTCAACATGAATAAAATAAAAAAACAATCCCATATTGATATAGGTACTACAATTACTGTGATCAGGCGTTCATTATATTGGTAAAGATATCTGAAAACCTGCTAAACCTTACATTACTAGCGTGATAGTATCGTTTAAATAGTTAGCTGGTGATGACTGATGAGTGTTGAGCTCAGATGAAGAGTGGATGATTAACGACTATTGACAGTTAAACACAAAAATGCAGATTCATATAAATTCTTACTATTGGCCATCATACTTGTATGTCAGTTCATGCTAGAATACGAGTTAGTTAGGTAGGTATACAGTTTGTTGCTAGGCTTTAAAATTTGAATTGAAACGTTCCACAGTGTTCGATATCAGTCTGATTCCAGGAGTCTGAATGAAGCCTCATTAAGCGTTGTGGCGTTCAAATTGCGCCTTGACGTCGAAACTGCCGCGAAATTGTCCAATTTCTCATGATTTTCACGGAGGCGTAATGACTTCAATTATGCGTCACATGTAACCGAATCACGTACTCATATGCACGTCATATGACATAAGTAAAGTTTTGTGTCCTTGGAAAATTATGATTGTCTAATTGTCTATTCATTACCTACTGATGTAGCATTCGAAAGAAGAAAATTATGGTAAGGAATAACTCGTGTCAACCTCACTGTGACAACTCTTATGTCCCATTGCTGGGCATGGGTCTCCTCTCAGAATGAAAGGGGTTTGGCCATAGCCCACCAAACTGGCGTTGGCTATATTGCTTCGCACACCTTTGAAAACAATAGTGAAAAGTAGTGAATTTTCAAGCATAAATCTGCATAGGTACCTACTTGTCGATCATCAAGCAATCATCATCGATAAGCAATTGATATTTTATTATTTAATTAATATTAGTTTCCTCAAACTCACATAACTAAAAAAAGAGGTTCTAGTACCTAACCCTTTTTACAAAGAACTAAGTAACTTAGAAAAGACTAATAATAAGCGGCCGTAAATATCTTTAAGTTAACACATAAAAATATTGTCATTTCTTTGATTGCAATCTTTTAATATACAACAGAAATAATAGCAAAGGAATAATGCTTAAAGAACGATAGCAAACGGCCAGAAAATTTTCCATTTAGTTAGTAGAAAGCAAGCATTTTTCTTTAGTGCAAAATGGAGGCTTTGCGATTGGAAATTAATTATTCTGTTCGTACCTATTTAAACTAAATATTTTTTTCTGCTATTTGTATGCCTGACAGAAAAACTGCGTAAACTTTATATAATAGTACTTACTAGACCTCACACGAATTTTTTTTATTTACTTCCAAAGACATTTATTATGTCTCTACGAGGCCTCTATGAGTCTGAAAAAAATTGAAATAAACAATAAAATGCTCGGAAAATGAAATAACTCATTCATTACACCAAGTTTTTACTTGACGCCTGGCACTCAATAAAGCAGTATTAAATTTTTTCTACGTTTGTTCACGTGCATGTCACATGTTTTGCGTAGCTTTGACTACAAGTTCGACGTAGTTCGACGAGAGATTGTTCTTATCGTTCGAATTTACGAGTATGTGCATCTGAGGCAACTGAATGTCGCTTGCTTTGCTTTGTGCGGTGAAGGAGAATATTGTTTGGGTAGGTGTCTGAAGCTTGTAAACCAGCACAGAAGCAGAACAGTGGGGTTAGTACAGGTTTTTGTACGAATTTCGAGTCAATTCGCATCGCGAATCAGATTCATCATCATCATCATCACATCAGCCTGCGGACGTCCACTGTTGAACATAGGCCTTCCCAAGCGAGCGCCACCACACCCTGTCCTCAGCCTTCCTCATCCAGCCGCTTCCCGCCACCCGCTTAATGTCGTCGGTCCAACGAGCTGGAGGGCGCCCCACACTACGTTTACTTGTACGCGGTCTCCACTCAAGGACTTTTCGGCTCCACCGGCCATCGCCCCTACGACACGCGTGACCTGCCCACTGCCACTTCAGCTTGCTTATGGTTTGGGCTATGTCAGTAACCTTGGTTCTCCTGCGGATCTCCTCATTTCGGATTCTGTCCCTCAGGGAAACTCCTAACATAGCCCTCTCCATGGCCCGCTGCGTGACTTTAAATTTGTGGATCAGGCCGTGTGTGAGTGTCCACGTTTCAGCACCATAGGTGAGGACGGGAAGGACGCACTGGTTAAAAACTTTTGTTTTCAGGCATTGAGGAATTGACGAGGAGAAGACTTGACTCAATTTGCCAAATGCTGCCCAGCCCAGCCGTATTCTTCTGTTGGCTTCTTCATCGAAGAATTCTTCAAGGCAGAATTCTATGAAATCAATGCTCTCGTGAGCACTAGCTGATACATACATAGGCTATAGTATTGGAACCAGTGGTGGCCTCTAGCACGGGAGGTTAAAATTCGCGAAATCAGCCTTTTTAATTTAATCTTATGGTCTTCAATAAGGGCTTACGACGCAGTATTTTAACCACAAGGCTAATTGAAAAGTCACATAGGTTTGAATCTCTTATACCAGTGGGCAGTGGCTCCAATGGCAGACTCTATTGGATAAACAAAAATAATTACAAATCATTCCAGCACTGCATTACACTAAATAATTCAAATTAATTATCGCACGCCATAAATAACTCGCCCACACGATAAAACGGAATAAACGGACATTACCGACAATTTCGTTGACAATAAATCGCCATTTGCGATTCCGTCGCGGCCATTGAAATGCACCTCCACTGAACTCAACTCAAATTCACCGATGAAAATCTCCGTGCCCGCTGCTTAACAACATCCTGTGTATAGTTTTCTTAACATATAATTTTTGTTTATGTGTTTTTAGGGTTCCATACCAAAATGGTAAAAATGGAACCCTTATGGTGAGACTTTCTCCGTCCGTCCGTCCGTCCGTCCGTCCGTCTGTCACACTCGATTATTTCAGTAACTATCGAAGTTATCGAACTGAAATTTAGAATAGTTGTAGGTAATTGCGGCGCGCCGCCATTGCAATCATAAAAAATTGAAAATCTATTTTATTTTTATTTAAAAAGGGGGGAAAACCGGGTCGTCAAAATTTCAAAATGAGATAACAATATTGAGTGGGGTATCATATGAAAGGACGTTACTTGTGTATTCTAAAACCAATTTTTATTTATTTTTATGCCTAATAGTTTTTGAGTTATTGAGCAAACTGTCGAAAAAAATACCGTCCCCCCCCCCCCTTATCTCCGAAGATTATCACTCAAAAAATCTGAAATAATTATGATCAATAGGAATAAACGTATATTTTACAGGAAAAATAAAATCAACTCTCTAGCTATTATATTTTTTTTGATAATAACAATAAACCGCCAAAAACAAAGTTACGTTTGCGGTTTGCCAACAAAAGTACCTACATGTAAATTATACTCGTAAATTTATGAACAAAAGTGATTCTATGAATGTTATACTTCTTTTATGGTATGGAACCCTCGGTGCGCGAGTCCGACTCGCACTTGGCCGGTTTTTTTAATTTAATTAAATAAAAAAAATCAATTTTTAATTTGAAATCAACATCGAAATGACCTTCGTTTCGATTTTCCTTTTCACTTAGATTAATTTAATACTTAGCTGAAATACGTTAGGTATTTTTAATTATGTAAGCGCCTATTATAGATAATAATAAATAATCAGCCGACTCTAAAGATATCTACTACGGCTTATCTTTAGGTACCTCCTATAAAATCGAAAGAAGGTTTCTTATGTATGTTCCAATAAGCTCTACGAATAATCTTCAACAACCCAAATTATTATTATTTAAAAAAAAAATATTATTAAAAAAAACATTTTACATGATTCATCACAAAGGAGTATAACTGCAGAATGCATAGCTTTATTAAATCTTATAGGCACACTCTGACAATATACACTGCTCCTCTTCATTTAAAGAAATAATCCATCCTCGTAAATAACAGTTTCACTAACGAAGTATTGTGGTTTTGTTTACTCAACACTTGACTTCAATCTCATCTGCAGTCACGTGAAATATTGTGTTGTGTATAGTTTCACTGTTTTTCAAGCGCATACATTTTTCGTTTTCACCTGCTGCAAGAGGCCGCTCGCTTGGACTCGCAAAGTCCAAAATAGAAGCTTTCCACAATGCCACTGTCAGGAGCACAATAGTGGACCCAAAATAATAAACATTTCGCGGTTCTCCCGCCAACAATAAATTGCATTTTGCAACGCCATCGCGTTTAATGAGGCTTCATTCAAACGCAGTTAAAATTCAACACTGAAAATTTCAATTTTCAGCTCTCCCGGTACACAACTTGCACATTCAACTCTACTGAATACAATATTCCCTGAACGCCCACCTCTGTACCTGTTGTGCGGGTTCGTAGAAAGCGTGTTTTGTTTCACGAGTAAGTTCTCAAAACAACTCGTATATACCTATGGCTTTTTCAGATTTTAATTTCCGGAGTCTATGTAACCAATGGCAGAAATACAAATAGAATACTCACATAGCTTAAATGATTTATCGTTTTGGTATCTATCGTATTTCAATAATGAAAGACTTTCGTATACCTTTGGCGCGTTTGGAACCCTCGTAAACTTAGTTTAAGTCGACTCATCGTAGTTATCACCATTATTATGCAAGAAATGTCATGCCGACGTTCGCAAGAGCCTGTATGTTAGGCCTATGTGAAATAAAGATATTTTGACTTTGACTTTGACTTTTCAATTTGCAATTTGTACATTAACCGTTTCCATTGACTTCACTTGCATCCTGTATGTAGGTTTTGAATGTATTGATCTTTGTCGGTATACCTAGTCACGTTCATTTTGAATTATTTCAAATTGTATTTAAACGCAAATACAGTAATTAGTCCAAATCTTTAAATAAAGGAAAAAGTATGATGTTACAATATTTGAGCTCCGTACTATAAAATGTATTAGTATAAAGTACTCTGTATACTAATTGCTTTGTGGATTAGGTATGATGGTGGATAATATAATGTAGTACATATTTTTACAGTAATGTACAACTAACTCAAAGATATCAATTCAAGATTTCACTTCTTTCAGCAATTGTTATGAATCTAGTGTATACTTTTTTATTGCCAAAAACGATTATATTACCAACTAACCAAATAAAGTACTCGTTCCATCGTAATAAGTAATTAGTGCCTTTAAACTTTTCACCAAAATAGGCATTTCTGACACGAGTTAGAAAATAAAGATAAACATTTCCTACAGGAGCCAAGACATAACAGTTTAGTAAATTGTACGACTGAAGTTTCTTCGTGTTTTGTGAGTTATAAAATTCATTTAGTACAGTTGGTGTCACTGGTAACTGAGCTGAGGTGAGAGAGAATTACTGCATACGTCTCTTACCCCAATTTACGCCAATGCTACGCGTGAAGAAGTGAAAATGAAAATGGGATTTTCCTCCTTCCTCGTTTTCATTGGCTGGTTTCACGTCGGTCTACTTGTTTATTATATATGTTCATAATATAAAAAGTACATTCGATTTGTTTACTTCCCTGTGTGCTGGAAATTTGGAAATATTACTTTGAGTTAAATAGACATGGAATAACAACTCACTTAATCACTTAATGTCTACCGGTATATCACAATCAGCTACATTGTACAAGTAAGTATACACTTATCTCTTGGGGTTGCATAAGTGGTTGCATTTTTTATTTGAATCTGGATCCGATTTCAATATAGGTACAATATGCGCGGAATAACAGATATCGTAACACACACTCTAAATTTCTTTTCAGCATTATTGTATCTTGTACTAGCCTCCCATTTTATTATTTGAAAATTATTAACTGAATAAAACAATAAAAGCATTATTGCTGTCACAAATAGAACGCACTTTTAAATTAAATTACTTCGATTAAATTTTTCAAAATAAGTTTTTCTGGTACCTTTTTCCAATTAGCTATATTTATTTCCATTATTACGTCTTCAATATTTTCTTAATTGGCCAATAAAGCGAGAAAGTGTAACATTTAGCGGCCAGTAGGTACGTTACACGTTCACCAGTCTCAATATAATTATTACAAATGGCAGCCTCGTTAGTGGCAAATGTTGCAATTGCGAACCGACCGGCCATTTTGGACATCAAATTGCAATTAGGTGTATCCTTTGTATAATAATGTTGGTAATAAGTGTAATTATAATTTGTTACTTACTGCTATATAACATTATATTATAATTCGGCAAAAAAGACTATAATGTCACCAAAATTAATCCTGCACTTTCGTAAGGTAGGCGAAGGATACTGTTCATTACATTAGCTTTCTTTATGTCATAGATTTAATAAACAGGCCATCTTAAGCTGCACTGACTACACGAGATAAATGCTTCCCAGGTTGATACTGAGACTGAATTTGCCACCTATGCTACTTCGGTGTAATGATTATAAGTTTAAACATGTGCACGAGGTCAGACGTAGGTTACTTAATTAAAAGCTTACCAAGGCACTGATCACCAGGGTCTACCATCTCTTATAGTAGTATTATTGTAATATTGTTTTAAAATTTTCATACTGACATTGTATGAAAATGTCAAGACAAAATTACAAATAATATTGATATAAGAGCCGGTGGTACGGCCCCAGTAGTGTTTTGTAAATAAAAATTAAAGTTCTAGATTTTGCAGACAAATCCAGACGAGGCAAATTTAAAACCCATCATAAGTTACTAACAAAAGGGGACGTCACTGACCGCTCTACCATCCCTTAATTTGTTTTCCCATTACGCAGCACGGGGAAGCAATTAAATAAAGCATTAAAATTAAATACC
The DNA here is from genome assembly GCA_963855885.1 of Coenonympha glycerion. Lineage (NCBI taxonomy): Eukaryota > Metazoa > Arthropoda > Insecta > Lepidoptera > Nymphalidae > Coenonympha > Coenonympha glycerion. The sequence goes on from OY979631.1 coordinate 11,608,793, forward strand.
AAATAAACCTTCAAAGTCCAGGGATGAAAATTCCCTATTCATTAGTGCACCACTCACTTTTCCGGTCGAATTTACAGCCCGACCGACTTCAGTTACCGAGTTACAACGGAACGCTTATTTTAAATAGTAGCGTTTTACCTGAAAATAAAACGTTTATTAAAATACTTACCTCACTGGAAGCTTATATTGAGAGAAGCGTATCCGTTTCCGTCCGTTTCATGACGGTATCATGTCTCCTTATCGTACTTTTTATGACGTCAGAACCGGCTCTGTGGCGACACCTAGCGGCGTCGCGCGCCTTTTGGTTTATATAATGGTTCGGCGCGCTTCTTAGCTCATTGGCTCTAAAATATCACCAGGCAGGAATTACTGGAAGCTTCCAGTGAGGTAAGTATTTTAATAAACGTTTTATTTTCAGGTAAAACGCTACTATTAAAACACTTGACCGTCACTGGAAGCTTATATTGAGAGCCTGTTTGTTTTCGCCTGGTGTCGCCACATATTAGACGTCTTACGCCAATGTGATGTAGTAGAATAATTTGTATACGAGAAATATATAATGTTTCTCTAACAATTATTTTTAAAAATAATAATTTTTACTATTATTCCTTAACAATATATTGTACATGAATATAATATTAATAACAAATCGAATTGAAAAGTTGAGTGAATTATTATAATTGTCAATCACTTCACGTTTACAAGTATTGGTTGATTGCCAATTTGCACGATTTGCAATATCATATCAAGGGAGTGAATCTTTCCATCAGCTGTTGGAAGCTACAGCTACAGACCTAACACTACCAGGAGTAGCAGATATGCCAGCTTCTTTGAACAAACTTGCAATAACTGTGCGCGAGTTTTAGCGACTTTAATTGAATAGATTAAATGAATAGATTATTATAAATTGAAATATTTCGTTAAACATTTAATAATGAAATATTTATCAATAATAATCAAATAGGGTTGTTAATTAGGGATTATCTACATTCAGAGCAACATCCAACCTGACTGCCGTTAAACACTGGTATAAGTTTTTGATCCGAGTTACGGCCAGAATACAACATACTGTAAAGTAGGTAAAGTATGTATAATTCTTTCTGAATAAGGAAGTAATAACATCGCAGTATGACGAGATGTTTTAAAAAAGGCTTTTAACATCTCCCTGTATGATATAAATAGATAAGTAAGAGTTTAACTTATTTAGATAACAGATCGATGGATTTTGAAACCTTTGCTATCATAATATGTTTTACGTTTTGCATGGCTACTAACTTGATTTTTCGGCACTACATACGTCCAAACCTGGTTTGTGTAAAAAATTTGCATTGAAGATAATTAATTTATTATTCATATATATAAATTAAATGGTACTATTTGTGAGCCGGTGGGGTTATTAGTGTCAATTTAGAAACTTTTGTTGGTTTTTCAGATTTAACGGGGTAGCGAGCGTTCAGACTCTGAATTAAAAAATATATTTCCGTTGGCTTATTTAGATGAATCGAGCTTTGGTATACATAGTTGTGTACTACGTGTGTATTCTTCGAAGCAAATAGATCGACTACTGGGATTCCCAACTTTGCATTACTATTTTCATATCGGGAAATAAGTGCCACTGTGGAGGTTGGCGATACTTGACAGAAGGTACGCAACACGTATAACTGTTGAACCTGCCTGGGATTTACTTGTATGTTGTAGTATGATTGATGTCAATCTAGCAATTTCGGGACATGTAAGTTATTTTCAATCTGGGTGAAAATCTCGTCCCACTTGTCTTTTTAAATAAGTCACTGCAGACTTGCTGTCGCCTTGAATAAAATTAAACTTTGACGCCCGGTGTGAGTACGTCTTAGAAAAGCAAATAGTAGGGCCAACACTTCCTTTTGATTGGAAGTAGTATTTGTTCCTATCATGTACAATACTACGATAAATCCAGTAATGCTCCCAAACTAGGTGCGAGACACGTGTTTACCAAAAACCAAAACTGGCGGAAGATAAAGTTTTGAGGTTAGTAGCTGACAATTCTTCTCCTTTCACTTAACAAGTTCGTTTAATGCATTCACCAAAATTGGCGGATTTGGATAAGGCACTCATCATCCAAGATAGGTCCGGCAGAATCATGTGTTTGAAAAGCTACAAGTGCCGATAATTCAGTCGTCCTCGTTGAACAACAAATCTGGCAAAATTCGAAAGTCCTATATTCATTGTAAATCCTTTAGACTTAGACTTGACTTTAGACTAGACTTTCATTTAAAATCCTAATTACATTATTGAATAAGTACCTCATTTGACTATTCCTAAATAAACTATGATCTAATGCCACAAAAGAACGGATTTATCGAAATTTATTTGCTGACCTAGGAAAGGCGTGGAAGAAAGCGCCTTTATGGGAGTAGGCTTGTGTTAAGTATATCCACTTTGCTCAACAAGTCTTGGGGTTGCCGGAAACCCGGAATGCGGTACATTTTATCAGTGAAATGATTCTTGTCAAAAACAATCGTTTAGTGCCTTGAGGTCGAATATCGGTTGAGACTGAAATAACCCGTCTGGTCAAATAGTGGAAGGAAAGCTTGGTGTGTAAGACGCCATGCTTTTCATTTTGTGTGCCATTGCATATATTATTTTTCTTGAAAAAGGAGTGTGAAATATTTTTCCCGTCATGTTGGGAAATACAGACGTGATTTTTGATTAAAGGTACGCGATACCTTCATACTGACTTTTATATTATTACCTCGAGACACCGCTATTTCTTTCAATTTTGAAAGATGTTTATAACTACCCGCTTTGAGAGAATGGTAAGAGTCAAATTCTCTAATTTCATTCTGTCGGATGTGGACATACTTATTCGTCACTAGTCGTGTCCTCTCGGACCGCGAGCTCCTTGCGAAATATACAGCGCAAAGATAATCTTTCCTATACTGCTGTGCACCTTGCGAGGGTGGTTTATTCTGGATCATGCTGGAAAGACATCGTGTACCATCCAGGCCGAGTAACTGCAATGTTTACAATACTTTGCCCCCGCGAGGAGTGACGATCTGACTGATTAGCATATGACTGACAAAAGATTGTGTGAATTATTTATAAGATGGTGTCCACTTCGCTAGCGTGGGCTATAATGATCGCGCAGGCAACACTGCGAGAACTGTGTCCAGGCTAAGAAGTTCTGGAATGGAACGGCAATGGAACGGCAATGTTTCTATAACCCCTTGCCCCCGCAAAGGGGCGACGGTCTGATTGCTTTGCATACGACTGAGAAGAGGTTGGCCTTAGTGAGAGTTATTATTTATATATTGGTGTCCACTATGCAAAGGTGGACTGTAATGATCGTGTTAGCAACACTGCGAGGCTGTCCAGGACAAAAAAGTTCCATGCGATGGAACGGCAATGCTTGTATATTACCTTGCCCCCGCGACGGGCGTCGGTCCGTTTGATTTGCATATGACTGAGGAAAGATTGACCTTTGTGTGAATTATACGATGACACCACTCCATGAGGTTGGCTGTAATGATCGTACTGAACACACAATGCTGCACTGTCCACTGTGAACAATGTCCCAGCCAAGAAGTTCCACACGATGGAACGGCAATGCTTCTAATATCTTGCCCCCGCGAGGGGCGACTGTCTGTTTGATTCGCATATGACTGAGAAAAGATATTGACCTTCCTTTGGTCAAATTGTACGTTGGCACCACCCTGCGAGGGTGGGATGTAATGGACATGCTGAACACGCTGCGAGCACAGTTTCGGCCAAGAAGTTCCACGCGATGGAACGGCAATGCTTGTATAATACCTTGCCCCCGCGAGGGGCGTCGGTCCGTTTGATTAGCATAATATGACTTAGAAAAAGATTGACCTTCCTTTGTTCAAATTGTACGTTGGCACCACCCCGCGAGGGTGGGATGTAATGGACATGCTGGACACGCTGCGAGCACTGTCTCGGTCAAGAAGTTCCACGCGATGGAACGGCAATGCTTGTGTAATACCTTGCCCCCGCGAGAGGCGTCGGTCTGTTTGATTTGCATAATATGACTTGGAAAAAGATTGATCTTCCTTTGTTCAATTTGTACGTTGGCACCACCCCGCGAGGGTGGGATGTGATGGACGTGCAGGACACACTGCGAGCACTGTCCAGGCCAAGAAGTTCCACGCGATGGAACAACAATGCTAGAAATACCTTGCCTGCGAGGGGCGTCGGTCTGTTTGATTCGCATAATATGACTGAGGAAAAGATTGACCTTTTTGCGAATTATACGTAGGCGCCACTCCATGAGGGTGGGCTGTAATGATCGTGCCGGCAATACTTCAAGCAATGTCCAGGCCAAGTAGTTCCACGCGATGGAACGGTAATGCTTCTAATACTTCTACCCATTGTGGGAGTGATTCTGCTGCCGAAAAAAATTTTCAAACTAGACGTAAAACTGAATTGAAGTACTCGAAGGTAGTATTTTATTTAGCGAAGCTTAAAATAAAGAATCACGAGCCTGGCTCACGATTCTTTTTGGCGCATCTCATACTTTCTGATCGCTTGCCGCACGCTAGTGCAATAAATCCGAAAATTTAAATTTTTCCAGTTAATAGTTCAATTTATTACTATTTTCTCTGATCCAAGAAAGCGATACTTTTATAGCCTCCTGACAGGCTGTTTTTATTTTAATTTTAAAATGCAGTATGTGATACTACAGTAGCTGCGTACGGCTTACTTGAATTAACTAGCGGTGTATGCGTGTACGCGCGAGGCGTAATGGAGTAAAGTATCATACATTTTTACCTTCTCGTTTGTTTCTAGGTGTATCAACCTGGAGTATGATTACTTTATAAGTTTCTTGTGTTATGCCACTAATTCGGGTCAACGCTTATCATATAATGTCATTATTGTGAAGTATTGTTTGCATACATTTTTGATGAGCATAAGCAATGAGAAAGGCTGCATGACCTTTTGCGAGTCTGCCCGCTTGGGCCAGCCATTTCTTTCATTGCTTTACCTGTTACTGAAATGAAATTAACACATAGAGACACAAACACATGCACACAAACAAGTTAAAACGAGTAATTTTACATTACATCATCATAAGTACGAACAATTTAACAAAATAAATATTCATATAGTGATCCGAACGGAAAAACCGTTAAAAATAATGATCACTTATACTTATTTAACTCTCAGGTGGGGAATCGAACCCCGGTCTCCCGCGTGACAGGCGGAGATACTGATTATATTAAAACAAGGAGACTACTTACTGCGAATTCACGACGAACACAATTCACTTTATAATAATTTTAGTTTGCACTTTACACTTTAGTATTCAAATGCAATGTTCTATGTGGAACGATTGCAAGTTACTTCGACGGAAACTAAAACGCCAATGAGCTAAGAAGCGCGCCGAACCATTATATAAACCAAAAGGCGCGCGACGCCGCTAGGTGTCGCCACAGAGCCGGTTCTGACGTCATAAAAAGTACGATAAGGAGACATGATACCGTCATGAAACGGACGGAAACGGATACGCTTCTCTCAATATAAGCTTCCAGTGACGGTCAAGTGTTTTAATCTCGTATTTTTTAATACCTCGACTAAATGTATGAATGTTTAAATTTCAATTCACTCGTTCGTTAAGATTTTAGAGAGTAATCAATGATGCTTTGAGAAAAGTACAATATAATTACTTGAAGTATTTTAGGTATTCTTTAAAAATAACGTGGGCTACATTTGTTCCCAAACGACCCAACTTCCAGACTTAGTTTAGAGATGTAAATTACGGTGCAATATAAATTAGACCGTGAATGTACACGAGGGGCCTTTCAGATGGGGAAAGATATCGTGTTCTTTTCCGCTATACTCCTACAAAACAGCTGCTCACAATCCACCGACCGGTTGCAAGATAAACAGAAAAAAGGGTATTTTCTCTCATGTAGATTTTCTCATTTTCGCGAAGTGTATAACAAAACAAAACATCTAAGAAAACGCTGGAGGCTGTGGAGTTGCCTGAAAGGTTTACTTGCGTAAAAATTGATGAGTTTCGGCTCCCTCGTAATCTATTTTAAATTTTAGCTTACACTTTTCATGTAAGTACCTATACAAAGCTTATCAGCGTAAAAGAGCCTGTTCCTTGGAATCAATTTTCCGTAAGAGCTTAAGAAAATGTTATTCCTTCACATCCCTCAGGTGTCGGCAGCATATTGTGTATCTTCAAACAACGTATTCGAAAAACGTTTATTCGGCTTGATTATGTACTCGTTAACGTATACTGTATACTAAAACACACTTGACGTTGTATGGATAAATAGCTCGTCTAAAAAATGAAAATGTAAATGTTCAATCTTCGAAAGATATACACCGACTGCTTTGAATTTATTTTTTAATATTCGCTACTTGATACTTTTGAGAAACGCATGAAATGCATCGCCAAGTATAGACAGAGCAGAATATTAAAAAAAAATTTAGTTTCTCTTTTTGAGTAAAACTAATTTTTATTCGCAAGGGTTAAAAAATGCCATATTAAACATATTATTCTTTGCACTGCATGAAAACAAAATTGCAAATCGTCTGAAAACAGCCGCATCATCTATTCAAGCTAGCAGTTTTATGAAGCCTATTCAAACCAACTGTATATTGTGCATCAACTTTCTCGCTGCATAAAATGCCGACATATGCAATGGCGGTGCACGGCAAGGATGCGAGGAACTTAGGATCGTTTCACACATGCGGTAATCCTGATCAGTTTATATTTATACTAATTAATGGCTGGATAATTTAGGGTTTCGACCTACTATGGCCAAACCTCTCATACTGAGAGGAGACAAGTGTCCTACAGTAAGACGTAAAAACGGGTTGATAAAATGATGATGGGGCAATGCAGATTGGCAGGCAAGAAACCTTTGTTGTTTTAATCACAAAGATAGAACTCTGAGGCCTTACCCCAAGCTCTTAAAGCAATTTCATATAATTTATATGCAAATTCAGAATATATTTATTTCACAAAGGCCTCACTTGCAAGCACTTACGAAAAGTCAATAAAATATCTGTTATAATATGTAAATAACTACGTTTACGAGGGCTCCATCACGTTCTGCATATAACTATAGTATGAGCTACGTGTGAGGACTCAGAGGTCACACGTGACTAGTTTTGTACTCGAAATATATCTAAAAAACTCTTAAGAGTCACGAATCGAAAGTGGCATTTAGTGGCGCACGCTGCTCACAGGACCGTGGATTTAGATTGGAGACCATACACCAAGGAATCTTTTGTTGGCAGACTCCAACAGATGAACGGCAACGACTCCTGCAAGAGGCCTAAGTATATCTAGCTGTGGACACTGGACGTCCATTAACTGAGATGACAAGGACATTAAAATACCGCATATCTGCAGCATTCATCGCGTTGTATGCATAGTGCCTTAGTTCACACAACGATGTCAGCAAGCTCGGAATAGTCTTATCCCACAAATAACCAGGATCATTTGTATGCGCCTCTGTGCAATTCATTTGTTAAGCAAACACAGAAGATTACGTCTTCACACTTTTTTACGGTCAGCACCAAAGAACAGTACGTAAGTTTAATACGAAAATGGAAAAGAGAATGTCTGATATTTTGGCATATTTATATTCTAGATACAAGTAAGAGTAGATGATGCATTTAAAGTAGGTACTAAATAAAGTCACCACTTTGTTCAAAATATTCATAGCAAATAGATTTTCAGAAATTATTTCATAGAAACGCACTAAATTCCACTGTTTTGATGTTATATACAGTATCTATAATTCTGCAGTATATAACATCTGCTAATTAGTCAGTGGTCGCAGTCGATGCTTTTTGAAGAACGAAATTGACACAGATTAATTGCAACAGAATTAATGCTGAATGATAGAGCCTTGTAAAGTATTAAAACTTTGATGGTTGCTAGTTCTTCACTAAAAATATTACTCAAGAAGAAAAATCTGTATCTTAATAACAAGCATGGTTGTTTCAATTTTTCTAATTAGGCAGATTATCTTTCTAGCAATTAACTTATTCTTTCAATTTATTTCTATTTAGTTATTTCATTTAGCACCACTAAATCCCCACGAAACTACTCGTATTCCCAAGGAACTCGTAACACTAAGCGAATTCTTCCCGGAGTGGTTGCCGTAATAAAACGTGCTCATTCCCCATATTATGCTCTTATGCGATCTCGTTTACAGTAATATCTAGCAAATGACTCTTTGGAGGCCGGAATAGGCCTTGATTATTCGAGTTTTATTCAAGTTTCATCGTAGCAATAAAGTAATTCCATCGAACGTGTTAATAAATACGATTATTTTTCGCCAGCTTCAGATCGTTGGTTCTTTATTTCGCTAAAGTTTACGTGTTAAATAACATGATATTTAAAAAATATGAAGTCATCATAGTAAAATGTCGCCAGTTTATGTGTACCAACAGTACAGTGTCATTAGTACCAACAGTATAAGGCCACGCGGTAGTTCGGTCAGCGGCGGCGGCGTGTATTTTGACAGATGACGTTACTGTTTGCTTGTATGAAGAAGGTTTACGTAAAATGTTCGGATCGGCCTATCTTTACTATTTTTATCTATTGCAGTCATGCAAAACAGAATCAGTAAATACGATGTTGATGAGCACTATTCCTTGGTCTGTGTTGATGAGAGTTTACCCACTGCTGCTGTTGCTCACGACTAAATTATGCTCACGATGATATGGAGACGAGACGGGTTAATTTCTAGTTTAGGAATATCTTTTGAAACTTTTTGTTATTACTTTCATTGTTAAATTTTTTTTAATTATCTCCGTTTATATTCAATAGATCGACAGTCCAAACTATAAACCCTTTTGCATTTCATAACACGATTGAAGTAGTGTAAATTTTAATATTATTATCACTGATTTTGATTATTACAATGTTTTGACAATAATAAGTATTATATGAGTCGAATTAATATTCTGCGCTCATAATTTCTCGCAGTATTGAACGCCACCAATGGCATGCATAAATATTAATTATTATTTTCCAATAATTATATCCCACCACTCAAGTTACATATACCGCACAGAATTTAGAGCCTTGCTGCAGTGAACAAGTATAACAGATTGTAATTTCAGAGATTTTGTATATAGATACATAATAATATTAAATTTTTAGTGCAATGTTTATTAATATTGTCCTGGCTTCGATTAAGAACTTGCGAAACAGTAAATACCATAAAATCTTCACTGCTACCTCGTAGTTATACAAAGATGGTGTTGTATTGAAGGTTTATTTGAACGAAAACGGTACATCATTTATATCCGAATTGGCTCATGTATTAAAATATGCGACGACTAGCTCTCAGACTTTGTGTGACCACAAAATATAATTTTCAATACAGTTGTATGGTATGGCGCACTTTCAGAGGCTGTCATTAGTATTCGAAAGTTAAATCTTACGCACAGGCATCTTACTTTTTCGTGGTCGTAACTTACTTTTACAAGCTCGATCATTACTTTTGCAAAACGTTTGATACCAAGGAGTTTTCATTGGGATCAATGACAATCAAATGGGATGGACATTGGGATGGGATGGACACAGAAGGAATTTTTTTCGTGTTTTTATCCTTTACCTTTTGTCTTTTATCTTTTATCTTTTATCTTTTATCTTTTATCTTTTATCTTTTATCTTTTATCTTTTATCTTTTATCTTTTATCTTTTATCTTTTATCTTTTATCTTTTATCTTTTATCTTTTATCTTTTATCTTTTATCTTTTATCTTTTATCTTTTATCTTTTATCTTTTATCTTTTATCTTTTATCTTTTATCTTTTTATTTTTATCTTTTATCTTTTATCTTTTCTTTTATCTTTTATCTTTTATCTTTTATCTTTTATCTTTTATCTTTTATCTTTTATCTTTTATCTTTTATCTTTTTATTTTTTATCTTTTATCTTTTCGATTGTGAATTCGAAGTCGCCTTCGATTTCGATCTTCAATATTTTATTTAAGGTAAAAACCAAACAAAATGGAAATTGGCCCCCAAAATCTTGAGCAAACATATTATCTCTTTGATTTGTTTTTTTACAAATTCTCACAACTGTATTGAAAAACGTCGTGTGATACACGGGTGTATAGGTTTTTGCAAACTCGTGACATTAAAAACCCTCGCCTTCGGCTCGGGCTTGTTAATGACAGCTCGTTTGCAAAAACCTACTTTCCACCCTTGTATCACAATGTACTATTCTTTAATCTCCAACATTAGGTATTTTTGATAAAAACTTAACAACATACCCAAACAGATAATCGATACATCATACAACTTGAAAATAAAGGAAAACGTAGTATATATTTAAAGAACATCTCTCAGGGCGTAAACACAGAGACAATTTGCAACTGCATCCAATGCAAACCACTATCACAAATGGTCTCATGGGAAATACTCGTACAAACTGTTAATCTGATCATATCCTGATGTACACAGCATTTGGTTTTCAGTATAAAAACCCAATAATGTGCTCATAATACCGGATCATAAATAGATTTTAAGCACTTCAAATCGGGCCCTCAACCCGTCTCATCATGTTAAAGGTAATTCCAAAGCTAAAGGCGTATTAATAATGTAATTTGTATCAGCAAATATTTTACGTAGTGGGGTTTTATCGGCCTATATCAAAATCAATTAATAATAAAGAGTATAATAATTTCATATGTTGACAATAATAATTATTATAGTAATGCATCAGCTATAAATACAGTAATGACCATTATACTATAGAATGGAAGACTAAATCCATGCAATCCCAAAACTCTCTATTTACTTTGCATAACATGCATAACTACCGGATGCCCGCGGCTCCGCCCAATTGAATTCCAGTTTTTCACAAATTTCGTAAGAACCATGATTTTTTCCGGAATAAAAGTAGCCTAAGCATGTGTTTTCTAGCGTATAAAATCTATCTCCTTTCCGTGAAAGAGTAATAAACATACACACAAACTTTCTTGTTTATAATATTAGAGTGATACTATACAAATATACTACTACTTAATTTAACCTGGAAAAATTCGCTTGTTTACATTGAATTGTATTTAAAAAATTCGAAGATTATCTGATATCTTATCTCAAGAACTCCTCCTTTACATAACCAGGAAAAATAATTAGCAATGTTTGCTAAGTAAAGATACCCTGAAACGAAACTCGACTCGATTCCTACCCAACAAAGCGCTATCTAAGAAAAAAAAACATTAAAGACAAAGGAAGAGCGTTAGTAGAAACGAAATTGCCTGCAACTAAAGGAGAGACGCAAGAAAAGTACGCCAATTCTGTAAAGACGCCTCCACAAGAGATAAGCTTTAACTTGATAGGTGTAGAACACTCGTATTTGCAGAAATATTTGCCTCATAAATATTATCATTGTTTCTGTATCTTGTAGTCAAAGTGATAATAAATAATACCATCGTTGAGTCTTATGGTATGACCACAATAGTCAAAAGAGTAATCATGATTGCTCGTATCATTTCCAATTTTAATAAAGTCAGTTGTGGATAGATCAGAGATCAAAGGAATGAAGGAAATGTGAGAAAATCTTGATACTTTTCTTTTCCCAACATTTAGATTGTTTCCGACATCATGATAATCTTAATTCTTTTACGGGAAAAAGTTCAATACTTAGGGAAGTTCAGTAATTAAGTAAGAACTTATTTAAGGGCTGATTTTTCGATGACCAGATCTATGTATATAAAATCTGTCAAAACGTCAAATTTATTCCTCAGTTAGCATTATCTCGATTGAAAAATAAGCCCTAAGTCAAGTTAAAAAAAAAACAGGAATTTTCACGTCAATAAATAAAACTTAAACCCCCAAACGCAATTTATCAAAGCGTATTCTGAGCATGCCTTTACGACGGAGTCCGAATACGAAACTGCGGTTCCCGCGACTCATTAATGTAGCCGTTCCATTAGAAAAGGCGGTGCTAAGATTTCACCGACGCTTTTCGGGGTTGAGCAGTGAGCACGTCTCGGTTGTTCCATCGAAATGAAGTCTGCAATACGGTCTTACTCTTAGTTCAGGAGTCCTTCCGCATCCACTGGTATGAACAGTCATTTCAGAAAAATTATTTGAGAGTTGGAAAGTTGTGTGACCAAAATTAAGAAGTAATATTTTTTTATTTCTTAATCTCGGATAAAATATTGTAAATTATTATCATCGATATTTAGTTAAGAGTTGTTATTTATATAGTCAGAGAGATAGAGAAATCGCAAACATAAAGACTAAAGTTTGTATGAGTGTGTGTATCTTTGTCACTCCTTTACAGTAGTGTATAAAATATAAATGATTAGGTGCATCTAACTATGTACTTACGTACTTACTAGAAGCAGAGGTCCATATAACATGATTTCCTTCAGCTTACTTTAGGAAATGAGATACTATGATATACACGCAACTTTTTTTTATTTTTCAATTTCTATATTTGTCCACGTATAACAAGTCGACGAGTTGAAGAAACACAAAATTAAAAGTACATGATGTCCAAAATCGAAAACTGAACGCGGTAGAAAAATACTTTCCAGCTTCCATTTTGAAACATCCAGCCACTAGTACTTAGGGGGCATTCCAACGAATATATGGGAAAAATATAAAAAGGTGCCGTGCGAAATGTAACGAAACGTTCTAAAGTGCAACCAAACCGTCTATTCGTCGAGTTCTGATGCGTCCGTTAGGATCAAATAAATAAATCCCTAAATGAGCCTCCACGTTTTTGTCTTGTGTTGACACGTTGTCATCTTGCAATTTAAATCTCTGGTCAGAATAGATGACATCAAAAGAGCCGCGGCCTAATACCTTAATAAGTAGATACCTACAATTGTAGCGTGGTGTGATTGAATTCAAGTAACCCAGGAACATGATTTTTGGAGCATCCGTCAGAAATTGTCCAGCAGAAGATTTCCATCGGCTATGGAATCTAAAAAATATTAATAAGTTACCCATGTATTTTTTTAATACGCTTTATACAAATAGTACGTGTGGACCAGGCCTTAGCTACAGTTTTCCTTTCATGAGTGTTTATCTCGAAGAAGCCGTTTCCACTTAACTAGTACCGTTAAGTTGTACGAATTCTTAGAGCGGTGGTGCGTTAGCAAAAGTTTTCACTTTTATCTGTATGTCCGCTAAGATCTTTTTAGGGATGCGCATCCAAATGATAAAAATAGAACCTTAATGTCCTGCTTATGGTTTTCTGTCCGTACAGCATTGCCATTTTCCTCGAAGAATATAATAATGGTTTTTTTTTTATTTTTTTCATTTACTTATTCATATTTCTGTGTTTTATATTTTATATAAAATAGGTAATAGGTATAACCGTTTCGTTCCGCAGCTAAATATCCCCGGAAACGTTACACTTCACACCAATCGACCACACAGTGGCCCACATAAAGTATAATTAGTTTCCGATAATTGCATTTCAGTTACACGTATTGCTTGTCAATGACAGGCACTTGCGAGTAGCGATTCGATTGTGAAAATTAAATGACCTCACCTATATACGAAGCGGCTGTGATACAGCGGTGAGAAAATTATGGGATAGTATAGAGATAACTGTGTAATTATTGCAGTTATCTTTGTGTAGTTATAGTTAGTTGTGTTTAGGGTTCCTTACCAAAATGTTAAAAATGGAAATCTTATGGTGAGACTTTTTCCGTCCGTCCGTCCGTCTGTCACACTCGATTATTCTAGTAACTATTAAAGCTATCTGCCTGAAATTTGAAATAATTGCAGGTAATAATAATAGTGACCCAAAGGTCATTGCAATCATAAAAATTTGAAAATGTTTTCTATTTTTATTTAAAAAGAGAAGAAAACTGTAAAATTTTTAAAATGTAAATTATGAACAGATTTTTATTTATTTTTATGTATATAAAATAATACCATCCCCCCATATCTCCGAAGTACATATGGATCGAAAAATCTGAAATAATTATAATCAAAAGGAGTTTACGTATCTTTTACGGGAAAATAAAATCAACTCTCTTACGATTAAACTTTTTTTGATGTTAACAATAAACCACTAAAAGCAAAGTTAGGGTTGCGGTTCACTAACAAAAGTACTTACTTGTAAATTCTTGAACACAATAGATTATTTTAAAGTTTTACTTCTTTTATACTATGGAACCCTCGGTGCGCAAGTCCGACTCGCACTTGGTCGGTTTTCTGAAATTAGGATCCTTGAGCTTTTTCCATACACAGGACACTGGCGACAAAAATTTTACCCAATTGGCATAACTAAAAACCAAAAATTGGGAATTGAATTAAACAAAATTGTTACTAATATTAAATTATAACTGTATTGTCTATTTGAGATTTCAGTAAAATATATAAAAATGGTCAATAAACTTAATCATATTATGCATAATATACAATGTAGGTGCATACGCAGTATGTACGTACGATGAAGATGGCTATCCATTGCCGTAATTGCAATGTATGGATGGTTGCTACTCAATCACACAAAGGGATTAAACTGCTAAATACGAGCAAATCTTTCTATAACCCTCCATCACTAAAGATAGACATCGAATTAAAGTATTATGCCTGTCTAGACAGCTCGGAGTCAATTAAAATTATTATGAGCGAGTAGGCACCTCACATTTTGAGGCGAATACGAAAATTTTAATTACAGCACCGCAGCGAACGAAACATTAATTACTGAACAATACGTTGAAACAATTGTTTCAGTTCGCATTCAATTAAATCTACCTTTGGAGATCTTTTGTTGCAAGGCACTTGTGTGTTTCAAAGTGGCAGGTGTTTGTATATTTCTTCATGTATACTTTGAAGGTCATTGCGGCGTTCTATTTTACAGAACGAAACGATACCAAAATAAACCTCATTAATCGATTCTTTTACTATAGTCTTTATTTTATACGCTAATTAATTTTAATTAAATGAGTTTCCTTTCCATCATATTCTTCATTTAAATCTCAAATTACTCGTATACGTATTATGTATTATGTATATCTCTTAACTTCATATTTTTTTACGTATAGCTAAGTATCATACTTACCTATGTTTTGTTTATGTAATAACTAGATTAAGATTATTCTAAATACTTATTGATATCTCATTTCTACTCCACATTTTAGAATTTAGTATTCAATGAGTGAAGTATTTATTAGCAGTGCGATTTTTTTTCAATATGGCACTAAAATTTTAGGGGGGAAAACCAACATTGGAACTTTCAACTAATTTTCTTATTGGTTAGCTACATAGCTTCGCTTCGGCAATGTGGTGGAAATCAGCTGCGGTCAAAACTTCCCACTACACCAGAATTCGTGAGTCAGTTAAAAAAGTATATTTAAACGATATAAAATCCTTTAGTGACCCGTGCACTATGTGTGCTAAAGGTTATATAATCGAATCCGGTACCACCTCAAATGCTGCAGCCTGCAGGTCGCAAACTGCCTGCGTCAGAGGCCGTAAAGAATTATTCATTCATTTGTTCATGCATTCATTCATTACAATTATGAACAACTGTCACAAGTGCAGGCTTACCGGAAAGTTTTATTATACTGCGAACGCGGCATTATTCGCGGAACAATAAGTACAAGTAATTATTTTGGCGCTGAATGATATTTCAACGAATTTATTTTCGGGTTTCCTGTAAAAAGTGGACGCCTTATTCACATAAATTATTATTATCCTATCCAGTATCCTTCCTTATTCCAATTTTATAAAAATTCTATGAATATTAAATGACTCATAAATAATTCTGTATCATTTTAGTTGCATTTTAATATTAAATCGCATCATTATCATAATTAAATCTTACTAAAACTTAGTTGTTACAAGTAGAACTTGGATTTTTTCTTTGTTTTAATTGTGTAACTATTAGCCACAGAATACAAATTACCAATTCAAACCCATTTATGTTGTAATAAGAGTCTGTGCATATTGAATGCATCCCACTCGAGTAGTTTATTATAAATGCACGTCATATTTATAAGAGTTAGTGGTCAGAACGGTAATCATAAAAGCATTTTACAGGCAAGCTTTTATGCAGAGGCCTAGATAAGCTTGAATATTTAATATAAAGGCGTGTACGGACATTGCTGCTGCTCGATATAGGTGTTAACGAGTAAAATTTTCAGTGCCAATCAATATTTATTATTAAAGGCCACTAGAGCTGATTACAGCATAATATTATTGTAGATGTGTACACAGGTACAGACAAGCTGTATACGTTTGTATCTACCTATATGAATGTACTGATTAATTTTGTACTTGCCACTATATTTTGACTTTTGACCATTTTTTCATAAAACGACAAAGTAGGGAGGACCTTCAGCAAAATATACTTTTGACATTAGTCTACTAGCCAAATAAACACTTACATCACCGAATATACGCGTATATGCTTACACCTTGTCTCATAAAATATTAACCGAATTCTAGTGGAGATATACGAGTAGGAAGTTCCTAAGCTCCATTTTCTAAGATCATCGCTTACTATCAGGCAATGAATGCCAATCAAACGCGAGCTTATCAACAATTGAATGGAGCTTTTTTTTGCATAACATTTCAATAGGTATCTGGGTTTGCAATATTTTCTCTATTTGCCAATAGATTGTAGCAGGAGTCATATTTTTTTTTTAAATTCGACATTTTCTAAAAATGAATCCTAGCTAGGTCGATTCATCGCCCCTGAAACCCCCTACATACTAAATTTCATGAAAATCGTTCAAGCCTTTACTGAGATCAGATTATATAGAAATATATATCCATATATACAAGAATTGCTCGTTTAAAGGTATAGGATTACTTAAGTTGTCCCCATTTATATAAATCACCTTAAGAAATAAATAAGCAGTGATATTCTATTAATTCAGACTTCTGCCGTCAGAGGATTGGCGGTTCTAATCAAATATCGTGAGAAAACATGAGTGTCATAGAGTTTATAACACATTTTTCTCAAAGGTGTGTGAAGCTCGCCAACCTGAAATCGTCAAACCCCTTTCTTTCTGTGAACAGACCCGATCTCTGAAGTGACACATAAAAAGGAGTAGAGACGACGACACGGAAGCTAATTAATAATAAAAGAAAAATCAAAAGCTAACCAATTTTGAGCTTTGTCCCAAAACAATTGTAAATAGACTATCTACAAATACCACAAGTGAATATATAAATGCAAAGCTATTTTCGCTTTCCTCACTTTTACGGACGAAACCCCTTTGACAAATGAGTCTGTCAAACAATATTGCGCAGTGACTAAATGGAATTCAACCTCATAATGTTATACTACACTTTTCACTCGATGAAGACACAGTTTTTAAGTTATTTTTGAATTTGGAAGTAAATTAATTATTATTTAAGTCCATAGATTCTGATTCTTTAAACGTCTAAGCGTGCCATAAAAAAGTACGATTTGAGAAAGTTTTAGCAAGATTCGGATAATAAGTGCAGTGAACTTCGGTACAGCTCTCTTAAAAACACTACTTAGTTGGATTCTCGAAAAAAATATAGCTGCATATTTTTTGTTGAGAATGACATACGAATTTTATTACTTTTTTTAATAGGGAAAAATGAATAGTCACTCGCCTGTATTTCAATAAATATCGAGATTATAAAATACATAATATAATCTATACTTAATAATAACCCAAAATAGACCCAAAGGTTGTAAGATAGATTTACTCGTAAATTCAATGGACAAAAGTTATTCTTTTAACGTTTTTCTTCTTTGATAGTATGGAACCTTCGACTCACACTTAGCCGGTTTTTTTTATACAAAAGAACGATGCGGTGAGCAAAGCGTTCACCTGTTTTAAAGTGATTCACCTGCCTATCTCAGATCCAGTGGATGCTACAGCGTTGCATTGCAGTATAATACGACACACTGTACTGCGCTTGTAACCCTAAAACAATACTCAATAAACACCAATTTACATATTGCTCCTATATGAGATAATATTATCATGATGCTCTCTACAGACACTGGACACGTCAGATTCCTTCGCGCGTGTCAAATTGCGTGTCACGAACATTTCCGCTGGCGCGATATCTCTTGACATACCCCAGCTACATCTCTTAAACCAAGGCTGGCACATTTACGTAACGAGAATGCTTTTTGGATTGCTATTTATTTTTATAGATCAACAAAAATGTTCTTATATCCTGGTGATCTTTGGACCTTGAGTAGGTTTGAAAATAGAACTTAAGGTGTGCCTGTTGTTTCATTATATTTTGAACAGCCTTAATAAATATTCACAATATTTTGTAACTGGCTACTGACTCTTATTATTGGTTTGCGTTGCACACTATGCAGTATACAAGCTTTTAAGAATTATTTTCATTTAAATCGTAAATCAGATCATTTCATATTCAGACTGACATATCACGTTTGTTATGGTATAACATGGTAAAAATTATTGCTCCGTAATGCATTTTTTCCCTTGACTTAATATAATGACATAGATTATGTCGCTACCTGTTTTAATACCAAATGTTACCTACAATCACGTTTTGTGAAAAAAAAAATTGTCATTTTAATACGAAAATCTGTAATTGTATAACTTTTTCAATCTTCACACTGGGAAGCATTGATAGACACTGTATGAATATCTCAGATAACATTTGAATATAAAAGCGGTACGTTATACGTGTTATACATCTGTATATTTCTTGAACATCAAGGCGCATCCTGTCGCGGCGTCAAATTGCTTGTCGCAAACCTTTTTTTCGGGCTACGTAATATCACCCCCTGTATACAATATGTCATACATCTACTACCTAACAAGATAAGTATCTAATATTCTCGAGTTTTATCTTGAAGTAAATTTTCCGAACATCTTGTTTACACATCTAGTACATGTTATCGTACTAAGTCGGATAAGGCTAGTAGCCCACACTGCGCCACACCTGGCAGAGTGGTGACTAGCCGTGAACGAAGCCTTCCACCAAACGTTTTTTAGGGAAATAACGAAATTACAAACAAGCCTGTACCGCATATCAAACTCGGAACTTAAAATTCCTAAGCTCTGCTTAAATCCTAGCGTGCTGCCTACTACGTCAGGGTGGTTTTCATAAACTCTAGCGCTACGTCATTTTACTCGCGCGAAAAGAATGTTTCCTCGCCACTTGTCGGCTTTTGACGATATGAACTAAGGTGCTATAACCAAGGGGTACCCACGTTCTTCCTACCAGTATATACGTCGTAATTAATAGATCAACCAATCTTCAACTCTACATTATACTTCTACATTACTTCACTCTATGAAAACGAAAGAAAAAATACGACAGAGGCAGTACAGACTTACGCAACCAAGATTTTTTTTTTTGTATTTGGGCTACTTGCCAATATTAAATCGACCTTAAAGGAAAACTAGTATGTTTTATTTGATTGTTATTTCACGTAAAACCAAATCGATTAAGTGCCTTCATTTCTTTTTGGGTTGTGTTCAGTGAAGTTTATTACTTTGTCTTTTTCGTCGTATATAACTTTTAACAGAACCGTCTCGTGGTCATCGGTTGAAGAATCACTGTTTAATATACCTAGATGTAATTTTCTTCACGAGCATAGTCACTTTTCCCTGCTTGTCGTGATCTTGGTGCACTCATGCAGGAGACCCTCATGCGGGTATCATCGATACGTGTAAAAGCAATGCAACATTTTACGAAAAAAATTTTAGTGACGAAAATACTCTTCATTTATTGATTATTATTATTTATTATCTATCTATTGAATAATAATTATTATCTTACTTGTAAAATTTAATTTTTTGTAAACCTACTGATTTAGTTTACAAAGTTATGATTGTTTAACACTAGCTTGTTTGTTATGTTTTAAGCATCATTACAGGTGAAATAGAGAATGTAACATAAATGGTCTCTAAATATAGGATATGCCTCTATTTTCGAGATGCCTACAAAATATATTTCATCTAGTTATTAATTATTTGCAGCACTCCAAACCCCAGCTGCAGGAATTTGTTTCGCGGTTGACCTACTTTTAGCCCATTAAGTACTTTTGAAGCTTAAGTTGAAAATTGGATTGCGCTTACGGTTTTTTTGGGATTTATGTAACTGAAAAAAAAAAACATATAAAACTTACTTTATAAGTGTTACATAATATATTTGCCCGCAAAGATTTTGAGTTGATAACCCATAATTTGGTCTTGGTAAAGTAGTTGGCTCTATATTTGCGTTATTTATCAATAATAATTTATCGAGTAGCAATTTAAGGGCAGAACGATTAGTCAGACCACGTATTTATTAAATTTGATTAACAGCAAGATTTGTACTACGCGTACTTTTTAGATTTCTATTTTTTTTTCCTTCCTCGGATTTTATTGTTATTAATGGTCCCCAAAGTATCAGTTTACGAAACAGGATTTATTGAACAGTGGTTTTAATGAAGCTCAGTTTACTAAGCCTGAAGGAAGTATGGTATACATTTCATATTTTTAAAGAAACTTTATATATGAACATTTTTTATTTACATAGATTGCAGAATTGGGTTATTTCCATAACAAAGGAGACAAAATTTAAATGTAATATATTTTTTTCGTTGTAAAAATTACTTCCTTCGTACTACATTTTCAAGAAGATTTGGATAATATTATAATGTTGATAAACAATTATAGTATCATCTCCATTCTCCAAAAACATTATTAAAAGTATAATCTTATGTAGCTTGTTTAAAAATAATTTTGATTTTGTGGACTATTTTATCACAAGAAAACAATTACTGCTCCACGATGGAAAACTTTATATTGTGTTGTACACAACGGTTGTACACCGTTTATACTTACCCGTTTAAAAAATAATAACATCTTTCGCTACGTGTACACCCTCCTCTCTATTATTTCTAGCTTTTCGTTCCTGTCTAGGTCACCTGGATGAAATCGATTCACAGGGATGGAACCTCTCTTGGTATTTATTTACATACTCATACTTTTTGTACATACTCTGAACTACTCCAGGATTATTAAGTAGATAGTGGTATATTTTTCAAGTGAGATCTTTCCTCGTGTGATCCCGGTGGAATTCCGCAAAATCTTTTCCAGAGTATGAAATGATTATATTATACTTCAAGAATCGTTTTAAAATAATATTTATTAAAAACTTTATGAAAATCTATAAAAATTGTTCCCGATGAAATTGGCCCGAACTAACACGGCGGGGATCTTATTTATTAGTTCTTAATTTATTAGTTTTTAGTAGAACCAGTATTAGTACTAAAGTATCGAAGCAGCACAACAAAATTGCTGCCAAATCATTTTTATGTGCGAAAACCATTTTCCAACCCAGATTACACCAAAGATCTACGCACCTTTATCTTTTGGAGATTTAGAGTTTTCTTCTGTGAAAGCTATGAATACTGGTGTTAATGTATGTATTTGCGACTCAGATCACTTTAAACACTATTTGCGACGTCATAAACTGATCGCTTACATAGTTAGCTACCTGGTAGTACCTGTAAACTCTCTATAAATATTTACAACCAAACCAACACCGGCTCGGTGCTGTCTGGAACTCGAGCGCCGTAAACTAGTATTTGCATCGTTCGGGAACAGTTTTGTAGGTTTTTTTATGAGCGAAGGCTCGTGGCTAAACAGAATGAAGAATTTTCTAGGCGCGAGGATTTTTTTTAAGTCGTGGCACATAAATAATATATATGTGATTTCCAGAGATCAATAATAGTATAGTTCCATTTTCCACAGCTACTCTGAATATTTTCTAAATTTATTTCTAGTCATAAATAGCACTACATTTTATTCGTTTTGATTTATTAGTTAGGACTTTAACCATATACATTCCTTAAGTACATAAAACTCCTTTCGTTTTTTTCGCGATTTAGTAGCTTAAGACAACAAAGTAGGTTTATTCAAAATGATTTTTTTCGGAATAAAGATGTTACAATAAAAGTAATCGTTAACTTATTCTTATCACTGTACAAGTTTTGCCCTTGGAATGGTGCCAAGAGTGACTGAGGGATAAAAGAACTAAAAATAAGTACTTTGGCTTTAATAATATTAGAACTATTCAAGGTATATCATCAGTAAACAAAATAAGTATAGCCAAGTATTCCTATCTGAAAGATAAGGGCTAAAATAATTTGAAATTTATCTTTCAGGCTTTTCAAGCAGTAACAAAGGCGCAGTTTGACTCGCAGCCGCTTGATAAAGGGTGACTGACGTTTATGGGGGTTGTAAGGTGACCATGCGACTACCGAAAACCATTATTTAATTTGGGACAGTTATTATAAAATTTTAATTTATTTTTGAAAGAAAAACTTACACCTTATACTCACTCTTACATCTATTTATTTTAAAGCTTATAAATTGGCGTACCCACACTATTTTAAATATCGCTGTAAAAAAAATAATAAATCTTTTTTTTTTAATTTTCAACTTTTAAAATTTTTATTTATTTTATCTTCAATGTATTTTTACTTCAAACTTTAACAAGATGAAATAAGATCAAACGGTTCAGCGACGGCTCTAAGAAGATATTATAGCGTTTTTAAAAATTCCCACAGGCCTATAAAAAATCGTAATCAGCTTAGCAGGAGATAACCGCGTTTTAAAAAAACATTATAGACAGATAATAAAGATTGGTAAACTTTTCTTGATTATTTGGCTATTTTTGTCTCATGATATGCTTGGGCCGATACAATAAAGGTTTATTTTTTAACATATATGAGGTTAATTCTCATACATTTTTTTTAAATCTCAATCATTATAGTTTGGCACGTGATCAATTTAGTGACAATTCTCATGGAGAGTTTGAATTCTCTTTCTATTCCATCGAGATACACCAAGGAGATAAGAGAACTAAGGAGGTACCCCATTCATTCATTCTAGCCTAGCTATACGTGACATGCGGCGCCATGTTGAGCGCCATTAAGATTTGCTGTCAAATTTTCGTGTACTAAGTTTACTTCCATAAGTGCTGCCTTCTTATGCGCCACCTTACAAATTAAAAAATGGGAAATGCTTTCCAAAAAACCAACTTCAAATGCCACTACAAAGAGTTGAATAAATTTTAATGTACACCAATTCGAAGTCGGGCATACCCAAATCGCTTCAAGTATACTAGCAAAATTTGAAGAGTTCCCTCGATTTCACCAAGATCCCATGGTCAGATCCTGACCTGATGACCATAGGACAACTTAGAAAATATTACTCTTTCAATTAATACCCAAATTGTTTCATGTGTCCATATAAAATTTGAAGAGTTCCCTCTATTTCTCCAGGATCCCATCATCAGATCCTGACCTGATTAAAATGGAACCATCTGGAAACAAAACCCTTTTAAACAAAAAAAAAGAATTTTTCAATTCGGTCCACGCGTCTTCGAGTAATCGGTGAACATACATAGATAAAAAATAAAAGAATCCTACGAATTGAGAACCTCTTCCTTTTTTTGAAGTCAGTTAAAAAATTATCACCCTTATTTTGTAGACGGGGCCTATCTTAATTGTTTTCTAGATCTGTGGTATTCACCATCAAATAATGGCCACCCTACCCGCTAGCTACC
The DNA here is from genome assembly GCA_963855885.1 of Coenonympha glycerion. Taxonomy (NCBI): domain Eukaryota; kingdom Metazoa; phylum Arthropoda; class Insecta; order Lepidoptera; family Nymphalidae; genus Coenonympha; species Coenonympha glycerion. The sequence goes on from OY979631.1 coordinate 11,632,284, forward strand.
AACCCTCCCGCACTATCAGGGTAATGGTGCAAATAGCCGCCAGCGGAAACCTTTGTCGATGGTAATTCGTCCAGCAGCGCCTTTGTCGGCGCTGATCACCTTTTATTTCACTCTGTTTGCCGTACACGAGGGATTTGCAACGAGACGACTCTAATATGCACACTTAAGAATTTCCGAAGCTTTAAGATATCACTTTGGAAAGACACTCTCGTATTATGAAAGTTCAACATTGCTTCTTGTATTTCAAGTTGACTCTACATTTTATAATGAACCACAAAATAATTATGCTTTACCTTGAAAAGGGATTCCTAAATATATATAAAAATTCTCGTCATAGTGTTTGAAACAAAACTTCTCCGAAACGGCTTGATCATTTTATTGTAGGTATATTCGGTAAGACCTTTTAAGAGAAGGTAAGTGGGCTATTTTACATACGCCTAAGTGACGTTTGCTGGGTCAGCTAGTAAGATTTGATAAATCACCATATGAAACTGACTACAATTTGGTTCTAAGCTCGTGTAAACTTTCAAAACATCGCCTGCATTAACACAACAAATTTTTTAACACACTCGTGTTTTAAACCTCTATTACGAAGCAGTTTTATAAACCACTATTTACTTCGCTACCCTCAACTAACTTGCTAAACGATGTAAATAAGGCACAAGCTAACTCGGTATCGCACTCGAGTCGAGACAGCAACTGTGTCGGTAGACCCTATAAATATTTATGGCCGCAAGTTGTGTTTAGCGCAGACTGATGCGACGGCTCGGTAAGCTGATACTGCATGCTAACTAGCTAACTTGGATGGATATTAATATTTTGTGACATCAACCGTCACATGGATACTGCTTGCGAAAAAAACTATTAACAAAGATGTAAAAATTATTAACTTTTTTCAACACCTTTTATCCTTGTGATGTCAAAAATAGGTCATATTTTAATATCTTAAAGTGTTCCATATCATTATTTAGCTTTTTCTACGCAAATCCTCTACAAGCTCATTGCTTTATTGCTCATTGCCATTAGGATTGATGGTCACCAATTGTTAGTCTATCCAGAAAAAAAAACCGGCCAAGTGCGAGTCGGACTCGTCGGACTCGCGCACCGAGGGTTCCATACCATAAAAGAAGTTAAACATTAAAAGAATCACTTTGGTTCATGAATTTACGTTATCTCATTTTGAAATTTTGACGACCCAGTTTTCCCCCCTTTTTAAATAAAAATAAAAAATATTTTAAATTTTTTATGATTGCAATAACGTCGCGCCGCAATTACCTACAACTATTCCAAATTTCAGGTCGATAGCTTTAATAGTTACTGAAATAATCGACTGTGACAGACAGACGGACGGACGGACGGACGGAGAAAGTCTCACCATAAGGGTTCCATTTTTACCATTTTGGTATGGAACCCTAAAAACGGCCAAGTATGAGTCATATGGACCACTATATTATAATATACATTTTTTCTGCTGTGACAAACAGACAGACGAACGGGTAATAGGAAGTCCATTACTATTATTTTGGTACACTTAAAAAAGTAGGCTCAATACATCGCTGCTCTTATTTAAAACAAAAACTAAAACCTCCGCCCAGGAACACAAACATCCTTACCGCGAAGTTAATGAAATTCATAGCGCGCGCTTCCGTAATTAAAAATTGAAAAGTCTCTGTAAATTGAAAGGAAGCTTCATTAAAATTGACCGACTTAATCACGTCAATTATGTTTTAGCCACGCACCGACTATGGTTTACCGATCCAAAGAATTTTGTTGATTACTGTAATCTGAATTATTACTTACTTCCTTTTTTTTCCTACATCAAGCTTGGATAGTACTCGTAATTTACTCTCTCTCCCTCAGGTATATTTTTAATAACTGTTTTAATGAATTTTCTCACGATGCTCTTCTTAACCGTCCGAGAATGATTTTAAATTGCAATAAAACTAAACAAATAGACATTATTTGACTAAACAAGTAATAAAGACAATCGCGGCAGCTTTGCGGAGCTTATTATTCAATTATGGAACTTTTATCGAAGAAACGATGAGCGTAAACTAGTAATATAATAACCCATGGATAACTTACTTATACCACAATCCAAGTAGCAATCAAGTTTCTTGCTATATTCAATTATCCACTTACGCAACTGCGAAGTGATATTTCTGAATAATTCAATGAAGGCCTGTTAAGCCTACATGATGAAACTATTTTGTAAGCGTTATCTATACATGAAATAAAAAAAGATTCCCACGAATTGAGAACCTCCTCCTTTTTTGAAGTCGTTTAAAAATAACGAATATGTACCAACGACTTCCTAACTAATGAGCTAGTATACAATTATTATGCTAAGAATTCGATAGAGTTATACGTTTTCAGTTAGTAACCGCATGTAGACTATAGAGCGAAACTGAATCGAGATTGGAATCGACCTACGACTTTTACTACCCCCCTGCTATTATTGATATGGATTCCAAATATCATTTTGCTACTTGCAACGCAGGGAGAAATTTACACTAATATTAACTTAACGCGGCGAATAACTAAAGCCTGTAGCCAGCAGTGGGCGTCTAAAGACTGCTTTCCTGAGAGCGCTCCACCACACTTGGTCCTCTGCTTCCCTCATCCTCTCCGCTACAGCGATTTTTTTAGGTCGTCGGTACTGCAGGCAGAAGGTCTTCCAAAGCTGCGCTTATCAGTTCGCGGTCTCTACTCCAGAATACGTCTGCTCCAAAGCCTGTCAGGTCTGCAACAGATGTGGCCCGCCCCCTGCCACTTCAGCTAACTTATCCGTTGGGCTGTCGTTGGGTTCTCCTACGGATGTCCTAGTTGCGAATTCCATTCTTTAAAGAAACATCCAGCCTAGCAATCTTACTCGTAGCATGTTGAGTGGCTTTGAACTTATGGACAAGAACTTAAGTGAGTGTCTACGTTTTTTCTGTCAATGACCAGTAAGAGGTTTCTTTGTCTATTTTAGTGCAAAGTGTAAACGTTCAATTCTGGTGCATAACTCCATAGTGCACAACCAGAATTAAATGTTTTAACTACATTACAATATTATGTGAAAACTATGCCATATTTCCCGCCAACCCATGAACCTACATTGAAGCAGTTTGCAGGATCTGGCTCTACATCTCCTTTTCACCTTTTATTATAAAGGAACGTACTGTATCCTCGAATATAAATATGATTATGACCATTAAAAAAGTATTCCCAGACATAAATTCCGTGTCTCTCGTTGTTCCAGAAAGAAACAGTTGGTACACAGAGAAGTTCTGAAAAGACAAACGTCGTAAATCTGTCACTCGTTAATTAGACACATTTTGTGCACATACGTCTGGAAGCCTAACTCTTGCTCATCCAATTACATCAGATGAAGTTTTGTTCACAGTATATAATTGAATATTGCAGGAAACTCGATTGCTGCTTGGATTGCGGCTTAATTGGATTTTAGTTAACATCTTGGATAATAAGATTATTATTTGAAAACAACCACGAGGTGTCTTATATATTATGTCTGTTTTATGAGTTTTAATCAACATCATCATCACCAGCTTATTAATTTGACATTCGCACATATCCAGGATGTGCAGGTATTGAATTAGTTAAGACAAATGCCTACTCAAGACACTGAGATAAATATTTTTAAATCTTAGTGATAGTTGCGTTATACTTAATGACCAGCTGCAGCAGCCTTAAGTCATAATACTTATCTATTTTATTTCTACAATTGATTTCAATACGCTTTTGGAATGAAAATCAAAAAACTGTATGGATCGACCACGATATATATCGACCACGTAACATATCATACTGCCCAGCAGTGGTAGCCATTACTGCTGGGCAGTTAAAAATGAGGAGTAAAAGGTTAACGTGGTAGGTATGGGCATGTTATGCGGAGGGATGAACTATCATGTTACTAAAAGAACGATGAATATGCTTGTGCAGGGGCGAAAAAGTAAAGGAAGACCGAAAAAGAGGTGGATGGATTGCGTGAAAGAAGATATGCGTGTGAAAGGAGTGGATTGCGAGTTGACGGCTGACAGGAGCGAATGGAAGAAGAAGACATGTTGTGCCGACCCCACATAATGTGGAAAAAGGCCAGGAAGAAGAAGAAGAAGAAGAAGTTAAAAACGTAGTTTTCGATAAGTGAATAAACAGCAAATTTCTGATGATACCTGCTATAACTTAAAAATAACATGCCTGGAACTTCACTATTCAATATTTTTAAGTTCTTTCATAGATCAAACCAGGGGTCTGATTGCCTAAGAAAGACGTTATCATCGTTATTGTAATCGTTAAATTCTGCCGCCCGATTGGATGTCGTAAATCAGCGAACTATTTAGCAGGCAGAATAAGTTTCCGATTACGATTGCGATGAATACATTTTTCGTACAGTTTTCGTAGGGGCAGAAAGCCAATGAATAAACTATTTCCTATTAAAGAGTAATTAAATTGTTACAGGTACTAAAAGCAGAAAAAACTCGTATAATTTATCGTTTCAGGCGTGGGAGCGAAGCTGATGTCAGCAGTACTCCAATTTACGCAGCGCTCAAAAAATATAAAACCGAGATACCGTAATTAAGAAATCAATTATTCCGCTCCCTAGGGATCTCGGGCGTAAAAACGAAAATGATATCCCAATATTATCTTATACTTGAGTCAAATGGAATATTAATTGGTTATAAAATGAAAGAAAATAATTAAAATATCTCCGACGGAATAATTTTGCGTTACTGGGGTACGTTGGCAATATTGCCCTCGGTGCAAATTAATTTATTCATAATTTATTACGGGTATATTATTTTTATCTCGATCCAAGATACTGTATTTTTAATTTTGTGAAATAGTTTTTTTTAAATTACGCATAGAGACGTAGCGTTTTAACGATTTGTGTGTTCCTCCATCACTTTTTATGGCTGCGATCTCTTAAAATTCACGTAACTCTATTACAAAAAAGATATTAATAACCTGTCTATTTAATTGACAAGAATTTTTGTATTCATAGTTGTAGTAATAATTCTGGCACTAATTCAGATATTCGCCAACATGAAACTAGTTTAAATTTTTTTAGTTAGCACTATAAATATTCCAACTAGCACACTATTTTTAACCGACTTCAAAAAAAGGAGGAGGTTCTCAATTCGTCGGAATCTTTTTTTTTTTTTTATCTATGTATGTTCACCGATTACTCGAAGACGCGTGGACCGATTTGAAAAATTCTTTTTTTGTTTAAGAGGGTTTTGTTTCCAGATGGTCCCATTTTAATCAAGTCAGGGTCTGATGATGGAATCCTGGAGAAATCGAGGGAACTCTTCAAATTTTATATGGACACATGAAACTATTTGAGTATTATTAGAAAGAGTAATATTTTCCAAGTTGTCCTATGGTCATCAGGTCAGGATCTGATCATGGGATCTTGGTGAAATCGAGGGAACTCTTCAAATTTTGCTAGTATACTTAAAGCGAGCTGGGTATTTTTTATAGTTACTGGTGCATATGCTAGCAGATACTGATTTGATGACTAAAGTCATCAAGTCAGGGTCTGATGATGGGATCTTGGTGAAATCGAGGGAACTCTTCAAATTTTGCTAGTATACTTGAAGCGAGTTGGGTATTTTTTATAGTTACTGGTGCATATGCTAGCAGATACTGATTTGATGACTAAATTCATCAAGTCAGGGTCTGATGATGGGATCTTGGTGAATTTCAGGTATCTCTTCAGATTTTATGAACACACCTAAAGCGATTTGGGTATTTTTACAACGCCTTGTGCATTTTATTGTTTTCCACTAAAAAGTATAAAATAAAAATGGGAAATGCTTTCCAAAAAACCAACTTCAAATGCCACTACAAAGAGTGAAATAATTTTTATTTAAATTTTAGGTACCTACACCAATTCGAAGTCGGGCGATTGTCTATGACTTCGTCATTTCTTCGCACATCAAGTAAGTAAGAAGGACTATTAGGGATTGTATGAAACATTGCCCGACTTCGAATTGGTGTAGGTACCTAAAATTTAAATAAAAATTATTTCACTCTTTGTAGTGGCATTTGAAGTTGGTTTTTTGGAAAGCATTTCCCATTTTTATACTGTACACATTTTTTTACGAAATAGAAAATACAACAATATTTATATGTATTTTTTGTATTTTATCATAATACATATACATTTTATCATATAACATTGTTACCGAGTATCTCCACCCTTGTAATATTATGTTTTACAACTGGTAACGTAATACCAGTACTCATTTTGTTCGGGGAGTCCACAATGGAAGGATAACGAACCTGCTCGCTTAACTAACGCTATTCATAAAGGGAAAGATAGGTTATATCTACTATATCACCGAGATGAATTGATATACAAGATATATAATATATTATAAAAATTATGTTCTACTTCGGTAGGTATATCTTTACATATTTTGCGAAATGGGTTTTATGATAAGCGATAAATGTTAGTATGTTGAATTGATGGAGAATAATTTTATCGCGCGTGATTTCAATTGCATAAAAGCTTTTAATGTGTTTGAAATCGCGCGTGATTTCAAATGCATAAAATGCTTTTATTGTGTTTGAAATATTTTTAACAACTGACTACAAACTGTTTAATATTAAAAACATGCTGGCCATAATTATTTAGCAACGTATTAAAAACAGTAGGTATTTTAAACATTAATTTGGGAAATAAAAAAACTATCACTTATACATTATAATATACGTATCAGGTAAATGTATGAAAAGTGACTCACTGACTGATAACCGAAATGATCTTTAAACGCACAGCTCAACCCATTGGACAAATCTAGCTGAAATCTAAGAAAGCCAAGATTTAGTCGATATAAGTATTACGAAAATATAATAAGAAAAATCAAGGTGAATGAAAGCGCGGACGCCCGCAAGTGCAAAACAACATAATTTATTAATATTCCATTGAAATTAAAATAAATCACTCAATCTTATTTAATAAGCTAAATTCTCATGTAACAGTGTGTAAATAAAAAAAAACTCCTTCCAAGCCGTTTGCCTGACCGATTTTTATGAAACTTTTCGTGTGGTGAGTGGTGACCCGTTCGAGAATAGGACGTAAACTATTTTTCATACCGCTATTAATTTACGTCATGGCAAAACAGCATTTGCATGATCAGCTTCAAATAAATATAACATAAGCACTGTAATTATTGGCATATAAACCTGTGGACCTCGGGTGTAATACAAAATTCACCGAAATCCTTCGTATTATATATCAATGACTGTAATATAACATTTCCTACTGTTCATACTAGTTCGAATGCGTCTGCAGTCTGCTCGCTGAAAACCGCATACGTACGTCCAATGTAGCGACACAGAGAGCTCCACAATACCGCGGTAACGAAGCCGACCCGTGCTGGTTAAGGCTAACTAACTCCATTCAACGGAAAAGATTTCATACCAACATGATAGTTAACGTCGCGTGCTCGCCTGTAGCTGTAGATACTGTAGGGTTAGTACAAGTTTTTGCACGAATTTCGAATCGAATTGCATCGCATAAGTACACCGTACGAGGATGTATTTTGTCGGCGTAAATGGAGGGGTTACTGAAGGTTTTTGTACGAATTTCGAGTCGACTCGCATCGTACAAACGGAGCGAATTCTTTCGCCCTTCATATATATTATATTTATTATTTACAGCCAGCGCCATCTATGGAAAGTTACTGACATGCGGTTGTCAATAGATGGCGCTGGCTGTAAATGTATGGAGAGTTCGCTTCGTTCTAACCTGTACTAACCCCCTATTTACGCCGACAAAATGCAACCTCGTACGGCGTACTTACGTGCGTGAATATATGTAAACGTGAATGAGTTCTGCTTTTTTAATTAAAAGACCTGAAAACAAAGCGTAGGGTTCCATGTATAAAAAAAATTGTTTAAACACGAGGAAACTATAGTTGTGTATTAAAGCGGTGGGGTAAAAAAATGGTATTTCAAGGAAATAAATCATTTGAATCTTTGGTTTTTGAATCTATAGAAATAAATTATTATGGCCGCCACATAAATGAACGTTTTTCGACACTCTATACCTAAGATTAAAGAGGCTAAAATTTAGTATAATGCGATACTAGTGGTTGCCATAATTAGTGAAATTATCTGCTCTCTTATTTCGAGTAAGATTAAAATATAATAGTGGTGGGAAGCTTTTTTTTCCTTCAAATAAAACTAAAATCATGAATCGGAAGTTTTCAATTTAAAAACATCACAAAACCCTCCCCCCCCCCCCCCGATGGATTCCAATCTTGTCGCGATGGGGGGGCTCAGTAGCCGTGGTTGGGCCCCACGGTGAAGCCAAAAGGAATCCAGGAGGGGTCGCGGGAGGAGAGGCGTGTCGGTGTGTCTTTGCCGCTCGCCCTATCTCCCGCGACCAAACGGTGGCGCACCGTTAGATGCGTCGGCGGCGGGGCCGCAGGGGAAGAGGAGTGTCGGTGTGTCGTTGCCGTTCTCCCTGTCCTCTGCGGCCGTTTGGCGGTTTGCGGCGGAGCCAAAGATCAGGAGGTCTACTCTCTTTCTCTCAAACGAAACTTCGTAAACGAACGAAATTTAAACGAAGTTTCGTTAGTTCCTCTACTCTATTTCTTTTTCGGACTCGCAGACGAAGTTCGGAACCATGGACAATTTTCGTGAACGATTGGAATGAACGATTTCGTAAGAGTTGAATAACCGACTAATTTAAGAGTATTATTTCATGCAGATAATGCCTACATGAACCGATGACAACTAAAAATATCAGTATAATCACACGTAATATGGCGTCTTCATAACATGTCAATTCACAAATCACAATTGAAACTTGAGATTTTTTGTTTGTAATTCTTTACTGAAGTTTGTTTCTCAAGTATGGTGTTAATAAATAATGTTTTCAAGTGCTTTTTACACTTCGGAGTCTCAAATCTCAATACACATTCCGTCAGAAGTAATATTGTGTTGCAGTCGTCACTTGGTCTCGAAGTTTGGATTTAAAAACTTTGTAAGTAAATCTCATATTAATATTTGTTTATTCAAAAATATCACATCTTCTTAATACTCTTTTAAACATCTTTACAGTTTAAATGGCTCCACATACGGCTTACGCTACTCCCGAGAAAATCAACACTCTTCTCAATTTTTTTGGAAGACCACAAGGATTTAGCCTGCGGGAAGTTGAGTAATGTCAAAGGAAAAGTCCAGACAAAGAGGCTGTGGGGAGAATTGAGTAATATTCTCAATTCCATGGGCGGCTGCACTAAAAGTCCTCAGCAGTGGCAAAAGGTACCTAGTTTTATCTTAGGTAAATAGGTTATTAATAACTTATATTATAGTGGCATAAAAATACCTTTATTTTATGATTTACAGGTTCGGGCTGATAAAAAACATTTAGCCAAAAAAGCAACTGCTGATTTTCGGAGGTCGGCTGCAGCGACACTGGAGGTGGTCCATCGACAGCCCACTTACCCATTGACAGTTGGGTGAACATTTTGGTGATCGTCAAACTGGGCCCAGAGTGCCAGCTTTCAGTGAGGTAGTCCTTCTTTGAATTCTCAATTAGTACTTTTAATCCAACTGTGTTTTTGTAATATTTTACTCAGTAATAATAATTAGTGTGAAACAGTATTTAATGTAGTCCTGTGTCTAGAACTTAAAGTCCATTTTAAAATCATAATGTCTCAAGTATGTAGGGTTTCCTCATAATGTTTTTCTTCACTGTTAAGCAAGAGATATATGATTTAAGGATTTGAACCCGTGACCTCCTTATGAAAGGAAAAAGCCCTGAAACTATGGAGCTATCACTGTATTAACATTATAATCCAAGAAAAAACTATTCTATAGTGTTTGTGAAATGGCTCAGTTAATAATGTACATTATTAACTGAGCCAATTCTGTCTTATCTAATGCATTTTTGCTAAGTATATCTTTAAATTGGAATGTTGTTTTACAGCCTCACAGTCTACACGTCATCACAGGACACATTCTGCTGCTGCCACTGGTGAAAGGACACATTCTGCTGATATCAGAAGCAGATTGTATCACTATGAAGATGGGCGTGTAGTGAAAGAAACAGTGAGGAATCTGAGCTAGCAGGCATCAAGGCTGCCCTGTTAGAGCTGTCTAACATTATTAGGGAATATTTAGACCATAGGAATTAAGGTTATTTTGTTGTAGGTACTATGGATTAAATGCTGTTATTGTTGGCTTTCTTTTACTATTTTGTTTCTAGGTAGAGTTAAGTAAATAAAACTTTATTATATAAGTTAAAAAATAAATTTTATTCTTTAATTAAACTTAAATTAAAACAAAAGCTTTTTTTTTGCATTCCTTACATTATACTGAAAAAAAAAACATCTACAGCACCTTAACTGTGGGCTCGATTCCATGACGTCTTGCCTTTGGAGGTAATAAAGGCACTATTTCCTGCACAACTCTTCAAATAATTTCCGACTGAGTCTATAGTTTCTTATAAACTCTTAAGTCGGGAATTTGGCTTATATTAAGCTGATTGCGCAGGCGGCGCCGTCTTCTTCTACGCTCTAAACGCTCTTCACGTAGAGCAGCCTCGATTAATAGCATTCTTGTAGCCATTTCTAACAAAATATTTACAAAATTCACACTACCGAAAGATTAACGAAAATAAAAAGGTAACACTTTTGGTTTCGTCAATTTGAGGTTAAAATCCCGAACAATTATGCGTCAAATTCAAATTTTCGTTCGTAACATTTACGAATTAGAGTAGGTTTAGAAAATATAAACGTCAAACTTTTTCGTTCGACCGAAATTTCGGAACGAAAACGAACCGTGGTAGGAAACATGCGAAACTTCGTCCGATATTTCGTTTTTCGTTGAATTAGAGTAGACCTCCAGATCCGCCGCGGGGTATGGGAGGTCGATGCCTGCGAAGTGCAGGAGCAAGCTTCGCAGGTATCGGCTTACCCGTGCCCACGGCCCCTGGGTGGCGGTCCCGGGGGGTCCGTCGCCTTACGGATGGGCGCCGAGAAGGTAAGGCCCGCTTGGGTGTTTCTGGCGGGCCTTGCTGTTGGAGGGGAGCTCCATGCTCCACCTCGTGGAGGGGCTGCGCAAGCGGCCGGGCACCGGCGGGTTCGCGGAGGTTTGCGCAAGCGTTCCCGTGTTCCCGTCATATGGTGCGAGGAGGAAACACCGTGGGGTTTAGCCGGTAAGAGTCCGGCATAACCCAGCCGCTCCCCCGGGCGACTGGGTATCCATGAGGATTCCACACGATAAAAAAAAAATAAAAAAAAAAAAAAATCACAAAACCATTGCAAATAGCAGGGTTCAGATTTTATATTATATCTGCTAAGTCAGTCATAATGCAATCAGACATTGTGAATAAGACTTTCATCTTTCATAGAAAAAGGAAATAAGAACGGCGAAAGGACTTACTCACCTATTTGATATTTCCCACAAGATATTTAAATAGTATGCCGTCACCCATAGCTTAAAATAAAACCGTAATAATTCATAAATTTTACTTTACCGAACTCTTTCTGAATGCAAAGTGATAAATTCGCTGAAACCGTGTACGCAACAAAGAAAAACAAAGATTTTGAAGTTTAAACTTCTTTACAATAGAAAACCAGAACTTGCGACAGTACGACTGTAATATTTTATTTATGCATTGTAGTTCTGGCCTAAATCAAAATGCATGCAACTAGAAGTCGCCCTGCCAAACAGATAGGTATTCAAAATTATTCACCAGAAGGCATATGCAATCGTCGAAGTTGCTAGCAACATACTAAAGTCTATTCAATCTCGAGCGATACCAGACGTAAACAAACCGACTGCCAGGTCATTCGCTTAAGCAGGGTTGCGCAACCTTTTTAACGTATACTAATTTTTCAAATTTAAAATAAATTTATGTTTTGACAATAATATCGTATTGTTTGAATTTTTTTAATGATATCTTGAAACTAGATTTAACATAAGTGAAAGTTTCGTGTTACGCGCCACTTCAGTGCCTCACTAGAAGCACGCTGAGTGGCACGTCAGGTCATGCAGCGCCACGCCATCCACGCGAATGGACGCTATTCTATACAATCGCTTCGAATGTTGAGACAAGTGACACGTCAATATCACGCGTCAATTAAAATATTTATTCTAGGTTTATGATTAGGGGAACAAAATAAAATATAAAATATTATCCAAATGTTTACGATAAGCCCCATGACATGCTTTGACCTTGAAAGCGAAAGTCGTGAGCGGTGCGGCAGATAGCAAACAAACAAGATAGAAAGAGATAGTCATATTTTGTTTGTTCCGTCGTCGCTACTACTAAATGATCGGCTTTTGTTTACGTCTGGTCTCGCGTTTCGTTGAAAAGACTTATAGATCAGATACTGAGGCGAAGTCAGAAATTGCTAGAAATTATGTATGAGGTCGTATGCAGGCACCTACCACCTACCTACAATATTTCAATACGGAATAGTTCGAACTCGTAGCTAGTATGATTAACTTCAGGTCACATAATACTAGTAGTAAAACCTGAGAGTAAAACTGCACTTCATGGTTTTTACAGGTTAAACAGAAGTCATCGTCTTCATCAACCTCATTGTTGAGTTGAAATTATGTATTCCCGTGACAAAAGAAAAAAAAATCATTTGAATTTAGAAGGTAGGTATAGATATTTCGACGACGCGCCCCACTCTGTCGAAACTCGAAATCGTTTATGTTTTATTCGATTCGTTTGGAGTTTGAAAGAGTGGGGCGCGTCAGTGAAATATTTATACAATAAGTGTAGTAAATATATATATATAACAAGAGAACCCGTTTTAGACCTTGGTCAGAATTTCCCATAAGTGTTTATCCACATAATATTTCCTTTACCTGTGTATAAATCTACCCCTACGTAATCGATGCATATCATTGCATATTGTCTCATTGCAAATCAATATATTATGAAGATCAATATCTACATAATATTTACATTATATCACAAAGGTATCTGTATATGTATCGAATAGGCACATAATATTACTAACGAACCTGAAATTTCCGTTTTGTATGTATTTTATTTCGTACAGGTATTTTCCAAGCTTAGCAACGAGTTGACAACTTGATTAGCCAACATAGTGAGGTCGCGCGTGAGTACTTTGATCAAGTTTGTCGCTTAAGGTGTCTAGTCTTGTTACAGACAACCTATTTCCGACGTCAATTTTGTATTACCCTGAATATTCTTGAGGTATTTATTTAAAAGGGCTCTTTGATTAAGATAATACTCGTTTTCACCGACATTTTAAGCAACACCTAAGCCCATAGGTAACAGTTTTCACTTAAGGGCTGTCACCTATGGGCTTAGGTGTTCCTTAAAATGTCGGTGTGGCAACAACTGTCACCTTAGGGCTAAGGTGTCCCTATTAGAGCCTACATCCCCACTACAGCTTTCCAATGTGGTTATTGGGCTTTAACGACAATTGTAACAATTATTGAGTAACTTGGACTGACGCGAACGGCTAAACATAAACATGTTCTTCAGGCCCGAAGTACGGAATACATAATAGTACGTAACGGTACAGAAGGCTCACTCATACATAGCGACTCTAGCGCTGACACAAAAAGTACTATTCAGTTCGCAATAACGCCTGGCCCCGCCTCCACAAACAACAAGCAACAAACGCAAAGTGGTGTCTTTCAATCAGGTAACTTTATCTCATTTGATGTACTAAGGTTGCCTCGCAACCGGGTGCACGCAGCGCGTGAAATAAACCGAACAGGAACTAAAGCGAGTGAAGTAGCCGGCGTAGCGGCCGTCTGAAATTAGTACGTCCAGACGGCTACTTGTAGTTTCTTCGATCACGTGATAAGTGAATCTGGCCAGCCCAAAGGTGAACCAATTTAAACTTTCAGGTGGTGGCTAACTGCTCTCAGTTCTTGAAAAGGAAGTAGAAGAAAATCATACCCAGGATATTGTAAACCGCATTCGAATATCTTACAGAGCTTTCAAAATAAAAGGGATTCTTTTACCTATCGATCTTTTCAATGACTAGCGTTAATAATAGCTTTAGTGATGAAGGTAGACCATAAAAAGAATTCCGAGAAAATCCAGGTTAAAATGTGGGATAAAGTAGGCACTTGTACAACGCCTGCTGAAGCACGTGTTATAGGACTTATTCGCGTAGACGACGAAATTGTATTGTAACTTAAATTGTACAATAGAAAAAGTTGTCTTTTAACTATGATAATCGATAAACTCTACTTCAATGTGATCAAATGTGATGTAGTTAAGATATTAAAATAGCTAGGTGTTATGACTTCTCTGGTAGGGTCAAGGGCGACCATACCTGCCTATGCCGATTGAGAAATTACTAGTCCGTATTAAACACCAAATCTGAGACTTTCCGCTTGAACATAATGCGCCAGGGATATGTTGCAGCAAAGTATCTAATGCGCCAGGGATATGTTGCAGCATCTAAAATTATTATAATCGTCATATCGCAGTCATACGTCAAAAGTACATTGTACTTAAACAAAACGTAGTATTCAGTGTGTATAGGAACCCACACAAATATCCGTGTATATGAAGGGTCGGGTTCATTGGCCCATTTTCACACGTACTTATTCATCCGATTGAATTTCATAAGAAAGCCTATGCAAAGTGAGCCTGACCTCATATCAGAAACCTACAGAAATTATGGGTTGTGGGTCCATCTCAGCCTGAGCATGTTTTTGTCACGTAATTTACCAACATCTCCGTTTCTTACTGACGCCGGTTTGTTTACAAACTTCATTAGACTTGAGAAGTTCAAAGTGCTTTGATCGCTTATATTAGATTCGTGTCGTTTCAAAGTATGTAAATTGGTATTGGTAAGATCTTTTAGGATATAATAATATTATATTACACACACCTATACACAACGTGCAACGTACTTTCAAGTTTTTCAAAGTAAAATTCCAGCCCAAATTACGTTTGATGGTTAGATAGTTAAAGCTTGACTTAGCTTACAGTTTATGAATTTTTGGAGACAAATATAAGTATCGATATTTCAATCCACGAAAACCAACGAAAACGCACCCCACTCTGTCACAATTACTTGTGTTTCACTTGATTCGTATAAAGTTTGACACATCGTGGATTAAAATATTTATAACGAAATCGAAAGTGAAAACCCGAATTCGTCTCGGGCGGAGCCGTGAGCAAAAGTTAAAAAGATAATATGGAAGCTTTAGTTGTAACTTTTCTCTGTCCTTAAACTTACAGTGTTTATGGTTTTCTAATAGCAGCAACTTTCAAGTAACGGCATGGTTCAAAGACATTTGCGCTATTTGCCAACGTAGTTACAAGTTGAGAAGTTCATTAGCGCGTCTAAAGTAAGAGAAGAGCGATTCAATAGGATGTTAAACATGGCCGCGGGAAACTTACTTAGACTTGGGACGTGTGTCGCCTCTAACTACGACCAATTTTTAGGCAATCTCCACAAGACAAGCAATCTGCACCGAAGTAATATTTTTTTTTCCACACTATTATCTGACGCTGAACAGCAATCTCATCTGATGTTAAGTACGGTACACCGAAGATGATATGATATTAACTGGGAAGGGGTTACTAACCCTTGACGGTTGCTAAACAGCATCGCACAGCTGACGATGTGTCTTTGCTGGTAGCGGGTTAACCAACCGTGGCCAGACCAAACCTAGGCCAATTTAGAAAATATGATTAAAACATAAAAAATTACAATATAGCCCCATGCCGGGATCAAACCCCGTACTTATTTCCCGCTCAAATCCGAATACAACGCCAACTGCGTCCGTGGTCGCCAACTGGTTGCGTGTGTGTCTGGTCGGTCATACAGAAATAAATAAACTGATGATTTTCTCTTTGGTAAAAAAATAATTGCCTCTACCTGATATACTGCCTATAGAATACTTTTTACTCAGGGAAAGTTGAGGGAGAAGTCCTCATGAATATACAAGGAAATATCTTTTTCAATACAGTTGTATGGTATGGCGCACTTTCAGAGGCTGTCATTAGTATTCGAAAGTTAAATCTTACGCACAGGCATCTTTCTTTTTCGTGGTCGTAACTTACTTTTACAAGCTCGATCATTACTTTTGCAAAACGTTTGATACCAAGGAGTTTTCATTGTACAATAAAATGGGATGGACATTGGGATGGGATGGACACAGAAGGAATTTTTTTTCATTTTCTTTTATCTTTTATCTTTTATCTTTTATCTTTTACCTTTTATCTTTTTATCTTTTTCTTTTTATCTTTTTATCTTTTATATTTTTATCTTTTATCTTTTATCTTTGAAATGAAATGAAATGAAATGAAATGAAATGAAATGAAATGAAATGAAATGAAATGAAATGAAATTCTTTATTTCACATAGGCTTAGATATAAGCTCTCATGAAATGTCGAGACTCTACCGCCAGGTTCGGAAAGCAGGATTGCACCGAGAAGAACTGGCAAGAAACTCGGTACTTGCTCTTTTCAAAAAAATGTCTCAATATACAATTTTTAGTACTTAGTATGAAACAATATTTTTAAGATATCTCGTGAGGAGATGGAAGCATATCACTATCGTTCCAAGAATCTTTGTTATTTAAAAATTCTTCAATGGTGTAGTAACCCTGATTTATTAGATGTTTTTTGACAGTATCTTTAAACCGGTGCAAAGGTAAGTCCAAGACAGACTTCGGGATCATATTGTAGAAGCGTACACTCAACCCCACAAAGGACTTTTGTACCTTACGCAAACGGTGTGGCACTACAACTAACTTATGTGCTCCACTTCTAATTGGACGGTTACTTATATCTATCCGTTTATTGTAATTATTAATATTTTGACGTACAAACAGTAGACAATTATAAATGTATTGACACGCCACTGTAAGAATGCCTATTTCTTTAAATTTTTGGCGAAGAGATTCGCGTGGCTTCATTTTGTATATGGATCTAATAGCTCTCTTTTGCAATACAAATATAGTTTGAATATCAGCAGCTTTGCCCCATAATAGAATACCATAGGACATAACACTGTGGAAGTAGGCGTAGTAAACAAGCTTGGCTGTATCAATGTCTGTAAATTGTCTAATTTTTCTCACAGCATAGGCATTCTTTTATCTTTTATCTTTTATCTTGTATCTTGTATCTTGTATCTTGTATCTTGTATCTTGTATCTTGTATCTTTTATCCTTTATCCTTTATCCTTTATCTTTTATCTTTTATCTTTTATCTTTTATCTTTTATCTTTTATCTTTTATCTTTATCTTTATCTTTATCTTTATCTTTATCTTTATCTTTATCTTTATCTTTATCTTTATCTTTATCTTTATCTTTATCTTTATCTTTATCTTTATCTTTATCTTTATCTTTATCTTTATCTTTATCTTTATCTTTATCTTTATCTTTATCTTTATCTTTTATCTCTTATCTCTTATCTCTTATCTCTTATCTCTTATCTCTTATCTCTTATCTCTTATCTCTTATCTCTTATCTCTTATCTCTTATCTCTTATCTCTTATCTCTTATCTCTTATCTCTTATCTCTTATCTCTTATCTCTTATCTCTTATCTCTTATCTCTTATCTCTTATCTCTTATCTCTTATCTCTTATCTCTTATCTCTTATCTCTTATCTCTTATCTCTTATCTCTTATCTTTTATCTTTTATCTTTTATCTTTTATCTTTTATCTTTTATCTTTTATCTTTTATCTTTTATCTTTTATCTTTTTATATTTTATCTTTTATCTTTTCTATTGCGAATTCGAAGCGCCTTCGATTTCTATCTTCGATATTTAATTTAAGGTAACTAAAAACCAAACAAGATGGAAATTGGCCCCCAAAATCTTGAGCAAACATATTATCTCTTTGATTTGTTTTTTTACTAATTCTCACAACTGTATTGAAAAACGTCGTGTGATACACGGGTGTATAGGTTTTTGCAAACTCGTGACATTAAAAACCCTCGCCTTCGGCTCGGGCTTGTTAATGACAGCTCGTTTGCAAAAACCTACTTTCCACCCTTGTATCACAATGTACTATAATAATACTGCTCAAGAGTATACTCTCTATTTCCTCCCATAGTCTCTCATACGATGGTATACTTTGATGAGACCGATGATTCGGAAAAACAAGATTAAAGCTTTGACAACATTACTATTTTTCCTCTCGCTTGGTGTTACGGGCGTGGAAAATTCCTAAATTAATAATAGTCATTTGTATACTTACGAACGAAATGGAAAACGTGCGGAGAGCTTATTTTCTTAACATCTAAATACCTAATTATAATTAATATTACTCTTACATTCATAACGGAACATTTAATGACATGTAACACATGTATTTTGATTCAGACTATTAGTTACTCATCAAATACCTACCTCAGACGCAGTACGACTAACGGCGGCCGCACTAACAAACTCTACAACTCCATGTTATTAGCAAACTAGGAACCATAAATTAATTGGAATAAGTTAAGTAAGTTTGTTAATTACATTCAAGCACCCTAGAAACTCTAGATATTACGTAATACTGTTGAAAGCCGCTGTTCTGAAGTATCTCGAACTACTCCAGAATTATACTCCATTTAATATTTTTGACTAGCCAACGTCCGCGTCTTCTCTTGCGTGACCCTTTAGGAACTAAGTTTTTAGAGATACTTTCTCAGTGCATTAATACGCCATGGCAGCTATCCATAGATATCCACGTAGCTATCCAAGCTAGCCTATAGGTATATCAAATACTTTCAATATTGCTTTATGAGTTTCCTTGATTTATTCTGCCTCTTAGTAAATGCTGTGTTTTTTTGCTCCTAATTGGATTTTTTGATGATTTAATCACTAATTAATCCAAATTTTTATTATTCATGGTAAAAAGAACAGTGGCAGAAATGTACACAAATAAAGTTTAGCGTCTAGATGTAACATTTATTACAAGACGATTTCAGTAAATAACTGAATTTTTTCAAGGTATCACCAGTTATTGTAAAGGACGGGTCAAAAAATAAAATATTTAAAGAAATTCAATTGATTACTGATAGGTTCCGTTTCCACACTCCTGACAGCTAGTGTTGCCGGATGACAAACTTTTCCACTTTTATACTCGATCTTTTTGACGATCGGTCCACTTTTGTACGAGAACAACATGTAACAGATACTAAAGAAAAACTAACTTTCAGGTACTACGTTAATTCTTAGATCAGAATGTAGAATACAAGACAATAACTGTATCGATTTCAATTGTTCCTTTTTTGCCTTTTTTATTTTACTCGAATATATTATTTACATAAAAGATTACATTAGTTTAGGGTTTTCCACTGCTTGCACTTGGAGTAATTCTGAATATTATTATTCCGTGTGAGCTAGTCTCATTTAAATAAACTGCTTGAAGATTTGAGATTATTTGACAGAAGACTACACTTTTTAATAATACTGAAATCTATTACAACCGATTATTTTGAGCATAGATTATTTTGTCTTGGTTGTTTAGCGTTTCCGAAACACCCTTGTAATTCAATATTGATTTATTAATTCAATTAGAATTTTCTTTCAGTCTAGTTTTTTAATTCCGGCATCTCGCAACACTGTCCGTCAGCTACATGGCTACCAACTGTCAACAGTGACAAATTCTTGGACAAGTGAAAAGTATTTATCAAAGAGTATTTAGTGTATTGTCTATGCTCTCGGATGCTTCATGGCGGAGGTCGTTGTTGTTATAATACTCAGATACAATATTTTGAAAACAAATATTAATTTTTCTCCACTTTTTTGTAAGAAAAATCTTTTAGCATTGAGTTCAGGCTTGCAGGCCCAATCAAAAAAATATTTTTTCATTTATAGTTGCAATAGCATAACGTGAGCGAAAGCGATGTATGGGCCCGCACCAATGTTCTTTGAGATTTTTCTCACGTATAACACAATACTTGAAAAGAAATTAAGCTTTCTTTTGGCTTCCGTTTACATAACATTTTGGGTTAGACAATAATAATTTACAGCGTTGTTTTTAAATGCAATACATATTTTGCGAGGAATTGTATTTTAAGAGTAAAAATATCTTTCTTGTATTTACATAACCAACGTGCAGCGAATCAGCGAGCGTAGAACGTACACCTTAATTGTTCGTGTATTTATAAAACATGAACAATTAAGGGGAGTAGGCATTGTTCACCGCACCGTAGACCCCATGCTCAAAGGGCATTGTTAGACAAATCCACTCATTTACGCCATTTCATGAAAACATAAATTGTGGTGCCTTACTAGTTTGCATTAGGGACGGAGTTTGCATTTCCGCATAAATAATACGTGAAGATGCATAGATATTGCATGAATTTGCTATTCCTGATAGTTTTAACGTATGTAACACACTGTATTCCTGCGTTAATAATTGCAATTATTGAAAATCCAATCAAAATCGGCTCTACCGCACTTACAAGTATATTCTCAGCAGCATGATTTCGTTCAATAGTGGCCAGCTTGAACTTTTAAAAACACAGTTTTTAGGAGAACAGTGGGTTATGAACAGTTATACTCGTGGACATAACGAAACATATTATGTCCTTTCTTTTTACACGACTACCCAAAAAAAGGAGTGTAATGTTTTTAGGGTTCATGTATGTATGTATGTGATGTTTCTTTATTCCACCATAACTTCTGAACAGCTGAACGGATTTGGACATATGGGGTATCGTTAGAATCCTTGGATCCTCCCGAGTAACATAGGCTATAATTAATATGGCAGTCGGGGACTGTTCTGAGGAACACCTATTCTAAGAGGTCCCCCGACTGCCATATAAATTTATCTGTTCAACTAAAATAACTTGTTTCTTACTTTTTAGTTCGTTTTATAACAGGGCAGTCGTGGTTTTTAATTTTTTAATTACTTATTTTTATTCAAAGAAATGGATCTGGAGAGAAAATTAAATATTTTTTTATTATTCCCACATTTAAAACACTATTATGTACCCTTATTTACACAAAACACTCATTTAAATGCGGTAATGAGCTAGCGGTGCGCGCACTGAACAATACTTCTGAAACTCGCTGAGGTTTTTTTTTCTTTTTTGTAAATATAACAGTAATAAATGGTAACCAGTATATGGATGAAAGTATAACATTAAGTAAATAAAGCCTCTCAAGGTTCTTTCGTGCTTTTACTTTTTACAACCGCGGAAAAACTGGTTACCTTTTTCTCGCTTTTTTTCTAATATAGTCCCTCTTCATTTTTGCAAAAAGGAAGATTGAGACGTTTTTGCTTGATTATTACAATACTAATCTGAGTATTTAAAAAATACCCGGAAATTCATGCACAAATAGCGAATAGATGTTCCTGCAGGCTTCAAGTCTAACTTGTTGTAAACTAAGTCTATTTTAAGTCTGAACTGTTTTCGGCGTCTCAATTTTCCTGAAAACTGTAGATGTACTCTTATATCGTGCTTTATTATTTCTAACATCTAACTTACCTTTTTAACACAGACTTGTATACCTACTGAACACAGGGCGAACAGCGAGAAAAAATGTCGCCAGTTTATGGGTCTCATTAGTACCAACAGTATAAGGCCACGCAGTAGTTCGGTCAGCGGCGGCGGCAGGTATTTTGACAGATGACGCTACTGTTTGCTTGTATGAAGAAGGTTTACGTAAAATGTTCGGATAGGCCTATCTGTACTATTTTAATCTACTTATTCTTTTTAAATTTACAAAATCATAGTAATCAAGCTTTTAACGTTTGACCAGACTAAACCTGGGGCCCTACCACCATGTCCCTTATTATTAATGCTGCAGCATTGTTTTGACATTTACATACTTTGATTGTATCTCCCAATAAAGGAACCATAATCCTAAATCGGCAGCGGCAGCAATCGAGTTATAGACCTCCCGCTTAAGGTCAAGTATAATATGGCTAATGTATGCAGTATTGTGCAATATTTCTGAATTATTTTCATGTAATTTATTGACACAAATGAAGACAAACTTCTTGTAAATCAATCAGCAAAACATTTTAGAGTCTGCCTAATAAAGATCTTAGTCCTAAATTGGTCATACACTTTTTATGGCCCATTTTTATATTTAGTAAGTACCTACTTACCCAATATCAACATAAGTAAATACTTTTTGTTAGGGTATTGTTTACTACTAAGCACAGCGTAAGGGTGTCGTCAAACACATTTTCTTGTATTCCCTCCACACATTCATTTATGTACTGTAATTATCTGGAAATAGTACGCTCAAGAACAATGCCGTGGAAACTCGGGAGCATTTTTTTTCTTTTCTTTGACATTCCATATAATACAAGCGTGTATGGGTATGCAGCCAGTGGTATAATTATTTTGCTCCATTAAATAATTTGAAACTGAAGTAAAAGTTTTATGAATAAGACATCGAAAGAACACAAGATTTAAACTTGCTGTACTTTTATGCATAGGTTAATCTATAAAACATCATCGCATCGCATCACATATGGTGATATTGATGACCCGTTGATGCTTGGATGACTTTTTGGTGGTATTCTAAATCGTTTGTTCCTCGTCTTGATAGTAAAATGATCCAAGAAGACTGGACCGTGTTGAATCAGTCAGGACTTAAATTCTTTTTTGGTTCATTAATGATACTATAGATTTATTTAGATACCTATTAGAGCAACGTAGACATAGAAATCGCCTCATTATGAACCTAATGTTATGTTCCGTTGAACCAAAATGAATGGGGTTATGTTATTAAGAGTCCGCTTACCCACGATGTCTCCCATACATCCGTATTACCAAAATAATTTGTAATTCGTGCAAATTTCGATCATGTTGTGGTGTTATTCGGGTTCATATCAACACACATCAAATGATAGATAGCCGCATTAGAAAAAAAAACACTTTGGTCTTATTTCACTCATTCTTTTTATAGACGAACACACATCCCTTAGTCAGGGATTATAATACATTCGTTTAATAACACAGTAATGAGCTTGCGTTGTGCCGTTGTGCCCTGAAGAACAATGCGGTAAAACCTCGTGGCTTTTTGTGACTTTTCTTGTTCTTCCTTCACAATCAAAATGATACGGGCGCGTATGAGTAATGGGTGAAATTTTCTTTGAAATTATATGATATTCCACTTCGTTTGCTTATATTATTATCTACTCTTCACTCGTACATTTTCTTGAGAGTTACTTACTTAAGTTAATATTTTAATGTTGCACTAACCGTCATAATAAGCCGTGAAAAATTTATCACCATTGCAATAAAATTTTTCTAATTTACTGACTCTTAGTAAATGCTTGTAAGTTAGGTCTATGACAAACAAATTCGACTTCACTCGAATGTGTTTTAAGTTTTGATAGTAGTACTTTTGTTAAGTTTTGATTAAGTTTTGATAATTTTTGTTAGGTAATACAGTAAAGCAATGATTATAAAATCAGAGGAGTCTGGTGTTGCTGCTACATTAAATATTCGATAGTAAATAAATAAATAAAAAAATATTTTTTATTTAGTTACATCTTACATAGTCTTACTTATTAAATAACTCTAAACTATTCAACTATAATGGTAATAGTGTGAAAATGTTTCAAAAAGGTAATAATTATTAGAAATTAAATTAACATCCATCCATATACATGCCAAAAAATATGAAAAATAATAACTTTATCCACAGTAGGTCTGAGGTGAGGTCGTTAGCTATTTTTATTTCTCTATATGATGTGATATGATGTTATACATTAGTACATTGTGATACAAGGGTGGAAAGTAGGTTTTTGCAAACGAGCTGTCATTAACAAGCCCGAGCCGAAGGCGAGGGTTTTTAATGTCACGAGTTTGCAAAAACCTATACACCCGTGTATCACACGACGTTTTTCAATACAGTTGTGAGAATTAGTAAAAAAACAAATCAAAGAGATAATATGTTTGCTCAAGTTTTTGGGAGCCAACTTCCATCTTGTTTGGTTTTTACCTTAAATAAAATATCGAAGATCTAAATCGAAGGCGACTTCGAATTCGCAATCGAAAAGATAAAAGATAAAAGATAAAAGATAAAAGATAAAAGATAAAAAGATAAAATATAAATAGATAAAAGATAAAAGATAAAAGATTAAAGATAAAAGATAAAAGATAAAAAGATAAAATATAAAAAGATAAAAGATAAAAGATAAAAGATAAAAGATAAAAGATAAAAGATAAAAGATAAAAGATAAAAGATAAAAGATAAAAGATAAAAGATAAAAGATAAAAGATAAAAGATAAAAGATAAAAGATAAAAGATAAAAGATAAAAGATAAAAGATAAAAGATAAAAGAAAACTAAAAAAAAATTCCTTCTGTGTCCATCCCATCCCAATGTCCATCCCATTTTATTGTACAATGAAAACTCCTTTGTATCAAACGTTTTGCAAAAGTAATGATCGAGCTTGTAATAGTATGTTTCATTACAAGTGCGGAAAGGCTGTTATTGCAAAGAGTTCCGACAAATGTCTACCCGAGCCGAGGTGCAGCCGAAAGCGAGGGTTGACAGTCGGAACAAGTTGCAATGACGGTTCCGCACGTGTACTGAACGATTATTTTTAATACAGTTGCGAAAAAATGAAGCAATTTAATAAAATAATAAAAACACAATAAACTCAACTAACTTAACATTTTCTGAAAAACTATTTGCTTTTTTCTCTTCTCTCCACGCAATAAATTCGACGTATGTAGATATGTAGCGACTTTTTGACTTTTCCGGTAAAATGTTCTCCGAAAGCATTTTGTGCAACAAACAACTAAACTCGCAAAGAAAATTTCTGAAAAATGGCGCCAACCGTAGAATATAAGCAGTTTTTTTTTCACCCATGATTTAAAAAAAAATAAAAAAAAAAATTTGGTCATAGACTAAATAATATTCTGGTACGGCAAAGGGAACTATGCCCATACAGCAAAGTCTTCAGTAGAATTTTTTTTATTGATATGAAATGAAAATGAAATTTAATTAGATGAAATGAAACCTAACCAAACTCATTCAATCAAATCTGATATTGAAACAAATTAGTAGCTTCTTTTTAGAAACATACGTATTTGCATGAATCATAAAAACTTCTATGATTTTTTTTTAGTAAAAACTTCATGGTTGGTTTTTCTTTTTAATAGACATTATTTTGACAGTTGGGAAAGATAACGCACGAGTTCGGGAAAGGTAAAAAAAAAGCACGAGTATGTAATAGCCCACATCCCGAACGCTATACGTCCCTGCAATACGCCACTTTTTGAGCAACTGTATTAAAAAAGTAAGTTACGACCACGAAAAAGAAAGATGCCTGTGCTTAAGATTTAACTTTCGAATACTAATGACAGCCTCTGAAAGTGCGCCATACCATACAACTGTATTGAAAAAATATTTGCGGCATCAGCTAGTTATTACCATAAAGTTGTGATTAGGCCGTGTCCACTACAGTAAATAAAAATTCGTCCATTGTCTTTCCGTCACTGTGAAATGAATAATTAACATGCACGTAGTAGGATTTTACTCGTCCTTGTTTGGACTTGAAATATTATTTTCCTCTGCATTCCACCTATCTCTAAATATAAATCATATTCGTAAAAGGTACGTCATATTGCGCTTGGGATTAAATGTTACTTCATTTTCTTATTTTTTTTTTTTATCCACCTAAAAAACTTACCCGTGTTCCAGAGATATGTGACCACGTAAATCCAAACAAGTTTCATTTTTGAAGACTACCTGAAACAGATTTTTGCATGATTATTTTAAATATTTCGTTATTTTTTGTGCACTTACGTTTAATTTTTTTTTTCTATGTGGATCATCTAAGGATTGGTAAAATATGTTTGCCAACAAACTGAAATGATTCCGGCGACAACCCGAACAAGTACGTATTAATATAGGATAACACAGTTAGTAGGTACAAAACATCAGTGGGGCCGAGTACTACGCGGGTGCCCCTCTGTAGCGCCCGGGTCGGTGCTCCCTGGTAACGTCGGTTAATAACCAACGGCTAATAGCTTAGCACGGTGGATAGGTGGCGTTCTTCGCGTGTCCCTCTGAGTCACAGCAGAGGGCTCATTGTCGAAACACCTACAGCTACACCGGAGGAGGAAGAAAACCTCATTAAAAAATTATAGGCGGGGGCGGAAACGCCCACAAGTCCTTTCGGGGCACTACGAGGAAGACAACCTCGTAAAAAAATCACCGAAGTGGGCGGGAACGCCCGTCGAGAGGGATTTATTACGAAGGCACATCCCTCTCGCAGGAGACGCACCGGTTGCTGGAGTGCGTACATCTTCTTCCGGCAACCGGTGCCGGCCTGCGGGTGACAGATGTAAGGGGCTCTGGTGTCCGTCACCCAAATTCCACAAACAGGCCGAAGAGGTGGCGCGACGGCGGCGCGAAGCCTCTCACTAAACCAGAATTAAGCCAATTATAAAATTCATAATGAATCCGCGTCAGAACACAAACCACATTCTGCTTGAATCAGAGGCATCCAACTAAGCTAGGGACGCCATCACAACATAATATACCTAATATATGAACCAGATTTCATTGATGCCTGAAAATCGATACAGGTAATAAATAATATAACTGTACTGCACGTAGTTAAATACAGTACTCCATATTAATATTCATGCCGAAGATAATTAATTTTATTACACGCTAATTAATTTATTAACGAATAATTTTATCTGTTCATTTGAATATGAATATTTGATTTATAATGATATACATGATGATAATACAATGTTTGTTATGGATTATCTGTTATATTTGTATTTTATCGGTTTGACGTAGGTACTTACCTACTCGCGGAATTATTTAAATATTAATCACTTATACACTACATACGATGTTAATCCCTGAAAAAATATTCCGGATTATTACACTTACCGCCTAACAAATAAACGTGGAATAACAGTGGAATAGTTATTCTCTGTTTTGTCCTTTTCTGTCATCAATAATTTGACATTTGAAGGAAAATGTTTTAACACAGAATAACTGTCTTTAATCCTATGGTTATATGGGTATATGGGTATATCTCCTATGGTTACTGGTGGTGACAAGATAATTACATCATATTGTACGCTCATTAATATGTTGGAAGTTTTAACTAATAAAATAAATTATATTCTAAATCTAATATTAATAGGAATTTCTTCAAGATCCAATATTATGTAGCAAAATGTCTCTTCGAAATGTCCGTCGGCAAACGCTCTTGAATTTTTAATTTACGCTGAAAGTTTTGCACATACTTTCATTCTTTATTTATCATCAGGAGTCGAGTTTTATTGATCCTTGAAACTGTAAAAAACGAACTTAGCTGAGCCAAATTAAATATTTATCAGTATTTACTATGTTTATCCAAATCGGTGGCACCTGGCAAAGTTCTGGACAGGCTCCGGAAAACGGCTAATAAAATGTCCCTTCTTTTGTTTTTGGAAGAAAAGAGTAATTATATAATATACTAGCTGACCTGGCAAACGTTGTTTTGCCCTTGGGGTCTATAAAAATTAAAAATAGATAAATTGAGATTTAAACTATCCTATCTCTCAAGTTGGATCGAACTGCACATGGTGTGCGAATTTTATTATAATCGGTTAAGTGGTTTAGGAGTCCATTGAGGACAAACATTGTGACACGAGATTTATATATATTAAGATGAACGTTATTTAATTACTAAGAAATCTTTAAAAACTGAGATGTATCTATGTCTACAGTGCTTTATGTGAATATGTGTAATGAATTGTTTGATACTTACACCTTTCAATGTGTTGGGATTTGAGAATACATATGAAGTTGCAACACCATTTTTGCCCTCTACTTCCTCCACAAATTTTATTAACCTTGGGTTTCAGGATTAGGCACCTTTTACAATAGAAGCAAGAAAACCAATTTCACGTCAAAAACTAAAAGATATACGATTAGGACTGGCTACAAGACTTTTTGCAGCATCAGATTACTAGCTGTTAGTATCAAAAATTTTCATTTTCATACGTAAGGCCTGAACCCTTCCTTATCATTTAAATAAATAAAAGTAATACTTATTAATTTGTTTAATGTACACCAAAACGGACCTCATTCACAGAAGTCGGGTTGGCTGAGCGGAAAATTCATTTGCTCGCTGTTTCTGCGGTTATTTAACACAGCTTATGGGTAGTCCTCTTTACCTTATTATATTTTATATTTACAAAATTAAATTCTACAGGCATATTTTTCATTACTTCAAAGAAAATGATACACATAGTTTAACCTGTATAATCGAGAGTACAATTCAGAATACATAGTCACTTTGAAAATAACGTCACTGTTGGACATAGGCCTCCTGAAATGACCACGCCAATTGCCAAACAACACGGTCTTGCGTCGCCTAGCGCCAGCGACTCCCCGCGACAAAGAAAGTCGCGGAAAGTCACTGGCACCAGTCTTTCGATGTCGTCTGTCCACCTGATGGAGGGTCTGCCGACACTGCGCTTCGCGGTGCGTTACCGCCATTCCAGCTCCTTGGGTCCCCAACTTCCATCGGTCCTACGAGCTATGTGTGTATATTTAAATCACTAGAATTTTTAAATCATCGCCTTCGTCTTAGGTTATTTCTCGTAGCCTCAAATATCAAGACATTTGTGCTGTATTATTCACAACATGATGAATGACGGCCATGGATACATGGAAACCCTGCTATTCAGATCCACATTATAGATGTCCAGATAGCAGTAGCTGATAAAGCAAAATTATTAATGTACATGATACTGGAGCCTGATATAATCCCACTCACTAGTCCGTGTATAATGAAAATGCAATTTCCGCTCGGGTAATAATTAATATCTTCGCCGAGGGAAATTGTATAGTGTATTAATTGGCTTGTACGTTTACATATTGTGCGGAGAGGCTTATATTGCGTATCCATCTTTTATCCTGGCGAAAGCCGTGATTATCTATAGGCTGAAACCCGTTTATCGAAATTTAATAATAATTATTAATAAATTGCGATAGTAACTTTCTATCTGTTATTAACTGCAAATTCAGTTTGATGAATTTTGGTATTGATGTCTAGATAAGTACCTTGGAAAATACATAACAGGCTATTTTTGTTAAGAAAAAATGCTAAATCAATTTGATGAATTGGCTGTCCAGATGGTGCTTTCCTTAAAAACCCATCCTTCCCAGGGGCTTTTAAAAAACAAATTCTACGCGAGTTGTACCTTGTAGTGAATAAGAAGTAGGTTGGAATTCTTTAGACATCAATGTTATTTTTTTCATTTGATTCGGGAAGTGTTATTCAAATTAACATTAAAATATTCAACAAAACCTCAGAATTTACAGAGTGAAATCATTGCAGGAGGCCTTTGTCCAGCAGTGGACGTCTGTCGATTGAAACATGTATGTCTTATTTATATTGCCGCGGTAAAAAAAAAATTGATTTTTAGGATTCTACAAGTTAAACGCTGTTACGTGTGACACCGGACAAGAGTCAGATTCTTACTTCTATTAAAAGAAAAAACTCCAATGAAGGTTTACATGTCGGTACTGAAACTGTCACAAAATTACAGACGTTTCTCATACTCTTTAACACTATAACCCTTACGTTGGTACCTAATAGCAATCCACTTAATACGCTGAAGCCTTCAACGAAATATACAAATTCACACACATCTACTAGACCAAAGACCTTATACAAATTTATTCATGAGGTGCCGATCGTATTGGGTGCTACGGTCCTCAGTTTTATTATCGTGTTAACGCTCAACTGAATTTTCGCTTACGCTTTTGTTTTTACGCCGTTTTTTGACGGAGCAAATAGGCCCTTTGATGTTCACCTGTACGCCATTTGGCACGTTTTGTTCCGGCAAAATTACAGCTTAAAAGAATTTTGTAGTCACATCTGGATTGACTTTTTAAATATTTTTTGTTACAATATTTTCTAAAAATTCACGGAAGTGAAAATAATTGATATTTTGTACTGCAAGTAACAAGTAATGCAGGCGAAAAAGCGTTTGCTACTTAGAACCCTTTTTTTCTGCACAACATCTAACCGAAACGCAAAATTTCTTGGAGATTGAGGTATTTCCCGGTAGGATAAGACGCCTCCGAAGCCTCCTGACCACACGATAGTCCTCGCGTCAATTGCGCAAGGGAGGTCGATACTACTGGCTTGAAAATCCCTTCAGGAAGCCTACTTAAGATAACGAACATTTATTGTCTATCGTCAATAGAGACAAACAACATCGTAATGGTACACGGTTAACTGTTACCAATCATATTATTAAGTTACAAAGTAAATGTAGAGCACATAGTTAATAAAATAAAAAAATCTTGTCGCAAATTGAAACAATTGTACAATGGTTCGTTTATTTAACTGATCAATAACTAACGGTTAACTGACACATCTGGGTCAAAACTCCGGCAGAACATGTTGTTTCGATTTCAGCATTTTCGAGCTTTGTATACTCGTATATGTATATACGTTATCAAACACATCGCTCATTATGCTGGTAATTTTAAATATCTGATTTTCAATTTGAAGCGTATTTATTATATGCATTGATGAAATCACAGTAGTAAATTCATCCCTGAATGTCTTTATATCGATAAAAAGCTGACGCTAATGAAGTTAAATTTTATCTTGCTGAACGTTTATTTGAAACCTTATCAAATGTTTGTTACCTCAGAACTTTCGACTACAGGGAGTTTTGGGGGCGATAAATGGATCTAGCTAGGATTCATTTTTAGAAAATTTCGAATTTACCAAAAAAATATATGACTCCTGATGCCATCTAATGGCAAGAAAATACCGAGCAAAGTTCGGTCACCCAGATATTAATTTAGTAATTTAAGAAAGACAGAATACTAGAACTCCTATTTCACTTAATATTTTTTACGCATGATGCCCGCCAGCTAAGCGTTGCCAGAAGCATATAACTATGTAACACACAAGTCCAGTTTAATTACGGCAGTAACTGTGAGTAAATGAATTTTCTGCTCAGCTGACCTAGCTTACCTACTATGAACTAGGTACGTTATTTTTAGCCGATTGCGGAGGGGAGTAACTCCTAGTGGAAAGTTGTAGGAATATTTTCCTGGAATAACCTATATTTATCAGTAAGTACTTATTATAACTTATTATTTAGACCAATTTGAGTTTGAATATTGTTTAAATTTATCAATGAAAAAAGTAGCACCGTCTAATTAATGGTCGCAACTAAAAACTGTATCTGTATGTAGTGAAAATGTCCGTTGGCAAAAATTCTCAAGGGTAATTGAAAATTTTACTAATTTACTAAAATATTCATATTAAACATCATTTTTATCTAGACTTTGTATTCAGATTGAAACTTTTAAACTATGTGGATGATATATTAAACATCATTTTTATCTAGACTTTGTATTCAGATTGAAACTTTTAAACTATGTGGATGATTTTTTCGGCATATATTCGCATCTAAACTATGCAAGTTATTTCATCAACAGCATCTGACGCATTTGGTTCAAAACTTCAGCAAAACATGTTTCGATACCGACTTGTTTTCGAATGTTGTTCGACGTCTGCATAACTTCGATTGGAATTGAGTAATGGAAAACAGAGGATAGTGTAAAATAGTGCAAAATACCAGTTGCAACCACCTCTGTTTATTTTGCTACAAGCATCGGCCGTTAGGACAGGATAGCTCAGAAAATATGGATGGTAAACTCTTACGCCTACGTCAATCTGGATACATAGGTATAAACAGTATTTTTGAGTAAGTAATGCCATATTTAAATCAACTTGGGTTTGGCATTTGATATATAATATCTACCCAATCATACATATTATATTAACACTACTTATATAGATTTATTGCACACACATATTACAGAAAAACACAATATGAACGGAACAGAGAGCGCAAAGGCGGCCTTATTGCTAGAGCAATCTCTTACAGGCAAACTTCTACGGGTACAATTGTAATATTCTGTTAATTGCCACAAGTATCTTTATTTTCGGAGACATTTCTATATTGTGTAACTCTAACGCTATTCGTTGATGAAACCTAAAAAGTATAAATGTAAATAATATAAATAAGTGTAAATATTTAATAAGACATAATATGTTTGGTTAACGATGATAATATAATAAAAATTATAGAGCTTGCATTAAATAAGAGACAAAAGAAAAACATCCTCGAATTATAATAAAACCACATCAAAATCGTTACTATATTATGTGTTTCATCTAAAACGCTTGTAAAAACAAAGCTAAAAAAAGGCGTTCGCGATAATAAAACTGTGGGTCGTATCACCGCATACGATCAGCACCTCATGAATAAATTTGCGAGAGTTTTTCCGACT
This sequence comes from Coenonympha glycerion, assembly GCA_963855885.1. Lineage (NCBI taxonomy): Eukaryota > Metazoa > Arthropoda > Insecta > Lepidoptera > Nymphalidae > Coenonympha > Coenonympha glycerion. Next base: position 11,664,530 of record OY979631.1, read on the forward strand.
GATAATACTCAGTAATGTCTTCGGCTCGAGCAAAGCTTGATAGGACATCGTAGTAACACGTTTTAGTTAGATCCAATCTGGAATCGCTCAGTATGAGAATATAAATAACATATTTTTTGTGTCTTAAATAAACTCATTTACCCACTCCACCATCCATGTAGGCTCCGCTGAAAATCAGTGCTGCAGCTTGCTGCAGCTTAATGCTGAGGTGATTAATGGAGATCTATGTTGGGTCACGCTATCTTTACCTACGTACATAATGAATAAGTATTTATTAGTTATAGCTATGGGCGTCGCCAGGAAGGGGGAGGGGCGGTTTAGGGGGTTCAAACCCTCCGAAATATAGTAATAGTAAATATAAATAGACAACATCACATACATTGCTCCGATCCCATAGTAAGTAGCTTATGCACTTGTGTTATGGAAATCAGAAACAACGAAGGTACCACAACACCCAGACCCGAGACAATGTAGAAAAATTATTTTTCTACATTGCCCCGACCGGGAATCGAACCCGGAACCTCAGAGATGGCGGCGCCTTAAAAACCGGCACGCTAACCACTCAACCACGGAGGTCGTCAAATGACCGGCAAACGTTATTTTGTCATTTAGGGATATATAACATAGCTTACGACCTATTCTATGACCTATGGAAATTTTTCACATTTCTTTTGAATTCATATAAATTTTATTTTCATCAAACATTCATCTACATTTTATTTTAAACTCCCTCGAAACTTAATTAATAGCCCAGTCATATTAGGTAAAAAAAGGGGTCAACCTCGGAATGAAAGATAATAAGCTGCAAATTGGTATGAACCTTTGTTTTGTCATTCTAAATGTTGTCCCAAAAGTCACAATCGTTATCGTGTCCGCGTCTCAAGATATTCAAGGTCAAAGGTCACAAAAATCGGTTTTTCGCGAATATCTGGCTTCCTATCGGTTAAATGAGATTTGCATTTATTATAAAAGTTGTAGGCTATAAAATTCCCTACAACTTTTGTTTAAACTTTTTTTTCATACGACCAACCGTTTTGAAGGTAGAGCGCGAAGTGCACATCGTACAGTCATATACGGCCTAATGCAAGGTCAAGCGTGAGTTATGGTTATCAGTACGTTATAAAGTCAATTATTTACTTGGAAATTAATGTTTCATTAATGTTGTTTCGGGCAATGTTTCATACAATCCCTAATAGTCCTTCTTACTTACTTGATGTGCGAAGAAATGACGAAGTCATAGACAATCGCCCGACTTCGAATTGGTGTAGGTACCTAAAATTAAAATAAAAATTATTTCACTCTTTGTAGTGGCATTTGAAGTTGGTTTTTTGTTTGGAAAGCATTTCCCATTTTTATTTTATACTTTTTAGTGGAAAACAATAAAATGCACAAGGCGTTGTAAAAATATCCAAATTGCTTGAGGTGTGTTCATAAAATCTGAAGAGATACCTCAAATTCACCAAGATCCCATCATCAGACCCTGACTTGATGACTTTAGTCATCAAATCAGTATCTACTAGCAAATGCACCAGTAACTATAAAAAATACCCAACTCGCTTCAAGTATACTAGCAAAATTTGAAGAGTTCCCTCGATTTCACCAAGATCCCATCATTAGACCCTGACTTGATGACTTTAGTCATCAAATCCGTATCTGCTAGCATATGCACCAGTAACTATAAAAAATACCCAACTCGCTTTAAGTATACTAGCAAAATTTGAAGAGTTCCCTCGATTTCACCAAGATCCCATGATCAGATCCTGACCTGATGACCATAGAACAACTTGGATAATATTACTCTTTCTAATAATACTCAAATAGTTTCATGTGTCCATATAAAATTTGAAGAGTTCCCTCGATTTCTCCAGGATCCCATCATCAGATCCTGACCTGATTAAAATGGGACCATCTGGAAACAAAACCCTCTTAAACAAAAAAAGAATTTTTCAAATCGGTCCACGCGTCTTCGAGTAATCGGTGAAAAAAAAAAAAAAAAAACAAAAAAAAAAAAAAAAAAAAAAAGATTCCGACGAATTGAGAACCTCCTCCTTTTTTTGAAGTCGGTTAAAAACGAACCCTTCTATAAGTAGGGTATCTTTGTTGTCTTTCTCTCCGTATGTATATATTTTTGTGTTGTCATTTTTTGATAATGATATAATTAATATTTAGGCTGAAAACCGCATGGAAAGCTCAGTCCACTAATTAGTTGCCTGGTTCTCTTGAAATTGTGGCTTGAATTAGCCAATCAATGTCAACATTATTAAGGACTGGTGGAACGTGTTGAAAGATTAGCATAAAGTATCACATAATAATTATTGTTCATTTTAATGCTCTTTTCATGGCTTTCAGTTGTGCGAAGCGGGCACAGATTGCTTCGCCAGTGTCGCGTTATTAGAAGAGGCAACATGAAAAACTGAAAAATGCCAACAAAATATAATAATAATATTATCTTAAAAAAATATATATTTTTATTTCATAACATTACACATATTAGAAACATATCAAATATAAGCCACATCAAAACTTTGGCATACCTTGAACAATATTTGATTCTGTAAGTAAAAGGCATGATATTATTTCTTTGAACAGTACGTATATAAAATCGTTAAACATACGTAGAGGTACAGTCAACATCAAATTAAATTTGGAATTGTAAGTATTTGGATTCAAGTTGTAAGCAGGTGTTCCTTGTGCTAATTAAAGAAATTCAAAATTATTTCATAATTTCAGGTAGATATTCCGAAAAAAATGACCGAATAGAGTATTTGCGACTTCTTTATGAATACATTTTGTCGATTCCACTCATTTATAGTTTGTCGATCTTCTGATAAAACTCCATTGCCAAAACAGTGTAAAGTAACAGCTAAAAGTAAAATAGATCCGTATGTTCAGTAGCTTTTATAATTCCGAACTATATTCGGTAAAAATACGTCAACTAGAAAAAGATTGAGAAAAGCAACAATGCGTTCAAGACTTCATCAAAATGAATAAATTCCATAATATTTGGACTGGCACACAACAATATCGAAGAAAAAATATGTATACGTACTCGTTATTGACTGTACTCGTACATAGGCAGTATTATTGGTAGTACCAACCTGGGTAATAATTCCGGAAATGACAAGGAAATTGTAACGAAAATAGAAACATTTCAATTTGCCACGAAAAAAGATTTGTTGAAGGAATATGTTTATGCGCGCCTTATAAAAACACAGTTTTTTATTCCAACTTTTACCGAACAGTCAAAAAATAAGTTTGTTAAAGAGAGTTTTACTGTATTTATTTCATAAGTTGAATTTTTAAGTCTACACTTACAGTCTACAATTTAGCTATTGAGTGACGTGCCAAGAATTGGGTTTTTTAATGGGGTTATTATAAAACAATTATTTTATTATTCATTTTTATTAATTTAATCTTATTTTGTATTGCACTTGTTGGATATAGATCAACTTAAGAGTCCTGTGAACTACCATGTCTCCCATACAAACGTAATACCAAAATCATTTGTAATTCGTGTATATTTCGATCATGTTGTGGTGTTATTCGGGTTCGTATAGTAATAATCTATGCTCCTGGCCATATCTGGTTCCGAAATACCTTTGTTAAACGAAATTGTAAACGAATTTAGTTTTGCTTATTTTTATGTCAAAGAGGACATGTTTTCTGCTTATTTGTTTTGTAATAAAAACAACACTATCTCACGTCGCATTAGTTCAGGAGCACAGTTTTTATTGTCCAGCTAAAGAAAAACACCAGTTAATAAAGAAAGTTACAAGTTTTCATTCATAATTTTTGGTATTACGGAACTCGACCAAAGTTATAAAAATTTTGATCAAAATTGATTATTATTTTATTTTAAAGAAATATTTCCGAACCAAATATAGCCAGGAAGATTATTACTATATGAATCAGAATAACACCACAACATGATCGAAATATTCACGAATTGCAAATCATTTGGTATTTTGCATTAACGGAGACATCGTAGTTCACAGGCCCCTTAAGAGGCCTAGTAGCAAAACTAAATTCGTTTACAATTTCGTTTAACAACTGTATTTCGGAACCAAATATGGCCAGGAGCATAGATTATTACTATATGAACCCGAATAACACCACAACATGATCGAAAATTGCACGAATTACAAATGATTTTGGTATTACGTTTGTGTGGGAGACACCGTGGGTCAGTTGACTCTTAAGTGGCTGGCGAAGTGCATATCCGAATTCATACCAGGTACGAAAATAAATTAATTAATGCCTTCCAAGCATGGGTCCCTAGCGACTAACGTTATAAAACTAACTAAAACTTTACTATTAGTGAATCCAAAATGTTACAAACTACAGTAACCAGCGCAGTTGACACCCATCATGGTTGGTAACGTCAAACAAAATGATAAACTTCATGCGAGCTGATATAAACATGACGGGTCATGATAAACTGGTTACGTTGAAACTCACACTCAGGGGAAATCATGTTTGCTTAAAAATCCATATTATGCAGGATGAGTTATGAAAACTTATCACCAACATTACTAATAATAATGCAGATACGTTATATTTTATGATGCTTTTAAGTTAATAAGTCATAATAGTCTTATAGCAGTCAAATTGCGGGAATCCCAATATCACCTTCACGTGTTTATATTAAAATCTCTGCTTGAAAGTGTTGAGTTAAAGAAATTAGTCTGAAATTTGCGAGTTACTCACATAAAACTCAATACTCGAACTAATTTCCTAGGTTACACATTTTTATACAAAGATTTTGATATAATCATGTAAAGATTATACTGCCATTCCCGCAAATTGACTGCCATAAACCTCTGATGTGTAATTAGCATAAAAAACATGAAAATGTTGAATTTTGCGGACAGAGTCGTTGATTTCGCCTTAAATAAAAGGTGTTAATTTGCTAAAAAATAATCTTTCCCTACACTCATCGCGCACGTAGAGTTCCGTACCTCTGACTATACTTGCCGATTATTCAGTAAATGTTGTAATTAGCGGCAGCAGAAATACATCATCTCTGAACAAGTGTTTCCCGCGGTTCAGAGACAGCCTGCTGTCAGAAGAACGGATGGACGGACGGCGAAGGGTTTTTCACCCTTTGGATACGGAACCCTAAAAACTAGATTTCTATCTTCTATTCTGTTAGATAACTTATTTTCAACCAGTATTTTGTGACAGTTTTCAAAGCTTTTTATTGAATTATTTTTGGTCATTTAATTATTCAAAAAGGCTTATGCAAGAAACAAAACCGGTCGTAAAGAATACCCAGGGGAAATTGTGTTCGGTTCAATCTACCTGTATGATGATTTATTGCAACCTTAACCGGCCTTATTTCTTTAACAGTCCATATTATAATATTAAGTATGAATGTATTTCAATCTCTGAATAAAGATTTATTTAATGAAATTTAGCAGGACAGATTAATTTGTTTTGCTATAACCCGCTACTTGAAAAGATTCTGTATGGTACAATATGCAGGAACACTACCCACATGAAACACCACACACAATTTTCTAACACTTTCTTCAACGCACGTATCGTCCCTACACCGGGACATCCTCAGGAGGTGTTGACTCCACAATGCGAAATCTTAGTCTCTACGATTGTACCATACATAATCTTTACAAGTAGCGGAGTAGAGTACAGAGATTTACAAGTAGCGATGCTGCGGTAGAGATTGATTAGAGCGCTTATAGCTTAGAAATTATAAAATTCTAAAGAGGTCCATGGGGGGAGAGAGGCCCCTGCGGTCGTGAAAAAACAATTGAATTATAGATATTGTTTTCCTTAATGTATTCATTATGACTCATGTATTTAGTACTAGCAAAGGCATTTGTCTCTAATCGGGGACAAGATGAAGGAACAGCTGATGGGAAGCACTCATATTATTTTAATCTAAAATAAAGCCTGTTCTACTCACCAAAGAATTGAATTAAAAATTCAATAACTATAAAGTACTCTTAAGAATAAACAATAGGTACTATATAAATCTTCAAAACTACCACAATATTCAAAACATAGGAACTACCGTAACCAGAATTGTTGACACTTCATACAACCCGCTACGCGAAGCAAAATAATATAGTGATAATAAACACAAAGGCTCACCATAGACTGGGCGAGAGAAAACACCCTGGGGAAATTATGTTCCGCTAAATCCATATGCAGGATGATTTATGGTAACCTAAAGCCAGCATTATGTTATAATTTGACGGTTTCTGGTGATTTATATGTCCAAACTAGTTAACTACAATGAATTCTATTCTGATGTTGTATATTTTTTTTGTCTACATCATTTTATATTCCATACAAATTAATTATTATTTTTAATTATAATTATATATTACCAACAATATTAAAAACATGTATAATATTTATAGTTGACTCGCCTGCATGATCCTGTTGGGATTTCAGACCATCATTTCTATTCCATGGGTACAAAATTAACGGATTCTCTCTCTGTGTGTATGTTTCAAATTGCCCAAGCTTGGGCTGGGCGTTATTTTAATTATTGATGAATAAATAAGAATATTAATGTAGTATTGAGTCCGTACTTTCCTTTTATTTATAACATGCCTATAGATTTTTATTATTACTGATTATTAATAGCTTGTTTAGCATGTGAAGTTCATGTGTTCTTAGATTGGGTATTCCTGGATCGGTCTATTAATAAGTGCGTAGTATCTACCTATTGGGTGTTCTGTCCAGAATTTGTCATGATAAGTCTTGGATCAGGAAATTGAGAGCGACAGTTCCATGACTAGAACACGTATTTTGCCTTTTTGGCAGTTAAATATTAAAACATCGCGAAAAAACATACCCGCCTGAGAGTTATGCAATATCCCTATTATTCCCAAAAAAAGACAGTTTTAGGCCACATTAACCTTCTCAAACTGAGTAAGGGATTTATGCCCAGGGGGCTAAAAATAGTAATAAAGAAACGAATATGATATGAGAATTTCATAATAGAATAAAGTGATATAAACTGACATTATACATCCGCAAGTCTCAAGTTATTTCTAAATCTTACTTTATTCGGTGTCCCTCAGAACTGTACCCTCGTCAAGTTGACAGACCCAGATGTATCCCCAGTTTGGGTCTGCGGCAACATTTTTGTAGAAAGATTGTTAAGCTGGTGGAAGCCACATTATTACGTCATATACAACAGAACGATAGCCGTGGATGCATAGATGTTGAAGCTTGAAATTTTCATTCGAAAGATTGCCGAGGTGAACTTCAAATTAGTTGAATTGTCATACCACTTGCGCAGAGTACAAAATCGTATGAAGGGTATCGTATAGGCTTTAATTATATGATTCCGAAGGCAATTTAAGGGTTCCCTTTTAAAAACAATTTGCTCAAACAATCTGTCAAAACAACTGTTCAAAACACAATGTTTTGAATAGAGGAAGGGCCAAGTTTTTTAACAGTTCTTCTCGGTGCAAAACTGGTTGACGCAGCTTTTCAAACTTGAGTTTCATTGAATTTTATTAAGTTTAGTATTTAAAATGACTAGACCTGTTGTAAAGTTGGCATTAGTTTAACAAAGGTAGAGAACCTAATCTAGAAATTCAATTTTATTTTATTTAGCGCCGAGTCCCTTGTCTACTTTGATGGATCCAGAGTTATTATCTACTTGTCTATTGAACAGACTTCATGAATAAAGAATGTTTGAAAAAAATTTATTTACATAAAAAACGCTTTTTTGGGCATCATACCCTGAAGGTTTTTTTATTTATAAAGCAAAAAAATTGGTTGATACATGTGGTACTTAATATTTTTTAACAACGATATAACGATAGATTTTATGTTGTATGGGCCATAAATTATATCGTTATATACACAAAAAGAATCATTGTTTAGAAAAAGACAGAAAGTATAATAAGAATCTTTAATAATGAAGCTAAATTAATATTATAGACTAGTACACGGATAAAACTAGATCTCAATGTGTTCATAATAATACCTTTTATCGTTATGAATTCAATATAGTTTAGAACCTATATTAAAGTCAATTATCGGTTGTAACCTGCTTTTATCCTGTACGAACCAAACACAATTGTTTACTTTAGTACAATTTCCAATTCAAAGGTACAATATGTACAAGATTGTATTATTATATGGATATAATAGTTAAATTTCACTGGAATTAATGTTCGTCTACGTTTTGTTTGATTTATATGCGAAAGGTATTTGCTCCCCTACTATTTCCATGTAACCTATTAATAGTCCTATGAACTATGGCCGATTTTACAAAGATAATAATAATACTATACATTCTGATATTATTTTTCATTTCAACGAAGCGGCTTCGTATTGAAAATGTAAAACCCATACTGTCAGTGCTATACAATGAATAGAAAGTATTGGTGAAACCACCACAGTAACTGTTGTCAAACTGATTCCTGCGAAATCCGTAGAATTTTTCCGTACAAAAAGTATGTATATAAATATATCTATCTAAATTATAATAGATCAAATTGGTGCAGCAGTTGTAGACTGACAAATATTATGGCAAAAGTCCAACCATAAAAACTTTCACCTGAATAAAAGAATGGATAAAAGCTAGAATTTTTCCACAGATGTGGACGATTTTAACTCATCTATATTTTAGCCCCATTACAAATAAACGTGGAATAGAGGTGGAATAGTTATACTCTGTTTTGTCTTGTTCCTTCGAACATCAAATGATTGATGACAGAGAAGGATAAAGCACAGTATAACGATTCCACCGATATCCCACGTTTATTTGTTAGAAGTTCAGTGGGTCTGTTGATATTTTTTGTTTCATTTTGACGAATATAATATTATTATGCTACTTTTAATTTTATGAAAACACGCATCCACAAGTACTACAGCTAAATACGTAATATAATCTATACCAAGCCAATTATTATGTAGATCAATACACAAACGCACATTAATTACGAACTAACGGCTTCTGATATAATTAACTACAAAGCGCTTTGTCAATTTAGATTAATATATGATTGTGTAGACCTACGTCTAAATACTATTCGTGTTTGCATTTGATTTGGAGATAACTAAGTCTCCCTAAAACCGCTACATCCCTGTGGTTAAAGCTCGACCTACTCGTAAGTGTTTGAACCCCAGACTCGGCAATTCGTACTTTTCAGAGTTATATGCATTTCACAGTGGCTATAGTGATGATATGATGAATAAAAACGACATTTAAATATATTATAATACTAGACTACAGTTTTAGCTTCAGTATTGACTAAATAGTGTCCTCCGACAAAAATTTTCACTGAACAGAATTCGACCCTTTACAGTTTTATTATAAGTATCTATAGATAGATAATGTCCTGATGATATTATGGATACACTTACGAGGTATTAAATTCTTGTAATTAACTTCTATGTAAGGTAAGTGAGTAAAATTGTATTTATAAATTGACATTTTGAAAAGAGCATGTGCAGAGTTTCCCGCCATTTCTCTCCCAGCAAATCTGCGTCCCAAACTAGGCGGTATAATGTTGACTTTACATAAGAGTCCATGGCCATGTGAAAACATTAAAATTTCCATTTTTAAGGTTTCATACCTTATGTACTTAGACAAAGCTCAGTCCGCCTGTCGCGGTACATGTATCTCATGTATAATTTATCGATTTTTCTCTGAAATAAATGGTCATTCTATTTGATCATGGTGAAGTAATTTATGTAATATTTTACAAATATACATAATATCTATCAGCAAAGACGCACCGCCAAGCGATTTAGCGTTGCGGCGCGATGCTGTGTTGAAACAAGTTAGTACGCTAACATCTTAGGCTGCATCATCACTTACCATCACGTGAGATCGCAGTCAAGTACTAACTTGTATAGTGTAAAAAAATCTTCATCAGCGATTTTCCTTTATAGGTTATCTACTAAAAAAGCTTCATTAAGTTTAACTAGAAATGTAGGTAGGTAGGTAGGTTATTAGTTCACTAACTGAACTAACTAAGTTCTAACTTTACTGAATACCGCAAACTACGGAACTGTGTTTGTTCAGTAATTATTATGATAAATTACCAAGTTTTGCGCTCAAAATGTTTTATCGCACGCGTGTATTATGAAATACTTACTAACTAACCCGCCCTACATCGCTCGGGTAATCCCGAAGAAATTTTTCAAAATTCAGACCTAAAACAATATTGTGTTCGATTAATTTAATAATTCTGACAAGTTAAAAACAATAATAAACCTCTTTGCAAAATTTCAGATATCTAGACCCAAGGATTTGGCCTTTTATTATATTCCGATAAGTATCAAGGTACTATGTTAACTTTAAATAAAAATATAAATATATATTTTGCATAAAATATATATAAATATACATTTTGTTATATAACAATACTAAAATCCTAACTTCCAAAATCTCAGCTTGTTTCTAACGGCGGGATGCTTAATAATAAACTTAAAATTAATTGAGGATTATATTCTCAATAATCACACTTGGTCGGTTACAGTACGAATAAAATTTTACTTACCGCAAACTTTCATTAATATTCAAAAACTGCCAAAGTTTTCACAGGAACTCCACGTGTAAATTAAAATGTAAGATTTAAAAATCGTCCCACATCTTGGAGTATATTAAAGTTTGTAGCTAAGTCTCTACAAAGAACACAATATTTTTTACAGCAATATGGAAAAGACTCCGAAATTTTCGTTCCCGCCAAACTGTAAAGCGAGCGACACTACCGCCCTCTACAACTGCTCGCGCGTTACTGAAAATGGAATGGGGATGGAAGCTGCAAATGATAGCGGCCCCAAGAGTTTGAAAGATAAGGGTGGCACTTTACTGCGGGAAGATAATATATTAATTTATACTTACCGACAAATTTTGGTTAAGTATATAATAGTGGAATGAAGACTGTAGTTATTTAAGGAGCACACTACGGCCTGTGTACGGCTGTATGGCCTACGGTGTGCCTGCGAAAATCAATTTTTTTGTGGTTTTTCGCGATTTTTTAGCTTATAAGACATAATAAGCTTATGGCAGTCAAATTGCGGGAATCCAAATATCATCTTCACGTGTTTATATAAAAATCTCTGCTTGAAAGTGTCGAGTTAAAGTCCGAGAATTGCGAGTTACTCACATAAAACTCGATACTCGGACTAATTTCCTAGGATACACATTTTTATGCAAAGATTTTGATATAATCATGTAAAGATGATACTGCCATTCCCACAAATTGACTGCCATAAATCTCTGATGAGTAGTTAGCGTAAAAATTGTAAAAAAACATAAAAATTTAGAATTTTGCGGGTAGAGTCGTTGATTTCGCCTTAAATTCACTAGTTTATAATATAACCGTATCAACTCTTTTTAACTTTATCGTATCGCCTAGAATTTAAGAAGAAGAGTTCTAAAAGCAGAAGTGCAGAAAGTTACAATCATTCAGTAAAATTACCAATCGTTGCAACCAATTATAATATTATAACTACTCTGTATTATTCAAGAAAAGTAGAGTCCTATTTTTTTCGTAAATCTTGCTAGACTAAAGGAACTAATAAAACTTAATTCTAAGTTTGAATAATGTACCTTTTAGCTAGAAAAAAAATTTATTATGAAATATAAGTGAACATTTTGTATGGTATATTTCCGCTCTACTATATGTAATAAAGCCTCGCTCTTAAACCACGTGACAGCGTTTTGGCGCGATACAGCCTTTCATCATACAAATTGTACACGAGTAAAATATGATTCGAATTTTGAATGCTTTTGACATTTAGTTTAAATGCACATATTTCTCGCTTTACCATTTTGCTGAACTTTGTGTTCTAAATTCAAATTATGAGTAGGTAGGTATTGTTTTTATGTTGATTTGTTTTTTAGGGTTCCATACCAATTTGGTAAAAATGGAACCCTCATGGTGAGACTTTCTCCGTCCGTCTGTCACACTCGATTATTTCAGTAACTATCGAAGCTATCTGCTTGAAATTTAGAATAGTTTTAGGTAATAGTGACCCAACGCCATTGCGATCATAAAACATTGAAAATTGTTTTTATTTTTATTTAAAAAGGGGGGAAAACTAGGGCTTCAAATTTTCAAAATGAGATAACAATATTGAGTGGGGTATCATATGAAAGACTTGTGTATTCTAAAACCGTTTTTTATTTATTTTTATGCCTGATTGTTTTTGATTTATTGAGCAAACTGTCGAAAAAAATACCGTTCCCCCCTTATCTCCGAAGTTTATCAATCGAAAAATCTGAAATAATTATGATTAATAGATATTGATGTATCTTTTACAGGAAAAATAAAATCAACTTCGTAATTATTATACTTTTTTTGATAATAATAATAAACCACCAAAAACAAAGTTACGTTTGCGATTCGCCAACAAAAGTACCTACATGTAACTTATACTCGTAAATTCATGAACAAAAGTGATTCTTTTAAATTTTTACTTCTTTATAGTATGGAACCCTCGGTGCGCGAGTCCGACTCGCACTTGGCCGGTTTTTTCTCTTCTATGAGATCTGAAATATTAGAGCAGCGCTATTGCGCAGCGCAGCAGTGTTTTTTAGGATATTTTTATGGATAAGTGTATGGATTGGAAGTGTGACTCTCTAATCCAACAATAATTACAACATATTTCAGTGGACTTGAATTTTGCACTTTGTTGACATGGCAACTCTTTAATTCTTTTTTTAAATAGTGACTTAGATACTTTTTTCACTTCAAGCCTATTTTTTTTAAATCACGGATGGATTTTATGAAATAAATAGTTAATATAAAATTTGTCAATCTCTTCCTAATAAATAAAATAAATCAATATTGTTTTATTCATCATCATCATCAATGGCGCTACAGCACTGTGTGGGCCGGGCCTGCTCAAAAAGATTCCTCCATCGGTCGCTGCAGTCCATTGCTTTTTATTTATTACAAAGTATTAAATTTTCATAGAAGTGACATAATTGTAAATTTGATCTCACATAAAAATTAAAAGGCAAAAAGCCCTTTAAACCAAGTGTACAAAGTTGTACCAGAGGAATAGCGCAAAATCCGCTAACAGGATATTTCAAAACCGTCACCTAACATTCAAAGACTAAAGAAGTTAGCGAGCAAAATAAAACCCGAAACCCTTTCAGAAATTCCTCTTTCATTTCCAAAACGAATTACGCCGTCCAAACCTCGCATCATAGTTTTTTTTCCGTCCCCGGGGAGAAAATTAGTATGAATCCCGCATGCCGTCATTAAAACAGCTGAAAGACTCAACTTCTGATTCGTAATTCATGAGACCATTAAGAACTTCCTGCAAACTTAAATCGACTTGCCTTGTACTGAAATACAAACTTATTTTGTAGTTCCGTGGATTCTTTTCATACAATTTTGAACCCTGATTGTTTCGGCAAGCAGCAGTTTTTATTGAACAAAGTTTTAGGTATGGTAAAAGGAAAGTTTGTTTTTTAGATCGGTACACGACTGACATTGACAGATTCCGCAGACTAATGATTGGTGTAGTGTCCCAAAAATTTTAAGAATGATTGGGGAAGAGGAACTGCTAAAAAACTTTGGACATTATCTATAGGTACTTACTAAGAAAATTATTTTGAATATTGAAATAGGGAAAGGCCCAGATTTCTTATGTGTGTTAATATGTACCCTAATCTAACCTAAAATTAATTTGTATGTTCGGATAAAAGTAATGGAATAGATATAATTAATTATTTCATATTCTTCTAGTCATAAATGAATCATTCTTTCATACTGATTCGTAGCGTCTTTTAATGAGTGAGTAAAACATCTGGAAGAATTTTCAGGAACATAGGTAAAAATTTTTAGCCTTTGCACTATGGTGGTAATTCAATGAAATAAAATTTTGAATTTGGAATCAAATCCAAAATCATAAGATTACTGAAATCGGTCCGATCCGTGACAACACAATAATACGGTGTTAAAAAAGATGAGACTAAATAAAACCGACCAAGTGCGATTTGGACTCGCGCATCAGGGGATCCGTAAAGTAAAACCATAAAAATCACTTCTTTAGAATTGGTTTTATTTTTTTCCGTAAAATATGCGCTAATTCCTACTAATTATAATTATTTCAGCTTTCTATTGATAATCTTCGGAGATAAGGGGGGGAGGAGGAGGGGTGGATGGTGTTTTTTTTGACATTTTGCCCAATAAATTAAAAAAATATCAGGCATAAATATAAAAAAATTTAGACCACACGTATGATACCTTTCATATGATAACCCACTCAGTATTTTCATCTAATTTTAAAATTTCGATGCTCCATTCCCCCATTTTTAATAACGCAATTACGTTTTGCTATTTCAAATGTAAGCAATTCCTCCCCGTCTTCACCAAAATATTGAAATTCCTATTCGTCTACAGGTCCAGGATTGTGAATAAAAGATTCTTGCCACTTATTTATCTTTTTGTATTTTCATAAATCAATAATTCAATTAGTAACATTTTTTTTTCGACATATCTTTTCAATCACAGACAGAACTAAAACTACCCTTCCATTTTCAAATTTCATAAAAAGACAGTACTCGAAAATAGTTTTCTTTCCAAAAATTATACATATTAAATACTTCACGGTGACGCAAAATATTAATGAAAACTTGTACATGAATCTTCTATACGCTAACACAAACCTACAGCCATTCTAAATTTCATGTCGTTCGATATCTTTAATATTCACTGAAATAAAGGTTATGATAGACAGACGGACAACAAAGCGATCTTATAAGTAAGGCTTCCGATTTTTTTTTATTTTGAGATACGGAACCCTAAAAATAATGCTATCACAGGTGGTAATAAGAAGTCTAGACGGCTCGAGGCTGATCCCTCGCCAGGCAAACCTTAACTCAATATTTGATTTGCACACCAGATGAGAATTTCATCTCGTTATGAACATTTACACTTAACCATTACGGAGATTTATAAATAATCAAAGTCGTAGTTATAGTAGTTTAAAGTAAAGTGAGTAAAGTTGGTGATTACCGCTGAGGCGCCATTGAGACCCGAGCCGTTAGGTGAGGGTCTTAAGATAACCGAGGACGGTAATCATCAATACTCACGTGTACCATACGACGTTTTTCAATACACTTGTGAATAAAATAAATGATACTAAAAATAATTTTATTTAGTAGATAAATTTAAAAAAAACTGTTTAACTCATTAGTGAATAATAGTAATGACAAAGTCACAGTTTGCTATGAGCAAGTGTGTTAAAAAAACTGTCTAACTCACTAATGAATAATAGCAATGAAAAAGTCACAGTTTCCGATTAAAGGTGTCATTATGTGCCTAATTGCGGTGAAATTAGAGCCACTTTATGAGCAAGTGTGTTGAAAAAAAAATATAACACATACTCCCACATATTGTATATTTTTAGTTATAAAACATTAAACTAATCAAATATCGCTGAATCATGATGATACCACGATTAATATCTTGTAAATAACATGAAAGCAAGCATGATATCGAAAAAAAAATTCTTATCACAACAATCATGCGTGTCTGATTTAAATACGTATTTGCAATATAAATATTTAGTTTTCAATTTATATTTCAATTACATTCAAAAAATTAAAAATACTCGTATGTAATTATTATTGGTAGGTAGGTAGTTAAAATGCATATGACGTTATTAGACAACATCATACTCTAACGTAAGTCAACCGTTGCAGTTGCGGCGATGGGGTATAGACATCTACGGTCTCTGTTGTTCAAAGAGCGAATTCTGCCCCCCGATTAGCTGACGGAATTCAGAGAACCAATCAGCGGGCGAAATTCGTGAACGATGACGATAACGATGAATACGTTTTCCTTACACAATCTAGGGGCGGGCCAAAAAAAGCTCTTGGTGGAAGTTTCATGTTTGTGGCTTTTTGCCTGTAGCCATAAGGCCCAGGGGCTCGTTCCCTTTTTGATGATATTTTGAAAAGGGTAGTAGTGTCTTCCGGGGATCCAAGATCTGGCAGCTACATGTGCCAAAAGCTATAAGTTTGGTCATCCAGAGGGAAACGCTGCCACCATTTTGGGTACTATGGCCTTGATGAGGTGGCTTTAAGTTTTTATTTTTTATTAATGTTCCCTAAATTAGGTACTTGTAAATAATAATTGTGTCAGATAGAAAATACATATTTGTGTGTTCCTTTTAATATTATCTTAAAAACTTTGTTAAGTTATTCATATCATTTTCATACTGATCATAATAAATTTCGTTCTTATCTCCATTCATATTATTTATCTTCGTTGTGTGTAAAATAATTTAAACGACATCTTTATCAAATAATTTCAAAGATAGGTATAAAATGAATTAAAGACAATTTTACACTTTAGTGTGAATTTCGTTTACTATCAGCATATTGTAGTACACTTAAAATATCAATAATGTCAGTAAAATTATCGTTAATATTGTGTTACGTAAGTGTATTAGCAAATGTGCAATCATCAAGAATTTTATCAGTGTTTCCATTTCCTTCAATAAGCCATCAAGTTGTGTTCCGAAAACTAACATTGGAACTTGCCAACAGAGGTCATGATATTACCGTAATAACGCCCAATCCCGCGTTTCCAAATGGTGGTGCTCCCTCAAATCTTAAAGAGATTGATTTACATGAAGTATCTTATAAAACATGGCAAAAAGAATTTCAAGATACCTTTAAAGTAAGAAAGAATTTTATAACTTTTACTGAAGTCAGAAAGTCAAACCCCACATTATTAAACCTATATAAAACACAATTGCAAACACCGAAAGTGCAAGAAATTTTAACCAACCGGACGATAAAGTATGACGTCATACTTATAGAAGCTCTATATCGTCCAGGACTTGCATTCTCTCATATATTTAAAGCACCAATAATTCTCGTCAGTTCTCTAGGAGCCGTTTTTAATAATCATCAGATTATGGGATCACTTATGCATCCATTATTTTATCCAACAATGTTGCGTACAAGAATTTATAATCTGACATTTTGGGAAAAGATTGAACAACTTTATAATCAGTATTCCGTTGACTATGCATTATACTTAATTGAAGCTGAGGAGGATGCGGTAATTCGTCAAATTTTTGGCCCAGAAATGCCACCTTTAGGTGAATTATATAATAATGTTGACATGTTATTTATCAACCTAAATCCCATGTGGGCAGATAATCAGCCTGTCCCACCGAATGTTATTTATATGGGTGGAATACATCAGAGACCGAGAAAACAATTACCAGATGTAAGTTGATTTTTTTCATTTATGCTTAAAATTTTCATTTTTGCTAAAAAAGAGTGTTCAATTTATATAATTTTTTTTTTAATCGAATTAATTTTTAATATCTTAAACTCCTATAACATTTGAATACAATGAATTGCAGGATCTCCAGAAATATTTAGATTCATCCAAACATGGCGTTATATATTTAAGTTTTGGCACCAATGTTTTAGCAGGAATGATGCCACACGATAAAATTCAGATCATAGTTAAAGTTCTTTCCAGCTTGCAGTATGATGTTTTATGGAAATGGGATAAGGAAGAACTTCCAGGGAAATCTGATAACATCAAAATATCGAAATGGTTTCCACAATCAGATTTATTAAGTAAATATATTGTTCAACAAATTTTATTTAGACCTAGTTTTATGGGCCAAATTTTATGGACCTTTTTATGCCTTTGATAATAATTGATAGTTGATATTTTTGAGATTATAAATCGATTTATTCTACTATTGTGTAAATTATATTTAACAATCTTTATTAATTATTATTTTAGGACATCCAAAAGTCAAGCTCTTTATAACACAAGCCGGCCTTCAGTCGACAGATGAAGCGATAACAGCCGGAGTTCCTCTTGTCGCCGTGCCTATGTTAGGAGATCAATGGTACAACGCAGAAAAATATGTTAAGTTTGGAATCGGTAAACATCTGGACATAGAGACGTTTACCGAAGACATATTTAAAGATGCTGTTGAAACTGTGATCACAGATGATAGGTTGGTTAATTTATTGAAAAGTTGAAGATTCTTAATTTAAAGTTCTCAAATCCTTTCGAGGAGCATGATTATTGATTTCGTCATAAATAGCTTCAAAAACTAAACTTCGTATATAAAGAGGAACGTCAGAATTTTCGACATTTTGCCCAATGCATCAAAATATTTAATGCATAAAAAAGGTTTCTACACCTTTTCGTGTGGGTCTCCGCTGGATATAGAGTTATCTCGCTTTGAGATTTCATCCTCCTCATTTGCTTCAAATAAAAAATTTAAAATCAATATTTTTGTTTATTCTGTACTAAATATTCACATGTCGATACTGTAATAGTTACTGAAACAATTTACTGTCACCTCACACCATTCAATTCATACTATAATTTATTTTGTTACTTTCCTTCCAGTTATAGACAGAACATTGTAAAACTCCGGCAGATGATGCAAGATCAACCCGAAACACCTTTAGAACGAGCAGTGTGGTGGACAGAATATGTGATAAGGAACGGCGGAGCCAAGCAGCTAAGAGCAGCTTCCGCAAACATGTCATACGCGCAGTACTTTGAAGTTGAATTCATATTATGGACTCTTTTATTGCTTTTTATAACTTCTGTTTGTATAATGTCACTTATTATACGAGTAATAAGATTTGTAAATAATTTAAGGCGTAGAACTAAAATTAAAATTAAAACCAATTAGGTAATTTTGAGTACTTTAAGTATCTGTGTGTAAAAATTCGTAAACGTGATTTACATATTAGTAGCTTATTAGTTGTTTAGCGCGTGAATTTTGAATTTTCCCAAATCCCGTACGAACCATGCACTTTTTTGGGGAAAAAAGAAAGCAAAATCGGTTCAGTAGTTGTCGTGGTGCGATTGTCATGGTCCGAGTCTGATCGTCTATATATTTTATTGAACCATAATTGAGTACCCTAGAGAAAGAGCCTATTTTTATCTACTTACTTACAACCCTTACCTTATACATTCCAGGAACTGATTTATTATCTCCCGGCTGCCACATTCGCGCTGTGTCGTTCCCTCAAAAGCACCACTCAATCTCGGTGATTGCAGTTTAAATATAAAACTAGCCTAAAACTGTAGCCTGCTAATTTTGACTAGGTTCTTTTAATGCAATTTAAGACTCTGACTTTACTGCTATGCAAATTCAATTCAATATTAATTAACGTTCAGGCTTTATTGAGGTCCGGTCTGGTTCTAAAGGAACACCTGGTCATTCAATTGCTAAGCTATATTTCTGAATTTAAATAAATGCTGTCAGGTCTAGGTTCTGTATTTCAAAGCATGTTAGGCACACTCAAATGTAAATATGAATCGTGATTTAGATATAGGTACATAAAGACATTCGATATTGGAGAGTTTTGATCTAGTTAATCACATGGACTTGTAATAGAATTGAAAAATTACATTTTATTATTATTTAACTAGAGTCTGGATTCTAAACGAGGCTCCATTAGCGAATACCCTTGAACGTGGGGGAATCATATAAATGAAATGAACATATTAGAGCTTTAAATCATCTGTATTTAGTGAAATAAATTTATTGATATGAGAGAAAGAAACTTTATAATTATTTAGAATTTAGATTCAATGGATCACATCGATATCTAAATTCGAGCGTTCCATTCCTATACTAGCCTATCCAGAGAAAACAAACGCTCAAAAAAAAACTCTGTAGGCATCATGTAAGTATATCTTAATATAATATTACATACACACATGAGTACAAAATGAAATGGTACATTATAATATACAACGACATCGGTAGAGACAAAACACATACAAACTCTACCCTAAAGGTAGGTATTTACAATAGTCGAGCTAACGTCACAGCTGGTTTATTCCAAGTTTAATAATATAATTTAATTTATATTGCCCATCATTATCTTAAAGCAGCCGATAACACGTGTAATATCGCACGTGGTGCGTGTGATATTTTATAAGGTGCATTTTTGCCTAACCTTTCCATATAAAATCAATAAAAGGCACAAAATTATTAAATCAGGCACGCCCGTCAAACCCAACTCAGTGCAGACCTTGGCTGTCTTCCGCTCCTCCGTTCCTGCTAATGAACGACCTGGAATCCCGTGCCAGGATTCATTATGTTTATTTAGCTCACAATTTGTCTTACGACTTAAACATCAAAGTTCTTATTTTCAGCTGTGAAATTATCTCAAGTAATAATTTAATAAAATGATTGGAGTACATTACCAAAATCTCCGACACTCGTCTCGCCTGCTTTGTCACTAACACAACTCTAATTTAAATTTAGTCAAAGTAAAATATTACAAAGTGTTTAGACTTAGAATTACGAATTTAATTTATACAAGTTGCAAAAGGGTTAACTCTGACTCTATATAATATAACGTACAATAATTAGGTACGAGTAACTTGTTAGTGGTCGTAGTATGACCAGCGTAGGCGCCCGAATGAATCTCTCCCGGCGCGGGCGCAGCGCATCCCCTCTCACGTCATCCCTTCTGTAAGCAAGAAACAATACGCCCCGAAATCACTCTGTCTTTATTGTAATTGGTCACCGATGGCTCGGTGACTCGTGATAGGTTTATTTCATTGCCCCGCCTCTGGGTTAAATTCTAATTTTGTGTTAGAGCGAGATAGCGAAGTATTCCTATGTCTTGACTATAAAAAATTCTTTAAATTTTTTTATACAACTGAACCTTATCGGAAACCATCTGAATTGCATTTAGCACATGATAACTAACGAACGTTAGTTTCAACACGATTTATGGTTTTCGGTCTTTCTGCTAAAATTTAAGAACATTGCCTCTTTTGTTTTATATTTTAAATGTGTTTTCGAACCCTCATAAATTATGAAACGCTTTGAATCTCAGATTTCTATTTTTTGTTTATTTTTCGAAAGTTACAAGTTTAAGTTTTAAATAGCGTTCCGTCGACAGAATTTTACCTACATTCAAATTTATGATTATTGCGGATGCTTTTTTGTTAAAATTTTTAGAGCTTTATATTATTTTATCCGTGAGAAATATTGAGGACCATCTCACGATAAAGTATTGAGACTCACAAACTTTCACGTTTAAGCCATAATTTCTTAAATAGATACCATAAATATTGACAATATTATGTTGACTCGTAGTACAAGAATTTTAAACAAAAATTATGAAAAAATTGACACGAAAACTCGATTAAACTTGATGATAAAATTCATAAATTACAAATCAAAGTTATTGCGAGAGCGACGAGATTGTTAAAAAGTTCTACTTAAATATACATTTTTATTTTCCGTTCCTATTTTCAGCACGGAAAATGATAAATCTTAGATCATGGTAAAACATTTAACAATGGAATAGAAAACTACGCGTTGCAACTAAAAATTAATTAGTTTGCAAAATATTTTTAAGTTTTTGTGATGGATAACAAATGGATGGATAATGTGAATTAACAGTTTAACAGTATATCATGAAGGATTTTTCGTTATCTCAAGGTGGGATGAGTCAGCTACTTGTTTATAAATTAATCCCACCATAACTTCAATTTAGTCGTAGGTATTGTTGATAAAATATACTAATCTCATTCTTCCGGTAGCAAAATGTTTTACGCTGTTGTTGGTGCATTAAAAAACTGTTGGCGACGCACCAGACGTACATATATTTTTTATTCCTCAATTTATTTTTACCGCTCACTTAGTTCTTCGGTTTTGAATGGAATTGTAGAGTTTTATTCGCAATAAAAAGACGCTCTCGCTGATAGCTCGCACTTTAAGTACAGTCGAACTCCATTCTATTTGGACATAAAAGACGCGAGTTTGGCGAGCAGTACTAACAGTTGAATGGGTTTATATTTTCGCAACGAAAACTTTGATGCTGTCGTACTTAATTTGATGAGTTTTATATTGTAAGGTAGGGAGCACCCACAGCTTCGCTTGCTACATCTTTATCTTATTCTTACCGCCTTAGGCGAGGATTTTCAAAAAAATGACATAGGTATATTTGGAATTTACAATAATATCAGCCTAATTCCTCCGGTGGTTCGAGCTTTGAGTTTATAGATAACTCAGTTAGTTATCTTTTTTGTGTAAAAAATTATTTCTTGGTTAGTAAATACATTATCAATAATTTAGTCAAGTGTTATCGACACATAGAAAACTCACCAAGCTAAGGATTGTTTTGGAATCAGATTCTAAATTTTTTTAAACTAATAAACAAATCCTCTTTGTTCTATGTACTCTCCTCTTTATTCTAGATATCACCGCAGGCTTCTACTCTGCATAGTCGATATTTGTCACTGAAAATGCATTGAAGCTCGTATCCTAATCCCCTGGTACGCTTATACATTGCATTTTGAATCAAAATCTTAGGTACTATAATATTCTGGAATCTAATTCTAAGTAGGTGTCTACCAAATTAAATACGATCGAATAATTGAACACTAGTAATGTTTATTTTGAGAAAGAAGGCAAAATTTTACAATGAGCAACAAGCAAAGTCGTCCTAGTTTCATAATTATTGTCAACAAACTGAATTTATATCTTGACCCTGATATGCTTGAAATGTTATCAAAGTGATATAATATAATCACTCTGATAATATTTCTCTACACCGTACGGTAATCCTGGATATGTATTATAGTATCTTGTTTCTCGTGAAAAAGGCATATGCCAACATACATTTAATATACTCATATGGCTTAATATTAGTGATTTATAATATCTCAGAAATTGCTCCACTCGAAATCCTTCGCAACCATAAAGACCACATGATCTCAATTCCATTTGACATTTCAATGTTAAATTCAATAAAATTTTATGTTCAAGATTGTCGTTAACTAAATATATCGTAGATTCGATTGCTTCGAATACCGTTTAATATTATAACCGTTAGGAGGTTTTATCGACCTCAGAAAGCGAGGTTACAAATAATGTTATATCTTATATCCTCCTGCATCATAAATATAATAATTACTCTATGTAAATAAAAAGAAAAAAAGGCCAAGTGCGAGTCGGACTCGCGCACCGAGGGTTCCATACCATGAAAGAAGTAAAACTTTAGAATAATCACTTTGTACATGAATTTACGAGTATAATTTACATGTAGGTACTTTTGTTGGCGAACCGCAAACCTAACTTTGTTAATAGCCCACCAAGGATTATTGTTATTAAAAAAAATATATAATAGTTAGAAAGTTGATTTTATTTTTCCTGTAAAATATCAATAACTTCTATTGATCATAATTATTTCAGATTTTTCGATTGGTATACTTCGGAGATAAGGGCGGGGGGACGGCATTTTTTCGACAGTTTGCTCAATAATCAAAAACTTTCGTGCGTAAAAATAAATAAAAATCGGTTTTAGAATATACAAGTAACGCCCTTTCATATGATATCCCACTGAATATTGTTATCGCATTTTGAAATTTTGACGACCCGGTTTTCCCCCCTTTTTAAATAAAAATAAAATCGATTTTAAATTTTTTATGATTGCACTGGCGGCGGGCCATCATTATCTACAACTATTCCAAACTGAAATAAAGGGTCGTGAGACAAAGTCAGACAGACAGACGTACAACAAAGTGATCTTATAAGGGTTCAGTTTTTATTCCTTTTGAGTTACGGAACCCTAAAAATTAACACTTAAAACTTTTTAGATTGTAAAATTAAATGTATTTCAACACAGAAAATACAATCCTTTAATCTTATCGCACAAAGTAAATTTAATTTAACAATTCTTGATCATATTGCATTTTGAACTACATTTAATTTTACGCTCTATTTTCAGTACCTATTCGCGAAAAAATGTTTTGGTCTGCTTATACATAATATACGTCAATGTCATGACCTTTTCAAACATTTCACTTCACAAAATGTAGCTGACGCGTTACGTGAATCGTCTACCAGCTCAAAAGCACTGGTCTCCATAGAGTATATAGAATATCTCAAAAGTCAAAAGGGGCTTCAGTAACCTATTACTTAACGATATGTTTCGTTGACTTGTTCTTCTTCTTCTTCTAACTTCTTAGAGTGCCGTCTGCAAACGAAGGTTGGCAACCATCATAGCGATGGGAATCTTGGATACCGCTGCTCTGAATAGACTACGGGTGCTCTTTCCAAACCATTGGCGTAAGTTTCGAAGCCTAGATATTCTTCTGCGGCCAGGCCTCCTCCTGCTTGCCACCTTCCCTTGCATTAATTGAAGGTGCTCATATTTCTTGATGTTACGCATCACATGGCCGAAATATTCTCATTTTCTCTTCTTTATAGTATTAAGCACTTCTAGAATAGTTTGTTCGCTTTTAATTTAATTAAATATTAAATTAAAAGCGAAAGAGGATGAAAATATTTTATTTAAACACTGTCAAGTAATAAACATGTATGATAAGGTTAATTACCAACTATTAAAAGAGCAATTTTTTAACTTAGATATTCAAAAGACACTTAAATATGAAAGATTTACTCGGAGAGCAGCACAAAGTTTACTAGTGACCATACCTGCCAAAAATAAATATGGAATGCGCACCACTGCCTACATGGTTCCTCGTTTAATAAATAATTTAGATTACAAATTTAAGAATGGATTAACTCCAAAAAACATTAGTAAAAAACTTAAAGACATTTTTATAAAAAATTGTAATAACAGATGACAGATTATGTGCACTTACTGTAAACTCTAGTGGTTTGTTAGTGCAGATATATTTTTGTACCTATATGTATGCTTTGTAACATTAAATAAATTAAAAAAAAAAAAAAAAAAAAGATCTTTCCCCATTCTCTGGAGCGCGGTGCTGTTTCGACCGCGGTCTGGCCAAGAAACTTTGAGCATACGGCGGTACACCACATCTCAAACGCTTCTAACTTTTTGGACATGGATTCTGTCAGCGTCCATGCTTCCGTCGTTGACTTGATAATAATTTAAATACCACAAAAACTTAATTCAAACTGACGATCAATAACGCGGATAGATAGACTAGATAACATCATTGCATATTCGAATACTCCTGAGAAACGCTCTAGAATTGTCAGGTTGGTATCAGACTGTTTTAGGTGCGCTGCAGTCAAGCAGAGCTCTACAATTATTGTTATTGAATAAAACGGAACATTATTATTATTGTGGGATATTTGATCGTTATAATCCAAATCAATACTACTCTAAACTTGTAATAAATATCCAATATCCATCTATGAATCTAATTGGAACAAAGTCCCTGAACGGATCTAGTTGGATAATGAATATACTTTTATCCGTCTATGAAGCCTTGTAACATTTACACATTAATATGCCTTCTAATATTATCTGAAATTAGTACAAGAAATTAGAAACACAAGTCGGTATTAACAATGTTTTGCCTCGTGATAATGTCACATTTTTTCAAAAATGTAAAAAAACTAACAATTTTGTTACTTTCACCCTCCGTAACTCTGAAACCGTTCACTTAAGCAAGATTATGCTTATTATCATTTTTGTTAGCAATTTAACGTAGATTACTTTTGTCCTGGACACTTTTGCGCTAAATTGCATAGTTTTTGAAATATTTAAGAAAAACTGAAAATAGAACTTTCCTCCTCCCCCTCAAACCCGACACCGTCGGGTTAACTTTTTACCAAACAACGTGTGCACTGTATTAGAATAATCTGGCATTGAAATAATACTTTCACTTTGAGTGTCCGGGTTTAAGTCTAATTGCACCGTACTAAAATAATGAAGCGGATAACAAATAAACTTAGTTACAATTATTTCATTTTGAAGTAATGTATTACTGTGTTACAGTTTGAAGGGCACTGTACTCGTACGTGTACACCGACGTGATTACTGGGTGAAATGAGACCTAAGAACTGATATCTCAGGATGATGAGCACAGTGCAGTGTGTCGTATGATATTGCAGTGCAAAATTATGAGATGCACGCTATGATAATAACATCAAGATGAGCCCATCCGAACATTTTACGTAAACCTTTCATACAAGAAAATGTAGAGCCATGTGTCGAAACTCCTGTGAAATACTGCGTAGGCTTATAGCTTTCTACCGACGCCGGAGGGGGTCACAAAAGACATTTATGCTCCCATAAACTGGCGACATTTTTTCGCGAAGTCCGCCCCGTCTAGAGTATAAGTCAATGGATGCACGCCATCTTACAAGGGCAATGAGCAAGTGAACCTCTTGCCCATCTCCTCAATCTTTGTTGTAAAAAGTTCAACAAGGTGAGGAAAGTAGGATTCGATATCCGATCCCATTCATCGTAAATTTAATTATTCTAATGGATTCATTAAGGAATCTGAAATACCTAAGCTCAAATGGATGCTTCAATCTCGGGGTCCTTAGTCACTGCTGCAAGAATAAATATTTAATACAATTTGTAAACGACGGTTTTAAGTATCACAGTAAAATATTTCTTATCGCGGAAATTGGAGACATCGTGGCGTGATTAATTTTATCGTTGTATTCTGTGAAACTGTTTCGCGATAAAACAAAATAGACAAGACGTTTGATATCTACGGTTTAGTATCAAAAATTGTTTAGCATAGGCACACAATATTATATTTTATTTATAATGAAAAAACAAAATTGCTTTAGTTGATAGCTATAAAGAATCAAATAATTCAAAACACGTATTCACGCATAGCACGGCTACAGAGTGATATTTTTATTGAACAAAAAAAAATCATTTCTAACTCTTGAAGGGACTATTCGAAATAAATTATATCTTATTTATAAAATTAATTAATTAAATAAATAAATATTATACGATAAAACGAAATAAATATTTGCATGTATGTAGTATATTATGTATATTGTACACACTGTGGCAATTTGGGTAAATAATAAGATGGAAATTTGAATTAGTCGATCAAATTATGTTGATTCGAGTTGTATTATTATTTGGCATTAATTATTTATGTAGGTTGGATCGAATAATAATGTGGTTCGCCCACATAATTTCTTTTTGAGGCCTGTTTACATGTTTATTAAGATGTATTTTAAGTATTAGCAAATTGAAGACATCGATTACTTAATACAAACGCATCTACAAAATCATTTACCTTTTTCGTAAAGTATAAGATTAGAACTTACATATGTTCTTGAGAGTTTTTAAGTTAATTGTATTAAATGAAGTTCTATCAAGTAGTTAATTTACGTTCATAAAAGATGATAAGCTTACGAAACATATTATAATTTATCCACTGACATGGTAATAAAACCTACGTTATTCCCGTAAATCTCGATTTATAAAAGACCAGACAAGCCAGAAGTTTTTCATGAAAAAAAAAGAGATATCGGAAAATAATCCGAATTAATAGCCACTACATTAATACTGGCAATCCATTTATAGCGTTGATTTACGATGTGAGAAGCGAAAATACAGATTATTAATATTTACGTCCATAAAAATGTTTTAGCGTGGATGCATTAACTGTCATTATCTGCAGTTTTTTTTCTTCAATTTTCAAAAGTCTTCTTCTTTAAAATACAATAGAACTATCTTATTAACTTAATTAGTTTCAAAAGCATAAAATTCGTTTTCCGACGAAAGTACGTTAACTTTTGATATAATTCGAACAAATACTTTTCTGCATATATTATTTATATCAAAGCAATTATTTATAGTAAAGCACAAACATTTCTGAATAGGTAAAGTACAAAATATAAACGGGAAAGAGATGCGAAACCATTTCAATCAGAGAGTCTTTAGCTTCCCAGCGTTTTAAAGACGTTTTGTGTCTCTAACTTTGAGGTGTCCCAGACCCGTTGTTTTAAGACGGAGAAAGATTTTTTGAAATTCTTCATTCTCATTTTTGAGGCGATTTAAAAAGAACGGAGTTTAAATGTCTGAAAATATTAAGCAAGCCTAGAATCTTAAATAACGTAGGTAAAACTCTTTGCCTTTTACTTAACTATATCAACTTAGGCGGATTATGTTTGCAGTTTTTTTTAAAAGGATTTGTGTGATTTTTTTTGCTGTAATCTACTAAATAACAAATATCTAATCACAAATGGAGAAGCTTACACCACAGATTTTAGCTTACCTACACCAAGTAGTTTTTCTTATTAGTTCACATACCTACTCTACAAAGCCTTTCAATAACTTTTACTTTGTAAGATATTCAAATACTGGTAACTATCGGGATTGCTATAGTATGAATAGCTTACATAGGAGACCAATAATTCAAATCTCTAGCTTTTGTTTCAAAACGAAATCTTATTTTTAACCGACTTCAAAAAAAGGAGGAGGTTCTCAATTCGTCGGCATCTTTTTTTTTTAATGTATGTTCACCGATTACTCGAAGACGTGTAAACCGATTTGAAAAATTCTTTTTTGTTTGAAAGGGTATACTTCCAAGATGGTCCCATTTTTTTTTTGTTAGGATCTGATGATGGGATCCTGGAGAAGTCGAGGGAACTTTTCAAATTTTATATGGACACTTGAAACAATTTGGGTATTATTTGAAAGAGTAATATTTTCCAAGTTGTCCTATAGTCATCAGGTCAGGATCTGATCATGGGATCTTGGTGAAATCGAGGGAACTCTTCAAATTTTGCTAATATACTTGAAGCGATTTGGGTATTTTTTTATAGTGACTAGTGCATTTGCTTGCAGATGCTGACTTAATGACTATAGTCATCAAGTCAGGTTCTGATGATAGGATCACGGAAAAATTGAGGGAACTCTTCAGATTTTATAAGCACACTTCAAGCGATTTGGGCATTTTTTTCAATGCCCTGTGCATTTGTTTTTTTCCACTAAAAAGTAAAAAATAAATTAATATTAATTAATAATAAAAGATTAATACGAAGGACAATGATTGTACGAATTGCCCGACTTCGAATTGGTGTACCTAAATTGAAAAATTATTTCACTCTTTGTAGTGGCATTTGAAGTCGGTTTTTTTGAAAAGAATTTTCCATTTAATGTATAGTACAATATATGGTACAATATGCAGGAACACTACCCATATGAAACACTACACACAATTTTCCAACACTTTCTTCGTTTCGTCCCGACACTAGGACATCCTCAGGAGATGTTGACTTCACAAAGTGAAATCGTAGAGTCTCTACGATTAAATTCTCTCTAATTTCAAAGACATATATAATTATGTGTATTCTTATCCCGTTTATTAATGTTGCTATGTATATTCGTCTATTTGGTATTAGCTTAGTGCTTAGCTCAGACTTTATTGAATAGGATCCCGGTGGAGGCTTCACGGTAACTTTTGACAGTTGAAAGTGATAAGCCTTGTAAACAGTACAAGCGAAACGGAATCGAGCCAACTTATAGTAGCCCACTAGTGTTTTAAGCATCCAGCACAACCATGTATGAAACTCTTTTCAAAAATGTTATGTAAGCAAAAAGCCTCCGTCGTCGTAGTTATTTTTGGGTTCCGTTACTGAAAAAAAAATGGAACCCTTATAAGATCACTTTGACGCCCGTCTGTCTGTCTGTTACGCCCTGTTATTTCAGTACTATCAAAGATATCGTCATGAATCTAACTTACCTCAAAAAAGAAAGTTAAGTTTGCGTAAAATTTTGTTATTCCATATATCAGCTTAATCCGTCCAGCGAGGCTAGAAAAAGTAAGAGTTTATTTAGCGTTCACGACAGTAGATAAAAATGTATGGACAAACCACGTCACTGTACATACGAGTAAACCACATGACCGAATAGAAGAAATCACGCTGTTGAAAATCGAGTAGGTACGACAATTTGAACGCTCCCTGGCGTTCTCGCAGACTTGTAGATAACTTTAGCGTACAGCGAGTGACGAGCGACAGCAGCCGTAGCAGCAGTGAACAACGCTAAGCAGGGAGCTAGACTACATTCTGCTTTCATATGTTTTGTACTGTTGGTCACGTGGTTTTTCTACTGTCGTCAACGCTTAGCGACAAGTAACTTTGTCTAGGCCCGCAGAAGTTTCAGCTTCACGTAGATAGATCAGACAGTCGGTCAGTTACAGCTTTTTCTTTGTACTTTTATAGCTAAATAGGGATCGGGAAAGGGGTATCGTGCCCGATCTGAACTACTCACTAAAAACGGATTCCGATACCTACTTCATATTACATAATATTGTCTGCATTTATAATTGTTACTTGGTCTGAGCGACAGAGTGACGGAACAATAAACCAAGTGACTGTATCGCAGTTCCGGTTGTCATTCCCCTGGAGAAGGCTTATAGACTCTTCTCGACTCAGCTGTCAAAACTTGCCTTGAAGCCTCCATCGGGACTTCATTGATTGTAGTTCCTTAGTAAATCTAACTAAAGGATATCGTGAAAAGATATAGCTTTAATATTTATGCAAGGTTTTGACGACCTCCCTCGCGCAGGAGGCACGCGCTCGGATTCAAGTCGCGGGTTCAATTCCCGCCACGGGCCACTTTGGAATTTTATAATTTCTAAATTGTCTCAGGTCTGGTCTGGTGGGAGGCTTTGACCGTGGGTACAGGGTAGTTACCACCCTACCAGCAAAGACGTGCCACCAAGCGACCAAGTTGGGGTGACTTTACTTACCCCTTCCAAGTTAGTACGTTAACATCTTATCTTCGGCTGCATAATCACTTAAAATCAGGTGAGATCGCAGTCAAGTACTAACTTGTATATGTAGTGTAAAAAAAAGGTGTGAGTTCATTCGTATAGTGTGCCCGCAGCTAACCTGTTAACTTAATCCTAGAAACACATTAACGTGATACGAAGTCCCAATTAGTTTATTTTATTTTCAATACAAAAAATATTATTTCAATTCGAAAAATAAAATTAAGTAACCCTTACTGTGATATCGACAAACCTCATATCATTTTTATCGTTCCCGGTTCATTGATTTTTAACCAGCTGTTTTAGGGATGTCACTTATTTATGGTACATTTTTGAACTCCCTATAGTTCCCTCAGGATATGAACCTTTTGTGATATTTTTTCATGCATCTATGCATCGTTCCCTACTTTAGGCTTTCGGCTAATTAGGGCAATTAATCTACACGTTGCAAATGTATTAGCCGCAATAAAAACAATATTTTTAATGAAATTCCTACCTCTTCTTCTATCATTTATCCAGATAGAACTACATAATAATGTGCGCAGATTCACCAAGTATTTCCACGATTATTAATAAAAACAAAACGCAGGCGATCGATAGCAATTTCAAAATGGCGTAGTGTTTCGTAATGAATGATCCAATATAACTCTTAATCGTAGTACGCCGACCAACAATGCTCTATTGTCTCATCTCTTGATAATATACAGTCGGCTTCAAGTAACTGTTCGATAAAAGGAGGTGCGTTCACATAATAAAGTAGCAAAGTATCATAACTTTATATTAAAATGTTATTCGTGAGTATGATGCTACTCTTGCGTTTCAAAGGCGTGTCTCAGCTTTGGTGAAAAAGAACATATTTCTTAATAGTTTATCGTAGATCTCAAGCTGAAAAGAAACCAGAATTTGACATTACAGAATATTAAAAAATACAAAAAGACTCAATAATATTATTAAACTAGGAAAAACTGTCAGTATTTTTAGGAAATTTTATAAGCATTCGTGCCAGAGTAAATTTTTGAATAATTGTGAACAAAACCAAAGTGAAGTTATTATGCTTATTGTTTAACCAAATCATAAGAAAATTAATGAAAATATTTTCCCTACTTAGTAAACTGATCAGCGAAAATTCCTAAATTGGAAAAATAGAAAAAAATGAAAATGAAATTTTTTATGATTCACATAGACCTAAATAAATAATAGGTTCTTATGAAAAGTCAAAACTCTACTGCCAGGTTCGGAAAGCAGGTTTGTACAGACTAAAATAACGGTTATAGAAAAGCAATAATGTAAATACCAATAAAAAAAGAGTGCTTAGAGTAAAAAGAGTACTAACCAATAAAAAATTATATTGAATCTCCTAATTAATGTTTGGCACAAAAATCTGTTTTAATATTCTCACCGTTATGTAGTAAATGGGTTGTAATTATGTTCGCTAAGGGAGTTGAATGAATGACAGCGGAACATAGGAAAATAAATCCACAGAGGCTTTAATGTTTTGATTAAAAATTATAGAATATAAATTATAGTTTCATTAAAAGCTAGATTCTGTTATATGAGTTGAAATTGCCTTACCTGTAATATTTCAAATGTCCAAAAAAGTTTCCGAGAATTAAGAAATTCCTCCTCTTATGAAGTCGGTTAAAAAAAGATATTGATCTCATTGATTTCCAGTCTTCTATTTTTATTGTATTTATTAGTATTTTTTTAAATAAGGAAAAATGTTACCTCCGAGTAATTAAAAAGATTATTCTTAATAATAAGTATATTTTTCCTCCCGTGTGTGTCCCATTCGTTTTCCTTGCACTTTATGAAAACCTCTACTTCGTTATAAAGTTTATCTGCTTTAAACTTAAAATGTTACCTACCTATGCCACCGCTACTCTGTGTAAAGAGTGAACTAAGAGTCATATTGTGTAGAGGGACAGACTTGGCCCAACAAATAGTCATTGTTTAAAGCGCTCCGTGGTTTCGCTTTCCGCTAATGGCTGTATTATTTGTTTGAAGTGCGTCCTGTTGGATCACAGGCGCTTTGAAGGGTTGAATTAATTTCTATGGGACACTTAGGTATTAATAATTAAGTATCAGAGAACTTTTCATTATTGAATCTGAGTAGTTTCTTTTAAGTGGCAAGGCGTTTACGAACCGAACGAATTTAGTGTTAAGTACTTTTAAATAGTTATTAGCATTATAGATATATAATGTAATATGACTCGTGAAATAGACTATAGGTATTTTGATTTGATTTGATTTGAATCATAATAAAATTTATCAAACAACTTGTACTAACCCATCAGGCCTTACAGAAGTTTTCATTCACATATCATATTTTTAAGGAAAATTAACTGAGTACGAACGAATTAAAAACATTCAATGATT
This sequence comes from Coenonympha glycerion, assembly GCA_963855885.1. Classification (NCBI taxonomy): domain Eukaryota; kingdom Metazoa; phylum Arthropoda; class Insecta; order Lepidoptera; family Nymphalidae; genus Coenonympha; species Coenonympha glycerion. Next base: position 11,697,373 of record OY979631.1, read on the forward strand.
ACAACAACAAAGATATTCTTTTTAGATAACGTAGAGTTTAGTTTTGAAACTCGTCTGGTAAACCACTCGCCACTTTGCCATTCTTAGAACACATAAGAGAGCACTTAGGTATTAAGATTTCAACTAAGTTATCTCTAAGTTTGCGTGTCCTAGAATGTTACCTCTCAGTGGCAGTTATCAAGTTTGCAAACTTGTGGTTGCATGCTTTGTAATTTAATAGAAACTTTTAGCCAGGAAGTTTTTACTTGTAGAGAACTTTGCATGTAGACAGATTTATAGAACTTATTAAAAACAACATCTATTTATTAATTAGATATTTCTAGTTTAACGCCGAATGGACACCGTCTAGTCAAATTCCCCATAAAATGTGGTTAAGAATCGTCTAGGAACTAAAATCCCTCAATTATAAACGGTTTCCATGGGTATTCTAAAACGTGTCCCCATGGAATCCGCTTCCGTGCCATTCCATGGAATGAAAGTCAAAAATGAATAAGAATTAACGCTAGAATGATTACGTGACCGTGATTTGATAACATCAGCTACAGCTGCAGATATTTTTGAGAATGAGAAGAATTACAGATAGGTACGGCGTTAAGTCACCTCAAAACCCGACGGCCAAAATCAAGATTTTCGTATATTTTCTTTGTGATGTAATTTTCATTATACAAAAAAAAACATTTTCATTCGCCTACGAACCCTTTGCGAGATACCGTCTGAAAAGAAACTATTCCAAAAATACACCAGAAATACTCGTATCAAAAATACGAGTATACAGGATATAGTGACATCTTCGAGTAAGTACATCGTTTGCCTTATTATTTTCACTACAACAAAGAGAAGACGTCATAGTCTGATCTGTGATTTTCACAATAATGTCATCACAGCAAAAAAATCCCTTCAGAAGTGGGATAGTTACCTCTATCTCTCTCTTTTGCTCACCCGTCCTGACTTCCTCACTTCCTCACCTGCGCACGTGACTGCCTACACAAATGGGTTGATCAACGCTCCCTTTCAACACGTTTGCTTCAAATTGTTTCCTTTTCCCTTGAAACTTATTTACTTTTGTTTACGATGGCTATATTTTTACGGAAAGTATGTCACGCATATTTCACCCTATTTAATTTTAAGGATTTTAAAATGTTCATGATAAGCATTACTTTTCTAGCTATGCCATGGAAATGGGTAAAGAATAACAGTACATTTCCGAAATAGGTACATTATCTGGCGGAGGGCTTCGAAGTTTTAGTTACTAACCGATGCGATGCAGTGTAGCGATCTTGTGCCAAATTTTATTAAAATAAGAATTAGAATAAAGAACAGTCAGTTAATAATAAAATTGATTAATACAAACCAATTAAAAGGAGAATGGCGAAAATTGGCCCAACTCTAACAAAAATAACCCAGAGACCGTTCAGATTCTGGAATGATTTATTTTGGATTGCTATTTTTCATAGACTTTTTTTGTGTAAATACCATATTTTTGGAAGTAGGGAATCAAAAATAAAATACAATTAAAAAACCGGTTGAATGGCAATATTTTTTTTATATGGCAACAAAAAGTCAACTTATCACCGACCCACTACTAGACGCGGGTCTTTCAGAATGAGAATGGATTTTTCTGGCTTTTTCAGATAATCTGCAGTAAAATTATTCACTTGGAAACAAAGAAATATATCTAAACCTAACCTCACTTTTAACAATAATGTGAATATCTTCTTTCTCCCTACTTTATTTGATTGACTTTGTGTGACAGTTTTGTAAGTCAGGTTGAGTACTACAAGTATCAGAAGTTTCATAACTGAACGTGGACTGGAGTGGATTTTAGTCTGGGCCAGGACATGTATGGAAGTTCGCCGGTCTCCTTTATAAAAATTCAATAAAATGCGACATATTTTAAGAATTTCAGTAAAATAATAACGTGAAAATTTTAAGATTCATTAAAGAGGTTGACGATAAAATTTAACAAACTTTTACCCAAATTGGAAACCCAACTCGCTTTGCAAGTTACCGCACGCCCGCGAAACTTTAGATACCTACAGGCAGACACAGAGAGATCTAGAATTCAATTCGAAGAAAACGCTTATAAACAATTTAAATCTGCTCAACTCTGTTTCTTATTTTCTCGCTTGTGGGAGAGCTTTAATAGACTTAAAAGTAGGTAAGTACACAAAAAACTTTTACGATAATAATAACTAAAAAGAGGCGTATGTAATATGTATAGCTTACCAAGATAGCTTAACAAGTTTCAAAAATGATTTGTAGACTTTTGACTGTTACTTTATTGGGCGGTTCCGCCCACGTCGGTTAGATAATATTCTGCGTGACAGCGATCCTTTCGGAACCATGTTTTTTTCCGCGATAAAAAGTGGTCTTACGATTTTTGGTAGACAGAGATAGCTCAGAGGTTTAGATTTCTACCTAATCGTGGAAAAAACATACATGGTAAAAAGGTGTTTTGGCCGCACTCTATCAAAATCGCTTGTATTTCATCGATTCGTATGGAGTTTGACAGAGAGGGGCGCGTCATCGTGGATTAAATATCTATAGTTTAGATACAACAATAGATAAGTTACAAAAAATACTATACATATCTAATATACCCAGCATAGGATAAGAATGCTGCTTTTAAATCTAAATTCAATCCACATCGAATCCGCTATTTTCAAAAGAGAACCTCTCACTCGATTTGTTGCTTTGGGAAGTCTAGGCGGAAGGGAATATTCGACGATATTGCTTATAGAATTTTTAAGCTTTATTTTCGATATCACATCAGCTTTATGGTATACAATATTGTCAATAGATACCTACTCAAAATACGAGTACTTTCTTCATTGATCTGAGGTTACTTAACACAAAATATGACTAAACTAAAGAGAAAAATAACTAATACATTTTGAAAAGGATGACCCACGCGGTATTAGAACAAAACGTACCTTTGAAAAGTTTGCAGTTAGAATGTGCGATATTGTACTAAGGAATGATAATAAAGAATATTAATTTAGTTGTTTACTGGGTATCATGAACTTACTTAGTAACACTTAAGAGAAGATACTTCTATTAATCAAACTTTTTTGAAAGGTTAAAAAGGTTCCCTTAGAAACTTCGAGGTTGCTTTTAGAAATTAAATTTTTTATCAACGAGAAGTCAAGCCAAACTCTCTGATTTTTTACTAGATGGAGCCATTTTATATTTACTATGGCCATCACTTCTATCAAACAAAGAAAGAATACGAGAGAGAACTCCAACTAGAGTCCCTACGATTAGAACACAAAGAAAGAATGCGAGAGAGAACTCCAACTAGAGTCCCTCCAACGATTAGAAATTCACGTGAATGACGTGACGGTTTTTTGTACTTACTGAAGAGTGATGAGATGAGCTAGACCTGATGTTAAGTGATACGCATGCCCGAAACAGATACAGTGCGTCCCATAATTTTGCATTGCAATATCAAACGACATACTAAACTCCGCTCATAATCCTGAAAAAGCTGTTATTAGGTCTCATTACCAGGTTAGGTTACCAGATAGTTGTGATGTGAAGGTAGAGAGAGACAAGCAAAAAATGCTACTACGGCTTTTGTATGCGAACGTTAGAAGGCACCCCTACCTATGCGAACCCGTCGTTTTTAGCAACAAACTAGACTTTCCTTCGAAACATTGGACTAATGCAAGTCATATCGTATCTCGTTCTTTTCAGAATCAATTTAGTTTCACTACATAACGCGAGCTTCACGTTTTGAATTTTCAGTTCCTGATACTTTGGATGTAGGGGTTATTTTGGAACTGGCGTCTCGTAGCTCGTACCTGATAGTAGTACGTGACTCTTCACACAAATGAGTTGATCAGCGTTTCATTTCAACGCGCTCGCTTCGAACGTCTTTCTTATTTCGTTTCATTTTAGCTCGTGTCTGTTTTGTTTACGATCACAATTTTTAATCAGAGCGAGGGCGTGTTCCAATTTTTTCGACCAAATCACGTTTTCGTGTAATTTACGAATCATTTTTTGCTGGCTTAGATGTAAATCCTGGATTTTACTTTGCTTGGTACTATATTAATATTTTGTTTACAGTTAATACCGTGATATTAATAATGAATTTATTAGATTCAACGTTGAGCTCAAGTAATAATCCCGATGGAAATGTAAATTTCTCGTTCCAATTCCCGCTCCTTATTTTGATCTTTATACCTATTTTCAAGTAATTTTGCTAAAGCACTAAGCAGTCTTGTGTACGCACTTATAGGTGTCGCTATATTAATATTATTATAGGTTATTCGGTTTTTTTAAATATACCACTGAAAGTATGCACTTTTCCGGGATAAAAAGTAGCCTTTTTCAAGCTCCAGTTTACCTTTGTGCCAAATTTCATCAAAATTAGTTCAGTGGTTTAGTCGTGAAAGCTTAACAAACGAACTTACATTCACTGCATTATATATTAATAGTAGGGATAGCATCGTATTGGCCTTGATTGTACGTTATTATGCCATTTGTCAATTTGACATAGCAATAATTGAGTTACGTGGTCGATAAATAACAGACGGTTTTCGAACACTAATACTGATCGACGGGAATGGTCGAGCCATTGCTCGACCATTGCTGCCTCATCTGTAATTGGCAGCAGGCTACACAGATAAACATGTGTTCGGTTTAGTTACAACGATCAACCAGTACTTCTTGAATTGAGGAAGGTATACAACCATACGACCATACGAGAAGTTTAAAGGTACACATAAAAACAACTACATGCTCATAAAAACAACTATTAGAGCATGCTCAAAATTATTTACTTGTCATAAATACGCTCATTTCTAGCAGGCACTTCATACACATTATATAGTTACTCGAAATTAGCATTATTTTTCTGCTACTACTTTTGTAGCAAGGTATGGATAACCTTAACGATTAGAAGTACTAACTAGCAACTAACGACTGTGAATCAGTTTTTAAGTCAGTGCAAACTTACACAAGAAACTTTTGGGAGCAGCAGCTACAGTTACAAACCCAGCAATCTAAATCCAATCCTTCGAGTCCGCGCTAAAACACGTTCGAGTGCTGCAAAATTGTTTTTCTTTACTCTCTCTCCTCGCTAGTTCTAAAACTCTTTTATATTGGTTTTGTTTTTGAAATACTGAATCTTAAACGGATATTTCGTTGCAACATTTTTATTAAAACACCTCTTTATTCACTCGCAAACACTCTACATACCGTCACTAGCTTACAAGATTTTTTTTTATTTCATCCTTTCGGCACTTTTTTATTTATTTTTTGTACCTACTACGAGTATATTTATAGGTTTATTTTATACCGCAAACTTTAATTAAATTTTTGTTTATATTCGGTAGGTTGGTACCTATTATCCTAAGAGTAAGTTATCAAAATTGTCAAATGGAGAGACGTTGACTCTGGGATTAAAAATGTAAATATTTATCTCCCGTTTCGTGCAAGTGGACCTAAGTGAGAAATCATTTATATGGCAAAACGTTTGCTGGGTCAGCTAGTATGTTCATAACAATGTTAAATCTTACATAATATTATTATGTTTCATAAACTCTACGACCTAATGCGCGGAATGCGTCGATTTATTTGTTAGTTTATTTGTAATGCCTCCATTTTCTAGATTATAGCGCCCTCTGCAAACATAATATTCTTCAGTTGTCAACAATGCATTCACCAAGCTCGAGCCTCGACGCTGCGAATGTAATTAAAGCGCACTTGTTTACCAATATAGTTGTCCCTTTTACTCGCTTTACAATCACAGCTCTATGGAGAGGGAAGGCAAATGTGAAATATCTGTATCTTCTTGAATTGCTTAACCCTTTGAGTCATGGAATTTCAACTGTCACTTTTTGCGCTGTTCCTATTTCGCAGCTCGCCACTTCGCGCCGAAGTACATTTGTGCCATTTTTCAGAGAAATGCCTATAAAAAAATATCTAGACCACCTATCATGATTCTGTAAACGGTAATAGCTTTCTGAATAATTTGTCTTTATGAAAGTTGGATAAACAGAAGCTATAGACGTAAACTAGTAGGGCGCGTGGGAGCGCGGGCCACATGTGGCCCGCGGGCTGTCTTCTCACCTATTTAAGAATCGCCGTCATCTCCATCGCCAATTGGAATCCGATTGGCAATGGGCTAAAAGAATTACCTCGGAGCACGGTCATGGATTTAAAGATAGTTAAGGGCTGTTTGAATAAAAAATACACTGAACCTCACCCGAGATAGTTAAGGGCTGTTTGAATAAAAAATACACTGAACCTCACCGGGTGAGGTTCAGTGTATTTTTTATTCAAACAGCCCTTAACTATCTTTAAATCCATGACCGTGCTCCTCAATCATCATCCAAATCGTAGACCTTATCTCATATCTTCTCATACTTTTCATAGTTTTTCATAGGCCTTGTTTATTGTAGCATTCACATTTCCATGGAAAAATAAATTCAACCACTTTGATTTTTTTCATTCATCCCGTAGACCTTGAGATTCTAATTACGTCTTGCAAAACCGCGTCTGGGTCGTCCACGCGGACCCCTAAGGGTCCCGGGGTAATTGTTCGGGGCGATGGCCCCTTCCAATAGTAGCAACGCCGCCTGCAACTACAGGCGGGGCGCTGGGTGGGACCATTGCTGGTCCTTGGTGTCAGTCCGGTGACTCCGCTGCGCTGCGATGCGAGCCCGCGTGAAGTCGCGAGCGATCTGCGAGCGCGGCGGAGTGAAGGTAGGTCCTGGTTGTAGCTTGCAACCCGCCGCTCAGCGAGGTCGTGCCCGCCAGTGATCCCGGTGGGCGCCCGTCAGCCAGCGGCGAGGAAGCGTTGTGGTCTCAATCCGACGTCAGGTCACGTGGCAGACCCCTGATATCCGGCGGCCGCCGATGGTATGGCGCGATGCCCCGCAGATGCTGGGACCGCGCTCCGTCGGCGCGCGCGAACATCGAGGTGCTCAGGCGGCGAACGTGGTCGTCGAGGCTCTCCATGCGCAGGTCCCTGGAGATGACCTGGTTCCGTACGAAGCGTGGCGCTCCGGTGATGGTGCGGAGCGCGAGCGACTGCTGCGCCCGCAGCGACTTGCGGCCCGGCTCGCTGACCAGCGCGAACCAGGCTGGGGCCGCGTATGTGAGTCGCGTGCGGACGTATGCCTTATACAGGCACAGCTTCGCACGGAGAGGCAGGTGGGACGCCAGCACGGGGCGCAGGAGGCCTCGCACGGCGCGCGACTGCGCGACCACGTTCTTCACGTGGGGCCGCATCGAGAGCTTCTTGTCGATGGTCACGCCGAGGTATTTAGCCGTCGGGGTCCATTCGACAAGTTCTCCCAGAAGCGACACCCGGGGCGGCAGGGTGACAGCCCGCCCGATGGAGATCGCCTGAGTCTTCGCCACGTTGACCTTCAGTCTCCAGTCCTTCAGCCATGTGGGAAGTGCATCCAGTGCACGCTGCATCTTGATGGCTGCGTGTGGGGCGTTCAGCGAGGTGGTGATGAGTGCAGCGTCGTCGGCGTATAGCGCCAGCATGGCGTCGCCGACCACTGGGATGTCGTCCGTGTATCTGCTGTAGCAGACGGGCGACAGGCAGCTTCCCTGGGGCACGCCGGCACGGATGGGTCGTTCCGTGGACAGCACGTTTTCAACCGCCACTTGAAAACGTCTGTCTTGCAGAAAGGTGGCCACAGTCTTGACTACTCGACGAGGAGTAGTAGACGTGGACAGCTTGTACACGAGGCCGGCATGCCAGACGCGATCAAACGCCTTCTCCATGTCCAGGAATACTGCAACAGAGTGCTCCCGCTTATTATAAGCGGCAGCGAGGTGGTGCAGTACTCGCGAGACTTGGAGCGTGGTGGAGTGTTCGGCACGGAAGCCGAACTGCTCGTCGCGTGGCTGAAGGTGGGGCGTGATGTGCAGCAGCAGCAACTTCTCGAAGACTTTCGATATCGTCGACAGCAGCGTGATGGGACGGTAGCTCCCAGGCAGCAGGATGTTCTTCCCCTGTTTCGGTATCATAATGACTCGGCCGAGCTTCCACGAACACGGGAAGTGCCCGGTGCGGAGGACGCCGTTGAACAGCCGCGCCATCGCCGCGATGGATCGCTGTGGTAGATGGCGCAGAGCTTCATTGGTGATGCGGTCGGGACCGGGCGCTTTCCGTAGTTTAGTCCGCCGAATCATCCGGTGGACCTGCCCAGGGGAGAACACGACGGGATCTTCCGTCGGCGCTATCGGCGTCTCGAAGTAAGTCTCCAAGTGTCGCTCGATGGTGTCAACGTGCTGCACATCAGTGGTCGGATTCGGTGTAAACTGCGTCTCCAGGAAGTCGGCGAAAATCTCCGCTCGGTCTTCGGCACGGTAACGTGGGGTTCCGTCACCGGCCAGGAGAGGCCTAATCGGAGTGGGCTTCCCGGAGAGGTGGCGGCAGAGGCGGTGGAGGCCGGACCAGTCGTCGCCGGCTCGCTCCATGGTGCGATGCCAAGACTCAACAGCTACTGTTTCCAGCGCTTCTGAGATCTTGGCGGCCAGAGCGTTGAGCCGCGTCTTCATGATCGGGCACCGCCGGACTTGCCATTGCCGTCGCAGTTTCCTCTTCTCCTCAATCATCGCCTGGATAAAGGCCGGGAGGTGTGGAGGCCTGCGAGTGGTAGCAGCGTCGAGCTTGGACTCTCGAAGCGCGGTGGACAGAGTCGTGCTGAGGTCCGTCGCGAGGCGGTCGACGTCTGCGGGGGTCTCCACTCGGAAGGACGGCGTGTGCTCCGCCATGTAGTCGGCGAAGGCTCGCCAGTCCTGGCGATGTTTCGGAGAAGGTATCTTCGTCATCATCGGCACGCTCTTCAGCGTCAAGAGGACAGGTTGGTGGTCGGAGATGAGGTGGTCATCCAGGACGTCGATCGACGGCGACGCGGCGAGGCCGCGTGTAACGGCGATGTCGATGACGTCCGGTGTGAGGGCTGCACAGTACGGGTAGTGCGTCGGGACCTCTGGCCCTAGCACCTCGTAGCCGTGGCGGTCTGCATCGTCCAGGAGGCGTCTGCCATCCGGGGACACGATGTTGGAGTTCCACGCCGTGTGCTTCGCGTTGAAGTCCCCGGCGATAATCGTGGGCAGTGGCGAGTCCAGCAAGGTGCGGACGTCAGCCACTGCGAGTCGATGCGTCGGGGGCTTGTAGAAAGCGAACACACGGGTGGGCTGGCGGTCGACGCAGACCTCGACGCCGAGGGCGTACGACGTCTGCAGTTGTGGTACTGGCAGCAGCTGATGGATGACATTCCGACGGACCAAAACTGCTAATCCCCGATAAGCAGTCCCGATCGGCGAGGTGTGGTCCTCCCGGTAGACATAGTATCCGGAAACCTTCAACTTGTCTACTGGTCTGAGGTGAGTCTCGTTGATCAGGCCGATGTCCACTTGACGCTGAGAGAGCAGGTGCTTTAGGAGACGGGCTTTCTGCGAAGAAAGCCCGTCGGCGTTCCAGAATGCGATGCGGAGCTCAACCATGCAGGAGCTCCGTGATGCACGCCACGAGCAGCGGGATCGGGTCGCGCTGCTCCTGGATCGCCATCAGCACCTGGTGCAGGGTGCCGATGATGCGGGTCGTCCTGGCGTCCAAGGTGCCGCGCGCCGGCTGAGGTGCCGGCTGCGGCAGAGCCACGCGCTTCGCCTTCGTCCCCCGGGGCTCGGGGGCAGCGACCACGGTGGTCTTGGACTGTGTCTGTTGTGGGGGCGCTGGAGGTGCCACCGTCGGGCGTCTCAGAATGGGCCGCGGCACTGGAGGCTGCGGCTGCGGCGTCGGGCGCGGCGCCGCCGTTGTTGACGGCGCGGCTTTGGGCGGCGCGACCGAGGATGGCGCGGTCGTGGGCGGCGCGTCTTGGCGCGAGCCCGCGCGCTTGCCTCGGCGGTGTCGGCGGCGCTTGCGGCCTGGCTGCTGCTGTGGCTGGTTGGCGGCAGCCATGAGCGCGCCAGGCGCGTCAGCCTCGGATGTCGCGGCGCGCGCCGCTGTTGCGGTGCGCGCGACGGTGCCCGCACGGCGATTGCGCGACTCCCTGCGGAACACAGGGCAGGCCGCGTTATTCGCCGTGTGTGCGCCTTTACAGTTGGCGCACGTCGGCGGCTCCTCTCGTGGGCGCGTGCAGTCCCGCGCCGGGTGCCCCTCTCCGCAGCACACGCAGGCCACCGGCCGGTGGCAGTTGTGCGACGAGTGCCGGAACTGCTGGCACCGGTGGCACTGCGCGGGGCCTCTGCGGCCGCGCCACGCCTCGATGGTGATCCCGGGCATGCAGAGGAGCTCATGCACCTCGTAGATGCCCGGGACGACGTCCGGTGTCCGCTGCAGCTGCGCGAACATCAGGCATCCCGGTCTGCCCGGGCGTGCGGGAATCGTGCGCACGTGCTCCGGGACGTACCCGAGCTCGCGCAGCTCCTTTTCGACGTCAGCCGGCTCCGTGTTGGCCGGCAGGCCGCGGATCGCTACCTTGACGCTGCGCTCGGCGGGCAGCGAGTAGCTGAACCAGGAGAGTCCCGCGGCGCTTTCCAGCTGCGTTAAGTAGCGCTGGATGGCGCGGTACTCCTGGTCCGTCCTCGGTATAAAGCGGACACCCTTGCCAAAGGGGCGTCCGTTTGGTGCGTGGCCAAGAATTTTCTTGAGCTCCCGGAAGTGCGTCGGCCAGTCCGGTAGCACCTCCACAACGAGCGGAGGGTATCGGGCGGCCGGTCTCTTCGCGGGAGCAGCAGCGGTAGCGGATGTCGACGCGGCATGGGCGGTCGACACGGCGGCGGCGGGCGTCGTAGCGGCAGCGGAACCTGAGGCGGCGCTGGCCGGCGGAGTGCGCGGCCGCGATGGCCTCTGGGCCGCGCTCGCGGCGGCAGCCGCGTATGTCGGACTCGACGACGTCTCCATCGGCGAGCCCGGCGAGAGACGCGGCATGCTGGGAGGCGGCGTGGTGGTTGGCATTGCCTGTGGGACTCCAACTCGACCCTTAGGCGGGGAGGGGAAGCGTCCCACAGGTATTGCAGGTGTCGGCGGGCACGGTGCGGGGTAGCGCGGCGAGCGCGGTCGAGGTACTGGCGCGGCGGGCGCCGGCGCAGTCGGTACCGACGCGGCCAGCGGCGGCGCAGTGGGTCTCGAGGCGGCCGAGGCGGCGGGCGGCACGGAGGCCGCCGCCAGCTGCGGCGCAGATGAGATTGGAGTCGTCGGTGCTTGTCCGACGGCCTCCAGGGACGGCATCGATGGCGCACGTGATGGCGCCGGGGAGAGGACTGGGGGGCTCGCTACAAAGCGCTCCTCCCCAGCTCCCTGGGATGGTCCCGGTCGTGGCGATGTGTTGGCGCGGTCGGCCGCGAGCGACCGGACCGCATCCAGCAGGCCGGAGTGTGCCGACGACTGCACGAAGACCTTACGTCGCAGCGGGCGCGGACGAGTCGCGCGGCGCTGCGTCTCCGCAGAGGTCTGTGCGGTTGGTCGTGGGCGTGGCATCGTCGTTGACGCGCACGGGCGCGGTTCGCGTTACGCGCACGGGCGCGGGATCGCGTACACACGCTCGGTGCGCGGCTTCGGACTCACGCTCGGGCGTGGCTTCGGTCGCGGAAGGCGTATGCGCGTGGCGGAGCTGCCTCTGGCGTGGCCCTAGCGGCGGCGTGGGCACGCCACGCCTCGCCGGGCCCGGGTACCGGTGATGCCGCTGGTGGCAAGTCGGTATCCGGACGTCGACGAAGGCGACGTGTTGTTCCCAACACCAGCCGTGGGAGCAGTGGTAGTTTCGGAGAAGCAGTCGCCGAACCGAAACTTACGGGCCCGAACGCCGGCGCAATACGTGTGCGCACGACGGCAGTCGGGCGCGTCTTGCAAAAAAATCACTCTCTTGTCTTTTATACTTTCCGAGATAGAACAACACGAAATTTGTATGGCGGCCATCTTGAATCCGCCATTTTGATTTTTTTATTCAGCTAACTGCCAATTGGATGACGTTTCGAGTTACATTTGGTCGAGCACCCCCCACCTATCTTCGATACCCTGGCTGTGCTCTTCACCCGTCTCCGAAATCCTCAATCATCAGCTCCCTCCATATTTTTCTCTAGTAACTCTCCGAAAAACCGCATCACAACCTTACTTAATTACCAACTGTTAGTCTTGTTGTGGCTCCTCCGAAGGGTGGTAGAAGCCACAAGCTGCTGAGCACTCGCGAAGTGAAGTGATAAATGAAACACCGAACAAAGTTTAACTCAGGTGTACGATTTTATTCAAACTTTGACACGTGTTACATCATTCGCGATTCGCCGAGTACTGACTGTAATTCCAACTCGCTGCTCGCAGGCAGGCAAAAGTGCTTATGTTGCACTAATCGCTACAATCTTCCCCTCTTACAAAAAAAAATTTTTTTGGGAAAGTTTCATCAAAAACGGTTAAGCCAATAATTATTCTTACACAGAAAACTCATAACGTTCGCAAGTCGATATGCGTTATACAAAGTAGGTACGTGCTACGTTTGCTATTTCTTTCGTTACAATCTACTTACAATTGAATCGCTTATAACGCATTTTAGGTAGGTTCTCTAAGTGACAATGGTAGGTATGCTACGTTCTTATTACACTTACGTTTCACATTACATTGCAAAATACGATTTGCGTGTTACTTAGGGTTTAATACAGTTCATCAAAAATATAGCGTTAATTATAATAGAAAATTTTGATAGAAAATTAATTACAATGTTACGAAATAAAATGTAAAGTAAAAATATAATGATGTAAAATGTAAACTTAATTAAAATAAATTTGTAAACATATATCTATCTTTTATTAATATTACCTTAGCTATATATAATTTTGGGTGTCACCGGTTGTGGTGCAGTTGTAGGTTTGTCGGTTGCCTCTAACTTGATGACTGGAATTGCCCCAGCTTGGGTCAATTTGCGCTCAAATTGCTTTCCGATCCATCCTTTAAAATTTCTCCGACAGTGAAGAACGAATATATAGAACATCACAATGCACAATAGTACGACTATTACGATCAATATAATTTCTAATTCTTTATAAGTGTTGTTCATAACAACCTCGTTCGTATTGGTTTGGCTCTGTTCCACAACCACTTTTTCCTTGTTTTGTTGATTTCCCATTATAGAGAGTAAAATTTTTAATTATTAATGTTATACAGTAAGTACAGTACACCTTTACGTGTCTAATGGTAATGACGAATAATCTTTTAACAGATTTTATCTTATAACTAAATCTAGTATAAAAATGTTAAAATTTTTACATAAAATCTTATAAGTAGGTTGAAGTATACGTGCCAATTTTGCTGATAAGTATTATTGTTAATTGAACCGTACAGGCATTTTGCTAATTCTGCCACTGCGAGTTACTTTATGCGTTGGTTGCATATCCAAAGGCTTAGGGTTGCTACTAACGGTATTTTTTTTAATTATTGGTGTCTCAGTTTTATCGACGACAGTTTCTTCCAAAATATAAGCAGGTTTTAATCTATCAATGGATACATACGTTTCTCTTTCGGGCAACTGAATTTTATACACTTTCTCCCGCCTACTTAAAACCTTATAAGGGCCAGTATAAGTAGGTTGGAGTGGTTTTCGCACCAAATCGCATCTAACAAAAACTTTATCACACGTTAGTAGGTCTTGATGTACAAATAATTTTCGCGAGTCCTTGTTTTTCCTAGTAACGGGTTTTAAATTCTTAATTATTGCTTTTAGTTTACAGACGTAATTATCGTCTCCTATCGTGTTATCGTCTACGCTGTTATCATAAAATTCTCCAGGTAACCTAATGCTAGTGCCGTAAACGAGTTCAGCAGTACTAACGTTTGTGTCAACCCTAACTGCGGCTCGTAGCCCCAATAGTGCAGTGGGTAATTCTTGTACCCATGAGTCTGATAATAAAAGACGTGTGGTCAGCGAATTTTTTAAGGATTTGTGGAAACGTTCCACGATGCCGTTCCCTTGAGGATGATAAGCCGTGGTACGGAATTGTTTGACTCCTAAGAGGTACATAAGATGCGTAAAAACTTTGCTTTGAAAATTTTTTGCTAAATCGCTGGTTAAACGTTTAGGACAACCGAAACGAACTACCCAGTGTTCATAAAAAACTTTAGCTACTGTTTCAGCTGTCATCTCTTTGATCGGAACGACTTCTGGCCAGCGCGTAAAACGATCTATCATAGTTACGCAATACCTGTAACCCTCGGGAGATGTTCTTATAGGCCCGATGCAGTCTATCACGTCTTCGTCTTCAACATTCCCCATACATTTCTATGGAAAAATAAATTCCGCCATTTTGAATTTTTTTTTCTATCCATTAAATAGACCCTCGGGTCCTGATCACTTCTTGTCAAGAAACCATTCTTCCATCTTTTATACTTTCCGAGATATCGGCGAAATTCGTATGGCGGCCATTTTGAATCCGCCATTTTGAATTTTTTTTCAGCTCATTGGCAGTTGGATGACATTTCAAATGACATTTGGTCGAACACCCCCTACCTATCTGCAATACCCTTGGATGTGCTCTTCACCCGTCTTCGATATCCTCAATCATCAGCTCTCTCCGTATTTTTCCTCCGAACGAATTTTGCCCTTTTATACGAAATGGTCATTGAAAAAAAATTTTTCATACAAAATTGTTCAGGAGAGGTGATCAATCAGTGAGTGAATCAGCACGAGCAGCTATATATATATTAATTAACTAGTAGGGCGCGTGGGTGCGCGGGCCACATGTGGCCCGCGTGCAGTCTTCCCGCCATAAAGGTATCGCCGTCATCTCCATCGCCCATTGGAATTCGATTGGCAGTGAGTTGAAAAAATTACCAAAGAGCACTGTCATGGTTTTAAAGATAGTTAAGGGCAGTTCGAAGAAAAAAATACGCTGAACCTCATCGGATGAGGTTCAGCGTATTTTTTGTTCGAACAGCCCTTAACTATCTTTAAAACCATGACAGTGCTCCTCAATCATCATCCAAATCCTAGATCATTGTCTCTTCTCATAGTATGTACATTTTCCATGGAAGATAAATTCCGCCACAGTGAATTATTTTCCATGCATCCCGTAGAACTTGAGATCAATCAATCAATCAATCAATCAATTTTATCCTGATCACCTCTTGGTAAGAAACCACTCTCTTATCTTTTATACTTTCCGAGATAGAACAACACGAAATTTGTATGGCGGCCATCTTGAATCCGCCATTTTGTTTTTTTTCAGCTCACTGCCAATTGCGTGAAGTTCCGAGTATTTTTTGTTTTAGCAGTCTCCACCTAACTATAATACCTTGCCCATGCTCTTGACTATCTTTAAAATCCTCAATCATCACCTCATTCCATATTTTTCTCTGGTAGTCTTCCAAAAAACCGCATCAAAGCACTTCATATTTTACAACTCGTGGTTTCTTCAATATTCCTCATACATTTTCTATGGAAAAATAAATTCCGCCATTTTGATTTTTTTTTCTATCCATCAAATAGACCTTCGGGTCCTGATCACTTCTTGTCAAGAAACCACTCTTCCATCTTTTATACTTCCCGAGTTAGACACCGATGAATTTTGTATGGCGGCCATCTTGAATCCGCCATTTTGAACTTTTTTTCAGCTAACTGCCAATTGGATGACATTTCAAATGACATTTGGTCGAGCACCCCCCACCTATCTTCAATACCCTTGGCTGTGCTCTTTACCCGTCTTCGAAATCCTCAATCATCAGCTCTCTCCGTATTTTTCCTCCGAATGAATTTTTCCCTTATATACGAAATGGTAATTGAAAAAAAAATTTTTCATACAAAATTGTTCAGGAGAGGTGATCAATCAGTGAGTCAGTCAGTCAATCAGTGAATCAGCACGAGTAGCTATATATATATTAACTAGTAGGGCGCGTGAGTGCGCGGGCCACATGTGGCCCGCGTGCGGTCTTCCCGCCTATAAAGGTACCGCCGTCATCTCCATCGACAATTGGAATCCGATTGGCAGTGGGCTTAAAAAATGACCAAGGAGCACTGTCATGGTTTTAAAGATAGTTAAAGGCTGTTCGAACAAAAAAATACGCTGAACCTCATCAAATGAGGTTCAGCGTATTTTTTTCGAACAGCCCTTAACTATCTTTAAAACCATGACCGTGCTCCTCAATCATCATCCAAATCCTAGATCATGATCACTTCTCATACTTTCCTCTGGCAGTTCTCTGAAGAACTGCGTCAATGCCTAGGATAGTTCCCTACATATTGTAGCATGTACATTTTCCATGGAGAAGTAAATTCCTCCATTTAGTTTTTTATTCATCCCGTTGAACTTGAGATCCTGAACACCTCTTGCTAAGAAACCACTCTCTTATCTTTCATACTTTCCGAGATAGAACAACACGAAATCTGTATGGTGGCCATCTTGAATCCGCCATTTTAATTTTTTTTCAGCTCACTGCCAATTGCATGACGTTCCGAGTATTTTTTGTTTCAGCAGTCCCCACCTAACTATAATACCTTGCCCATGCTTCTCGACTGTCTTCAAAACCCTCAATCATCATCTCATTCCATATTATTCCTCCGAAAAACGGCATTTAAAACTTGCATAGTTACCAACTTTTTTCTATGGTAAAAAAAATTTTCGCTATATTAGATTTTTTTTCTATTCATAGTGTAGACCTTCGGGTCCTGATCAACTCTTGTCAAGAAACCACTCTTCCATCTTTTATACTTTTCGAGATGGACACCGATGAAGTTTGTATGGCGGCCATCTTGAATCCGCCATTTTGAAAATTTTTTCAGCTGACTGCCAATTGGATGTCATTTCGAGTGACATTTGGTCGAGCACCCCCCACCTATCTTCAATACCCTCGACGTGCTCTTCACCCGTCTCCGAAATCCTCAATCATCAGCTCTCTCCGTATTTTTCCTCCGAATGAATTTTTCCCCTCTATACGACCCCATGCTTGAAAAAAAAATTTTTCATACAAAATTGTTCAGGAGAGGTGATCAATCAGTGAGTCAGTCAGTCAATCAGTGAATCAGCACGAGTAGCTATATATATATTAATGAACGATATAAAAACGGAAAGAATGCGACAATGATCGTCTTTTTTTTTAGAATCATATCTGCACGATAAAACTAATCTTATTTTTATTTTTATTGGAATTGCACAGGAAGGCATAAAGAAAGTCTTTTTATTGCATTTCAGTAAAGATCTAGTCTAATTCTATACAAATATAAGCAAAATTTTGAAATCGAACACATACAGAAAACCCGCGCGGAAATGGCGCGGATTCAAATGACGTTTTATAATAATTTTTATTTCGAACTTGACGTTTTTACTGTTGCAGTGTAAAGATTCTATATTATATTTCTCTATGATCCAAAGTTGTTCAAACAAATATGAACTCTATCTATTAAAAAACACAGTTTATAATGGTCTGGACCGGCCGACCAGCAGGCTTGGTTGTGTGAAATGTGTGTGCAATGGGTAGGTAGCGGCGCAGCTAAAATTAATTGTTAACAATTTTTTAAATAACATTGAAAAGCCTATACGCCTTACACAGCTACGAAATATTTTTTATTATTTGCACACAGCTTTTCTTTGTTTCAGTCTACCTCTCATAAAGAGGTCGCGGGTTCGAATCCTGGGCACGCACTTTTAACTTTTGCGAGTTATGTGCGTTTTTAGGAAACTAAATATCACTTGCAAAACATCGTGAGGAAACCTGCATATCTGAGAGTTACCAAAAATGTTCTCAAAGGTGTGTGAAGCCCGCCAACCCGCACTTGGCCAGCGTGGTGGGCTATGGCCAAACCCCTCACAGACTGAGAGGAGACCCGTGAGCAGCCGTGGGACATAAAAAGGGGTTGAGATAATGATGATCATAGATCTACCGTGAACCTAAGACTTCTTACATATAAACTTACTTAACTTGTCTCTCATCCTAGTGTCGCGATAACTCTTTTTGGGGGCACCCTGTTGACTACTTTTAAACTACTAATTTTAAATTGCTACTTTTATATTCATACCTAAAAATCATAGTGCGTCTGGCCCGAGTGTCCTTTCTGATCTTCCTTTCTCCACCTATTCCTGAGGCAAAGTGAAAATATGTGGCAGACATCATCCAGCTTTAATTACAATATCTTTATTTTCCTCCAAGTGACGGAACCTTAACTGTACAGCCAAAAGACAAGTAAATTAATTTTCATTTATAATTTTCCCCAAAATTTTAATAATTCCTCCCTCATTTCCGGCATGGTGGGTGTTATGATAATATTTTCATGTAATAAAGCCTTGGGTTTCCGCAATAGAAAAATTTATTGGATCAAGCGCGGCTCAGCCCTGAATTAACTTTGTAGATAAAATTATCCGCTTTCCTTTAAAGAAACTTTTATTTATATAAATGCCTTGTGTAAATAAAATTAAAAAAATATGGTTTCTTCTTTCCTTTTTTTTGCTGGTACTGTACATAAATAACAACTAAAACACTTTTAATTTTACCAAGTAAAACAATTATTGATGTACCGAGCAATTATGCTGATAGAAGTGGCATCCTTATGTGGTTGATGTTCAGCGAACTCGAACGAAAATTTTATCTTCCACTTTTCTAAGACGAACCGGTAAGGTATCCTTCCAGCTTTTGTGTTGCCAGCCAAATATAATCTGGGTGCCTTTAAGAGAAGAGTGAATAGGCATTTTCTAGGCAAGCGCGCTCCATTCTAGACCTCACCATAGCTATCCATCAGATATGATGACGTCAAGCGTTAATCTGTACAATAATAATAATTTAAAAAATAATAATAACTGGTACCGACGGCTTCTCCCTTCAATACCTACTGGTTACTTACTCATCTAGTTACTGTCTTGTGTCAACTTTGCTCATGAATTAGTATCGTTACTAGGCTAGGTTTTTGTCTACACTTAACTAGGCCAGAACCACTCTTATTCATCACGCCATAAATAAATTGTAGAGCAAATTATGTTCCATTTTTGAATAAAAGAAATCAAGGATATCATTCACTGGTCCATCGTTATAATAATCCTTCAGTTTTAATTTGATAGTGCACTTTTTGTCTCACTCTAAAACCTTAAATTACTGTACGAATGAGAGAGACGAAACGTAGTGAATATAATTCGTCATCAAGCGCACTTTAATTGCACTTGCAGCGCGTCGGGCTCCGCGAATGCATCCCGTTAATTAGTCGGTTTGTTGAGGACCAAAGGATCTGTTTACAAAGATCGCTGTGGCTTGTGTTTTATTATTATTTTGTTATTCAATATACATTTAGAAATATTTTTATCCGATTAAAAAATATTTTTAACAATGTTTTTAAAAAATTAAATTAAAAAAAGCACGTTTAAAAATATTAAAAAATTGAGTCCACCACTGGTCGCGGAGCTTTAATGGCCCAAGCCACCGGTGGTAAAGGTTCCACATGGAGGAACCTCCTCACAATGCGTGCCCTCTCCAGGACCACTGCCTTCTGTGTGTGGCCCTTGATCCAACACTGGAGCGAAAACCTCTTTAGATATGTATACTCTTTCGAAATATTATTATTATTAGCAGAAAACATTACCAACAAAAAACATAATATTTGACTGCATAAATCTGTTCAATTTATTTTTATCGATGACGTGTTTACTACGTACGAAGAACCATTGTAGCGAATTGAGAAAAATTTTCCCTGTACTAATACACTGCATTTTTAGAATTTGAAATTTTAAAATACTAAACCCACAAAAGATTTTCCAAATCGTAATAAATTCGCCTTAGATTTTGTGATATATTCCGGAGTTTCTAAAAAGGCATCTGCATTGGAAACCTTTTATCTGGATTGAATGGGCTTCCTGCGGTTTATTCCTTATCCCTTTTTACTGACTTCATTTCTAGCTTTATACACAGGACTAGAAGTTTTATGAATCATAAAAAACCTTTAAGGAAGTTGATAAACTTTATCATATTATATTTAGTATGTTTTATACACAGGTATATGGTAGTATGTTTTACGTATCGACAGTTTCACTCGCGAAGATTAGTTTTTAGGGTTTATAGATTAGGTATTTTCATGACTTATTTGGCATGACTTATTTATCGATTGTGATTTATTGGGCAAACTGTCAAGAAAATACCGTTCTACCTCCCCCCCTTATCTCCGAAATGTATCTATCGAAAAATTGGAAATAATTATGATCAATATAGGGGTTAACGTATGTTACTGTTTACAGGAAAAATAAAATAAACTCTCCAACTAATATACTTTTTTGATATTTCTTAACAAGAAACTGTTAAAAACGAAGTTAGGTTCGTTATCAAAAATATTTTTACGCGAACAAAAGTGATTATTTTAAACATTCACTTATTTTGTAGTATGGAACCCTCAGTGCGCGGGTTTGGCTTGCACTTGGCCGGTTTTATTTCTAAGCGCGTGGAAAATAGATATTTGAGATTGCCTTCTTTGTCATTTCTTACAACTACTAAAATATTGTATTTTAGTTTTTAAAGTTGTTAATTAAAAAAATATATTTTATTTTAATTGTCTCCCTTTTTACTTAAGGAAATTCCACTAACTTTCTCGTAATTCTTAATTTTAATATTCTCATTCATTCTCAACTCATTCAATTTCATTATTCGTTCAGAGTCCGTGACGAGAGTGCAAAAGTTCTCATTACGTTGATTCGAGGTTACACGTAACTTCAATATTTACCAT
The DNA here is from genome assembly GCA_963855885.1 of Coenonympha glycerion. Lineage (NCBI taxonomy): Eukaryota > Metazoa > Arthropoda > Insecta > Lepidoptera > Nymphalidae > Coenonympha > Coenonympha glycerion. The sequence continues at coordinate 11,718,018 of OY979631.1, forward strand.
CATTCCCAATATATTTAGTGGGCACCGATCGATTAAATAAACAGGATTATACTTGGCACCTTTAGTATTATATTAATTTCTACATCTTATAACCAATTCCTCCAAAAAAAGTGTCATAAATATATTACATAGCATACATGTGCATGTTACATAAGACTAAGATGCATACGAGAAAATTTTAGAAAATTTTACTTTGGGTGTTCAACATATAATGCAAATATTAAATATTGCGATTTTATGACTTCGTTGTGTCGTCGATTTAAAACAATTTATAGAAGTGGAAGATGCTATTTTTAGTGAGCTAAAGAATAAAATTTATAAATTAACATTCTAATTTAAGCATATTCGAATCATTTGTCTAAAAACGAAACAAGATTGGAGAAAGTTCTCGATTGAAAGTCAATTTTTCAATTTTTGTTTAATTTTTATCTGAAACCATGGTTAATTTTTATGAATTTTATTTGTGTCGATAACAATAATTGCCTAAAAGTAACTTTTTGGTAATAATTACACTTAGTTTTTTAGTAATTAGGGAATTCTTTTTAAATATCGTTGGGGAAACAATAATTTTTTGTTATATTCGAGCGCAATTTCCCCGTCAATACGTCGTGCAGGACAAAGTATTCATTAGAGTGAGTAGAGCAACAGTTGTGTTGTACTTATTACACCAAACGCATAGTACTTATTACATCAATGAGCAAAGGTGAGGTACCATAGCAATAGCAGCTGCAATGCTGCCAAAACCAGCTATGTTCATCCGATGACAGTAAATCGTAAACCTGAATATACAGAACGGACATACATTTTTAAAAACCCTTGCAGGTACACATTTGTACGTAACGTATTCAACATCAATTAATATTAATGCGTATATTCAAACATGCAAATTGATTGATAAGCCGTAATTACGTTATTTAATAAAACATTTATTATTTTCAGGGCCTGTCATTTGAGTTTTTTTTCCAGATTTGTTAAAACCAATGACGAAATACGCTACGCTAAGAGGACGAGAACTATGTGACATATGTTGAAACCAAAAAAATCTCAAATATGGCGTCGCGCGTCAAACATTTCGGTACCGCTGACAGCACATACCGCTGTTGGTCGCATACATGAGCGCCATTTTACATATTTGACAACTTAAAAATCCGGCTTCAGGGCGGATCCTAAAATTATGTTAAAACCAACATTAAAAACAACGGTTTTTGACAGTTTGCCTAATAAATCAAAAACAATCTATATATATAAAAGAATGAGACATTTTGGTTTGTTCCACGGATTCCGCCTAAACTATAGGTCGTAGAGATCTGAAATTTGGTGCCTAGGTAGATATTAGGTCATGAATTCGTACTAAGACGGGGATTCCAGAAATTCAAATTGTAAGGGGTAAAAATCGAACATTAAAGGGATTTTCCCATACAAAAGTGATTTTTTTTCGTTGTTCCAGGAATTCCCGAAAAACTAAAAGTCGTAGAGCTCTGAAATTTGGTGCCTAGGTAGATATTAGGTCATGAATTCGTACTAAGACGGGGATTCCGGAAATTCAAATCCTAAGAGGTAAAAATCGTACATTAAAGGGATTTTCCCATACAAAAGTGATTTTTTTTTTCGTTGTTCCAGGAATTCCCGAAAAACTAAAAGTCGTAGAGATCTGAAATTTGGTACCTAGGTCGATATAAGGTCATGAATTCGTACTAAGACGGGGATTCCAGAAATTTAAATCCTAAGGGGTAAAAATCTTACATTAAAGGGATTTTCCCATACAAAAGTGATTTTTTTTTTCGTTGTTCCAGGAATTCCCGAAAAACTAAAAGTCGTAGAGATCTGAAATTTGGTACCTAGGTTGATATAAGGTCATGAATTCGTACTAAGACGGGAATTCCAGAAATTCAAATCCTAAGGGGTAAAAATCGTACATTGAAGGGATTTTCCCATACAAAAGTGATTTTTTTCGTTGTTCCAGGAATTCCCGAAGAACTAAAAGTAGTTCAGATCTGAAAATTGGTACCTAGGTTTTTATCAGGTTATAAAATCAATTCGTACTCAGTTTTTTCGGGGATTCTTGAAATCCAAATTTTGAAGTGGCCGCCATTTTGAACTTTTTGGTTACTGGGCCGATTGCTTTGAAAATCGGTATTTGAGTATCGCAGCAAACATAGAGAACGAATTTATGGTCAGAATTAAAAAAAGTGGCCGCCATTTTGAACTTTTTTGTTACTGGGCCGATTGCTCTAAAAATCGATATTTGAGTATCGCAACAAGCATGGAGAAGGAATTTGTGGTCGAAATTTTAAAGAAGTGGCCGCCATTTTGAACTTTTTTGTTACAGGGCCGATTGCTTTAAAAATCGATATATGAGTATCGCAGCAAGCATAGAGAACGAATATATGGTCAGAATTAAATAAAGTGGCCGCCATTTTGAACTTTTTTATTACTGGGCCGATTGCTTTGAAAATCGATATATGAGTATCGCAGCAAGCATGGAGAAGGAATTTGTGGTCAAAATTTTAAAAAAGTGGCCGCCATTTTGAACTTTTTTGTTACTGGGCCGATTGCTCTGAAAATCGATATTTGAGTATCGCAGCAAGCATAGAGAAAGAATTTATGGTCAGAATTTAAAAAAATGGCCGCCATTTTGAACTTTTTTGTTACTGGGCCGATTGCTTTGAAAATCGATATTTGAGTATCGCAACAAGCATAAAGAATGAATTTGTGGGTAAAATTTAGAAAAGTGGCCGCCATTTTGAACTTTTTTGTTACTGGGCTGATTGCTTTGAAAATCGATATACGAGTATCGCAGCAAACATAGAGAACGAATTTATGGTCAGAATTAAATAAAGTGGCCGCCATTTTGAACTTTTTTGTTTCTGGGCCGATTGCTCTGAAAATCGGTATTTGAGTATCGCAACAAGCATGGAGAAGGAATTTGTGGTCAAAATTTAAAAAAGTGGCCGCCATTTTGAACTTTTTTGTTACTGGGCCGATTGCTCTGAAAATCGATATTTGAGTATCGCAGCAAGCATAGAGAAAGAATTTATGGTCAGAATTTAAAAAAATGGCCGCCATTTTGAACTTTTTTGTTACTGGGCCGATTGTTCTAAAAATCGATATCTGAGTATCGCGACAAGCATGGAGAAGGAATTTGTGGTCGAAATTTTAAAGAAGTGGCCGCCATTTTGAACTTTTTTGTTACAGGGCCGATTGCTTTAAAAATCGATATATGAGTATCGCAGCAAGCATAGAGAACGAATATATGGTCAGAATTAAATAAAGTGGCCGCCATTTTGAACTTTTTTATTACTGGGCCGATTGCTCTGAAAATCGATATTTGAGTACCGCAACAAGCATGGAGAAGGAATTTGTGGTCAAAATTTTAAAAAAGTGGCCGCCATTTTGAACTTTTTTGTAACTGGACCGATTGCTTTGAAAATCGATATTTGAGTATCACAACAAGCATACAGAAAGAATTTATTGTCAGAATTAAAAAAAGTGGCCGCCATTTTGAACTTTTTTGTTACTGGGCCGATTGCTTTTAAAATCGATATATGAGTATCGCAGCAAGCATAGAGAACGAATTTATGGACAGAATTAAAAAAAGTGGCCGCCATTTTGAACTCTTTTGTTACTGGGCCGATTGCTTTGAAAATCGATATTTGAGTATCGCAACAAGCATACAGAAAGAATTTATTGTCAGAATTAAAATAAAGTTGCCGCCATTTTGAACTTTTTTGTTACTGGGTCGATTGCTTTGAAAATCGATATTTGAGTATCGCAACAAGCATAGAGAACGAATTTGTGGGTAAAATTTAGAAAAGTGGCCGCCATTTTGAACTTTTTTGTTACTGGGCTGATTGCTTTGAAAATCGATATATGAGTATCGCAGCAAACATAGAGAACGAATTTATGGTCAGAATTAAATAAAGTGGCCGCCATTTTGAACTTTTTTGTTTCTGGGCCGATTGCTCTGAAAATCGGTATTTGAGTATCGCAACAAGCATGGAGAAGGAATTTGTGGTCAAAATTTAAAAAAGTGGCCGCCATTTTGAACTTTTTTGTTACTGGGCCAATTGCTTTGAAAATCGATATTTGAGTATCGTAGCAAGAATAGAGAACGAATTTATGGTCAGAATTAATAAAAGTGGCCGCCATTTATTATGGACAGACGGGCAGACAGTGTAGTGTCAGTACATAATAGGGTTCCCGCCTTTTTCCCTATAGGTACGGTACCTTAATTGAACTACGAGTATATTAAACTTTTTGTAACAACCTCATATTTTCAAAACCGATAAGTGACGATAGCAGCAAGCACAAAGGAAGAATTTGTCGTCTTAATATTATTAAAATAAATGGCAGTTAAGACAGGAATTTTAGTAATTAAATGCCTGAGGATGTAAAGCAGAGGTTAAACGCGAGCGAAGCCGCGGGCGTCCGCTAGTCAAGAATAAAAATAAATAAAAACATTTTTTCGAATATGGTACAAGTAACGTCCTTTCTTAACCACACGCAATATTTTATTCTCATATAAAATTTCAACACCCCCTATTTAAATGAAAATAAAAACGATTTTCAAATTTTTGCGATTGTAACGACGTTGGGTCACTAATTACCTATGACTGTTCCCAATTTCAAGGCTGATATTATCTTTAATAGCGATTGAAATAATCGAGTGTGAGACGGACGGCTGAGGGACGGACGGCTGGAGAAAGTCTGCAAATACCATAATTCTCCAAAAAAATCCATAATTCCAAAATTCCATAATTCTCCTAAATCTTTTTTCGAAGTTGACTGTAAATATCATAAAAATCAATCAAGCCGTTCCGAAGGAGCTTCAGCGTGTCCAGCCGAGTAGGTAGCGCACCGTGTGTGCCACTTTTGACCCCCTCATATCTCAAAAACTATTTAACATAAACGTGTTAAATTTGGCTCATATATTGAGACTAGCGAGATACATATATGCTCCAAATTTCATAAATACAGCTCAAGCGGTTATTTAGATATTAACGTCCAAACATCGTCATTTTTATCACTGACCTATAGATCAAAACTATATCCCAGTTCCAGATGACCTAGAAAGTTCAAATTTTGCATGCAGGTAGGTAATTACGTGAATTCAAAGGAATAAATCAGAAACTGGTAAATTTTTATCATTTTATAATACTTTTTCAATTAATTGATTCTATTAGAAACACCTTAGGGCGCGCGGGCGCGCGGTGCGCGGTGCGCGGTGCGGGTGGTGGGAGGGGTGCGGTAGACGTTTTCGAGCGAGAGGCAGCCGCGCGCTAAGAAGCGCGAGCGCCGTCTTGCTGACCGGTTGTCTCTAAATATCTGACCTATAAGGTTGCGATTTATGCCACGAAATTCATAGGTTTTTCTTTCATTCAATCAATAGGTTTTCTTAAATAATACTTATATATTTGTGGTTATATTATTATTACTAGCTATAATTCTTTCAGTACGTATGGCAATAGTTTAAATAAAAATTGAGAAGAATAATTTTAGTTATAATAAGTAGGTATAGGTTACAAAAAATTGGTCAAGTGCGAGTCGGGCTCGCGCACTGAGGGTTCCGTACCATCACGAGTATATTCCCTTTCTCTATAGTATTAAAGTAAACTAAACACCCCTGCCCACTAAATCGAAAACGATTACGTATATTATACAATGAGTCATACAGTAGAAAATAGGCATATTTAATCAAGGGCATGCTTACGTTGGTCTCTCTAGAGTTAAAACCTTAGATGGAGTACATCTTATAAAGGAGAATGCCAGAAAATGGGTTAGATTTGCGTCACTCTGCGTCTCAAGAACGTATGCATGAAGAATCTTCTTTAAAATTTTAATATTGCATATATTTTTGTTAGTGAAATGTGAAAAGGGGTTCAAAAGTATTATAACAAAGTAATAAAACGTTTCGAATCATGTGGTTCCGCCATGCCACTTATAAAACTTAGAACATTAACCACTTAGAAAATCAGATTATTACAAATCCCCTGTTAATATCTTACTAATCTTTTTTTTACATAATATTGAGAAAATTTCTAATGTTTTACCGATGATTTGGTTAAGACGCAAGGTATAGCTCAATTTTCATACAAGAATCGGCATTCTCCTTTAGATCTAAGTCAAGGCACAAGAGAGCTCTATTGTAGAGTAGGTATAACCGTCTACGCACGTTAAACCGCCCCGACTTGGCCAAATTAAGTACAAACAAAAAACGCGTAAAAAAATCCGGATATTGAATGGACAATAAATTAATAAATATATATATATATAGTGGACAACATCACATACATTGATTGCTCCAGATCCTTAGTAAGTAGCTTATGCACTTGTGTTAAGGAAATCAGAAACAACGAAGGTACCACAACACCCAGACCCGAGACAATGTAGGAAACTTATTTTTCTACATTGCCCCGACCGGGGATCGAACCCGGAACCTCAGAGATGGCGGCGCCTTGAAAACCGGCACGCTAACTACTCAACCACGGAGGTCGCCGCAATTCAATATTCGGAGGGCAATTCACTCGAAAATTTCAAAGGTAAAAGAAAATATAGAAAATGACACAAAAAAAAAAACAATAATACCTTGTACACATAGGAAAATACAGTAGTACCATACAGTGTTAATCTTAATATATATAAATCTCGTGTCACAATGTTTTTCCTCAATGGACTCCTAAACTACTGAACCGATTTAGTTCAAACTTCGTGAATATCTGTCATTTGGTCCAACTTAAAAGATAGAATAGTTTTTATCCCACGTGGACGAAGTCGCGGGCATCAGCTAGTTTTGTTATAAATAAGTACCTACTAATAATTTATGTACAAAAAGTAATGATATCCCATCAAAACATAAAATATGTGAAAGGAGAGCCAAGTATACAGCTGTACAAGGCATATACCATAGAATATATGCCTTGGTTGTTGACTTCAACAACAAAAGAAGTGATATCTTAATATGGGTGCCAAATTCAATGGTCAATCTTGTTTATTTATAACAACATAAAATATCATGTCTTCTTATAAATTAGGCTAATATATTGAAGCCTAAGGTCTGACTTGGCTAGTTTTCATTTACGAATTATTATGTTCGATGGCTAGTTTCAGTCAGTCAACAACCAAGGCATATATTCTATGGTATATGCCTTGTACAGCTGTGTACCTACTTGGCTCTCCTTTCACATAATATTGAATGTTTTGATGGGATTTTATATTACACTAGCTGTCTTTGAATAGATAAGTAAATTAATACGCGGGTATCCTGGAAGAGTCAAGTTCATCCTTCAAGAAGAGTCCTACAACCTGTAAAAGCATTTATTTGGCCATCATGGAGATTAGAGATCTATGGCATTTTCAACTATGGGTTAGTTAGTTACGGAAGAACATCTCAACCCCTTTTTATGTCCCACTGCTGGGCACGGGTCTCCTCTCAGACTGAGAGGGGACCCGTGGACAAACCCGGGGGACGGAAGGACGTTTGGTTGAAAATATAATGATGATGAATAGAAAGAGTATCTAAACATAAAATGCAAAGTAGTATTATTATATCCCGTTGTCATTAGATGCCTAAAAATAAAAGAGTAGTCTCAAAATTAGACCCGCCATAAATCCAAAAGATAACGGTCGCCGAAAGAATTTTACATTTTAAATTGTATTTTTCAGAAGTTGCACAAAAGGCAGATAAGTGAAACAAGTTATTTTTTAATTGAATTATATGTAGATCCTCTTTATGAAATGTTCGACCAATCTTTTAGTAGTATAAAATAAATCTATAGGTTTATTAAATAGGGCATGATAAGAAAAGATTCATCATGGCTCAATAGAGACTCATGGTACCAAAATTTAGTTCAGAAAGGAGTTTGCCTCAAAATGGGCTATTTTGCGTCCACACTGCGTCTGAAGCACGTATGCATGAAAAATCTTATTTCAAATTATAATATCACATATATTTTTCTCAATGATGTGCGTACAGGGGTTTAAAAGTTTTATGAAAATAAAAGTAATTAAACGTCTCGATAAAAGCGGAACTGCCGTTTAGGCACTGGAAACGTCACTCCCACTACCACTTGGCAAATGATACCAGTTTTTTATAAACTCACTTTTTTAGGGAAAAAGTAGGATAACTATTATAGGAAATAAATCAAATGAAAACCCAATTACAATTGTAGATATGTAAAACATAATAAAGAAACTATAATTAAATACCTAAATAATAAAGCCAAGCACACTGTACGGTATTGCTTACGTTTAATTGAAATTGTCAAAAGATTTTTTTCAATGAAAAAAAATCTTTATTGACTAGCAACTCCCTCCTGACAATGTCATTCAAGTACCAAGAGAGCCTTGTTGGACTGTACATATATCTCTACCGCATCTATACAGATTAGATTTGCACCTTCTGTTCAAATTATTTTTATAGCTGTTTATTGAAAAGCAAGAAATGCTTCACTGAACATTTTAATTGCGGTAAACAAAAGCACTTGCAATACCACAGAGTACATCAAAATCAAAATCAAATCAAAATCAAAATATCTTTATTTCACATAGGCCTAACATACAGGCTCTTGCGAACGTCGGTATGACATTTCTTGCATAATAATGATGATAACTACAAGTCGACTTAAAACTAAGTTTACGAGGGTTCCAAACGCGCCCTGCCGCTGAGAAGAAGCCCACAACAAACATCACGTTCATTGTGTTGTTTGATCATGTAATGTGCAGCTAATTATAACAAAAAGTAAGCACACCATCTTGATCGTGACAAAATCCTACGTGGCTTAAAACCTATTCATAAGTGTATTTAAATTATTAAGAATAATACTTTTATTTCCAGCATAACCTTTGGCTCATAATTATTGAAACGATTCTAATGTTATCTGTCGCTAGGTTCCTAGGTACAACAATATGGATGGGCCCCGTCTACAAAATAAGCGTGACTATTTTTAATGTGTAAAGTGGCGCATAAGATGGCGTCACCTAGGGAAGTACCACGAACATTTGACAGCAAATCTTGGCGCTCACCATGGCGCTGCATGTCACGTAAAGCTATGCTACAAATGGGGTGCCTCCTTAATTTTCTTATCTCAATAATCTGTCGCGGCGCGGCGCCACCGTCGAAACTAGGGTAAAACCAAACTCGTAAATAGAAACACTGGTTTAAATGTCATCAACTCTTCAGTCGTAGTTGTCTATGGTCAGCGTCACTGTTAGTTGTCTATGTCACTAATCGTCAACAGCGACACCACACAGAAGTTTTAAGGAACTACGGGGTGGCCATTATAAAAAATAAATGCACAATAATATAATAAATACTATTAAATATTATTTTACGTAGATAATAATATATATAAAGAAAAAAATATTAATAAACTTACATACTTTGGTAACGTTTCGTTACATAGGTACCTACCTACTATGATATACCAATGCCTACCTAGATACTTGTGAAGTAGATCTGCTTTATAGTAATGTATTTCTGCTTTATTGTAAACAGGTGTAGGTATGGCCGTAGGAATAATTATATCTATATGCATCATCCAGGGTTCCACGGTAATAACGAGGTCGGTTTAAATAAAGTAATCATTATGGGCAAAAATACCGATAAGTACTTATAGTGCGTGAAAACAACTAACCTAACCTCAAAATATCAGAAAAATAGAAAATAAGATTGCTCCAAATTCCCGGTTTTTATCTTACTGATTTTTTATAACGTAATATTGGGAATATTTCCAATGTTTTACCGATGATTTGGTTAAGACGCAAGTATAGCCCAATTTTCATACAAGAATCGGCAATGTCCTTTCCTCCATAAGATAGACAAAGGATAATACAATATTTTCTGCATTTTCCACGAAATTGTCAAGTAAAGAAGAGATGAGTTCATTATTTTACTGAACCAGAGAAGAAGTGTTGTAAGTAGACACCTCTTCAGTTTAAAATCTTAAGTTTGTACACCCCCTAAGTAGAGTTATGGAACGCTTGGCAAAGACAAATTACAAACATTATTTTTCTGCGGATTCCATTAACTTTCTTAAGTCAGTGATTCTAGTGAACTTCATTTTTTCTGTTTAGCAATAAATTTTCTGAATAATCGTTAATTTTTATGTAATAAATAATTATTAAAATATGAAGTTAATTAGCAGTGAAAACAAGAAGTTGTAATTTATTACTAAGCTATTAGGTATGAAAAGTTTTAAATACAAAAAGTTAAGATTTGTGCTGCGTGGAACCAAAGAAGTTTTCAACGTTTGTTCATTATAGTTTTGAATATTATATTAGTTAATTTTAATATAACTACTAAAACTTCCGAAATTTTAATGCGGCATAACTTATACCGTAAATTGTAATGAAGAATACAGTACCTTAATCTTTACACAACCAACAGGAAAGTCAGGTAAAACTGTTTTGCGAACCAAATGAGCTTGTCACAGAGCAACGTTCCTTGAATTTGCGGGTGTGCCATTTGAAAATATACCTAAGATTGTATAAAATCAAGGTGCATTTTACCCTGATAGATTGGGCTAGGTCTGTAGAGTTTGAATTGTAAATGAAGGAGGCAAAACTAATCATGACGGAGACCCGTAATGAGGCGACAAAAGAAAGCATCTTCGAGAGCTCTGCGGTTATAGACTTTAAAGAAAAAGAAAAAGTTGTAATAAGTGTAAGAGGGTGAATACAGAGTTCCTTTAGCAATCTCACTTTTAGATCGACAATGGTTTTTAAAATTTTGTTACTAGTGGATATAGATATTATTAATATAAAGTCTAGCAATATACAATGTGGTTCGATGTTCAATAAATTACGTAATTATTAGGTTAATATAATTTGTGTAATTTACCACAAATAAATATTAGGTAGTTACTCGTATATTTTTTCAGTAAATATGTATATTTAAAACATGAATCCACAAAACGTTAATCATTTAAACAAATAAATAATAGCAATCGCAAGTTACAATGTCGAGTAAATGGTACGAATATTCAGAAATAATGATAATAATAAAACCCCACGGGGTTTATTTTCAAGGATCGGCACTCTCGAAACCCAAAGGAATAAGCTTCATCGTAGTTTTTTATTTGGCTTGGAGTGGAGGAATGGAAAAATCCAAAAGATTGTTAGTCGGAGACACGCCAAACTCGATTTAGCAATGCTGATTCGATTGTAAACGATTATTGCTTATCGAGTTGGCTTGCTTGTTTTGAAATTGATTTATAATGGAATCGGAATGGGGAAAAAGGAGGGCGGGAGTTCTTTATGGTTGAATTTAAAGTCGTTGTTTTGAGACCAACGAAAGAAATCAACAAGTTGCCTTCAAGAGAAGAGTGAATAGGCATTTTCTAGGCAAGCGCGCTCCATCCTAGACCTCATCATTTCTGCCCATCGGACATGATTGTGGTCAAGCGTAAGCCCATCAATCGTAAAAAAAAAAGTTTCACTTCCAGTTTTGCAAGGACCTGTAGGTATCTATTTTAGGCACCTAATAATTTTAACTAAGTAAGTATCAATAGCAACACAAATTGCCTATTTCAGCATATATAGGTACTAGTATACGACTATTTGAAAAATATCAACCAATGTATAATTGGTAATTATTAGTACATTCAAACTCAAACGCAACCCAACATTTAGATAGATAGATAGATAGATAGAAGTTTTATTTGTTCACGAAACATTACAATATTGCATGCTTACAAAAGTAAATGATTCTATTACTAATTCAGCTTTACGTGAACAAATAAGGCTCCTCACTCAGCACAAAGCCACAGCAAGCTGCAGCGCTGGTTTTCAGGAGGAACCTTAAAGTGTCCATAAACATTTCAATATACTCAATCCTTCCTTCAGAATATCCAGTTTCCATAATTAATAATTATGGTTCAACTCTTTTTTTCAAGAATTCCTTTGTGCCCTTCGCAAAATGACGCTTCTGTTATTTCCCTTACCCGAAACGTTTCTTCCCTGTGTCATAGGGTTATTTCTCGTGGAAACAACCAAATCAATTTGAAATCAATGTAAAGCAAAATGGAGTTACAAAAATAGAAAATTCAATAGCTGGCAGACCTGTCTGTAGTTAACTCGATTTTAAAACGCGCCGGTTCCCACCTCGCGTTATATTTTTTTAATAGGGCTTCCATCAATACCTGGAAATAGGATGGGGTTGGGGGCGATTTATTTTATGAAATTGATAAATTGAAATACTGAAACCCAGTGCTGAAAGCTGAAACCCTTAATTAAATATTTACTCTAATAAACTTGGAGAACCCGGTGAATATTTCATATTTTAAATGGCATAATATTTCAAAAGCTTTCTTTTAGATCAATATTGTTACATATTTTGTAACTTTGTGTCTCTCTCACCGGTTAACTGTATTTTGCAATGACTCTACCACTCTACTCTACACACGTTTGACAAAAAATTACTAAATTTTAATTACACATTGTAATTTTTTATTGTAATTTTACATTATTACTTTTTTGTATACCAACCTGTGTAGAACTGAATTAAGCATAAGGCATTTCCATTCCAAATATCAGTAAAATTATTTGTAAAAGAGTAACAAACACACAAACCTTCACAATTCATAAATAGGTTTTATTTAGTGATACTGTACTGTTGGCTAAAACCTCACGAAATAAAGCTTTTTAACGAAAATACGAGCTTTATAAAGGCTATTTGGTATTTTAATACTAGGCAGGGTCATATTTTCTGACGCATATTGCATGTTTCTCTATAGCTGAGATGCATATTGGCGTAAGTCAGAAACGTGATAATATTTTAAACATTTATTTTGATTCAGTCGAAAAATTCTTCACAGCCTTAAAAATGTCATGAGCCACTTCTTCATGTATTTCAAATGTCGCGAAATGGCCTCCTTTCTCCAAATTGGTGACGCCGACCAGTTTTGGATATTTCCAACGCAAAATGAAGTCAGGTTGGTGAAATAGTTCGTACTTTGTTCGAAGACCCCACGTTGGAACTGGCGTTGGTATTCTGGAATGATATTTTTATACTATTACATTTTCAGGTTTTGTCTGGTTTGCAGTAAGAAAATGTTCTTACTGCAAACCAGACAGAACCTAGATATGTCAAACGAATCCGGGACGTATAAAAAATGCAGCTCATGATCACTTCCATCATGCAATTTCAGGAGTTTCGGGGTATGAATGTTTCCTCGTTTTCCTTTAGCAACAAATATTTGGTTGCGTGAAATGTATATAACTTTAAAAAGTCAGACACTGCGTGCATCTGCGTGACTATCATCACTATCACTCATCACTGCTGACACCAAAAACGATTTATTTTGATAGAAAGTTTAAAGACGATTAAAAAGACAGTATAACTAGTACGAGTAACGTATATTATTTGCGGCTGAGTCTAGAAATACCCTCACCTTGCAAGGATTTGCTCCGTTTCATGGTTGTTAACGGTTTCCTTGTATAGTCTTACAGAAGTGGTTATACTACCAGTGGTCCAATACATGAGCACGTTGTCAATAAGATCAGTTTTATTAAAGCTGGATAGTCCGCCATCTTGGGTGAATTTGTTATTAGGATTAGTAAAGATTAAATATTTCTCGATAATGTAAGCTGCAAGACCCAATGGAGAATCTTGAAGAGCTATGCCTGAAAACATAATAGTAGTATTATCATGACATCGGTCTAAAATTTTTCAATATACCGAATATTTTGTTCCGTGCAAAAAAAAATACAAAACAACGCAAAACTATAACGCACAACGGAAATAACTTAAACCAATTGTATATTTCCATTGGCAAGATTTGTGTAGGGTTTTAAGGACTGCCCCTTGAGACCAAAGCTTTGTAGTTTATAAGAATGACTTACCTACTGTATCCGGCTTAGTGCTTTGCAAATGTAGATAACCAGATTCCTCTAAAAAGTACTTCAATTTATCTTTCAAAGGATATATTTTGTCAGCTAAATCTCCCGCAACGTATGTAGGAAATATGGCTCCAGCCACCATGGTCAATTGTGCTAATTTAGATAAATTAATTGGAGTATTTGTATGGAATCCAAGAACTTGTTTCGGAAATATTGTGGCAATATGTGAGCCGATGGTACTTCCAATATCTTCTCCGTGAATGTAGAATTGCTTGACGCCAATTTTCTCCATGAGGTTTTTTAAGACTATGGCTATTTGATATGTCGTAAATCCTGGTCTAACTGCACCCTATATTGAACATTATAGGAATAATCTCTATTAGGTTATGAAATTTCTCAAAACTGTACGTAACTTCTCAAAGCATGTAAGTTAATTTTAAATATATAAACAAGTGATAATAATGAGTCATTTGTTGTTGTCCTTTTGAAACATCCTTCATCAAAAATCAAATAAGATTTTCAATGGAATAAAATGGATAAGGCATTTGAAACTCATAGAAATAAGTCAAGAATTGTCAAAATATATTAGATTACAGCTTACAGAAACAAAAAGGAGTCTATTAAAAGTATACGTACTTGGTACTTACTTGAGAATGAGTGAAACCAGGAAGACTCGGTGCGATAACCTCAAACACGAAATCATATCCTGGCCTAGGTGTGGTCAAAAGTGGCACGATTTCATAAAAGTCCTTTACGGAACTCGGCCATCCGTGCAGAAGTAATAGCGGTAACACCTGTAACAGTAGTAATAGTCCTACGCTTCATATTACATTTATTGTCTTTGGGTACACTTGTGTTCCAGAATTACAAAAGGTTTGTTTCATTTCATTTAAATTCAACTTATGAGTTAATTTGAATGAAATTCTAGTTTTAATTTTTGTTAAGGTCACGATTAATAGGAATTACTGAATGTATAAAATTAACTTAAATAGATTTGTTGTTTACAGAGTGCCCTTCATACTCGCTTCTATATGCAAACGTATTACGCCTATTTTCTTATTATTTGCAGTAATATATCTAAAACTAAGCCTATATCGTTATGCTCTAAAATAATAAGTGAAATTGTGATAACTATCCAAAAAGCGATCCTTTCCCAAGAAGTAAGAAGAATACCCTAAATTACGTTACTGTAAGTTACCCTGGTCCGGTAGAAGAAAAACACACAATTTTTAAATAAGCTATTTTACTCAAGTACCAAAATCATTTAGAATATGTTAATAAGTTCAACGCAATTGATTTCAAACTTCTACTTATTTTCTTAAAAATAACAATGTTCGTTAAAGGAATTATAATTAAAATTATATATGAAGTGGTACAAGTATAATGGACCGTGGTTGTTTTCCCACGAAAAGTATCATAATCCCAAGAATTTAATCGAGAAATTGTTCACAGATATTAGCTTTAAATTAATATAACGTGCCTCTACTATTATGGTACGAGTATACTACATTCCTTTTCTGCGAACCGTCAAGGGAAATAAAATCAATCTAACTAAACTTCAGTTTGCATTATTTCTCCGCTAATTTATTAGATTCCGAACCGATACCCGACTAAGAATTCAGTGATTCTGCTATTAGTCGTGAAAGTTTTTTCAATCACTTTCCTTTAAAAAAAAAAGTGTTAATGGATTTAAGTAGAGTAGAATCATGACCAATTTCTGTTTGACAAATGACTAACTAAAAGATTGTACAAAATTACGAGTATCATAATTTTGTTCCTAATTCCTATATTCTTCAAAATAGAAAACTAAGGCTATGATTAGGTTATATTAAAAGCTAATGTGAAATATTTAAATAGCATAGATTTATAAACTCAGCATATTGTACATAATTTAAGCTAAACAGTGAAGAAGTTTTTATCACCGTTAATCAATTTGAAGGTTCACCATAAGGAAACCTGCATAGTGCATACCTGCCCCTAGATAGTATAAAAAAATGTATTCATCATTATCGTAATCGTTTACAAACACTTCCCGCTGATTGGTTCCCTGAATTACGTCAACCAATCGGGGGGCAATCAGACCCCTGAGCGATGATAGTATAATTTTTTCAAAGTTCTGCAAAGTTCGACAAACCGCGCTAGGCTAGTGTGATGCACTATGGCCAAACCCTCATTAAAAGAGGAGACCGAAGTAGGTAAAATATTCATAGCCTACCTTAACATTTTCCGTTGTTTGTGGCTTCACCCTCATAAAGTGTATATCCAATCCTTGCACATTAATCTTATAATGGCTGTACTTGTTGATATATCTGGCGCGATCCCTGTAATTATATTTGAATTGCCAATGAGCGAATATCTGCCCCAGCACATCGGAGTTCATGCCGTATTCTGAAGATTCGTTAAAGCTCTTGATGCGTGTCGCGCGGCGGTACGCTTCGAATTTTCTCCGAAGATTTTCTTGCATCTGAAAAATTTAGATTTTTTTATCATTTACCAATATTGGCTTTTTGGATTGAAATTACTGTATCTTGATAGTTAGAAGAAGGTAATTAAGTAAACATTGTTATATGTTTAAAATGATCTAAGTGATTCAAATCTACTTCCTTTTTGGGAGATATTGTATATAATGTAATTGTAATATGGAAATATGTATATTTGTGTGATTACCAAATTTCTAAAAATTCAAATAGCTTCAGCAGTTTTTATCCCAATTTTAAAACAATTTTACGGCTTACGCGGGATTTTTAAGGAACGAAATCTAGGTAAATTTTGAGCAGAATTTAGCAATAGTTTAATTTTTCACCTACGCAGCAAATTGGTGTGCTCAGTATAAATTATTATTTTAGTTGCAAAAATCTCGGTTACGTAGGTACGTGGAGTTTCTAGCTGGTATAATATGAGTCACACCAATGCCCCTTACAAATCATCAATTATTTTTATGGAATAAGTTCGAACTAATATAGCAAACACGTATCGAGTGAGAGATAGCCATATAATTTGTTAGAGCCTTACCCAATGCAATAACAATCCATTTTTATCTTACATAACAATTTAATCCAAGTAAAATATTTGTAAACAATGTCTACTTCCTAAATATTTCAAAACCTTGTTAAGAGTTTAATCTAAACTTTGTGGCTCTAATTAACGAAAACTTATAATTGGCTTTACTTTCCCTCGTTTACAGCGTTTTTGCTTCACCGAAAGGTTACATAATCTTTATGAAATGCAAAATTAACTATATTGTGGAAATGTTAACACGTCAGAAATAAAACAAATTAACTAAATATGTCTATATTATCTTCTGATTTAGATGATGGAATAAACATTTAAAATGCACATCGATAAGTAGATGTTTTTTTAAGTTTGACAATAATTTGTACGGTATATTCATAGAGGTCCAAAAATACTTTGCGTAAATGAGCAAACCCGAGCCGTTGCTACACAATTTTTCACGCACACTAGCATCCGCGCAACATACAAATTTTAAATTGACACACTCACACTACAAAAAAAAGTTGCCGCACTCATGGAGCTATCGTTGGTAGGGGACTCTATCTAGTCGGAGCGAAACCTATTGTAAATGTATGGGTATATTATTTATACACGTTGATTTGGCAGTTAATATTATCGAAGAATATTATACAGCTAAAGAAGTTGGAACAGGTGAAAGGTTTCTTAAGTGTTTAAGCACTAGGGTACATTTGTCAGTATTATAGAAAAGCTTACTTACAGAATCCGAAAACACAATTCTATACGGCCGTATCGAATCATCTTGTAATTTAGTGGCATTTGATCCCCACCACGTATTCAAGTCAAATTTAGGCGAATCGGGAACAGCTATCAAAGTGACATGAATGTACACGTAAAAGTGGTACAATAACGCTAGAAGTATTACTCCAACTACTGTTCTTGAGAAGAGGTTTGAGGTTACCTGAAAAATATAGACTTGTTGATGACAGTTTGGAAAAGGAAGATTGCTATGACCAAATTTCGAAAAGTCCACATCTCTGGTTTGTATACGATTATTAGAACCTGTTGTACTCATGCGTGGGTAAGGTAGGTTAATTTCATTCCAAAAGAAGGATGGGATAACCCGCAGTAGTTTCTTTACACAGTATATATACTTAGTAACAAAAATAATATGTTAATGAACGTCAAGGCATTGTTGTGTTATAGGCAGCATAACAATACCTATACGTACCGCTGCCTATCTACTTGTCAAATTAATTAGATCACCGAAATTTTCAAAAAACTAAGTTTCTGCTAAAATTAAATAGGTATAAACAAAAAGTTCCCTAAATTACCTGACCAGTGACCTATTCGTACCAACTACTAATAAAGAAATATAACTCACTGGGATTTTCTCGGAATCATCCTTAGATTTAACGGGTTTATTCTTACTAGCCTCATTTTTCTTTGGCGGCATTTTGCCTCACCAAAATGATTTAACTTCACAGTTATTTAAACACACTTTAATCGGGCCTGAGTTACATTTAATACAACTATAATAATGACATTAAAATCAGAAGCAAATATTATCTAATCATCATTTACAGAAACAAATTGTGTTGAACATTGATATCTTATCTTTTTCGTAAAGTTAAGGTAACGAAATTGATCATACTAATCCATTGAATAATCCTGATTACTGGACTAATATTTAGTAAGAAGTTTTATTAATGACGTGGCCTTTGTTGATCCCCGTGTCTTGTGGAGATATTTCAATCCACGATGACGCGCCCCACTCTGTCAGACTCCATACGAATCGAATGAAACATAAGTGATTTTACAGAGTTGGGCGCGTCTTCGTGGATTGAAATATCTGATTTTATTTACCAGTATCATTGATCTCTATTTATATAATTATGTACTCGTGAGAATAAAGACTGACCATTATGGCGTTGATTTAGCGTAACCTACCGTGAGCGTCCATGGAATATGACATTCAAAACGACGGTCTCTACCACTAATAAGAAAAGTCAGGATATGGGCATCCGACAGATTTTCGTAAAGCTTTTTCGTACAAGCAAACAGTAGTACTTACCATCTGCATCTGTAAAAATTCTATAGGTGGCTGCTGAGTGAACTACAGCTTGACCCTACTGTTGGTGGCAAAACAAGCATTTTTGTCTCCGATAAACTGGCGACATTTTTTCGCGCCGTCCGCCCTGTCCAGGGTATATGTCTTTTCACAAGACCTAAAATCGGAAAAGACCACTGCTGATGCGCTCACAATTAGATACAATCGGCAATAGATTTTTATTCTTATTTAGATGGTTAAGAAAAACGCCATGCTGCTGGTAAAACGTTGAAGCTTTTGTCCTAATTTTCTTCGAAAACCAGAAGAAGGGGAAGGTTTTTTTGTACCTGAAGTGGGAAAAAACCGTTGCTAATGGTCCCGTACCATAGTGGTTCAATGGTAACGGCGGTGGTATCTCTTTAAACCTGTACATAATTTCCCGCTTAACGAAACATACTAAATGTAATGTACCAATGCGACTATTGAGATTATATTCATGTTATTAAGGCACATTTTTTAGGTTGCCACCAAAGGTTGCCACGAAAAAAAGCTATTTTGGATGTTTCACACCGCCCACGTCTGTTCCAATTTCCCGTCATCCTGAACGCTACATCACACTTTAATACATGGTCTCATCTGAGACACGGAACAGTTTTCTAGGTCATTCGTTTCAGCAGGGCCTTTCAAAAGCTCCCCTTGTGTACGCTACAGTCGACTGCGAAAACATAGACATCGAAAACTTTTGTAGTAGACAAAAATTGACGCTCAAATCCTCTTCACTTTCACACATCTTTTATAATCAGAAATATGTTGGAAATATAGAGGTCCAAGAGGCTGCCCTCGACTTCAAAAGTATGACAAACAATACTTTGCCTAAATTGGTAAACCCGAGCCGTCGCTACACAATTTTTCGCGCATCCGCGCACCATACAAATTTCAAATTGACACATTCACACTACAAGAAAAAGTTGCTGCACTCACGAAGCTGTCGATATTAGGCGGGGCTCTATCTAGTCGGAGCGCGAGCGACGACCTATTATAAATCTATGGTTGAAAATATGCATTTTGACATAAGTTTTCAACCACAGACCAGGAAAATAATTTATATTGATTTTCAACCATTTAATTCATGAAAGCGTCTGTAAAAAAGGAGAGATATAAAAGCCATTCTGGGTCTTATTTTACGAATAGGTATATAACGTTACGGTTTCATCTATTTGTATAAAAAATATAAGTACAAACGATTTATCAATAACTTCTTTTAACAGAGGGCGATTTTGTAAGCTGACTGTACCACTGGAACAAAGTGTGCCAACGTTATTACAAGACGCAATATCATTTTCATACCAAGAAAATTTTATCAAACACGTTTATAAATTCAGCTGTTGTATCATGTATGTATAAGTTAGTAAGTGGCTAAAAAGATGGCAAATTTTAACCGCATCTTTTCATGATAAGCATATCCTTTACGTCATATTTCACATTTGGCTATGATTGAAGAATGTATTATACCATATCTCTACAAATCATTACAAATACTCGTAGCATTAAAATAACTGTCTGACCAAAGTTTCTACTTTGCATTCATTTATTTTTATTCTGACGATTATAATCGGTCTTCGGCTTGGTGCCAAGATAAATCAGCCTCACCGTTGCCATTGCGGCGATGGTGTTGACAGCTACGGTCACCACGGTCTCTCCTGTTCGAAGAGTGCTGGTCGCTTCTCACGCCACAGTTCCCTTAACGACGTCATCCGGAGGTCTATTGCTTCCGCCAAAATACCAGCAGTTTTGGAACCGAATGGTTTATCCCGAAGCGATGGTAAGAGACCAGACAGTATGACGCTCGTTCCATTGAAATTGGGTAGGTCGCTTGTTTGGGATGCGACTTGTGTAGATACATTGGCTGCATCCCATATTCAGGCGACCTGCTCCAAGGCAGGTGCGGCGGCGGCCAGCGCTGAACGGGCCAAGAGGGGCAAATATGAAGCTCTCGATGGAAGCTTCATATTTGTGCCTTTTGGAGTTGAGACCCTGGGGCCGTGGGGCCCCGGTGCTCGTTCCCTTTTTGATGACATTTCAAAAAGGGTGATTGAGTCTACCGGGGATCCAAGAGCTGGCAGCTACCTTGGCCAAAAAATAAGTTTGGCTATCCAAAGGGGCAATGCTGCCAGCATTTTGGGTGCAATGCCTCGCTGCCTTGGCTTCGATGAGGCTTTAGCTTAAATTTTTATATCAATTTTATTATTTTTTAAATCTTTTACTGTTAAATTTATCTATTTGTTATTAAAATTACGAAATTAAGATTGACAAAAAAAAATTATTAAAAACTTATTAAAGCGACATAAAGAACATAAAAAAATATATATATATTAGTTTTTAAAAAGATAATAGGGTGAAACATTACACACTACATTTTGTCAAAATTGACAACGGTCTATTCCATTGATTTCGTCATTGGTCTATTCTTACAGATTTTTGAGATATTATGAGCAAAATTCTAAAAAAGGGACCTTCAACTCTAAAATTTTCCTTATTATTCTACCTCAATTAATTAATTTAAGTGGGTTGCCTATACATAAAGGAAACTACGAAGAAATTTCAATCATGCTAGTTTTTTTTTTAAATAAATTATATATACTTACCATATAAATCAATGTACTTACCTTATATTTTTTGGCAACTAATATTATACAAAAATAATGAAATACACACAGATTTTAGAAATACAATACAAAGTGAAATCAAAAATACAGTCCGAACCGAATAAAATTTCAATTACAAATAATACTATCTTATTGAGGTCACCAATTTACTGAGCCCTGTCAAAAAATTATGTTCAACGAAGCTGAACACAAGATTTCGCAAGACGTAGATCTTGGGGGATACTTTTAATTAAAAGCGCTGATTTCAATTAGCGGCAGCCTGGCCTGATAGTGTTGCGTATAAATCTGACACTGGAAAGTTACGGTTACTTGAAGATCTGGCAACCAGTACTTTGAACAGTTGTAGGTACTGCAATTCTTGTTTACAACTGACTTCGTATTTATTAATTATTACGCTACGCTATATTAATTATTAAAATTATATCTTATAGTTTACATAGTGTTCGACACGAAGTCTTTATATCGTAATTACGAAAGAAATTGGAGGACATATTAATTGATTGAAACTGAATTACTGGCCTCCATCTGAGCCTTATCAATATTATAAAGGCGAAAGTACCTATATAGATATATAAGTGTGGGTGTTTGTAAGTATGTATGTTCGTTACAACTTCACGCTGAAACTACTAAACCAATTTGGCTGAAATTTAAAATGGAGATAGATTATATCCTGGATTAACACTCCAATCTATGGAATCCGCAGGATTTATGAAAAACCGAAATTCGAGCAGGTGGAGCTGCGGCAACTCGCTAGTTTCGTCATAATCATGACTTTTGTCCTTTTTATTCCTACACAAAAACAAAGTTAATAATTTATTGACTCCCAACAAAGTTCCGGAAATTGAGGAATAACAAACCTTCGCAAAATAATTCTAACGAAGTTTTATTGCTGACCAATATCAGCCATTAAGACCCAAGTTGCAAAATATCTCATTTCCAATATCAGATACCAAGTTCTCCCTTAAGACTGGCGACTGCGAGCAAGCGAACTTCCGATAACACAACAACATTGATATTTTCCACTCAACCAACGCAATGCGCGCGGTGTATGATAAGTACCCTGACCATGTAAAAATATAATGTCGATACTTCAGATAAATTAAATGTCCATCACGGGTTTAGTATTTGAAGTAAGTTTATAACTGTCACAGAAAACGCACAGTGTACGTCGAAACTAGCTTATCGCAATACGAAGTCCGTAGGCAAATCCGTGCTCGCCCGGATGCAAAAGGCGGGGTCAAATTGTACGCGTTTGTTAACTTTTTTTTTTTTAATGAATAATTTTGACAATGTTTTGATCCATATTATGTAAGGGTTTCATACGTGATATTATGTGTGATAGTTATTGTAATTACTGTTGTATGCTACACTGTATGCAAATGATAGGCAGTTAATGTATATAATGAATTAAATATTAACAATGATTATGATAAGGTATTGGTTGGCACAGTGTGAATGCGTCATGTCGCGGACCGACCGTGTGCTGCCGCGCTCAATGCTACAGTACTGAACAATTACAATTAAAGGTTGATATAGTTTAAAACAAGTCAGTGATTTCAAAAATTTACATTTTCTATTTAGGAACTATTGAAAAGCCATATATTACATCAGAAGACAATATAGATAAGTACAAAACATTACAATCAATCTGAAGTTAACTCATTTCAAATTAAAAAAAAATATTTCACATAGGCCTCACTATACAGGATCTTATAAATACGTATAAAAATGCCATAAGTTAGCAGGACTGATTAATTTGTTTTGCTATTATCCGCTTCTTGAAAGGATTCTGTATGGTGCAATATGCAGGAACACCATCCACATGAAACACCACACACAATTTTCTATCACTTTCTTCGACGCACGTTTCGTCCCGACACCGGGACATCCTCAGGAGATGTTGACTTCACAATGCGAAATCGTAGAGTGACTGTCGTGTCAGCGACGCGTTCTTATATACCCTTTCTACTGACTCACACTAACGTTCGCCCCACCCACTTCGGCTGGATTCGTACCCCCCGAAAACAAACGAAGCAGTGGCGAAGTTGATACGTTAATTTGTTCATTAAGTAATTGAAATTGATTATTATTGCTATGTTTTATTATTTCTAATTGTTCCAGCATGCTCAGACGAAGCCCTTTATCACAAGTATGTAGGATTTTATATGAATGATCGTTTGATAATTGGTGTCCACTGTCTAGAAGGTGCTTTGCGAAATGAGACTTTTGGGGTCGGTTGTTTCTAACTGCAGCTATATGTTCTTTGTAGCGTGTATCAAATTTACGACCTGTTTGACCAATATATACACCATTACATTCTGAACATTCGAGTTTATAAATTCCCGATTTTTGTTTATTGTTTAATTTATCTTTACCATTACATATATTTTTCAATGTATTATTTGTTCTAAAAGCAACATGGATATCATGTTTTTTAAGTGTCCTAGCAATTTGCTTTGATACTGGTCCAAAGTAAGTTAAACTCGACTTGTATTTATCTATTTTGGCAGGAGATGATGAATATAGATCCTTCCTGATCTGCAGCAATTGTTGTTTCCTAATTATATTATTTATTATATTGGTGCTGTATCCATTTGCCTCTGCCATGTGGTAAATTATTTTTAATTCTTTAAAATAGTTTTCCTTCGTAAGTGGAATAAGAACGCGTCGCTGACACGACAGTCACTCTACGATTTCGCATTGTGAAGTCAACATCTCCTGAGGATGTCCCGGTGTCGGGACGAAACGTGCGTCGAAGAAAGTGATAGAAAATTGTGTGTGGTGTTTCATGTGGATGGTGTTCCTGCATATTGCACCATACAGAATCCTTTCAAGAAGCGGATAATAGCAAAACAAATTAATCAGTCCTGCTAATTATGGATTTCCGCAAAATAACGCCTGCTTCCATTCAATATGCCATAAGTTACATCAGAAGATAGGATAAATATAGCTTGACCGCTATAAACTTGGCCCTCCCATGGTCTGCGGGACGCGGGGCGGGTGTGCGATTGGCTATACACGATACGATGTAATGACTCGCATCTTGAGAATTCTCCTATGGTATTTTCTTGAGTATGTATCATAATACACGTCGCAAGATTAATATTGTCGTGTGCGTTATTCACGTCAGTCACAGCTGACAGCTGATTATTTGAGTGCACTGATCCCTATTCTATGGATCCACAGTGACCCAGCCTGAATTGTATAGAATGTTTAATCCATAGAATAGAGATTAGTGGTTGAGTAGCTCCCGCCCCGCGTCCCGCAGACCATGGGAGGGCCAAGTTTATAGCGGTCAAGCTATAAGTAGATAACATAATAATCAATCGAAATTTAATTAAGTCAAAGTCAAAATATCTTTATTTAACATAAGCCTAACGTACAGGTTCTTGTAAAACGTTAATATTGTAATGTATTGTATTAATTTCAAATGTAAAGGTAACTTTAAAGTATTTCACGTGTATTTTTATTCCAAGGGTTACGGTTACAACATTTTAAGGATCACCTAAGTTACAGTTCTTGTGAAAACGAGCCCTAGTTCCCCAAGTTAATTTTTTGCCATTTTGTATGCATGACAAAAGTCAATTGACATTAAATCCATCAGATTCTTTTTTTCTTATTGACTATTTCTTTTAAATTTTCATGCCTACGTTTTCTTGCATCGCTCATATCTTCTCTCCGTTTAATTGCATCCATCACATAAATAGGCTCTCTGACTTCCATTTTTCTATCTAATCGCTAATCAATTATTTCTGGGAGCATACAGTCTAGGTAAAATTTTTTCAATTTTTCTTCCATGAATTTTTTCCAGAAATCGTCATCTCTTTAAATATTTTCAATTTTAAAGTCTACTTTAGTCCAAACCATAAAAATGCATTCACTTTTTTGCGTAATATGAAGTTGTCCTTGGATCTGATAATACCACCAGTCATGACTCGTATTTATTATCAGGTTTCCAGTTGGATTGCACTTCCAAAAAGTGATTTTTTTTAGATGGACTCCGTCATCTATATACATATTGGCAGACGCATATGGACATTTTATTTCGATGATTTTATCATCATCTAATAATCCATCTGGACTTGCTCCAAGGTATGGTATTTCAGGATCCACAAATAAACCGCACTTTTTTATGTGACAAGGGAAACCGTTAACATTTCCCAAATAAGATTCCAACTGCCCCAGAGCAATATTTTCATAATCTTTGCCATGTTCAAAATGGCGGCCACTTTTTTTTAATTTTGACCACAAATTCCTTCCCTAGGCTTGCTGACAAGGTCAGATGTCGATTTTGAAAGCAATCGGCCCAGTAACAAAAAAGTTCAAAATGACGGCCACTTTTTTTAAATTTTGACCACAAATTCCTTCCCTAGGCTTGCTGACAAGGTCAGATGTCGATTTTGAAAGCAATCGGCCCAGTAACAAAAAAGTACAAAATGGCGGCCACTTTTTTTTATTTTGACCACAAATTCCTTCCCTAGGCTCGCTGACAAGGTCAGATGTCGATTTTGAAAGCAATCGGCCCAGTAACAAAAAAGTTCAAAATGGCGGCCACTTTTTTTAAATTTTGACCACAAATTCCTTCCCTAGGCTCGCTGACAAGGTCAGATGTCGATTTTGAAAGCAATCGGCCCATTAACAAAAAAGTTCAAAATGGCGGCCACTTTTTTTAAATTTTGACCACAAATTCCTTCCCTAGGCTCGCTGACAAGGTCAGATGTCGATTTTGAAAGCAATCGGCCCATTAACAAAAAAGTTCAAAATGGCGGCCACTTTTTTTAAATTTTGACCACAAATTCCTTCCCTAGGCTCGCTGACAAGGTCAGATGTCGATTTTGAAAGCAATCGGCCCAGTAACAAAAAAGTTCAAAATGGCGGCCACTTTTTTTTAATTTTGACCACAAATTCCTTCCCAAGGCTTGCTGACAAGGTCAGATGTCGATTTTGAAAGCAATCGGCCCAGTAAGAAAAAAGTTCAAAATGGCGGCCACTTTTTTTAAATTTTGACCACAAATTCCTTCTCTAGGCTCGCTGACAAGGTCAGATGTCGATTTTGAAAGCAATCGGCCCAGTAAGAAAAAATTTCAAAATGGCGGCCACTTCTTTTTAATTTTGACCACAAATTCCTTCCCTAGGCTCGCTGACAAGGTTAGATGTCGATTTTGAAAGCAATCGGCCCATTAACAAAAAAGATCAAAATGGCGGCCACTTTTTTTAAATTTTGACCACAAATTCCTTCCCTAGGCTCGCTGACAAGGTCAGATGTCGATTTTGAAAGCAATCGGCCCAGTAACAAAAAAGTTCAAAATGGCGGCCACTTTTTTTTAATTTTGACCACAAATTCCTTCCCAAGGCTTGCTGACAAGGTCAGATGTCGATTTTGAAAGCAATCGGCCCAGTAACAAAAAAGTACAAAATGGCGGCCACTTTTTTTTTTATTTTGACCACAAATTCCTTCCCTAGGCTCGCTGACAAGGTCAGATGTCGATTTTGAAAGCAATCGGCCCAGTAACAAAAAAGTTCAAAATGGCGGCCACTTTTTTTTTTAATTTTGACCACAAATTCCTTCCCTAGGCTCGCTGACAAGGTCAGATGTCGATTTTGAAAGCAATCGGCCCATTAACAAAAAAGTTCAAAATGACGGCCACTTTTTTTAAATTTTGACCACAAATTCCTTCCCTAGGCTTGCTGACAAGGTCAGATGTCGATTTTGAAAGCAATCGGCCCAGTAACAAAAAAGTACAAAATGGCGGCCACTTTTTTTTATTTTGACCACAAATTCCTTCCCTAGGCTCGCTGACAAGGTCAGATGTCGATTTTGAAAGCAATCGGCCCAGTAACAAAAAAGTTCAAAATGGCGGCCACTTTTTTTAAATTTTGACCACAAATTCCTTCCCTAGGCTCGCTGACAAGGTCAGATGTCGATTTTGAAAGCAATCGGCCCATTAACAAAAAAGTTCAAAATGGCGGCCACTTTTTTTAAATTTTGACCACAAATTCCTTCCCTAGGCTCGCTGACAAGGTCAGATGTCGATTTTGAAAGCAATCGGCCCAGTAACAAAAAAGTTCAAAATGGCGGCCACTTTTTTTTTTAATTTTGACCACAAATTCCTTCCCTAGGCTCGCTGACAAGGTCAGATGTCGATTTTGAAAGCAATCGGCCCATTAACAAAAAAGTTCAAAATGGCGGCCACTTTTTTTAAATTTTGACCACAAATTCCTTCCCTAGGCTCGCTGACAAAGTCAGATGTCGATTTTGAAAGCAATCGGCCCAGTAACAAAAAAGTTCAAAATGGCGGCCACTTTTTTTTAATTTTGACCACAAATTCCTTCCCAAGGCTTGCTGACAAGGTCAGATGTCGATTTTGAAAGCAATCGGCCCAGTAAGAAAAAAGTTCAAAATGGCGGCCACTTTTTTTAAATTTTGACCACAAATTCCTTCTCTAGGCTCGCTGACAAGGTCAGATGTCGATTTTGAAAGCAATCGGCCCAGTAAGAAAAAAGTTCAAAATGGCGGCCACTTCTTTTTAATTTTGACCACAAATTCCTTCCCTAGGCTCGCTGACAAGGTCAGATGTCGATTTTGAAAGCAATCGGCCCATTAACAAAAAAGTTCAAAATGGCGGCCACTTTTTTTAAATTTTGACCACAAATTCCTTCCCTAGGCTCGCTGACAAGGTCAGATGTCGATTTTGAAAGCAATCGGCCCAGTAAGAAAAAAGTTCAAAATGGCGGCCACTTCTTTTTAATTTTGACCACAAATTCCTTCCCTAGGCTCGCTGACAAGGTCAGATGTCGATTTTGAAAGCAATCGGCCCATTAACAAAAAAGTTCAAAATGGCGGCCACTTTTTTTAAATTTTGACCACAAATTCCTTCCCTAGGCTCGCTGACAAGGTCAGATGTCGATTTTGAAAGCAATCGGCCCATTAACAAAAAAGTTCAAAATGGCGGCCACTTTTTTTAAATTTTGACCACAAATTCCTTCCCTAGGCTCGCTGACAAGGTCAGATGTCGATTTTGAAAGCAATCGGCCCAGTAACAAAAAAGTTCAAAATGGCGGCCACTTTTTTTTAATTTTGACCACAAATTCCTTCCCAAGGCTTGCTGACAAGGTCAGATGTCGATTTTGAAAGCAATCGGCCCAGTAAGAAAAAAGTTCAAAATGGCGGCCACTTTTTTTAAATTTTGACCACAAATTCCTTCTCTAGGCTCGCTGACAAGGTCAGATGTCGATTTTGAAAGCAATCGGCCCAGTAAGAAAAAAGTTCAAAATGGCGGCCACTTCTTTTTAATTTTGACCACAAATTCCTTCCCTAGGCTCGCTGACAAGGTTAGATGTCGATTTTGAAAGCAATCGGCCCATTAACAAAAAAGATCAAAATGGCGGCCACTTTTTTTAAATTTTGACCACAAATTCCTTCCCTAGGCTCGCTGACAAGGTCAGATGTCGATTTTGAAAGCAATCGGCCCAGTAACAAAAAAGTTCAAAATGGCGGCCACTTTTTTTTAATTTTGACCACAAATTCCTTCCCAAGGCTTGCTGACAAGGTCAGATGTCGATTTTGAAAGCAATCGGCCCAGTAACAAAAAAGTACAAAATGGCGGCCACTTTTTTTTTTATTTTGACCACAAATTCCTTCCTTAGGCTCGCTGACAAGGTCAGATGTCGATTTTGAAAGCAATCGGCCCAGTAACAAAAAAGTTCAAAATGGCGGCCACTTTTTTTTTTAATTTTGACCACAAATTCCTTCCCTAGGCTCGCTGACAAGGTCAGATGTCGATTTTGAAAGCAATCGGCCCATTAACAAAAAAGTTCAAAATGACGGCCACTTTTTTTAAATTTTGACCACAAATTCCTTCCCTAGGCTTGCTGACAAGGTCAGATGTCGATTTTGAAAGCAATCGGCCCAGTAACAAAAAAGTACAAAATGGCGGCCACTTTTTTTTATTTTGACCACAAATTCCTTCCCTAGGCTCGCTGACAAGGTCAGATGTCGATTTTGAAAGCAATCGGCCCAGTAACAAAAAAGTTCAAAATGGCGGCCACTTTTTTTAAATTTTGACCACAAATTCCTTCCCTAGGCTCGCTGACAAGGTCAGATGTCGATTTTGAAAGCAATCGGCCCATTAACAAAAAAGTTCAAAATGGCGGCCACTTTTTTTAAATTTTGACCACAAATTCCTTCCCTAGGCTCGCTGACAAGGTCAGATGTCGATTTTGAAAGCAATCGGCCCAGTAACAAAAAAGTTCAAAATGGCGGCCACTTTTTTTTTTAATTTTGACCACAAATTCCTTCCCTAGGCTCGCTGACAAGGTCAGATGTCGATTTTGAAAGCAATCGGCCCATTAACAAAAAAGTTCAAAATGGCGGCCACTTTTTTTAAATTTTGACCACAAATTCCTTCCCTAGGCTCGCTGACAAAGTCAGATGTCTATTTTGAAAGCAATCGGCCCAGTAACAAAAAAGTTCAAAATGGCGGCCACTTTTTTTTAATTTTGACCACAAATTCCTTCCCAAGGCTTGCTGACAAGGTCAGATGTCGATTTTGAAAGCAATCGGCCCAGTAAGAAAAAAGTTCAAAATGGCGGCCACTTTTTTTAAATTTTGACCACAAATTCCTTCTCTAGGCTCGCTGACAAGGTCAGATGTCGATTTTGAAAGCAATCGGCCCAGTAAGAAAAAAGTTCAAAATGGCGGCCACTTCTTTTTAATTTTGACCACAAATTCCTTCCCTAGGCTCGCTGACAAGGTCAGATGTCGATTTTGAAAGCAATCGGCCCATTAACAAAAAAGTTCAAAATGGCGGCCACTTTTTTTAAATTTTGACCACAAATTCCTTCCCTAGGCTCGCTGACAAGGTCAGATGTCGATTTTGAAAGCAATCGGCCCAGTAACAAAAAAGTTCAAAATGGCGGCCACTTTTTTTTAATTTTGACCACAAATTCCTTCCCAAGGCTTGCTGACAAGGTCAGATGTCGATTTTTAAAAGCAATCGGCCCAGTTACAAAAAAGTTCAAAATGGCGGCCACTTTTTTTAAATTTTGACCACAAATTCCTTCCCTAGGCTCGCTGACAAGGTCAGATGTTAATTTTGAAAGCAATCGGCCCAGTAACAAAAAAGTTGAAAATGGCGGCCACTTTTTTAAATTTTGACCACATATTCCTTCTCTATGCTTACTGCGAAACTTAGATATCGATTTTTAAAGTGATCGGCCCAGTAACAAAAAAGTTGAAAATGGCGGCCATTTTGTAAGTAAGCATATTATTAATTCCTTGCACGCTTGTTGCAAAGGTTTTTCAATTTTTTAAGAATTGTGGTAGTTGACGTTTATGGTGTGGATATTTCGCGCGTAAGTTCTTATAACTAAAGGAATAATTTATGAGTAAATCGAAATTTTGACGTTAGTTCCATTTTTGGCCACCGGGCAAGAAAAGTTTGTGGCAGAATACCTTCCCGTCAGGTGAAGTCGATCATCCAGTCAACAACCTATATTTGAATAGAAATACCTACTCATACGACAAAAACAAATAAAAATAATATCAGTGAAACTCCAAAAAAATACTTTTACCATTTTAATTCTGCTTCGCGCTTACCGGTGCGGAGGCGCGGCGGTGCCGCTAGCGCGTTAAATACCTATAGTTGACTTCGATCTTCACCTATCATATAAGTGAGAAACAGATTAAAAGGCAATACAAAGTTTGCAAGGTCACTCAGGTGTTACAGTGTTAGTAACAAAATGGCTCCTGCACGGCTTTTCCCGATTTTTATGAAATTGTTTGTGTGAGTATTCGGTAGGTCCGAGAATAGAATTCAAACTATTTTTATACCCCTAAGTGAGAAATAATGTATATATGACAAAGCAACGTTTGTCGGGTCAGCTTAGTTTAGTTCGTCTACTTGCTCGAAAAAAATACAAATAATATAATTTTGGCAGCAGCCACGCTGGCACTGACGACCCACCCAGTTTTGGATAGAGTGAGACACACAATTTCAATCGCGAGCGACGCGAAAACGAAGCGCTTCTTCAAACAGACGTGGATTCGCCTTGAAAACTGAGACAGCACTGAATTTTTCATGCCGCGGACTCTCTAATATAAAGCGATTTCTGGAGACCATTTTTTCATAGTAAAATGTATGGCGTTTTTCGCATAAAAAGATGATTGATTTGGAGGTCATATTATTTGCTCTGTGGTTTGAATTAGAAATAACTTTGACGGTAAATGCATTATCTATACTTTCGTCCTATGTTTTAACCAAAAATATTTTCAATTATAATAACGAAATGGCTTGCAGAGTTAAAATAGAAAAGGTTGTTTTAGATGTTTTTGCCTAAGTGACGCATTTTTTTTCTCAAAAATCAAGAATTATTTTATAAATGTTTTGCGGTGTTTCTGTAGACTCGTTTACTATCCATCTGAGTTTTTTTTTTGATATCGTATAATGAAGCGAGTGGTTCAATATAGTTAAATCCGTAACTCCCTTTTTCACGTTTTCCGCAGTCGCGCCCCTTTTGGCTATAAGGAATCATATTTTTTCGGCTAATCTGTAATTTATTATGAAAAGTCTCCATGCCTTCGGAAATAATTCCGAACTTTTAGAAGTAATATCATACCTAATGGTTTACAGCTATTTACTCACGGTGTAAAAGTATATTAATGCTGATTAGTGGATGTTAAAACACTCCATACGTTACTAAAAGTTATTATTCTTTTTTAAACCTATATAAAGGCACGGAAAACCATAATAGTACCTTACGGGTAAAGGACAAAAACTCTGTGAGAATAAGAAAATATTCAGCAATTTAAAGATATCCAAGAACTCAAAGTACGTTTGCGATCCAGCAGAATCGAAGTGAGATATCGGTTCGTTCGATCTGAGAAGACAAGCAGACATCTAATCTACATAATGCCGACGTTGGTTTAAGGTACCACACACTTTGATTGCGCTAAGCCATAACTATTTTCTGCTATAGTTTTTTATTTTTGTTTAATATTTAGGAATTACTACAATATAGGCATACTAGCTGACTCCGGCATGTACGCAATTGCACAATATGCGCTATCTACCGTCTACGACAGTTTTTAGTAACAACAATAAGCCTATTTAGAGTTATTTCCAACCGACAAAAAAAGGAGGAGGTTCTCAATTCGACTATTTCTTTTTTTTAATATTTGTTGCCTAAGAACTTTCAACTGAGTGAACCGATTTTGATGATTCTTTATTTTATTTGAAAGCTGGTGCTTTCCGTGTGGATTTATTAGATACAATTTGGTCCAGGTCTGACTAAGTTTACATTATGAACTTTTTTTTACGCTATACAAGTTAGTACTTGACTGCGATCTCACCTGGTGGTAAGTGATGATGCAGCCGAAGTTGTTAGCGTACTAACTTGGAGGGGGTAAGTTATGTCACCCCAACGGTTTCTACACAGCATCGTATCGGAATGCTAAATCACTTGGCGATACGTCTTTGCTGGTAGGGTGGTAATTAGCCACGTCCAAAGCCTCCCACCAGACCAAAGTGGGCCCCGTGGCGGGAATCGCACCCGCGACCTCCCACTCGAATCCGAGCGTGAGTCCCCTGCGCCACGGAGGTCGTCAAATGGACGCATAAGACCCGGTTTCCACCAAAGCGGAGCGGAGCGGAGCTGTGTTTGAACTGAGGGGAGAGGATATGTCGAAATCACAATATTACGACTACCGATTTCAATGATTCTTTTGGTAGTAGAATAAAGAAGCGACTAAGGTTTTTTCAATTTCTTTGTCTCTAATTACTATGTGACCTAATACATTGTAGTGTCGATGGATATTGATTGATGATTTAGATTTTCCTTTGTGTTTGTTTTTTAAAAATTGATTTTATATTTTGGATGAAGAGATTTTTACACATTTTTTTAACTAGGCAATTTAATAACATTATTTTTTTAAATCACAATATTACGGCTACCTATTTCGATGATTCTTTTGGTAGTAGAGTAAAGAAGCGACTAAGGTTTTTAATTTCTTTGTCTCTAATTACTATGTGACCTATTACATTGTAGTGTCGATGTACTATTGATCGATGATTTAGATTTTCCTTTGTATTTGTTTCCTAAAAATTGATTTTATTTTGGAAGATGAGATTTTTGACACACTTTTCTATGTATGCAATTTAATAACATATTTTTTTTAATTAGAAAATCAGTTTAGAAAAACGACTATTCTACACTATATAATAGGTATCTAAATCGCATAGCAACGCTATTGGTGGATGCGAGATACAATCTACATAAAGACGCGGTTGCCTTAATCCCGATAATGGACAAAGATTCAAAGATCTGAGACATTGTAAGCGATTCGTGTTCAATTATAATGGTGTTGTAATGAAGCAAAAACTTAAATGAATGCCTCAGTTAGTTTTTTAGGCCTTTGTTTTAACACAGGCAAGTGGCAACGATACGGCTGCGGCGCGCGAAAATGCGGCGGTTGGTTTCATAGCGTAATATCACTTTACAGAAATAACGTATTTTTAATTTTTTTAATAACTGGCTTAGAGAACACTCGAAATAACGAACACCAAGAGAGCGGAGACGAGGGAAACAGCTATTTCATGATAAAAGTCAAATTACAATCGCGAATCCCCTTATCTAGGGTTAGTACAAGTTTTTTTTTACGAATTTCGAGACGATTCGCAACGCACAAGCGAATCGAATCCCTCCAAACATTTATAGCCAACACCATCTATGAACATTGGACAGTCACTGACATGCAGCTGTCAATAGATAGCGCTGGCTGTAAATGCTCCAAACATTGTGCATGCGTTTTGACTCGAAATTCGTACACAAACTTGTACTAAACCCTCCGTGGTGTACCACAATATGTCATGTCACAGATAACACAACTTCCGCGAACACCTCAGCTGAATTACGTAAACAGTACAATGGTCGAGATTCGAGAATCAGGTCGACTTATGTACTTAGAATAACTTTTTAGCTACAAAAAATAAAATGGAAAATTCTTTTCAAAAAAACCGACTTCAAATGCCACTACAAAGAGTGAAATAATTTTTCAATGTAGGTAGGTACACCAATTCGAAGTCGGGCGATTAATATGAAGGACTATGATAGTACGAATTGCCCGACTTCGAATTGGTGTACCTACCTACATTGAAAAATTATTTCACTCTTTGTAGTGGCATTTGAAGTCGGTTTTTTTGAAAAGAATTTTCCATTTTAATTTTTACTTTTTAGTGGAAAACAACAAATGCACAGGGCATTGAAAAAAATGCTCAAATCGCTTGAAGTGTGCTTATAAAATCTGAAGAGTTCCCTCAATTTTTCCGAGATCCTATCATCAGAACCTGACTTGATGACTATAGTCATTAAGTCAGCGTCTGCAAGCAAATGCACTAGTCACTATAAAAAATACCCAAATCGCTTCACGTATATTAGCAAAATTTGAAGAGTTCCCTCGATTTCACCAAGATCCCATGATCAGATCCTGACCTGATGACTATAGGACAACTTGGAAAATATTATTCTTTCAAATAATACTCAAATTGTTTCAAGTGTCCATATAAAATTTGAAAAGTTCCCTCGACTTCTCCAGGATCCCATCATCAGATCCTGACCAAAAAAAAATGGGACCAACTTGGAAGTATACCCTTTCAAACAAAAAAAGAATTTTCCAAATCGGTTTACACGTCTTCGAGTAATCGGTGAACATACATAAAAAAATAAAAATAAAAAAAGATGCCGACGAATTGAGAACCTCCTCCTTTTTTTTGAAGTCGGTTAAAAAGGTAATGCATACGAGTGTATATATTTAATAGAAGTATCTGTTTGTAATATAGAAACACACAAGGAAAGTTGTTATATGACATCTCTATGCAAATGGTAGGTGCTTTTTTCGGTTTGTAGGCATTTAGTCAAATATTTAATTCGCTAGATGAGCCCTCAACCTCCAAAAACGTCCAAGTTTTTATCTTGTGTGCGACATAATATTGTCACTCTCTCTGTCACATGTGAAACTACAGAATGCTGAGAGCAGTCACTCAACATGTTTGTGGACGTTTTCGATGTGCGCAATGTAGGCTTAGGGCCCATCTAGCGATTGAAATCTTTGCATTTCGTGAATAATAAAAGCACGGCATTTAAATGGAAGTAAGTAGTCATAACAGCACCATCTCATGACGCAAGTCGCAACAGTTTATTAGGTGTCAGTAAAAGTATTTGTTTTTTAAATTCCGACCACGCGATATCGCGTATTGAACCGTACAATGACAGACCCGATTACGTGATAACGCATGAGTAGGTCTATGTTAGTTTCGTTGGCAACGTTAAAATTTTAAGCTATGGTTAAAAAAGTGGTTAACTGTGTCACGTCATGCTGATAACGTGACTGCCTGCGGTAACCGAATTTCATATTGTAGGAGCAGCGCCAGCAACGACGTTAATCTATGGTAGGAGCTTTTACTATTTGTTTTAAACCAGTTGAGAGATGTATGCTTAGTTTGAGTATTTGACAAATCTTCTATTTTATAAAAAAATTCAGTCGTTTGTAACCAAACTACTCCGAAACGGCTCTACTACCAATTTTTGCATTTTTTGTGTATAAGGTAAAAGTACGTAATTCCGACAGTGTCCCAGTACCCGATAACGAGTTAGATTTTTTATATTTGTAGCTTTCTAGCAATAATAAATAAAAATTTGTGAATGCCAATACATTCTTGGTGATATTTTTTACAATTGTAATGGCAACGTTGACCAAAAAGTGTAAAGGCGTCGTAACTGTGCAACAAACAAAGTGTGCTATCCACAAAAAAATAAAAAATTCAAAGTTCTACTGCTGAACTACGAGGCGATCCCGGAGGATTGGTTTGCTTGATACTCTGCTGCGTATAATGATACGGTAAGAGTTTTACTTTATTATAATATTAGAGTATATTGTTTATCGATATATCTTAGTTTTTAAGGTGAATCGAATTGGAAAGTAAATATTTTTGCATGTTACATCTATTGGTACTGACAAATCCCTACATGACCCAGTGCTCGACAAAATTTTAATATTTTTTGTCGGATATTGGTACACTTTAATTTGGTAGTAGTAGTTGTACCTAACCCGATATCGAATCTCTATTGCCTTGAAATAAGACTCATTTTCCCTTGAACTGCAGAATACACCCCGTCGGTTACTCCGTCGTATAGAAACAGTTGCATCTATGCTCGTCATAGCTCTTATTGCATTGAGTTAAGTCATATTTTTCTTTGACTCGACTTTAATTACCTTTAGGTACCTTGTTTGTTTTGTTACCTCGTGGATTTGATAGTTATTTTGCATTATTTTTTTATTATTGTAAACTAAAATGGATAAGTATATCGGGCTCGTCGTTATAATCATTGTTAAACAATGAATATTTGTAGAAAATAATAATTTATTATAAGGAACGATTATTTCTTTTGTTTCTCAAATGTGAGTAAAACTGATGAATTTAGAAGGAAGTTGTTGTGTTTAGTATAGAAGTCTAATGTCGGTTTACAGTCTTTTAATAGGAAAACTATTAAATTTGCCTATAAATAATCTTTCGAAAAAATAAACAAAAATGTAAACGTTTATAAACTCGTAAAAAAGGGATTAAAAGAAAACACACTCGGTAAAAACTAAAAAGTCGTATCTTTACTGCCCTCCTACAAATTTCCCAAGATTTATCTCAATTCACTCCGTGAATTCTATTTATCCTACTTTCCCCACATAAGTGTACTTAACGAGGAATCGACTTGCAAAACTATGAGATAAAAATAAACGTATAATTTATGTAGAAAAAATGTATAAATTATACATAAGTACGTAACGTGTTATTTCTCATTTCAGCTATAATCATGACTGAAAAGCAAACGGCCATTTTAAAGGCTATGGAGGCAGTTGACAAAGGGTCCTGAATATCAGCTGCTGCAAGGCAGTACGGTATCCAGCGAATGACTTTACATGAAAAACTACGTGGCTTCTCATCTGTTCTATGCTCCAAGGGACCACGAGGTAAATGCGGTTTGTCACCATTTGATGCAAACGACGTTGATTATTCCAAGTGTGTAACAAGTCGGTCAAATAAAACAGCTAAACCGGACAGTAATAACCAAATGCAACCACATGCCGCCAGTCATTTAAAATACTTCGAATCCCAAATAAGTCCCGAAATCCTCAAAGCTGTTTACGCCAGCAAAACACTAACCTGGAAAGGGGATTAAACCTTAGAAGGCTTAGAAATTTTGATGTCAAAGATGCACGTCGCTCTGGTCGCCCTATTACGGATAAAATGGATGCCATTTTTGAAAAAGTTGAGCAAGATCGGCATATCAGTAGTTACGACGTAGCTGAAGAACTGGGAATTGACCTCAAAACAGTTTTGGCGCATTTGAAAAAAAATAGTACACAAAAAAGGTAGATATTTGGGTACCTCACGAGCTCACTGAAAGAAACCTAATGAACCGTGTACTCATTTGTGATTCTTTCTTACGACGTAAAGAAACTGAACCATTTTTGAAGAAGCTGATAACTGGTGATGAAAAGTGGATCACGTACGACAAGAATGTGCGAAAAAGGTCGTGATCAAAGGCCGGTCAAGCTTCACAGACTGTGGTGAGGTGATGCTGTGTGTGTGTGGTGGGATTGGAAGGGCATTATTCATTATGAGCTGTTATCACCAGGCAGGACCATCGATTCTGAACTCTACTGCGAATAACTGATGAGATTAAAGCTAAAAGTTGAGAGAAAGCGGCCGGAATTAATTAACAGAAGGGGTGTGGTTTTTCATCATGATAACGCTAGGCCTCACACATCTTTAGCCACTCAGCAAAAATTAAGAGAGTTTGGCTGGAAGGTGTTAATGCATCCGTCGTATAGTCCTGAGCTTGCACCTTCAGATTTCCACCTGTTTCTGTCTCTTCAGAATTCTTTAGGCAGTGTCAGGTTAACATCACTACAGGACTGCCAAAACCACTTGTTGCGGTATTTCGACCAGAAGGCCCAAAATTTCTATAGCAATGGGGTCATGTCCCTACCTACAAGATGGCAAAAAGTTATCGAACAAAATGGTAACTACATACTTTAGTCAAATGTAAAACTACACTAAAAAATGTTTTGAATTTTCTTAAAAAATGCGAAGAAACTTTTTCCCCAACCTACGAGTATTATTACGTATTATGAGCAATGCAAATTCGTAATATTTTATAATTCCACCTTAGATCTTGGAAAAGGTAAGACCTATTGGTAACTTTTTAAAGAATTTTGATCTCATTTTATTCTGCCAAAAGTTTGAAGTTAATTAATAACTCAGAAAGTAGCTGAAGTAAGCTGATTGTGAAGTATTTGAAACTTGTGCATTACAAACTACTAATAAAACATTTTTCAAATGTTGCTCGTTTTATTTCATAAATGTAGAATATATTGCCAATTTATTTTTTAGTTCATTTCAATTTATTTAAATTATCCTTTCCTTAAATAATTAGCATAAGCTCTATTTTCAATGCTCTTAATAATGCTCGCAGAAATGCTACATTGATTTTACGTGAACTTTAAAGTCAGGCAATAGAGTTCAATTTCGCGCTAAAAAATGTCGGATTTTGGGACCAAAATCCGATTACTGGTACAAAGTTATCGGATACTGGTACAATTCGACCTTTTTTTATATTTTGTTGAATTATTGTGTATTATCATTAATATTAATGTGAAAACATCATTACACAAAAACTAGAATAAATTCTTAATCTATTTCTGCCAATTTCGTTCCTATAAGATTGGTAGTTTAAGCATAATCGTCCTGCAAAGTCAGCGAAGTTCAAAACTTATCGGATATTGGGCCGTTTACCTTATTCCGTAGGTCTAAGAATAACTATTTTTCGTACTCATATACATGACAAAACAAAGTTCGCCACGACAGCTAGTCTAATATATCGTGTCACAGTGTATATATAACCAAACTTCTCCAAAAGAGCTTGACCGATTTTTATGAAATGTTTTGTTTACATTCGTTAGATTTGAGAATAGTTTGTAAGCTATTCATACCCCTGAATGGCTAAGCAACGTTTGCCCGGCCAGCTACTTAAAATAATATGTAATCTAACTTGTGAGAGGTCAAGGGGAAAATACTATTTTTATATCAATATCACTAATCACACTAATAATGCTAATAATAAGAAGGCGAAAGTTTGCATCTGTGTGTGTTTAGGTTTGTAATCTGTTCAGTATTCACGCAACCGATTTGGCAATGAGGGAAGGTTATCGTATCCTGAAATAACACATGTGCTACTTTGTTTTCGGGAAATTTTTGATCCTTCACCTTTGCCGCTAATTGTGTTATAGTAGCCACAAATGCTACTATGCTACTAATCTGTACTACCCGAAATGTTAGAGCTACCTACATGCATGGAATTCGAACCCAATCTACGACTAGATGGAAAAAGTCTGAATTACACGACAGCAAAGCCCTGAGGCAAAGCCAAAGGAATAGATATTTTCAATGAATAAAGCGTTATATTTGACTTTGACTTTACTACTAGCTTTTAATTGAACGAAAAAGAATGAATTCCCTGTTTTCCGCATGGAAAGCTATCATTTCGCTAGGTGCAACATTTCAGGGGAACGGAAGCGGTGCCAAATCAAATGCACTTTCCTATCTCACTTGGCTTTGTTCAGCTGTAGCCAATTTTAAACTTTGCCAGTCCAATATCGTATATTCGAGCTTGTTTTATACAATTTGATTTATCGCATACCACTCTCTCATGGCATAGCGGAAAAAATACGCCGATTTCACCGAATTCTCTTCCCAGCAAACACGTTCTGCTATGTAC
This sequence comes from Coenonympha glycerion, assembly GCA_963855885.1. Taxonomy (NCBI): domain Eukaryota; kingdom Metazoa; phylum Arthropoda; class Insecta; order Lepidoptera; family Nymphalidae; genus Coenonympha; species Coenonympha glycerion. The sequence goes on from OY979631.1 coordinate 11,758,368, forward strand.
AGGAACTTCCGTTTGGGGTTCCTACTGGTTTCTCAGTAAAAATGTGTGAAAAATATTGTGTTCAGTTTCTGCTTTTGAATGCGGTTAAGTATATGCTACAAAATTAAATTATTTCACCGTCATAATTTTGAATTTAAATCGTATTTCTATGACAACAAGTTTTGAAAAAACCGTTGGCAAAAACTTGAAGTCCCTTGCCATGCCCTGAGAAGTATAGTAGTCTTAAAGTGTGCATAACACATGTAATCCATTTTTACTACTATTGTAATTCTCTCTCGCTCTCTCTCTGTGTCCGTGTACGTGTGCGTGTGCGTGTGCGTGTGCGCGTGTGTGTGTGTGTGTGTTTGTGTGTGTGTGTGTGTGTGTAGGTGTGTGGAGTATATATTACGCACTCCCAGTGCCAGTACAAAAACAACGATAGACTGCGATGACGCTGCCGGTTTTATTTCAAAATCTCTCATACTTAATTAGGAGAAAATACTCGCTCGAGGGCCCTTTTATCGTTTCCACACTGCGTGTAACGCAGCGGTTTCAGCCTCCGTGCGCCATATCTAATGAGATGCGGTGCGAAATAAGCTATTACATAACTAACCACCATGGAATTACAGCTCTTACCCGCGTGTGGCCAGCGTGACCCAGTTTTGCGTACATAATTTTCATCTACAATTTTCGAACATATCGCTCTGCGGCCAGAAATAATTATTATATGTGGAATTCAACCAGACATGATACAGGAGTAAGAATTTTGGATACGAAGTCACTTTTCCTCACCTACTAGAATTTTTTTGTATGGTGAAGGCCTCAGCCGACGCTATATTAAACTACCCTAACAGCAGAAACGCATCGCCAAGCAATTTAGCGTTACGGCGCGATGCTGTGTTATGTATAGAAACGGATAGAGGTGAGATACTTAGTACTTACCCCTTCCGACTTAGTTAACAAAGGTGTGGACAGGTGTGTATTTCAACTGATGGACGCCTCTACTGATTTACGGGGCTGATAGGCGTCCTAGGCCTACGGATATAATGGTAATGGATATGAACATTGCACAGTATATTTCGCGGCACTCCCCATAATTTAGTATATCTGGATGGGGATTTGCTAACACTGTATCTATCTGTGCACGGTGTAAGTCATGAAAATGAAAAATCTTAATGAATGTGAATGTGTAAATTAAGCCAATTTTTTCCTCAGAATAATTATTATTGCAACTTACTTCGCTAAAAAAATATCAATATGTTTCAGTCATTCGAACTAAGTACTATGGCCTACATAAGTTTTAAATGCCTACCGAGCTCCGGACACCGTATTTTAATAGAAATATTTCCAATATTGTCATCTTCCACCTTCATACCTGTCATCTTTTTTATCTTGGGACCCTGCTAAAATTAAATGAAAGCATATTTGAAAATACCTACAATTATTATACTCTGGCTTACTTGCTAAAAATGTTATATAAGCAGACTTGGGGCCAGGTAATACCTATGTACTCTGTACAGGTTCCACATAATTTAGTTCTCTTGCCTACGTAGCAATAAGTAGAGCCTTATCACAAAATAGATTCAAATGTTCTCGCAAATTTCCACGTATCGTTTCTCCTTATATTTATCGCCTCCATTTTGTATCGCACGGCGTACAGCCGTACACACAAAATGTCTGCGCGTGACGTCACAAATTGTCGTCCATTGAGTTGCGAAATTACGGCCGTCGTCAGCGCTCACCGAACTAATTTCGGTGAGCATTATGTGAATAAAATTTACCGAATTGCAGCCATAATAATGCTTATTATGAAAACTGAGAGCTTACTTATCTATTAAGAGGATATATTGAGTTTATTTTCGATCATTTTCAAAATAACTTTGGAGTTCTAGCGACCGCAATGCTTGGAGGTTCAAGTTTAGAGAACAATAGCACTGGAAATTTTCAGAGTAAAGTGATATAACCCAATAGGAGATAGCTCCCGAACACACTCGTAAGTTCAAGCATGATTCATAATATGCATAGATATTGCCAGAAGCAATGCAAAACAAACAAAAGTTGCACGGTTTCCGAGATCGCAACGGGAGGTATTCGTATAGAACAACACGCGCTCTCTATCAAACTTTGAGTTGAACTCATACTAAACTTTGCTTATTGGAGTGCTTGAAATCGTAGACCAAGTGCGCCTAATGCCTAGAATTAATGAGACTAAAACATTACAACTGTAAGACTTAATACCAATACATTATACAATAAAATATTCAGGGATTCGAATCCTGTATATGTATAGTGTCCAGGACTCACCACTGGGAACATATAGTAACCTAATCTATGACTGGGAAGAAACCGTAAAAAGGCCTAACAAACATTACACGTTTAGCCCGCTCAATTATCCAGTCAAATTATTTCTAGTTTAAACTTAAGTTTAAGCTTTCGTTTAAAGCAAGAAAAATAAGCCTTCTATGGCTAATGCTCAGACTACATTAAATAAATGTGGGCTAATGCTTTCCAACTACGTAAGCATAACATCAATCAATTTCTAAAGATATTCTAATACCAATATGTCCAGTATTTAAAATTGACATTTACGTCACACACTTACGTCATTATGATTCCAATTTAAATTTTCGTTTATCAAAATCTGCATAAATATTACGAAAACTACATTTTTTATACAAAGCTCATATAAGTAGGCGCTTCAGGGAAAAATCTGTATCGGGACAGGTTTAATTGGAGTGGTATTTGCAATATTGCGATCTTTCGATCAGGATCGGTTTCAAAAATTACTGTTCCAAACACTGATTACTAACCTTAAGATATGGGCATCCTAACGACTTACGTAAACCTTTTTCATACAAGCAAACAGTAGCGCCAACTGTCAAAATACTATAGGTGGCCGCTGAGCGAACTACTGCGTGGCCTTATACTGTTGGTACTAATGACACCGATAAACTGGCGACATTTTTTCGCGCGGTTCGCCCTGTCTAGAGTAGATGTCACTTGTTCCAAATAAAACCAAAAAACACAAGTCACTTAAGTATATCTTTGTTAACAATAAAATTAAAACTCTTTTATTTTTCACATACATACCTCTAACTTACAGGCTCCAGTGAAAACTTGAAAAGACAATACTTTACCTCGAAATTCGTAATAAATATTCCTAGTAATAAATAAAATAGTTTATCATAAACCAGGGAGGTAAATATAATTGTAGTCTTCATTATTTTGTATCGATTAGAGTTATTACTGTGAAGAAGTACATTCGATTGAAACATTATCACATCTAACCACGTGACCAAAGAAAAATTGAATCCAAGCGTGTACAATGAAAGATAGATATAGGTACTCATATTGTCTGTGATATCTACTCGTAGGTACGCTACTTGATGCCGAGTTCTTCAAGAATAGCAAAGAGGTAAGAGAAGAATAGACTAGTTGATCCTTCATTCTGACAATGCACACATTCTTCTTTTTACTCGTTCTATTACTGATATTGAAATAAATTTTCCTAAGAAAAAAGGTCATAAAGGCAGAAAGATGGACAAAGTGATTCTATAACGGTTCAATCTCTCACATTTTATATTGGTACGGAACCCTAAGAAATACTCGTATGAGACGAAGATAATCCACGAAGACGCGCCCCACTCTGTCAAAATCTTATATATTAGATCAGTAAATGTTTTATATTAGAAAGGTATTCTTAATACGTGAAGAGAAGATCTTTGTAATCTTTGTAAGAATATTTCGTGCGCTGAGGCTATACCTAGATACAGTACGCGCGGCGGAAGTTTGGCTTTGACCGTTATTGTGCAGAAATCAGAAATTGGGTATCAACGGGCAATTAGCGGGGTGTGGGGCGGGTGTGTAGGCGCACGCGGTGCTCTGATTGGCGCTGATTGATTGACGCGGTGATCTGATTGGCTGATGGCACGCGCGTGACAGTACTCATGCGCAGTAATCCCCTCCACCCGAAGGTCAAAGCCAAACTCTCGCCGCGCGTACTGTACTTATTAAATCGCAATGTTCATAGACATTGAAGGCTGAAGCCGATGCCGAGTGCCGACTGACTAATGACAATCCGTGCACGTTACCGCTAATGACGTCATCACTCCTCCGTTCAACAGCACAGGAGTTATCGAGTATCGAGATGATTGTTCGATATAATGAGGTTTACTGTTTTTGAGAGCAGTTTTTTGTGCAAAACATCCGTGGTGAATGAATTACTGAAGTTGGAAAGAGACGTTTAGAAATATGACCACACAGATATGCTGCTATAGTAAGTACATTGCAAGTAACATTATAATTTAGACCATCACATTTATTATATAGGAAAGGTAACACGGCTTAACTCTGTCGAAACGTCAGGTCAGCCCGACTAGTTTCAGACTCATTGGGAGTGCTTCTACAAATCACACTAAAGCATACTAAAGCCACAAACCCCTTTCCAACGTGCGTTGTCTGCAGCCGTTCGTCGTCATGTCGCTTCCAGTGTCGTCGTTTTTTGAGGAAGAACTCCGAATGAGTCATTACTAGTTGGGCAGACCTGACTCTTCACGTGAATTAAACCTTGTTATCTTTCCTATGATGCCAGTAATTTCTCTCAAAGTACATAACGCCTACTCCCTTTACGTTAATAGCATCTGATAATACCGATACCTAATTGTTCAGTTGTCACTTTAATTAGTAGGTACGGATCGACAATCTTGTAATCAGGAGACCGTGTGTAATTTCCGTCAAGGTAAATATTCATGAAATTACTTGCACACTATTATATTACTGCTAACAGTGATAGCCTTTTAAATATAGTCATTAAAACTTACATTTCAGAGATTCACGGGATCCGAGTATTAGGTGTGTACTTCGAATTTTTTGGATGTGAGTTTCTTGCCAAAAAATATCACTTGCTTAGGTGAAGAAAAATATCGATCGGAAACCTGCAAAATAATTATATCTGTGAGTTATAGATTATATGCTTTCAAAGAAGTATGAAACCTTTCAATGAAAAAACCGTACGCACAATATAGTTCTTGTAAAATTGAACCCACGCCGACAAAGTCGCAAACAACAGACTAGATTGTTATAATTTACAATCTCACTTATTACCACAGTTCTTGAACATTGAAATTTATGGTTACAAAATTGAAATAGTAAGCTCATGCCGCGCAGGATTTTGCTGCGGAGTAAAATAACTTCCGAAGAATAGGACGAGCGGCTTCCTCTAATTAATGTTGCTAACTTGATGAATTGTGTACAAGCTGCTTCCAGTTTTGTGCTTCGGATTATGTGCGACTTACATTTACTCGTAGTCCTAGAGGTGAAGGACCAAAACTACATGATATATGATAGACACAAAGGCTGATATTTTTGAAATTAAGTCACACAATGGTGTTATATAATAATTATATCCAAACCCTACTGCATAGACTATTCATAAGAGCCAATAAGTAAGGCCTATTTGAAATGAATGAATCATTTCATTTCATTTCGTAAAGTCTTATATGGCTGCCGACAGCGATAATGAGGCGCCAGAGAAGTAAGCTAAAAAGTCTGTGCCTGTGTCTTTTTGTCGCCTACCACTGCAGATACGGAATAGTATGTTTCATTTCAAGTGCGGAAAGGCTGTTATTGCAAATAGTTCCGACAAATGTCTACCCGAGCCGAGGCGCAGCCGAAAGCGAGGGTTGACAGTCGGAACAAGTTGCAATGACGGTTCCGCACGTGTACTGAACGATTATTTTTAATACAGTTGCGAAAAATGAAGCAATTTAATAAAATAATAAAAACACAATAAACTCAACTAACTTAACATTTTCTGAAAAACTGTTTGCTTTTTTCTCTTCTCTCCACGCAATAAATTCGTCGTATGTAGATATGTAGCGACTTTTTGACTTTTCCGGTAAAATGTTCTCCGAAGCATTTTGTGCAACAAACAACTAAACTCGCAAAGAAAATTTCTGAAAAATGGCGCCAACCGTAGAATATAAGCAGTTTTTTTTTCTTCACCCATTCTGGTGATTTAAAAAAAATAAAAAAAAATTTGGTCATAGACTAAATAATATTCTGGTACGCAAAGGGAACTATGCCCATACAGCCAAGTCTTCAGTAGAATTTTTTTTATTGATATGAAATAAAAATGAAATTTAATGAGATGAAATGAAACCTAACCAAACTCATTCAATCAAATCTGATATTGAAACAAATTAGTAGCTTCTTTTTAGAAATATACGTATTTGCATGAATCATAAAAACTTCTATTAATTTTTTTAGTAAAAACTTCATGGTTGGTTTTTCTTTTTAATAGACATTATTTTGACAGTTGGGAAAGATAACGCACGAGTTCGGGAAAGGTAAAAAAAAAGCACGAGTATGTAATAGCCCACATCCCGAACGCTATACGTCCCTGCAATACGCCACTTTTTGAGCAACTGTATTAAAAAACAGTTTTATGACACTGTCCCACAGACTTGTATACTAAAGACAGGGCGAACAGCGCCCCCCCCCCCCGATGGATTCCAATCTGGTCGCGATGGGGGGGCTCAGTAGCCGTGGTTGGGCCCCACGGTGAAGCCAAAAGGAATCCAGGAGGGGACGCTCGGAGTGGGCCTGGAGATGGGCCCGCTCTGGATGCGTCCAAGAGGGGTGCGGGGGACAGAGTTTTCTGTCTCCTGCAGCCAGGAGGGGTCGCGGGAGGAGAGGCGTGTCAGTGTGTCGTTGCCGCTCGCCCTATCTCCCGCGACCAAACGGTGGCGCACCGTTAGATGCGTCGGCGGCGGGGCCGCAGGGGAAGAGGAGTGTCGGTGTTTCGTTGCCGTTCTCCCTGTCCTCTGCGGCCGTTTGGTGGTTTGCGGCGGAGCCAAAGATCAGATCCGCCGCGGGGTATGGGAGGTCGATGCCTGCGAAGTGCAGAAGCAAGCTTCGCAGGTATCGGCTTACCCGTGCCCACGGCCCCTGGGTGGCGGTCCCGGGGGGGTCCGTCGCCTTACGGATGGGCGCCGAGGAGGTAAGGCCGGCTTAGGTGTTTCTGGCGGGCCTTGCTGTTTGAGGGGAGCTCCATGCTCCACCTCGTGGAGGGGCTGCGCAAGCGGCCGGGCACCGGCGGGTTCGCGGAGGTTTGCGCAAGCGTTCCCGTGTTCCCGTCATACGGTGCGAGGAGGAAACACCGTGGGGTTTAGCCGGTAAGAGTCCGGCATAACCCAGCCGCTCCCCCGGGCGACTGGGTATCTATGAGGATTCCCCACGATAAAAAAAAAAAAGGGCGAACAGCGCGAAAAAATGTCGCCAGTTTTTGGATGTCATTAGTACCAACAGTATAAGGCGGTAGTTCGGTCAGCGGCGGCGGCGGGTATTTTGACAGATTACGCTACTGTTTGCTTGTATGAAGAAGGTTTACGTAAAATGTTCGGATCGGCTTATCTTTACTATTTTTATCTATTCACTGTCCCTAACTTTTATGATGATTGCAGTCAATAAAAAATTATATCACGAAAACTGGCATGATTTGGTCGTGACTCTCTGACTATTATACTCCTGTCTGCTGGTAACAGTGTATCTCTTAATTGGGGATGAAATAATTACAGTGGCATAGATTTATGCTCAGACAGCCAGTAGACCGCCCTTTGCATGCCTTTGTATTGCTTTTTTTGGATGTAGGTTTAGAACTGAATTGTCTTTTCCAATTAACATGCAAAAAACTTACAATACTTACATATTTTCAGGCAAGATTCAGACATCACAATTAGTTATTGATATATTGTAACTCAGGGTTTCCTTTTTACCCAACTGGCATTTCTGAAGTACCAGCATCTCCCAGCGCCAAATCGGCAGAGGACACTTGAATAGGTCTTGAATTGAAATCTGTCACAAAACACATAACTATTGGGACAGAAGTCTCCCGAGAAGATTGGGACAGAAGGGGTTATAAGAAAAACCGTTTTCTCCGTCTAACCTAACTTGTATAAAGTTGCTGATAGCAGGTGGGTGAGAAACCCTGTAGAGGAAGTGATGTTAGCGTATGTGATGGTGCTCTCTCAAAAAGTTGATTGTTGTATGTACTCACGCTGTAAAGCCTTATAAGAATTAGATAATAGGTTCTCTGTAGCAGTGAGCGGAAACTCTGCTAGCGGTCCTTGTTTGCCAATAAATTACAAAGTTCCACGCGGGGAACTTCTTGAATATCATTAACTCTAACGAAGCTCTGATCTCAGCAATAAAACAATCAGAGTTCTCGGTAGAATCGTACTAATTATTACGATGAACCTAATTTTTTTCTCATTATTATTTTATAATAATGAAATGCATCTTAAATTAATTACCGTCTTAACTACCAGTCATTTTGTATTCAAAAAAAGTTATAACTTATAATTTTAGTTTCTTAAGTACGTAGTGAAAAGTATCAGGTGTGTCATCATTAGGTTAAAATTGTAGGTAAACAAGTTTTCGAATATTATTAAAACTCCAGAAAAAACAATTTGCAAGCTAGTAACGTTAACCATAATATCAGGTTACCACGTAATTTTTACTAAGGAAACTAAAAATTTAGAAAATAGAGCCATACGTTCTAAATCATAGTATTTTACTCTAAATTGGAAATATTTTTAGCCAAATATTATATGTACTTTTATTGCTGTAGGTATCTCGAAAACTTGAAATACAATAATAATCAACAATCCAAGACAACGCTGGTAGCCTAAACGTTTCAGTCGTAAAATCCCTTGGTGTGGAAAAGCGTGATAACGTTATAGGATAATATATTGTCAAGAGATCATTCTCTTTTATATTGCTTCATGAAGACTTAAAAAGCTTTGTAATAGCTCATCTATAGAAGCTTTTATTTTTTGAAGTTCCGAAATTAATATTTTAACAGTGGTAATGAGTTATGAGAGTCAAAACAAATTTCTATGAACTAACTGTTATTCGTCCACGTTATTTAAGTTTTATAAGCGCCCGGGAATCCTATATTTTTTAAAATGAAAGTAAGTATAATAGATCACATTTACACTTTTCGTTTTGTCTTTTGTTAAAAAAAATATCCAGAAAAAAATCAAAAAAAGACATAAACAAACAGATTATACCTACTATGCAAACGTATTTAGTTAGAAACATATTATTGTGTTTGGTTCATTTGATGCATTGGAGGTAAAGATGATGGAAGTAAGATTAAAATATTAAAGGATAATATTATGTATCGATATGAGCTCTACATAATGAACCAACCGGTTTCAACTTATAATTAAACTCAAATTTTTTCTACGTCATTTTGAACTGCATGGATACACAGATAACCTCTTTCTTACATAGTCGGGTAAAAAAAGCTTAAACATTTTGATTATCTCTAGCAAACAGCATCAGTAGCAGCGCGGGACATTCTCGTCACGTCATCCTGCATCCGTGACCCGATGCGAAGCGGATTTAAGGTTTCGCCAAACAGCGGGCGGGTCATATACGGAACTTGTATTTTGCCTTACATTTTTGTATCGACAGTTATCTACTATCATTAAATCGAAAATATGAACTCAATGAAGTGACCCATTTTTAATATTTATATGATTTTAATTGAAATTAAGTGCGATTAACTCAATGACGAAATACGCTACTCTAAGAGGACGGGAACTATGTGACGTATGTTGAAGCCAAAAATTTCTCAAATATGGCATTGCACGTCATACATTTCGGTACCGCTGACAGCACACACTGCTGTCGGTTGCATACATTAGCGCCATTTTACAGTTTTGACAAATTAAAAATCCGGCTTCTGGGCGGCGGAGCCTAAAATTGTATGCATGACGTTAGTAAGTGCTGATCCTTTAATATGTTTAATCAATGGATTTACTACAGTATTTGTGAGTATCTAGACATTGATGCAATTAACTATAACATTGTTGACTTTTCTGTTTAAACTTCATAAAGGTAACCTCGTCCTACCTACCTATAGTTTTTTGTAGTAGGTACATTACAACTGGTAAAATTGCAACTCATACCCCAACCGCCGTATGGCGAGACCTTTCCAACACTGTGTTACGCCCACGTCACGTCACGTGATACATTGAATATCTATCGAAAATGCTTTTCAGTTACAAATGCATCGCATGCAGTGCTCGTGTTTGGAACAGAAATACAACTGAATCACGTCACATCACGAATTTCCGGCTAATTCTTAATGTGAAATATTTTTTTCCAGAATATTTTCCAGAGACATTGTACCTACTGATTTTATTGATTAGAAAAATTCTAATTATTACTTTATTACTACGTTAGACGTTAATGTAAATGTGTTGAAACATTGAAGGAAATACAACTATAATAACTTCTATAACAGTATAGGTTTCCAACGGTAAGAACTTTTAACTGGCTTTTACCTATGGTTCCAAATTCAAACGATTTTTTTCTACAAGCATTTATGAATAGTCACATACTTCGTTCGCCCACGTAAATTCAGTGTTTCACAAACTTCACGTAATAGATTGTGTTACCATGATAGAAAGTACGAGTATCCTATGTGTTAATCCAGGGTATAATCTATCTTAACTTTTATTATTCCAAGAATAATTTTCTTCCATTAAGTACAAGAATCATTATGTTACATTCCAAGAATCATTATGTTACAATTTTTAATGGGTCCTTTATAAGAAAACTTGTATATAACGACTTTTTTAAAAGAACAAGAGCCGAGTTTTTTGCCACTTCTTCTCGGTGCAAATCTGCTTTCTCAACCTGGCGGTAGAGTTTTGACTTTTCATAAGAGCAATCACCTCTTAGGCCTATGTGAAAAATTTCATTTTCGAAGAAGATTTTCATTTTCATTATTTCTAAATGACAAAACAAAGTTTCCCCGATCAGCGAGAAATATTATATGATATTACTAACGATAATAATGTGAAGTACGATAATCAGAATGCATAGAAATCGCTGTTGTTACTCGTAAGATTGGAGCTTCGTTATAATTAATGATATTCAAGAAGTTACTTGGTCGGAAGTTTGTAATTTATTGGCAAACAAGAATGCCGCCAGCTGAATAGCGATCCTTGGGAGTTGCTATTCATATTATACTCTGAAAGTTAGGAAAAGGCTGATTATTAAGTTTCGAAGTTACCTACTCATAACTTTTGGCCAAAAGTGTTTCATAAATCAATTAAGAAATATTTCCATACAATGTGCACGGTTTTTTTCAAAAATATATTTATGCACATTATTATCATGGTCAGAATTAACGTTTCGCCTTTTACCATTTAGTATTTACCCTGTTTCAAATACCTTTCCTTTGGCAGTTGGTGATACAGGTCGCATTTTACAACCGATCAAGTATAAACTTGGTAAGCTTTATTAGGACGGATTTAAAATGAAGAGGTATACCTTCCTGTTGTCCTTCCTAGAGAAATGAGGACAAATTCGCAAGGTGTATTAGTTATCATCTTTGTGTGAAACAATGTACTTATATATTGTACGAACTCTTTTTTAAATTTGGGATCTTTTACCATTATTTATTTTGACTTCATAACTTTTGTTTCGTTTATATCACTTTTGTGAAGAGTCATCTTTAGCTCATGATACATTTCACACAGACTTCATATATCGCCACAGTGTTTTCTTATTTCCACTGTGACGAGAGTAGTAATACTATATTATTCTAGAGTTTAATCCTCGGAGGTTTCCATTTTGTAATTTGTTTCCCGGTAAAATATTATACCCGAGAATGTAAGTAACAGGCGTCAGGCAAATCTCTAGTGTTTGAAAAATACTATAAGAATTTATTTCATAGCCAAAAGGATCATTAATAATATTATACGATTAATAGTATTATACAAAAGTTGACCCTATTCTGTAATGTGTTTTTAAAATGATGGTCTTGAATGTAAAGAAGATATAGGTAGGTTATCTTGACGCTAAAGTAGCATCATTATTAGCTCTTCATTTTGACCTGCATACTTCAAAAAACTACTCTGTGATATAAAATGTATCGGAAAATAACTATGTACTTATTGATAACTAGGTCAAAAGCTTAACTAAATCTAAACTGTTCTGAGGCTTCGAGAAGGCATGATCCAATTTCCTATAGTTACACCGGGCGAGAGACTCACAATATTCAATTTCCTAGCTCATTCGCTGCTTCAAGATTCAACGTAAGTTTGATGTATAAAATTAAGAACGATTGGAAGTAAATAGTAAAGAGCGAGGTGTCTTCCCTCTTGTCCAAAGAGCCCCATTCCAAATTATGGTTTTTTGGAAGAAGATTTAAACTAAAATGCTTCCCTACCAGAGACTACACTTTCTACACTTCTATTCTGCAAAACAGCGACGAGCGTACATCTATGCATCTATGAATTTGTCAGTTGTAATAGAGTACAATTTTGCCATATTCGGGTTGGCAGCTGTCTGGCAGCTATTTCATTTTGTAGAATAGCACAGCTTATTTTAACTGATTTAGGAGAAAACATAACTAAGCAGTGAAAGCTCGTGGTCGACTTGGTTAAGTGGTAGATGCTCCAGGCAAAATCAAAGACTTCTACATAGAAGTCATTGGGCAAAATAGCCCGGGAAAGATTCGGGTTCATAGACTACCGAATGTCCCAGAAGTCTGTGAAACTTATGGGAATATTCTTAATCACAGCATATACTCACGATTCGGATTTAAGTAATTATCATTATTATTAAGTAGTATTAAGTATTAAGTATTATAATATATAAAAGAGTCTACACAGCAAGGTAAGAAACTTGCAGCATTATCCATTTGGATGGCAATTGGATAATGCTGCAAGTTTCTTACCTTGCTGTGTAGACTCTAATGCGGCTGTAACGGTATAATCTAAATGCTGAATTAGGTTTTTTTTTTTGGATTTGTAAATGCTTTAATAATGACTAAATTTAACCCGCGACTTTGTCGGCGTGGGTTTGTTTTTTATATTCCGTTGATAAAAAGTAGTCTACGTGCTTTTATTTTCATTCGCAATTTAAGACAAATCTATTCAGTAATAGCGTGAAGAGGTAACGAACTCTTCTTACTTTCTGTTGGTTCCGGGACTTTTCCGCGTTTGGACGGCTTGCTTCGTCCTTTGCGCGTTGAGTTGCCAATGCGGGTCCTCGCCGGATCACTCCAGTCAGCCGAGCTCACTCCAGAATCCCAGAATCCAAGGAGGCTTCGAAGGTTGCGCAGGATGCTGAGGATCCCAGGTAAGTATAGGCTTCGCGTTGGTCTGACACATCACACACCAGCGATCATTGCGCACGTGTGCCGAGATTTAACAATAGTTTACCAGTATTTCGAATACCTGCTATTATTAAATAACTTAATTCCTAGGAGTGTTCTATATGAGTCCATTAAGACTATTATAACACAGTTCTCATTGTTAAGATCTACGTTAAACTGTTATCCGGACTTGTAGAATGTAGGTACCTACTTGTATTACCTAACGAGCTAAGTTGGTCACATTAATTGTACATTTGCGAATTCCGAGCCTCGCATTGTCTGTAATGTATTCAATAGTTTACCCTGTTTGATCACGTAATAAATTGTCTAAGCCTAAACAAAAGCTATTTGTAACCTCCCTGATGCATTTTGGTCTATTGGCTGTTTTATACTTGGGCAATTGATTTCATTTGCGCAACTTAGGTGGTTAAAACTGCGAGGAGGTATTGTTTCAGATTTTTGGCTTTCATTTGGTGGTCGGGGGTCTCAAACCCGGGCTTTATTTTTTTTTATCTTATATTTTTCAATTTATTTTTAACGGTTTTAAAGTTTTTCGAAGTTATCTGCGTTTTAGGAAACTAGATATTTACTTTCTTAATATTGAAGAAAATCCTCGTGAACGCTGTCGAAACCTACATGCCTAACTTAATGATACAATGTTTTTTAAATTATATCAAAACCGCCAAGCCGCACATGACCAGCCTGGTGGACTCCCAATTCCCATTCATCCAAACGCTCCCATTCACTCTGAAAGGAGACTCGTGCGCAGGCAGTAGGACTTAAAAAGAAATTGATACGAAGAGAGTCTAGCTTACAGGAAGTCCTACTATATTTAGGTAGGTAATACAGGGTTATATAAAAATACCAAATCGCTATCGGCCTTTAGTTGTTTACATTAACACTAATAACTTGTGTTCTACGACCTTTCAAATTTTAATACAAAAGAATTTTATTTCTGTAAAGTGACATTACACTTGTGGTTTCGCGACGTACAAGTAGAATATGTCTCTAAAATATTGAATATTTGATATTTCTCAAAATATTCAGTAAAAAAAAGTAGAGCAAAAGTTTTTAGTTTCAATGTAAACAAATACAGGCCGAGAGCGATTTGGTATTTTTTATATAACAGGGTATAGGTATACCTACCTAGGCCTGATATAGTAACCTCGACAAAGCAACCGCATTGACAAAGTAACCTGGAAGTGGTTGGGTAGGAATATAGGTACTCGTATAGATCATAGAATATCGAGGGAACTGCGTCCTGTATCCTGTTTGCACATTTCACTCATATCGATTACGAATTCCACACGTATAGGCTATGAGTGCTATGACCTAGATATGAAGATGGTCCCTAGGTAACCTGCACAATGAAGTCCGAATGTCGCTTGTTAGGCTGACGTAGGGCTACCAACATTCAGTTGTAGGTGAAGTAGGAGGATGGAATTAATAGGCATTTCTAAATAAAATAAAATAAAAACAAATCGGCCCTGGTGTGAAAAACCTTGCGGAATTTTTAAATGTTTTTCATTTTTACGGTTCCATACCAATTTGATAAAAATGGAACCCTTATGGTGAGACTTTCTCCGTTCGTCCGTCCGTCCGTCCGTCTGTCACACTCGATTATTCTTTTATTGAACAGACAGAAGAAGGCTGTTCGTGCCATTTATAAAATGGGCCCAAGAGAGTCTTTAAGAGAAAAATTCAAAGAATTTAATATTATGACGGTACATGCACAGTATATATTCGATAACTTGATACATGTGCATAAAAATATTAATAACTTTGTTAAGAAAAGCCTCAGAGAAAAGCGATCTCCATGCTATCAACCTTAGAAGTAAAAATAAACTTATAGTTCATAAAACAAGACTAGAGAAAATAAATAAATCATTTAAAGGCAATGGGATACGCTTTTGCAACAAACTCCCTAATAAAATATTAAACTTATCCCTCAATAAGTTCAAAGTCGCTGTAAAACGAAAGCTCATTAATAAAGCTTACTATAGTATTAAGGATTACTTACATGAATCGAATCCTTGGGGATGAATGAACTGCTGTAATTATACTAGCTCAATTAGTTTTAAGAGGTTTTGTGAAGTGGTGATAACAGAAAACAAAACCCGGCTGAGTTTGTTGTGGGCTTCTTCTCAGTGCAGGGCGCGTTGGAACCCTCGTAAACTTAGTTTTAAGTCGACTTGGAGTTATCGCCATACAAATGTGACAAATATCATAAGGACCATTTACAAGCGCCTGTATAATAGGCCTATGTGAAATAAAGATATTTTGAGTTTGAGTTTTGGGCCATTAAGTATTTCTGTTAATATTTTTAATAGTTGCTGATATAATGACGGATAGACGAGCAGACGTACAGAGAAAGTCGCATATTTAATACTAGTAAAGAAACCCTAAAAACTGACTAAAAACAATAAATGTATGTAGAGACCTTTCAATTGCCTTAAATCCGTGAGATACCAATTTTTTTTCTCGATAGGTATACAGTTTAATATAAATTATGTCCTAACTATGCTATCTCTAATACGTCTTATCGATCCAGTAGTTGACTTGACTTCAATGTAACAAACATAATAAAAGAACCACCACATTACGAAAGGCAAATTAGACGGGATGTAGTGGAAAGGATATTTCCAGCGCTGAAAATTTTCAGTGGCAACCCTGCAAGTAATATTGTATAGCTGCACTGTACTGCATCCCCAGAGAAATTATGTAGTGAGCTCGTCTTTCCACCTACGTATTATTGTAAGTTGTATTTACTATTCGTGTTCCAACGATACGATATTTTACATGCATTTCGTTTGCAACTTGACATTTAACATATCGGATATTATAGTATCGGATGTATGTACTCGATAGTAATACCGCTCAGTTGTTGTTCGCCATTTGTCAAGTCCTTTTAACTTAAAAATAAGTAGGTCCATATTTTATATTTCACTCAAATCTTAAATGGTATATTCCATATTAATTTTATGTCCTGGAAGCCGTCCAAAACCACGACGTGGTTTCATTGACGTTAGTCTGTAAGCGTCCAAAACCACTACGTGGTTCGGGACATCTGAGATTTTGCCTCTTCATATTTCCATAAACAGTGCTCACTGATCTATATCTGACCTTTTCTAATACCTTCTAAACTAAAGTCAATGAAATGAGACAGCAAATACGACCATCCGAAGTCTACATAGGGTTATTGTTCTATGGCAAATGAGGCCATATTTGAGATGGGTGTTTTTGTACCAAATACAAAAACAAACAATGTGACAAAAAAATGTATGAAGACCTAAGATATTTCTTTTGTTTCTTATTGCTAATGATAAAAGGTGTAAATAAAACAATATACTTTAGAATATAAATGGTTTTATTTGAATATATCAATAAAATAGTACCCTGAAAAGCCTTCCCTGATATTGTAGGTATCAGCTTGGCTAAAATTCATTAGTTTATTTACTTCTTTACTTTTATTTACAGTAAAGAAAGATTACTTAATAAAGGTTTAGATTTTCCTTACAAATACATAAAATAATGAATGGAAACCGAGTAATTTAAGTTAAACTGCAGCATGCGCCAGCCAAATTCCCGTAAGCGTTCAAAACCACTAGGCGGCGGACAGTCAAAGGTCGTAGCGTGGTAGAGGGCGTGGACCGGCTCCAGGGTAAGCATGGCTTTTAAATTATTAATATATTTTCAGTTTTTGTCACAGACTTGTATACTAAAGACAGGGTGAACAGCGCGAATAAATGTCGCCAGTTTATGGGTGTCATTAGTACCAACAGTATAAGGCCACGCGGTAGTTCGGTCAGCAGCGGCGGCGGGTATTTTGACAAATGGCGCTACTGTTTGCTTGTATGAAGGTTTACGTAAAATGTTCGGATCGGCCTATTTTTATCTATTTTTTTTATACATAAATCAGTCGTTCACAGATAAAAGTGTAGCAAGCTGCGCAGTTGAACAAGGGTTGCACAGTTGATGTACAGATCGTGCTTATGGTATTGAAGCCGAACTACACTCATACACACACACACACACACACACGCATACGCATACACATGGTAGAACGCACACACACACACACATACACATACACACACACACACACACACACACACACACACACACACCGCAGCCGCACACGCAAACGTAGGTACACACACACGCACCCGCATCTACTCACACACTTACACACATACACACACAAATAGTGTATAGCTACCTAGCGATAAGGCCGCCTTTTGTACTAATAATTTTTTTTTTACTTCGTATTTATATAGTATTATGTTTTGTGGTGTACAAATAAAGTGTTAAATAAATAAATAAATCTATACAAATATTAGTGTGATAATCTATTACACCTCTATGTTCTCGATGGTGTGTGAAGCCCGCCAACCCGCACTTGGCCAGCGTGGAGGGCTATGGCCAAACCCCTCTCAGTCTGGAGGAGACCCGTGCCCAGCAGTGGGACATAAAAATGGGTTGAGATGAATCTATTACAAATAGAAAATGTGGCTTATCGGAGACTGCCGATAAGCCACATTTTCTATTTCCCAATCCATCCCGTGAAATGAAAACGTGAACGTAACAAAATTAAATCCGCGCCGGGTCACCGAGTCGAGGCGCGACGTGACGACGTGACGGGAATGTCACGCGCCGCCATTGTCACATATATGCGGGTGCGTGAGTACACTGCTGATGGACACATTTGGCACATCCTTTATCATGTTCGAAAATACACAGAAAAACCTCATACTAAATTCTAGATTACCTAGCTTGTCATCATAATCCACTAGCATTATGCTTGCATTATGCACTCTCGCATGATAGGTGTAACCTCTAACGTACCTTTAGGCTTATGCCCGTTTGCAATAATGTATTCTATCAACAATGAAAAAAATATGTGCTGGTAGGTAATGGTGTTGAATGATTAAGTTGGCAGGACCATGAGAAAATAAAAAATTAAAAACAAATAAGTATAAGTAAAACAGGAGATGAAAACCAAGACTCAATTTAGAAAGGCAGCAGAAGGAAAGGAGTGGTCTAAAGTCTCTAAGGGGTAACTCTATAGAATAGCGAAAGAATTTACCAGAGATAGAGGACTAGGTTCTGCCTTCATACGATTTCGCTTCTTTATCAAAAAATTATATTCTTGTTCCTGCTCCTGCTCCCATTCCCAATCTTAAAACTGATAGTTAACCTCATTCATGCAAATTCGGTTCTATCAGAATCGTGAGAAACCATAGATTTTTCTGGGATGAGTAGTAGTTTATTCTACATGCCTACATCTACATGCCTAGTCAGATCGGTTTTGTAATAGTGACTAAATTTTGTAACCAATATCCAAACTCACATACTCGTACTTGCTCACATTAATTTTCCGAAATTAGACAGATATTTTCCACAAAAAAAATTTAAAGCTTTTTAAGTTTTAATTTAATAGGTTTTTCATTTTTCGTTTCTTCTCCTCCTTGAGACGGTTATGAATATCTACGCGAAAAAAGGGACACCCAAGGATATAATGTAACCTCACTCTCAATAACGATTAGAAGTAAGTAGATGGTATTGATGGATGGATGATATTGCTTTTAGCTCTAGATAAAGTTTGCTTTACGTTGAAACCACTGGCGACTTCAATTTTAACTGATATTTTAGGACACGAAACGTGATATTATTAGAGCAATTAGCGTTATAATATCATTTCACCAGGCTCCCGAGTATTAAACGAGGATAATATTGCGGTCGCTAGGAACAGCTTAAGGTATTTCAACCAAAAAAGCTAGTATACTGCCCCCAAAGACTTCTATGTAAGTATCCCTACTGCCCCCTGACAATCATGTAGTAGGTATATGTACTCATATATAATTTGGTACTGTATGCGCGCGCGCGCGCGAGTGTGTGTGTGTGTGTGTGTGTGTGCGTGTGTGCGGTTGTGTGTTTGTGTGTGCGTGCGTGTGCTAGTTTGTGTGAGCGCGTGGGCATGCATGTGCGCGTGCGTGCGTGTGGGCATGTGTATATGTGTATTTGTTACTCCTACACGCCATAAGGACTAAACCAATTTGGGAATTAATTTTACCATGGATTTCATATTATTTCCCGGGATTTCATAGTGTGGAATTTCTGAGATGGCTAAAAAAATATTTAGAAAATGGTCAAGTGCAATCGGGCTCACGCACTGAGGGTTCCGTACCTTCAAAACCAACTCAGAAAAATCAAGCTTTTGGATGGAAGCTCCCCTTTATTTATTTTATTCCATATTTTAATTTTAATACCTATCTATTAATAATTATTATTGTTGTTAACTAATAGCGGCAACAGAAATACCTACATCATCTGTGAAAATTTCATGGTTCAACAGATAAAGCCTGGTGACAGATGGATGGACGAACGGTGAAGTCTAAGTAATAGGGTCCCGTTTTTACCCTTTGGGTACGGAAACCTTTCCCAAAAAGGCTAATTCGAAGTGAATGTTAAACTTGTACTCAAGCGCCTGTACTTTCAAAGCAGCAATAATGTTTTAAATCACAATTAAAGCCATAATAATGCAGAGCCAACGCGATAATCATGCGATAATAATCCATTTATGTGACATGAACAGTTTCAAATCTGCGAATGAGAGGCGATAGTGTATATACGTATAAGTAAAGTAAAGTTAATCCAAAATAGACCGAATTAGCCTCTGTTAATTAATTAACAAGATTTTGAGGCTACTAAATGTAGCGAACGTAACATGATGCGTGACCGCTTGAAAACATAAGGAAAATTGTCCGATCGAGCGAAACAATATTATTATTATAATCTATTACTATCTATTTAAACGAGCAATTCGTGTATGCATATATTTATTTCGTAGATCTCGGCAAGGGCTCTAATGATTTTGATGAAATTTTCTATTTAAGATTATAATTTATTGTGTATTATTGTAAGTTTACCTAAAGGTAGACTTGTTTTTATTTTACAGAAAAATATTTAAAAAAAAAATAAGTAGATACATACATACACACACAAGCACTCACACTTGCACACACATAAGCACATACACACATATACGCACGCATGCACACGTATACTCGTAGGATGGCTGCTAACCGCGGCAGATATCAACCCGTGTCCATGTTGGTATTTAACCCGGGTCTTCTCACACCAACTGCGCCAAATGTTTAGGTTCGTCACCGAAAATATGGCATCATAAAGATTTGCACACCTACTTATCTTGACGCCATGCTTCCTTGTTTCTGATACGCATGTTCCGAATATACATATTCAAAGGAAAATGGGATTTAGAATAGTTTGATAGGTTTCAGCTCCGTATGTTTTCAGTGAGAAATAATTATGTCATAACACGACTGCAGGCAGTTAATTAACCGCAAATGGTACACACTGTATTCCTAGATAACCACCAATATAATAATATAATATACCACATTATATCATTATAGTTATATGCCATTAGGTATCTGCATAGTGTGGCTAATAAAGTTACGCTGACCCTCATTTAATAATAGATAAACTTTCGGACATCCCGGGATTTCGCTCACGATGAAGACCAGCTGAGCTATTCTACAAAATGAAATAGCTGCCAGACAGCTGCCAACCCGAATATGGCATGCAAAATTGTACTCTATTACAACTGACAAATTCATAGATGCATAGATGTACGCTCGTCGCTGTTTTGCAGAATAGCACGGCTGTTTTTAATTTTATTTTTCTAAATCGTATCAGTAATATAAGTGTATGAAAATGACGTATATAATTGCTAAATTGATCACGTCACTTCCGCTGTAATTCGTTGGTATACGTATTTTTTTTAAATTTCATTCCATTTGAGCTAATCAAATATAATCGAAATATATAATATTATTATGGTTACCGGCTGTTGTTCTGGTAGGAAGCTTCGGTTGCGGCTGGATAGTGGATACCCCCCTACGGGCCCGACACAGCAAGAGCATACATATAACGGTAGATCGCTGGTATTGTTGTACAGTCACGGAATTCAAAGGTTCGTCACCTTAGAGTCGCGTTTCGCTTGCACTATAGTACTGCATGAGTCCATTATGACTTATGAGTTATGACAACATAACAACATATTATGCAACATACGAGTAGTTTCAAAATCAACGAACTTTGTCATTCAGTGACTGTACAACAATACCCGCGATTTACCGTTCCGGGATGCTGTGTAGCAACCGATGAAGTTGGTCTTCCAGTTTACTACAATTATATCTTTGGCTGCATCCTCACTTACCAATATAATGCGAGATTGCAGGTTCCTATCCTAATGGTTTAATAATAATGAATCCTAGCTAGATCGATTTATCGCCCCTGAAACCTCCAGTATACTAAATTTCATGAAAATCATTTCATGAAAACGATTACGAGACGATACGCTGAATACGTTATGACTTGCTTTTCTCAACATATTATACCGTGAGGTAATGAGCATGAACAAACATGAACTAGAGGTAAATCTTAAGATTTGCCAAGTGAATGGTAGTAAAAGTTCGAAATGTACGATAATCTTAAGCTATTCGAACTTTTACCATTAAGGAGCACAACACGGGTGTGCCCGCGAAATTCAAATTTTTCGTGGTTTTTCGCGATTTTTAAGCTAATAAGACATAATAGGCTTATGGCCGTCAAATTGCGATAATCTCAATATCTTCTTCACGCGTTTATATAAAAATCTCTGCTCGAAAGTGTCGAGTTAAAGAAATTAGTCCGAGATTTGCGAGCTACTCACATAAAACTCGATACTCGGACTAATTTCCTAGGATACACATTTTTATGCAATGATTTTGATATAATCATGTAAAGATGATACTGCCATTCTCGCAAATTGATTGCCATAAGCCTATCATGTCTAATTAGCGTACAAATTGCAAAAAACCACGAAAATTTTGAATTTCGCGGGCAGAGCCGTTGAGTTCACGTTAAGGGTTGGTAAATCTTAGGATTTACTGGAAAATCTTAGGATTTACCGTGGTTTGGGCTTTTACAGTAACATATACAAGAATTGCTCGTTTAAAGGCATAAGATAACATTAAAAGCATCACATTTAGTACTTTAGTAAATAGGTTATGTCTGGGGGCTCCGGACTCTCTTGCTATAATAATTGAGTATAATATTATCTAGTAGCTAAAAAAACATTTTCACATAGCCCATAGGTACTTACCTATGTTAAAATGTAGTGTATTTGCGGTAGGTAATATCTTCACACCTCATATAAAAAGAGAAAAATGGGAACAATTTTACAATTAGCATGAAGTTATTGAAATTTTAACCTTCACGGGGGTTCGATGAACTCCAGACCGCGAGGTGGCAACAATTAGATAAAAATGCTAATGGCAGCGCAATCGTCGCCCGCATACACACAAATCTTTCATGCAAATGCGATGGAAATACTTGAACGCTTTCTGACGAGATCAAGCGAACCGACTATAAACCTAAGCGTCCACATGTCGGAATCGTACGCAACGGACGCAACGCATTTTACGGATCGTAGTATTCTTTATATAGATATGACAAATAATGCGAATGATGCGATGCGATTCGATGCCGACATGTGGACGCTTAGCATAATGGAATGCATCTGTGTTCTTGGTTTGCATTCGCTTCATCATGGTGGCCAATCTTGCAAAATAGAGAGCAGCTACCTTAACCATAATATGATATATCTACGATCCTCACAGAAACCTGTCCATCGCGCTCAAATGGAAGGAAGTTAAAATTATTGGACAAGTCCGAGTCGAGCTCGCACACAGAGAGTTCTATAGTATCAAGACCAATTCCACATACACAATCTGTGAAAATTGCAAGTGTCTGGTGACAGACGGACGGACGAACGGTGAAGTCTTAGTAATACTTATTGCATAATTTACGGAACATTAAGACTGTGTAACAAAACATGGCGCGTTAAAGAGATTTATAAGTTCTAAACATAGGTACCATCTCCATTGTACGGACACGAGGTCAGAAGACAATTTAAGTACATTCTTTTCCGCTGTTTAAACATTCTGTATGACCGGAAATATTGCGACCTTATTGAGTTCCGAGGATTGGCTTAAAGTGGGTCGGACGCTCAGGTCATGTTTTGGGTTGGTAATTGGTATCGAAACCAGTCGCAAAGAATTTCAACTCCAATCTGAAATTTATTCCTCAGAATTTAATATACTCGCAATTGAAAAATAGCCCTAAGGCACTCATAGTAGAAAATTCCTTAGGTTAATTAAAATAATTTTCTTTGACGGTGGGGATAAATAATTGCAATTTAATAGTGACAAACCCAAGTGCATCTCCGAACGTCACCATTTTCTAAAAACATTACACTCCTGTTTTTGGACACTCGTGTAAAACGACTTCTACGTTACCAATGGGTTTAGAATTTATTGAGATGATCTCATGTCCATTGTCATGATGAGGGTTCGTTAATAAAAGAACGGATTCATTAGCTCATCTTTATTATCAACAGCATTTTTTTACTTTACCTGTATAATTATAATGCTATTATAATGGCTTTATTAAGCCAACGATGACTGCATTCTGCAATAATGGTTTATGGTCATAACTTACCTTATCAAATGAAATAAATTATTTTATTTTAGCCTTTATTGTCGTATATGATAAATATACATAATATATGACCATCTAAAAACGTATGTCTTTATAAATGCTTCACATAAAAAAGTTAAATGGCCAATTTAATCCTAAAACAATCCTTTAATCGCCCATCATCGTCTGAATCGATTTACAAAATGATGAACCTGCGTGTAATTGATTTAATGAAACGAATACAATCACTCGATTCCATAAATACCGGTATTTTACATAAACACGCATAGTTCACTCTCCACGCAGACGATAAACGTTACTTAACAAACTTAATGATATTCATTGTACATACACGTGAGAAATCCCATTGAAATTGATAGAATCACCTTATACCACACCAGTGTTGCGTTAAGCTCTGAGCTATCCACTCGCACATTATGTGGAAGGTCATAGTGTTTGTCGGTATTGTTACTGCCGCTCCGACCGATAACTTCGTCGGCATCGATTTCAATCCTATCAACGAGTTTACTTTAAAACTCCTCGATAATGCGTACGCGTTCCAAGAGAGTTTCGGAGAGAAAAACATCGCCATTTCACCTCTCTCCGCATGGAGTATCTTCTCTTTACTCGCCGAAGGAGCCGCCGGAGAGACCTTTATGGAGCTTATGAAGGAACTGAGATTGCCGAATGACCTGCGCGCAACACAAACCCTTCACGGAGCCGTCACTAGTTTACTGAAGTATAAAGATCAAGATGTCACATTGAATGGTCAGACGGCGATGTTCTCAGATGGAAGTCTTTTGATACATCCCGAGTTTTGTGAGTCTGCGAACTATTATGGCACAGACGTGTTTTCGGTAGATCCAACGAACACTACCAAGCTCGCTAATGACATTAATTATTATGTTTGTGTAGCCACAGAAGGCAGAATACGCCAGGCCGTGAAACCTGAACTTCTTGAAAACTTAAGACTTATATTAGTAGATGCTCTTTATTTCAAAGCCAGCTGGACTTATCCTTTCGACCCGACGCAGACCAAGGAAGAAGCTTTCTATAATTCACAAGGTAAAACCATTGGGTCCGTCAATATGATGTACCATAAAGCACCGCACAGTATTGGCGACTCAACGCAAATTGAAGCGCAAATTTTGGAAATGGCTTATGGTAAAAACGAGCAGTTTTCCATGCTTTTCCTACTGCCGTTTGAGGGGATACCACTACAAAAGATGTTGAGCAATTTAGCCACACAACCCCTCGATTGGATGATGGAGTACAAAGCGTCTGGGAGTTTGCCAGAGATTGATTGCTACATTCCGCGTTTCAAGATTTCATCTCGGACGGATTTGATTCCGCCTTTACAGTACGGTGGTATACAGAGGATATTTGATAAGAAAAATGCTGAACTACCAGGAGTGTCTGATAGCCCGTTGTTTGTTTCAAAAACAGTCCAAAATGTAGAGATCGAGGTAACCGAGGAGGGCACCGTCGCAGCGGCGTCCACGGTTGTTGGTTTGGAAGACAGAATTTTGAGTCAGCGTTTTGAGGCAAACAAGGAATTTGCATTTATTGTGATGGAAAGGTCGTCCGGTTTAATGTTACTTGCTGGTGTTTACGCGGAACCGCGAGTTGTGTGAACCGTGTTCAATAAACTACGAGTACAAGGCTGACATTTCGTTTTTTAGTTCAAGTTTAGATAAATAATCTCTGATTCCGAAATATGTTATTTTTTGCATCCAATCTATCTGAATATATTTCGTAAAGGTTGTTTAGATGGTCATCGATCATTAGTCTATAATCATGATAACTAATAACTCTGTATAGGTAGACGAACATGATTTGTTCTTTACAAAATGCAGATAGTGATCAGATGCAAAAAATATTTGGATACAAAGTGTCTAGATAGAGGTCGTACTAATTGAACTTAAAAGTACTCCAAAATTTTGAACTAATAAAATGCTTGCCAGACAATGCTGCCAGACCAATAACTCTTATTAGGGGTACTTTTCTGGAATAGGTATGAGTCGTATCTTAGGAATTAGGAAAGGTCCTACCAATTTTTTTAGATCGTTGAAAAAATTAAACACTTTCTAATTGATAGAGAATGATGGACGATAATAATATAAATTTTCAAAAACTATGCCATTTCATTCTCCAAATTGTAATTTAGGCAGGCTTTTCTAACAGATTGTAAAGAGAATCTTGCCAATATTCGTATATACTTACCTAACCTACTGACACAAATTCTCAAAATATAATGTGTTTTAACATTTTGCTTGGTTTTTACTAATCACCAACTAATTGTGTCGTCGTTCGTTGATGGTTTTAAGCAAAGTACCTAATTAGTATCGCGTGCCTGTATAATCACTCAAACAATGTGTTAACTTGTAAAAAAAGTAGGTAAGGGCTAATGTTTCTAATAGATGAGAAACTCATTGTGTTCATGCACCTATGTGATGGGATTACTTGAGTGAAAAACGTATACATAATATTTCCCAATTGAAAACATTTTAATATTTCCAAATAATAATAATTTTTGACAGACAAACGGACAACAAAGTGATTCTAAAAGGGTTCCGTTTTATCTTTTTGGTATGGAACCCTAAACATCAAGACCACGTAGGTAGGTATCTAATTAATGCTTTGCAATTACTGATTTACTGAACCAGTTTTAACGAAATTTACTTTTTATACCAGAAAATTCCCGTAAGATCTTTAAAAAAAACAGAATTTTATACAAACAGCTTTGGCAAACTTCCTTGAAAGTAGGAATAAAGGTTGGAGCAAGGAGAGGGAACGGGAACCGGAAATTCACATTTCCATCGGGATTTGTGAAAAACCGAATTTCAAGCGGTTGGAGCCGCGGTCTTTCTTCATCGATTACGCAACGAGTTGCATAACTCGTCTTGTTTTAAATTAATCATGGCATGCCGTATTTCAGAACACTATTTTTTACCGAAAAATTAATGACACCTATAAAATATTCTGCAAGAGATAAACGATACCCAACCTCCTCGTGATCAAACTTACCTACCTACTACGAAAGTATGAACATGTTCCGATTTTATACTATTGAATAATAATCGGCCAAGTGCGAGTCGGAATCGCGCACAAAGGGTTCCATTACATTGTTTATCTATAAAAAAAGTCGTTTACGAAATTAGCGTGATGACGCAGAAGCCCCAATAGGCCCGGCCGAGCGGAGCTGTGTTTGAATAACCAATCTGATTTCGTCATTTTGACATATCCGAAACCACGAAACTGAGTGCATAGGAGATGTCGAAATGACGAAATCTGATTGGTTACTCAAAAACAGCTCCGCTCCGCTCCGCTTTGGTGGAAACCGGGCCTTATATTGGGGCTCCTTACTAATTAAGTATTAAATATTAGCCTAATAAATAATTAAAATTAAAGAATTAATTATTACCTACGAATTGCTTTGCTTGATATTGTTAGAGAAAATATTGGGGTTTCTGCATCATTATCTGGCTTCGCTTGCGTGATGGTAGGTAGGTATATTATACGAAACCCTTCTTAAGTGACTCCGACTTGTACTTGGCTGTTTTTTTTATACACTATAAGTTAGGTACCTACTCCTTTTCTCCTACAACTTATAGTAATTGGTGATGCAGTCGAAGATGTTATTCTACTAACTAGGAAGAGGATAAGCAACCTCTAACTAATGTTTCAACACAGCATCGCGCCGGCTAGGCTCGCTTAAACTCTTTGCTGGTAGAGTGGTGCGGTGACTAGCCACGGCTGAAGCTTCCCACCAGTTCAAACCTGAGCCAATTTAGAAATTATAAAGTTTCTACTCGTAAGTGGCCCACGGCGGATATCAAACCCGCGACTTTTCACTCAAATCCGGGCTCGCGCCACTGCGCTATGAAGGTCATCAAACACACCTTAAGCTTAGTAAACGTAGGTCACCCAAGTTACCAAATCCATGCAATAGACGACCCCATATCTGTGAGACGACCGAATGGCGTAGCGGCATCGTAGCGGTAACAAACCTGCCCTCTGCATCGGAGGTCGTGAGTTCGATTCCCACTAATGGTAAATGTGATGAACACGAATATTTTCCAGTGTCTGGGTGGTTTCAATATATTATATTTAGGTATGTACTATGTATATTAATATGTTTGTATATTTATCAGTTATCTAGTACTAATAACACAAGCTATCGCTTAATTTGGGGCTACATTGCGATACAGTTGTGTAATAGCCTATTAAAAAAAAAACTGAAAAGTTAAAAAGAAGAAATAAAAATGGTCTAGTACACTGTACACGGTGTCAATTAAGGGCGTGTTAGCGGGCCTGAGTCAAATTCAAATGCTAAAACACATACCTAGTTAATTGTTATTGTTAGAAACATCTATTTGTAAGAAACATAAAGTTAGGTAGGTAATTGTGAAGAGGGTAATTTTATCAATTCGACAATAGGTATTATCTACTTAAGGTGTTGCGGCCCTACCAGCCCGCGAAATTCAAATTTTATTTAGTTTTTCGCAAATATTAGACTAACTAAACATTATAGATTTATGGCAATGCATTTTGCGGGCCTACTTTTTATGCATCTACATGTTTTTAATAGAAACTTTGCTCGAAAGTTCCCACTCATCTCATATTGGTTCCCGAAAGAAAATTTTTTGCAGTTTCCCAGATTTCGAGCTATCGGGAACCAATATGAAGTAAATGAGTATTGTTGAGCAGAGTTTTTATTAAAAACATGTAGATGCATAAATTCTGTGCTCGCAAAACACATAATTAGCCCACTATGAGCAAAAAACTAAATAAAATTTGAATTTTCGCGCCCGGATGTTACCCATTGCCCTTAACTCGAGCACATCACTAGTAGAACAATAACCGTGACCGCGACATTGAATTGTTTGAGAGTCAGAATCCCAAAACTTTTTGTGAGTACCTAAACATTATTCTCACGTTTTTTACTCTATCTTGTTTAGTTACTTTATTATTGCAGTTATTTGCAATATGTAATTGGTTAAGTGCGAGTCGGACTCGCACACTTAGGGCGCGTTCCCACTATGTCGTGACGACAGATAATCGTGTAGTTTTAAGTGTCGTGGCTCATATATTTATTTAAATGGAGGTGTTCACATATAGGACGACACGTTGTACTGTCGTCTACAACATTTTTTGCAGTGACAACAGATTTTCATGACAGGAGGAATGGCTAGCATGACAGTCGTTAAAAGACAAAAAATCATTACGACTAAATCGTGACCGTAAATCTATCGTAGGTACCCAATACTTTCTTAAACGATAAAATGTCGTCGCGATCCAATGGGAACAGCTAGATACGATAGTCGCTAAACGATAAAAAAATTGACGACAAACAATGCTAGAGACGACAGTCGTCCAACGATAAATTAATCGTTACGACACTTTGTTACGACATGGTGGGAACGCGCCCTTACGATTCCGTACCATCAAGACCAATCTAACCAAAACACCTCAAAAAAATTATTTTTTAATGAATTCATTCTATTTTTCAAAAATTTGTATTTAGCGGGCAGACCCGTTAAGTGTACCTTAACCAAAGCCTTAAACTATTCAATTATGATGAACTTTTTGTTCGAAAAATTATTATTTGGATTTTGGTCCAAGAAACTGCCCTCTATGTATCTGCAACAGTACCTCTTAGCAGCAGCAAGCACGCTTTATACCTAACCTAACTCTCTCAGTTTTAATTTGCTCCACAGGTACTTAGTTTGTGTTAAACGAAAAAAGATGGCGTACTTGCACTTACTTATTTCACTGTATTAACACTAGATGGTACTGACTCATAATAATTATGTAATTACTAAAATAATATAATTGGTCAAGTGCGAGTCGGGCTCTTGCACTGAGGGTTCCGTACTATCAAGACCTACTGTCAATAGTAGAAAATTAAAATACCACTTCTCATAAATTCAAAAACGAGCAAAAATCACTTTATTTATCTTTAAAATATGTGAATATTTTTAAAGTAAAATAGGTACCTAGGTATAGTACCTACCTAAAATAATATTTAATGGGAGTCATTAATTCTTTCTATTTTATAAAGATACTTACCTTCTTTCACTACTACTAATAAAACCCGACTAGATAAAACTTTCCTGATAGAAATTTCTACCAAAAGTTGCTCCAGAATCTCAATTTTTCTCGGAAACTAGGTAGGTACTAAGGATGTTATTGTAATTTTTATTTTTATTTATCGATAATAATAATATCCAAAAACACTCTGAACGGACTTATGATAACTGCCTTAGTTTTTTAGTACTTAATTAGGTAAAATAAAAAGTCGTTTTTAGGGTTCTGTACCCATTACCCAAAGGGTAAAAAAGGAACCCTATTAGCGAGACTTCGCTGTCTGTCTGTCCGTCCGTCCGTCCGTCTGTCACCAGGGTTGTATCTCTTGTATCTCTGGAACCGTGATAGCTACAGACTTGAAATTTTCACATATGATGTATTTCTGTTGCCGCTATACAAATACTAAAACGAACGTGATTTTTGCTTGTTTTTGCTCGGTATTGATAACGAGATAGACGCTTCAAATTTTCACAGAATATTTGGTTATATAGGTACTTACTGTAGAAATAAATAGTTAAATTAAAATAAAACAAAAAAATTAGGGCGGGCTCCCATACAACAAACGTTATTTTTTGGCTTGTTTTTGCTCGATATTGATAACGGTAACAGGTAGACGCTTCAAATTTTCAAAGAATAAGTATTTAGTTATGTACTAATTATTCTAGAAATAAATAGTTAAATTAAAATAAAATAAAAAAATAAGGAGGGCTCCCATATAATAAACCAGATTTTTACGCTCGTTTTTGATTTAGTGGGCAGGGGTATTCAATTTACTACTATATAGAAAAAGGGATACTCGTGATGGTATGGAACCCTCAATGCGATTGAACAATTTTTCCATTATATTCTTCCACGACGCTGCATGTCGCACCTACTAATGTATATGTAATGGCGGAACCAGACTTCGTCATTTGTTGTTCGTTACAAGTTCGTACAAATACTTATGTGTTTATGTGAGCAAACAACAAACATGCTATCCACACTTGGTGCTATGTGCCAAATATTGCCAATACGTGTCCTTTGAAGTGTGCTAATAACCGACAAGAGGACGGATAAGCATATTTGCTATTCGCGCTTATGCGTTATTCGTGCAAATAAAACAAATATAGACGAATAAACCGCCCGCACTTGGTCGTATGCGGCTATGCGGCCAAATAAGGCGCATTACGAAGTTTGGTTCCGCCATAAGAGTGAGAAGGACAAAAATAAATTCAGTAGGTAAATATTAAATGCATGTGTAATGATACATTTTTATAAAATTGGTTACCATTTTTTTAATCAGTAGGTAATATTATGAGTTATGAGTTATGAGTATGACTATGTGGTAAACGCGAGCGACGACCTATTATAAATCTATGCCTACAGCCTAGGTACTATTATTGGTATTGCATCATGCATGTATCAATTATTATTATGACCTATAGGTATTTATACTGAGACACAAGGATAACAAATAATATTTATTCCGAATTTTATACCTACCACGTCTAGGTTAATTAGGTCTTATAATATTAAGTATCACGTCATAATAATAATTTATAATAATCTATAATATTCTCGTATTTTCCGTTATTATTGTTTGTAAAATGAATATAGTATGTAGGTAAATATCTTTTTTTATATATTAATACAAATTAAAAAAATAATAAATAGCATGACAATTTCATAATTATTTTACTTAGCATATTTGAGGAACGGTATATACCTAATTTTGATCAAAGAGCGCGTACACAAATTTGTAGGGGTGTTTGGTAAAATTTAAAGTAACTGAGGCAAAACAAAAGTATGAACAAATAATCCGTATTTTTTTGTGCTTTTATGATCAGTGATCAGTAATCAATCACACAAGATCGGTATACGCCCATTACAATATCAATATCTGGGTGACCGAGCTTCGCTCGGTAGTTTAACTACTGGCTAATAGATGGCACAGCAGGAGTGCTTCGGTAGTTTAACTACTGGCTAATAGATGGCAGCAGAAGTCATATTTTTATTATTTTTTTGGTAAATTCGACATTTTCTAAAAAGAATCCTAGCTAGATTGATTTATCGCCCCCAAAACCCCCTGTATACTAAATTTCATGAAAATCGTTGAAGCCCTTGCCGAGATCCAGATTATATAGAAATATATATACAAGAATTGGTTTAAAGGTATAGGATAGGATAAACGAAAATAAGATTGTAAAGTGCTTTCACCCTCATGGGTTTTATACGCACAAATCCCTATGTGATGATTCAATCATCTTTTATCTGAATTCGATTATCGTATAAATATCAACCAGCTTTTGTAAGGGTTAAGCTTTTGAACACGAACTCAATATACTAATTTAATCCTTATTAAGGGCATCTTTGAGTCATCTAATGCGTTATAGATTTTTCCCCTGACGCAATTTTGAGGTTTGAACTTGTAAGTCATACAAGTATAATGCAAGATTCCCTAACAACACACTTGTGTATTATATTTATACAATAAATGGCTGGCGCGAAAAAATGTCGCCAGTTTATCGGTGTCAAAAATGTT
This sequence comes from Coenonympha glycerion, assembly GCA_963855885.1. Taxonomy (NCBI): domain Eukaryota; kingdom Metazoa; phylum Arthropoda; class Insecta; order Lepidoptera; family Nymphalidae; genus Coenonympha; species Coenonympha glycerion. The sequence goes on from OY979631.1 coordinate 11,790,683, forward strand.
TGTTTTGCCACCAACAGTTCGCTCAGCAGCCAACTATATAATGTTGAAAGATGACGCTACTGTTTGCTTGATTTCAATTTTCAGAATAAGGTTTCATTCGGAAAACATTCATGTATCTACCAACATTGTTTAATTTTCATAAATAAGGAAAATCGTCATCTTAAGAATTCTGAGGTAGGTATTTTGGTAAGAACGAGTAGGTACCACGGGAGATTGTGTGACTTGAATTTTGATGATTGCATATTTTAAGGCACGTAGGGAATTGCATATGTGTAAATAAAAACGTATATTGAATTTTTATGGTCACTACTTCTTTATACTTTCACACTCTGATTCATCGTCCAACCCCTTTTCAACGACCAAACCCAGCCCAAACCATTTTACTTACCGTAAGCTGACAGCATATAGGTTGCCTTCATTATGTGGACAATGAATAAGGGATTTTATAAAATTAAGATCTAAATAAATGTTCACGCAGAGAAACCTTTTTTTATAGACAGAAAATGCCTATCTTCACCAGGGTGTGTAATAAGAAATTATGTAAATGATAGTGGAAAAAATCACGGATATGTAAAAAAACACATTACATAAAGTGAAAAAAAGTTTTACTCTTGTGTGCGTAATGATAAATACAAAAAACCGAAATAATAATAATCAGATAGAAATAATAATAATAATGAGTAATGATAAATACAAAAAAAAACCGAAATAATAATAATCAGAATTGGAAATTACTTAACTTATTTATTCTAAGGAAATTGCAATTTATGTCGATTTCGAATGAGGAAAATGTTTCCTCGATAAGAGGGTTAAGCCCATTAAATTGAACTAAATTCATTCGTCCAAGGGCTTCCACAAATCACAATAAACTGGGATGGGGTCCTGATTTATAACTAAATTGTTAACGTCATTACAATTATCTGGATATCAATTTATCTGCATAATATAAAATGGGCACATTCGAGTGAATGTGCCCATTTTATATATACATTTGTTTGGTTCTAGTGTGTTATTTTATGTTATGTACAAAATAATGTAATTAAGACAAGTATTTATGTTCATAGACTTAATTATAATTAGAAAAAAAATATATAATTTTAAAACGTCACACACTAATTTTACACTAATTAGTTGGGTATTATTATAAAATTTAACATCCTATATATTATATAGGTAAATGTTTTACCTACAAGGGATACAAAATTGATATGATGTCCATACAATTTATATCAGATGAGATACATACTCGTAAAGTTATAGTCAAGCAAAATAGATTTATTTATCGAATTGGAAGATTTTGGCTATTTTCCTTATTGAGATCATTCACAAACACCACAAATTCTTCATTCAAAATCGAACCTTCTCACAATCAAGCTTAGATTACTAATAATAACATCCAGTAATCTTCCTAGCATAATAATTATGCTATTTAATAAGTTAGACAAGGACAGCAATATTTTTATAGTACTAATAAGTAATAACGCAACTCCATAATTTTCGTATTGTATAGGATTAACTTAACTTTAAAAAATTCTGATTAAATAAGTTGTTGAATGTTCGTGTCTCTTCCCCAGACATAATGGTATTTTGTATTATTAATTAAAAATAGGACTTCAACTACTTTATTTAAAGAACTTTAAATAAGTAACAAAATATTTTAATAGTCTCACGGCATAAGAAATTTAAGAAAGATATTTTAATATTTAAATGACCCAATATTTTTTTTTTGGGAATTGTGGTGTCACTAGTAACTATGACGTCACTGTGGTGTTCATAATGAGAACGTAAATAGCTGCCGTAGTCAGTATATCGCAAATCACCGCTGTGTGCAAACGGTACGATGAAGTGCATAAGTTTTTTAATATTTACGATCGCCTCGTGTTATGCTAACACGGACTTTAGTGAAAGGCCGAGGAACTTTAGCATAGAAATATTATACCACACACAAGCAGAAACAAACGGACATGTTGTTATATCGCCCTTTGGAATATGGAGCCTAATGGCCGGCGTGACGGTCGGGACATCCGGCAACAGTAGAAGTCAGCTGGCCAGAGCATTCGTTTTACCATCCAGTCAAAACGAGATTCTAAATGGATACGCAAACTTAACTAAAACTGTTCTCGACCCAACCACGAAAGGAGTCACTCTATCAACTAAAAACTTTCTCTTCCTAGACAATGGCTTCAGCATATATGAAGATTATAGAAGTACACTGACAAGAGATTTCGGTGCAATGATTACCAGCATTAATTTCAAAGATCCAGCGTCAGCAGCTCGCATTGCGAATAGTATAATAGAAACATCAGGTGCGACCGTGTCAAATGTGATGCGTTCAGATGACTTTACAGTATCAAGGATGATCTTGACCAATGTGATCTCATTCAAAGGCCTATGGTCATCGCCTTTCAACAAGACGGATACGACACTGGAACCGTTTTATGACGAGAATAAGAATATGCTCGGCAAAGTGAATATGATGTATCAAAGAGCACCATTGCCTTACTCCCATATGCGGGAAATGAAGGCTTTCGTATTGCAACTTTCGTACGGTAACGATGGCAAATATTGTATGCTCGTCATTTTACCGTACCCAAAAGTCAATGTCATTGATGTATACAAGAAGTTAACGATCGTATCGTTTAAGCAAATATTCGACAAAATCGACGACGACGTGAAGGAGTTCGGTTTAGAAGATGTCGATGTGAAACTGCCGAGATTCAAAATAAGTACAAACGTTGCATTGAACAAGCCATTAAATAAAATGGGCGTTTACGACATATTCAGTGCAGAGAAAGCCAACTTTGAGAGGATCACAAAGGAAGAAATATTTGTCTCCGCTATAATACACAAAGCTGACATAGAGGTCACGGAGTCTGGCACCGTAGCTTCTGCGTCAACGTCAGCGTTTTTCGCCGATCGCATATCGACACCGAACTTCGAGGCTAACAGGCCCTTTATTTACTTTGTCATGGAAAAATCGACAAACACTGTGATATTTGGCGGAATTTATTCTAAGCCAAGTGTGTTTTAGGTTACACATCTATTTTGTAGGAATAACTGTTATAGTTGGCTATGACATGTAAAATAACAACAATACTCAGCAGTATTCCTTTGTTTTTGCTATAGTTGTGATAATTATTATCGTCCTGCTTGAGTTTAAAGAGACAAATATGGAGAAGACTGAAAACAAAATGAGTGTCATAAGAATACCTACCTGTTAATTTTACGGCTAAGTTTTACAATCAATAAAGTCAATATCCCGATCTTATGGTGAGATACCCAAAGAACGGCATTTGGATTTCTGAATCTAGTTTTACCGATTAACTTTATTTATAAATGCATCAATATTTTAACGTTTTATATTAAAAACAACTTATAGGTACAAAAACTTTGCCCGTCCAAAGTCGTGCTATGGACGTAGCAACTGGTTTTATATAAACAGGTTTTATAAATCAACGGATGAACTTAAGAAGAACAAAAATACCTAGGTACTGATTAAGTAGTGCGTAATATAACGAGAAAAAATAATTGAAATCCCTACAAGTCTCGTACCTACCTATACTTCAAAACGAAAAGCCTCCTCATCAACCTCCTTGATTTTATGTTAGGCCATTGCCAGCAGTCCACTACTGGCTACGGGTCTCCTCTCAGGATAAGAAGTGAGTAGGTATTTGGCAGACTTGCATAATATCTTAAATCTTTGAGAACCCTAAGATGGCCTCTCAGGTATGCTTTATTCTCCACGATCCGTGATTTTTTTTTCACCGTTTCATCGAGTCTCCGAGAAAGCGAAGTGACTAATGAAATGATGGTCATATTTTATTGTAAACACTAATCTTCGTCTTGACAATTTCTAATGATCTTAAAATAAAATATAACTGGTTTTAAATTACCTACAAGAGAACGCTTCACGACCGTGCGCGACCTCTTGCGATAAGACTTGGATTTTCCCACTTAATTGTTTGATGTAGTTATGCTCTTGTTGCATGACTAAAACTTAGCGTTAACAACTACCTATTGAAAACATTCTTTGACGCATTCTATAATTATTATCAGACCCCTAAAATTGGAATGAGGAGAATGATCATAAACGCAAAGCCCAAACCACGCGCAAAATATAGGAAGATAAACCTCTTAAATGGTAATTTATATTTTGGTTATAGTGTTTCACACAGTTATTTTTAAATAAATAACTCTTAATATGCTGTTTATAAAACTGGTGTTATGTGTGTTTGTTTATGAAACACGCACCTCTGACTTTTCCGAGTTATGTGCGTTATTCTTGTTTAGCGGTGAAGAAAAACATCGTGAGGAAACCTGCATGCCTGAGAGTTCACAAAAATGTGCTCGAAGGTGTGTGAAGCACGTCAACACGCCCTTGGCTAGCGTGGTGGGCTATGGCCAAACCCCTCTCAGTCTGAGAAGTGACCCGTGCCCAGCATTGGGACATACAAAGAGGTTGAGATGATGATGAATATAATATGTATATATCACATCACAAAAACTTAAATTTGACGATAAGCATTGGGTGATACAAACACCACCTATCGCTTGAACAAACCTCCCCTTAAAAGTAGTCACTGTCTCTTATCATTTAGCATTATTTGTATTTTGTAGATTTTTTAATCAACGAAATATTATGTTCTTTGGGATGGTACAAAAACCTACTACAATATCGCATGAATTACATGACCACAGGCTCTACAACCATACTTGATACTAAAATACCTATTTATGTTTTACATAATCCCACAGACCAGGGAATAACTAACTTTATATTGGCATAAACCACCTTCTGCTTCAAAATTCTGTCAAAAGTTTTTGAAGTTTTTTTTTTAATAACAACAAACAAAATAAAAAATGCAAATGTATGGACATTTGCATTTTTGATAATATTTTGATAATATACCTACCTGATAGTATTTTGTATAATATACCTACTACTTAAGTAGGTATTTACTTATTATCATTTCTATTTTACTAATCCTACTAATATATAATTCTTTCAAAGCAATAATAGCCTGACGTGGTGATCTTCATATACTTAAATGTTTCTAGGACAAAATATTATGGTATACTAGGTAGGTATAGGTCTAGGTACCTATTGCTATTATGGTACTAGCTTATACTTTAGTGGTTTTTTCCCATGAGCTTGCGGCTTGTTTCATATCGGAAAGACCAGCCTACTACCTACTTAAATGTAATAATATTATCCCAGCAAATACCTAAAATACCTATAGCTGGACCGCTATAAACTTGGCCCTCCCATGCTCTGCGGGACGCGAGGCGGGGATCTCCATTCTATGGATTAAAGATTCTATACAATTCAGGCTAGAACTTCACTGTGGATCCATAGAATAGGGACTGTCAAATGCTCAACTAATCAGCTGTCAGTGACTGACGTGAATTACGCTACACACGATAATATTAATCCTGCGACGTGATAATGACACATAATATAATATACTCAAGAAGAAAATACCATAGGCGAATTCTCAAGATGCGAGTCAAGTCATTACATCGTATCATGTATAGCCAATCGCACACCCGTCCCGACTCCCGCGTCCCGCAGACCATAAGAGGGCCAAGTTTATAGCGGTCAAGCTTATTCTATGTCTCATAGACATAAGTTGTAGGTACGTCTAAGCAAATGTTAATTAGGACTTAGTGGGACTTACTCGTAGGTACCTACAACGCAGTGACAATAATAATGTTAAATTTTAAACATGACATAGTACAGTAATTAGTGGTTTTTCCTAAAAAACCGGCCAAGTGCGAGTCAGATTTGTGCACCGAAGTTTCCGTATCTACAAACTAAACTAAGTTCAAATAAAATCGGCAAAGTACGAGTCGGACTCGCGCACCGAGGGTTCCCTACTACATTAGAAAATAGACACAGAGTTGATTTTAATCCTCCCGTAAAATATACACTGATCGTAATTATTTCAAAATTTTCGATTGGTAAACTTCGGAGATAAGGGGGAACGGTATTTTTTTCGACAGTTTGCTCAATAAATCAAAAAACTATCGAGCATAAAAATAAATAAAAATCGGTTTTTAGAATACCTACACAAGTAACGCTCTTTCATGTGATAGGTACACCCCACTCATTCTCATTTTGAAATTTGGACGACCCGGTTTTCCCCCTTTTTAAATAAATATAAAAACGATTTTCAATTTTTTATGATTGCACTGATACGGGCCATCATTATCTACAAGTGTTCCAAATTTCATGTCGATATCTTTATTAGTTACTGAAATAAAGGGTCGAGAGTTCGTGACACACAGACAGACAGACGGACAACAAAGTTGTCTTAATATGTAAGGGTTCCGTTCCGTTTTTTTCTTTGAAGTACGGAACCCTAAAAACTATGCTTACGGCTTTACCAGTTGGGCAAGGAACCCAAAAAATTGGAACATCTTGATGCCCTGCCCGTGGAATACGCGTGAATATTATTTTGTATGTTTTAGCGTCTCAGCCTTGAAATTTAGTACTTTTAATATATTTTTCCTCTTTGTATCTCTTTTCTTCTTATTGTAAGGTAGGTTAATATGCCGAGTTTCGACCGATGCTACAACCATGGAAGTACCATTATTAGGTCCATCCATTGCTACCAATTGCTACAACTCACAACACTACTTAATTGACAAATATTGAGGTACCTAGCTCACTGCTCAACAGAACTCCTATCTCAGCTCTAATTATCAGTGTGACCATAATATGTGGCAGATTTCTACCATTTGAACCAAAGACACCTAACTATAGAGTATCGACCCGGCGGACCGTGCGAAAAAATGTCGCCAGTTTATGAGAGCAAACACCAGCCCCCCCCCGCCCCCGGCTTCTAGTAAGCTGTAAGCATGGAATTAATAAGTACTTCGTACAACAGTACTTATTAATTCCATGACTGTAGGCCTACGCAGTATTTCGCAGGAGTTTTGACAGATGGCGCTACATTTGTGAAATGTATGAATGGGCTCATCTTGATGTCATAATCATAGATTTGAACAGATTTTTTTTATTTACTAATTTTTTAATGACTTAGTAGGAAATTGCACTTACCTACTAAGCTAGATTTTTGAACGTCAAAACCTACGATCCTACGATACAGTCTCATTTAAAATAGGCATTTTTTTTGTAGATTCACTATTTATGAAACGGTCACACTGATGATTACTCTGTATTTACAATCTGTGAATTTGTCAATCTGTCACTTGTCGACTGTCAACACTCCACTGTCAAGTGTCATAATGACTAATGTTTCGACATTCGGCAGAAAAATTAAAAAAATTACGATTTTGTGACTAATAAATTAATGAATTAAATTAATATTTTTAGTTAGTAATCACACGGTACTGTTTTAATTTAGTAATTAACCAGCATTATTTTACTGTAGCTAAAATTTTATTTTTCAGCAGGCTGTGGCTAGGAGTTTAATATTTCGAAGCCGAATTTTAAGGTTTAAGTGAACAAAATCTTTCTCAAAATGCTTGGATCACTTCTATTACGAAGATTCAATATAAATAAAAGATTTTTCTTTATAAAAGAAAGTCTTAGTGGACTTAACACTAATAGGTCTAGGAGTTTCAGTGGTAAGAATTATATTTATTTATTTATTTTTATTATTAATGCACCATACATAAAACTTAACGAAACATAACAAGAGACATGATGCAAAGGATAGCTAATCCCTATAAAACAAAAGAGATCTCTTCCAGCTACCCTGATGTGAGTAAGGTGACGAGAAAAGTGGGTTAGGTCAAGTGGCACATAAGTATTATGCTATACTGCTATACTATATATATAAGTATTATACTATATTATATTTAGATAGGTACATAAATTGATGAAATTTTGGTACGTACTTACTTAGCACAAAAAATATGAAAACTTCTCATTTCGTTCATAATAGTTAATAAGTTGGTAAGGGCTTTGAAATCGGACCTTGAATATTTCTTAAAACATGATATATCTTTAATCCTCTTAAAAGCTCGTCGACAGAGCCTTGGGAAGCTGGGTCACCTTTTTGGGTGGTCTTAAAAGAAAATAACCACTCAGAAGTATCCTCTTCGTCACCTATCGGTTATCAGAGTCGGGGTGCCCTCAATTCCCGAACTTGCTTTGCTCGCTCTTGTATTCTGTTATTTGTGACAATGCAATAAACTTTTGTGAACAGGTATAAGGCCCTCAACTTTGTGATAGCTAAAGGTGACTCTTTAGCATTCACACTTTCTCTTTAACCCTCTTAAAAGCTTACGGCTTTGAATGAAAGTGACTCGATTTAAAGCTTCACCCCATAAGTTAATTGTTCATCTTTCTACACAAAGTTGAAAGTGCTGTTTTTTTTACTCAGATGTCGTTCAAAAACAAGTATTGAATCCAAAAAATTAATTAAATTTTACTTCAGCTAAGTTTGTTTTAAATACACATGCTTGGCCAGCTAGAGATTGCGATCAGAACAGTAACATCACTTTGAAGGATATTTTAACGAGTTTAATTACGCATTGCAAGTTAAGTCTGCATGTTACGCAAGGCAAGTGAAGGGCTAGGCTACAATTAATGAATAGAGCATCTCCATAGTTAGTTCATTCTTTGCTTGAAATGGGCAGGCATTTACTAAATAACTTGCTCATTGTGACCTTCTCCTTGTAATTTACTAAAAATTATTATTTGCTCTACTTATACTTAAACTTATAAATTTTCAGGAATCAAATCTACAGTACATACAAAACTATTAAATCATGTTATAAGATATCGCTTTGTAACTCGGGCCAATGTATTGCAAACTCCAACATACTCAGTAATATTGCAACACAGAAAATGGATTTCCAAAGGGTTAATAGATGATGTATTTCAAGAGGAGAATTGTTTCAAAGACAAAAGTAAGATTGACCTTAATAAGATTGTTAGATTTGGTTCTTCTGCAATCAGGATCCATCAAGCATAGAACAACCAAAAAGATAAACGCCATGGCCCAGTTGGTGTCTGGCAGGGGCGCAGATCATAAGTTTGGTTGCAGACACTGCTTACTTACGGCTTCGGTCACAGCTAGTTACTGCCCTATGGGCAATATGCACTGCCAAGCAATTTAGTATTCCAGTAAAATATTATGTTGAAACCATTGGGACTTATCTCCCAAGTTAGTACTGTAATATTTGTGACTGCATCATCAGGTGACATAACAGTCAAATATTACATGATTTAAATAATAATTCCAGATTTAACAAGAGGAAATGAATTATTCACACAAGCACGTGTGACACTGAATGAGCTGGCTACAAAGTGCGGTCAGAAAGTGTTTGACATACATTATAAGCAAACAGTGGTCGCCCCTAAAGGTGGCAAAAAGAAACCGGTGCAAAATGACTGGACTTGTACATACACATTTGTTTGGCCTGAGAAAGCCAAGTTTGAAAGGTAATTTTTTTAATATTTTGCTGGTGTCGGGGGCAATAGAGACATTTCAGAGGTCTGTTATGCCTGGGGACAGCTTGTGAACTGAGCATGTGATGTCAGAATTTCTATTTATAGAATGCTCATCGAAAGCTCTGTTAGTGTGTGCTTTTGGGCTGGTTACGCCATCCATCGTCAGTTATCGAAGACCGTAAAATACTGTTTTATGCCCAGCTACATTATGTCAAACTAGAACACCCTATTTTACCCACCCAGACTTTCTCAGAAAGTCCTACCCATCAACTTGTACAATATCTATAAGACTATATAAAGGAGATGTAAAATTTTTCAGTTCAGCAGTATCAAAAAGGCAGGCAGCCGAAAAAGCAGCTACTCAAGCACTGCAATGGTTATACAAGAATGGTCGAATTGATGAAAACGGTGCTCCAGTGTATGACAAAAATGTGCTGCAGGAATTGCGGAGTACTCTTAACAAGCCTCTGCAGATTAGTTTAAGCGAGAACTTAGTGAAGAGAATCAGTAACATCTGGAATGATTATCAAACAGATATAAGTAAGTTCAGTTCAAGTCTATAAAGCTGGAGAGTTTGTTTGTTCATTCGTTTTTTGTTAGATAGGCCATTTTTTGAGAATGGCTATAGGCGTCGCGCCATGACCAGTAATGCTCCACTAGCATCAATGAAAAATGTTGAAAAAATGAGAAAAAAATCTTTTTTTGGAGAGCTTCCGTTGCGCGCGCTGCTAAAAAGGTTAAAGTTACTCAAAGATCGTGTATGATGGAAATGTTTTCCTCTAAAATTTAAAAAAAAAAGTGTGCGATTCAACAAATCTGTGTTTAAAGATTAACTCATTATAACGATACACTTTTCCGTAGAACACTTTTCCGTAGATGTAGTTTGCAAGCATACAGTATATCCAAAGTATTTAATAACAACTGTGCAATTTTTTAAGAGGCTTTAATTACTTAAAACCATAATTGTTTTTAGAGAGTCTGTATGAAGCAACTTTCAAGGAAGCTAAGGAGAAGTTAAATACAGCAACGGTATTAACGAAAGACTCTACCATTGACGACCAAGGTATAATTTTTTTTTTCAATTCTAATAATTGATTTTCGAGAATGAGAGCTAAAATTAGGTAAAAAGACAGAGGTTAGAGAAAGAGGGTAACATTGGCCAATAAAGTAGATTAAAAACAAGTCTGTCTAGCTTATACTGATAACTGCTAAGTCTGATATACTTGCATGATTTTCGTCTCTTTCTTATACACATGCAGTTACTCTAAAAAGAGATTTACAAAATAAGTGCTTGGCATGATCTTATTAAAAAATAATTGTTCAAGTGCGAGTCAGGCCTGCGCACTGCGCATTCCGTACCTACTATCAAGGCCATTACATATCAAAAGACAATAGTATTAAAAAATAAACTAAACATCCCTGCCCACCAAATTGAAAGACGAGCAACAAAACACGTTGGTTGTATGGCAGCTCTATTAAATTTATTTTATTTCTTAGTATTTGTTGTTATAGCGGCAACAGAAATAAATGAATAGATCATCTGTGAAAATTTCAAGTGTCTATCACTGTTCTTGAGATACAATTTATTTATGGGTGTGAAAAAAAAAAAAGTGTATGTCCTATTTTCATACCTACTGAATATACACAGATTATTTCATAAAAATCAGTCAAACAGTTTCAGAGTAGTTTTATTACCAACACTGTGGCATGAGGTTTTTGTATATTACATTTTTTTATTGTAGACCAAAATGGCTGATTTTTAACTTCTAACACTTTTTAAATTACGCCTGATTGATCTGCTTTCTTTCTTACAGATTATATGGAAGATGGAACGGAGAAAGAATACAACAACATCGAGGAGTCAGGTAAAAAGATAAATAAATTGTTTTTTCTTTGAATTATTTCTTTCTGTGAGTCTGCTGCAGGTTATATACACAGGTGTTGGTGATGGTCTCGCGAAATCAATGTTTTTTCCCATCTCGAAAAATGCCCAACGCACCTTAAGAAGTTTTCACTCCAAAAAATGCTTTTTAGGGTTTCATACCCAAAGGGTATAAAAGGGACCCTATTATTATTGGAACTGGGGCCGTACCACCAACTCTAATAGCAGTATTATTATAATATTGTTTTAAAATTTTCATTGTATGAAAACGCCAATACAATATTACAATAATACTGCTATAAGAGTTGGTGGTAAGGCCCCTGGTCTTGAATAGTCTTGGTACGGAACTCTCAATGCGAAAGCCCGTCTGGCAATAGGGTATTTGACTCCAATTTTTTTATTACTTTATTATAAAGTAGAATTAAAATAATGACGTGCACTGAAAGAACTAATTAAATCGATCAATTAACAAAAAAGTTATAAGCATTTAAAGATTTGTGATTAGACAGAGATAGCAACATGAAATTTTGACGTCACACCTTACCAATGCCATAGTAGCTTCGTGCGGCTTCATACAAATTTTCGTTTTGCGAGAAAGGGATAGAAGATCCCCCCACTCCAAAGTTTAAACGCCTGTAACTTTGTAAATCTTCGTTGGATTTTAATATTTCTTTCACTGCACGTTATTATTTTTATCCTAGTTTATAATAAAGTAATATTTTTTATCAAATTCAAAAGTAGTGTAAGACCCAATTGACCAATTATTTTTCACAGATCTCAAATCCCATATGCACCCAGTGTTCGGCAGGCATATAACCGCACCGTCGCCGTCGACGCTGGCTCGGCGCGAGCGCGCACTGACGCAGACATTCAGCCAGTACGACGAGAAGCTCACGCCTCTGCCGATCGACCAATATGCGTAAGTACGGAGTACCATTGATTAAACATTAAGGGCAATGGGTAACATCCGGGCGCGAAAATTCAAATTTTATTTAGTTTTTTGCTCATAGTGGGCTAATTATACATCGAAGGTTAATGGCAATGTGTTTTGCGGGCACAATATTTATGCATCTACATGTTTTTAATAAAAACTCTGCTCAACAATTCTTATTTACTTCATATTGGTTCCCGATAGCTCGAAATCTGGGAAACTGCAAAAAATTATCTTTCGGGAACCAATATGAGATGAGTGGGAACTTTCGAGTAAAGTTTCTATTAAAAACATGTAGATGCATAAAAAGTAGGCCCGCAAAATGCATTGCCATAAATTTAAAATGCTTAAGTTAGTCTAATATTTGCGAAAAACTAAATAAAATTTGAACTTCGCGGGCTGGTAGGGCCGCAACACCTTAAATGATCCGCACTTACTGACGTCACGCATACAATTTTAGGCTCCACCCTGAAGCCGAGTTTTTAATTTCTCAAAACTTTAAAATGGCGCTAATGTATGCGACCCACAGCGCTGTCAGCGGTACCGAAATGTACGATGCGCGACGCCATGTTTGATAAAGTTTTGGCTTCAGCATACGTTACATCTTTCCCGTCTTCTTAGCGTAGCGTATTTCGTCATTGAGATAGCGCCGTTGCTCTAGTAGTGTAGGTAACAAAATCACGTTATTTGAACGTCCATGGAACTATAATAAAATGACATTCAAAACGACGGTCACTCTATGAGATAACAAAACTATAGAGGCACCTCCCATTCATTCATTTTAACCTTAAACGAGCCTAGCCTTGCGTGACATGCGGCGCCATTTTGAATGTCAAAAGTTCATGTACTGAGCGTACATGTCTATTACATAGCGGTATTTTCCTGAGAAAAAGAAATCGCAATTTCTCGTAGAGACTAAACTATATAAAATATAAGCGCTAAGTGTAAGGCGCTTCCGAGCTCAAAAGACGAAGCTGTGATACCGAATTTTTGAGGAACAGGTATATTAGCTTGTTTTAATGTTGTCTGCTTTTCCCTTGTGCGGTCGCCAATCTGTCTGCATATTTCAACGAATAGCTCAAACCTATAGTAGGATCAAGGTAAATGAGAGACCGATATAGATAGATATAATTTAAGAAAGGTTTTTGAAAATGGGGGATCAAAATTAATTATGCATCTTTACTTAAACTTGAATAATGTAATCCAAGTCGTGAAACAATTGCTGTCATCGCGTGCGCTGCGGAAACTATTGAGGATAGAATAAAACAATGTTCTGCAATATTAAACAACGTATCAAAATCTGTAAAAAAGTCCGCATATGCCTATCTCCTACGGGTAACTCACAATAACTGCTTTCACTGTTAAAATTGTGGATTACAAACTAATAATTTTTTACCTACTAGTTTTGCTCTGTGGATAAAGTAATATAAGTATTCATACCATCAAAATGTATAATCACAAGGTGTATTAATCTACCGTAAAAATATGACCTAGATCACACACTGACCAAAAATCGAAGTACATAGATACGCCCGGCGGTTATCTGCGACCCTGAGAAATTAGTACTCACTCGTGTACTTGTAACACCGAATTACCCGTCCCGGTCACTGCGACCCACAATGGGTAACCTACATACCCCGTTCCCGTTCGTAAAGGAGCCGAGGCCAATCGTATCGGGGGCGCCCTATTGCCAAGGTCGCGTTTGTAGGTTGCGACCCGTTTACTCACAAGTTCAGGGTCGCGGGTCGCGCAACGAGGGCACTTTTTGACCTTCACACGAAATTGTGTTACACTGTGTGACCTCTGTAGCGCATGTGTGTGTCTATTTTTTTTTATTTGTGATTGTAGGAACTTAATTTGTACAAGTCGAGTTTGATTTTTCTCAAACTGAATTTTAATTAAAATTTTATAATTAGCTGGCGTTAGATTTTTGTTGGGTAAAAATATTCTAAATGTTTCCATATTTATTGCTACTATCAACTACCATCAGCTACCATAGCTGACCACGTAACACTAAAAGTAAACAAAGAAGTCATAAAAATGGGAAATGCTTTCCAAAAAACCAACTTCAAATGCCACTACAAAGAGTGAAATAATTTTTATTTAAATTTTAGGTACCTACACCAATTCGAAGTCGGGCAATGTTTTAACAATCCCTAATAGTCCTTCTTACTTACTTGATGTGCAAAGAAATGACGAAGTCACAGACAATCGCCCGACTTCGAATTGGTGTAGGTACCTAAAATTTAAATAAAAATTATTTCACTCTTTGTAGTGGCATTTGAAGTTGGTTTTTTGGAAAGCATTTCCCATTTTTATTTTATACTTTTTAGTGGAAAACAATTAAATGCACAAGGCGTTGTAAAAATACCCAAATCGCTTGAGGTGTGTTCATAAAATCTGAAGAGATCCCTCAATTCCACCAAGATCCCATTATCAGACCCTGACTTGATGACTTTAGTCATCAAATCAGTATCTGCTAGCAAATGCACCAGTAACTATAAAAAATACCCAACTCGCTTCAAGTATACTAGAAAAATTTGAAGAGTTCCCTCGATTTCACCAAGATCCCATCATCAGACCCTGACTTGATGACTTTAGTCATCAAATCAGTATCTGCTAGCATATGCACCAGTAACTATAAAAAATACCCAACTCGCTTCACGTATACTAGCAAAATTTGAAGAGTTCCCTCGATTTCACCTAGATTCCATGATCAGATCCTGACCTGATGACCATAGGACAACTTGGAAAATATTACTCTTTCAAATAATACCCAAATAGTTCCATGTGTCCATATAAATTTTGAAGAGTTCCCTCGATTTCCCCAGGATCCCATCATCAGATCCTGACCTGATTAAAATGGGACCATCTGGAAACAAAACCCTTTTAAACAAAAAAAGAATTGTTCAAATCGGTCCACGCGTCTTCGAGTAATCGGTGAACATACATAGATAAAAAAAAAAAAAAAAAAAAAAAAAAAAGATTCCGACGAATTGAGAACCTCCTCCTTTTTTTTGAAGTCGGTTAAAAATCGGCTGAGTTGTTTTGAAGCAAAATCAACGCACACCGAGTTATTTTCTCTATAGTATATACTTAGATATTAAATGAGCAAAGAATATATATGAACTACAAATATTCCAACACCCCTTATAGTTACACTTGCTGCCCCAGCAAACGTTGTTTGGCATATAAATTATTTCTCACTCAGGGGTGTGAAAAATAATATTTACGTCCTCAAGTCAAGTCATTTCGCAGGAATTTTGTTTAAAACACTGACACGAGAATTTTGCATACTAAATAAAGAGGAAAATGTATTTTATGTAACGTTCAAAAACACCAGAATAACTGCAAAAAATCCAAATTAAAAAAGTAGTATTTTTAAATCAGAGTTGAATCCAGTGTGGGTATTGAACTCAATTTTTAAATAATTTATAAAAAAGTATGTGAAACACTTATAACAAAAATATTAATTAGAAAAAAGTGCAAGGTGTCTTCTCTCGTTAAAATCTAGCTCCATTTGAAATAATGGGCCTTTGAAATTGGGTTGAAACTGCAATAGTTTCCTAATAGACGACTCGGCGAATTTAGTAATTCTTAAAATTTTAGTAATATGTATCATCTTCTAAGAAGCCTTAACAAGTTTTCAAACGATTAACTAATGTTCCATGCATAGTCTTTTCTCTCCACAATATTTTCTTGCTTTCCAACGCTAACTGAAAGTCATAAAACCCGAGCTGTATCTACAACTGAAAGCATAAGAATGAAATCGAAACTGTGTCTCGATGGAAATTGTGATATCGCGTCGCTTCTCGTTCGAAAGCTAATTCGACTCGAGAGAGCGGCTTCGCGACCCCGATCCGTCATTTGGGGGCACACTAACCTAGATTTATAGAAACTACGTGAAAGTCCATGCGTTTCGCCTTTTATAATCTGCGTTCAAGTTTCCAGCTTCCATTTTTTCATGCAATATTATTAATCTCAATTCTCAATACAACTATTCTACGTTTACATGACGTGTTCTACGAAAAATAATGTAGAGAGTAGAGGAAGTAAACATCTCCAAGGCACGAAACGTGCGTCCAAAAAAGTATTGGAAGAATTGAATTGAATTGAAGGTACCACACAGTGTGGCGGTGTTCCTGCATATTGGACCATAAAGTTTCTTTTCAAGTAGCGGATTAACGCAAAACAAAATAATCTGTCCTGCTAATTATAGATTTCCGCAAAATAACGTATGCTTCAGTATTCGTTAGAAAAAAAAGATTGTAACCATAACAAGATACACAACACTACATAATTGAACTAAAAAATCAAATACTCAGAACTTAAGGCTATTATCTATGCTTATGGTATATAAAGGCACAGATAATATATATTGCTAAAGCATTCTATTGCGGAAAATCCCTACAAAAAGACAGTAGTCATGTGTCTTTAGTGTATATCTGTCTTAAATACTGCCTATTTACTTTTTTTGTGTATCTATTTCAAAACTACTCATAATCGAACATTTTCAGGACACCAACTTTTTATTTATAAGGTATATTGGTGGTCATAGTCGTGGCACACATGGATAGTGTTTAATAAATTATAGGCAAAATAACCTAAACATTTAAATAAGAGGAAAAACCCAATAGAAGAAACTTATAAAGCATTGGATACGTCGGACATTAACCTACTCCTAAAAATCCATAAATTTGATCATAATAAAGTAGTTATCACTATTAGTATTGAGGTTAAATAAACACCACATTAAAATTCATTACCCAGCAATAATTACAAATTATTCAAAATTAATATCAGTTCCTTATATGTGACAATAGTACATTGTGATACAAGGGTGGAAAGTAGGTTTTTGCAAACGAGCTGTCATTAACAAGCCCGAGCCGAAGGCGAGGGTTTTTAATGTCACGAGTTTGCAAAAACCTATACACCCGTGTATCACACGACGTTTTTCAATACAGTTGTGAGAATTAGTAAAAAAACAAATCAAAGAGATAATATGTTTGCTCAAGATTTTGGGGGCCAATTTCCATCTTGTTTGGTTTTTACCTTAAATAAAATATCGAAGATCGAAATCGAAGGCGACTTCGAATTCGCAATCGAAAAGATAAAAGATAAAGTATAAAAATATAAAAAGATAAAAGATGAAAGATAAAAGATAAAAGATGAAAAATGAAAGATGAAAGATGAAAGATAAAAGATAAAAGATAAAAGATAAAAGATAAAAGATAAAAGATAAAAGATAAAAGATAAAAGATAAAAGATAAAAGATAAAAGATAAAAGATAAAACATAAAAGATAAAAAGATAAAAAGATAAAAAGATAAAAGGTAAAAGGTAAAAGATAAAAGAAAACAAAAAAAAATCCTTCCGTGTCCATCCCATCCCAATGTCCATCCCATTTTATTGTACAATGAAAACTCCTTGGTATCAAACGTTTTGCAAAAGTAATGATCGAGCTTGTAAAAGTAAGTTACGACCACGAAAAAGAAAGATGCCTATGCGTAAGATTTAACTTTCGAATACTAATGACAGCCTCTGAAAGTGCGCCATACCATACAACTGTATTGAAAACAAAATATGAGTAGGTAAATTAATTCTAAAATTGAACTATATTGTATTTGCAAAGTGATGTATCACTACTTATATGAGTTGTCCATTTATATCCGTCTACATTGATTTACCTATTCTGTTTGTATTCATAAAAACATAACTCTATAGCTCTGATGGAAATTAAAGGTACTCGTAGTACGAAGAGTTTTATCTCTACCGACCGATACCGATTCAAGAATGGCAAGTTGCAAGAAACTCGTATTAATTCATCAAGCTGAGAAAATATGAAACCGATGTTAAATGTTTTTTATCATAGAAAGTAAGAGTGCGACGAAATCATCAGCGTTTTACTTTCGACACTGAAATGACGTTAGCTGGTGACCCTACTAGCCCAGTCATATTAGGTAAAAAAAGGGGTCAACCTCGGAATGAAAGATAATAAGCTGCAAATTGGTATGAACCTTTGTTTTGTCATTCTAAATGTTGTCTCAAAAGTCACAATCGTTATCGTGTCCGCGTCTCAAGATATTCAAGGTCAAAGGTCACAAAAATCGGTTTTTCGCGAATATCTGGCTTCCTATCGGTTAAATGAGATTTGCATTTATTATAAAAGTTGTAGGCTATAAAATTCCCTACAACTTTTGTTTAAACTTTTTTTTCATACGACCAACCGTTTTGAAGGTAGAGCGCGAAGTGCACATCGTACAGTCATATACGGCCTAATGCAAGGTCAAGCGTGAGTTATGGTTATCAGTACGTTATAAAGTCAATTATTTACTTGGAAATTATAATTTTTAAACAATGCCTATTATTTATGTACTAACTATTAATTATTTATATTTAATTAAAGTAAGTAACTTGATTATTTATATATAATTATTCATATTTAACTATTTAAGTATAAAATATTATTAATTCTGGATTATATATTTTAGTTTTATTTTAAGTTAACACGACATTATATATCTTTTCTTTAAATTAAATCCGCTGTGGATGCAGAAAATCAGGGCTACAATGTTCTTTAGCTTGCGGCCAGTGCAACGGACAAGCTTGCCTCAACGCTTCACTGTATCCAAGTAATCCCGATGAAGAAAATACATATGATTCCGATATTCTGGAAGGTTTGGAGATGAACATGACAGATAATGAGGATGATGACAATGAATCGAACATTTTTGAGCGACAAGAAGAAGAAGGCGACGAAGAAGAAGAAGATAATTAGCTTCCATTTCCAATTTCATTACAATTAAAATCAACAAAGATACTTTTGATATTTGAAGTCACATTTTGATAAATGTATATTATGCCGTATTTAATAATAAATAAAAATATGTGTAAAATATATACTCTTACTATCATTTTAACTTAAAATAAAACTAAAATATATAATCCAGAATTAATAATATTTTATACTTAAATAGTTAAATATGAATAATTATATATAAATAATCAAGTTACTTACTTTAATTAAATATAAATAATTAATAGTTAGTACATAAATAATAGGCATTGTTTAATAATTATAATTTCCAAGTAAATAATTGACTTTATAACGTACTGATAACCATAACTCACGCTTGACCTTGCATTAGGCCTATATGACTGTACGATGTGCACTTCGCGCTCTACCTTCAAAACGGTTGGTCGTATGAAAAAAAAGTTTAAACAAAAGTTGTAGGGAATTTTATAGCCTACAACTTTTATAATAAATGCAAATCTCATTTAACCGATAGGAAGCCAGATATTCGCGAAAAACCGATTTTTGTGACCTTTGACCTTGAATATCTTGAGACGCGGACACGATAACGATTGTGACTTTTGAGACAACATTTAGAATGACAAAACAAAGGTTCATACCAATTTGCAGCTTATTATCTTTCATTCCGAGGTGAAAGCCCTAATATGACTGGACTATACGTCATTGTGACGTCAAACACATCGCCTTCCACTTTCGATGAGAAATCATACTGACGATTGTCTCCACGTGTTTGTTTTCACTTGCACGAAAGCGAGAGTGACCTAGATGTGACGTAAAACGCGTCGAATAACTATGACGCTGACGTCATTGTGACGTTTATTTAGGAATATCTCCTCTCTCCACAGAATGCCAAGACATCGGGAGCCATGGCATCTATCGGTCAGAGTAAAAATATATTCTATTACCTACTTAATAAGACCCTTGTTTCTCTGAGCCGGAGTGCTGAGAAAATCTTCATGTGGACGATATACAACAAACTAGCACGAAACAATTCTCTTTCACATTCCTGATACAAAGTGCCTAGGTATGGAAGTCCTTTCCAGCTTTTGTGCTCCCACTTCCTGGCAAATTATGATCAAGGCTCCTTCAAGGTGTTTTTAGACAAATGTTTTACCTACCATTGCTTTTCCATCAAGCATTATTGTCGTCAAGCGCAAGCCTACACGCATACTCACTCGTACTTCAGTGCTAATTTGGCGTGTGCCTAAAATAAATCGTTATACCCAGACGTTCAAAACCGAAATATGCAAATATGTTTAATTCATTGTATTTTGGAGTTTCTATGATTCACATTAAAGCTTACGTACGCAACGCCCCGAAATGTAAACGTTCGAATTACGTCACTAAAATTACTGATATGAATTTATCGCTTTTCAAATTGGTCTGCGGGAAATCTATCAACGTCAATAGCGCTTTATTCACATATTTTGCAGGGTTGTAATTTAAACTAAATATACTAACTAGTGTTTAAAATGAAAATATTTAATCAAGTACTGAAAAACAAATATAACTGAGTCACAACCAGTGGTGGTGGCTTCAATGTACCTCACTCTGTACAGTCTCTAATATTTCTCTTCCTTCTGTATACGGTCCTTGATCCAACAGCCGAGCGAAAGCTTCTGAAGATGTGTTGATCAAAGCTACAGCCGTGCAAAAAATTCCAAGGTGTATGTCGAAGCTTTCGCTACGTCCCAGCAAAATCTTTGGAAGCTGTTGGTCAGAGACAATGTTATTTTACTCGGTATATCTCCACGGGTAGAAAGTTCAGACGTACAAGCTACTCTGCAATGATTCTTTTTTATATCGACAATTTTTAAAAATAATGAAACTTCATTCAGATTCTAATTCAGATTCGTATACTTTATTTCATATAGGCCTATCTCACAGGCACTTATAACGTATCATTTAATTTATCAATTCCTGAGACAGACAAAATAATGTATATGAAATTTTCTGTTTATCCTAAAACGATTTTTAGTACTTACGTACAAGTAACAACCCTACTATACTTAGATATTCATACTGGATAAGCTGGTTCAGGTTTTCCCCTGATTATGGTTTTTCAAGAAGCGTACTTTAGGTCGTGCAGTTTAAAGATAACGCTTATAGATTTCTATTGAATTATTACAATGTTTTATCCTCCCGGAAAACGTTAAACAATGACCGAACACTTAGTCAGTATATTTTGGATATACTGTTCTAAGAAAGTTAATTCAGAACCTTGTCAACATCTTAAATAATAAATATATTCTGTACCTACTACAATTTAAAGATACACTTTTTCTTCGAACTTATCAATCTCATTTTATTTATTTACAACTAATCCTTTCTTAATCATGCTAAGTTTTACAACTAATCCTTTCTTAATCATGCTAAGTTTTAAGATTAGTTATAGTTTACAACTATAACTATACCTAGTCCTTAAAACTTAGCATGATCGCTGCGACAGCTGTCATTTGCATAGTACCGCTCTAGTAGATACCGTCTCACTCTATAGCGCTTGGCTATTGCTATACACCTCTCATCTTATGACAGCTGTCGCAGCGATCAAGCTAAGTTTTAAGGAATATACCACTACTACTCCATTCTTACTTAGCTGATACCTACGCCATAATATCTACCCATGTCGAATTACAGCCCAATCCATTGATTTGAGCTATGCGTTGATCGCAGATCGAATCTGTAGATCAGTAGGTAGAGCAAACTAAGTAACTAAGTAAAACTGTTTTTAGGGTTCCGTACCCAAAGGGTAAAAAAGGAACCCTATTACGTAGACTTCGCTGTCCGTCCGTCTGTCCCTCGGTCTGTCTGTCACCAGGCTGTATCTTTTGAACCGTTATAGCTACAGACTTGAATTTTTTTTTATTGCAGTGAACAGATAACTTCGACTCTGGACAAGTCCCGAGTAGCAGTTATAGTAGGGGCAGCAGGGTGCGGCAAATCTACGCGCGTCCCCGCCGCCATCCTCCGGCATTGCGGCGTCAACACAGCAGCCATAGTGTCCGAGCCACGACGAGTGGCTGCCATAGGACTGGCGCAGAGAGTGGCTGATGAACTGGGGGAAAATGTACGTAAACCAGCAAAATTAACGGTTGTGTTCATGTTTCACACAAAAAGACATCTAAAAAAATCTCAATTAAGTCCAGTATGCAGTATGTGCACGTAGAGATAATTTTGTCTACTCTGTCTATCTATATGAATTAGAAAGAGAAAAGAGCACCTCAGAAAAGAGCACCTCACCCGCACATCCTAGCCTTGCAGGTAATAAAGAGGAGTTTGCGAAGCTTTACTGTATTTCTTTATTTTTTTGTGGACAGAGTCTGGCTGCCGATGAGTCTTCTAGCACGGCGATCCACCGAATCCAAAACAATTAAGTTGGTACTTGGCAAAGCCATCCCATAAGTGGCTACATTACTCCATACATGAGCGAACTTGTGCCTGGTATAAGGTTAGGGCTGTTCCGGCGTGAATTATTACTGTTTGACCTTATTTGAGGGGCATGCCACGGGTGTGCCCGCGAAATTCAATTTTTTTGTGGTTTTTCGCGATTTTTACGCGAAATTTTTTTTTTTTTTCCATTAGGTGGGCGAATCCGTTGGCTACCAAGTGCGTCTTCACGCCAAGCTGCCTCGTCCGCCCGGCGGCGCCATCTTGTACTGCACGTCTGGCGTGCTGTTACGCAGGCTGCAGCTCAACCCAGGTGCGTCCATCCCGCCTTACTTAAAGCACTTACTTTCGTGGCTTAACAGGATCGTGTAGTTAGTAAGTTAAGTGAGTAAGTTTTCATACAAAAAGAGATAACGTTCTCCTACCCGTAAATGTAGTCCGATTGTCACAATAATTAGAGAGATTTCATAATGAGACTAAAATTGTCCAATTCGATAAACTTTTTTTTTTAAAAGAAAAGCCTTGGTAATTGAAGTCGAGTAATTGGAGAATATACATTAAAACAAATTCCGACGTATTGAAAACTTCCTTCTTTTTTGAAGTCGTTCAAAAACCGAAAACCACGCAAGCAAAGCCATGAGTCGATTGACGTCCACTGCTGGACATAAGCCTCCTGAAATGACCGCCAAACACCCCGCGACTTTCTTTATGTCGTCTGACCACCTGGTGGGGGACCAAACTACGCTTCCCAGTTCCCGGTGCGTGGCCGCCATTCCAGCACCATGGGTCCCCAACGTCCATCGGTCCTGCGAGCTATGTGCCCATTGCCACTTCAGCTTGGCGACACGTTGAGCTATGTCGCTCACTTTGGTTCTTTAGCGGATCTCCTCATTTCTGATTTGATCACGCAAAAATACGGAACACCTATAGTATTGAGATATTGATTGTAGGCACTGATATGTATCTCTGGATTCATGATTCCATACGTTTGATAGTTCATTTTTTGTGCCGATTTGAAGCGCCTCCCCCGAGCGTCCACGGTACTAAATTGACATTTGTTGGAAGTGGACCGTCGTTTTGAATGACATTTGATTTTAGTTCCATAGACGCTCACGCTAGGTTACGCAACAACCAGCGCCAAAATGGCGAAAATCACGTGTCTTCATTTTTACGTTGACAGTCAGCTATCCAGAGTATATTCTATATACTCTATGGAGATCAGTGGGCGACACCTTGAGCTATTTCGCTCACTTTAGTTCTTTTTCGGATCTCCTCATTTCTGATTCGATCACGCAAAGATACGCAACACCTTTAGTACTGAGATATTGGTTGTAGGTCTGGAGGGCTGCACGCACGTGTTGATCGACGAGGCGCACGAGCGAGACGTCAACACGGACGTCACTCTGCTGCTGCTGCGGCGCGCGCTGGACGTCAACCCGCAGCTGAGGGTCGTCGTCATGAGCGCCACGCTCGACACGGCCGTCTTTACGAGGTATCGAAATTTTACCGGCAATAAAGAAATTTCTCTCCAGGCAGGATTTATACCTGGCCACTGCTTGTAGTAAAAGCATTTGATGTCATTAGTTGAGTGAGTGGGTGCTAAAGTACACACAAACAACAAAAAAATACAAAGTCACAGTCGTTTAGCGTTCACGACAGTAGATAAAAATGAATGGACAAACCACGTGACCGATTGACTACGACTAATTTAGCGTATCTTTTCGCTCCCTGACGTTCTCGCAGACCTTGTAGATAACTTTAGCGTACTTCGCATGACAATTGACAGCCGACAGTGTGAACAACGCTAAGCATAAAGTAGATTCTGCTTTCATATTTTGTTTTCAATCGGTCACGTGGTTTGTCTACAGTCGTCAACGCTTAACGCTAAGTTACTTTGTCTAGATTGAAGAAGATTCTGCCTGCCCTTTTTGCCTGCCTGCCTTTATTGCCTGCTTGCCTTTATTGCCTGTCTGCCTTTATTGCCTGCCTGCCTTTATTGCTTGCCTGCCTTTATTGCTTGCATGCCTTTATTGCCTGCCTGCCTTTATTGCCTGCCTGTCTTTATTGCCTGCCTTCCTTTATTGCCTGCCTGCCTTTATCGCCTGCCTGCCTTTATTTCTTGCATGCCTTTATTGCCTGCCTGCCTTTATTGCCTGCCTGCCTTTATTGCCTGCCTGCCTTTATTACCTGCCTGCCTATACTGCCTTGTTGGTCTAGTGGTGGCTGGTGAGCATGTTGGACTACAGATGACGAGGCCCTGGGTTCGATCCCCGGTTCGGATCAGTAAACAGTATTGTGTTTTTCTGTTCTATCAGGGAATTCTTAGTATAAGCCTAGAGGAAATTGGCTGTATTCATCCTTTAAGAACACGTTAAGCCGTCGGTCCTGCACCTGACCTCACTCCGAGTGTGTCAGAGATGTCGTGCCATCTGATTATTATTGGAATAGAGAGTCCAGCTATGGTTAAGCATACACTTGTGCACTATAAGATCTTCGGTGCAGATGGAAAATCTTTGCAGAGATTGATTTAATTTTTTTACTTAAAGTAGTTCCCAATATTCGATCTATCACTAGTAAAGCAAACCATGAATAGACCGAATATTGGTAAGCGGCAATATTGCACCTTAATTTGGACAAATGCAATGTAACCTTCACAACCACCACCATCTTCAATCTAATAAAAAATGCTGCTGGGAGAAAATTAAATATTTTTTCCTTTTTCTAGGTATTTTGACGAGTGTCCCGTTGTGGAGGTACCAGGAAGAACGTTCTCCGTTGATACCATGTATTTGGAAGATATACAAAAAAAATTAAATGTTCGACTACCTTTAACTTTGGAAAATTGTAAAAAGGAAGATGGAAAGCCGTATGTTATTTGTCAAGAGGTAAACTTTACTAATTACTCGTTATTCAAGATGCAACGCTAAGTGATTTATCCGGTGCGATGCTGTGTAGAAAAATCTTTGGCTGCATCATCACTTACCATCAGAAAAGATCTCGATCAAATACTAACTTGTAGAGTAAAAAAAATCAACAGCAATCATTTATATTTTTTCTCAAACAACTAGCGGAGGCCCGTTGGTCCGCCCGCGTTTTTCACATATCCCGAAGGAATAATGGATTTTTCCGGGATAATCAGTAGGCTATGTTTTATTCAAGGGTAATCTCTTCCAATAGGTGTAATGTACATCCCAAATTTAACTCAAATCTATTCAAAAGATGTGGCGTGAAGAGTAACAAACATAATATACACACACACACACAAACTTTCGCCTTTATAATATTAGTGATAAAATTTTATCTTCAGGTGGTAGACGTGATAAAAGCGGTCGACAAAACCCAACCAGAGGGCGCTATTCTAGTCTTTCTTCCCGGCTGGGCTGAAATTAAACAGACCAAACTGTTACTTGACGAATACTTCAAGGATTCCGCTCTACACATGGTGTTGCCAGTACATTCCAGGTGAGATTAGAAGATTAAGCTGTTCCATGCTCAGAAAATGGCAATATTAATTGCTTCGCAGGCCTACTGATATAGATCGCAATAGGTGTTTTTTCCCCATTTTATCGGACAGCGACTGTTGAATAAAAAACGCAGCCGTACAAGTATCGCAGCATTTTTTGCTTCATTTATTACCTAAGTGGAGTTATTCGACAAAGTTTCATCTTCTTAGACTGCTTTATGCAGATTTACCTTTCCCGTTCCCACGCCCTTTCCCAACCTATATACGTACTTCCAAAGAAATTTACATTAGCATCTACCTATGTAAAATGAATACAGTGCTACAGTGAATTCAGATGTTTCACAAATCCTATGGGGACCATGGATTTTTCCGGGACAAAAAGTAGCCTTTAAGTTTATACAGGTTATATAATTCCATCTCGATTTCAGATTTCAGCTAAATTAGTTCAGTAGTTGCGGTGTAATTGAATAACAAATATACAAACTTTCAGATATTTGATTTGTATAATAAGATACAGAACAGTAGCAGCAAGGAATATGTAAAGAGAACTATAAATAACTTTATGGTTAATTCATGAAATAAATGTAATGTAAACTATTTATATCATATTAACACCTCCACAGAAAAACCTAATAGGGTTTCAGTGGAGGTAGTTTATTAAGAACATGTTACAATTTCCCCAAATGTATTGGAAAATAAATAAAATAAAAAATTAATAAAATAAATAGATATCTAATATTCAATAAGTTTCACTGTGTCCCAGATTATCAACCACAGAGCAAACTAAAATGTTCTCCAAGCCGCCGCCCGGAGTGCGCAAGATCGTGCTGGCTACCAACATAGCCGAGACATCCATCACCATACCAGACGTGGTGTACGTGGTAGACAGCGGCGCTCACAAGGAGAACAGGATACGAGAAGGCACCGGTGAGCTATGACCACCTCCCTCTTCGTTATCATCAGCTCACGCCATTACCGGCTCACTTGTTACTTGTTAGCACTAGTCTCCCCTCAGAAAGAGATGAGTTATAATAGGTATATAGCCTGTAGGTGTACGCCACCAAGGTGTAATCTATGGATATTGATAGATATCTTCTAAAATCTAAAATGTGTGAGGTCTGAGTGACCCTGAGCCTTCTTAAGGCTCCACCTTCCTTCAACTGAACGATGGAGAAAGCTCTGCTCGGGAGTATCTTTGCAAGATCGAATCAGAAATGAGGAGATCCGCAAACGAACCAAAGTGAACCGACGTAGCTCAACGTGTCGCAAAACTGAAGTGGCAATAGGCACATATCTTGTAGTAATTGCGGGGTACATAGCTCGTAAGACCGATGGACGTCGGGGACCCAAGGTACTGGAATGGCGGCTATGCACTAGGCGGCTATGCACTAGAAAGCGCAATGTGCAGATCTCACCAGATAACATATAGAAAGTCGCAGGGAGTCGCTGGCGCCAGGCGGCGCAAGATCGTGGTGTTTTGCGGTCATTTCAGGAGGCTTATGTCCCACAATAGACGTACGTCCATTAGCTGAAACTTCGACGAGCAATATATAAAATTCTCGTATCACATTGTAAACAAATTCCTCCAGAACCGTTAAACTTATTTTTATGAGTTTTTTTGTGTGAGTGTATATTTATTTGGTAGTTTTGAGAATAGGAACTATTTTTCATACCCCGAAGTGAGAAAGTGTCAAAACAGCGTATGTGCAAAAAAGTATGTTTTAATTACACTTATATAGCTAGACCGCTATAAACTTGGCCCTCTCATGGTTGCGGGACGCGGGGCGGGAGCTACTCAACCACTGATCTTTATTCTATGGATTAAACATTCTATACAATTCAGGCTAGGTTCACTGTGGATCCATGGAATAGGGATCAGTGCGCTCAACTAATCAGCTGTCAGTGACTGACGTGAATTACGCTATACACACGATAATATTAAATTTGCGACGTGGATAATGATACATACTCAAGAAAATACCATAGGCGAATTCTCAAGATGCGAGTCATTACATCGTATCGTGTGTAGCCAATCGCACACCCGCCCCGCGTCCCGATGGGAGGGCCAAGTTCATAGCGGTCAAGCTATAATAATAAAATATTGTACAATGTTAATAATAGGTACAGCGAGTTTGGAGACGGTGTGGGTGTCACAAGCCGGCGCCAAGCAAAGAGCCGGCCGCGCGGGGCGAGTGCAGCCAGGTTTGTTATCTTTTCCACTCTTATTTACTTCAATTATATTTGTATCAAACGATCACTGCTCGTGGGTCAATAAAATGCGGAAAAAGCACGGTGCCTCTTGCCCGGATCATCGCATGATAAACATTTAAATTTCTGTGGTGATGGCCGATACTATTATATTGTCAGTTTGAGCTTTCAATAAAGTGCGAACTTTAAGATGAAAATAAGTGTCAGAAAAATATTACAGTTAGTCGAAAGAAAATTGATTATTATTTGCTTGGCGAAAATCTCGTCACGTAGATAATTTACGAAAATTTTAAATGATTTTAAGTTTCTCCTAGTCAACAGAATGGGCACGCATGCAACCTCGTATATATATTTATTTGGTATTGAACTCGTTAGCGCGAGCTAACTGAAGCTAACTGAAGGCAGCGGCATCTATCGAGTGATGGGTCAAACTTTGTTTCTACCGTGCGATTCGTAATTTTTTTGTTAATAGTTAATACCTAATTATTTTTATTTATAACAAATATAATTTAAAAATGCCTGTCTTGATTTCCCTCAAGGTCACTGCTACAGGTTGTACACTAAAGAAAAAGAAAACGAGTTTGCACCACACACCACACCGGAAATATTAAGGTATTAAATTGGATTTAGTACTTTATTCTTTTATCATAGGCAACTCGAAAATGGTTATATAAAATATTTTAAATCGCATAGTATTGTTTAAAATTACATTTAAATGCCTTAATCCTAAGAATCACACGAGAAATAATCTCACATTTTATAAGAATGGAATTCTATTAGGAAAATATTAGTATAGATATTTCAATCCAATATGATGAGCCCCACTCTGTCAAACTCCAACCGAATTGAATGAGACAAGCGATTTTGACAGAATGGGGCGCCTCTTCGTGATTTAAATATCTATAGTGTAAAATAACAATATGATCTAGACACGCGGTAGCGTGTCAAGCCAAGTTCAAGTATACTGTTTACAGGATACCGCTAGAGCAGACCGTATTGGATTGTAAGACGTACGCACCAGACGATAAGGTCGAAGTTTTCTTGTCAGAACTGCCGGAGCCGCCGAGCAAGCAAGCGATACGGTTCGCTGTCAACGATCTTATAGATTTAGGTTAGTAACTTTCTGTAGTACTTTGGCAAAAAAGAGTGGAGAAATATCTTGCCAAACGGCTTGTAGCGACCTAGTTGTACAACTACTTGTGCTAAAATATAGGATTGAAACAGATATGCAACTTAATCAAATCAGAAGAGAAGAGCTTTAAAAAATCTATGGATAAAATAACAACCTAACAAAATCTATCGGTACCGTGGTGAAGCTAAAATAGTTGTGCCACAGACTATAATAGTGTCGTAACTAGTTGACTATAGAGAATTTAAAGTATGATTGTGAATTTGTAATGGCACCTGAAAATCGACAATGCCAACTCGGATCGGATCAAATGAGCAAAATTGATAGCTAGTGCCCTCGCGCTTCGCTTGCTCCTTCTTGGCGAGGACACTACCGTGTCCCCAGATTTGCAACTTGTATTTAGGTATAATAACTCGTCATCTATCTATTTAACATTAAATAATATCACCCAGGTGCTCTAACACCCAGTGAACGTTTGACGCGTCTCGGAGTTCTGCTGTCGAGTATGACGCTGCACCCGCGCCTGGCGCGCTGCGTGCTGAACGCGGCGCTCGTCGGCGGCGTGGTGGCCGCCGCCAACGTCGCCACGCACTGCTCCGACAACGTGGAGCTGTTCAGAAACGCCGCGGACAGGAGGGACGGTGTGTATGTGTGACGCTGCACCCGCGCCTGGCGCGCTGCGTGCTGAACGCGGCGCTCGTCGGCGGCGTGGTGGCCGCCGCCAACGTCGCCACGCACTGCTCCGACAACGTGGAGCTGTTCAGAAACGCCGCGGACAGGCGGGAAGGTGTGTATGTGTGACGCTGCACCCGCGCCTGGCGCGCTGCGTGCTGAACGCGGCGGTCGTCGGCGGCGTGGTGGCCGCCGCCAACGTCGCCACGCACTGCTCCGACAACGTGGAGCTGTTCAGAAACGCCGCGGACAGGAGGGACGGTGTGTATGTGTGACGCTGCACCCGCGCCTGGCGCGCTGCGTGCTGAACGCGGCGCTCGTCGGCGGCGTGGTGGCCGCCACCAACGTCGCCACGCACTGCTCCGACAACGTGGAGCTGTTCAGAAACGCCGCGGACAGGAGGGACGGTGTGTATGTGTGACGCTGCACCCGCGCCTGGCGCGCTGCGTGCTGAACGCGGCGCTCGTCGGCGGCGTGGTGGCCGCCGCCAACGTCGCCACGCACTGCTCCGACAACGTGGAGCTGTTCAGAAACGCCGCGGACAGGCGGGAAGGTGTGTATGTGTGACGCTGCACCCGCGCCTGGCGCGCTGCGTGCTGAACGCGGCGCTCGTCGGCGGCGTGGTGGCCGCCGCCAACGTCGCCACGCACTGCTCCGACAACGTGGAGCTGTTCAGAAACGCCGCGGACAGGCGGGAAGGTGTGTATGTGTGACGCTGCACCCGCGCCTGGCGCGCTGCGTGCTGAACGCGGCGGTCGTCGGCGGCGTGGTGGCCGCCGCCAACGTCGCCACGCACTGCTCCGACAACGTGGAGCTGTTCAGAAACGCCGCGGACAGGAGGGACGGTGTGTATGTGTGACGCTGCACCCGCGCCTGGCGCGCTGCGTGCTGAACGCGGCGCTCGTCGGCGGCGTGGTGGCCGCCGCCAACGTCGCCACGCACTGCTCCGACAACGTGGAGCTGTTCAGAAACGCCGCGGACAGGCGGGAAGGTGTGTATGTGTGACGCTGCACCCGCGCCTGGCGCGCTGCGTGCTGAACGCGGCGGTCGTCGGCGGCGTGGTGGCCGCCGCCAACGTCGCCACGCACTGCTCCGACAACGTGGAGCTGTTCAGAAACGCCGCGGACAGGAGGGACGGTGTGTATGTGTGACGCTGCACCCGCGCCTGGCGCGCTGCGTGCTGAACGCGGCGCTCGTCGGCGGCGTGGTGGCCGCCGCCAACGTCGCCACGCACTGCTCCGACAACGTGGAGCTGTTCAGAAACGCCGCGGACAGGAGGGACGGTGTGTATGTGTGACGCTGCACCCGCGCCTGGCGCGCTGCGTGCTGAACGCGGCGCTCGTCGGCGGCGTGGTGGCCGCCGCCAACGTCGCCACGCACTGCTCCGACAACGTGGAGCTGTTCAGAAACGCCGCGGACAGGCGGGAAGGTGTGTATGTGTGACGCTGCACCCGCGCCTGGCGCGCTGCGTGCTGAACGCGGCGCTCGTCGGCGGCGTGGTGGCCGCCGCCAACGTCGCCACGCACTGCTCCGACAACGTGGAGCTGTTCAGAAACGCCGCGGACAGGCGGGAAGGTGTGTATGTGTGACGCTGCACCCGCGCCTGGCGCGCTGCGTGCTGAACGCGGCGGTCGTCGGCGGCGTGGTGGCCGCCGCCAACGTCGCCACGCACTGCTCCGACAACGTGGAGCTGTTCAGAAACGCCGCGGACAGGAGGGACGGTGTGTATGTGTGACGCTGCACCCGCGCCTGGCGCGCTGCGTGCTGAACGCGGCGCTCGTCGGCGGCGTGGTGGCCGCCGCCAACGTCGCCACGCACTGCTCCGACAACGTGGAGCTGTTCAGAAACGCCGCGGACAGGCGGGAAGGTGTGTATGTGTGACGCTGCACCCGCGCCTGGCGCGCTGCGTGCTGAACGCGGCGCTCGTCGGCGGCGTGGTGGCCGCCGCCAACGTCGCCACGCACTGCTCCGACAACGTGGAGCTGTTCAGAAACGCCGCGGACAGGAGGGAAGGTGTGTATGTGTGACGCTGCGCCGCGCCTGGCGCGCTGCGTGCTGAACGCGGCGCTCGTCGGCGGCGTGGTGGCCGCCGCCAACGTCGCCACGCACTGCTCCGACAACGTGGAGCTGTTCAGAAATGCCGCGGACAGGAGGGAAGGTGTGTTAAACTGACACCTATCACTTGATTATAGCCACTGATATGTATCTCTGGATTCATGATTCCATACGTTTGACAGTTCATTTTTGTGTCGATTTGAAGCGCCTCCCCCGAGCGTCCACGGTACTAAATTGACATTTGTTGGAAGTGAGCGTCGTTTTGAATGTCATTTGATTTTAGTTCCATAGACGCTCACGCCAGGTTACGCAACAATCAGCGCCAAAATGGCGAAAATCAAGTGTCTTCATTTTAACTTTGACAGTCAGCTATCCAGAGTATCTTCTATATACTCTATGGAGATCAGTGATTATAGCTCTTTATACGAGTTAACGACTGTTTAAACGCTGTTTTTTTTTGCAGAAATACGCGAAATAAAACGCAAGTTCAGCGCAACGTCGGACCACGCGGCGCTGCACTGGATACAGGACGAGTTCGAGCGACGAGTCGAGGAGGGCGCGCGGGAAGCGGACCAGTGGTGCGAACAGCGCGGCCTGAGGAAGGACAGGCTCGGCTATGTCAAGTGTGAGTACAACACGTTGTATTTGAGTACATGTTGCAATAGATACAGGCCGAGTTCTAAAGTCGCTGATATTATTGCCACTTTATTAGCAACAATAGCCCAAGACCTCTCAGGCCTAACGCGAATTGGAAGACTTGGCATATCTTTGAGAATTTTTATTGTGAACTGTCAGGCAAGCAGTTTTTTCCGCACGATGTTTCACCACTAAGTGATATTTTAATACCACAAGCGCATATAACTCCGAACGCAGCTCCCGAACTGGGTATTGGGCTTTCAATAGACATAGCCAAAAATCTAGATATACATAGTAACATTTTGGGTAATTGTAACCTTTTGTTGGCATTTTCAGCCATATCAAACCTCCATCTGGAGCATCTCCTGAAAACTGGCGTGATAGAGACCACCACCGAGGTTGCGGAGATCAACCGCTTCTCCGAGATAGACGAGCTGACGGCCGCCGTGCTGCTGTCGGGCTCCAACGCGCTGCTCGTCACCAGGAAATACGTCAAGACCAAGGGCAAGCTGAAGACTGCCGTCGATCTGTTCACCAGGTGGGTGCAAATCCTTTTAAACCACTGATCTCTATTCTATGGATAGCTGACTGTTAACGTAAAAATGAGGATACCCGATTTTCGCCATTTTGACGCTGATTATTGCCTACCCTGGCGTGAGCGTCTATGGAACTAAAATAAAATGACATTCAAAACGACGGTCTCTACTAACAAATGTCAATTTAGTACCATGGACGCACGAAGGAGGCGCTTTAAATCGGCACTAAAAGTGAACTGTCAATTGTATAGAATGATTATTGAATAGAGATCAGTGTTTTGCACCCTAAAGCGTCTTTTCTTTTCACTTAAAAACACTCGAATGCTGACAGAAGGGAGAATGTGAGACATCCGTAACGACAGCAATGTCGCGAGTTTTTTGCTAACCTAAGCTAGGTTTCTGGCATCCATCGTAGGAGCTACGTTCGTTCAGTTCAACATGCTTCACGTTGATTAAGTGGCCCCTTCCCGGACGATCCAAGTTCAACGAATGCGTGGTCTAAAGGCTTGCTGTTTAGTCTAACGCAATCCTAGTAAAAGATATACTGTGGAAAAAATTATATAACGCCCGCGTCGTCGGTCGGGCGTTCGGGAAAAAGAAAACAGTGAAAAAATTTAATGAAACGTGTTCCAGGAAATACGCGATTTTGAAAAAGCCTTACAAGTATGTGTAAATAATGTTTGTTATTTCAAATCTCCATTAGTTGCACGAGGTTTCTATGGAGTTGTATTTTTTTTAATTTTGCAATATATGAGCTAAGCGAAACGACCAGTTTATGTAAAATTTCTGCAAGAATACAGATTTTTGGAGGCTTGTACTGAATTCGTTGCAAATAAATTTCAATTTTTGTTTCTATACAAACCTAGATATAGTGTGCAAGGTAACTTCTTATTAAAAATATTTCAAGAAAATTTTGCTAAAACGCCATAATCGCGTACGAGCGTTTGTATGGAAAATCTACCGGGATGGCCGCTCTTAAAGCTCAAAATTAAAAAAAACAATCTCAGAAAAACAACCACACCATAAGCTGCTATCATAGCTCAATTTAGATAAAGAATTGATTACCACAAAGATTTTTTGTGTGTGAACTTCAGCAAAGGCGACCGGGCGCACATCGGCAGCGAAAGCGTGAACTACGGCATAACGAAGCGTAAACACGGCAACCAACTGTTGACGTACTTCGGCGGGTACCACTCCACCGAGAGGCGAGCGCTGGTCGTGCACAAGACGTCCCTGGTGCCTCCACACACGGCGTTGCTGTTCTCCATGGGACACGTTTCAAAGGACGTTGTGGTGAGTCGCAGAGCATGAACTATAAGTCTGTCAAAAGTCATGAAATAAAAAAGTTGAAAAATAATTAAAAAAGTCAAAAAAAGTACAGTTTTATTGTACTTCTGTGGATAATTTAATAATCAAAAATTTTACATAATTCTTTTAAATATTGTGCTCTAATACTTTTTTTAAACAGTCACATAAGGCAGGAAAAATTATTGTTTCTGTGAGTTCATTTCAAGATTTTTGACTGAATATACGGCACGACGAAGCACAAACACAGCACCCTGAGATGCGAAACAAAAAAAAGAGTTGAAAAATAATTATAAAAGTCAATTAAATAATCAAAAATTTTACATAATTCTTTTTAATATTGTGCTCTAATACTTTTTTAAACAGTCACATAAGGCAGGGAAAAATTATTGTTTCTGTGAGTTCATTTCAAGATTTTTGACTGGATATACGGCATGACGAAGCATTAACACAACACCCTGAGATGCTAAACCGTTCCAATAAGAAAAAAAAAACCGAATTCGGATAAGAATTTATATTTAAGAATACCAATGGAGTTATCAATTCAACATCTACTATATTATATTGCTAGAATAGCTGACTGATATTCACATATTTTGAGAATCTGTTAGAGCTTCCAAAAGTACACAAATTTTATACATTACGTACTTGCAATGTGTGGACAAACATACATTTCTCCAAAATTGCAAAAAAGTGACTATTTATAGGTAATGACTAATGTTTAAAATTGCTCATTTTCAGGATGACAGTAACGGAGAAATGACTGAATTACACCTCCCGAGGCACAGGCTAAAAATTCAAGTACCCACTAGGTAATAAATAGTATTACAGATATTTTACAGAACAGTGATAGCGAGGCCCTAAAAATCTACTATAATTTTTAAAATGATAGGTACTGCTATTAATTGAAAGATAGAAAAAGTTTGAAATAATTTTTTTAACGGAAAAGTGAAAACCGTATATAGGGAAGTTTTCATTTTTCTTCATCAATTCGTCATCGTCAACCCATTTATATGTCCCATAGCTTGGGATGGGGCTTTTCTTAGAATGAGAGAGACTTGGCCATGACCAAACCATGCTGCACAATTGCGTGTTGTTTACCTTTGTAAAAATTACGGTCACTCTCAAGTCTCAGGCATCCTCCAAGCAGGTTTCCCCTACCATTTGCGATATTTAGTTTCCACAAATGGAGTCAGAGATGCCGAAATTCAACTCCCAATCCCAATGCCTCAAAAGAGCAGAGGCCTCAACCAATGCACTAATTCCTCATCCTAATAATATTTTATTCTTAACCTTGTTTCAGTCAAACTGATCAATTTCTGCAGGCCAGAGAAATGTTGTGGAACACCTTGCAATATTATATTGAGAGAGATCTCAGTAATACAGACTTCGATGACATCATAAAAGTGTCTAGATTTAAGACCAGACTGGTGAAAGCACTAGGAAGAATATTAGTGGAAGCAACTGAAAACAGTTATGTGCAAAATACTATTAGTGATAAGGATTGTAGATAATTAAATAATATAATTAAATTAAATCAATCAATACATATAATAAATCTGTAGAAGTCGAATTTCTGTACAATGAAAAAAAATGCTAAAAACCGAGTCAGGGGGATGTAAGAAGTGAAATAGAACCAATTTAGATTTTTTTAATTTTTTTTTGTTTGTCTGTCTGTTTGTACGGGCTAATCTTTGGAACGGCTGGACCGATTCCAATGAGATTTTGTGTGGTGGTAGCTTATGTCCCTGGTCAACATATAGGATACTTTTGATCCCGGTAAAATAAAGAGTTCCCGTGGGATAGTTAAAAAACTGCAATTAATTTAACAGCTTTGTAAACAATAACTAATGAACTTAATTTAGTAAAATTTGTTATGCTGATACCTTATGTTGCCTCTTTAACAAAATATATATATATATATATAGTAAAACTTATTAATCCAATCGAGTTCCCGCGGGAAAGAAAATATTACAAAAACAGTTAGCAGGCGTCTTTCAAGTAACGGATTTAAATGAAATTTTATGATCCTACTTTATATATATATGCCCGGTCAACATTTAAGATACTTTTCCTCCTGAAAAATTTGAGAGCACCCGAGGGATGTTTAAAAAAACCTATAGCTACTTATCTACGTAGCACAATCAAAACGGGGTCGAAATATCGACAGTTTAAATCGTCCTTTTGATCGTGCAACTAGGTATAACTATACAAGATAACCCGTACGTAGCAGGAACGGGTTGCTACGTACACAGCAGCGCATCAGAATGTACAATATCTGGGCGTTGGTATCATCTCAGAATAAGATAAGTTTGGTTAGTATAGATATTACAATCCACGATGACACGCCCCACTGTCTTACTCCATGCGAATTGAGTAACATAAGCGATTTCGACAGAGTGTATAAGTAGAGGAAGACCAAAGAAGATATAGGTAAATTGTGTGAAAGAAGATAGCACGTTGACAAGAGAGATAGGAAGAAAACTCCTTTACGGGTCCATCGAACCCAGGGACCACTCATTTATCTTGGGAAAAATTAAGAAATTCCACGGGAAACATTTTTGTAAAAAAAACGAACTGCACGCGGGCGGAGCCGCGGGCAACAGCTAGTTAAAAAATATTTTGTTATTTATTATTTGTACCCTTAGGTTAATATACCATATTAGATAACCACCCCTTAGGTTAGAAAATTAGTTCACAATGCATCCGTTTCGGCGCTGTCTACAGACGTAGTCATAGTCCGTCAAAAAAGTCATGAAATTAATTCACCGAAACAATCATTTTTCCCTGGCTTATATAAAATACTTGATTATAATTTTTATAATTATTTTTCTACTCTTTTTTGTTTCATGACTTTTTTGACAGACTATGTGCTTGGAGAAATCCGTTTAGGTTATACAAAGCGAGTCTATTCGGTAGAAAACCCTGTACCAAGTACCAACCCAGTATTAATCCTACTGTGCAGATAAACCATCCATAATCTAATATGTACTTCCACGGGCCATAAATATAAACTTACTTCCATGGACTTCATAGATATTATCTTCTTTGATCTGGGATCCATTTGCAAATAATGTTCTGTGTCCATTTGGATCCAGGGTCCACAGAGATCAATGGGGCACATGTTACATATTGGCATAGACCTAGTATATCATTATAACTATAAAGTCCACCACGACGAATAAACCGGTCCGAACGAGAGGGCTCTGCAGGTACTGCGTCCCTTTCTAATTTAAGATGAAACGGAAGGCAGGACAAATTCCTATTATGCCAACATTTATTTTCATTATAAATGTGGTTTTAAAAATAATAAACTATACATTGTAGAACGAAACTAAGAAATGTAATTAAATTAAAATACTATTTATTTTAAGAATTAATATTACCTACATATAAAAATTTAGGGTAGCTAGGGGCTAGGGTACCCATTATGCAGGCAGCATTGCCGCGCTAAATTGAAATTCGTTGCGTGAGAAAGCTGCCTGTCTAAATCAAAAGTCAGAAATTAGAAATCAAAAATCAAAAATCAGGAATCTAAAATCAAAAATCAAACAACAAAGATAAAAAAATAAACAATGTTCAAGGGTGAAAAAAAATCACGACTATTACAAAATGTTAGACAAGGACACAGTACCAGAGGGATCGTTCTCGCCCTGGAACCGCTTTTAGCTAGCTACCGCTTGTAAAGGAATAGCTACTCTAAATTAAAAAAAATAAGTCTCATTTTAGCTTAACAAAAATGTTTGCATCGTACTCTTATTATATATATACATATATATTATCTCTATGCATATTGGTTACCTTAACATAATCTTTGCAACCTACTACGACCACAGAATATAAATTATTACCTCACATTATGAGTGACGGCACGGCGCTCATGACGAGATGCAGCCACAAACTTGACCAGCATTTTTTAATTATGATTATTCAGACTTGTTTTATAATATTTCAATAGATTTATTGTAATGATCTACAATAGTAATGATTATAATTAAGTTTCAAAACGCAACTTATAGCGTCAATAAAGACACTGACAAGTGACGTTGACAATGACATTGACGTTTAATAATTTGGCTCTGTGATCTGTCATCAAAAGTCAAACTCAAACCATATCACGACGAGACGACAGACGTCAGACGAGTTGTTTTTCTATATTTGATTTGATGAGATGATTCCTTGAACGAAACAAACAAGAACAAGTTAAAAAATAATCAGAAACCGGTTGAATAATAATTATAGTAGGTTTTCCCGGTTTGACGATTTGCTAGCGAATAGCGTACAACCTTGCGCGCTTATGTCGCGAGTCGTGGTCTCACAATCACACAGGGCAATAGACCGACAGTTCAGTTTGCGATATCACTAAAATGTTACGTGATTATAGTTAAATTATCAGTAATTAATTTGTAAGTACAAGGTTACTAGTGTTATATGTTGAAGAACGTGAGGTTATTACAAGATGCGGTGTCTTATTTTTGTGTCAGTCGCGTTTATTGTAACCGTATGCAATGCCCAGATCTTCGAGGAAGTGAATCAAGTCCTTAACAACAGTCTACACACGGGCTTGACGGAAAAGATCGGAAACTTTTCCATAGAACTCCTCTACCACACTACACAAGCGCAGGAGAGAGCTATAAATTTGATAATTTCGCCAATAACAGTTTGGACCATCCTAGCGGTCATAACAGAAGGTGCTACTGACCAGACACTGGTACAAATCTCTAAAGTTCTGCGAATAAATCCCAGACTGAAGGATGAGACTCGGAAAGAATACCAGGAAATTGCCAAATGGCTCCAAGTTCAAACTTCCACAGTTGAGCTCCAGAAACTTAATTCACTGTTTATGGATGTGGAAAACGATCCTCAGAAAGATTTCATTGATGCAGCAAAAGGGTACGACACCCATTTGATATCAGTGAACTTCTCCAATCCTGACGTCACAGCTAACTCGATCAACAGCCTCATATCCAGTGTCACTCATGGACGTATACCCACACTAGTAGACAGTAGTAATATCATGAGCTCAAAGTTAATCTTAACAAGTGTTTTATACTTTAAAGGGCAGTGGACCGTAGCTTTTAACTCGTCGTACACCAAAAAAGAACCATTTTATGATAGCACTGGAAAACAACTGGGCGAAGTAAACATGATGTATAGACGTCACACATACCCGTTTGCCAACATAAAAACTTTAGAGGCTCGCGTTCTTGAGATCCCGTATGGAAAGGACAACCGTTTATCCATGCTCATAATGTTGCCTAACCCTGGTGTATCATTGAATGACATGTTTTACAAATTTGGCAATGAATCATTGGAAACCATCTTCAATGAACTGAAATTTTCTGTAGAAGAATATGCTGAAGACGAAGTGGATTGCTTCATTCCACGTTTTAAAATAGAATCAAGTCTAGAATTGACAGATGCACTAAAGAGGATGGGGATTGTGGATTTATTTGATGAGAGGAAAGCAAGATTGCCGTTGATGTCTTATCTTCCGGTGCATGTTTCAAGAATAATACATAAAGCTGAGATAGAAGTGACAGAAGAAGGCACAGTTGCGTCTGCTGCAAGTGCTGCAGAGTTCAGCAATCGTATTGGTGTTATACGTTTTGAAGCTAACCGGCCATTCTGCTATTTGATTATTGAAAAAGTCACAAACACCATAGCATTTGGTGGTTTCTACCACACACCATCACTATTTTAATTTTAAAGAAATATTTTTTTAATTGCTGATGAATTAATGTATTTTGAACTCTACCTGTGAGAATATTGTGATACACACTAATTACCATGACAATTTTTAGAAACTATTGAATATCAAATAAAGCTTATAATTATAAAATATTAGTAATAGATGTGACAATTTGATACTCTATCTATTTTTTATATTTTCGTTACAAATAAGTATAGATCTGAATTAAAGTTGTATTCTTTTATCACTGTATTTTTAGTTGCGATTACAAAAATTAGCAGCCAACTCATCATTTAGACATCCTTTTTTGAATTATAATGCCAAAATAAATTAACAAAACAAGTTTGAATGTGTATTTAGAGTTTAGGCAGGCCATACACTGCATCCGTCCTATTGTCCAATCGAAATGATGCTACTAATTGGATCAGTTAGAAGTTAGAACTGACCGTGTGTAGGCGTAGTTAAAGGTATAACTGACATGTACTTAAGAGGATATTATATATGTTACAGTCATAGTGATTAAACAGCTATTATTAATAATGACTGGTTACTATGGATAATAGCCAAATTGACTCGACAATTTGATAAATTAATCACTTTATCTGGTTATTATTCATAGGCGCTGGTCACAGTTGGCGAAAGTGATAATACGGTCTGTTTGGCTTGTAAAACCCCCCCCGTTCTTCAACCCGCTGCCGCGTGGCGTGATCCGTGGCTGACTAAATTGTTGTTACGTTGATTCTTAAAATAATCAAAATTCTTAAAATACTAATTAAAGTAATAGTTTTCGTGATATAATTTTTTTAAGTTTTAAAATTTTAAGGTTAATAATTTAGTTTTCCCTTACACTTTTCAAGGCTCGTTCGACGAAGCCCCGCTTCGCGGGGCTCCTATTTCTGGGTGGTCATAAAAGAAAATAACCACTCAGAAGGATGGCGGGGCCTGCAAGGCCCCTAACCCTTCGTCACCTAACCCAACCGAGTCGGGGTGCCCTCAAGACCCGAGCTCGCTTCGCTCGCTCCTAGACCCTGTATTAATACTATTATTTCATTAAAATATTAGCAAACTGGCAAAGAAATACGTTAAATGTCGTCTGAAATAACCTAACAAATAATGATTTTTAATAATAATTTTTCTTATTACTTCTCGTTAATTTGAGTTATTTACGAAAGCTAGTGACATTGTAAAGGGAATTACATAAAAACATTCATAAATAAGTTAGTAAACAGGTAAATAATCTTTATCCATACTTGCTTTATTACATTATCCAAGTCTTCGAAGATGGTATAAAAAATAGCTGGTTAATGTGATTAATTCTATATCAATTATCACTTTAACCAAATTGAGTTGACATTATTAATAATGGCCAGATGATATGTATAATATCCGGATTAATCCCTTTGGCTGTGACATATACTTATATTGAATTTATTTTTAAATGTCAACGCCTTTAATTAGTTGTAACTATAACTTTAGGGACCGATCGAATTTACCTATTATAAAATTCTCTTGACAGTGTTTGTTACTTAACTCCGAAACGGCTTGACCGATTTTCATGAGGTTTTTGTGTATAGCAGTAATTTCAGTAGGTCTGTGGCTATCATGTAGTTATTAAATTATTACCTTATTAGTTATTACCCAGGTAGGTACCTACTTACAGCCTTGTCCACCATGTAACAACAAGTAGATCAGCTGTGCTGTGAATAGACTGCATGAATCACGACGTCAACGATGTCGTTGCGTGATTGAGCCTATAATAATAATTGGATCCCACAATCATTCGATTCGATAATTATGATTGCGGGTAGTACCTAAGAGGGTACTTAATTTTTAATTTACTTAATATTGCCATACTTATAAGAGTAGTTAGTTATAAATTATTTTTCATCCGAGTC
Organism: Coenonympha glycerion; assembly: GCA_963855885.1. Classification (NCBI taxonomy): domain Eukaryota; kingdom Metazoa; phylum Arthropoda; class Insecta; order Lepidoptera; family Nymphalidae; genus Coenonympha; species Coenonympha glycerion. The sequence goes on from OY979631.1 coordinate 11,832,714, forward strand.
CGGTTTCTCCTTCATTTTACCTAGCTGTTGTAGCGTGAATATAACCAGTGGCGGGCTAAGCCTATATGCGAGCCCGGGGCGGTAAATCTAAGCGGGCCCCAGTAGACTGTGACCGGTGGGGGTTTACTTTGAAAATTACCTTACTATTTTATAAATGAAAAGTGTATCAAAATTACCGCTACCAACGGGATTCGAACCCGTGTGGGCCTTTGAGTTGGTGAAACCGTAGTTTCCCAATAGATGGCTCCGCGGTCAGCCTATGACTGGAAAAACAATGTGTATCGAAATTATCGTGCCAACGGTATTCGCTACCATAGCTCAGTGGAAGAGCGATCACCCGCGACAGGTGGTGGTCACGGGTTCGAATCCCGTTGGTAGCGGTAATTTTGATACACTTTTCATTTATAAAATTATACCTAGTGTGTGAAGCACTATAACAATAAAGTAAATTACCTTACTATAATTTCGGTAAAAAAATGTTTGCACCTACGTTGGTAGGTTGGTACCTACCTACCACCACCTACCACCAAGGAATATAGGGAAAAATAATAAAGAAACGTAAGCGTGGTAACTGGTAAGCGTTTTTTTTTCACGTCATTTTTCTGGGTTAAATACTCAAAAGAAAAAAAATAGCATTGTAATTATTTTGATAACATTTATTTAATTACTTTTTTGCTACATATGATTATATTTTGGCAGTTCTAGCGGAAGCTTCATAATCTATGACGTTAATTACAATTTAATTGAAAAGTATTTTGAGTTTCTCAGTACTTTAAGACTAGTGGTTATGACGATACCCACAAATGGGTACATTTAACGATTAAAACAGCTTTGTGCAGCAAGTTAATACCTAGGTACTTACTTTGATTGTGCTTAGATACTTGATTATTATATTTTATATAGCCTAAGCTTTGGATGTAATCTTTGAAAAAAATTTAATATAAACAACTTTGAACAAATGAAACTTATCACAAATTATACATAGGTACTTAGGTATTAGATACCTAATATTGGTAGACTATTTACAGACCTTATCAACGTACACAAACGTACACAGTTTAACACACTATTTAGGCAAACTTATTTTATTATAATATTATGTTTAAGGTTGGTATATTTACAAACATAATTTAGTTAATTGTTTAGGAACTTAAGTACTTAATATGTATAACTTATTCGCTTACAAACAATAGGTACTTACATCAATTTGAGTTCAGTAGTAGTAGTAGGTATGTATGGTTTGGAAGGTAATAAATTAATAACAAATAAGTATTAACGAATTTAAATAATAGAAATAATAAAGATTGATTCTTGTCAACATAAACTTATTTATCTTATATCTGTCGGTACACCCCACGTATACCCTATATTAAATATCTAACATGTCATGTGAGTGTTTTGACATCTAACTCTCGTGAAACTGTAACGATGCTTCGCCAAAAATAGCCGCCACTAAAAATACTAAAATGGGCTGGAAAACCTGGGACCGCCCAGGGCCATGGATAGCCCAGATCCTCAATCATTAGGTATTAATGAATGTGCTTAAGTACTTATGTACCTTTTTTGGCAGTTTTACCAAAATTCTTTTGACATAGTACTAGATAGTGGCTCTGGCTCCACTATCCTAATGAGCCCAGGCTCTCCAATAGGAAGACGGTCCTGAGTAGCTAATTTCGCGAATTATTAAAGGCGGTAGGTAACTTATTTACTTACCTTGTCCATTAAGTTCTTCGAAGGATTTAATTTTACCTTCTATACAAAAATATCCGTCGCGTCGTCATCGCGTCATACCTAGTCGGGTCATGGCCGAGTTTTTTTTATACGAAACACTCTTATTACGTTTTACGCGTAGTCTGCGTCGCGGCCATTGCCTTTGGTATTTTCCCCAAAGACACCTTGTGTCGTTCCGTCCGTTCCGTTTGATAAAGCACATGTTAGTCTTTATTATTGTTTAGTAAACTTACTTATAGGTATTTTTGATTGCACGAACTGGTACCACGTCCATGCAATCGAGATTTTACCCTTTGCGAGGAAAACAACATTATTTAAGTATTGAAAACCCATTCGTCAGATGTTTTGATTAAGTTTAAGTAGATAGGAAGATAAGTTTAGGAGTATTTTTTTTACAATTAGGTACTTGTAAGTAAACAGGTAGAACTTGTCTAAGCTGAAATGACGCGCTCCACTACCTCATTTACACAAAAGCAATATTAAAATACTGATCCAATACAGTGAGCGTTATCGGATTTATCACGTGACTATTCCACTGTTACTCCTACACAGTTGAATTGCCGTTATTAGATAATATGTGCACTCTCACATAAAATCAATCAATTAAGTAGTACGGCGCGTCATTTCAACTTAGACAATCTCTATCTTAGTATTTCTTGTTAAATTTCAAAATAATACCTAACACATACGTACCTAGTATGTAAGTACTTAGGTATTTGCCACAGTAAGACGATAGGTAAGTGAATCGTAATAAAATTATTATTAATGGTACCTAATTTGTTTGTATTATACACTAGCTTTTGCCCGCGGCTTCGCCCGCGTGAATTTCGGGGTTTTACAAATCCCGTGGGAGTCCTGGATTTTCTGGGAAAAAAACAGCATATGTGTTAACCTAACTTCAGAAACACGATTGGATAAAAATTTATCGCCAAAAAGTTCTCCCAAAAATTGCTCCAAAATCTCCATTTTTCTAATTTCCATCGAAAACTACGATGGACATAATTGTAATTTTGGTTTTAATTTATCGGTAAAAAATAATTCCCAAAAACGCTCAGAACGACATTTAAATAACTGGCTTAGTTTTTGAAGTAATTAGGTAAAACAACGTTTTTCTGTTATATTCTTCCGCAACGCTGCATACTAACCTAACCTAACCCACCAACGTATTCATAAGAGTGAGAAGGACGAAAATAAAATCAACGTATCCGCTTAAGAGTGAAATAATTTCAGAACCTTTTCCTTATAGGTATCCATTTTCGCATTTATAGCATAATTACTATCACATATTCTATTGCTCAACTAAAACACATATTTTTAGTAGCTATACAGTTCTAATATCAGAAACTATACAGGAACACCTTTTTAGCATTATTAACCTGTTAACCAAAACCCATTGCTTAACCAAAACACACATTATAAATAGCGAAACAATTGTACTTTCAGAACCTTTATGGGTAGGTACCCATTTCCACATTTATAGCATTACTAATTACTATACCATATCCCATAGCTCAACTAAATCATACATTGTTAATAACGAAACTGATGTTAGTTCAGATCCTATATCATATAGGTACCCGTTTTAATAGTTATAATATTATTAACCTGTATCTCATTGCTCAACTAAAACACAAAATGCTAATAGCGAAACAGTTGTAATGTCGGAACCTATAATACAGGTACCCATTTTCACATTTATAGCATTATGCATTATTTATAGCACTATAGCATTATTATTTATAGTATTATTATCCCATATCCCCTTGTTCAACTAAAACACACTTGATAAATGCGTTGCTATGTCCAGAAACTACATAGTGGCCATTTTCACATTTATAGTGATAATAGTTTCAGTTTTTGCCCGCGGCCCCGCCCGCGTCAAATTAGCTTTTTCATGAATCCTAAGGGAAACATCATTTTCCCGTTATCGTTCCCTATTCCAACCTTTAAACATGCTTTCAAGCAAGTTCGCTCGAACAATCTATCTATAGATGTAGCTATAGATTGCTCTAGAAAATTTGGTATTTTGAGTATCCCACGGGAACTACGGATTTTTCCGGGATAAAAAGTAGCCTATGTTTTAATCCGGGTTATAAGCTACCTATGTTCCAAATTTCAGCTAAATCGGTTCAGTAGTTGAGCCGTGAAGGAGTAACAAACACACACACAAACTTTCGCCTTTATAATATTATATTAGGATTAGGATTATTATGTAGGTACCTATTTACAAAAGGCAAAGATTTGGTTTTCCTTAGATCCTGGTATGAATACAGACAGCTGTTGTTTACTTTAAGTAATTATTTAAGAGTCACCGACATAGCTCAACGTATCGCGAAGCTAAAGTGGCAATGGGATGAACATAGCTCGTAGAACCGACGGACTTTTGGACCCAAAGTGCTGGAATGGCGATAAAGCGCAGTAGTGGCAGACCTCGGACCAGATGGACTGACGACATTAAGAGTCGCGGGAAGCCGCTGGATACAAGTAGCGTATAGGACCCGCAAGGCTAGAAAACATTGCAGGAGGCCTTTGTCCAGCAGCAAATGTCCGTTAACTGAGACGAACGAACGTAGTAGGTACCTACAGGTATAAAATAAGAACCCACTAATTGTTGGTAGACAGTAGACTTACAAAGTTCTTACGTTCTGTGAGTAGGTGAGAATCCCTGCCAAAATCCTTGCGATATTCCGGTTCAGAAACAGGAAAAGTATGAAAAATATTTATGTAGGTAGGCACCTACATTACTAAGTAAATGCAGGCGTTTTAAGTGGTGAGAAATATAGGCTGACGCCATTTTGAATTTTGCAATAATATAAATAATTATCTACATCGAGTATTATCTACCTAATATAAGACTAACTACATACCTATTTACAATCTGTAAAATCTGCACACTAAGTACCAATATCTATTAGAGTTCGTTGAGTTTTCAGTTCTTGTACATGTCAGCCAAGACCTTCTCCATGGGCGTGTGGCCGATGGTCTTGGAGAAGAACTCGCGCTCCAGCTGCTGCGGCGACACGAGGCGCAGCAGAGGCAGCAGCAGCAGCAGGCGGCCGAAGCGCGCGGGCGCCGCACCGTGCGCCGCGCGCGCGTGCGTCATCAGCATCACCTGCGCCTGGTCCTGCAGGTTCTCGATCTGCAGCGGGTCCTTTAGGCCTCGGGTTTCTGGAAATAATTATTGCTATCAAGACCTGAGAACAGACATTGAATAGAACAGATATTAAAAATAGTTCATTTCTATCAGTAGGTAATTCCAGTGGCGTAGCATGGGGGCATGGCCCCGGGCGGCCGAATACTAAAGGCTGCCGTTATATACGAAAGTAAAAGACGTGTGACACTCGGAGACTATACTCTATGTCGGAGACTGCCGCGGTAAAGCTATTGCATAGCATTTTTTATCATCTTATTTTTCTATCAACTTCCCCCCACTCCGTGGGGGCTGTTAGTTTAATTTTATTACGGAATTTCTGGATTCAGTCTCCACGCTCAAGGCCCGCGATAGAGCGGACCGGTCGGAGTGGGGGTGTTAGGTTATTTTCGTTACGGAATTTCTGGATGCGGTCTCCACGCAAAGCAAAAATAACGTTTAGTATTGTACAGTTCAAGAAATAGATACAGCCTTGTAACAGACGGACAGTGAAGTCTTAGTAATAGGGTGCCGTTTTACCCTTTGGGTACGGAAGTCTAAAAACAAGGGGGGCGGCATATTTAGGTTTGGCCCCGAGCGGCGAAATCACACGATACGCCACATACCTAAGTCTTCCTACAAATAGGTAGGTAAATACCACCACCGAGCGAAAGTGTGGGTATATATGTGTATATTTATGTATTTTACGCCGAAACTACAGACTAACTCGCTAAACTGAGGAATGGATCATAATATCGATTAATGCAAAGATGGGATGATGGTTTCCGCCGCCAACCGAATGTCACGCGGACGGAGCCGAGGACAACCGCCATTTCAACATAATATTAGAAAGTTCAGTTTAAATTTCAAATCTGAACTTTGTTTGTCCGACTTGTCCGAGACAGTCGGGGCTTCCCCAACTTAGAAACGAATAAAAAGTAATGGAGGAACCCAATGCTCTCCTTCTAGCCCCCCGGGTTATTGTTAAAATCTGGGATGCGGGGATACCCTAATTAATGTATACAGTATACTTACCTACCGACTTTTCTGTTATCAAACAATACTTAGGATTTGAGGGCAAGCGACCATTAAGTACCTACATAATATCTACTTATCATTATTGACTAGCATAACGCACGTCATTTTGGAGACGGAAATCCCGAAATAAACGATCTCCGTCAGGCGCCATTCACAATAATATTGCCCCAGTCTGCCGATTAGATACCTCATATTATGATCTTACTGACTTGTCAGTACTCGCGAACTCCGGGCGCGTCTATAGCTTGGCAACTTCGTGCGGGACCCTCCTGCATTGGGTTCTGTGATCTGTCACTGGTTTGCTTTCGTAAGACGATAAAAACGTCACCGTGTATAATATAATACTCGCTATTCTTCAGAATATTGATGGATATAGTGGATAGTTATAGCTGGCGATGGCCTTGATGCAGATAAACTCCGCAGGATCCACTAGCACGCTGCGATAACACGACGGAGCGGAGCCTGCGCAGCAACGACGACGCGCCAGTCTCTACAATGTTGATGGATAGTGGATAGTTACCGCACTTGAACAGCGCGATAGCCTTCATACAGGCGAACTCCGCGGGATCCACCAGCACGCTGCGGTAGCGCGACACCACAGAGCGGAGCCTGCTCAGCACCGACGATGCTCCAGTCTCTACAATGTTGATGGATAGTGGATAGTTACCGCACTTGAACAGCGCGATAGCCTTCATACAGGCGAACTCCGCGGGATCCACCAGCACGCTGCGGTAGCGCGACACCACGGAGCGGAGCCTGCGCAGCACCGACGACGCGCCATTCTCTACAATGTTGATGGATAGTGGATAGTTACCGCACTTGAACAGCGCGATAGCCTTCATACAGGCGAACTCCGCGGGATCCACCAGCACGCTGCGGTAGCGCGACACCACAGAGCGGAGCCTGCTCAGCACCGACGACGCGCCAGTCTCTACAATGTTGATGGATAGTGGATAGTTACCGCACTTGAACAGCGCGATAGCCTTCATACAGGCGAACTCCGCGGGATCCACCAGCACGCTGCGGTAGCGCGACACCACAGAGCGGAGCCTGCTCAGCACCGACGACGCGCCAGTCTCTACAATGTTGATGGATAGTGGATAGTTACCGCACTTGAACAGCGCGATAGCCTTCATGCAGGCGAACTCCGCGGGATCCACCAGCACGCTGCGGTAGCGCGACACCACGGAGCGGAGCCTGCGCAGCACCGACGACGCGCCATTCTCTACAATGTTGATGGATAGTGGATATTTACCGCACTTGAACAGCGCGATAGCCTTCATACAGGCGAACTCCGCGGGATCCACCAGCACGCTGCGGTAGCGCGACACCACAGAGCGGAGCCTGCTCAGCACCGACGACGCGCCATTCTCTACAATGTTGATGGATAGTGGATAGTTACCGCACTTGAACAGCGCGATAGCCTTCATGCAGGCGAACTCCGCGGGATCCACCAGCACGCTGCGGTAGCGCGACACCACGGAGCGGAGCCTGCGCAGCACCGACGACGTGCCATTCTCTGAAAAAAAAATCATACTTAATTATAATAATGGATATAGCCATTACAAATATTTATCTTTTTGAAGGATATTGAGGACTGACTTTTCATCATCAGTAGGTAGATATTGCTGATAGAAGTGAGCAGAAAGTTTATGTTATTTTATCTCACCGCATAACAAGAAGAACAATAAAGATTTGCTGAGAGGGAACGTCAGTAGCTCACCTTGGTCGGTCTGCTCGGTGCCGAAGAGCGCGGCGCACGCGGCGTCCAGCGGCGCGCACCACTGAATCGCGTTCAGCAGAAACAGTTCCGACCACGCTTCTTCTAAGAGAATCACCTGAAGTGAACGTTTTATAACATTACAGAATTGGCCTCGATTCAAAAACTACTACAAAACTTTGGTAAGTGTAGATAGGTGAAGGGACCTACTTACTGGCTAGATTTAGCCAAGTTATATTATGTTCAGAATTCAGATATCATATAAACATTAGAAATGAAAAAGTATGAATTTCACTTACTTGATCCCGAAAGGCAAGGCTGGCGAAGGAAGGTAAGTTTTTGGCCCATTTGACCGCCATGAATAGCAAGCGCGCCGCCGTTTCCGCCGCACTTTCTACGCCAAGTGGCCTGAAATTAATGATTATTCGAATCTTCAGCAAAATGAAATCGGTATTTACTTGAATAGTGTTTCCTGAAATGTTTTCCTTTACTCCTTATCAAGTACCTAATATGGTTTCCAATTAAATGACATAGGTAACATTTGTAAAGATCACTCAACATACCCATATGGTATACAACTTTGGGAATAGCTGGATACGGCTGGAGGGGAATACGATGTGGAATCCTCTTCATTGGTCACGTCAATACTGTCATCTGGAAAAGCAAAGGAAAATATTGCGGTATAACCTACACAAGCTTATAGGTAACTTTATAACCACGACTTCGGCTGACAATTTGATAGTAAGAAGGTATGACTTCTGCTGCAGATAAAGATAAATCGTATGCACAGTAGAGGTAAAACCACCGATAAGAAGCCTGAGTATATGGATTATGATTTATGGGCATAAAAACTTGTAAACCTTTTTCACGTTTTTTTACCTGTAGCGGCGACAGCAGCGGGTAGCGCGCCGGGAACAGCGCCATCGCGAAGTACGTCGTTGCTCCCAGTACATACCATCGCTGTCGGAGTGCGCGTGGCCGCCGTCGTGGTGGTCGTGCGAGGAGTCTGGCTGCGGCTGTTGCGGCGGCTGCGGCGGCGGCAGCGGCGCGTAGTGCGGCGACAGCAGCGGGTAGCGCGCCGGGGACAGCGCCATCATAAAGTTCGTCGTTGCTCCCAGTACATACCATCGCTGTCGGAGTGCGCGTGGCCGCCGTCGTGGTGGTCGTGCGAGGAGTCTGGCTGCGGCTGTTGCGGCGGCTGCGGCGGCGGCAGCGGCGCGTAGTGCGGCGACAGCAGCGGGTAGCGCGCCGGGGACAGCGCCATCATAAAGTTCGTCGTTGCTCCCAGTACATACCATCGCTGTCGGAGTGCGCGTGGCCGCCGTCGTGGTGGTCGTGCGAGGAGTCTGGCTGCGGCTGTTGCGGCGGCTGCGGCGGCGGCAGCGGCGCGTAGTGCGGCGACAGCAGCGGGTAGCGCGCCGGGGACAGCGCCATCATAAAGTTCGTCGTTGCTCCCAGTACATACCATCGCTGTCGGAGTGCGCGTGGCCGCCGTCGTGGTGGTCGTGCGAGGAGTCTGGCTGCGGCTGTTGCGGCGGCTGCGGCGGCGGCAGCGGCGCGTAGTGCGGCGACAGCAGCGGGTAGCGCGCCGGGGACAGCGCCATCATAAAGTTCGTCGTTGCTCCCAGTACATACCATCGCTGTCGGAGTGCGCGTGGCCGCCGTCGTGGTGGTCGTGCGAGGAGTCTGGCTGCGGCTGTTGCGGCGGCTGCGGCGGCGGCAGCGGCGCGTAGTGCGGCGACAGCAGCGGGTAGCGCGCCGGGGACAGCGCCATCATAAAGTTCGTCGTTGCTCCCAGTACATACCATCGCTGTCGGAGTGCGCGTGGCCGCCGTCGTGGTGGTCGTGCGAGGAGTCTGGCTGCGGCTGTTGCGGCGGCTGCGGCGGCGGCAGCGGCGCGTAGTGCGGCGACAGCAGCGGGTAGCGCGCCGGGGACAGCGCCATCATAAAGTTCGTCGTTGCTCCCAGTACATACCATCGCTGTCGGAGTGCGCGTGGCCGCCGTCGTGGTGGTCGTGCGAGGAGTCTGGCTGCGGCTGTTGCGGCGGCTGCGGCGGCGGCAGCGGCGCGTAGTGCGGCGACAGCAGCGGGTAGCGCGCCGGGGACAGCGCCATCATAAAGTTCGTCGTTGCTCCCAGTACATACCATCGCTGTCGGAGTGCGCGTGGCCGCCGTCGTGGTGGTCGTGCGAGGAGTCTGGCTGCGGCTGTTGCGGCGGCTGCGGCGGCGGCAGCGGCGCGTGGTGCGGCGACAGCAGCGGGTAGCGCGCCGGGGACAGCGCCATCATAAAGTTCGTCGTTGCTCCCAGTACATACCATCGCTGTCGGAGTGCGCGTGGCCGCCGTCGTGGTGGTCGTGCGAGGAGTCTGGCTGCGGCTGTTGCGGCGGCTGCGGCGGCGGCAGCGGCGCGTAGTGCGGCGACAGCAGCGGGTAGCGCGCCGGGGACAGCGCCATCATAAAGTTCGTCGTTGCTCCCAGTACATACCATCGCTGTCGGAGTGCGCGTGGCCGCCGTCGTGGTGGTCGTGCGAGGAGTCTGGCTGCGGCTGTTGCGGCGGCTGCGGCGGCGGCAGCGGCGCGTGGTGCGGCGACAGCAGCGGGTAGCGCGCCGGGGACAGCGCCATCATAAAGTTCGTCGTTGCTCCCAGTACATACCATCGCTGTCGGAGTGCGCGTGGCCGCCGTCGTGGTGGTCGTGCGAGGAGTCTGGCTGCGGCTGTTGCGGCGGCTGCGGCGGCGGCAGCGGCGCGTAGTGCGGCGACAGCAGCGGGTAGCGCGCCGGGGACAGCGCCATCATAAAGTTCGTCGTTGCTCCCAGTACATACCATCGCTGTCGGAGTGCGCGTGGCCGCCGTCGTGGTGGTCGTGCGAGGAGTCTGGCTGCGGCTGTTGCGGCGGCTGCGGCGGCGGCAGCGGCGCGTAGTGCGGCGACAGCAGCGGGTAGCGCGCCGGGGACAGCGCCATCGCGAAGTACGTCGTTGCTCCCAGTACATACCATCGCTGTCGGAGTGCGCGTGGCCGCCGTCGTGGTGGTCGTGCGAGGAGTCTGGCTGCGGCTGTTGCGGCGGCTGCGGCGGCGGCAGCGGCGCGTAGTGCGGCGACAGCAGCGGGTAGCGCGCCGGTGACAGCGCCATCATAAAGTTCGTCGTTGCTCCCAGTACATACCATCGCTGTCGGAGTGCGCGTGGCCGCCGTCGTGGTGGTCGTGCGAGGAGTCTGGCTGCGGCTGTTGCGGCGGCTGCGGCGGCGGCAGCGGCGCGTAGTGCGGCGACAGCAGCGGGTAGCGCGCCGGGGACAGCGCCATCATAAAGTTCGTCGTTGCTCCCAGTACATACCATCGCTGTCGGAGTGCGCGTGGCCGCCGTCGTGGTGGTCGTGCGAGGAGTCTGGCTGCGGCTGTTGCGGCGGCTGCGGCGGCGGCAGCGGCGCGTAGTGCGGCGACAGCAGCGGGTAGCGCGCCGGGGACAGCGCCATCGCGAAGTACGTCGTTGCTCCCAGTACATACCATCGCTGTCGGAGTGCGCGTGGCCGCCGTCGTGGTGGTCGTGCGAGGAGTCTGGCTGCGGCTGTTGCGGCGGCTGCGGCGGCGGCAGCGGCGCGTAGTGCGGCGACAGCAGCGGGTAGCGCGCCGGGGACAGCGCCATCATAAAGTTTGTCGTTGCTCCCAGTACATACCATCGCTGTCGGAGTGCGCGTGGCCGCCGTCGTGGTGGTCGTGCGAGGAGTCTGGCTGCGGCTGTTGCGGCGGCTGCGGCGGCGGCAGTGGCGCGTGGTGCGGCGACAGCAGCGGGTAGCGCGCCGGGGACAGCGCCATCATAAAGTTCGTCGTTGCTCCCAGTACATACCATCGCTGTCGGAGTGCGCGTGGCCGCCGTCGTGGTGGTCGTGCGAGGAGTCTGGCTGCGGCTGTTGCGGCGGCTGCGGCGGCGGCAGTGGCGCGTGGTGCGGCGACAGCAGCGGGTAGCGCGCCGGGGACAGCGCCATCATAAAGTTCGTCGTTGCTCCCAGTACATACCATCGCTGTCGGAGTGCGCGTGGCCGCCGTCGTGGTGGTCGTGCGAGGAGTCTGGCTGCGGCTGTTGCGGCGGCTGCGGCGGCGGCAGCGGCGCGTAGTGCGGCGACAGCAGCGGGTAGCGCGCCGGGGACAGCGCCATCATAAAGTTCGTCGTTGCTCCCAGTACATACCATCGCTGTCGGAGTGCGCGTGGCCGCCGTCGTGGTGGTCGTGCGAGGAGTCTGGCTGCGGCTGTTGCGGCGGCTGCGGCGGCGGCAGCGGCGCGTGGTGCGGCGACAGCAGCGGGTAGCGCGCCGGGGACAGCGCCATCATAAAGTTCGTCGTTGCTCCCAGTACATACCATCGCTGTCGGAGTGCGCGTGGCCGCCGTCGTGGTGGTCGTGCGAGGAGTCTGGCTGCGGCTGTTGCGGCGGCTGCGGCGGCGGCAGCGGCGCGTAGTGCGGCGACAGCAGCGGGTAGCGCGCCGGGGACAGCGCCATCATAAAGTTCGTCGTTGCTCCCAGTACATACCATCGCTGTCGGAGTGCGCGTGGCCGCCGTCGTGGTGGTCGTGCGAGGAGTCTGGCTGCGGCTGTTGCGGCGGCTGCGGCGGCGGCAGCGGCGCGTAGTGCGGCGACAGCAGCGGGTAGCGCGCCGGGGACAGCGCCATCATAAAGTTCGTCGTTGCTCCCAGTACATACCATCGCTGTCGGAGTGCGCGTGGCCGCCGTCGTGGTGGTCGTGCGAGGAGTCTGGCTGCGGCTGTTGCGGCGGCTGCGGCGGCGGCAGTGGCGCGTGGTGCGGCGACAGCAGCGGGTAGCGCGCCGGGGACAGCGCCATCATAAAGTTCGTCGTTGCTCCCAGTACATACCATCGCTGTCGGAGTGCGCGTGGCCGCCGTCGTGGTGGTCGTGCGAGGAGTCTGGCTGCGGCTGTTGCGGCGGCTGCGGCGGCGGCAGCGGCGCGTAGTGCGGCGACAGCAGCGGGTAGCGCGCCGGGGACAGCGCCATCGCGAAGTTCGTCGTTGCTCCCAGTACATACCATCGCTGTCGGAGTGCGCGTGGCCGCCGTCGTGGTGGTCGTGCGAGGAGTCTGGCTGCGGCTGTTGCGGCGGCTGCGGCGGCGGCAGCGGCGCGTAGTGCGGCGACAGCAGCGGGTAGCGCGCCGGGGACAGCGCCATCGCGAGAGACACTGGGGGCCTGAAAAAAGTGTTGCCTTATTTTTATTTTCACCTTGTACAAGGTGTGGATCAATTCGAATAGTGTGCTCGCAGCTAATCTTTTAACATTAACGTGATAAGAAAAAATATTATTTCATTTAGAAAACTAAAATTTATAACAACCCTATCTGTGACACAAACAAACCTCATATTATCATTTTCATTCCCAATTCATTGATATAATTGAACCAGCTGTGTTATGGATGTCACTTATAATGTACGGTACATTTTTGAACTTCCGATAAAATCTAAGCGTTGTATAATTAAGAAGATAGTACAATGGTTTTAGTTTTGTCCTTCTCACTCTCACAAATACGTTGGTGGGTGCGACACATGCAATATTTTACCAATAGGTGGTAGCAGGAGTCATATTTTTTTACTTGCCCTTACTGTAATAGTTTCACCAATAGATGGCCGTTATATTTTTTTTGGCAAATACGACACTTTCAGAAAATGAATCCTAGCTAGATCGATTTATCGCCCCGAAACCCCCTGTATACTAAATTTCATGAAAATCGTTTGAGCCGTTTCCGAGATTCAGATTATATAGAAATATATATATACAAAAATTGCTCGTTTAAAGGTATGGGATATAATACATTATCTACTGCTTTATTAACATGCACTGCGGTGATACCTACTCGGGCCATATGGAACGCCACAAAAATAGTCCGGTAGGTCCGTAGGTAGGTAAGACTGGTGGTCGTGGTAGCCAGTATAAAAGACATTTAGGTTGAAAAGCAGTGTATTTCTTTCCGATTCCGAGACAGAGCCGAGGGACACACATGAGTCCATCCAGGTTATGTTATATGTAGGTATAGCTATAAGTACTGATTTCCGTAACTATATGAAAGAATAGGTAGGTACCTAATTATTCAGTACATATTTTATGGAAAACCCTATAATTACTTATCTAGGTACCTTACGCTTCTTGATATCGCATCAAATGTATTTTCCTTGGAGTTTCTAAAACCCCAACTAATAATATTCGAGTAGGATATAGGTAAGGAGGTACCAACGTACCTTTTTTATTACTCTAAAGTGGATATCTAATAGTCACTAAAATAAAACTATCTTGAACAATAAATAAAATTAAGAGAACTTAAATACTAACCAAAAAGCAGCATTTTTTAGGGTGTTCCGTACCAAATATTCCAAGCAAATAGAAAGTCATTTTAGCATCAAATCACAATCCATAAAAGGTTTTTGTTGTTTACTTAACCATACCTTCGGCTTCCCACCCCAGACCCCATAAAAGTCCCATAGCCGGCAAAGCTCTACAAATATTACATTAGCATAACGAATTCTCATACAAATGATTTAGTATGGTGAGCACAGGCACTCCCCTCAATTGGCAAGATTTGACTGCCAAATGCTTATGATAGCCTAGTAGGTACCCTACCTACTTACATTATCTTAAATTGAATATAAAAACTGCGGCAAGAATTTTTTTATTAGCTGAAGTAGTGAACATTTTGGTTTATAGTTTTTATTGCCGTTCAGTATCCACCTACTTGTACCTACCCATTTTATGCTTATATCGGATAAACCGGGCCTTTTAAATTGTTTAAGTAATCACCACCAGGTGGACTAACGATATTAAAAAAAAGTAAAAAAAAAGTTTTTTTTTATTTTTCGAGTAACTCTCAGCAAGCCTATTTAAAACCCATAATATTGTAGGTGTGCATTAAAAATAACTAGTCAGCCATCTTGAGTGGTCCGCCATATTGGATTTAGAATGACGTCACACTGCTACTGACCATCCATTGTCATCTTAACTAATGTGTGTAAACGTATGTACCAATACAGAATTTTAGCTCAATCGGTTGAAGATATCTGTTTCAAAAGTGCAAGATTCCACCGGAACAAATAACATACATTGACAGTAAAAGCTTTTTAACTTTTAATAATAAATTAAACTTAAAGCTTTTAACAGAGTCTAGTCTGAGAGGCTGACTTCTCGATCGTGCAGTCCGTCGGCTGCAGACTTCATTTTGACCATTCAAGGACCTAGCATCTATTTTAGTTGCCAGTCATCTATGGATTGTGGCATTTATCAACGTAGTCACCTATGTTTCGAACACATCAATCGCGTCAGTTGAGCAATCAGTCATCCGTTAACCAACCTTTGATCACCTCTCTTGAGGGCTGAGGCTTGATCCGCGTCGCGTGACGTCAGGCGCTAACCCTACCAGCTATTATTATACCGACATTGTTTCCAAGGCGTAATAAATAAAACCGGCCAAGTGCGAGTCGGACTCGCGCTCCGAAGGTTTCATACTATATAGAAAAAGGGAATCCATAAGAATCACTTTTCCAAAAAATATACAGAGTTGATCTTATCATCCTCGTAAAACATACATTAATCTCAGATTTTTCGATTGGTAAGTAAACCTCGGAGATATAACATATTATTACTTACATAATAGGTTCTTATAGTCTACTTTTTAGCCCAGTCTCGCTTGTTTTAAGTGCTGTTTTGAAGGTTTGCTGGTTATTTTTTTTTGCATCTTTGAAGCAACCGTTGATCTATCTAAGCATCTATGATTTTTTTCCTTCAGCAGGTAGGTTCACAATTATAAAAATTTGGAAGATGTTTGCGGTCCCTACTACTAATAACATATTTGTAGGATGCACCTACTACACTGAGGAATTTGAAACACTTGATATTTAAAACGACATTTTCCTATTGAAGAAAGCACAAAGAAACAAGCATTTCCACACTAGTGAGCACAACGTGCGATATTCCGAGTGTTTCCGAGAGAGGAGTCAAAGAATGGGCGTCCTTTGCACCTAAAGTTTTGTTAAAATGGGTAAATGGGACAATAACAAAATATTTTAACACCTATTTTATTACCATTTCATTTCCATTTCTTTGCCTGCGTGGGCTCGGGTTCAGGAACTCGAGATTCAATATGGTTAAGGAGCACACCACGGGTGTGCCCGCGAAATTCAAATTTTTCGTGGTTTTTCGCGATTTTTAAGCTAATAAGACATAATAGGCTTATGGCCGTCGACTTGCGATAATCCCAATATCTTCTTCACGTGTTGATATAAAAATCTCTGCTCGAAAGTGTCGAGTTAAAGAAATTAGTCCAAGATTTGTGAGTTACTCACATAAAACTCGAAACTCGGACTAATTCCTAGGATACACATTTTTATGCAAAGATTTTGATATAATCATGTAAAGATGATACTGTCATTCTCGCAAATTGATTGCCATAAGCCTATCATGTCTAATTAGCGTACAAATTGCAAAAAACCACGAAAATTTTGAATTTCGCGGGCAGACCCGTTGATTTCACGTTAAGGTCCCAAACCCCCAAAGCTGAAATCTAAATCACTAGCCATAGGAACATATTGATATAATATGAGAATTGTTAAAAAATGAACCTTCTGCACCATCGTCCAAGTGTTTGCCATAAGTAACTTTTACTATATTCAGTTTTGGACCGACTCTTTTATCAGATTCTGTTTTCGATAGAAATTGTACAGTTGCCAGGAAAATGGCATACTAAGCCCCTTCGCACACGGCTCGTAAGTGTAGCGTAAGCGTATCGTTATGACGCTACGCATAACAATATGATAATTACGCCTCCTACGATTCGCTGCAACACCGCTTCGTCTGCGGATATGTTTGAAAATGTCCGTGCTCGTACTGTTCTCGTCGTACGCGAGGATGCCGCTACGCTTACGCTTACGAGCCGTGTGCGAAGGGGCTTAGAAATATAAAATCGATCAGTGGTCAGTAGGTACCCATTCTGACACTGCTTTGGAGATTAAACAACCGATGGTGTCCCATCCATTTATCCACTGGACTCCGGACCTTGCTTCTAGTAGGTATACGTTGTGATTGAAGAGTATAGTGAAACAAAAGTGGTTTCAAGAAGGTGGAAAGTCTCTCTTGTGCTACTCTACGCGTTTTTTGTGTTTACACGAAGTTTTACGGCACATTACGGCTACAGTGGCCTTCAAACCGAAAATCTTACAACCGAATAGATAAGTACCTCGCAATTGAGTTCACGGCAGAATCTCTGTTAATGCGCTGATAACAAACTCTGCAAAGAAATCCTACCACCTGATCCATTGGAAGGCGTAAGGCGTACGAGGGACCGTAGACAATGTACGCGGATATCAGCTCCTACTATAAAAATGCAAGTGATGAAACTCACCCAAACACTCCAACAGCTACCGCAGCCTCTCGCAGCGCCCTCTCCTGGTCCATGTCTCGGAGCGCTTCTGGTCTGATGGTGGCCGTGTTCCGGGGCTGGCGCTCGTTCTGCACAGCTGTGGACAGGTTACTAATAAATCCTAGTGGTACCACAACTGTGGACAAGTTACACTAGTAAATCCAAACGGACACCTCGCATCCTTTTGCGACAAATAAGGTGTAAATTTCGAATTTTTATAAATCCCATGGTTTTTTTGGGAATCAAAGCATTCTATGACATGTACTTATTATACTTGTTACAATGTATCTCCATTCAAAATTTCAGGCAAATCAGTTCTCTAGTTGCGTTGTGAAAGAGTAACGAACTTCCTAAACTTACAGAGTTACAAACTTTCACATTATTAGTATGTATTAACAATTATAGAATTAATAAGTAATAATAGTAAGTAGGTTTGTGTGTTTGTTCCTCAATCACACCACAGCTGTGAGCTAAATTTGGCTGAGATTTCAAAGAACATAATATGCTACGTAGCTTATTGACCTGGAGAAATTCACAGTTTCCGCGTTGTTTATAAAATTCATGCGGGCAGAGCCGTGGCTGACAGTTAGTATAATTTAATAGGTTTATCGTATAGTTACATACATGTGATTTTATCAATCGAAGTTCAGTGAGGGCGCGCTGAGCGTCGGGCGCGGCAATAAAATCAAATGGAAGCCTTCTGCCCTGGGGAGGCAGGATGGGAGGAGGCGCTGCTGTGGCGAATAACAGCGTATATGGCATTTAGTTTGCTATGTTATTTTCATTGAAAAAAATCAAAAAACTTTATTCTGTCACATAGGCCTAACTTACAGGTTCTTGCGAAACGTTAAGACTCTACTGCCTCGTTCTGAAAGTAGCACCGAGAAGAACGGGCAAGAAACGCGGCACTTGCTTTTTTTAAAAATAATATTTTTTTACAATTTTGTTTTAAACAATATATCACATTACAATAAGCATCTTGTAAGCAGACGGAATATACATTAGATCCAAGGATCTTTGTCATTTAAAAATTCATTTATTGTATATTGAAAGACGCTTTTATTACAGTAACGGCAGTAAAAAAGTAGAACCCTAATCGATTCAGTAGTTCCAGCGTGAAGAATTAACAAACACACACTTATAATATCAGGTTGTAATTTAAATAAATACATCCAAGTAGTTTAGAATGCGAAAACTTTTATCCTAGATTAAGATTAACTAAAGGCTTCTTTGTGTCGAATTAAGATTAACTAAAGGCTCCTTTGTGTCCTACGGTTCTCGCGGGACTTGTAAACAACCAAAATCTTCGTCTCGTGGGAGATGTGGACAACATCAGCTAGTACTTACTTACAATCAAATTTTCGCCTGTAATTTTTTTACAGATACACAATTTTATTTTAGTGAAGTGCTACGTAGGACGTAGGTGCTACGTTCTGCTACGGACCTACGGCTACGGTTCGCACAACCCCGTCTCGCGTAATAGACGTTTTGCTCTATTTTATTCACAGACAGTGTGTGCGTGACTCCGCTATGGAGGATTTTGTACATACTAGTAATGAAATGAAATGAAATGAAATGAAATGAAATTGAAATTGAAATGAAATGAAAGAAATTCTTTATTTTCACCTAGGCCTAAATAATAGGCGCCCATGAAAAGTCAAAAACTCTACCGCCAAGTTCGGAATGCAGGTTTGCACCGAGAAGAACTGGCAAGAAACTCGGCACTTGCTCTTTTCAAAAATGTCATGATATATTTACAATTGTTCTTATATATTATGAAAGTTATTACATAACTTTTAGGATATCTCATGAGGAGATGGAAATATATCCCTATCATTCCAAGAATCTTTGTCATTGAAAAATTATTCAATAATACCTGTATAGTAACCCTGATTGATGATAATATATAATACTTATCATGTCCAGCCTTTTGTGCCCACAAGCGGTCAAACAATATAAGCATAACAAAACTTAGATACACATAACATTTTTGACGAGTGACGACCTCTCTAGCGCAGTGGTGCGCGATTGGATTCGAGTAAGAGGTCGCAAGTTCGATTCCCACAACAGGCTGCTTTAGAATTTTGTAATTTATTAATTGGCTCAGGTCTGCCTGAGCCTAAGTTCATTGTGTTTTATTTAGTCAAACTACCAGCAAAGATTCACCGCCGATTTAGCGTTCCAATGCGATACTGTGTAGAAATCCTTAGGAGTGGGTATATTTACTCTTTCCATATTAGTACGATAACACTTTATCTGCAATATTACTTACATTAGATGAGATCGCAAATAAGCATTAACTGTAAAGTGTAAAAAAAAGATTTGTGCTTTGTTTGCTTTTGTGTTTATTTTTAAAATCCTAAGATAATTTTTGGATACAGAACATAATTATAATGACCTAATAATGCACGTATTCGTATGTGTGTGATAGTAAAATTGTCGGTGCTGGCATAATCCAAATACCGCTCAGTTAAATAAGTTTAATCAATCCCGCACGCCGCCACAAATAAAACAGTAGTTAACCCACACTCACACTATCCCCCGCCAGGCCACTATAAATCAAACGCCCCACCCACATCCGGCCGCAGCCATCTTTGAGGTCTCACTTCCGCGAGTGACAGAGAAGGGAATAGTTCTCCCATATGTGCAATGCAATGTGCATTGTTCTAGCTTTCGTTTGAAAAAGTTTAAAATAATTTTTAGTAACTATCAGACTGATATTTTATTTGCTGGATAAGGAGGAATTAAAATAATCGTCTGACTTAAAAATTAAACTTCAGAATAAGAGAATACAAACGTGAGCGATGTTTCTTAGGGTTCCGTACCCAAAGGGTAAAAACGGGACACTAAACTTAACTATTCGTTCGTCAGTGAATTCGCAGTAGGCATTCTGTTAATTTCAGACATTATTAAAGAAAAAATGGATGGACCATCAGATATACTATTAGAGGAAACCACACGCGTATGTGATGTAACTCTTTGAAAGGAATATTTTGTCATAATTGAAAAATAAGATCAGGTGCGAGCCTCATCTGTTCCACATCCCATAATCCATTTAAAGTGATGCCGATTTAAACAAAGCTGTCCTTTTCACTCATACACAAACTAAATATTGCATCTCTCTCAGTCACCGCTCCTGATCCACCGTTAGTGGTTATTGATTCCAGAATACCATCGCAACCTACGTTTAACTCTCTCGCAAGCACGTAAAGTTTAAATTCTGTTGCATTTGAGTAGGGATTTATAATTTTAACAATTGAAAAGGCGACCTTAAGCCTTTTGAGTTTGAACTCATACTTGTTCAGCTTAAAAGTTAGAAATCCGTCGCATAATTTGATTGCCACCAATTTAAGGTTTAACTGAATTTGGTATTTCATCCCTAATGCTTTAGGGTCTATATTTGGGTAATGTACCGTTCCGGGTGGTAGGCGATTAATACGGGATGGATTTTGGAGGTTTATGTTGGGATTAAAATCGCATTAATCAGTGTCCATAGCTTTAACTCCGGTATAAACAGTTAAGTGTTAGGGTACACGAAGTTGGATTTAGGGTACAATCATGAACTAAGTACCTAGGCTACCTACTTAACATTTTCTATAAATATATTCTTACAATTATTATCATTCCTAAAGTATGTTCCCAGTTGAGCGATTTGGCAGGATTAATAATTACATTTTTAAACCAAGAGTCATTTGACATTTTTATTTTTTAACAACTCCACCCTGGGTTAGCGTCTGTGTTTGAGTGATCTGAGGTTAGCGTCTTAACTCTTACCCAACCCGGGTTAGAGTGGCGCAATAGGCTTAATTTTTAAAAAGAACGAGTAGGTATCTATCCAGTAGTTTGAGATTTGCCTTGATAAAGCGGCCGATCTGTCAATAAATCAGTCTGTCACTTCATTCTATTTACGGATATAACTGGTAACTATAAAATATTTTCAAAAAATTAATTTGACTGAATTATTCTGTAAGACTTGTGTTTGCGAGGATACTTCTCTCAGACGTAGGTATATTGTACAGCTATACAAAACGCTGTGGGATTAAAATCTAAAGTCATTCGATTAGCATTTCATTTTACAAATGAATCCTCAAGTTATTTACTTAGGTACTTCCCCGATCTATAAATTGTGTCAAAGTCAAACCTAAGAAGGTGATATTGTTTGGATACCGCATAGGTATATGAATGTATATTAGTATAAAATAAAAGCTGGATGTACCTACTCGAGTTATACAAAACTATCAATAAAGATTTGGGACTTTAGTAGATATCTGATGACTCCTAAGTATGTAGGTATGCATATTCGAAATAGCTGCTTACAGACTACTCTAATTTTAGATTAGACGAAATTAAGCGCTCCTAATTATGTCCTCCAAAAGAGACTTCTAGTAGTATATGTAGTAGATACAAATATAATATAGGTGAAGAATCAAGACAAGAACTAATACAAGTGAATAATGGAGTAAGGATGGCGTAAAGACTTTTATAATAACTGAATTAAAAATACTAATTAATAGTAATAACCCGAACTAACCTTAAAATAATATTAAATAAATAATATAAAGTAGTCAATATTCATAATCAACTAAATGATTGATGAGCAGCATACAAAATACGGTCGAACGGTAAGCATTTTATGAAGTCGGTCAAAAAAGCACTCATTAAGACAACCTTAAAACAAAACGTGCAAAATTAAAATAAACGTTAATGAACCCCGCACAGGCGTTTGATAAAGCAGCTCATCAGGACCCCGGGCTAACGAGATTGTCGCGTCGACATCTCAAAGTGTAACCGAATTAAGCTTTCCTTTTCACGCGAGAGAGCCGAGAGCAAAATAATGCAAAGCTTAAAGCAATAAAGGAACAACTAAAAGAGCCTCCACCCGCTGGGGGGACGCCGCAGGGAGGTGTCCTCGGTCCGCGTCACTTCAACAAGTACGGAATCTTTTTGTCAGTTTCTTTTTCGTGTTAAATTGGATCAATTCATTGTTCAATACGTTATGCTAATCGGAAGGAGTTTGATTGTTGGATTCGATTTTACTGTTCTTAAAATGTTTTGAATTGATGGGTTGTAAATTGTAATCGTACCTACCTATTCGGTTTGTATGTGTTGTCGTCAGATATAGATATTTTACTGTACATAATGTGTTGATAGTTATTTAGACTTTATAGGACAATTTTTTTAAATGGATTTGCGATATTTATCTAATCAATGAAACATAGCTGGTCAATGAATGCGGCGCATTTTACAAAAGACCAGTTAATAATGCCTACATATTTTTGTAACTTGTGTTTCAATTTATTATCTTCATCTCAAATCGTATTATTTGATTTAATAACAACTACATTGCTTAATTTGAAAAAAAAATACTATCCGCGTTTTGTAAAATTGTGAATGTTACTGAAATTAAACGAAAATATTGAGTAAATATTTATACCTAAGTAAATCGGAATTGTAATTATATATCCAACTAACTAGATAAATAATAACATCGGTTAATAACAAACTCATTTGCATCATTTATTAGCAAATAATGATCATTACGAAGTTTCTAATGTAGTAAGCCGCAATTTGCTAATGCGGCTAATAATAATGTAGGCACCTAAATTAATGATGTGGTCAGACGCCTCTTCAGGGGGGTGCTCATTTGAATGTAAAGCGTGAACCGCCCGCGGCAATGCTTTGTAGTTTTTGCTTAATTATCTGTATTTGCGAGAATGTGGCATTCGTTATGACGGAGGCGTGAATAGACTTATTAAATTGAGCTTAAGGGCATTATGAGTTCGACAATACCAGTGCTTAAATTGCTGTTAACCAGACTTTAGCAAGATTTTAAAACTTGTCAAAGAGGTACAAATTAGAATCTTTGGGAAAATTGTCTTCCCTTCCAGTTATCCCCCCGTAGAGGTTCGTTTTTCCTTTTTTACCGTCACCTATGCACCTATCTAAAAAAAACTATACATACTTTTAGGTACAGAATCAACTGTATAAACAGTACCTGCTACTACTCTCACGATTAAGTTTGTATGTCCGTGAGTTAGAATATATGATTAATTCATGAATGTAGTCAAAACAGTAAAAGTCTATCTTCTTTAAGCGCGTTGAGCATTTTCTTAAGATGGGAAATAACTCACGACCCTGTTGCCATTACCGACACCTCTGTATAAGTATCTAGTGTACAAATTTACTTCTGGAATCCCTGTTAGGGTAATTAACTCCCCTACATACATACAAAGTGTGAATCAAAATATACACACGCAAAGTGTGGATGAATTTTTTGATGATATTCATCATGATTTTTTGTTTTTTTAATGGATGATGTCTAGATATTAGTACATTAGTACCTACTATGAAAAACATCAGAAAAAGCAACAACCATTCACATCGAATAGACATAAATAATAATAAAATCTTTCCATCCGTCGCATCGATCGGCGTTCCGACTAACAAGCAAAACTTCAGAAGTTCAGAGCCGCAATGCCCATTTAAATTATTACACCAAAACCGTTCATGTAAACTAAACTAACAATCGTATGCGCGACTTGGCTTAAAGTTTTATATGCGAACAAACTTTTAAGGTCCATAAGCCCTAATTTGTATACGGGCGGCGACGGTCACGTGGCGACGCGTGCTCAAATATTTTTTTAACCCTTCTCTTTTTAGTTTTATTTTACATTAATAAATTTTTTTGACGATATCGCTTCTATATTAAGTGAACTTTCAATGTACAGATACCTAGTAAATACTTAAAAATAGCCGTCTGTTCGACTTAGATTAAAATTCCTCCACAAAACCAGTGCTACGTGATGTAGCCACTGTATTCATGATACATAATAATATTAATATCGATTTTTCTTATAGGTACGTTGCTAAAAAAGTGCATGGGAATGACATTCGATAAGTGATGAGATCGACTTATCGAATAAGCACGTCATTTGAATAATTTTTAGAAGATTAATCAATAAAATCTTAGATCAAAAGTCATTTAATTTTGCATGACATACACAATACTTATAATAATTTAGGTCTAATTTTTATTTTTGCTTATTATACTCGTATGTGTTTTAAATTTCGAAAAATTTTCTTCTAAAATTAGATGTGATTAGAAAGAAACTCCAATAAACAGCACGTTAAGCCGTCTGCACTTTGTTAACACCCAAATTAATACATTGACTCGGTTCATACGTTCAATCAATTACCGCTCCTAGCTACAACAAAGCGCAGCGCAGAGGGGCCGTCCGCTTGTCTGTACCAATATCTCCTCGCCTAATTGATTCTGCGTGTGACGGCAGTTGTTTCGCAGATTTGTCGGTGCGCAGCTCTGTATGGCGTGTTTTGATAGGTTATGACGTGTGGGTCCGTGGGAATGATGACTTATTTGCTTTTTTATTGCCGGTATTATTTTGATTTATCTTGCCATGAATGAGAAGTGAGGACTCAGGAGGTCAGCTGGGTGTGATTCTTGAAAATATAAAATAAGTACGTCGGACAACCATCGACACTAATATCTATAACCATTGCAACGTACCCATCAGCAGCCAATTATTGCCTTGGCTGCATAGCTAACGCAAGCATTAACCAATCAGCGCATCGATTTTAGCTCGTTGCTGCTATAAGTATTTTTGCAGAATCAAGGGCCTGTTGGCGCGTTTGATGAGAAAAAGGCAGATAATAACCAAAAGCTTTTACTTAACTTAGCTTTAAAAGCTCCTAAGTTCCAGTAAAATCTATCAGATCTAGCACTAACTCACATTCCAATGGGTTATAAATCCATTGATTAATCGGTTATAGTTGCCGGCACGTAACTTGGCAAGAGTTATTTGATGCGCAGGAGATGCTTTTGGGTCTCTTTGGTAACCAAGCGGGGCGCAGGGGACGAGGGAACGAGATCCGAGCATCGGTTGGTCAGTTTGGTTGATCAGTTGACTGTTGTCTCTTTTGAACTTCATTGCACAAAGTATACGATGCACAAATTTTCCCGCACCGCGCTAAAACTTTGCCAAGTTACGTGCC
This sequence comes from Coenonympha glycerion, assembly GCA_963855885.1. Taxonomy (NCBI): domain Eukaryota; kingdom Metazoa; phylum Arthropoda; class Insecta; order Lepidoptera; family Nymphalidae; genus Coenonympha; species Coenonympha glycerion. The sequence goes on from OY979631.1 coordinate 11,857,746, forward strand.
AGCATCTGTAACTATCTTGCCGTCTAAATCTACAGCTCTCCTAAAACTTCTCTAATATTTTTTTTCTTTACTCTGTGTTCTGGGATACGTGCCGTTGCGAGTACAAATTCCTTAAAATTCTGCTGCCGATCACACGAAAACATTGTAATGATTTTACACTATTGTCTTTTCGGAAATGTGTGAATGAGAGAGACGTCTATTCACGTAACGTTTTCACACACTGAGTGATGTGAATCAAAAAATGAAACAAAAAATTAACACTGAAATATTAACTTCACGTCCAAAGGTTTAGAGTGTAAAATTGAATGTATCTAACATAGGAAATCAACCTCATCACGGAAAGTAAATCTAATTTTACGATTGTCTATCATTAGATGTTTTGAACTACATTCTATTTAACACTCTATGTCAATAGTCGTACAATTAATTTTTCAGTATTCGCAAAAAATGTTATGATTTCAATATCGTCTGTTTGATGTTTTTAAACATATCACTTCACGAAATGTACGAGCAGCCGACTGAGTAGCCCCCTAGGGGCCCTAGGTCGTTAAAAAATACAGGAGATAGGTATAGGCAACTCACCATCTTTGTTCATGCCCATAGCCAGACATTTCTTCAGACGACAAGCCTGGCACTGATTCCGGTGAGCCTTGTCCACCACGCACCTTCCAGTACCAGCCTGGCATCTGCGCAACAGACAATTCGTTAAGAATCAATTTAGAATACTAAATAGACGTACCGCTTACAGGCACAGAAGATTTCCTCCACAAAATCATTTTAGTGAATCGCCAAGATACAATAAAGTGCAATGCAGTCGCAACAAATTTTTGGTAATAAATCTTTGTGTTCAGATGCCAAGATGCCTAAGTAGACCTCGCTTCTATTTTTTTATCGTATAAAGTTTTCTTTTCATACTTATTGTTTGACTTCATTTGAATAACCCATCTACGTATCAAGTCACGTTCTTATTACTACTATACTTGTAAGTTGTAGCTATATCTGACATTCGGAGCGTGCCAGGCCTGCTCCACAATTCCTGTAAAATTTTATAAAGTACTAGCTGACCCGGCAAACGTTTTTTGCCATTAGGGATAAAAAATGCTTACAACCTACTCTCAGACCTACCGAACATACACGGAAAATTTCATAACAATCAGTCTAGCTTTTTCGGAGCAGTTTGGTAACAAAAATTGGCGCGAGAATTGAGAATTTATAGTGGTACTTATATCAGATACGTCTGGCCCTATTATTTGTTAAGGTTATATTAAATTTCCATTATAAATATGCGGGATCTCGATCTATAAGAAGCTTTTAGATAATGGTAACAATAAAATAAGTAGGTTTTTATTATTCATCAGAATAAAATACAGAAAATTCATAGTAATAGTGGTAATAGTAGTGTATTTATTTACTGTGAATATGTACTAGTACTCAATGTACCTATTAAAGAAAAAGCAATCAAATCAGACAAATCTCCGCAAGAGGAAAACTACTGGAATTGAATGGCAACAATCTGCGGACGGGGCCTAATAAAGATTAAAGATATTTCATTACTCGTAATCCTTCATATAATAGGCTTACGTAGGTTGACATTTGTTGCAATCGGCCTTTCAAAGGGAATCGTGGTCGGTATAAAAGAAGTAGTATAGGAGTTCAGAGTCCTCCCGCCTTGCTCTACACAACTCGTCGACGACAGAAAAATACAAATAAGGAAATATTCTTATTTGTATTTTTACCTATTATTGTTAGTAATTTATTGTATTCAGTATTCACCTACAAAGTAGAAAGAACTGCGATAAATAATGGGATATAAATTAGGTACATTGTGAAATGTTACTGAGAATGAAACGAGATTTTAATATAAAAACAACAATCCCTCCTGTCGCATTATATCTCAGACTGTATCATCACCTTCCATGGTGTTATCACTGTCAATTAGCTTATATGTATAATTAAAAAAATTCAAAGTTTTGGAAGCTCTACACGTTTGAAGTTATTCACTCTTTGCAAGGAAGATCATTTAAATTAACTTGGTAAATTCATGACTATAGTTGTACATGAACACCGTTGGAAGTTGGAACGCTAAAACACAGAACACTACAGAATCGATAACTTCCATCTCGTGAAATCGGCTAAAAATGTTCTAGGAATAGCCGTTTCAAATTCATAAACGAAATTAAAAATGTAGACGGGTGAGGACTAAGGTGATTCACAATTAATGAAGATGTAACTTAATATCTAAGAAGTCTTTGACTGTTTTAGGCCGAAACATGTCACTGAAATAGTTAAAGTCTGTCCATCGCTTGATTGAACGCTAAAAAAGGATAAGTTAACCATATAAAAGGCCTCCGCGAAATCAATTTGCTCACCATAAAGAACCACATGTCGCACTCGACCATAAGGGTGCGTGCACAATATATTAATATCATTACGGCGGGTGCTTAATAATTGGAAGGGGGCCAAGAGGGCCAAATGTTAAACTGTTTTTAATATTATCTGTACATCTACCCTCATCGTAATGGATGTTTGAGATCTGTGATTCTGTTGTAGTAAAAATAACTAATTCTATTTACTTTATCGATTCTGATTTTGATTTAGATCTTGAATGTAAGTACGTAAGACAAGGTTTTTGAAATAAAACAATTCTATATAACCTTGAGCTTAACTAATTTACTGATCAGTTATTAACTTACCGATCCCTTATTACCCCCTACAAGGCCTAGTACCTAACTTAAACGCGAATAACTAAATTCGCCACGAGCGGAGAGAAGTAATCGAAACTAAAATGTGCCAACGCCCAACCTTAAAACAATTTACCAAACAAAAAGGCTACGCTATCAAAGAGTCTGCATCACACCAGACCCCAGATGCAAGTAGAATTAGAAATGTGCAGGAGGATTAAGTGGATTCGGTCCTCATTGAAGAGCAGGAGCATCTCCCCTATTGTCATTTTAGCGGACTCTCTTACAGATGCGACTTCTATACATAAATTTTTGGTGGCAGGTTTTTGATGGGGATTAAGAGATTTCACTTGATATTTAGGCGCTCTTGATTGTAAATTAATTTTTGGGGTGAATTTGTTATGATATTTTTCTGTTATTGTAAACATTGACGTAGTATCCAACTGTTTGTTTGTTGTGATCTAAATAAATTGCAAAGTGTTTATAAAATTAAAATATGACATATTATATTTGAGGGAATACAAATTGTTGGCAAATATTTATTCATTTAATCCCACACTTTATGAAACATCAACTTTACGAAGAGCCAATCGCGCCTATATATTGCTTAGCAACAAATTGGATTGGGCAAAGGTTTACCTTCGATCCTAACAAATCCTTTATGCATCGTTGAATATGATCTGATTTGATCTGATTGTTGGAACATTAATAAGTACCATAGAAGTATACAAAATAAAGTGAAAATGAATTTGAATGAAAATGTCAAATCTAAAAAAAACCTTTTGATAAAACAAGGTTTATATTTTCATTACAGCTTGTCGTTTTTGTACATCTCGTTCATTTTTTCAAACAACCGTATCGTTCAACTGCAAAAACCCCTTTGTTCTGTCCTACAATAGTAACATTCTGCATTTCTATAATATTATCCGAGTATCAAAAAATGTATTTCCATCGGTAGTATACAAGCACGTAGAAAAAAATCAAAGGATTTGAATAGTTTAGCATACCTTTATCCTTATATTTTTTTAAAGAATGGCCTCGCAAAAGTCTCGACTCGAAAGTGAATCAGCAGATAGCAATAGCTGCTGATTCAATAAATTATCTTTGAATCAGTAGCGTACAGTGTAAATACAATATAATATAAAATATAATAATATAAGACAAAATCTCATAGATCTTCAAACTACGGTTCAGACGAAAGTATGCACTGATAACGAATTTGCTGATTCTTTCATTCATGTTATTAATCCATAATTTTATCACAGTTTAAACTGTGATTGTATCGATGTTGATTAGTAAAACGTTGTAGATATGGGTTAAGTTATATAAGCCTTGCAAGATTTCAGCTAAGGCACTTACACTAACATCCGAAGGAAGCGAATATGCTTGTCAAAGAAGTCAAGCATTCAAGCAAGCAAGATATCTTGAAATGGCCTTTCTGTAGTGACACTAAATCACTTTGGCAAACACAAATCCCGTACAAATTAAAAAGTTATTCTGATACCTGCAACGACGCTACTTACACAGAACAAATAAGATTAAAATTGCTAAATCGAAGAAAGTCAAATTATTATAATGAGGTCACAGATACGACATAGTTCGCGGTCTATGACCAGACAGACGGATGCTCTACACCTGTGCTAATAACCACGAGGTACCTAATGTTTGGCAGAAATGTGTAACACCATTGCATTGTTCAAATTGGGCTACTAATACTGAATCATCTTTGTCTTTTGTTTTTAGGATCTGTATCATATTGTTGCCCAATTTTTCGTCGAATGATCGAGTAGATGAGACTTTACCTGCAGGTGGGTTTGTTACTTGTTTGTACTGTACAAATATTTGATTTTTGTTGGCCAACACACATGGTTCATGAAGTTGTTTTTTCTTACAATTCATTAATTTAGGTTGATTATTATAAAGATGATGTATTGAAGATGATAAGAAGATGATTTAAAAGCACTTTAAGTCTGTTACTCAAAGATTTTTTCATGTATGGACAAACCGTTGATAATGCTCTGATAAGACAAATAACTAGAGTTTATAGTCCATTATAATATTAGAGGATTTCATCAGCAAGAGCTAAATCTTTTTAAACAACTTTTTCTAGGCAACCACCATTAAACCTGAACCTAAACATTTTTCAACCGACTTAAAAAAATGAGGAGGTTCTCAATGCGACTGTTTTTTAATAAGTATATTATCTACTTTCAGGCATGATTGCTGTCAACCGCAACCCTATTTACGTAAAAAAAAGACAAACCTGTAAATAAGTTTTCTCCTCACAGATCTTTTGAAGAAACCGCTACATCCGTTGCAAGCCAAAATGCCGTAGTGCTTGCCTGAGCTTGTGTCTCCACATACCACGCACACCAGACCTGATGATCAAGATTACCATTATTTAGAAACATATGGAATATCATATCTACGTCCTTACTCATATATTTGATATATTGTTTCTCCTATCTTTTGTGTTTACCCCAGAATAATTGGAATGATTGAACAGACCAACAGACCAAGCTTAAATAGGTAGAGCACCAATAAGAAACCTGAGGACATGGACATCCGAATTATTTAGATAAACCTTTTTCGTACAAGCAAAAAGTAGCGCCACCTGTCAAAACTCTCTAGGTGGTTGCTAATTGTATCGATAAATTGGCGAAATTTTTTCGCGCCGTTCGCCCTGGCCAGGGTCTATGTCTATTAGGTGGAGACAAATTTCAATAGACCCTACATCTGTGACTGACTGCCTGATCTACGAACGCACAGGTCAAAAAAAGCACTAATTAGGCTGAAAGAAGTATGACGTGGACATCCGCTAAGAAAGTATTTTTCTTTAATTTTACCCCTAGGGGATAAAAAAGCACTGTGAGTAAGATTGAGTGAAGATGATCGGGTCTGCCAACCTGTCTTACCCAAATGGTTGGTCTTCTTGATGGGCGGGTCCGGGAGCCAGGGTCTTAGCGCGGGTGGCGCCAGCGCAGCAGCTACCAGGGCGGCAGAACTTGGAGGCGACCATCGTATTGGAGACGTGTTGTCTTCCCCTGTAACCAACGGAAGTATAATTAGAAAGGACTTTATATCACATGCGTTGAAAAGATTTTAAGAGCTATTGTAAAATGGTGAAAAAAAAACAAAAGTCAGCTGAGTTTGCTGTGGGCTTCTTCTCAGTGCAGGGCGTGTTAAACCCTCGTAACATAAAGGATAAGCCCTTAGTGACGTCACGCATATATTGTTAAGCTCCGCCCTGAAGCCGGATTTTTAATTTGACAAATCTGTAAAATGGCGCTAATATATGCGACGCATGGCGCTAATGTATGACGCGCGACGCCATATTTGAGAAATTTTTGGTTTCAACATACGTCACATAGTTCCCGTCCTCTTAGCGTAGCGTATTTTGTCATTGATACACGCACATACACTTGAAGGCAAAACCTCAAAAGATCTTCTCCTTATTTTCACCAAAGCAGATCATTTAGTCACCACATTTCTATAAGAGTAAATCACAATTATTTCAGGATTTCTCGATTGCTAAACATCGATGTTAAGAGCGGAAACTGTACTTTTTCGTTTATATTTTTCCCAATAAATCAAAAAATCACACAAAAATCCAGAATGTACAAGTAAAACCCTTTCACGTGATACACCAAAATAATCTTACTTTGAAAATAATCGAAGATTATAATCCCGCTTTTTTATTTAAGACAAAATTAAATTTTGAATTTTTATATTAGGCTACTATAAGCACATTTACAACTATATTGGTAGAAATCGCATTATATTGTAAACCTATAAGGGTTTTACCATTTTGATATGGAAGAGGGACCCAAAAAATATGCTCACAATAGGAATCGTATCTAGGAATTTCATCTTGGTCTATAAAATAAAATTCTTACACACTTAATTTAATATATGAATAACGCTAATAGAATAGCTGTCGCAAATCACACCCTTTCACTCTAATAGCATTTCCACAAGTTGCTATCAAATAAAGTAGGGGTGTTTTAATACGGCCGACGGTTTGGATCGTAACAGTCAATTTTAACCCTTATTATTTACACCTAAAGGTTGAAGAAAAGGGTGAAGTTTAACGTGATGAATCAATTAAGTGATTGGCGAAAGCTACACCGTGGGTTTCAGGGATAGAGAGATTTAAAACAGTATTACTGCAATAATTATTATCGTTACATGAGATATTAACTCATTCGTTTATTGAAATACATAATCAAACGTCGTTTAAATAATGAATTATTTATTTTGTCTTATAATTCAATAATTGATCTCAATAAACTTGAGGTCAGTACTTATACAAAGTGTAGATTAATTTCCCAAATAAGCCGAAAGCCTACGTAGGGAACGATGTATAGATGCATGAATAAATATCACAAGAAGTGAGCTCATATCCTGAGGAAACTATACAGGGTTCAAAAATGCACCATACATTTTAAATGACATCCCTAAAACAGCTGGTTCAATATCTATGAAATGAAATAATGAAAATGATTTGAGGTTTGTCGATATCACGGTTAGGGTTGCTAAACTTTATTTTTTTTACATGACATAATATTTTTTGTATTGAAAATAAAATAAAATAATTGGGACTTCTCATCACATTAATGAGTTTCTAAGATCAAGTTAAAAGGTTAGCTGCGGGCACATTATACGAATTAATCTACACCTTGTATAAGAGGCAGTTATTTCAAAATTGACTTACTTTGATCACAGAAGAGAAATAAATAAAGGAATTATAATAATTTTGTAAGCGCTTTAGAGAGATTTCTCGTCGCCATAATGGCTGGTGCCTACTGTCTGTGATGCTGTTGTCGGCTGCGGCAGATGGAAGCTGCCGCCGACGTTGCTCTAAATGGAATTACGTCATTGAATTATGTTAACGTCCACAGAGTTCAATATGTTTAGAGCCACGGTGACAAAAGTTTTTATAAAGCCCTAAAAATTCATGAAAAGAAACGTCTTGACCTGACTCATCCATTCGATCACTTACTGACATAGAAAGCTGCGATTTGATATTTTTTACGGTGGAGACAAGCGATAAGAAAGTTTTTAGCGAAACCTGGGGGCAAACCACATGCGGGAAAAGGAGAATGACCAAAGGTGCTATCAAATTTTCTCATGAACGAAAACAAAAATGGTCTAAGAAAATAAAATAAAGTTTTTTAAGAACCATAGGCAATCGAAATTTGTTTTTCATAACCGGAATTTAATTTTGCATACAAAACGTTAAGTTCTTTTCGATGCACATTTCTCGTCATACTGATTTTACTACGAAGTACAACTTGTTTGTTTGCCTATAACTATAGAATCCGAGTGTTAATAAAAAAAGTGATAATTGTAGGTGTTAATATGGAGACCGTAGTCTATAAAAAATAAAGTTTAGGTTTGAATCCTAACGATATTATGAAGTTAATATATTTTCCTTCCCATGTTTAAAAAAACCCTCTGTACACAAAAAAGTTCCATTATATTGCGGGCAAAGACAACTCTATGAAGTTATCAACTCTACGTGTCAACTAGCCCCCCGTGGAAGGTAAATAAACAAACACAATAAAGTCAGGCTGATTGCCAAATGGCAATTATGTCTAACTACCCCCAGATAACTCGATTTTGAACCAAAGGGCTTCTTGGCATTTGTGAATTGTTTCCGTTGTCAATTCGTGCAACTTCTAAAAAATATGTCCGCTGTATATTACATTTTTTCAGCCAATCAGCAAGCTGTATTAGTTTACGATTACATATCGGCCGAAGGACGTCCACTGCCATATAAAGACCTCCTGCAATGGTTTGCAACCGATACGGTCCTGCGCCACTTATGTCCAGCGAGTTCCCGCGATCCTCTTTTAAGTGGTCAGCTCGGTGGTCGGAGGTCTGCCAACATTGTGCTTGGTCGCCATTCCAGCACTTTGAGTCCGCAACGTTCTACAAGCTATGTGCCCGCCCAATGCCACTTCATCTTCGTGATACGTTGAGATATCTGGTGACTCTGGTTCGTATACGGATTTCCTCATTTCTGATTTGATCACATAGCAATAACAACAGCGATGAATACATTTTTCTTATACAATCGCCTAGCTGGTACTATTTTATTCACACACCATGCCCATCGGCCGGGGCTCGTCGCGATGGCGAAGGCATGCGATCAATATTGATTTTGTCACAAGTTGATTAAGCAATAATCACCCCTTTAACCCCCGACCCGAGAACCGAGAGGAGGTGTCGCGAAGTGTCAATGCCTTTGTGTGGTCTACTTTGTCCTGGCAAATTCTTCATGATTTAGGTCCATAGTCCATACATAGTTCATATTTTGAGCAATTAGGTTTCGGTCGGAAACTACGTTGAGAGGGTTTGGATGATGCACATTTCACTTAACATCGACTTTCTTTTACCTACTCCCAGGCCAAAAATCAAAAAAAATGTTTTAACTTATTTTAATTCATTGGTAGCCAAAAAAAATTTTAGTTTCCCTTTCTACAAAATATCCACTTTATGCCGCTTTTTTACATGCTGCTATGAGCTATCCTACCAAACACTATTTAGGTATATATTTTTTGGATTTTATTATCTGATTGCCCTGGGTATATTGCTGTTTTCAGGATATTTGAAAACAGCCTGTTTAGAAAACAAGACCTCCAATGTAAATAAATTTCCTCATGATTTAGGGACATAAATATGTATCTATAAAACGTACCTATGCATTAAATGTAACAAATGTATAAAACGAAATCGCGGCGGAATAGAAGAAAGAAGGCTATATAAAACTCGGAAGGGACATAAAAGAAAATTGTATGAGACACATAAAAAGAACAGTTTGGAAAATTGGAAGTCGACGAGCGGAGAGCGAAGTAAATCCCGGTATCAAGATAAATCAATGTTTGTTCCGAGTACGGCACTTACGCGGACGATGGGTGTCGTGGAGCCGCCTCTGGTTGTAATTTTAAGTTTAGATTTTTGGTTGTGATTAAATCGATGAGGTTTTATATTTAACTAGCGGACCCGACAGATTTCGTCCTGTCAATTCTGAGCTCCAACGCACACATGCACACTGTTTTGATAGATATGATTGAATTTGAACTTTGTAAAGCGGTAATAAAGTGGAAATTGGCTCTTTGAGGTTAGCAACACACCTACTTTGCTAAGACAACAGAGAGTGTTTGTAATTTAATATGAACTTTATGCAATAGTAATAAAGCTCAAATTGACTCTACGTAATATTTAGAAAACGTTTGTATGGGAAAAAGAAAACGGCTGTTTTAGGGGTTTTACAGCAATTATTCAATTTTTTTCTCGCCGTAAAAACCATCCTTGAACTTCAACGAACATTTTAAAAATGAATTGGACAAATTGGTCCAGGCGTTGATGAGTTCGCAACAACACATTTTGCGATTCATTTTTATATATAAGATAATTTAATCCCTTTTTAGGGTTCCATACCCAAAGAGCAAAAAAGAGACCTTATAATTGAGACTTCACCGTCCGTCCGTCCGTCTGTCACCAGGCTGAATCTCTTGAACCATGATGGTTGCATACTTAAAACTTTCAAAGATGGTGTATTTTAGTTGCCGCAATAACAATAAATACTAAAAATAGAATAAAATGAAGATTAAACATACAACAAACGTGATTTTTGCAGGTCGTTGATCCAGTAGACTCTACTCAACAATTTTTGATTTTATACAATCACAATCACCGGGTAACTGAAGTTATGGGCATCCGAACGGTTTAAGTGAACCTTTTTCGTACAAACAAACCGTAGCGCCATCTGTCAAAAGTCTTTAGGTGGCTGCTGAGTGAACTACGAGTATATTATACTGCTGGTGACAAACCAAGTGTTTTTGGCACCGATGAACTGGCGAAATTTTTTCGTGCCGTCCGCTCTTTCCAGGTTATATGTCTATTATCACAATAGAAATATATTTTTATAAAAATTTCAAATGATATTTAAATAAAACGCTACTCCATTCCTCCCCAGTCAGTACTGAGAAACGGGAAACTTTGTCGCTTGCCGTTTTATTTGGTTTTCTTTTGACGCGAGGCTCTTGAGCCGTCCTGATTAATTTCTCCCTCCCCTTTCAAAGAAACGATCTGAGGAATCTTAGTACCACCCCCACTTACAGTTTCCACGCTTACGTTATTTTTTTCACTAGAACGTGGAATGGAAATAAGTACAAAAATGTTGCAGGATTCGAAAATAAAGTTACTGATTTAAATCCAAACTTCATTTTTTATGGACTACGGTTTAAATACGCCGTAAATTGTAGGAGACAATTACCTACTATAATTTTATTAAAATCTTGATTCCAAAGTTATAGGCAAATAATCATGTTGTACTTTTCAATAAGATGTACTAAAGAAATTAACTTTTTGTATGCAAAATTGAATTCCGGATACGAAAAACAAATTCCTAGTCCCAATGTTTCTTAAAAAAAGCTTTGAAAAAATCATGAAAAGTGGATACCTTACATTTGGTCACTCTTCTTGTCACCGTTCTTAAAAACCTACATGTTTAAGGAAAACACTCATTTGTTTAGTGTCAAATACCCAAAAAAGATAATACTCTAATTCATTATACTTTACCAACAGGCCTAAGGCAGGGAATACCATAAAAGTACCTAACCTGAGTATTTTACAATCAACTTAGGCAGTCGTAAATACTCGTAAATTGACCTATTCTAAAACCTGATTATTTTTACATCTACTTCGTAAGATTCAGTTTTTTGCTCTTTTTGTATTTACTTTGCAAATATTGATCAAATAGCACTAAGTATCGTTTCATTGTGTCATCGTCACTGCAGATGCTGCCCTAAATAATAACTCCAATTCAAGTAATACCCATCCAATGTTATAAAGTAATACACCGGTATTGACAGAGTAAACTCATTCCAAAGTTATTCAACACGCGAATCCATTATTCGAATACGAAAATGAAATTTGAATCCCCATCTCTACTATTGGCTGTTTTGTATTCAGAACGCGCTCTGACCGGGTAAAGTGGCAAATCATGGAGCGGCTGAAAATCAGTCAAATAGACCCCGAGTTACGCGCGCACACCGTTAGAATAATAATGCCTTGCAAAAATACACAAGGACTTGATAGTATGCGAATGGCCTCATTCAATTTTGACCAAATAAATATATTATTTTAAATATTATTGTTTTTATTTACATATTATTTTCATTACTTTAATTGCTTACTGATCCTTCTTGATAGTGGCAATATTATACGAGTATTATAAGAGTTACATACGATTTGGAAAATCGTTTATTACTGCGAAATTTGTAGCTTGCCAGTAGACTGTGTTGGTGTAACAGTTCGAGCACCAAGTACAAATCTTTTCAACACACTTGCTCATAAAGTGGCTCTAATTTCACTGCAATTAGGCACATAATGACACCTATAATCGCAAACTGTGACTTTTTCATTACTATTATTCACTAGTGAGTTAGACAGTTTTTTTTAATTTATCTACTAAATAAAATTATTTTTAGTATTATTTTATTCACAAGTGTATTGAAAAACGTCGTATGATACACATGAGTATTGATGATTACCGTCCTCGGCTATCTTAAGACCCTAACCTAACGGCTCGGGTCTCAATGGTGCCTCAGCGGTAATCACCAACTTTACTCACTTGTACCATAAACTACTATTGAAGTCTTGGCACAAACCTCACCACACACACAATAATTATATCTATTCTTTGTAATTACTTACAAATGACAAGTAATTTACAATATCCACAGAATGTCCAAAGTTAAACGTAAAACAATAAAATGCATAAATAATAGGATTTTCGTGTACTAGAACTTCGTAGCAATAATAAGTAAAGTACCCAAGTAATGTGGTAGATGTCCAGCGAACTTGAACGAAACGTTTTTCATACACGTTTCTGATACATACCGCTAAGGTGTGGAACGCCCTTCCAGCTTCTATGCTCCCAGCCAAGTAAGTACGAGTATAATCTGGGTTCCTTTAGGCATTTTCTAGGCAAGCGCGGTCTATTCTACACATTATTTCTGTTCATCAGACATAATTGTAGTCAAGTCTATCAATACCTAATAATAAAAAAGGATCTATCAAAGTAAATGAAATAAGTGCTTCACGATTAGTAGGAGGTTTTTCTTCCGAGAAATCCGTTCCGTATAGTCGACGAGATAAGTCGACTAGACAAAAACCTGCGACATGGCATTTTCAGTATATATATCTATACCTCTATAAAATTAATAGTTGACCTGTTTTTATAGAGTCCTCTTGTTTTGCTTTTCTCTAGTGTACATCATTAAAAAAACTTTCTATAGGACCATATTGGTTATAAGTTCCTTAGATATAGTATTATGTTTTGTGGTGTACAAATAAATTGTTAAATAAATAAATAAATATGGTTTTGGCTAGACAATTGATGTATGATGGGCGAATTTGTTGAGCCGCCGCCGGTTGTAAGTAGATAGATACCAAAGATCTACCTGCGTTGAAATACTTATCAATATCATTGTAATAATGAAGCATTTTTGCAATGCAACGCTTATGTACTTCAGTTTCTTCAGTTCTTCAGATAAGGAATATCTAATAATTGCTAATTGCATGGTTATGCAGGGACCTCAAACAAAATCAGTCTTCACATAAAGAAGCACATTATAATCGGTTCATCTGCTTAGGAGTTATGATATAATTTAAAACACAAACACCCTGCTTATTGATTCAGATCATATAAATTGCCTTGAATTTTAAGGAGTAATTTCCATTAATTTTATCGTTTTCCGTGATGTTCCTAATCTATAAATTCCTCGTGTCAGTGTTTGTATCCGAAAACTCCTCCAAAACGCTTGACCGGTTTTTTATGTTTTTTTTCTGAGAATAGGACTTAAACTACATAATATTTTCATACCCCATAGTGGGAAAAAATTTACGTTGGAAAACGATGTTTACCGGGTCAGCTAGTTTTCACATTAATGAAGACAGAGAAATATTATATCCTAAATTTTTTTTTTATTATTGACTGACATAATATATAGATATGTATTTGAATTTTGAATGCTTACCGCAATAATTTGTGAACGGCCGTAGACTGTCGTAGCCGTAGCGAGCTCTACGTCTCGTAGACCCTTCTACACGCAACGGAATAAAACTATTCGTAAATAAAATTATTGCGTACATAAAAAAATAAAACGTTACAGTCAAACGAAAAAGTGAGAAAAAAGCCCACCTGTTAATTTTCCATCTTGATGGTCTTGTGTTAATTGAAGAGGAGTCTGTGCCACTTCCATTTTTAGGGTTCCGTAGGCAATAAAATAATTTTTAAAGTAATTTTCAGAATAATTTAATACAAGTCCCTTTCAATTTATAACTTCCTTAATGCTGTATCATTTTCAAAAGTTATTTGATTTTATAAATGGTGTTTATTTATAATAAAATAAAAAATAAATTGAAAGAATTTTCTGAACAATAGTCTACGAGTATTTGTAATGTGGATGGGTGAACTACGAAAGTATTGTATTTACGAGTATCTAATCTGTTCTATCAATAATTATGCAAAAATAAAGGGTCTGTAGTCCGTACTAAGTGAACGTGGTAAGTCAAGAAACCTAATTTTCACAATAAGAAAGAAGTTCCTAAGAACAAACGCGGTGCTTTTTGGGTAGGTAGGTAGCTGTCACTTTTGACCCGAATTATTTTCGGCGCATCGGCAGCGGGCGCGCGTGGTGCGGTCGGCGCACTTTTGACTCGATCTCTCCGCGTGGCGAGGGGGCGGGGCGAGTCTCCGCCCCGTTGCTTTTCGCGTCTGACTGCGGCCCCCAGACAGGGGGAGGCTGGGGACTTCGATTTTGGGTCAGCTGTTAAGCGTCCGTTTTAAGCTTTAATTTGTGGCATTACGGCGCTGCGTCAGCCAGCCATTTAGAATAATGACGCCCGTTCCGTTCCACGCGAAATTAAATGGTTATTTCGGTTCGCCGTTTACACGCGCTGTAAAGAAGAGGAAGGAGCATTATGAACCGCGAATAATGAGATAAATGCTAACAAAATAAAGTATGTTTAATAAGCAATAAAAGTTGATTGTTTTAATTTGTTTTTTAAATTGGTGAAATCTATACTTACATATTATTGTAACCTATGCCTTATACTTAATACCAATCACATTTCATCACCTCCCTGGCGCGTGGTGAGCGCATGGGAGATCGTGGGTTAAATTCCCGAAACGAAGTAAACAATTTCTTGTATGTTATAAGTACCTACTATAAATCATGTAAATACTTAAATGATTGGATAACAAAGTTTATGCCTAAAGGTGAGGCATTTAAAGCTTTTCAAAATTAAGAAATAAATAAACCATACCTATATATTGGTTTTTAATAATTTATTGTTGTGGTATCTAGGTCGTTAGCTACTTATCTAACCCAAGAATAAAAAGCACCTACTTATACCTACTGTATAAATAATTTGTTATTAAATTCCAGTAGTTAGCTATAAAGTGCCCAATAATAAGAGGGAGCATTCGCGAAGGCGTGGCGCCGCGACGTCAGACAGGAAAAGTCAACAATTTCCCGCGCGGCGTGCGCCAATCACGGCTTTTGGCGAGGTGACATTTGAGTTCGGGAATAAATGCCTACTCATGTCCTGCTAGGTACCTACACTCCTATACGGCTTAGAAATAGTTATTTGTTATGCAAGGGCGCAAAGTGGATTTTTGGGCCGAGTGTCAAATTTGAATGCTGAGCATAGCGAGGCATTCAAAGACACGAGACCCAAAAATTTTGCGCCCGTCCATAACACAAAATTTTTCATCTCACCACAGCGAGGAAAATCACCAGAAGAACACTTTAGATCGGCATTGCGATTTATGTTAAATGTTGTTTTTGGTAACTCTGAATAATTTCACTTACTGAAACCAACTTCAATCATCACTCACCTTATTTCAAAGTTAAAACAAAAAAAAAATGAATAAAGTAATAAAAATATTAGGTATTTTCATTTAATCACGATTGGAAACATAGACAACTAACACTAGACCAGAAAAAAAGTGAGAAACTTTTTTTTTTACTTTTTTTTTGAATGCGTTCTGAAATAGGAATTTCTAAGAACCAAAGATAATATAAAATTTTAACAATAATTACATAAACAACGAGGAAAAATCATGGATTAAATTAGATTTCTCTTATGATTAATAAAACTAAATAGGAGTTATTATATTTATTGATATTCTAAGAAAAAGTAAAAATAAAAAACTAATGTACCTATACAAACTCTAAGGTCGAACTTTTTTACTGAACGTATGTGTTATTCGAAAAAAAAGAAGTCTTCAGCTTTGACATTGACATGACACTTAATTCGAGTTTGACGTTGGAAATGCTTTTCGGCCCAAGGGCCGGAAGGGATTTTCATACTACGTTGTCTCCCTTGGGAAAAATGAAAATGCTTTGGCGGCCTAGGGAATATAATAGCATTTCCCGCCCGCATTTCGGGCATTAAAAAACGCTTTTCCGAGCGGGTGAGATGAAAATAAATATACCTACTTAATTTAAAATTATTATGGTGCATTGGCTAAATTCTTACATAACCACACGCGAAGTTGATATTGTACTTAGCATCGCAAACTACGACCTAGGGTTCTTATTAACATTTATTAGTTTGTGAGACACAACTAGGTACTTTCATAACTATACAGTGATTTCTAAAATGGTGTCAGTAATTACAAAATATGGAACCGCAGCGTAATACCTATCTATACTCGTACTAACAACAAACACTAACAAACAAAGATGAAAAGAAAAAGAAAAAAAGAAAAAGAAAGAAAAAATGATTTATTAATAAAAATATTTCAAAACATTCATCAGTTGTTGGGACATCCTTTTAGGTAAATTTATACCTGTGCCAGGATGTCCCGCTCTTCCGTAGACAATCTTTATGAAAATCTTATACATAGAAATGAAGTGTAGTGTGTGTAAGAGGACTTTAGTCTATGTAAGCATATTGTATTGACTGTAGAGGGGTAAGGGAAGCATTAAATGGCGGTTAGCTGTACGAAGTGGTCGTGTTTTATTTAATAATATGTAATCCGATCCAAAACGCCTCATGGCGACCCTGCCTGCGACGATGTTACAGCGCAAGCGGTTTTCGCGATAATACTCCATAAGAATTTATTTTTCCGCGAATGCAAAACATTATTGCGCGCGACGAAAACGTGTCGAGTGTCGACGGACAAAGAAAAATTAAATAAAATGGGCAACAAATGTGCAAAATGCATATGTGAAAACAAAGAGACAGTTCTATCGCAATATGGTGGAGGAGCAAACGAAGCGGGAGCCGATTCATCTACACATATCTGGACCAACAACATACTGATTTCCACGCTGATAGCGATATGCCTGCTGGCAACGTTATTCTTCATGTATAAACAATACCGAAACTGCCACACGAACATTATAAGGAGAGAAATTAGGGAAGACGCTATGAAAAGGTTCCGACTGAGGCTGTCCGGCCGAAATCAAGAGAGTCCGGAAAATCAAACATCGCGTCAAGTGTAAGCGTATACCCTGGCCTGCACCGGTTTCGAACAAATGAACTAAGTATGAGTGAATAAAGTATGGACTTATTGGTAATTAAGTGACTATAATTATATTAAGTTATGTTTTAGGCTCGATAGTTATGGAGGTATGTATTTTTACAATAATTTCTTATTAGAGTTATGGAAGAGGACCTTATAAGTATCCTAGAGGAATTAATTAATATTAAAAAATACTTAATTAAGAAAGGGAAATTAAGGTATAAGGGAAACGTAATTAGAAATAAGTTATGTGAATGCGAAAATATTATTAAGAGGAAAGATGAAATACTGAATTTTCTTTATAAAAGTAAAGACATAAAATTTTCGGATTCTTTAAGTTCTGTTATAGAAAGTATAAATGCTACTTATAAGGAAATTTTGAACCTATGTACGAAATATAATAGTGATAGTAATAGCGATAGCGAATCCAGTAGCCATTCAATTAGTATCAAAATGGAGTTCGATTTAAAGACCGCATGTAACCTAATAAAAGTACTAGAGGGTGATCAACAAACCATTATTAGTATTATTGACTCTATCGAAATGTATTCGGACATGTTGTCACCATCCGGTCAAAAATTGCTTATTAAATTCATCTTAAAAAGTAGGTTAACGCAAAGCGCGAAATTACGCATGCTATCCGATTACAACTCTATGAATGACTTAATTAAAGATTTAAAAACTAATCTACTTACAAAAAAATCGGCTACGGCCGTACAATCAAAATTACAAAATATTTATCAAGGTCATCGCTCGATAGAGCAGTACGGAAGCGAAATCGAAAAACTATTTTCAGACCTCACTATAGCACAGGCAGATGGAAATCCCGAAAATTATACAGTACTCAAACCCATCAACGAGAAGCTTGCCGTCAAGCGTTTTTCGGACGGATTAAGAAACACACGATTAAGCACTATAATAGCGGCACGCAATTACGACCATCTAAAGGATGCTATCCAGGCTGCGAAAGACGAAGAGCTGAATACAGCATCATCGTCAAAAGCTGAAGTCATGCAGTTTTCCCACCGTGGAAGAGGTAAGCCGTACAATTACAATAATTATGGTCGAGTCAATTATAATTTTAGGGGTCGCAGAGGAAAACCTAAATTCAATTACTGGGGTAATAATAGCTCATTTTCCAGGGGATACCACAATAACAATAATTTCCGCGGGAGACCACCGCGCGGACCCGCCTCGCAGTCAAATCGCGGGCGAGGTCGAATGACCCAAGGTAGAGGTTATTGTCGTGGATATAACCGCGCTAACATACATCTTGCGCAAGAGACTCATGAGGGAGAAAATCCTAATTCCGAAGTACAAAATAATACGCATCAGTTTTTTCGTACCTAAAGAATATAATATTTTAACATGCGACATAAGTAATGCGAACTATGTCACGTTGTACGAGTACGTGACCAACGCCCGCTGTATCATGTTACTCGATACCGGGGCATCTTTGTCAGCGTTAAATGCATGTAACGTACCTAAAGGTGTGCAAGTTTATAACGATAATATAATTATAAACGGTATTGGAGGTAAAACTATTTCTAAAGGCTATGTTTATTTAACTATGAAAACTTATAACGGTTCGTTTTTCACACATAAATTTTATTTGTTCGAGAAACTGCCTTGTCAATCAGATGGTATACTCGGTCAAGATTTTTTCGATAAATTTAGTTCGGTGCAATTTGATTTAGAAAACTCTTTATTAACTTTAAAAGATCGGAAAAACAGTCACAGTCTAAACTTATATAGGAAACCGGAAATCAGCAAAACATTTTTAAATATTCCGCCTAGATGTGAATCTATACATTATATACCATTGGATAGTAACATAAACCATGACTGCGTAATATGCCCAAAACAAATTCAAGAAAATATATTTTTGGCAGGTTCGATAGTAAAACCAAAAAATAATATTATCCCAATTAGAATACTAAATACATGCGATAAAAATATTTTACTACCTATTTTCAAACCCGATTTAGAATCATTAGAAAATTATCAAACTCTTTCATTTAATAAGTGCGAATCAAACTCGCACCGGGCACGAACATTGTTATCGCTGTTGAAATTGGATCACTTGCATTCTGACGAAAGGCAAACAGTCGAGTCCATTTGTGCAAAATATGCTGACATCTTTCAATTACCGGGCGATAAGCTTACAACGACAAACGTGTACGAACAATCTATTATTTTAAAACCGCATTCAAAACCCGTTTATACGAAACCATACCGTATTCCTAACAGTTTAAAATCGGAAGTCGATAGTCAAATAAATAAAATGTTAAATGACGACATTATAGAGGAAACGTGCAGTGAATGGTCTAGTCCTATATTATTAGTTCCAAAAAAACCGGGTGTAGCAAAAATTGGAGATTAGTAGTGGATTATCGGAAATTAAATGACACAATACAAGACGATAAGTTTCCGTTACCAAATATTAATGAGATACTCGATTCTTTATCAGGAGCCATATATTTTTCGCATCTAGATCTTAGCCAATCTTACTATAAAGTTACCTTGACTCCAGATAGTCGCAACATCACGGCTTTTACGACAAACACGGGTCAATATCGTATGAAAAGATTACCAATGGGTTTAAAAATTAGCCCTAGTGCTTTTTCACGAGTAATGACAGTAGCTATGTCAGGACTCACATACGAAAAATGTTTCATATATTTAGACGATCTTATAATTTTTGGAAGGAACTTACAGCAACATAATAAAAATCTTTTAGATGTGTTCGAAAGATTAAGAAAAGTTAATTTAAAACTTAACCCAAACAAATGTCAATTTTTAAAAACAGAATTATTATATTTGGGACACACGGTTACGAAAGATGGAATTTTACCCGATCCTAATAAAATAGCAGTGATAAAAAATTACCCAACGCCAAAAAATGCAGATGATGTTAGACGATTTGTTGCTTTCAGTAATTACTATCGAAAATTCATAAAAAACTTTGCTGAATTAACATTACCATTAAATAAACTTTGTAGGAAGAATGTGCCATTTAAATGGTCAGAGGAATGTGGAAAATCATTTAATGCATTAAGAGAAGCGTTAATGTCACCACCTATACTTCAATATCCGAATTTCTCATCAGAATTTATCTTACAAACCGATGCTTCAAATATGTCGATTTCAGCAGTGCTTTTGAATAATAATTTACGACCTGTAGCGTATACTAGTAGACCTTTAAATAATTCAGAAAAAAATTACCCGACTATCCAAAAAGAAATGCTCGCTGTTGTTTGGGGAATTAAATACTTCCGACCATATTTGTTTGGTAGAAAATTTACTATAATGACGGATCACAAACCATTAGTATATTTATTTGGCATAAAGGACCCTAGTAGTAGATTATTAAAGTTCCGTTTAACACTTGAGGAATATGATTTCAAAATAGTTTATATAAAAGGCAAAGATAACGTAATAGCGGATGCATTATCTCGAATAAGTATTACATCAGATGAATTAAAGGAAATGAATAGTAAAATTATGACAGTAATGACGAGAGCACAGAAGAGAAGAGCGGAAGAAAAGAAAGTGATGAATGAAATTAATAAGGATGAAAGTGTTATCCCTAGTGTATCTACCGATAAACGGCCTGATCAACCGCGAATCGTAGAAATATTAAGGATACCAAATAATTCAGTAGAGATGAAGTTAATAGAGGGCGAAAAGTTAGAAAAGTTAGAGAAAGATAGACAAATAAATATAAAGAGTGAATGCTTTACATACAATGATACAAAAAAAGAAATATATATAAATCTCAATTATAAATTACAATTCACGCGAGACGTATTTGTAGTCAAATTGAGCAATTTTTGTAAAAAAATTAAAGTCGACGAAATATGCATTATAAAAAATGAAACAAACGAAGTGTTTATAAAAGATTTAATTAAAGAAATAAAAAGTAATGATAATTATCAAGGTCCTAGGATTTGTATTTTAAGAGGAGTTAAAAGAATTGACAATGATAACGATAAGAACTTTATTATTAGTGACTATCATCTGTTACCCACTAGCGGACATGCGGGGGTACGCAGAATGATAAATAACATAAAAAGACGAGTTTATTGGCCAAATATGGAAAAAGACGTACGTGATTTTATTAGCAAATGCGCGCAATGTCAACGAATGAAACATTCAAAACATACAGTTGAGCCTATGGTCGTGACGACAACTGCCAACTCTGCTTTTGAAAAAATTTATTTGGACATAATGGGTCCCTTAAATAAAGACATAGAAGGTAATATCTATATACTTACCATACAGTGTGATTTAAGTAAATTCGTAGAAGCTTATCCATTAAAGAGTAAAGATACTATTACAGTAGCTAGAGCTTTAGTTAATAATTTTATTTTAAGATTTTCTATTCCCAAGGTCATAATTACTGACCGTGGAACTGAGTTTTTGTCGAATACTATGTCAGAAGTCTGCAAATTGCTAGAAATTCAAAAAATCAATTCTACCGCGTACCATCATCAAACAATAGGTTCCTTGGAGAACTCTCATAAAAACTTAGGCTCTTTTCTCAGAATCCAATGTGAAAAACATCCAGAGACTTGGAGTCAATGGATTCCCTTTTGGTGTTTTTCATACAACAATACGGTACATACCGTTACTAAATATACACCTTACGAATTAGTATTCGGAAAAACGTGTGAAATTCCTTGTAGAATAACTAGTAAAGTAGAACCTTTATATAACATAGAAAATTATAGCTTAGAATTAAGATATAGGTTACAATTAGCTCATAAGGATGCGCGAGAAAATTTATGTAAAGCAAAACAAAATAGAAAAGTGAAGTACGATGAAAAAGTGAACTCAGTGACGTATAACAAAGATGACTTATTACTAGTGAAGAATGAAACTGGTGGAAAACTAGACACTTTATATAATGGACCATATACAGTGTTAGAAGATATAGAACCAAATGTAGCGATATTAAAAGACGGAAAACGCGAAATAGTTCATAAGAATAGGACAAAACTCTTTGTTAGTTAATTAATCCTTAAGATTTCATTATTTTAAGTTTTGAGTTAGTTTTCTTTTATTTCAAAAAAAAAATAATGTAACCATCATTTTTTTTTTCTCGCACCCCCGTGGTGTAGTGTGTGTAAGAGGACTTTAGTCTATGTAAGCATATTGTATTGACTGTAGAGGGGTAAGGGAAGCATTAAATGGCGGTTAGCTGTACGAAGTGGTCGTGTTTTATTTAATAATATGTAATCCGATCCAAAACGCCTCAGAAGTACACATTTAAAATATATACTTAAGTTAAATACAATATAAGTTAAATATCCTAAAAGTGTGTGTGTGTGTATGTGTGTGTGTATGTGTGTGTGTGTGTGTGTGTGTGTGTGTGTGTGTGTGTGTGTGTGTGTGTGTGTGTGTGTGTGTGAGTGTGTGTGTGTGTGTGTGTATGTGTGTGTGTGTGCGTGTGTGTATGTATGTGTGTGTGTGTGTGTGTGCATACATGCGCGCACAGATAGATCTTTCAGGTGATAACTTCGAGTAATGCCTCAGTGTCTTCATAATTTAGGCTAGTGAGCCATTCAGTTAGAGACTTCTTAAGATCGTGAGTATTTAATGAATATATTTTTAACAAATTATTTACCTTCTTGTAAACATAAGCCGATTGTTTAGTATACTGTTTACTAGCAAATTTAGTTTTTACAGTATTTGTTTCTATTCTAATATTTACTCTTCTTTTTGTCAATGTGTCAGTATCTATAGTAACTGTTTTATGCCGATTTAGTATTAGTTTTAGAATATATAGCTTTCTCACACTCATTAAATTATTTATGGAGTATAGCTCATTTGTAGGGAACCGATAAGGTTTGCAGTACATAAATTTTAATAGGGCACGTTGACTACGCTCTAATTCAAGAAATTTAATTTTTGATGCTCCTCCCCATACTGGAATGCAGTATGATAGTATAGATTCAGCAAGGGCTGTATACACTTGAATTAGAAGTTTGTTTGTTGCAACATGTCTTAATGTTTTAAAAATCCAAATAAGTTTTCTAATTCTGCTAGATAGTAGTTCCAGATGGGAATGCCAGGATAATCAAAGATACGTTAACGATAGTACCTAATTCTTGTACTTTTACTTCTTCTGTATGTAGAACGGAACGCTCTTTCTGTATGTAGACATACTGCCTTTTGTGTTTTGGAAATCGTGATACATCTTTCAGTATAAACTTACTTCTCTGATCAGTGGTAAAACACATCGGTTATCTCTGTGCACATCGTAAGGTAATTAACCTACTTATAACCTACCATACTAACCTATTTATAACATTGCGTATTTGGTTTATAACTTGCGAACTTGGTTTAACCCCACATTATTACTTGTAATAAAATTATTCTAAGTTTAGGTTTTCTTTTCGTACCTCGTCGGTAATTCTTAGGACTGAGTTAGAAAACTACTCATGATCATTTGAAATTGCAAATTACCTAACGAGTATCATAAAAACGTCTACCAAGCGCAAAGATTTAAATCGCTAGATGAGCCCTAAGCCTACATTGCGCACATCAAAAACGTCCACAAATATGTTGACTGAGTGCTCTCAACATGCTATAGTTTCACTTGTGTCAAAGAGAGTGACAACGTGTCACACAAGACAAAAACGTGGACGTTTTTGGAGGTTTAGGGCCTATCTAGCGATTTAAATCTTTGACCAAGCGCATATAGCTCTCCGTAGACCGTAGAGTCTACTGCTTACGAATTTAAAAGCTACGCCAGTGTAAACAATCGTATAAAATATAGTATATCGATTTTCTTTTTCAATAAATCGCCTAGAATCGTATTATTTTTAATGCGAAATGTAGTGTGTATGGTACCTTCAACTTGGTATAACTTCTTCTAGTATGTATAGATATGTCAATCCATTATGACGCGCCCCACTCTGTCAAACTCCATACGAATCGAATGAAACATAAGCGATTTTGACAGAGTGGGGCGCGTCTTCGTGGATTGAAATATCTATATACTCGTAAATGTACCAATAAAATCTACATGGATTCCTAAAGAAAGATACCTTTTATTACTTTGGCTAAAAAAAATTGTAAATCCATAATATAAAAGTGTAATGATTCATTTTATGTGGATTTATGAAAAACATTTACGATTCAAAATAGACAGACATTTTCTCCGTTCCAATACTGGAAAATCCCCTCGAATCCTCAAAGGAACCCCAAAAACTACCCACAAGTCAATCGCCAAACTCCGTTCCATGAAACACCCGACCCTCCCACCTCTACCTCCCTTCCCCCTTTTCCAACCTTTTGCCCCCCCATTTGCCCCCGAATTACCGCTCACCCCTAAACCGCCGTCTTCAGTGACAGTTCAATAAAGCACAGCGACCAATCGTGGCAAACGTCGCCCGGTATAAGCCAATAGGATTAACGCTGTTCCCGTCTCTATCTCTTCCAACTGAATTGAA
This sequence comes from Coenonympha glycerion, assembly GCA_963855885.1. NCBI lineage: Eukaryota > Metazoa > Arthropoda > Insecta > Lepidoptera > Nymphalidae > Coenonympha > Coenonympha glycerion. The sequence goes on from OY979631.1 coordinate 11,882,438, forward strand.
TATGAGCATCTCATTCTCACTTACAGTCTGCGAATTCTTGATTCGATTGCGATTGATTTCTTTATTCCAATTTTCTTTTATTTTGCATTCCGTTAAACGAGTTTCAGTTATTGTCTATGGAATTAGGTTCTTTACAAAATGCGGTGACTTGTAAGCCATTCTCAGCTTAGCTAATTTGAACGAAATGATATTTTTGAAACTTGGTATACAAGTAGGAATACTTACAAAATTTTTAATCTGTTGGTAGAGAAGTTTAGATTCTCTATCAGGTCTGGAATGAGCCTAATAATACTTGATACTTAACTAGCGAACGCGCGCGGCTTCGCTCACGTTTAAACTCTGCTTTAACTCTCCGGGGTTGAAGTAATTTCCAACATTCTTGTCTTAACCGCCATTTAATGTAATTTTGACCACAAATTCTTTCTCTAAGTCACTTATCGATTTTAAAAATGTTCAGTCGTTACAAAAAAGTTCAATGTGGTGCCATTTTTAGGGTTCCATACCAAATTCGTAAAAATGGAACCCTTATGGTGAGACTTTCTCCGTCCGTACGTCTGTCACACTCGATTATTTCAGTAACTATTAAAGTTATCGAACTGAAATTTTGAATAGTTGTAGGTAATTGCGGCGCGCCGTCATTGCAATCATACAAAATTGAAAATCTTTTTTATTTTTATTTAAAAAGTAAACCGGGTTGTCAAAATTTCAAAATGAGATAATAATATTAAATGGGGTATCATATGAAAGGGCGTTACTTGTGTATTCTAAAACCGATTTTTATTTATTTTTATGCCTGATAGTTTTTGATTTATTGGACAAACTGTCGAAAAAAGTACCATTCCCCTCCCTTATCTCCGAAGTTTACCAATCGAAAAGTCTGAAATAATTATGATCAATAGAAGTTAATGTATACTTTACAGGAAAAATAAAATCAACTCTCTAACTTTTATACTTTTTTTGATAATAATGTAGCGGTCTTCGATAGCTGACGATAAACAAGCGCAATAGCACACGCTGACAGAGCATTCGACGAGCGTTCTATAAATACAACTTCTGACGTCACACGTTTGGATCACAAGCGGTCCCCAGGCACAACACCTGCCTGGAGGGAAATTTCCCTATTGCCCTCTGCACCGCTTAAGTGGTGACCCCGACGTGATTTCACCATTCACCACCAGAGGGCACACATGAACTGAAGAACACGCAACAAAAACAACGAAACCGCAACTGCAACAACCGCAACCGCAACATCCGCATCCGCATCAACCACATCAACCGCTACAATATCGAAGAAGCAACCGCAAACCTCATTCTTCGCATCAGACTCCCAGTCTTCGCCGACCGACTCACTGGTCGCCGCGACACGTCTCACCGCCGATCGACTCACTGATCGCGCGCCGCCGCATCATCAACGGACTCCCGGTTCGAAGGTCACTCACACCTCGCCGGCACGCAGTCCACCCAAGTCAACCCGGTATCGCTGACGCACTTCCACGATGCTGCACGCTGTTGACACGCACCAGATGCACCACGACGACACACGACTAACAGTCTCAGAGGGGAGTGATTGTAGCGGTCTTCGATAGCTGACGATAGATGGCGAAACAAGCGCAATAGCACACGCTGACAGAGCATTCGACGAGCGTTCTATAAATACAACTTCTGACGTCACACGCTTGGATCACAAGCGGTCCCCAGGCACAACACCTGCCTGGAGGGAAATTTCCCTATTGCCCTCTGCACCGCTAAAATAACAATAATACCCCTTTTATAGTATGGAACCCTCGGTACGCGAGTCCGACTCGCACTCGGCCGGTTTTTTTTCTTAATTTTGACCACAAATTCCTTCTCTATGCTTGCTGCGATATACCTAGTCAGATGTCGATTTTCAAAGCAATTGGCCCATTAACAAAAAAGTTTGAAATTTTCCGTCCTCCATATTATTTTGATTTCGATAATCCCCGTCTGAGTTATACGAATTCATGACCAAACCATCCTAGGTACCTAATTCCAAGATCTCTACGACTTTAAGTTTTTCCGGGATCACGGGAACAACGAAAAAAAATTACACTTTTGTATTGAAAAACCCCCGACTGTACGATTTTTACCCCAAAAAATTTGAATTTCGAAAATCCCCGTCTTAGTACGAATTCGTGACCTTAATATCAACCTACCTACCTACTACGACTAGAATCTCTCTTTAGTAACTAGAGTCTACGAAAAGAATTTCTCTTTCTTTTTTTCTTTCTTTCGTTCTACATTTTTCGAATTTCGCTCGAAAGCTTAGCAACAATGACGAAGTACGCTACGCTAAGAAGACAAGAAATATGTGACGTAGGTATGTTGAAGCAAGAAAAAATAATTCTCAAATATGGCGTCGTTAACGTCTACAACAGTACGGTAGTTACCAAGTAGGTACCGCTGACAGCACTTAATTAGGTATGTCGCTTATATTAGCGCCATTTTACAGTTAAGACTAATTAAAAGGATGCTTTAGGGCGGAGCCTAAAATACATGCGTGACGTCAATACCTAAGTGCTGATCCTTTATAACATTATGTTTTTAATTAATGGTTAACAATCAGAAATGAATCATATGGAAATGTTCGAATGAAACGGTGTACCTATAGGAATGAACTACGAAAGGGGTAAAGTAGTTTGTTCTATAGACCGTATCTTAGTACCTACTTGGTTAATAGGTATTATAGGAAACTTACAACCACTACAAGAAGGTGGAAAATTTCATAGATTTATCTAACCTTTCAAAATATAATACATTAAATAAAAACAATATTCCCGCCAAATAATTCACGTCGCCGCCATGACAGTCCAAACGTCACCTGCTCGTGACGTCACAGCGGGAGGTGCTACCGGCTACCTGCAGCGCACATTATCCAATTTGAGTTCATTCGACTGAGAAGATTAAAATAATTGCCAGTGACGTCTGTCTGTACTTATTTGTGTGGGTATTGAGTATTCCTCTATTTACTAGTCATAATAATTCGATTCGTTTATTTCGGTAACTATCAAAGGTATCAACTTGAAATTTGGAATACTTAGTTTTAGGTAATAGTGACTCAACGCCATTGCAATCATAAAACATTGAAAATTGATTTTATTTTTATGTAAAAAAGGGGGGAAAACCGAGCCTTCGAATTTTCAAAATGAGATAACAATATTGAGTGGGGTATCATATGAAAGGGCGAGGTGTATTCTTAAACCGATTTTTATTTATTTTTATGCCCGATAGTTTTTGATTTATCGAGCAAACTGTTGAAAAAAATACCGTCCCCCCCCCTTATCTCCGATGTTTATCGATCGAAAAATCTGAAATAATTATGATCAATAGACATTAATGTATATTTTACAGGAAAAATAAAATCAACTCCCTAACTTTTATACTTTTTTTTGATAATAACAATAAACCACCAAAAACAAAGTTAGATTTGCGGTTCGCCAACTAAAGTTCCTACATGTAAATTATACCTACTCGTAAATTCATGAACAAAAGTGATTCTTTCAATGTTTTACTTCTTTTATGGTATGGAACCCTCGGTGCGCGAGTCCGACTCGCACTTGGCCGGTTTTTTTTTAATTTAACTTGACTGTGATCACACCTGATGGAAAGTGATGATATACATTCTAAGGAGGAACGCGCTTGCCTAGGAGTTGCCTATTCACTCTTGATGTGAAGGCGCCCAGGTCGTATAAGTGGCGTGGAAGACAGTGCCTGAGAGGGTATTAGGGCTTTGTAGTGCGTAAACTGATACAATACGAGGAATCAAACCGCTTCGTACACGTCTTTGTTACGTCGACTATGGTGGAAGCCTTTTCGTACTTAGGTACCTAGAATTCAAATAATAACTGTGCAAACCTTTATTCGAACCATCAAAATATAATAATGTCCAGTCAGTAATTAATTCGGTAACTCGGATAGGCAATATTAATCGGATCCCGATTGTCCGTCTGCATGATTACATCGCATCGTTGGAATGCACAATCCCTTTGTGCCGGTTTGGTTTGGGAGAAATTGTGTTAGTGCATAATACCTCTGTGCGCTTTGCCTGGTGTAATTGTGTTATTGAAACTGGACATTTATATCTAGTTACAAAATATGATACCTATGCCCCATTGCTTATAGGGTCAGTACGCCGGTTCGCCGGCCGCCTTTAGTTTTCGGCCTTTAGGTACGCGTACACGATGCCGTAAACTTAATTTCCGTATATTTCCAAATTATATCTTTGATGACAGACAATTAAAAATGTTAGCTTTGTAAATGAAAACATTTTTGGTGCGCTAGCATCTTCCAAGGATTTTACAAAATTTGTTAAGTTTGGAGGCAGCGATGAGAGGTAACAAAAAAACTGAAGTGCTTTAAATATCATCCCTTTGCACGAGGTCCAGATCGCTTTGTTTTTAGTCTAAATTTAATCGTTGCCGTCGAAAGTCACTTTGTTCAAGACAGAACCTTGCATCCACGAAACAGACCGCTGGGGGGACCCCAGTGTCAGGTATGGGGTGGAATTAGCCTAGCAGGTAAAACCAAGCTGGTAATTCTGGACGAAGGAACTGTAACCGCTGCCAGATACATTGAGCGTGTAATCCGACCCCACGTGATCCCATTTTCACAGCGGGTGGATGATGGATTTGTTTTTATGCACGACAATGCTCGCGCTCATGCAGCCCGGACCACCCAGAGGACTCTCGCAGAATTCGCCCTGGCCTGCTATGAGACCAGACCTCAATCAGATTGAACATTTGTGAGACCAATTAAAGAGAATCCTTGAAGAAGGTTACACACGAATAAATAACAAGCAGGAGTTGATCATAGCTCTAAAAGTCTGTTGGGACGGTAACGCCAGGGAAAATACCGATTTCACGTCGGAACTACTGAACCGATTTAGCAGAAATATGGAATGAAGTTAGATTATGTTCTGGTAGATAACACATAAGCTACTTTTTATACCGAAAAATCCATGGTTCCGTTCCCGCGAGATTTGTGAAAATCCAAAATCACGCGGGGAAATACTCCTTTACGCCCAACTGGCAACTAGGTATTGAACCGATTTGGCAAAAATGTGGAAAGAAATAAGTTTTATGTTCTGGATAACCACAGGCTTCTTTTTATCCCGGAAAATCCATGGTTGCCGTAAGGTTTGTGAAAATACGAAATTCACGCGGGAGAATTATTTCTTCACTATCTACTTTGAGAGTGATATTATATTTCTAGTTTTTAATTTATTTTACTTTATTGTATTGTTGCGAGCCGGGGGTCGGGATTGGAATAAAAACTCGATGCCGTTGAAACAGGTGCCTTTTATTCCATGTCCATAGTCAATACGTCACACGCTCGAGATTTAACGCGCCGCGCGAACTTCGACCGTAGGTACTCGAAGCGATGTGACGAGCAACACGAAGACGGCCTCTGGTCTCTTCAGCTTCCCCAGACTGCACCGCGCGAACTTCGGTGCGCCTTGGAGCACGCGAGCACCACTGACCAGGGTCTGTTATCTTCTGTACAGGAGATTTTGCCTTTGCACACATGCGTATTTTCGTTGTGTGTATTGATAAACCATACCATGGAAAAAAATATAAATATGTCAGATAAATAGCTTGGCAACACTGCTTCGCGGGCGGCAGCCATTCAATATACTATACTCTATGGGGGCAGCCATTGCAGTTTTTAAAGTTAGAATTGCATCATAATTGCATCGCTAAACTCTCACAATAAATTGTATGTAATAAACTTGTGATATTATTATCTTGTGTTGTATTTATGTTACGAAAAGACGTTTAATATTTAATTAAGTGCAGGACGATAGGACGTTTTTAAAGTGATTAAGTTTATAGTTTAATTCGTATGATTTGGGAAAATCATTTCAAAAATGTCTGAAAATGAAGGAAAATGATCATAGAAAATATGTGAAATGTGGCAGAACCATTGATCTATAATATACCTCAAAGGGCAGAACACGCGCCGAAGATACGACAGTGACGTATCATAGATTTCCAAAACCAGGAAAGGCTAATTTTACTAAGTAAGTATTTTTTATGTTATATTTTAAAATATTAAATAACTAGCTGATGCCTACGACTTTGTCCGCATGATGTGTTCCAAAACCTTAGTAACAGGTCGGGCCCAGAGAATTTTATAAAGCTGTTGGTCCTGTACTTCACATGTACCTATCTGGTAAAATTCCTGTCCAACCAGTTTCAGCTTTAAAAGTAACAGACTACAGTTGTTGGTGTTGATTTTTATGGACAGATTGGTCTCTAGCTCAGCCACTTGGTTGTTTATTATGTTATTATACTTATCACACAAGTGTCTATTAAGGGCGATGGGTACCATCCGGGTGCGAAAATTCAAATTTTATTTAGTTTTTCGCTCATAGTGGGCTAACTATACATCGAAGGCTAATGGCAATGAGTTTTGCGGGCACAACATTTATGCATCTACATGTTTTTAATAAAAACTGCTCAACAATACTCATTTACTTCATATTGGTTCCCGATAGCTCGAAATCAGTGAAACTACAAAAAATTATCCTTCGGGAACCAATATGAGATGAGTGGGAACTTTCGAGCAGTTTTTATTAAAAACATGTAGATGCATAAAAAGTAGGCCCGCAAAATGCATTGCCATATTAAGTCTACAATGTGTAGTTAGTCTAATATTTGCGATAAACGAAATAAAATTTGAAGTTCGCGGGCTGGTAGGGCCGCAACACCTTAAGCTAAGAGGATATAATTGTTGTAATTTTTTCATATTAGTACTGAATATTCTCTGTGTATTACTTTCAGGGCTCTTGCTTGGGCAAAATTTTGCTGGCCAAATGAAATCTAGACGTCTTAAACAAACTTCACACAACAAGTAAAGTATTTTGTGGAAGGCATTTCAACTCATCTCAGTTTTATGACAATAACAGGTAAAAATTAAGCAGATTTGCTATTCCTCATTCATCTGAAGTCGATATTCTGTTAAATGAGAGAGAAAATGTTTTTAACCAGGTTTTAAAGACTATTGTGTGAATAATATTTTTGTGCATTTATGGTATGTAATTATTTGTAACAATTTTTTATTATTTACAGAATGTGGAACAGGCTAGTGATGGAAATAGACTAGTGTCAAGAGTTTCATTTTCGATTCGAGTGATCGTCGATATACAGGTCATGCCCTAAATCAATCTTTACAATTAAAGTGAGTGGATCGATCAAAACGCCTTCTGTCGCGATACGCAGGTAAAAGGCACAGAAATATCCTCTTTACCGATGAAAAAATTTTCACGATTGAAGAACACTACAACAAGCTAAATGATAAAGTGTACGCTCACAGTTCTAAAGAAGCTGCTCAAGTGGTCGGGAAGGTACAACGTGGTCATCATCCTGCGTTAGTGATGGTTTGGTGGGGCGTGTCTTATCAAGGAGTCACAAAACTGCATTTTAGTGAAAAAGGAGTGAAAACTTCAGCCAAAGTATATCAAGATACAGTCTTGGATCATGTTGTGAAACCTCTCAGCAATACTCTTTTTAAAAATATACCGTGGACTTTCCAACAGGACTCTGCACCTGGTCACAAGGCACGAACTACCCAAGCCTGGCTTGAAACCAATGTTCCGGACTTTATAAGAGCTGAAGACTGGCCCTCATCTAGCCCAGACCTCAACCCTTTAGACTTCAAATTATGGTCAGTTTTAGAGGACATGGCCTGCTCTAAACGACACGGCGACATTGAGTCTCTTAAAAAATCATTGGAGCAAGCAGTGGCAAAATTTCCCTTGGAAACAGTGCGTAAATCCATAGATTCGTGGCCAAACAGATTAAAGGCCTGTATAAAAGCCAAAGGTGGCCATTTCGAATAGAATATTTTTTTTATTTTTTGCTGAGACTTTAATAAATATGTAGGTATAAATTTTATTAATATTACATTACTTCATTTAAAAAAAAAAAGCCTTGTCGTTTGTAACAGAACTTATGGCTGGACTAGTTATATTCTTATACATGTAGTAAAAAATGGGTATTTCAATATTAAAAACAGACACTCCAATTTTATTTATATGTATAATGTACAGATTATTATTGTTTTATCATTTATGAATGATTGGCTTTGACAATCTTTATGAATAGAACCACAGACCAGCGAATGAGTTTTTATTAGAACTATATATAGCTGTAAAAATAAAAAGCCTGTTTTCGCATATGTCAATCGATGAGACTTGTAATGAACCATACGACTCACTACCCGATACTCACGATGAATCAAGTCAAGTGTGTATCAGTACTTGATTGATTTGATTATACTATTATTGTACCTATATTGTAAACTGCATTGGATTAAATTACTTATCAGATATTTGACTTAAACTTAATATTGTTGGTATTTTAAAATGATAGAACAATACAAGGATATCCTTGGGAGTGATAGTGATTTGCTCTTTAGTGTCTGTAAAGCCTATATGAAATAAAAATACTTTGATTGAGTGATTAGTTGTTTGATTAACATTTGAAAATTATATTCATAATTCCTATTCAGTAATATAATAAATCTTTTAAATATAATATATAGCCTTTAATTTAAGATAAGTAAAAGTCTGTATTTTAATTATTAAGTGTAATAAGTAAGAATTCTTTTGGATAATTTCACAGATTTTAGATAATTTTCCATTGTCAACTAGTTACTTAATATTGTTCTCAAGTTTTTAATGTTTAGTGAAATTTGTTACAACTCAAAAGATTTTTAGCTTAATAATTGGACTCGAATTTTTTTGTGGTTTTTCGCAATTTGTAAGTTAATAAGACAATACGCTTATGGCAGTAAAATTGCTGATATAGCAGTATTGTCTTTACATGTCAAAACCTTTGCTTATAAATGTCCATTATAAAAAATTAGTCTAAGTTTCGAGTTTAAACAAAATAGTCGATTCTTAGAGTAAATTTCTTTACCGGTCACTATCAAGCAAAGATTTTATATATACATGTGACGCTGCCATTCCGCAATTTTACTGTCGCAAGTATACGATATTAGGTTATAAACTGCGAAAACCGGAATAAAATTTGAATTCCGTGGGCTAATTTGACTCAACCACGGGTGTGCCCGCGAAATTCAAATTTTTCGTGGTTTTTCGCGATTTTTATGCTAATAAGACATAATAGGCTTATGACCGTAAAATTGCGATAATCTCAATATCTTCTTCACGTGTTTATATAAAAATCTCTGCTCGAAAGTGTCGAGTTAAAGAAATTAGTCCGAGATTTGCGAGTTACTCACATAAAACTCGATACTCGGACTAATTTCCTAGGATATACATTTTTATGCAAAGATTTTGATATAATCATGTAAAGATGATACTGCCATTCTCGCAAATTGATTGCCATAAGCCTATCATGTCTAATTAGCGTACAAATTGCAAAAAACCACGAAAATTTTGAATTTCGCGGGCATACCCGTTGATTTCACGTTAAAGGCTATATATTATACATACTAAATAGGTAAGTATATATTAATAGGCAAGTATATTATGCGTATACGTAGGTATGTATACCTCTATAATTTAAAAATCCCGCTCGAATCTGTTTTCATGATAATCTGCAGTGGCGCTAGCGGCCTGTACGTGTATAAACGCTGTGGCGCATTTTTGTAGTAAGGAGATACTGTTCTTCTCCGCCAGGAGTAATAGTGTTCTGTGCCACTGACCCACACGAAGTCTCCAGTACTAAAACCACAACTAGTACTCAATTATTCCACTTCTTCCAACATCACTTCGTGTCGCTGGTATTACTTGGACATGAGTCCACTGAACTGACTTGACTTGACTGACTGAATGACTGCCCAGGTATAAGTGTATAATCTATGATGACTGCTTAAGCTAGGAACACACGATCTATGTTTAAGACCTAGTCATAGGTCGTGACAGTATTGTGTTCATTGTCATTTAATAATATTTGGATATACGTAATAAAATCTTATATTTATGTATATTAATATGTATGTATATTTATCAGTTATCTAGTACCCATAACACAAGCTATCGCTTACTTTGGGGCTGGATTGCGATGTGTACATAATGTCCAATAAATAAATAAATAAATAAAACCTAATAAAAATAATGATTCAGTTACAAAAAACCCGTTTTCATATAATTGCAGACTTAAAAATTCATTTTAAATCTATCACAATGCAGTGGCCGGAAACTGAAATACCCCATAGCCGAAAACTAAAATTTGTGGCCGAAAACTGAAATTTTGGCTTTTTTCCAGATTAAATTAAATTAATTAATACCTAATAAAACTAATTAATACCTAAATTAAACAGAAAATTGATTATATAGGCTTTCACCTAACATAGTGCATGTAACTATAATACTCGTAATATGTCTGTAACATTTTTTTCCGATGTCGTGAAGTTGATAGAAGCAGTAAAAGGCACATCGACTCTAATTTACGAAGAAAATAATATGATCAATGAAGTTACGTTAAGGAGCACACCACGGCTGTGCCCGCGAAATTCAAATATTTCGTGGTTTTTCGCGATTTTTAAGCTAATAAGACATAATAGGCTTATGGCCGTCAAATTGCGATAATCCCAATATCTGCTTCACGTGTTTATATAAAAATCTCTGCTCGAAAGTGTCGAGTTAAAGAAATTAGTCCAAGATTTGCGAGTTACTCACATAAAACTCGATACTCGGACTAATTTCCTAGGATACACATTTTTATGCAAAGATTTTGATATAATCATGTAAAGATGATACTGCCATTCTCGCAAATTGATTGCCATAAGCCTATCATGTCTAATTAGCGTACAAATTGCAAAAAACCACGAAAATTTTGAATTTCGCGGGCAGAGCCGTTGAGTTCACGTTACCGCCTCGTTCGGAAAGCTCCACGAAGAAAGGGCAAGAAACTCGGCTTGCTTTTTAAAATAAATCATGTAGGTTACACTAGTATCTCTATGAGGTAACATTCAAATATTTTTTTGGAACACATGTTATTATTACTGTAAAATAATAAAAGGTATTCGATATTCCAAAAAAAAAATTAAAAATCTAGGTGTACTTGTGTAAAACTTCACTTTTCCTGTTCATTTCTTCATTGGTCACTTAATGGTCAATAGCAAGTACCTAGCAACTCTATGCTGGTCAATAGTTAGGCCAAAGATTAAAATCTTTGGCTAGGCCCTGTAAATAAAGCTTTTCGAACATTTGCCATCTTTCGAACAGTAGCTGAACTAACTTGTTAGGAGTTTTGCAACAAAGGGAAGGCCATCACCAAAAAGTATTTAACCATTTAGGTCCACCAAAAGATGGCAGTAATCGCAACTGACGTTCCAAAATGTATGAGAATGTACGCCTCATTGATCTATACTTACCTCTTTGGTATAGTCCTTTTCATGAAAGAAGTCCCGCAGACGCGGCGCTGTAATCACATTATTAAACTCTTAAATGTTTCCCTCTCACTCGCACTCGTAATTCGTAAGCAGCTGTCAATTTTAGTTCATGTTTTTGCCACGGGACTTCTTTCATGTAAAGGACTATACGCCTGTGTACGCCAACCAAACCATAGAATACATAATTTACTCCTAGCATGCTCCTAGCGGAGAACCAAACGTCAATGAAATGTCTTCTCAGATAGTAGGTAGTATATAATAATAACACAGAATCTTAATAATTGTGACCTGCCAAACTTGAAAGAAAATAATTAAATAATAATTATCATGAAAAGCGCTATTTTAGGAATATTATGAACTTTGATTAATCAAAGATTATGAATCATACAACTCCAAACCAAAAATTAAAAAGTAAAAAATTAAAAAGTTAACTAAAAGCGCGCGAATTTGTAAAATACTATTGGGAAATCAAATAAGAAAATACTTTCCACAAATTTTGATATAAACAGAAAAATGTATCAAGTAAGTTAAAAAAATTATATTCACTTAACTTACATAAATATTATTTACAAATACAATTGCTGTTTTACATGGCAGCAACACTGTTGCTGATTATAGCCACAATTTATACACATGTAGGTCATAGAAAAAATGGCATAGCGTTAAGAGTTTATACGTCCCAGTGGTTAAATAAATATAATTTTTAAGTTTAAATGGCCTTCAGTGATTTGTGTCACAATAGTAACGCGTATAAGTCCATCGAAAATGAAGCTGATCAAGTAAGTACATCAGTGTTTGTGAAAAGTGCTTTTTCCCATGGGTGTTGTAAATGTCCAACTGGAACTGTCAATTTGACCCGTTTTCCGTATCAACCTCATAAATATCCGCTATAAACGAGTGTGGTGATTGAAAATGCGATTTAAACATGACAAATTAACTTCTACGGCTTTATCGTTAGTGTCATTCGTCGACGAAAAAAATACATTCAAGTTTTCGAGGTGAACGATGACATGAACAGTGCACACAATATTTTTAGAATTATGTAGTTTGTACATTAGAGGACGTGATAAAATGAATTGCTGCAAACCGTGGGCGCTTCGACAGTGTTCGAAAATTCCCCAATCATGCATGTAAGATGTTCTATATGCCACATATAAAGTTAAGGGCCTACTACGCGTTAGATTGTACTTTCTCTAGCGATTTTCGTACATTGCGACGTCCTTCATTGCTAAGTCAATAACAATAACAGTTATAAATTAAACATACATTGCATCATTTAGAGTAAGGTACACCAACACATAGGTAGATAAGTTACATTTGTGGCAATACCACATATACCTAAGTCTTCCTGTTTACTGTCACTTGTACCAAGTGGTGTAATGTTGACACAGGAACTGGTAATTCCATGATATTGTCAAGTGATTTGACAGCCGACCAGCTGTATGACCAGGTATCTAATACATTTGTTAATGTGAATAAATCAATAACTATCAAGCATTAACTATCGTTACTAATTTGATTTATCAATTTGTATGTTACAATTAATATGGCAATATTATGATTTATTAATCTTATAAAAAGCCCAAAAAATTTTCTACAGGCAACCAATATTCATTTCAAAAACTTCCATTGCAATATGAAGATAAAATAGAATTTTATGTATGTATACCAAAAAGATTGGGTTATTTTATACACATTTTTTATTATTTTTAACTGTTAAGTGCAAGATTAAACCATAAGATGCTATTTGTACCTGTTATGTTTTTTATGGAATGCCTGTAATTTTTTTCATCGTTTCACTATTTACTATTATCCACTAAATATATATGTATTTTTTTTATCCACTAAACTTGAAAAATATAATAGGCCCCTTTTGGCGTTTGTGACAGACCATAGAATGTAACTTGGCACAAAACTGAAAAAAGCAATCTCATAGTAATTTATGACATAAGGTGATTTAAAACCAGTTATGTTTTCAGTATTTTATTTTTTAATTTTAGTGTTGTGACCACTTAATTATTGAATGTCACCAGCTTCATTTGATATTAATAGTAATCGAATATTGTGTAGTGATCTTTACTGCAAAGAATGAGCATGGTGACACTTATTTCTGTAGAATGGGTTGTCTTTGATCAAGCCGCACGTGACTAAGTGAATGTCTGATTGTGTGAATGGTATTGTAACTAAAATATTATATTTTTCCAACTATAGTTTTTAAAACCATGACGTAATTAATCTGTTTTGCCAAATGAACTCCAAAAGTTATAAAGACAACTTTCCAGTGCAACACAACAACAACAACAACAACAAATGCTTGCTTAGGTACAATTTAGTTTTCCATAACATGGCCAAGATGACTTGGCAAGCATCACACACCTTTCACAACATAAGAATTCTTAGCCATACAGGTATCCTTACAATGTTCTCCTTCACAATTAAAAGCTTGGTTGTGAACGTCATTACACATCTAGGATAGCCAATAATCCTGACATTAGTACAAGCTCCTCCTGTCTCAAAAGGGACACTAGTCTTACCTAGATTTCTACCTTATTTTATTTCTTATCTTTATTAGCATAAATATAAACTCGCTCTAATATTTAGCGGAACATAAAAAAAAGGTTTGATATCAGTATCATATAAAGTTGCTGGCTGGTTTATACGTTATTTAATTTAAAAAGAAATATTTTCAAATTAAGAAAACAACTGAACATCACATTTTATGCAATTGTTTTAATTTTATTCAAATACACCTTATCTGGAGCGAACTTCGAGTATTTCTTCCTTCTGAGTTTGATTTAAAATTTCATTGAAATACTGTTTTTTGTTAGTTTTTTTTAATCGCGTATCTTTCTGGAGTTGATGACTGAATTATGCCTGACTTAGCCCCAACGGAGATTGCCAGGGCACTCGAAATGCGAAGAAATGGTCAAACCTACAGAGTGATATCCAGAGATCTTCGTCGACCAGTTTCAACGATCCATCGCAGTATCCAACGGTTCAGGGAGACCGGTACTTATGTGAGAAGAGCAGGACAAGGCAGAAAAAGACGCACTTCGAGAAGGGATGATCGTTTCATTCGGCTTCGTGTACGTAGGAACCCCCGTTTGACGGCCGTCCAAGCCCGACATGAGTTAGAAGCAGTGCGGGGTGTAACCGTAAGTGAGCGTACGGTACGAAGAAGGCTCGAAGAAGCTGGTTTGGGTTCATGTTTGGCTCCAAGGCTCGAGGTAAATCATCGTAGAAACAGGTTAACTTTTGCTCAGGAACATCGACTTTGGAACGCGGACCAATGGAGTAAGGTATTGTTTAGTGATGAGTGCAGAATTCTCTTAAATCAAATTGACGGCAGGCAAAGAATATACAGACGCAAAGGAGAACGATACATTCAGACAAATTTTGAAACTACAGTTGCATACGGTGGTGGATCAATAATGGTTTGGGCGGGCATTTGTTTGGGAGCTCGCACAGACTTGGTAGTGATTGACAGAGGGAGTCTGACTGCAGACCGCTATATCAGAGCAGTTTTAGAAGAAAATGTCGTACCGTTTGCCCCATATATCGGTGACGATTTTGTTTTTATGCAGGATAATGCTCTGCCGCATACCGCTCGGGTAACTCAAGCTTATCTTAATGATATGAATATCACTGTTATGGAGTGGCCGGCGAGATCACCGGATATGAACCCAATAGAGCACGTTTGGGACTTGCTTAAAAGAAAAGTTAAGTCCAGAATTCCAGCTCCTGCCAACGTGGGAGAACTGCGAATCGCCGTAGTTGAGGAATGGCGGAGACTATCCCAGGAGACCATCGATAACATCTTTCTCAGTATGCCTAGATGGGTAGAAACTTTAATAAGAGCACGTGGAGGAAATACGCGATATTAATCACCATTTTTCTAATTTAATTAATTGTAATTTTATTATTAAATTTCACTTTTCCAGGTTACATGAAGAGTTCAAAAATGTACCATTTTTCCCAAATACCCTTTACTCGCAAAATCTGTTCTTAATGTGATCTCATTTTAAGTAAAAACAAATGAAACTTTAAATAACAAAAGAAGTGTAGTAAGTAGATTTTAAAATAAAACCATATTTTTTTAATTATGGACCTTTTTTTTTATGTTCCGCTAAATATGCCGGCGAGTTTATTATGGCCTTTGAGCCAGAAGGGCATATAAACAATACCCTTAATTTTCAGAAGACAAGAAAACTTAATAAGTTCTTATTCAATGGATCTCTTTACCTGATGCACGTGCCTCATGAGACACACATGTCGAAAGACACATGCAATAATTTCAGTTAAAGAGATCTATTGAATAAAAACATATAAATTGTTTTTTGTCAAAAACAGGGCAAATTACATACATACACCCTCTGGCTTTACACCTGCGATATGCTGAAATTGCTTGTGAAATGTTTACTAGAGTTACCTACCTACCTACCTTTACCTACTGATAAATATATATGATATAAATAAATACTCCTATTGAAAAATAACATATTTAATATTTTTTTTGTTGCAGTCCGAGGAGAACCCAATGGTCCGGGAAATCATCACGAAAATTCTCGATGATTCCGGACCTTCGGACACATGCAGGTAAAGTATTATTTACATTTTTTTCATTGACATAAATACAAGATACAAAATTATTGTAAACTTTGTATTGGCAATTGCTTGAAATGATATAAAAGCAAAGGGGTTGACAGGGCAAGTGTGATATTCATACAGCTTGTTTAAGATTCAGCTTCTCTAACATGGAGAGGGCATAACAATTGTATCCCCCGATTTAGTCATCTGACACAGGAGAAATGATCTTCACTGGCTAAAGAACAGCAAAACGGAAATAAAAAAAAATCCCTACGTTTAACGTGCGGGCGATAAATCTTAACATTTACGTTAAGATTTATCGCCAACGAAACCTGTTGTTTACAAAATTTCATGAAAATTCTTGAAGCCGATACCGACTATATTATCATTACAAAGATATTATTATATATATATTCGTTTAAAGGTAAGGCATCTGGAAGAGATCCTAATAATATGTAGTGATAAGATGTCCTTGAACATGTCCTTTCTATGTTTGTATTAAATTTTTTATTTCTCTGTACTAAATAAATAAATTAATAAATATTATATTAGGTACTATATCTAGTGCCCATGCTCGGAGAGTGGTTAAACCTATTTATTTTTATTTTATTATATAGGTAGTCAGAAAATACAAGCATAAATCACATTTACAAAATCTCGCCAAACTGGGTATACCAGTTTATAGGAGGGTATTAATATAATTTTATTATTTCCCCCATGGAGAAACTCTTCCTTTTCCATGCATGCTTTTCCAGGCTTGGGCATGGTGTCATAAAAGATTTACAGGTTTAGTTTGAAATATTTGTATTAGAGTATTCATGCAGTATGCTGTATGCCCCACTTCACATTATAATAATATAATAATATAATAATACTAAATAATTATAAATAGTGGACAACATCACAAACATTGCTAAAATCCCTTAGTAAGTAGCTTATGCACTTGTGTTATGGAAATCAGAAACAACGAAGGTACCACAACACCCAGACCCGAGACAATTTAGAATACTTATTTTTCTACATTGCCCCGACCGGGGATCGAACCCGGAACCTCAGAGACGGCGGCGCCTTGAAACCGGCACGCTTACCACTCAACCATGAAGGTTGTCATTAGAGTAACGTTTTGAAATCGGTTCCTTATATTTGCTTATAGTACCTTAAAAATGTAAAAAGTACTCTTCTAACGTAATCTTTACTCTAATAAAAAACCCGGCAAGTGCGAGTCAATCTCGCGCATCAAGGGTTCCATACTACAAAAGAAGAGACGCTTTAAAATAGTTCTTTCACTTTTGTTATTGGAACTTATTGTACAAGTATTTTTGATAACAACCCTTAAACCTAACTTTTCTTATTGTTAATGTGAAAAAAGTAATGACAATTCCAAACAGGTTGATACTTTAAATAGTTACTGAAATTATTTATCGAATGTGACGAACGGACGAACTCAGAAAGTCTCACAATTTTTACCGTTTCGGTATGGAACCCTAAAAAACAAAATATTCCACATAGTACTTAAAATTAATAATAACAATTATTAGTTTCACTATTTTTAAGCTGTACCTAGTCTACGCAATATTTCGCTGCCCGCGGTGAAGTAAAATGGGCCACCAGTTGCGCTCTCTGCCGCACATGTCTACAAGCTTTCCGGTTGAAACCCATTACACTTTCAAGAAAGCTTGGTGCCGTCCTGTTTCCCTATTTTATTGCCCCGCGAGCAGTGAGGCATTGCCCCGACTATGGTCTCGTTAGAGATGGAGATTTGTAGATGTTTCTTAAATGAGATACAAAAATTTAAGTAGGTATCCCTATTTTACCTTACAATTCACAAAAGTACTGCAGGGTATTATCTATGATATTGTGATGAATCAATTCATGGCTAGGTAGGTACTGCATACTGGGACATACCGCATGGCAGGGGCTTTCAAGTTTTTACCTATGGACATTCAAATTTAGAAATACCTCAAATTGCTATGCTTCAAAATTATGCCACAGCATGCAGTTCCCAGTACGCGGTAGCCCTAATCTACAAGTTTCAGACGCCTAGAGCTAGACAATAGACCCGCGTTGATAGAATTTTTAAATCCCCTTTTTATGCAAAACTATTATACGTAAGCGGCTCATTCTCCTCACAAAAATCCTTGGAAAATTTTCCGCTGCCTTTTTGGGATGCCAACGATTTCCACATCGCGATTGTGACACAAAAACCTCTTTGTTTAATGTAGTCCTGACGCAAACGGTCAAATTCTAAACAGAATAGGCACGAGTATTTTTTCGCCTTGAACTTTAGCTAAAAATAACCCATTTTCGTCAACAACTCTGCAATCAATAACAGGGGAGTTAAGTATTCCTGGTACCTATTGTATCGTACAGGCGGGACTGATTCCTGATAAACTTATTGTATCGAACGTTTGAAAACAGGGATAACAATGAAATATTGTTAGAAATATAACAATGGAACTCTTCTTTTTTCTATGTTAATTTTCTTATTGAGAGATAAATGCTGAAATCCCCAGTGTAACTTGTTCCTATTTTATATTGGAACCCTTGTTGTTAGAGTTATTTAAGTAGCGGAAGCCTTACTGGCTTACATTGACCTTACCGACTGTTTTGTACCAAAATGAATTATCATCAAAAAAAATTTTTTTTTAATAATATTATATTATATTACTATTTCTGACTAGATTTCCAAGCGCGAAGCTTTTTATTGATACAAAAACAATTGTTTTACAGCAGTATACCACCACCGGAAAAAAATATAAACGGCTTAACGCCGAATATGAACCAATACCCAAACCATGATCCAGGAAATTCATTCATGCCCTCGCTATCTCCGTACAACTTTAACCAAAATCTCAACCAAACTCTCTCGTACAACTACGGCGACCAAATGGGCAGTTACAACTTCAACTCTCAACCCCAGCACGGCTTTAATACGAACGGTTATGTCAATTATCCAGAAAATGATGTTAATGCTCTTCTCATGGACCCCATGAATGACGCCGAAGCCGTCACGCCCGAGCAGCTTAACCTACTGCGACTAGCCGCCCAGGAGATCGGGGGCGCACAGTTCACTAGTCCTAATAAATACGACGAGAAATTCTACAATTTCCTCGAGCCCAACCAAAGAAACTCTCTCCCAGAACCGAATAATATGTTCGCGAACAACTTCAACCGGCCGAACAGCCTGAATTTAGACATGAACTTCAATTCAAATTATGACACTGCGCCACCATATAATGCGCAAAGGTATCCAAACAAATACGAAAATGGCTATCTAAAAGATCAGAATCAAGATTCGACCGATTTACTCACTTACTTGAACCATTTGAACTTAGGCGAACGAGCTCGCGACGATATACTCCAAAACGATTTTAAAATGCCTATGGAGGTGAACGGTTATCAAAACGAAGAGTTCAATAAAATGCAGGAGGAAAGGAACAAATTGCTGTTTAACAATAGAAATTTCCAGCAGCCTCCTATGAAGAGTTTCAACGGGGATAACGGCTTTTACCTGAACGACATGATGTCTCCGATGACGGATCGGAACATGAACCAGAACTACGATTTCTCAACCGCAGCGAGCTCGAACTCAATGAATTTCAAGCCGAACGGTTTCCACCAGCAGAACGATTTCATGCAAAGGCGAGACATGAATCAAATGTTACCGCGAGAGGGTTTTCAGGGTAACGGTAACGTGGAACGAACGAATTTCGATAACATGGGCAGAGATAATGCAGCAGCGAATTTGCTTAGGCAACAGGAGTTGGCCAGACAAATGAGCGTGTTAATGAGAAACCGACCGCCGCCGAATCCGTTGAATGTGGATGTTTCCTTTTTGCATGAAAATACTCCATTTAATCTGGGTAAGTCTTCATCGCTGCATTTTTTGATGCAAATTAAGTATATGATTGTATTTGTATTCTTTTATAACTTGTGCAAATACTTGTAGGTTTGGGTGCGCTACTGGGTCCAAGCCCGCCCGTTCCGCCGCCTGTTTTGCCATCGCCCATGTTGGATTTACCTATATTGGCTCCCTTCTATGCTATGAGGAATATAAGGTAAATTATAAGGTCCAATAATCTCTGTCTTTCATTCTTAAAAAAAAAACAAAATAGCCATGTAAGTTCTTCATAATGTGCGTAAAGGCGTGTTAAATTTATGTGCCCTCTATGGCCAGTGTTTAAAGTTTATGTCATATTGGAAGAAGAGCTGTGCTCTTGCCATCTCGTTAGTTTTAGATAGAGATAATGATCAGTTTTTTATGTATTTGTATTTAGGGGTGCTGCCACATCTTCAAGCATCCTCCACGCGCGGTTAGACGCGTGTTACGAACAGTGGAGACAGCTGGAGCGGGAGAGAAAGCGCACTGAAGCCCGACTCGCCCTAGCGTACCCTGGGAGGGCAGTCTCTTCATCCAACTCCATCCCCGTGCCGCGCCTACCACCTTGCCCAACCAGGGTGGACCGCCTCACTGTCGATATGCTTCGAGAGCATACCAAGGTGAGCTTATAAGCATACCAAGGTGTGATATAAGTCTGGTTTTGGAAGATTGGGTATAAATAAAAGGTTAATAAAAGTTTTACCTACTTAAAAACAAGTCGTAATGCTTAAAAATTAGTCCTCAGAAATTCCATTTATGGTTGAAATTCATTGTTGTCCACGGATCAACACACACACACACACACACGCGCGCGCGCGCGTACAGTCACACACACATACATAAAGACGCAGGCAGATACATACACCCTTTTTTATTTAGTGTGACAATTATTAAAAAAAAAAAACAATTATTCCAGGTGTTAACACTGATGGGCAAGATGGAGACGCTGCGGGCGAGCGTGTGCGTCGCGCAGAACAAGAAGCCAAACAAGCCGGAAGACGCCAAGATTACAGTATTAAAGCGCGGCCAGGAGAACGTGCCTGCAGAGAGAGACGCGGGCACCGACCCCGCCTCCTTCGACCCCACCACCTGGCGGGAAGATGTGAAGAATTTAGCAGAGATGTAAGTTCGAAATGGTATCTTTAACCTGTCATCCTCGTATTGCATGCTGCTAATTGCATCTCGCCAACAAACTGGTAGCCTAGTTTGGCGAGATTTTGTAAATGTAATTGGTGCTTGGATTCCTTTTGACATACATAAATAAAAAAAATAGGTATGTCTGAAGATGACAAAATTACAGTTATAAATTAGAGTCATGAAATGTAATAAAATCAGAATTTTCTCGAAACTGAGATGGACAGATGTGCTTCAGTAAGTAGTACATTTTGATACAAAATGCGAAAAGTCTCTTATTTCTTCATGCGTCTTAGATTGAGCTAAAGAGACAAGCAGAAGTGATAATTCTGCATTGGACATTTAATACATTTGGAAAAAAATAAAAGAAAGAAAGGAAGGGAAGACAAATATATTTCAAATTTAATTTTTGTATATAGGTATATAGAATTTACGCTTTAAAATAGTCATGTCATTAAAAAAATTGGACAGAAAACTTTTTGAAAAAAAATTCTCCTTCATGTTGTGTTTGTTTGTTATATGCAGGAGGAAAAAAGCACTGGTGCGGAAAATAATATATCTCCGCACGCTAAATACACATTGCAATGTTTAAGTTTTGTAGCCAATTTATTAAAATTCCTTCCTTTTTGAGCAAATATAAAAAAATATTTATGAAAATAGCATTCATTAGATGATATTAGACTTTATGTTGACGCTGACTGAAAATTACTTCTCTTACTTGCCAAGAATAGGTTACCTATATTTTTATACTACATGCATTTCGCAGAGCTCCTCACAGTGAGGTGGAGAGTGCAATGCTGGCGTGGCGGAATGCGGTGGCGGGCGTCCAGGCAGCTAGGAGGCGGGAACTGGCGCCGCACACTGGGCGGTACATGAGGAGTGATCGTGAGTATTTCTCTCTCATAGTGCTGAAATAGAATGAAACTGTCTGTTGAACACACAATCGAGATAGCCTGTTTGGAATTGGAGCAGTGAGTAGTAGTAGCATTTTGTAGAGTAGAGTTTATGTAAGTAGAAACTTCTTAAGACGCGTTTGGCATTTTGAGATAGGAAAATTCGGTTTCCACTATTGGAAAAATTTTGTGTGATGAGCTTGAATGTCTTCTAAAGTCTAGGTGTTTTTCTGTGTATTACAAGCTTATATTTAGGGCCAGATTCCGAATTATTTAATGTCTCTATGTTTAATGATATATTTTATTTATTGTTTTTTTTTTATTACAGCCATACTACAGCTAGCGGACGCGGTGAAGCAGCTGTGCGTGTGCGCTCGCAGGGCTCGCTGCGCGATGTGGTGCGACCTCACGCTCACCGTTGCGCTTGCGCCGCACTCCAATTCACAATTGCACGTGAGTACTGAGGCATGCGGCATGCATTTTTAGGGTTCCGTATCCAAAGAGTAAAAACTGAACCCTATTACTAAGACTTCGCTGTCCGTCCGTCTATCACCAGGCTGTATCTCTTGAACCGTAATAGCTAGACACCTAAAATTTTCACGGATGATGTATATTAATGTATTTCTGTTGCCGCTATAAGTTATAACAACAAATGTGAAAACAACAATAAAATATAAAAGGAGGCCTCCCATAAAACAAACGCGATTTATTCGATTGTTTTTGCTCGATATTGATAATGGCAATAAGTAGATTTTGGGAACCAAATAAATAGTTCTGAACAGACAGGCATGACGGACTTCGTGTCGACTATGGCATTCATATTAAGTTATTTTTACTATAAAAGCAAGAAAGTAAGACAAAGAAGATGTTTAAAAGTTCATGAGAATCTTTTACAGCTACAGGCGCAAATATGTGGCTATGTCGCAAGTCAGCAGGCGCTTGCGACAAACTATCTTTGGTTCTTGAAAGAAAAAACCGACACCCAGGCAAACTCTCTGTCCACACGTCTGAATATGTGATAATATGTTGAGGTTTGGCAATCGTGCATATGCGGCATAAACAGGATATTCCTAACCGATGTTGGTTAAGTATCAGAATGAAATTACAGGGCGAGGCTTCACCGCAGCTCACGGCGCAGGCGTCGCCCAAGTCTTCGCTCGAGAACTCCGCCACAAATACTCCCAATACCTCGAAGTCGAAGCCCCTCGACCAAAAAGAGGTAAATTATTGTATTAGCTATACTAAGTTCGATACGCGCCTTCGCCCGCGTGGATTTCGGTGTTTTAATAGTTTGTTGTTGTTACTCGTAACGCACTCATTTTTCCAACGCATTTTAAAGGAAGTTTGTTGTCAGGCTCCTGACAGTCAATACAAATATCATGTACCCACTTACATACTATACATATACTTGGTATATTACTTGTACCCACTTTCCTACTTCCAAATTATTCACTGTCTGAGGTTGTCTGGAAGACATCGCTGGTTAGCGATTAATCCGCTTCATTGTTACATCTTCTTTTATTACTTGAATTTTTGTTAATTGTTTCTAGGGTGCACATTAAAAGTATATACATGCATACATAACATGACTTAATTACCTACACTACTTCTAGAATAGTCTTGAAACGCATTTAATTTTTAAATAAAATATAATAAAAAAATTAAAGCTTTGTAGTTCTTGGTGAACGGCTCCGACTCGTACGCGACTTAAGTATTACTTTTAATTTCAACAAAAATAACGAATTGTGTTTCAAAAAGTTGGTCCTAAGAAGGATGCGAGGTCCAAGTCTGGACAAACCCACTGTAAGTTAAATTAATAGACCAAATATTGACCTTAAAAATACCGTACAATGATAGTTGTGATTTTTAGGAAAAAAGGCTAAATAAAAACAATCGCATTACTAAAAAAAATGTATTGAACATTCCGTACAAATTACTAAATGGACATCCTTGGCTCACTAGCTACCCAAAAAGGTACCAAGATGTTTATAAAAAATTGCAAGCTAAGTTAGTAGAAGGGTCTTGACAGCGGAAAATAAAGCCTTTGTTTTTAAGCTATTGCATAGCTTCTATCGCGGGCTTTGACGGTGCAGACCGAATCCAGAAATTCCGTAACGAAAATAACCTGGCACTCCTAAAGTAGAGCTTTTGGTACTAGGCTAGCATTAAAGCAGGGAGCGCAACTCCACAACTTTTTAGTTTTTAGTTTGCCATCGATCAAAAAATAGCAGAACTTTTTAATGACTTTTTGAAATATCACGCACGTGATATTCTATGCAATAGCTTTACCGCAGCAGTCTCGGAGTGCCACACGCCTTTTTTTATTTTGCAGGCAAAACCAACCACCGAAAATCAGCCAGCCAAAGGCGAGGCAAAACAAGACGCCGACCAATCAAACAAACAGACAAATAAACACCCTGAAAAAGAGAAGAACCAGCGTCGAACACAAAACTATAGGAAGTTGAACCAAAGGAACGACTTCTACCAGAGGAACCAGAGGTATGAAAACAGATTCGTTCACAACCGACATCCGTACCATTACCTGGCCACCGGACCTATCAATTGAATTAATACGTATCTAAAAAAACAAAATGATTGCGATTACTTTGTACGAAGTTATTTAAAAAAATCACCTTTGTGACTGATGATTATGAAACATTATAGTCTCTTTTATTTATTTTCCAATTAAACGCATCGTAATCGCAATCGCTAATCATTACTCGAGATTAAATTTTGCAATAGTCTTTAATTTTCAAGTTTAGGTCCCTAATAATGATTCAATCGTAATACTTCATGAATATAACTGCTGCAAGGATTATAAAAATTAATATTTTTTCTGTACCATTTTAAATAACACATGCAGAATTTATTTGCCCATATAACAAGATTTGAAAGCAATTCCAGTCTTAAATTTTGTATTAAATGTTTTATAAGCACATTGCTTTAATTTATATTTTAAAAATTCGATTTGAAAAAATGGATTATTGTTATAGACCTAAATGCATTTAAGAACTTATTTCTATTTGCATTTTAGAGGGAAAACTTAAAAAAATGACCTTGACTACCAACACTAACTTGGTCTAAAGGAGAAGTCAGTTTTCTTTATGATTGTACATTTCATAAAAGAATTAAACATATGTTATGGATTTGACGTGGTTATAGAATTAGATATTCCGAATATATCTGCATCATTGCAGTGTGATAATTCAAAAATCTTAAAATAAGTAAAAGTAAAACGATGAGTGTATCGAAAGACAGATTGATTTGGAATATTTAATTTCAAGTGGAATATTCCGGTGGTTAGAGAAAATGGTAGTGACTTAATGAGTAGAATAGTATTATAATAACTCAAGAATGGTACCAATCCTTGAATAGCGATTGACATGATTTTTAGGGTTCTGTATACGCACTAAGTGATCTGTTGTTATATACAGGGATTTGTTTTATAATTGCATAATAGAGGTTTTCACTCTAAAATGATAAAATTCTATAAAAACCGAGAAGACGTTGAAATTTGGCTGTGTTTGACACTAAAATAAACCCAAGACTAATTCACTGTGATGTTAACATTTATTCTCTTTAAGTAATTCTCTGCTGAGCCACGTTCAAATTTTATAGTCTAGACTTAGGCGCTACCACTTTTTTCAACGACTACAAACTTTTATACGTTTTTTACACACTCATTGCCCTTGACAATATTCGTTAGGTTTTAGATCGAATACAGCCAAATTTCTTACGTGGGATAACAAGATTTTTACACGCGATGTAGAATTTATATGCCTCAAATGAAAATACTTATCGACAAAGCGGAAGCCTTTATATTTCACGATTTAATGTTTTTAATGACGTTGATACTGTACTAGCTTAATAACAAGCCTAAAGGGAGACGCGAAACGGGTTGTAGATTACATTTTTAGTTTAATTTATGGGAAATATCTACCATTAAAACGGTTTGGCAATTTTGTGCATCAGTAAAATGCTCTATTTTCGAACAAACCACTACTACTTTTTGCAGCAGTTAAATTATCCTTTATTTTTCGAAAGTTCATCAGATGACAGCGTTGACTGTTAATAAAGAACGATGTCTTTATAAAAACAGTTCAGATATTATTACCTAATTTCGTCTAACTCGTAATTCGCGTAAAAAGGCGGCTTTGTAAACCAAATTCCAAATGGGGTCGTTGCAATCCTAAATAATTATCATATCAACAATAAATTTATAAAAAATGTATTATATGAAGTACACTTTTTAAATAACTGTGCATTTACATAAAAAAAAAAAACTCGAATATTTATATTGTAATGATTACAAAAAGTGTTTTTCATATATCCTTACAGGTATGAGAGACCACGAATAATTAAAATATTATAAAGAAAATATATGTTACTCTATTTGAATATAGAACGTGTGTAGATTAGTTCGTATGCGTATCTGATACCTTGCGTAATTTATTAATCGTGCTTGGCTGAGGTTTTATATTATAAATATATAAATGTGTTATGTCTACATGTCGTAAGAAAATGGCTGGTTTGACCTTACTTGCCAAATTCGCCTGGTGTGAGCGAAAACTAAAACGACGTTCGTGTCGCGAACTTTATTCTCCAGGTCCAGAATAATATTTATTTTTACGTATTTTCCATTCGACAAATATTAAAAAGATTTTATTTATAAATGAAATTACTTTTTAAAAGTATCCAGAAAAAATATTCATGTTATTTTTATTAAATTATTTTATTATTACCTATGCATGCTGTGCATATTACTATATTCTAGTCATTGCGATTGGCAACTACAGTAGCGATGAATTTATACCGGCGTGAAAGATCGAGTGAAGTGAATCTGACGGAATATGACTATTACGCAAAAGTGATATGACTTAACGTATGTGTGACTTATGACAAATCAAATAGGGCCTATTTTCGTTCACACCAATGTTAATTAAATAACCTTTACTAAAAATGTGATGTTTCTTAATACTAGTTGACTCTATTTTAATATCAAAATTCGTGTAAGTATATAAAAAATGAAGTTATATAACTAGAGTGTAAGTGTAGCACATATTTATTTAAAAGTGAAATGGTTTTGATGAATTTCTGTAAGGTTTCTAGGGTTAGGATAAGGGCGAATTGATTTACGGAATTGAACATTTAATTAATTATTAGGGTTATTTTTATTTTTTTCATAGAGGTGTTTTTTTTCCATTTTTTCCTGTGTTTAGTTTTTATCTAATAAAATATTATATTTTTAATCTAGGTGCAGTAGATAAGGCTTAACCATTATGAATTGATTGCCAGTTCCTCAAATAATAGATTAGCATGAAATAATGCTTGAATACTAGTTATCGTCTTTAGTTATTGCAATTTTAACATATCACTTTTGTTTAAACTGTCTTTTGTATAAGCGTAGAGCGAAAATTAATTGCAAAACTTGTTTATACTCTTGGACGTCTCATATGAGATCGACAATAAAATTTGCTCAGTTTTGTGCTCAAAGATTAACAATTGCCGCAGTATACAAGTTTTTTAACGCGGGTCCGCTCGCGGAATAATAATTTTATTTGGTTTCTCGCAATTTATAAGCTATACTATGTCCAGTAATTTTTCTTTTTGACACATAAGACAGATATAGCAATAACAAGGAACCAGAGAGAGACCACTTTACGTTTGTCTCTCTCTGGTCCCTTGCACATATAATAATTATGGCAGTAAAGTGCGGGAATGACAGTAAAATTTACACATGTTTATATGAAAATATTTGTTTTATAATGTCTCGCAATGTAATAACTCACAAAAAAGTCGACTCTTAGACCGACTTCCTTTTTATTGGATATTTTCAAGCAAAAATTTTTATAGAAACATATCAAAATGATACTGCTATTCCCGCAATTTCACTGTATTGAGCCCACAATATCTTATTATACCTCTGCCCAAAACAAGGGATAGTGAGGGACCAGAGAGAGACAAACGTAAAATGATCGCTATTGCTGTATCTGTCTCATGTGTTAAAAATAAAATAAACGAATGGACGGAGTATAACTTGCTTACAAATTGCGAAATTGCGGTGAGCCTAAGGGTCAATTCACACCGCGGCGGAATAGAATGGAAGCTACTTTTTTAACATAGCATAATAAACTCTATTTCAATGGTACAACATACAAAATAAATAATTCTCAAGAATGTGCTAGAATTCCCCGGAAGACGCGCGACCATTTTGACTCCTATTTAGTTTGTATCTTATACAATTGACATAAAGTTCATTATTAAAAAAAAGTCGCATCCATTCTGGTCCGGTGTAAATTGAGTCTTACGCTACAAAGTAAATACCTTGGGATTTTTATGACTATTTTTCTTTTAAATATAATGTTGAATATAATCATTTTGGCTGCTTTGATAGTGACGTAGGTGGACGTAAACTTTTTGCTCTATAAAAGGCGATAACTATTTCATCCCAACAGTCTGTGCATGAAATATTTAAAAGTGCATGATATAAGACTGCATAATTATTTCAAAGTGGAAAATTAGCCTACTGCCTTTGCGAAGGCAGCGCAAACGGTTTCTTTTATCCTTAATTGGTACTAGGTTTTAAGTTTAAACAACAAAATAATAACATTAACTCATAAATTATTTAAACAATATCAAGGATAGCGTCTTCAAATATCTCAGCTAATGTTACTGAAAATGTATAATTTCTAAACGTTCCATAGAAAATTAAATAAAACAATAAAAATTTCACCAGTATGCTAGTGCCTTCTTTCATTAAAACTAGGCTTTATGAAATTAAGACATTTCGATCGTCGATTTGGAACGTTATCAGTAACATTATCATACTTTGTATTTTTATGTCACAAAGTTTTTGATAGATTCCCAATGTATGTGCAATCAAATTTGTACTATCACTAATAAAAAGCATGCATTTTAATTTTTTAAATATCTTTTTTAATGCCATAGTGTACAAAATTTCAAATGAATTTGGACAAGTTGATTTTTTCGCTTTAGTGCGACATTCAATTTTTATTTAACGTTATATACCTAGTGTTTTTTTAATTTATTTGTTCTTTATCGTTTGGGGGGGGATTCAATTGGGCTTTTGACGCCAGATAAAGGAAACGAGTGATTTTTTTATCAGTTATCTGAAAGCAGTCTCCCAAACTGTGTCACACGTAGTTAGTTTAAATGTGGCGTTATACACTTGTAGTGATAAATTCTAGGGCAGCTGTTCTCAAACTTGTCTTTTTCAAGCTCATGCTTCTGAGACACTGTTTACCATGTAGCCTGAGGGTTTTAATACAAGTTTTCTAGAAAAAATAATTGACTTAAGGTTGTATTCGTTTTTTGCAATATCATTTCAGCTATCATTAGCTTAAAAAACGTATTAAAATTTGAATTTTCGGGGCAAGGCCTTCTATTAATAAAATATTGCAGTTTGTAATACCCCAGGGTGCATCGGTTTTCATAAGCTTACAATTCTAGGTATATTCAGAGAGCATATTTTGAGAACTGCTGTCCCAGTCGTTTCGAAGGCCTAACATAGGGCATTAATCTAGGTGTTATTTGATCTAAATGTTAGTCATAGTCCAGAAAAAGTCAGTGTTTCTACCGATAAACCGTTTTCGATGTGATTTCAATGTTGTTAGTATTAAGAGCTCGTTCGACGCGAGGCCCTTTTCATCCCACTGATAATACCATTACCAACCCATTAAGAGAATCCCTTCCGTTTATATGAAAAATAAAACTATTTTAGTACAATGAATTCGCACGTAGTATAATGTTTTAGGATTAGTAAAATTTTTGATCTTATAAAGGATCCCTGGGTGTGTTATATAGAAATTGTTCTACAGTATTATAATTTTCTATGAATTGTAGATAGAACAACTACATAAGCATAAAGTAAGAATTGTATGGTTCAGTAACCTTGATTATTGTATTGCATTCTTGGTAACTTGCTTTGAAGTTTCGTCCTCTCGACAATGTTAGTCTATTTCAGGTAGAATAAACTACAATAAAGTACTATAAGTAATCAATAGTACTCTAAATAGACAAGACTTAATTTCGAACGAATTTTGGTCGAGATGAGTAACTTCTTACCAAGGGACGGTGCTGATGGCGGTAAGTACCTAGGGATCCTGTTATATGATGCAAAGCACAATAATTTAGGTTCTTAGCTAATTTTAGTAGATAGTTTAATTATATTTTCTTGTTTACTTATCATTTCAAACGCCGGTCAAATTGGAGTTTCACTTGATTGTTGCCATATTATAGTAACTATTTACCTCAAAGTCCTTTCTAACGCTTATCAGTTTTCTTCGTATGAAATTTAAAAGATATGTTTAAAAAAATTGTTATGAATTTAGCGAGAAAATTTAATAGGCCTCGGTCATGCTGTAAGCGATGCGAGGCGATTTTACTGTAAAGCTATTATGAAGAAATACAATGAAAACATTTTAGTTACTACGGCTTGCCAAATACCATTATTTGGCTACCCATATAGAATGAGAATTTTTAAATTCAAGATGAATATACACAACTAATCAACTCAAGCCTTTGATCCAATGGTAGAATTTTGACGCAATGTTTGAAGAAAGCGGTAGATACAGCTTGTTTATTTCTATATCATGTCATCGCATCGCTTACGGTGTGGACGTAGGTTTAGGTTGTTGATACTCTTTTTTATTTATTTATCATTTGACAGATGAATTTATTTACCTAATATTATTATTTTTGTAGATAATTGTTAATAAACCGTTCAGTTGTGCGGTGGCTATGAGGAATGCTTGCTTAGGTAAAAGACGGCGAAGTTAGAATGAATATAATATTATTAATTTTTTTGGAATGCAACTAGCTTCCTTTAAAAAATAAATTTGTTGATTGGCGCGTCGCTTTTAATGTTTTATATTC
Source organism: Coenonympha glycerion (assembly GCA_963855885.1). Lineage (NCBI taxonomy): Eukaryota > Metazoa > Arthropoda > Insecta > Lepidoptera > Nymphalidae > Coenonympha > Coenonympha glycerion. The sequence continues at coordinate 11,913,209 of OY979631.1, forward strand.
GTTGATGAAATATAATAAAGTTTTCACTGTAGAGTTTAACTGATGCTGGCGGAATCCTATGTCTGGAATCTGTTAATTCCAGTGTAGTCTAATTATCCTTTAATTAAAACCATGAAAACAAAAAAGAAACTTTAAAATTTTTAATCACATCTCATCTCGATAATGTCAAGGTAAATTGATAAAAGTCCATAATAATATCATTATTGTAAAAAAATCGTTATACCCTAATTAATTGGGTATCAATTAAAAGTACTATTTTATCTCATCCCTATAGTCATTTTTAAGGGGGCATCCATAAATTACATGAGGTGTTTAAGGGGGGGAGGGGATCGAATCAAATCTCATCTAATCTTACGTTGGAGAGAGAGGTCAATATTTTATCTCATCCCTATAGTCATTTTTAAGGGGGCATCCATAAATTAAGTGAGGTGTTTAAGGGGGGGGAGGGCGTCGAATCAAATCACATCTAATCTTACGTTGGAGATAGGGGGCAAACATCGCGCAACTTTTTCTGATTGAAACAAAAAAAATTATAGTATTTTGTTCCATTTAATCTAGATTGTTACATGGTTAACGTGAACTCAACGGGTCTGCCCGCGAAATTCAAAATTTTCGTGGTTTTTTGCAATTTATACGCTAATTAGAGATGATAGGCTTATGGCAATCAATTTGCGAGAATGGCAGTATCTTCTTTACATGATTATATCAAAATCTTTGCATAAAAATGTGTATCCTAGGAAATTAGTCCAAGTATCGAGTTTTATGTGAGTAACTCGCAAATCTCTGATTAATTTCTTTAACTCGACACTTTCGAGCAGAGATTTTTATATAAACACGTGAAGAAGATATTGATATTATCGCAATTTGACGGCCATAAGCCTATTATGTCTTATTAGCTTAAAAATCGCGAAAAACCACGAAATATTTGAATTTCGCGGGCACAGCCGTGGTGTGCTCCTTAAGATTTAATCTTAAGCGTAATCCAATGCGTTTACGTAAGAAACCCACATTTTGAAAAATCTCACGTGAGATTTGGGGTACGGGGAGGGGGTTGAATAAAATCCCACGAGATCTCATGAAGGGGGCAGGCAGGGACAAAAAATTAAAAAAAAACACCTCACTTAATTTATGGACGCCCCTTATTGTCTTATTTCGTTTGTAAAAACGCTTATTGAAAATTAGACACGGCATGCCTTAAATTGTAGAAAATAAAGAAGCGTGGCCCTTAGGGTATGACGGCTGTGATTTCATATTACGCTTTTAACGCATAATCTAAACTTTGTTTCATTATAAGCAAAACGGTAAATAAATAACTGACAACTATCTACATTTTAACAATTACTGATATAAATAAAGTGGATTCAAATAATTATTACTGTAATTTTGACATTTAAGATAATATTAAGTGACAGATACCAATCTGTTAATCTTGACAAAACGTGACATATCCTAATAAATATTCGCTATAATGGTTTTAGATCGAACTGCCATTTGTTACATATTCGTAGACCGCCTTTAATATAAACTTGATTAAGACGTAGGCGTTAAAACTTTATGAAACCCCTAAAATTAGTTAGAGTTGTCAGTTTTTTAATAACTTTTTATGCAGATTATAATGAAACAAATCTCTTTAACATAAGTTTATGCGACGCTCCAATCGACCACTGCCCGCAATTGTGTTAGCTCAAAACGTTCCTTCCGTCCATAATGCATAGACTAAGCTTCCAGTGCATTTCGTTCCAAAAACATTCGATCGCGACAAACACGTGAAAAGTACTTCTATTGATTAAAATTGTCGAAAACATTTTGATTGTTTGCCAAGTCTGTCTTCGTAGGTGTTATAAGCTCTATGGTATTTTCATGAATTTGTTTGATAAATTAAATCAGACACTACTGTAAAAATTGGAGAAGGGATATATTAACGCTCAAATGTCCTTTTCTGATTATTTAAAGTCAATTAATTCAATGTTTGGAAATATTGTTTTTGTATGTCGCCTAGTTTTTCAAAAACTTTTCACGTTTTTGACCCACAACACTACAATACAACCATGCTACCTTGCATTCACCTCAAAAAGAGATAATCTTTTAAACTTTAAGTTCTCTTAATAATATATTCGCTAACGTATTTGTATTGTAACATATGAATTTCTAAATTTCTATGTGACCAACGCTTATAACAGCATATCTTATAAGAATTGTGTGATATATTCCTAATTATAATGAATTTGTCCTTAGTCCATAATGCAGTATGAAAATACTAAAACCAAAAACATTCAGTACTTAATACCAATAAAATGAACGCTTAAAATAATATTAAACGTTAAGTGATTCTATATAATAATATATCCTAATGTGAAAAGTACGTCCTATATGTATTTAAAAAAACGTATTTTATCCGGGGAATTATTTTTATGTGCTGTCTATATATTTTGTATCTGTAGGATGATGCCAAATGTTTGAGGCCATTATAATGTAGTTTTACATTGGTGCTGATGATTATCAACTATTCAAAGAAATTCATGCAGAAAAGAATGTTACTATTTTCTGCTTACATTTCGACATTTTTGTAAACAAGAGCATCAGTGTTTAAAATGTAAACAACCACGCATTCGCTTTCGGTAGTATAAAATAATTAGTTAAAAAAAATAACAGAAAATCAGCCCTTAGATTGTGTAAGAAAAACTTATTTATCTCTCTAACAGACTCCTGTTCCTTAAAAATTGTAACACATGAATTTATTGAAAAAAAATTATGCAAGTTTACCTTAAGGTAAATAATATTATTACATAAATAAAATAGCAGTTTTTACGGTCCTCAATGTGATCATCGATTTTTTTACACTACCGATTCCGAAATACGTTCACGAACCTACCTATAAAAAATTACCTTATAAATGCATAAAACATAATCGCTAGATTTTCGTAGATAGTAAAAGTTGATCGATTTCGGTAGCGAATATTTTATATTGTTTATTTTATCAGCTAAATATTTAATTGGATATAGACACTAATAGGAAAGTTCTTGTAAAGAACTACTTAGGACCCCATTCTTATGGTAACTGTTGACAAATGCTAGTGAAGCGTTATTAACCTATTGTATAGTTATTTTGCTCCTAAAATCCTAAATGTACAAAGCACGTGGCTACAGCTAGTTCAAAGAAGCTAGATTTTCGTTAGATTGCGCTTAGGGGAAGTACCTTTAGCAAGACTGGAATATATTTCTCTTTAGCCGGCTATACATCATCCTTCCCAGTGTCCAATCGGCATGACGCTGCCGTGGTTAGCATGACAGTTATACCGATCATACCAATGGGGCCTATGTTTGCTATTTCTCCCACTAGTTTCGCTAGAGTGTATGGAGACCTTTCAAACAGATATAGTTTTAAATTTTTGTTTTAAATTATGTGTGGTCTCTGGTCCCGGAAGGAACGAATGGAATAACAACAACGACATTTAATCTACTATATAAAAATAAGTCGGATTTTCCTTCCTGACGCTATAACTCCAGAACGCACGAACCGATTTCCACGGTTTTGCATTCGTTGGAAAGGTCTCGGGCTCCGTGAGGTTTATAGCAAAGAAAATTCAGGAAAAATTTCAAAAGAAAAGCGGGAAAATCTTTTTTCACATACAGCGCCAATGTTACATAAAACGAAGCCATCTGGTGGCGAAACGGAGTTCGCCGGGTTCGCTAGTGGTATATAAATACTCGAAATAAATTAGTAAACAACGCAATCTTATCCACCAAAGAGTATATAAATTACAAAGAATATTTGACAGGTCTGCACGCAAAGTGGCGCTGCCCAAGCAGGTTACAACAGAACTTCTCAGATTTGACCTTATTCATGCCCACACGGACAGTTCTCACTGTACGATAGTAAGGATGGTGTATGGCCGGCATTATAATAATTCAAAGTTATCCGTAGCTTCCGAAGAAGCTATTATCTCGTTGAAGGTGGTGTTATCCAGTGAGTTTATTTTTAATATTCGTGTTCCTTATAATGTTAAAGATCGCTTCGTTTCGTCTCAGGCGTCTGAGAATTTATTTACGTGAATGTGGATCAATCTTAGAGCTTTATCGAATTTGATAATAATTTACGAAATGGATATTTATAGAAAAGAAAAAAAAAACACATAACTGATCGTAAAAAAAAAATGTAGTCGAAAAGTATTCCTAACTCACTGTTTAGATAGATATTCCTGCAAGATCGTGTATCGTAGTTGGTTTTTTATTCTATTTTAAATGATGCTAGTTGTGTAAAAGATATCGTTAGTCTTCGTCACTAGAAGTTAAACGGTTACGGCTCTAAGCTTACGGTACGAATAGTTACATGTTTTATAGCCGTGCATGGTTAAAGAGTTATTGAAATATTGTAACTTTTATATAGCATAATAATATTCGGTGTCCTTTGAATTCGGGAGGTGGGTCGGTTAGTTGTATTTATTGTGTCGCCGTCGAGCGTTTCGATGTCTTATGAACAATTAGGGCCCCGTACGGGCGCCGATACTTGCATCGTTTGCACAAATACTCTACTTATTCTAATAAAAGTTTTAATCACTGTTTTTGATATAAGAGTCGTCGTTAGAGCGCAGGGTTCTATATCTGTTGCGAGTGTTAGTGCTAGAGGCATGATTGTGGACAATAACGGTGGCCAGTCCCGCTGGAGGACCTGTGATAGCCTTTCGACCGCTAGAGGGCGCGTCGGTCTGCCACCACAATTTTTACACTTACTGTATTTAGTTTGTTAAGTTTAACGTTGCTTGTACGAGGTTTTGCCGTAACAATAGGCGGTTTTTTCTATCGGATATTTAGTGGATTTGATATATTTTCAGCGGTTGTTTAGCCTTCATAGACGTAACTAATATTTTTGCTACACTCGCTGATTCGCGTACGGTTCTGTCCAATTTTTTATAGGAATGGCATCATGAATTTTCAACATGTGCGGACCAAAATACCGGTTATTTTCTGTAATTGAGTTCGATATGGTAATGGAAAAATACAGGATTTATTTTGCCAGTTCCTTTTAAATGTAAGTGAGAATTTCTAAAATATTTTTCTAGTTGTAAGCCTCAATGAATTAAGTTTTTTTTATATTGTAGCTACTGCGTAAGTACGGTAAGGCGGGATTTAATTGCCTTCATCCGTTATTAATCGCAAAGTGACATAAAGTACCATTTCAATAATTTGTCAAAAATTATTGTTTAAAAATTATTAAAATAGTACTCTTCTGATTACAATTTATACCATTATATGTCTATAATGGTCCAAGCAGTCATAAACACTATTACTCAATAAAAAGATATATATTACTCAATAAAAAAGTTTTTATATAGGGCGAAGGCTGTTGTTTTGGCGATACCCTTGATGTTCCCTCAATTGTAGAAACACCTGTATACTTATTAGCTGCTATTGACTACGTTTTTCATATTTTATGAAATTTGGCTGCTATTGACAAATGAACCTTTCCGATAGGTGGTGTTTTTCCTACATGGACGTTTTTCCAATAAGACATTGCTAGCACATATTAAAAGTTTCACACCATTGAGGTTTTCTACTTGGACCATTGGAGAGAAAATTGTATACTTTCACAAAATATAGACATGATTACTCACATATCGGGCGCATTCGGGAGCCCCCTAAAACGGGTCACATTTGCGATTTTTAACAGTAATTTGCAATCGCTGTGAGTGCACAAGTATTAACTCACTCGGCACAGGGATGCTATAATTGACCCGTTGGTTCTCTGTTGCTGAACTAACGTACCGATGAGTTGTTATACCGTTGTTTTGTGCATTATACGTATATCGAATAAGTTTTTATTGCGGTGCTAACTACTTCCTGACACCATTTATGTATTTCTTCGTTTAAGTTTAAGTGATTTACGCAAAGTTGGTATTCTATTTGTTAGCTGCTATAAGGGTGATGTATGGGAAGGTGCGACTTTGCTTGTTTCGATTCGTGTGCAATCTCATTCAGTGCTATGTTCAGTGACATTTCTCATTACCTACTATAAAAGATATATTTTTATAACTTTTGGTACAAAAAATAATTGTGACTGATTCCAAGAAGATTTTGAGATATCCGGCTCTTTTGCATGTACCTTCTTGGCGTCAGTGTATAGGTTTTTATATCTTTAGAAAACGATTGTATGGGTTCCTGATGTCTGGATTGCCATGGACAAGTTGAAAAGCACCAGAATCCGTTTACTGAATGTGTATTTTTAAACGCTTTTGTATTAGACAGTTAATAAAAACAAAACATATTTTTGCTTTAGAGAAAAGTTATGTATACCCTAGCATTTTGTCGTAACTTTACACACTGCCACTGTTTTAGAAACCGTTTGATAGTGTGTATTATTTATTCTACATTCTGATTGTTTTTCGTATTTTTGTTTCTTTGTTATGGATATTTGTTGTTTGAACGATGCTTCGTAGCATATATCTACAAACACGGGTTTGTAATCATCGTTTCTCAACTTTGAAGTGGGGAAATTTAATTTATTGGGGTTGTGATATTAAATACCAAGCTATCAAATGTGAAAAATTAATGACTAATTACAGGTTAACTTATTCGAGGAATGCACTTAAGTTGAGAAACGATAAAGTTAAATAAATTAAAGTATTCGCTAGTCCTTATCTCATGTGAAAAATCTTTATGGATCTGTCCGTTGTAAAAGAAACTTAGGTGTTTATAAGATTAATACAAAATAAATATACTGTCTGTGGTGAATAACGAATTTTATGAGCTTATTATAACTTAATTCCATGGTATTGGAAGCGCAGTGTAATGTTTTATGGTATGCTATGGTATTCCTTCGATGTTACACGTCTACTCGCTGTAAAGAAAATAGAGCAGATAATTTTGTAAGGATTCATTGATTTCACCGTAATATTATGTATAATTTTTGATCCTTCGAGCCGGATTTATTTATGCCCTACAAATCCTACCATTTATTTTAAAATTTGCCCGAAATACAGAAGTGAGTAATTTCTTGTAACTGAATGTCTGATTTAAACGAGAATCTAGATTTTTCAACACAACTATTTATAATTTATAATGACGGTTTAGAGCTTGGTTGAAATTGGGACGTGTAACATCGATACCTTGAATATACCAACACGTAAAGTGTTCTTTCAAAGTGAAAAATTGTTATTGGAGCAGAATTATTTCATAAGATGTCAACAAGCTGTCGCATGGACCAAGGAATAATATTAAGTGTAGCTCACTTTCACTTGCCGACAGTAATAATAGCATTTGACATATAGGTGGAATTACTAATTATTAATTAAAATAATATTTTGACATGTCTTCTCTCCGTGTTAGCTCCATATAATATACAATATTAATTGTGATTAATGTTTAGATAGAGGCATGTGACAGACTGAACTTAGCGCAGGTAAATTATTGTTGGAGTGTAAACGGTCATCTCTTCGTGCGGTCTGCGAGCGCAGTATTATAATGAGGGTAGTGCGTGCAAATTGAAGTGTTGCCAGTTGTCAGTAAGCCATTTATGTTGACATAACTAGAAATTAACAACTTGTACATAATTTATTTGTTTATTTCGTTTTTATTGTTACCTTCAAGTCTAATTTTATATTCTTCATGTTATTTTGTATACAATACTTAAAAAAATAGTACAACTCGTGGGAAATAAGTTGAGACCTAAGCACGTGACGTCACAGTGGCCTGCAAAGGCGAACGGTACTATGCGGGCGCCTTCGGAAAAGTACATGGGAAGCGAGCGGCGAGGTCTCAACTTATCGCGCACTATAGCATCTTAGGTAATTAAGCTATTATATTTTACTGTGTAAAAGCCTATCAATAAGAAACTAATCTGAAATGACGTTAAGTCTGTATTGTTGTGCATCGATTAAAGACACAATTATTATTGCTTGCGACTTGGCATAATCATTGATGCCATTTCAAATTCGTTTATTATGGCTTTTACATTTGTTTATAGAATGTGCAGAAATGTATTTTATAGGACTTTAAATGTTTTTTATTCGAAGGTTATAAAGAGTGACATAACATAATTATTTTGTTTTTATTGTAGTGTTGTTTAATTGATTAAAACTTTATCGACTTACATGGTTTTAAAACTTGTCAATGAATTAATATTGTATTTACATTATAAATGCATACGCTATGAATTTGTGACTAACTATATTTAAGAAAAATGTACAAATAATATATTTGCTTGACTGAATGATGCTAATGTTAATTAGTTTTTTTTTAATATTTATTAATTAAGCTTAAACTTAAAAATCAATTTACCCTTCGAAAAGGTATAAAATTAAAATATTTTTTGGTATTTTCTGACTTATTTTTGTAACAATTCAATTTGCTCGTGACTACCCTCAGAATTAAATAAAATTGTAGAGAAATACAGTATCTATTAGGCGTATCGGTGTTAATTATAGTTCACGATTTAAAGAAAAATTAAATAGTGTTGTAACTACGCCAACTGTATTGTTCAAATGTTGTGAAATAAGTGTTAAATGTCGTCCTACTCAGACCGTGTAGTATATCGTTTGTCTCAATATCTGTAGTACATGCTAGATGCAGTCATGATTTTATTCTTACTAATAATTTGTTACTGTTTTGGCACGATATTAATTACCTTCTGACGAAAAATATATATAATGATGAAATAAAATGTTCGAAGTTTTATTTTCGTTCACACTTCCAGACATATTTTTCAGTAGCCTCACTAGAAATGTGAATATTTCGGTGGTGGGCACCGAGAAACATGAGAATATGGGCATCTAAACGATTTACGTCAACCTTTTTCGTAAAAGCAAACAGTAGCGCCATCAAATTCTGCTGAGTCAACTACATCGTGGCCTTACTGTTGGTGACAAAACAAGATTTTTTTTGACACCGGTAAACAGGCGACATTTTTTCGCGCCGTCCAGGGTAGGTTTATGTGGTGGGTAAAAGGCAATGACAAAATACGCTACGCTTAGCGTAGGACGGGAAAGATGTGACGTATATGTTGAAGCCAAAAATTTCTCAAATATGGTGTCGTACATTTCAGTACCGGCTACCGCGCCGCTGACAGCACATACCGCTGTCGGTCGCTTACTTTAGCGCCATTTTACAGTTTTGTCAAATTAAAAATCCGGCTTCAGGGCGGAGCCTAAAAATACATGCGTGACGTTACTTAGTGCTGATCATTTATGTTGTCCTTCATCCATGGTACCTAATAGGCATAGATTTGAAGTAAAAGAACTAAAATGTTTTAATATTAATTTATTTATGACTAGGTACTATTTATTTATTTTTATTTATTTATTTTATTTATTTATTTAATAGATACACCAGCGATATACTGTATAGTCATTAATAAATTTACATAATATTTGTCTAGTCCGAGTACAGTAACCATTACAGGTATACACAGCATTAAGACTACTATGTGGTACTACTACAAAGCAAAGATTTAAATCGCAGTATTTACAAACATTTACAATTATTATTATAATATAAGTTGCCGACCAACAACAAACGACTGTCCTTGACTTACAGATTCGAACAGATTGTCACGTCACACGCTCGGCGCCTTGGGGTAATACATTGGCGGGAGTGTCACTGTCACTTCTTAGGTTAGTAACATTGTTCGGTGGTAATACTCCTAAAGTAGGGTTTAAAGGAGCTGGCGGTAAAGTTCAGTCCGAAATATACGCAATACTAAGGGTCAATTTACCCCGCGGCGGAATAGAATGGAAGCGACTTTTTGCAAAGAAATACATAGTATAATGAACTTTATGTCAATTATACAAATTAAATAAGATCAAAATGAAAGTCGCGCGCCTTCCAGGGAATCTTCGAACATTCTCCTAACTACTGTCGGCGCCATCTGTGGGAAGTGGCGCGAACGCGGAGTCTATTGTGTCGGTCACAGCACTGCAGTGGCAAGCGTTTTGTTGGAATATTCGAGCATTCCATTTCATTCCGCCACGGTATAAATAGAGCCTAAAACGCTTCACTTGCTCATGTTTTCAAGATTTAGTACAACCTTCCCCAGTTTCCCGTTGGGTACGTCAATGGATTTCAAAGTGTCGGTAACGATGCCGGTGGCGACTGTCACGTTGTTCTCTCGTATCGTGAAGGGCTGGCCCTGCGTCATCACCATGGACTCCAGGAGGGTGAGGTACACTTCGCCGTGGTCGCCAGGCATCATCATGTCTACGGTAGGTTCTGTAAAATTTATGGTAATTAAAAAATCAACCCTGCACCAGAAAACTGTTAGGTGCAGAATATAATACATATTGTGAATGGAATACGTCTAGAAATCGGGACATTTGTTTGCTTCAGTTCAAGCAGCCAAGATTGTGGTAATTGAAAATCCCTTCAGGTTATCAGGCGAAAGTTTGTTTGTTACTCTTTCACGGCGCAACTACTGGACAGATTTGGCTGAAATTATACCCTGAATATATTAATTATACCATATCCATGGGCTACTTTAATTCACGCGGGAGGAGCCGCGGGCAACAGCTAGTTGTTGAAAGTGTAGTTACCCAGATTTACATTAATTATTATGATTGTCATTATGATTTTTTGTGAAGTTTTTTTTTACCTTATAATAACAATAGTTTGTAATTATATGGTGACAAGCTTTCTATTATCATAAATTGTATCCACACATTACACTAATATTATAAAGGTGAAAGTTTTGTATGTGTGTGCTTAAGCATCATTGTTAGGTACTCTTTCACACTGAAACTACTGAAACTATTTGGATGTAATTTGAAATGGAAAAAGATCGGATTACGTTATTAGTCTGAAAAAGATGCGATTAAAGTTACCTAAATCAATCCTGCACGCGATATTCCAAGTGCCGCTGAACATTTGTTGGGAGTACTTGGAGAATATAGGCTTCTTCCTACCGCCCTCGCTCCTCGACAGGAAGTACACTTTCGCTTTGAAGTGGTTGCTCAGACTGACGCTGCGGGCGGCGCAGAGCAGCATCCCCGTCTCCACCGCGCGCAGTTTCAGGCCGCGGAGGAGTACGCCCACGTTGTCGCCTGCTATAGCCTGAAATAAAACGCAACAAAAGATTTGTCAATCCTTCAAACTTAACACGCATACACTGCATAAGTGGCTTAACTCACAGTCAAATAAGCCCAACTACATTCGACAATTCTGTCGAATGTAGTTGGGCTTATTAGATACTTTGATAGTTGAATTTGTGTTCATTTTGTGATCAGGGGGCCTACCACCGTGACTTATAGCAATATTATTGTAATATTGTTTTGACATTATCATACAAAGTCAGTATGGAAATTTTAAAACAATATTACAATAATATTACTTTAGGTCACGGTGGTAGGCCCCCAGTTTATTATTTTGATCGTAGTTTATAATAAAAATTAATCAAATACCCAATAATATAAGCCAGGAATACCAGGAATAGAACAGGCATTTAAAATATAACAGGAATCACACTTACTCAAACTGCACATCATTCTAACTGCAAATAAATAAGTAATCTAACTATCAATGTTAACTTTCAATAGTTACAGATACCTAGTTAATTCATTTCTAAATTGTAACATGGAATATACATTCTGTAACATGCAAACCCTCAAACAATATCAGCTGGTTTATAGATACAAGATATATTTTGGGGTAACAAAAGCTTTAAGTTTCAGAAATTAGGATCTCAGTTTAGTTAAAATTATGTCAATTATGATAATTAAAAAAAATATATTGAATATTTTTTTCTAGTTATAGCAATTATTTTAGTATCATACCTCAGGAACACTAGACCTGAAAATCTGTATATCTGATAATGTAGTTTTAATATTTTGTCCAAATCCCACCAATTCAGCTTCATCATTTTTCTTCATAACACCTCTTTTTATGGTGCCAACCACCACAGTGCCCCGCCCAGGCACTGTGAATGCATTGTCTATGGGCATTAGGAATGGTGACTCCAGATCTCTGATAATTGGCGGTACATAACTGTCTATTGTGTCCATAAGTTTTCGTATTGATGGTACACCTGGAAGATAGAAAGTTGTATATTACATAAAATATGTGGTTGACTGAGCTTTGCTCGTTAGTATTACAGCTACTCACTAATAGATGGCAGCAGGAGTTTACTGTAATAGTTTTACTTTTTGCCAATAGATGTCAGGTAAAGAGTTATATATTTTTTTTTGGTAAATATGACATTTTCTAAAAATGAATCCTAGCCAGATCAATTTATCGCCCCCAAGACCCCTTGTATACTAAATTTCATGAAAATCGTTCAAGCCGTTTCCGAGATTCAGATTATATAGAAATATATATATATATATATATACATTCATACAAGAATTGCTCGTTTAAAGGTATAGGATATGCAACAAAAATATTGACCCTGCAACCATTGTTCGGCCACATAAATTATTACACACTTAGGGGCATGCAAAATTTCATAAATTGGATGGGGACTGAAAAATAAATTGATCAAGCCCAAGTGAACATTTTTAACAAATTTTGTGGTAATTTATAATTTTTTGGGAAAGGCTTTTAACCTTTTGGCTATAGCTGTAGACTGTTATAGCAAATTCCAGCTTTTGAAAAATCCCACAGGAACATATTATTTTCCAGGAAGAAAATAGGCTTATGTATTTAACCTGATTATCAGCTGCCTACATACATAATCATACATTTAACGAATTTCATTAAAAAATTAAAATGATAGAAAAGGAAGTAGTTTTTATACCTATCTCTGAGTTGTCATCATTCAAGGCTTTTAAAGCTGATCCCATAACCATTGGTATTTTGTTTCCATTGTACCCAAAATCTGACAGCATTTCCCTCATCTCTATCTCTACCAATTCCACCACCTGAAATGCACAAAAAAAATTTAAACTATACTTGAAACTACAAGGAATTTTGTTTTCTATCTTGAAACATTATCATACTCATATCTTCACCAAACAAAAACTGGACCAACTAGATGCCAACCTTATTAAAAATATGGAATTTGGTAAAGCATGCTTCATTCAGTTTTGGAAGTTTTTAAAAATCAATATCAATATAAGTATCTCTATTAAGCTTATTTAAAATTGATGAATTGAATATAAAAAAAATATAAAGCAACCAAGTCAATAATCTTGGTAATGAGTAACGTAAGGCTATTGCTGGTAATTTCTTAATAATATAACCAAAAAATGCTTAGATATATTGTACATACTATTGTTAACTTACATCCTCTTCAACCAAGTCCACTTTATTTATAAAAACAATCAAATACTGAATGCCAACTTGCTTGGCCAACAATAAATGCTCTCTAGTCTGTGGCATTGGTCCGTCGTTGGCCGCTACGACCAGTATTGCCGCATCCATCTGTGATGCTCCCGAAATCATGTTACGTATGTAATCAGCATGCCCCGGGCAGTCTGTGTGCGCGTAGTGGCGTAATTTTGTGCTGTAACCGACGTGTGCTGCGTTAATAGTAATTCCTGGAGGCATGAAAAGATTACAATTTATAATGCAGAACTTACAACTTCCAAACCCTTACAACACAGACGTTAGTTCCATTTCAAAATAGCTCTACATTACTAACACAAATAGCTGACCTTACAGATGTTACCCTGTCATAACACATAAAAGCTACAGGCAGGCCATGTCTTGTCATGTGATTTTACATAGTTGTCACAATGGATTGATTTCAGATAGGTTGCAAGCCTTAGTTCTTGTACGATCTATTTCACGCGCTGCGTGCGCCTGATTACGAGGCAACCTCAGCACGTCAAAAGAGGTTACGCGATAGAAAGAGAGCACAGCTTTAGGTGGATAGCGGAGGCGGGGCCAGGCGCTTTTGCAAACTGAATTGCACTGTTTTGTGTCAGTGCTAGGGTCGCTATTTTTATAAACCATCTTGCGGAGTGAACCTTCTGTACCGTGAGGTACTAATATGTATTCCGTGCTTCAGGGAAGAAGTACATACCTCGCGCCTTCTCTTCTGGAGCCTTGTCAATCTCTTCATACGAAACAAACTTTGCACATCCATCTTTGGACAGAACCTTAGTGATAGCAGCCGTGAGAGTAGTCTTCCCATGATCTACGTGGCCTATGGTGCCAATATTGCAGTGTTTTTTTTCAACAACATCAACTTTCTTCTTAGTACTAAAATAGCGATTTTGAACACTTATAAAACTACTAACTAATCTTTTGCAAGTTAATTTCTTAGAGTCGTAGGATGGCTTTAAGTTACTAATTATTGAACGAAGTATTAGCCGTGCACTCATTGTTTATTAATTGTTTGATTTTTATTGAAAAAAAGAATAGTTTACATGACTTACTCGACATTCGAGGATATGTTTTTATTTTGACTTTTTAGTTTTTTAGTCGTCTGACAATTGACAGTGTCAACTTGACACTTCAGAGTTGATAGATTATAAATGTCTCGTACAGTCACGAACCATAGAGATAAGATCACTAAGGAGGCGCCCCATTCATTCATTCTAGCCTTTTGCGTGACCTGCGGCACCATTTTGAGTGCAAAGATTTGCTGTCAAATGTTCGTGTACAAGGCCATGGTACAAGGTACCAACTGCATGGAATTAATAAGTACTTCGTACAACGAAGTACTTAATACCAACTTAATACTGATAGTTTACTTCCCTACATAGACATAAAACATAGGGATACAGTACGACAAGGCTATTCTGGCGCGTGGCTAAAATCGGTACTAACTCCGCTATCTTGTGATACTGTTTGATAGTTCGATCTGTCGGTATATCGCTATTGTTTGTTGTGTTGGTCTTGCTTACTATTAACTATTTTTAAACTAAAATTGTTGTAAAATAGAGGAGATTTAATTTTCTGGGTGCCTTTGTTGTATAACAGCGCCCTCCTGTCAATGTCATTCAAGTGCCAAAAGAGCCTTGTCGGACTTACACATAAGATACACCGAGGCTATGGCAGACCGAGATAGGCTTCAACTTCTAGTGGACCGTTTTGATGAGTGCCGTGCCGAGTACGACTCTTCCCTGAGGCAGCTGTCTACCCTGCAGCAAGAACTACGTGATGCTTACCAAAGGATCACTGACCTGGAGGATGCTGCATTCAACGCAACAACTCTGCACACCCAGAGCCTATATGAGGAGTTAGTCGACAGTGCTCCATCGTTGGTTCCTGCTGCTACAATGAACCCCAGCACCTCAAACCATATCCAGACTAGTTTAGGGTACCCGGTCAGTTGTAAAAAACTTAAAAAATATATCAAACTTAACAGATTTATACGTAGAACTCAAAAATTATTAAAAATTCATTATAATCATGTACATAGAAATTTAAAAGTAAAAAAAAACAGGTTAGAACTACTAAATGAGATTAAAAAATATAATATACAACTTAAAAATAACAAAAAGAGGTACGAATCTGACACACACATACTTGAAGAACAAATTGCAAGGCTACATTCTTCCTTAAGAACACTGACTGAAAAGTATGCCTCTTACCAAAACCAAATGGTATCTGTGTGTACACAGACTACGGGTGAAGATAAATTACAGACGGGACATTACCCAGTCAAGAATATCTTGCCTAAAACACAGTGCATTTCTGATGATGCGGGCAGTCATCCGAGGTTTGTGTCACCTATATCATCTCCCTCACATCAGGGGAAGGTGTGTGACAGGTACATTACCCCTGAATTGAATACAAATGGTTCCTCAACTAACCATCATATACAACAAACTTAAACTTATATGTATAGCGATGAAGTTGGAATTAACATGGGCGTTTTACTAAATTCTTATTTAAACCATCACATTATAATGAACAGCTGTAAGCCTAGCTCAGACTTGAACAAGATTGTTACTGATATCCTGAGCAACAGGTCACTATATGATCATAATACTAATATAATAATATTATTAGGAAATAGAGGGAATGTAAATAGACAAGATTTAATTAAATCCTTTGAATGTTTAGATTCTTTAAACTTAAAAAATATATATGTGTATACACTTCCATACTGTAAGAAGTTGTCACATCAAGAAAATTTGATTAGGTATAATTATAATATGACACTGTACAATTTATGTACGTACAATAAAAAATTCAATATAATTGACATAAATAAATGTATTGATATTAAATAGAATGTTTACCAAGATAGGTATTATCTATCAAATTATTCTAGGCGACAGATAGTTATTTCATATTTACTTTACATTTCTAGAAAAAATTTGGTTGAACAAACTGCTTCTATTGAGCAGAGTAGTAATTTTGACGAGATGACCTTGGAAGTAATTCCAAGTACTTTTAATTTAAACTAGTTAAGGAGACAAAAGAGTTTTTCTCTTGCTTAGACCAAGAGTCAACAGAAGTTTTCTCTTGTTTGAAGAAAATTACAATATGTGACAAAAAAAAATCATGTAAAAACACATGCTGTGTATTTAATGATAAACAAAATAATAAGTATATCAATTTGGTGCACCAAAATATTCAATGTATTAAGAATAAGGAATTAGAAATAGAATTATTCTTAAATAGCTGTAATATTAATATTCTTTGCATTACTGAGCATTGGCTTAAATCGCATGAATATATGTTTAATTTTGGTAATCACCAAGTTGGTAGTTCGTTCAACAGGACTAATTCCATTCATGGTGGCTCGTTAATTTTGATAAATAAGAATTTAAAATTTAAAAATCGTAATGACATAGTGAGCCTTTCTGTAGAACGGACAATCGAGCTAGCCTGTGTTGAATTAAAGCAGTTCATTATCGTCTGTGTATATAGACCTCCCTTATCTAACTTTGAACTTTTTGAAAAACGGATTGATGAAGTTTTATTCAAAATATCAAAAGGTAATAAAAATCTAATTGTTTGCGGCGATTTCAATATTAATATTTTGGAAAGCTGCCCTGCAACCGTCAGGTTATTAAATTTATTTAAAACTTACAATTTAATTAATGTCTTTATGGAGCCAACTCGGATAACTTCCCACAGTGCCACATGTTTAGATAATATTTTTACAAATGTAAAACCAGTTAGCAGTGAAATAATAAACAAATTAGACTCTGATCATTGTGGCCAATTTATTAAATTAGAAGCAATTAAGAGAAATGTAGAAAAGCGAAAAATTACTTTTGTGCCAGTATCATCTGACCGTATAGAAAAAACAAGAGCAAGGCTAGTGCAGGGACTACCGTTCCTACCGGACACTATGAATGCAAACGAGATGTATAATGCATTTTTTGATAAATTTAGTTCCATTTTTAGTTCAGTATTTACAAGCAAAACGGTCTTGACTACTGACGCATTAGTTTTCAGTGAGTGGGCAACAAGCGAACTGCATTTAGATAGGCAAAAGCTATATGAACTATATGCCGAACGTACATACAATACTAGTGATGAGTTCAGAGAGCGCGTTAAATTGATGTCAAAAAAGTTTAAAAATGATTGTATATCATCAAAGTCAAAGTATATACAAAATAAAATTAAAAATAGCGCCAATGTCACAAAAACGACCTGGAATATAATAAACCAGGAAACTGGAAGAGCTAAACAGCGTACTAGTACCATTAAACTTGACATTGGCAATAAATCTATCACGTCAGACCTTGAGGTTGCTACTGCTTTTGAAGGGTTCTTTACGGACATTCCAGTTTCCACAACAAAATCACTGAACTCTTCACCAGCTATCGCCCTCTCACTTTTAGAAGATAATGTGCCTGAATGTAATAGCATCTTTACCTTCAGCCATGTTACTAGCTCTGATGTTATTAAAGCATTTAAATTAATAAATATAAAAAAAAAACCAATGACTTATGGGGCATTTCTGTCAATGTTGTGAAATCTTTGCTTGATATTGTTGCACCAGATTTGGCAGTAATATTTAATAATTGTGTAGATTGTGGTGTTTTTCCTGACTTAATGAAACATAGTAAAATAATTCCACTGTTTAAATCAGGTAGTACCAATGACCCCACTAACTTTAGACCAATATCTGTACTGCCTACTTTCAGTAAAATTTTTGAAAAACTTATACTGATTCAATTGCTTACTTACTTTCAAAAAAATGAATTATTACATAATAAACAATTCGGATTTACGCGGGGTCGCTCGACTACCGATGCTGGTGTCGAGCTAATACAACATATATTTGAAGCCTGGGAGGAATCACGTGATGCGCTGGGCATTTTCTGTGACTTATCCAAGGCGTTTGATTGTGTTGAGCATGAAACATTGGTCAGGAAGTTACACCACTACGGAATTAAAGGTGCAGCTCTTGATTTGATGAGCTCCTATCTGAGCAGTCGCATTCAAAAAGTAGATGTCAATGGGAAACGATCTTCTGGGTCGACTGTGAAGATGGGAGTTCCTCAAGGGTCTATTTTGGGTCCATTCCTGTTCCTTATTTACATCAATGACCTTCCTTACCTTACTAAGGACAAGCATGAGATAGTACTGTTTGCTGATGATACATCACTTTTGTTTAAAATTAATCGACAGAAAAAAAATTTTGACGATGTAAACAGTTCTCTCAAAGAAGTAGTACATTGGTTTGAAGCTAATAATTTGCTTCTCAATAGCAAAAAAACAAAACGTATTAAATTCACCTACCTAATGTTAGGCAAATTCAAACGAATGTAAAACTAGGTGTAGAGGAATTGGATCTTGTAGACACAACTGTATTTCTAGGAATAACGTTAGATGCTAAACTGCAGTGGGACCCTCATATAAATAATTTATCGAACAGGCTTAGTTCTGCTGCGTACGCGGTAAAAAAAATTAGGCAGCTGACAGACGTCCAGACTGCTCGACTGGTATATTTTAGTTATTTTCACAGCATTATGTCCTATGGTCTTTTGCTATGGGGTAATGCTGCTAACATTGATACTATTTTCGTGCTGCAGAAGAAGGCTGTTCGTGCCATTTATAAAATGGGCCCAAGAGAGTCTTTAAGAGAAAAATTCAAAGAATTTAATATAATGACGGTACATGCACAGTATATATTCGATAACTTGATATATGTGCATAAAAATATTAATAACTTTGTTAAGAAAAGCGATCTCCATGCTATCAACCTTAGAAGTATCTAAAAATAAACTTATAGTTCATAAAACAAGACTAGAGAAAATAAATAAATCATTTAAAGGCAATGGGATACGCTTTTATAACAAACTCCCTAATGAAATATTAAACTTATCCCTCAATAAGTTCAAAGTCGCTGTAAAACGAAAGCTCATTAATAAAGCTTACTATAGTATTAAGGATTACTTACATGAATCAAATCCTTGGGGATGAATGAACTGCTGTAATTATACTAGCTCAATTAGTTTTAAAAGCTTTTGTGAAGTGGTGATAACAGAAAACAAAACCCGGCTGAGTTTGTTGTGGGCTTCTTCTCAGTGCAGGGCGCGTTGGAACCCTCGTAAACTTAGTTTTAAGTCGACTTGGAGTTATCGCCATACAAATGTGACAAATATCATAAGGACCATTTACAAGCGCCTATATTTTAGGCCTATGTGAAATAAAGATATTTCATTTCATTTCATTTCATTTCATGTACTTCCCTAGGTGACGCCATCTTATGCACCACTTCACAGATTAAAAATAGTCACGCTTATTTTGTAGACAGGGCCCATCCATATTGTTTCGTAGTGTGCACAGAATCAATGTTTTATGAAGCGCCTGCGATGCCGCGCCGCACCACCAGGCCGCGAAATTCAAATTTTATTTAGTTTTTCGCAAATATTAGACTAACTACACATTGTAGATTTATTCCAATGCTTTTTGCGGGCCTACCTTTTATACATCTAGGTACATGTTTTTAATAGAAACTTTGCTTGAAGGTTTCCACTCATCTCATATTGGTTCCCGAAAGATAATTTTTTGCAGTTTCCCAGATTTCGAGCTATCGGGAACCAATATGAAGTACTCGTAAATGAGTATTGTTGAGCAGAGTTTTTATTAAAAACATGTAGATGCATAAATTTTGTGCCCGCAAAACTCATTGCCATTAGCCTTCGATGTATAATTAGCCCACCATGAGCGAAAAACTAAATAAAATAAAATAAATTTTCGCGCCCGGATGGTACCCATCGCCCTTAACGTGAAAATACGTTTACGAGAGACGAGCCTTCATTTTTCGTGCACCATGTGCATGTGCACCTCACGATAACACGACATCGATTGGATCGACGCGTTTAAACAGGTCCAGCGGCACTGGCACGAAAGGCGCGGGGTGCGGTCATTGGCATCAAAAACTAGCTTCCGCTCTATTTTAGTCCAGCGCTGATTACTGGGACTGGATTGCAAAGTGTTTACATTTGTCAAATATCGATCCAGTCCACTGAATTGCTGGCCTGGATCGAAGTACTGGACCTGTGAAAACAAGCCTTAAGAATTATTTTCCAGTTTCCACTAGCTTTAGCCTGCGTGTCTTTCGCTACTCGCTATAGATTAATGTAGAAAATTCAGGGGTTTTTAAATCATAAATATCATACGGGAGTTGATTTTCCGGGATAAAAAGTACCAAAAAGTACCATACATCCTTTTCAAGCACCAGTTTATCTCAAACTTCAGTGATTTAGTCGTGAAAGCATACTCTTTTTTATATTAGTAGGGACGGCATTAAAGCAGAGTTTGCCCGCCAAATGAACTATCATTTGGCTTTTCGCACCTACTCCTGCTTATGCTTAGGCAGCCTTTACACAGTCAATTTAGATCGCGATCCGTGGATGCGCCCACGCCCAGGGTGCATGGTTGGTAAATACCCAATACATGCACCCTGGGTGTCATTTAAATAGATAAGAATGACAAAGACGTTGTTATATTTTAACAAGTTTATTTATAAATAATTACACAATTATCACGATCCACGCTAATCAAGCATTTCGTCTAAAATAGTCATAAGAAAATCTTTGCACCTGCACACACATTTGAATACTTATAAAGACTTAAAAAATATATACTTACATAATAATCAAATGAAGTAAAAAGAAATTAAATTTCAATCTCTTGTTACAAAAAGTAATTTGAATACGAAGGAACGCAGTTCGCTGTGCACTATTTGACGCCTTCTACTTAGGCATTGTTTTAAAAAATATTTTTAACGAAATCGAATTTCACAGTATTTTTTGGTCTACAAATATAAATAAATGCCTAAGTATACCAATTTTTAAAAAATGTAAGTCCCGCAGATTCAAGCTTTTATTCAAAAATTCTACAAAATCTGTAATATCTAGTGAACTTTATTCAGATAAATTATATATACCTACTAGCTGACCTGGCAAACGTTGTTTTGCCCTTGGGGATTTAAAAAATAGTTGAATTGAGATTTAAACTATCCTATCTCTCAAGTTGGATCGAACTGCACATGGTGTGCGAATTTTATTATAATCGGTTAAGTGGTTTAGGAGTCCATTGAGGACAAACATTGTGACACGAGATTTATATATATTAAGATAATTATACATTGATAACTCGTCAGTTACATATTGGACAGTTACTCATATATACAAAATTATTATCTTTTTTCAACGATTTCTATAGTATAAGTTTTTATGGTATTCTCTGTAGTTCATACTTGCAAGTTTTAGTGAATGACCAACATTGGTGGCTATAAGTTGTAACTCCATAAGGGCAGGTTTCTATAAAGTATGCCCAAGGTAGAGCGGTTAACTAAGGGTACATTTACACAAAGTAATATTTTTGTATCACGCATTTAGTGTTAACTTATATCAATATAGGAAATCTAACTCGATGTTAGAGCATTTCACGGCTTACAAAGAGAGTATAACCTATTGCTTAAACTTGTACCAATTTCCAAACCTACCTAGCTCCTGCAAATTTAAGCTTTTACTCAAAATTCCTAAAAAAAATCAATATCTAGTGAACTTCAATTAGATGTATTATTATTGATTTACAAATTTGTTAACTAGCGAGTTAGTTATTGGACAATTATGTACAAAATTACCATTTTTACTATGCGACTTCTAAATAATTTATATTATTTGTTTTAGTTAGTGACAAGCATTAGTGGCTATAACTCCATGCCACTATTGAATATGCACAAGGAAGGCTATTAAGAGTGTGTTTACACTGGAAATTGATTTTCTAAAAAAAATTAATACTGGTGTAGAAAGAAAAAGATTTCACAATACTTAGAAAAAGAAGTATTGTGGAGTACAAATGCGTCCATATTCTTTGGGACATATCGCATATTGAGTACTGCGTAACTCATTTAATATTGCTTATTATTGAATATTCACTATCACAATAAACTTGAATAATTATTATTTAAATACTATTATAATTATTAATACTTAATATGTAGGTACGTATCCACATATAAGGATGATAGATTGGCCAAATAAGTTATCCTGTAATCTAGCCGGGTTATTCCATAAGCCAAATCAAATCTTTTTTAATTTAAAATTATTACCACAGCGTTTTGGGAGTTTTGGGATTTGGGGCGATATATTGAATTACAAAATAAATTGACAGGCTTTATTTTCAAAAATCTGCTTATAAGGCTAAATTTACACCAAGTGAAAGTTACTTCTCTTATTTTATAATATTTTAAGTTATTTTGGTGAAATATCGGAGGATTAATGGACTTTAAGATAAGATTCGAAATGTAATTTTACTGCATGAACTAAAAGGCAAAGTACAGCTTAGTTTTGACAACAATCATTTTCATAAGTCAAGTATTTGGACTCAGAAAAATATCTGAACTATCTACAATAATAGTAAAAATATTAATTATTCATTAATTAATATTTGTACTATTTGTACCATACATTTTCCGCAACGCAATTTCTCTCCATAGGTATAGAATAACATAATAATATACATTTGCATACCACATAGGCAAGAATATACAATTTAAATAATAGCATACAGTTTTGATAATATTATAGGCACAAGAGTGATAATTATTATAGCCTGCAACATCATATTTAAAGCATAGGATATTATTCAATTAATACTTAAATTCTTCTTATAATATGTATAGTCAAATTCTCGTGATGAGACTCCGGTAACAGGACGAAACATACATATTAAAAAAAAGATTGTGTGTCATTCAGATTAATTCGATGTTAAGAGTATATCGAGATAATTTTGGTGTTCATTGAATTCAAAGCACTACAATTCTAAATAATAGAAATACAGGAATGTAATTTTTCACTACTTTCCACTTTTCTAAAATAACAAATGCCATCTGATTTCTGTTCACTACTACCACCTATTTTAATATAACGTAAATAAGTGACAATCACACCCTCCTGCCAAAGTATTACTTAACAAACCTTTTATTTAAATTTCGAACTGGCTTGCAAATACAACTGTTTGGTGAAAAAAAAAACCACCAAATTAACTTGGAAAAAATATTGTTGTCCATTGATCGTGATTGTTTTTTTTAGGTATTACTTATGTTTACATTTCTGGGCATTGTTTGAGAAAAGTACTATACAAGCCTTGGCCACAACAAGGCATTGATGGACTCACTTTTACACTCCATCCATCAATGTCTCTTTTGCTGGCCTCTATAGTAATGTAGTATATGGGGTTGATACCATCCACAAAATAAAATGTATACAACGTGTTGGTTACTTGCCATAACTAAGCCGTAGGGGATGATGTAATGATGCCTGAAAAAATATCACAATAAGTATAGCTCATATCCTGAGGGAACTATAGGGAGTTCAAAAATGTTCTAATATATATAAATCTCGTGTGACAATGTTTGTCCTCAATGGACTCCTAAACTACTGAACCGATTTAGTTCAAACTTCGTGAATATCTGTCATTTGGTCCAACTTAAAAGATAGAATAGTTTTAATCCCACGTGGACGAAGTCGCGGGCATCAGCTAGTGTACCATAAATTTTAAGTGACATCCCTAAAAACGGCTCATTCAATATGAATGAACTGGAAACAATGAAAAGTATTACGCTTTGTTAACGTCAGTTAGGGTTGCTATTTTATTGCAAATCAAACGAAATAATTGGGACTTCTTATCTCCATTAATGTGTTACTAGGATCAAGTAAAAAAGGTTAGATGCAGGCACACTACTCAAATTAACCAACACCTTGTATAATGTATATGTATATAAATTTATAACTGTCATTCATAGTGATTTAAATAAACTCACTGTACGATACGTCCATATCTTGGTCGAATATAACACAACACTTTCGCAACTGTTTGTCCCACCCGGCGGCGAGCACGATCGGTTCTCATTGCTTCAGCAAGCGATAGTGCAGCGTGAACTCGCCGCTGGACTTCCATATGAAGTGCCTCACGGTTCTGAGGTCCATGTTGGGGTCTAACACCTGAAAATATTAACAAGTGTTGGTCATAATATGCAGTTGGTTACATAAAAACCGGCCAAGTGCGGACTCGCGCACCGAGGGTTCCATATCATAAAAGAAGTAAAACATTGAAAAAATCACTTTTGTTCATGAATATACGAGTATAATTTACATGTAGGTACTTTTGTTGGCAAACCGCAAACGTAACTTTGTTTTTGGCGGATTATTGTTATTATCAAAAAAAGTATATTAGTCAGCGAGTTGATTTTATTTTTCCTGTAAAATATACGTTAACTTCTTTTGATCATAATTATTTCAGATTTTTCGATTGGTAAACCTCGGAGATAAGGGGGGGGAACGGTATTTTTTTCGACAGTTTGCCCAATAAATCCAAAACTATCGGGCACAAAAATAAATAAAAGTCAGTTTTAGAATACACAAGTCACGCCCTTTCATATGATACCCCACTCAATATTGTTATCTCATTTTGAAATTTCAATAACCCGGTTTACTCCCCCATTTAAATAAAAATAAAAATGATTTTCAAAATTTTATGATTGCAATGATGTTGGGTCACTATTACCTAAAACTATTCCAAATTTCAAGTCGATAGCTTCGATAGTTACTGAAATAATCGAGTGTGACAGACGGACGGACGGACGGAGAAAGTCTCACCATAAGGGTTCCATTTTTACCAAATTGGTATGGAACCCTAAAAACGGCCAAATTCGAGTTGGACTGAGTAGTACTACAAAAAAGTAAGTGTAGAAAAACACGAGCCACTAGCCACAAAAAGTTTTATTTGCAGCGCCTTCGCGGGCGATTCGCGTGGTAATGTGGACAGCCCATTAGCAACATTGGACGAAAGTGTAGTACCATAATTCATACCTGATCGCAGCAGAGCAACTCGACCTTCTCTTCCGGCGAGTCTGTGGTGCTCTCTTCGCTGTTCTTCCCCGCGCTGGCGCCGTTCACGTCGCCTCCGCCGACGATCTTCTCCACGACATGCTCGGCCACTTTGCGACACTGGATGAAGTCGTTAGCTACCAATCGGTCCTAAAATAATATAAATATATAAATATGTATTAGGACATTACACACATTGCAATCTAGCCCCAAAGTAAGCGATAGCTTGTGTTATGGGTACTTGATAACTGATTAATATACATACATATTAATATACATAATATTGAAAGACAGACAGACACTGGAAAACATGCATGCTCATCAAACAAACATTTAACAGTAGTGGGTATCAAACACACAACCTCTGACGCAGATGGCAAGTTCACTGCCACTACTCCAGTCAGTCGGTCGGGATTAAAACGTGAAAACGAAATTGTTGAAAGAATTGTTTGTGGTGTTTCATGTGGACATCTTATGTTATTATGGATTTCTGCAAAATTACGCTTGCATCCATTCCATATTTAAAACATAAAGTTTGAATTCACAGGCTTCTACGTGAGCCTTAAGGACTTGGTTTATGGGACACGCATCTTGATATTTTTATTTCACCTTCTTCTGCCTATCCTGTTTGCTCTGGCAGCTGGAGTGAGGCAGCAGGTAGAAGGGCAGCTTGTTCAGTTTCGGCGCCGCCATTTCTATAGCAACGTCCACTACCCACGAAGGCACAGTCTCCATCAGCAGGTTGCTCTCAGTCTCTCCTCCCGCATCACCCACCTGAAATATTGAAACAGAAACATTGTACAACAATACATGTTACAATAGTTTTAAGAACCAAATATGTTTTGTCTAATGACATGCAAATATTTATTCTATCCTATCCTACTAATATAAACACATATGAGTAATTATGAATGGATGGATCTTTGTAACTCTTTCACACCACAACTACTGGACCGGTTTGGCTGAAATTTGGAACATAGATAGCTTATAACCCTGGTTAACACATGGATAAACACCCATGCTTTTTATCCCAGATCCCAGATTCCACAGGTTAAATCAAAATGTAGGTGATAGTATGGATGAATGCTACACTATACAATATACATAATACTACACAAATAAAAGGCCTATTCTAGCCTTCTACATGAATATTATAGTGTAAAAAAATATTACCTGTAGCCTATAGAGTGTCCTGCCACCCACTTCACTGAATATTAAGGGTGTGTGCAACGGAACACTGAAGAAATTATTCCCCACCACCTTATTCCCAGCTTCGTTGACTCTGTTTGGATGATTCCAATGTTCCAACAGAGCTTGTAGCAGCAACGCCCCAAAATTGACTTTCTGATCCACCTCAGTGGGCAAGCCTGCCTCCTTGGCACTGACCCAGGCACTGAAACAGTCCGTTTCATCCTGCCCCAAATGTATCGTAAGCATACCAGTCTTCAAATCAACATTGAACCAATTCGGTACATAAATCATCTTAAAACACTTCTTCACTTCCTCCTCAAAATCGACTTCGCCCAAGTCTTCCACTTTGCAAGCTTTCAAGACGTCGTACAAACAAACATTGTTTGCTGTGTCTTTTGTCAATATGTGTCTCTTTCCGTTAAGCACCGTGTAGTGTTTAATGGCTCTCCCACCAGCTATATGATGTAAAGGCTGTGTTTGATAAACATTATTTGTGTTATAGTTATTTTGATTATACATGTCAGAGTTTAACGAATTGAGAGGCGGTAATTTCCAACATCTGATGTCCGAGTCAGAAGTGGCCACCCACACGCCAGCCTGATCAGCTGTGAAACATAACTTAAG
This sequence comes from Coenonympha glycerion, assembly GCA_963855885.1. Classification (NCBI taxonomy): domain Eukaryota; kingdom Metazoa; phylum Arthropoda; class Insecta; order Lepidoptera; family Nymphalidae; genus Coenonympha; species Coenonympha glycerion. The sequence goes on from OY979631.1 coordinate 11,940,205, forward strand.
AATAGGCGCAGTCTCTTCACAAACTATCATAAAGTTATCTGGATTCCTGAGTTCAGTTATAATGACTAGTCGATCTCTGCCACCAGATATGATATGAGTGAAGTTGTCTGTGGCTAGCAGCGCCCAGACAGCTTCCGAGTGAACTCGAATGGTAGATACACATCTCTGCTGAGATAATGACCATAGTTTAATTGTGCCATCCGAGCTTCCAGACACACACTGTGACCCGTCTCTGCTTACAACTAATGCTTTTACGTTATCAGCATGTCCTTTGAGCTTCATGAGTCTCGAACAGTTTCTAGGGTCCCACACCCTGAGCACTTTCTCTGTGGAACCACTGACGAGGATTGTGCCGGGAGGATTCATGGCGAGGCTGTATATGGACTCTTTGTTGCCTACTAAGCTCGAAGTTGTTACCGTGTTATTACTTGCAGTAAGAGCAGTTAGTGTGTTGACATCCCACAGAAATATTGCACGGTCTAACCCGGCACTGGCGACTTGCTCCTTGTCTTTTGCGTAGGCTAAAGTACGTACGTAATCTTTATGAGTCCTTAAGGTCGACATGCAGAAGCCCTTCGGAGCATTCCACACCTTTACGGTGGTGTCGGAAGACGCGCTTATAAGATTTTTACCGCCGCAGCAGAGTACTATATCGTTGACCCAGTCGGTGTGGTGTTCCATGGACTGTATGTAGCGGTCCTGCGTGCCTCCTCCCGTGTGCCACACGCGTATGATCCCATCCCGACCGGCTGAGTAAAGCCTGCCCTGTATCGGGTCCAGTTGCAAGGAGCTCACGCCGTTTTTATGCCTCCTCTCCTCCTCGTCGCGAATCACAAACGAAACTTGGGTCTTTTTACGCATGGTGGCCATTTTCCGACATTTTAAATTTTTAATCTTCTTAAATATATAAATCTCGTGTCACAATGTTTGTCCTCAATGGACTCCTAAACCACTTAACCAAAGAGTATATAATCACTACGTTTTACACTTAACCGATTATAATAAAATTCGCACACCATGTGCAGTTCGATCCAACTTGAGAGATAGGATAGAAAAATTTAAATCTCAATTCAACTATTTTTTAAATCCCCAAGGGCAAAACAACGTTTGCCAGGTCAGCTAGTTGAATTATATTTCTTGAAAACTTGAAATCACTTTCGATGAGGTTTCCCGTCTGTATCCCGATTTCAGTGTGACCGTTTTAAGATTGGTGAATCTGCCAAACACTAGCAAAAAAATCTGCCAAAATCTATCAACTCGATTTCTGAACGGTAAAAGTACGGTAAAAGTAATGTTATTGTACAAACATTGATATCCTAGTGGTTTTGACGTCGGAACATCACCGTTCCATCGACACAATATTAAGACAATAGTTTCCAGCTTAGTATGTAGGTAACATCTCCGAGTAACTAAGTCACACAAAATATAAATAGACAAAATCATGTTTTTTCAAAGATTATAAGGATTTCTGCCACTTTCTTAATTAATCTGCCAAAATCTATCAACTCGATTTCTGAACTGTAAAAGCACGGCTCAAGTAATGTTAATAAACAAGCAGTGATAGCCTAGCGGTTTTGACGTCGGAACATCACCGTTCCATCGAAACAATATTAAGACAAAAGTTTCCAGCTTAATATGTAACATCTCCGAATAACTAAGTCATACGAAATGTAAATAGACAAAAAATCATGAGTTTTTTCAAAGATTATAAGGATTTCTGCTACTTTCTTGCTTATTCTGCCATAGTTAAAATTTAGGAGCCAAATCTGTCCAAATGGCAGAAATCTGCCAAAAACGGTCACACAGCCTGTTCTTGCCCACAGATTAAAGATATAACATATCGTTCTGTTACATGTTCTGTTATGTAGCCAATCTTGCACTCAACCATAGACTACTAACCCTTAATGCACTCAACCATGAATGAATGTTATAAAAAATTATGAATGTTAAAAACGTGTTTATTTAAGCCTAACTGTACAACGTATGTTACAAGTTACAATAGTGACCCTTGTATGATTTAGTTATAAGAGAAATTGTAAAATTTTTGCCACAAAGGAGGATTCCGCCGTTAAATAAGAAAAAAAACAGTCGATGAATCTATGCCACAAAGGGTGTGCCTGCGAAATTAAATTTTTTTGTGGTTTTTCGCTATTTTTATGCTAATAAGGCATAATAGGCTTATGGCAGTAAATGCGGGAATCCCAATATCTTCTTCACGTGTTTATATAAAAATCTCTCCTTGAAAGTGTCCAGTTACAGAAATTAGTCCGAGATTTGCGAGTTACTCACATAAAACTCGATAGTCGGACTAATTTCCTAGGATAGACATTTTTATGCAAAGATTTTGATATAATCATGTAAAGATGATACTGTCATTTTCGCAAATTGATTGCCATAAACCTCTAATGTGTAATTAGCGTACAAATTGCAAAAAACAATGAAAAATTTGAATTTCGCGGGCAGAGTCCTCGATTTCCACTCTATGCAATGCAAATAGCAACCAAAGAGTAGTATAATAAATTGCAACCAACCAATCACGAATGTTCAACTTCATTGTTCAATTTATGTAGGTATCCCTAAAGATCCCTAATCCCTATTAGTCTATGAATGTAGGTAGAGGTACAGCTGTGGTAATAGTAGTTTATGAAACGGATGCATAATGGGGGGTATTAAAACATGAGTGTGAGTTTAAAAAACGAGCCGCAGGCGAGTTTTTTAATAGTATCACACGAGTGTTTTAATACCTAATTATGTAGAGTTTCATACACTACTTTATCTACGCTCAAATTATCATAAATCCAAACCATAAAATCTTGCTAACGTTTGTCGTAAATCCTTCACTTTGTTGGTAAAATATTGTGGGTCATTTTTGTTGCAATTACTAAAATGTCAGGTGGAGTTAAATTTTCTTTAGTAGGTTTCACTGCTAGACATTTTTCCACTACTTAGTTTTGACTAAGTAACAAAAATAACACATTGAAATGTTAAAAGTTAGGTATGGCGCCAAAATTCAGTTGTAAACTGCGTATAGTCTGTTAAAAAAGTCATGAAACAAAAAAGAGTAGAAAAATATTTATACAGGTCAGATAAATTATATTTTTAGTGGATAATTAAATAATCAAAAATTAAACATAATTATTTTCAATATTCTGTATGAACACACTTTTTTTGTCAGTCATATAAGGCAGGGAAAAATTATTGTTTCCGTGAATTAATTGTTGTCTATGGTCAATCATGACTACCAAATAAATGTTGTCTGTGGACTCCATATATAAAAAAAAAAACAAAATTGAGGATTGGCTCTACACTCTCTTTTGGCTATGACGACCACAGAGAAAAGAAAGTTATTCCCTGGTCTGTGATGACGACACATAAAAATACAGGAACCCAGAGCCGAGTATCGTAATAGAAATTATTCAACTATCTAGAGATATTTCCATTGTACAGCAATGTTATAATGAATAACTTTTTAATAATTATAGAAGTCTGTGAATAAAGTAGGTCAATATATGACACATTTTGATTTCATAATTCGAACTTTAAGCAATGAGCGTAGATAAAGTCCTTTTCATGAAAGAAGTCCCGCAGACGCGGCGCTGTAATCACATTATTAAATGTTGCCCTCTCACTCGCACTTGTAATTCGTAAACAGCTGTCAATTTTAGTACATGTTTTTGCCTCGGGACTTCTTTCATGAAAAGGACTCTACATTAATTTCATCATGACCATTTATTAATTACCAATGCTCTTATACCAATGTTTTTTGTTTTTCTTGTTACCCGCATGTTTATTATAAATTCCAATGTAATGATCCGTTTAACTTCTTTAGTAGAATCATCCTTGGTGCTCAAGTACGTGACTCGCACTTGGCTGGTTTTTGGTAGGTATGGAACCACTTCCCTGGGTTAAAAATTAAAAGCTGAATAGGTTTTAAATTCCTTTTATAACGAATTCTGTTTGTCTTCTGTTGTCCTTTTATAAAGAGTTCTGTCAGATTTATTGAGGTTTTCTGTTGATAATAATATACTATTACAGTGATGACGATAGATATTCCTTTGATACCTGGGTTTCGGACCCTGCACTGACTCCGTTCCCTTCACTTCCATGATCAGTCATGCACGGTGTACACGTGGCTTCTAATCGACGATCGTCGAACGCCAACAAGTGCAAATAGAATATGCAACAATTGAAATGGCACTTTTTCTTGCATAACACACAGGTCCTGTATATTTCGTTAATATCCTTACCACAGTTATTGCAGTAACCATTAAAATTAGTGGTTTTATTACTGCTTGACTCCATTAAAATTTCTTGTACAGTGTCCTCTGATGTTTTGGTTTTCTGTATCACATTTTCATGAGGTAAGACCCCAAAATGAGCATGGTAGGGTGTCTTAATTTGAGGTTTAGGGAGCTTCCTAGATTTTAGTTTATGGACATCCTCTGAATTATTTAACTGCCACTGTAATTCTGAAATAGTGATAGCCCAATTGGAACTATTATTATTTATCCATGATTGAATAGGCCCAGACTGAGTTCTTGCTAACCAACCAATTCTACCTGAATGTGTTCTGCTATACAGAGATGGCAAATGCGAAAAAATGTCTGTTGATTCTAACATAGTCTTTAAAATATTAGTGTATTCATCACCCCAACGAAATATTAAGTTTTCTGGCAACCCGAAATCAAGAAATATTTTCAAAATTTCATATGCGAACACACGATGGCCTGCTGAGTAGGTTGGCCTTACCAGTGTATAATTGGTATAATTGTCAATATAAAGTATAACATGTGTAAACCCATTGTCTGATTTGGTATTCATTGGGGTAATATTACACTCTACTGTAAATTCAGCAATGTATTTTGGATAAGGTGCTTTTGGAACACTACTCTCCTCTTTTTGCTTTTCAGTTTCCAGAGAACTACACACAGCACATGCTTTTATGAAAATGTTTATAACTTGGAGGAAAACATAGTAGATTCCTTTCAATTTAGCTGCCATTTCAGTGGCCTTAGCATGATTATGCTGTAAATGTATTTCCGCCATTATATCAAAGCATTGTGTCGCTGGTAATACTTCCACCAATGGATCATCGTGAGCTTTCTTCTTTAAAACAATTATTTCTTTGTTATTGTTTTTAATTACTTTATATTTCCTGTGATTGGCTCCCTTGGTTTTAATAGATATAATTAATTTTTCTGCAAGCTCCTCTATATATGGATAGGTTGCATGATCTTGCTTGTTTGCCAATAACATTAACTCTTGAATGTATTTTTCTTTAGTTTTTTCGTACCAAGCAAAAGTGTTGATGCTGTCGTTATCTATCATTTTATACTGATGTGTCTTGTACCACAATTCAAGCACATTCAAAATGATCTGTAAAAATAAACCAGTTAATTAAAAATATAAATTTATTCTCTTTTAAGAAATACATAAACATAATTCATTATTAAAATTAAACTTTAATACCTATAAAATTTTAGGTATTAAAGTTGAATTTTATAAAAATATATAGGTATTATAAAATTTATAGGTATTAAAGTTTAATTTATCATTTATATTATAAAATATGATATTATACACTGTCCAACTGATCATAGGGCATAGTGCCCAAGAAGCTGGCGCTATTACCTCTTTGTATGGCTAAACTTTGCCGTTGAGCTAAATAAGCGCCAATTTTTGGGACACTACCTGTATTCAAGATTTTTTTAGTTTTCGATAACCATAGACCCAGCGTCTCAAAAGCAAGCGCCGCAAAATCGTAGTTCTTACAAATGACAATATTTGTAATTTGCGGCGCTTGTCCGGATTCGGTTGATTACTCTAACGAACTCATATTATTATCTATGGACAAATATTGAAACAAACGTAGGTATTAGAATATATGTAATCTCAAAAGTTGTTGAATTTAAATTACGAGCAGGGATACCAATAACATAATTGAATGAAGACTTACGAAGAATATATAATTTTGGATAAACTATCACAAAGACTCTGGTGATCCAAGGATCCAACACTGATAAGCAATTATAGATTTTTAACTATAAGGGTTAAGTTTGCTAATTATTAATAATTACAACCATTAAAGCATGTATTGTTCACAAAATAGAAATAAAAATACCTTTGGAAATACATAGACAAAAGTCAAAACCCGAATTTCAAGTTTGAACCATAGACATAATGGTTTGAACCGTCAAAGTCAAACTTCAAACTTGAAACCCTTTGACGAAGTAATAGAGAGGACAGGAAATTGTCAGTCTTTTTGGCTGGCCATATCCGCCATCTTGTGTCGCATTTAAATAGCCAATCACAGTCATCGGCCAATCACAGATAGGCACCGGACAGCTGATCAGAAGGGCTGCTCTAACTATCTATCGATATGTAAATATTATCGATGTAGTTCGTGGTTAGTCATTAAAGGTTTAAGAGAGCAAAAATGAACGAACATAACCTACTGATAAAAACTAATGGCTAACGGTTTTGAAATCGGTCGCTTTGATGCGAAGTAACGATGATCTTAAGGTGTTGCGGCCCTACCAGCCCGCGAAATTCAAATTTTATTTAGTTTTTCGCAAATATTAGACTAACTACACATTGTAGATTTATGGCAATGCATTTTGCGGGCCTACTTTTTATACATCTACACGTTCTTAATAGAAACTTTGCTCGAAAGTTCCCACTCATCTCATATTGGTTCCCGAAAGATAATTTTTTGCAGTTTCCCAGATTTCGAGCTATCGGGAACCAATATGAAGTAAATGAGTATTGTTGAGCAGAGTTTTTGTTAAAAACATGTAGATGCATAAACGTTGTGCCCGCAAAACACATTTCCTTTAATCTTCGATGTATAATTAGCCCACTATGAGCGAAAAACTAAATAAAATTTGAATTTTCGCGCCCGGATGGTACCCATCGCCCTTAAGAACTAACAGTATTACGAGTCTGATATACCACACGTATACATTTTTCTGCGGAGATGCAAAATATTTTTTTTGTGGATTAAATAAAAGTTTTGCGGGGCTCGTATTTCTGGGTGGTTATAAAAGATAGAAACTAACAATAAATATTTTATTCGTCACCTAATTTGTCGGGGTTCTCCAAGCTCCAAGCTCGCATCGGTCGCTCCCGGACCCATTTGTAACAAACGTCTAATCTGCAAATAGCGTAGACCTGTAGTAGCTGAGACTTCACGTGCAAATGTTCAAAGTTCAATATGGCGGCCGTTTTTTTTAATTTTGACCACAAATTACATATTTTTGCTTGCTGCAATGGTTGTTGTAGTTTATTTATATCGAGATATCATGCATAATTGTTTTCTTAAATTATACAGTCCCACCAAACTGACTTACAGTTGTTAATTAAGTGTTGTCATACATCGATTTTAAAGGAATTCATCATTAATGAACAGAGTTACAAATTTTCACTCCTCGAAAATTCTCGTCTTTGTAGAGAATATGTGTAGATTCAAGACCTAATAATATGAACCTGGGTAGGTACTAAATTTTACATCTCTACGAGTTTTAGTTTTACCGGAATCCGTTGAACAACGAAAATGTCTCACTCCTTTATTTATATTTATTATAATATAGAATTTACGGAACCCTTCATGCACGAGTCCGACTCGTACTTGTTTGTTTTGGCCTACTCTCTGTTATTTTTTATAACTTTAATCTATGTTATTGTCTATTGCGTGTTAGTATTGTCTATGTATTTACGTCAGTGATTAGGTTTTGTGGGTTGTGGTAATTACGTGATGTGCTAAAAATTTTATTTAATTCATACAAAATAAATTCACATCTCCGGGAAAAAATAAGTATGTGTGGGTCTTCTAGTTCTACTGAATCTCCATTAATTCATCGTAACTTCAAACTAAGGCGACCGGATTATTTAAACCAACAGCCAATATTTTAACAAATCCCGCGAAACCAAACTATATCTATTCCTGAAGCCTTTCCCTCTCTTTATTATAAAAGTTTGCACTAGATAATAGCTATAAAAAAAGTTTTAGTTTCTTTAAAACCCCGAGATTTTTTTCCTATCTACTCAGCTTTCACAATCATAGTATGGAATTTATCGATAACGGTATAATAGTAGTCACATCATTAGTACTTTGACATGAAGAAATGCGCATGTCAAAGTGCGACATCTTATGGCGGTTTTTGCCACTCCGACACATAATATTATGTTAAGCAAACTATGACATCTCTATATAAGTTTAGTTTCTCTAAGTTGAAACCACAGAGATCTAGGAAACAATATGGATGGACCCTGAGATTTTTAATCTGTAAAGTGGAGCATAAGATGGCGTCGCCTAAAGAAGTAAACCGCCGACTTTCAATTCGATTCGTATTGTAAAATGACGTTTCTAAACTCCAATAAATCGCTATATTTCACTTTAACAGCTTTGAATGTCATAAAATAAAACACGAGGCTTTCTAAACAAAGTTATTTTATGTAAAAATACTTGGATTATATATGTATTTTATTTAGCTTCGGTATTTAAGTTACTAAATGACATTTATAAACGTATTTATGAATCAAATTAAAAGTCGGAGTATCTATAGGTCTCGCAGCCAGAGTTGAGACGATCAAAAAAAGCACAGTTTATACAGAAACGCTCGCCGAGGTGACGTCGTGCGGTGGCCTGACTGAGAAACGCTTTCTGTCTCACTTGCACAAATTCTTTATATTTAGCAAGAGCGAGGTTATATGTATGGCACATTCAACTCCCGCAACGGTGGCAGATTATTTGATTACCTACGTCATATATTATAGGTAAATCGTACAAAATTGTAACATCCCGTATGCAAATATGTCAGTGTGAGTGCCATCCTGGCACCAACTCTCGTTGCGCGACCTATACGTACACGAACATTTGAAAGTAAATCTTGGCGCTCAACATGGCGCCGCATTTCACGCAAAGCAAGGCTAGAATGAATAAAAGGGGCGCCTCCTTAGTTCTCTTATCTCTATGCTTGAAACTTCAAAATGTTCAAAGCGCTAAAGTCAAAATGATATTGACATTAAGGTGTTTCGGCCCTACCAGCCCGCGAAGTTAAAATTTTTTACTTTTTCCCAAATGTTAGACTCACTAACTACCATAGATCAATGTATACCTGATCAAAGCTAACTACATATTACAGATTTATGGCAATGCATTTTGCGGGCGTAATATTTATGCATCTACATGTTTGTAATAGAATCTTTGCTCGAAAGTTCCCACTCATCTCATATTGGTTCCCGAAAGATATTTGTTTGCAGTTTCCCAGATTTCTATTTATCGGTAACCAATATGAAGTAAATGAGTATTGTTGATTAATTTTTTATTAAAAACAAGTATATGCATAAACCACATAAACAATATGCATCTACTCGCAAAACTCAAGTCATAAGCCTATGATTATTGTCAATATAATATTTTTGTACTAGGAGTTCTGTGAACTACGATGTCTCCATTCATTCAAATTCATCAATCATTTGTAATTCGTGCATATTTCGATCATGTTGTGGTGTTATTCGGATTCATATAGTAATAATCTATGTTCCTGGCCATATTTAGTTCGGAAATACTTCTTTAAAACGAAATAATTTCAAAATTGATTGATCTAAATTTTTATAACTTTGGTCGAGTTCCGTAATACCAAGAATTATGAATGAAAACTTCTAACTTTCTTTATTAACTGGTGTTTTCCTTTAGCTGGTCAGTAAAAACTGTGCTCCTGAAATAATGCGTATAGTGTTGTTTTTATTGTAAAACAAATGAGTAGAATGTCCTTTTTGACATACAAATTAGCAGAACTAAATTCGTTTACAATTTCGTTTAACAAAAATATTTAGGAACCAGATATGGCCAGGAGCATAGATTATTACTATATGAACCTGAATAATACCATAACATGATAGAAATTTGCACGAATTACAAATGATTTTGGTATTACGAATGTATGGGAGACATCGTGGAAAAGCGGACTCTTAAACAACCATTTTCCATCCACAGACGCGATAGACAGAATAATAGCACCAATTTTGATGCGGTTTCTGCCAGTAGACGTGAAATTCCAAGCACAAACTGCTATCAGCGATACTTATGGCTTTAGAAATTAACCCTGGTCTGCCAGGTCAAAAAAACTGTTTTCTATTTAACTATCTTTTCATTGTACATGAAAAGATAGCTTTAAAACTCTCAACTCTCCTGCACATCTAATCTCCACAACAAATCCCAATTTTCATAATATAAAACTATGAAAACACTACAGTTTCTCTAACTATTAGCAAAATTACTTAGCAGATAACAAGCAGATAAATTCAAAAATCCGAAGATCCAAAAAGCTCCAAAAGAGGGCGACTCAGATGAACTACGCACAGTCGTAGCCGCTCTACGGTCGTAGCTCCACGTAGCGGCCTCGCTACGAATGGCTAACGGACTTTTCTCTTCGGAAATTTTAAACAACTTTCCCGAATAACTCTGTGAAAAGTGTTGGTGTTAAAAAAAGGTGATTAGAATTTTATTTGACGAATACATTTTTTTTTGTGTTGATTTATGAATATTTTAGTGGAGTTTATTCGAGTATATAATAGTGTAAAAAGTTGTACCGTTTTGCTGGTGGGAAGCTGTGCACAAAGTATCAATTAAAGTAAGTGGGAAATATTATTTGTACGTATTTATTAAAACAGATAAATTTCATTTAGAAAAGCCGGTTATTGTGTTTATTATAAAGTTAAAGTTCAGTAATTGCGTGTTTTAGTTTAAATATTTAACTGGAAAATCAGTTAATATTTTTGAAACCTGAATAATTAGATTGAGTTAGGAACATTTACGAAGGTATAAAATAAGACTTTTGATTAAGATGATGAATCAGCTTTCTTATTCAACGTGTTTTATCTTTTAAATTTTTAGTATAATAATACTGCTTTTAGAATGTCTTAAAGTAATTTTCAATATTTTTTCCTAATCATTACTCTTTTTTAGGGTTCCTTACCTAAAAGAAAAAAAGGAACCTTTAAAAGATCACTTTGTTGTCCGTCCGTCAGTCCCTTTATATTTACAGATTTAAATTATACTTTTTTAGAAGATACTATACTATAATAGAAACGTATAATGTATATTTCATAAAACGACATGCTATATTAAAAGTAAGCCTTTGCAATACTATTTCCTGGAGACGGAGTATGAAAAACGTTTATTGGCTTCTTTGTAATATAAAAGAACGTAACAATAGAAACGTATCCAATTTCTGCTTTATTGCTAGAGGAATTCTGATAATATTATGAATAGTTATTGGAACGAAGGTATAAAGCGGCTTACGGTGGGATTTTGCGTGGAGAAATTATCACGTTAGGAAAAAGCGTTGTGCTTTCGCTGTTGTAATTGTAATTTCAAATTTTGTAAGTATTATGACTACTGTTAATTTTCACAAGTAGTCTCATAGCGTTGCTTATTATTGTTAGATATTAAACTTGTAAATTAGTAATATTATTATTATTTTAAAGCTTATTCCTCTGTAAATGAGAGACGTCTTTGTTCCCGCAATGATGCTGAGCAGAGTCTGCGATATTGGTCTGCCGGGCAGATTACTCCGATTTTCACACATTGCGTCAAAGATGGAATTAGTAGTCTATTTAAGTCTTCCCCGGAAGCGGTCTTAAGTCTAAGGATGGCAAAGAAGTCAGGGCCCTTGCGTCGACAAATATTGATTCGGTGCTGCAAAAACGTGGCAGCTTCATTAAAATGCAGAAAGCATTGTTATATGAATACTCTTAGATCTGAATTCACTAAGCATTTAACCAACGATTAATTTATTATTTGAACAAGTAATGTTGTCCCTTTTTGGCAAATAACAATTATGTTTTTTTTTTCAAAAAGGGGGATGCAAAGAATGTTTCACTAAACCATATTTTTATTGCAAAACAGATTTATTTCAAGCTCTTTGTTATTAAAAAAAGAGATTCCGACGAATCTCCTCCTTTTTTTGAAGTCGGTTAATAAGTCATCATTGGTTCGATTAAACCTTACCATATATAATTAAATTACTATGCTTTGAAAACAGCATATATCTATTATGTATACACTCATTTATCTCGGGCAAACTTAGGACTAACTTGAGAAACGCTTGCGTTGATACTCTGAGAGAAGTAGTTTTGCTGATAAACGCAATAGTTTAGCGCTCGGAGCAATTAATCCGAGGTTTAGCGGAATTTGAGTTTGTTAGACATTAAATGACGTGCAGAATGAATAGGCACTATATGTCGTATAGTTATCGCCTGCGGCTCCGCCCGCGTGGATTTAGTCATGGATTTATTCGGAATAAAAGTAGCCTTTATACGTTAGTCCAAGTTGGCTGAAATTTAGAATAAGGTATCAATATTCTGAATTTCAGCCAAGTTGGTTTCGAGTTGCGGCGTGAAGGAGTAGGTAACAAACATCTTCACAAACTTCAATATTCATAATATTAATGTCGGATTTCATCGTTTGTTATTGTTTTGAAATCGATTTAGTGAATCAGTTTCGGCGTAAGACCGTGTTTGTGATATAGTATAGAGTATAATATATTACAACTCAAGGAACCATAAATAAATACAACATAATAAGTGAAACAATTTAGAAAATTGTGCATTTCATATGGATCATATATATCACATATGGATAAGTTGATCAAATCTTGTATCTTGTGTCTTGTGTATGTGTTTTATAGTATACTTTCAAAAGATTAAGCTATAGCTGATAAATATAGCTAAATAAGATATAGCTGGCTATCAATATAAATCATAATATACACGTGAGTAGACCATTTTTTGAAAAATTCATAGCCAAAAAAAATTGACCTTGACACGCACGCATGTATATTGTTTTAGAGCAGTTGACGGGTAATTTTCTTTGCATCTTCACCCAGAAAAAAGGTTAAATTATGAATAAACAATAGAAAATAGGAAGTCACAAAAATTGTTTTTACCAAGTTTTCATATTGCGGTTGCACTCTATAAATCGTTGAGGAAAAAAAATAAAAATCTTCTTAATATCCACAGAATACCACCATAGCACCTTAACTAACTTCAGTTGATTTAATTGATGAATTACAAAATGAGCCGCTTTATCGGAAGATTTTTGAAAATAATTAATTTTTTCATGATTTTTCTCGTTCATTTTCCCTTTTGCTACGGTGTTTTTAATTAATAAACGTGTTATGAGAGTTGCCTTTTAAAAACATATTGCTTAGCGCGCTAATAACGTAAATATAATTAGACACAGCGGCGAAGGTTGTTTTCGTCCTAAATACACAGTATTAATTAAATAGCAGCAGAGCCGCGCGTATGGCGGCGTTATCTCCGAGTAAAACTCTGAAGTAACATTATCTAGCTAATAGCAGCACTTCGCCCACAGTTCGTCCCAGCGAAAAGTAATTTCGTTGATAAGGTCCATATTACTGCAATGAAGGAAGTAATGTATGTTTTAGCTAAGCAGCGTTTAGAGAAATACGCTGGTTAGATAAAACCCTCCCCCTAATATATCCTTCTAGTATAACAGTTCTTCAGTCCATCAGTGACCCTCTTATATTGTAAGGTAATTTTTTTAAGTATTGTAATATACAAGTTTCTTGACAGACGTTTTTAGTTTTAAAATATTCTACACGACAGTTCAAAAAACTTATTAAATTATTTTTAGTTTTAACAATATTAATAGGGTATATGACTCTCTATTCCTTCTTAAATTGGAACCATTCAATAGGAGTGCCAGGCTATTTTCGTAACGGAATTTCTGGATTCGGTCTGCACCGTCAAAGCCCGCGATAGAAGCTATGCAATAGCTTAAAATTATTCAGATATTTTATTATATCATAATTATTATTGAATTATTTTATGCAGGTAGATTTTGATTTCCGACGTGATTTGACTCAATCGGAATAATGTATTTTTAATCGCGAACGAAGTCGCTGTTATTATTTTAAACGATAGTACGGGAAATACAAAAATTACACACACAATTTACATTTCTTTCGCTTGGTGATACTTCATTGCCGATTTGGTGGCGGTATGTAAGGATGGTAAAAATAGTTGATGGTTGCAAACAATTGCAATTATAGAAAAAAATACAAGTGGGTATCTCTACAAGTCAGATCTGCTTGGCAACATCAATGATGCGTCAGTGTACGAAGAGCTTCGAAATTCTAATTAGTGAAAGTGGATATGCGATTGATTGTAGTGAGATGTAAGCAATTTCACACTCGTACGGTTCAACGATCATTTGACGGTTGCGTGTGTCACAGGTATTATACATGAAACATTGTTTGCGTATATTATATAGACAAACAATGTTTATTGCATTGTCAATATTGTCTCAGCTCCTTTTACGGCCCATTTCTAGAGGCGCCGCCGGCCGATGGAGTTTGTTTATCCACCTTTTTGAATATCTTAGTGCTGAATCTACTCCGTGTTGCTTATCATAATACAATTTGTATTTTCGAAAAAATATCCTTTATTATTTATGTATTATATTATCGTATATTTATTCATGGTTCACGGCTAGCATGGTATGGCCCTGTAATGAAGGATGAAATCATATAAAAGAAGGATGTCGAATTTCTATGCATGTGAATGATGTTTTGCCGAATGCCGACCCTCAATAATTCGGAGGAAGGCCGAAGAGTTTTCATCTTTCTTGTAGATTTCTGACGATCTAATGTTGTTTATTACACGACTGCCCAAAAAAGGAGTGTAATGTTTTTTTTTAACCAGTTTATGGAAAGTTTAATATCACTTGAAGGAGATCTGTACCTGCATGCTTGAGCGTTCAGTAGCCTTACTACCAACTCTTTAAGTAGGAAGTAACGTTTTAATACGAGTACTGTTTTATAATTTTCATACTATGTTGGTATGAGAAAATTTTAAAAGATTATTAAGATACTACTTTTAGGTTCCCTTGCATGACACGACGCGTGAAATATTTACATTTTTACACCAGCGAGTCAACGTCTCTCATTGGACATTTTTGACAACTTCACCGTGGGTTAGCGTTTAACCGCGGTTGGTGCAAGCGGGCCTAAGAGGTGGTGGTAAGGCCCCAGTCTGTTGACCATTATGTTCTGAATAGTGTGCGAAGCCTGCCAACCTTCACTTAGCTAGCTTGGTGGGGTATCGCCAGACTCTTCCGAGTACGACATAAAAACGATTGTGACATTAATCTTTAATTAACAGGACATTATCTTCAATCACCACAATATTTATTTAAGTAAATAAAGAAATAGAGACGTGATTTCTTGGCACCATGAATAATCATGTGCTGTGGGCAAAGTTTTTTATTCATTAGGCATTTATTTAGCCTTATCTCTATCACTCGTAACTTTCATAGGTGTGAGTGACAAGGACGACGATAAAACCCGTGCAATCTTTACGAACGGGAGGCATGATTTTATCTGAATTCACCTGACCTAAAAATAAAGACCGTTTAAAGAAAAACAAGTCGAGAATGGAGGTTCTAGAGGACTTTATACAACCTTGACCTTTGTATAGAAGCAGCTTTTTGAAGTAAAATTTTAACGAAAACTTCAAGTTATGCTTTTTGGTTTGAAATAACTACTGCAATTTGTGCCTAATGCAGTTAGGGTGAATCAATTATAAAGAGAATTTTATAAAACTTCATCCGGTGATAAATTTACATGTGATCAGCATAATATTCGATTTTTTTTGATTACGGATACAATGATTCAATTGTATAGCACCAAATATTATGAATTACTTGAAATCAATTAGAGTGAGGGAAGTTTTCAAATTAGTTTTTATTTGATGGTTGTCAAGTAATTTGAATTGTAGTGCCTTTATTTGATTCCTTTCAATGCGGAACATTTACAGCATCTACTTAGTTTTAATAGAATTTATTATTACTTCTCAATTTATGTTAAGGATTATATGTACCTAATAAAAAATTTAGTTATTGTTATCAGGTTAATTTCCAGAAATCTTTTGCTACTTCTAACCGACGGTCCAAGATGATAATGTATTTATTATTGTGGAAATAACTTGAGCGTCTTCAAGATGAATTCCAATTGTAAATTGATTGAAGTTAACAAGTCTAGTTTGTCTTCCTAAGCACAGAGCAAGACGGAATCAAGTCTGAGTCTCAGCTATTATCTCGGAATTTCTTTGCGGTTCAAGTTTTTATCTTTTGACGAATCTCTTAAGCCACGTTACCATGGAGACCTTTGTTCTCAGTTCTCAGCGACAGTCGGAATTTAAGCGTTCTTTTTTCAGGTCGGTAGATTATTTTCCTTACTTGAGAAAAGTGTTTTAATTAACCAAGGTAGAACTGCACTAGTAGGAAGCTCTTTTTTGTACCGGAACTTATCTTTTTCCGACATGGAATTCTTTGAAGCGTGCAGTTTTTAACGGAGCGGATAGAATAATTATCTAGTGGTTTAGGTTTCATCGCAGGTTTTGTTTTTACAGTCGAATCTGAAGTCTAGAGGTTTTTCTAACGCATTCGGAATGTCGTTTTGCCAGTGGGGTTAGTATTCAAGTTCGAATCTCGATGTCGTTTTACTAATGCATGTTGTAATAGTCTGGTTGCTCTGTTTGAGTATAAGTTCCTTTCCAGTTCTTCTCAATGCAAACCATAAATATCTAACTCTGACTTTTCATAGGATATAGGTAAAAAATAAAGATTTTCGTTTTCAATGCATCAACATTAGTTTATTAGACAATTATCTGGACACTAGGATCATAATTCATAATATATAATAATAATTAATAATTTATTTATAATTGTATTGTAAAACATTTTGTGGCAAGATAAAAATTGTTTCAATTAAAAAAACGCATTAGGTACAAAAAGTAATTATTCAAACGCTGAACCAAGCGAGCGTAGTTTTGTCTGGCTGTCCATCGCGGCGTCATTACTGCGTGCTGGAAATCACTGAAACAATTACAGCGCAATCAGCCCGCAATAAATCCACAATACGGTTTTGCGGGAGATTACATTATGATGCTATCTGTACTGGTAAATATACTTTTCTACTAAGGCTCAGTTGCTTGACTTGACTTTAACCGAAACGTTATGGCGGAAGCAGACTTCGTTATTTGTTATTCGTTTTGCGGCTACGCTGTATTTGTTCAAATATGTGTTTATGTGAGCAAACAACAAACATGCTATCCACACTTGGTGCTATGTGCCAAATATTGCCAATACGTGTCCTTTGAAGTGAGCTGAAAACCGACAAGAGGACGGATAATATTCGCGCTTATGCGTCATTAGTGCAAATAAAGCAAATATAGACGAATGAACCGCTAACCGCCCACAATTGGTCGTATGCGGCCAAATAAGGCGCATAACGAATAACAAATAACACAGTGTGGTTTCGGCATTATAGTTAAATATGGCAGCCTGACTTTTAGTATATCTTTCGAGATCGTCAGGTTTTGGGTCCGACGGGACCGCCAAGTCAAGCAACCGGGCCTACGAGTGGGCTTGGTCTCGCGATCATAACGTACAACGCTGGTAGGGCGTGGTCACATCACCACCGTCGGCACGACGACGGCGCCGACGTACGGTGCCGTGTGCGGTGCGCCGCGCCGCGCAGATCTGCTGCAACCGATGATGAAATACGCTACGCTAAGAAGACTGGAAAGATGTGACGTATGTTGAAGCCAAGAATTTCTCAAATATGGGTTCGCGCGATGTACATTTCGGTACCGCTGACAGCACATACCGCTGTCGGTCGCTTACATTAGCGCCATTTTACAGTTTTGACAAATTAAAAATCCGGCTTCAGGGCGGAGCTTTAAAATACATGCGTGACGTCACGTCTTAATGCTGATTCTTTATATGTATAATCAGTGACTGCAACGAGTACAAAACTACAATAGTATCCAGTTCAACAACGCTCTATTGGCACTTGAATGACATTGTCAGGAGGGCGTTGTTATAGAACAAAGGCAGCCAGAAAATAAAATCTCCACAATTTTAGTGTTATTTTAGTTAATATTAAGCAAAAACAACACAACATACAATAGCCGACAGAGCGAACTATCAAACAGTATCACGAGATAGAGGCCTTGTATGATTACCTACCTACATGTAAGTAGGTAATTAAACTTACATAGGTACGTCTTATGATCACTCACCCAAACAATTAGGATTGTGGCGTTTTCCGAAATTTCCACGTACCTACCGAAATGGTGCTAGTATTCCTCGTAGTTACCTTGTGGGAAGTTCTAAGCAGCTTACATACAACTTGGGAAGTTTTCTCAGAAATAGTGTAGTGGATTTAACAGACTGAGATAATAGAGGTTTCCAAACAGTATTAATTATCACCGCTAAAGCGTAGCAGACCTAAAGGATTCCTTCTGTGAACTTATGGATTACGATTTAAATGAACACAAACATTTTTTCTTGACGAATATTGATTTGGAAACGAAAGATTCATTTATCCAGCTGTGAAAGCAACATGCTTACTGAGACATGTGGAGAAGGATAGACACAAACTGGGGGTCCTAGTTGGTTTGGTCCCTCATCGAATAAAATATGACTTGGGTCTACGGTGACTGACAAATGCAATCACCTTGCGTTATTACTCTATCCTATACTTGTATCAAACAGTCGCTCTCCACTGTACAAGGAAAAAGATTGGCAACACAGGGGTTAGTACAAGTTTTTGTACAAATTTTGAGTCGACTCGCATCACACAAACGGATCTTAATTCCTCCATACATTTACAGCCAGCGCCATCTATTGACAACCGCATGTCAGTGACTGTCCTCTGTTGTCCGGCAGACCCTATTCTTCTGTCTATAAATAATATCATTACTAACCCACGCTGTTTCCCATACATTCGTAATATCAAAATCATTTGTAATTATTCGTGCAAATTTCGATCATGTTGTGGTGTTATTCGGGTTCATATAGTAATAATCTATGCTCCTGGCCATATCTGGTTCCGAAATACTTTGTAAAAGAATTTAGTTTTGCTTATTTTTATGTCAAGGAGGACATGTTTTCTGCTTATTTGTATTGTAATAAAAACAACACTATCTCACTTCGCATTAGTTCAGGAGCACAGTTTTTATTGTTCAGCTAAAGAAAAACACCAGTTAATAAAGAAAGTTACAAGTTTTCATTCATAATTTTTGGTATTACGGAATTCGACCAAAGTTATAAAAATTTGATCAAAATTTATTATTATCTCGTTTTAAAGAAGTATTTCCAAACCAAAAATGGCCAGGAGCATAGATTATTACTATATGAATCCGAATAACACCACGACATGATCGAAATATGCACGAATTACAAATGATTTGGTATTTTGAATTAATGGAGACATCGTAGTTCAGAGGCCTCAGTTTATGAGCATGTAATGTGTATGATTGTTGCGCAATAACGTCGTAAATGCTGAACCAATTTATATGAACTTTAGTTTGTAGATAACTTATACCCTGGATTAACATAATATAGAATTTCTATCCCAGAAAAATCCGTATCACACAGTTCCCGTGGGATTTAAAAAAAACCGTCGTTAATGCTGTATCGATCTTTGTCTACAGCTGCAATACTTAGGTAAAGCACTTTAGCAAATTTCCTTGAAGTGAACGTTGGGCAAGTGGGATCTTAAACGGGAACTCCACGATGCCTTAGGGTTTGTGGAAAATCGAATTTCACCTTTATATAATAGATTTAAATTATCGATATCGAGAGATTTATACAGTGTGTCCGAGATCGAACTAGCGATAATTGAAGGGAGTGTTCTATCGCTCATTACTAACAAAAAACCCTATAAAGGGGGGGCGCCCCTTCATCCCCTCCCCGGTAGAGCCATTTCAATTTTGGTTGCGTTGTTTTTGTATGTGTTCACAAAATCAGTAATAACTTGAAAGTTTCTTCACATGTTGTTTACTGGATGGTTGCCCAGCTAATCGTACGCCCAAAGTCTTTGAAAATAATGAGATGATTATATTTAGAAGTTACATATGTAAAGCGAAAACGACATTGCCGCAGAAGCATCAAAACCAATCACAGATAAGTGAAAATACATAGGAATCTTATATCCCTTTAAATATCCGACAAACCCCTCGGGCTGGATTTCATTATTCTCTTCGAGGACATTCTATTCGCGTATGTTCCGAGTCGAATGGAATTCGCTGTTACTCGTCATTGATTTACAAAACGAAGATGCGCAGTTCATTAGAAGTCTAGTCACGAATCACGAGTCACGTAGTGTTCCCATTTACACTTAAATAATGAACATACTATTATGCCTATAAGAATCTGTCATTATGGAAAAGGTGACTGACTGACCTACTTAACGACTAAAGATCAAACCATTTGAAGGATCGAGCTAAAAGATATGTATACAGCTGTGTTATTCTGCAAAAATACTTACTTATTGCATAGGTCGAGAAGGCACTGATTGGTTACCTAATGTTTGCATCGGTGGTGCTGCGAAAGCCACCAATTGACTTGTGATGGTTGCGTTGCTTTGGTTACCGGCGATGTTTGGACTTTTATTTTTTATTTACGAGAATCAATCCGCATGATAGTTATCACAAAGTCCTTAATCATTACATAGTTATCAAATCTGTATAATATGTGAGCGAAGTCAAAAGCGTCCGCTATAATCAATCTCCATAATTTTATGAAGGCGAAAGTTTGTAATGTGTGTGTAATTTATACAAAAAACTTGCCATAAAGGTGGAGCTGTTCTGAAAAAAATGCGATTAGTTCAGCAACAGTTCATCTGTATAAGTTTGGTAAATCTGTATAAGAGATAAAAATGCTGATCTGATAAGGATTAGGATGTCAGTTTCTATAATCGTGTATCTTGCGTATTGTATATCGTCGTTTGACTCCTTTCTTTGCATGTCATCAACAACTGTCGCCATATATAATGTTTTATTATCGGCTGCTCTCGAATTGTGCCTTTCACAATGCTCATATGAAACGGTGGAAATAATTATTGGCTTGATTCAACTAACCAACCAACCAAGTTCGAAACTTTGTCAAAAGTCATTGATGTGTACCTGTAGCTACTAATTAGCACCTCAGAGGGCAGTATCACAGCTTAGCCTAATCATCTACAGCACGTAGATTAAATCCAGCCGCTGGGAATGCGCGTTCAAGTCCCGTTGGCAGCGATAATTTTGATACACTTAATATTGATAATAATTCCTCGTGTGTGAAACACTGTAACAAAAATACAAATTGTAAAAAGGGCAAGGTGGTCATCCCTCGTTCAAAGCTAGCTCCATTCGAAATATGGGCATTTGAAAATTGGATTAAGAAAACCGTAGTTTCCCAAAAGGCGGCTCTGCAGTCTGCCTATGACTGAAAACAAGCAATTATCATGTCAGCGGTAGTTGCTCCCATAGTTCAATTGGCAGAGCGCCCAGACGCAATAGCTGGGGATGCGGGTTCAAGTCCCGTTGGCGACGATAATTTTGATACACTTATAATTTATAATAATTCCTCGTGTGTTAATCCTATTCCTAAATTATAGATTAAATCTTTGAACATCAAGTATAGACATATACCCTGGACAGGGCGGAACGAAAAAATGTCGCCAGTTTATCGCTGCTAAAAACGCTTGTTTTGCCACCAACAAGTCACGCTGTAGTTCACACAGCATCCAATCACCTACAGAATTTTGACAGATGGCGCTACTGTTTATGCTTGTACGAAAAAGTTTTACGTAAATCGTTCGGATGTCCGTATCCCGAGTTTTGTTATCAGTGACATCAAGCTAACTTATTTGTAAAAGTATTTTACTTTTGGTACATTCGTTCATAACGTATGCCCATAGCATTTGGTCAACAACCAATCTATTAAAGTTACAAAAGACATTTTTAGTGATAAGACTATAAGTTAGCAAGGCATCGTGTCTCAGCACGCATATCTAACTTCTAAACATTAACTATTTATTCGTGACACTCTCTTTTACAAAAATACGTTGAGGAAAATAAATGTAGGTATCAACTTGTTTTTCTTATTTCAAAGGTGAAACTCCAATTTATCATAGTACTTAGGTAGTAGGCTATACCCTACTGAATAAAACATTGCCTAAATGATTAATTGATGAGCATAAAGTGCAAACATTTTCTAGAACCACTTCTAAAGTTATAACGATGTAAGAGCAAAATTAATTAAAATAAAATATCATTATCATTTTATGAAGGTGTATTATATTTTTTCTTATTAGTCTTTACCCGACTGCGCAACGAAAAAGAACGATAATGTGTTTATCATGTTGATTTCTATTATATTTATATATGGTGTATTATAGGCCAAACACAGTGGACTGATTTTGATAATTCTCACTTCCATCGATGTACATTAATTTTGCTTGACTAAACACATGATAGCACGGAATACATAATAGTACTTAACGGTACAGAAGGCTCACTCCGCAAGATGATTGAAAGAAATAGCGCCTGGCTCCGCCCTCCGCTATGTTCCTACAGCGATAGAAAAAGATGGGCTCTTTCTATCTCGTAACTGCATCTCACTCGACGTACTAAGGTTTTCTCGCAATCGGGCGCACGCAGCGCGTGAAATAGACCGTACAAGAACTAACACGAGCAAAGTAGCCGGCGCGCGGCGGCGCGGCCGTCTGAAATTAGTACGTCGAGATGGCTACCTGTAGTTTCTTCGATCACGTGATAAGTGAACCTGGCCTGATGATAGCTACAAATCACCAATGTCCAAACCAAACGCAAAATTGTCAAAAAGAAAAATCGTCCAACTATGCATGTTATGGTGACATCGTTGAATAGGTATTATAAACTTGCTTACAATCACCTATTATTGTAACATTCTGTGGGCAAAAGTATACTCAAAAAAATATATTAAAAGCCACATTTATTGCGGAGCCAACCTCGGCCAGACCTCATTTCCTCTGAGATCGCTCGTGATGCAAACATATTGAACGTCACTTCACGTTTTCCCGCTTTTAAATCGCCTGACGATTCATCATTCCAGTGAACGTTGGTGACAGTGAGTTATATGATTTGCTTCGATAACGTCTCTCGCCGCAGTCGATTACGAAAATCGAAGCGAGGAGAAGAAACTTAAGACTTTTTCTTTAAGTACTCGTTAAATAGGTACTTGAACAACATACACAAGGTAAACAGTGATAGTCTAGGGTCTAGTTTCTGCTTCACAGCGAATTTGCATTAAAGACCGAAGATTAATTTTAAAAGTAAATGTCTTTATAGCTTTTGAACAGGTCAGGTGCAGGTAGGTCACATTTGCAATTCCTCTGGTAATGTGGTACTGCAAATGTCCATGGGCGGCGGTGACCGCTTACCATCAGGTGACCCGCTCTTTTGCTCGTGTTGATAATAAAAAAAAAGGTTACTAAAAATCGTTTAAATGTCTTGTAGTTGTACCCACTGGGTACAAATTTCATAGCCTTTGCTCGTGAAATCTTTTACCCCTCTGAAAAATACTTATGCAAAAGACTCACGTCACATCCACTCACTCGCCAAACATTTCAACAGGCACTCCACCTCGTCTCTAGCTCTTTGTAACGTAAACAAAATCATTACTACCGATAGACAGTGCTGACGTGGAAAATCAATTGACTCTGAACACGCCTGACATGGTTGAACGAGACGAAAATGTTCCAGGACAAGAAATTCTAACGGTTTAGCTACTATAAAGGGGTTGTATTTAAACGGTTACAATACGGAAAAATTGTCTAGGTAAAGTATATGACTGAGAATTGGTATTTTGTTATTTAACTAGCCGCGTAATCATTATCAGAAGATAGACACAGAAGACAAAGAAGAAAATGGCCCAGTATTTTAAACGCAAATTAGGGACGCTACCACAGGACGCTACAAATGCAAAATCAATTGTTTAATTATATTATTTTGATCTTTTCAAAATCTTAAATCCATAAAAAAATATATTTATTTTATTTTTATTATTAATTTAATTTTATTACTATGTATGTATATTTATCAGTTATCTAGTACCCATAACACAAGCTATCGCTTACTTTGGGGCTAGATTGCGATGTGTGTAATGTATGTCCTGATATGATATGTGTAAATACAAAATAATATTAATGTAGATTGTAGAAGTATAAAGCAAATGTGTAACAATTCAGAAGTTACTAACTTAAATAAAGGTGCGAATTTATTCACAACTGAAGAGCATCTGAAGGT
Source organism: Coenonympha glycerion (assembly GCA_963855885.1). Taxonomy (NCBI): domain Eukaryota; kingdom Metazoa; phylum Arthropoda; class Insecta; order Lepidoptera; family Nymphalidae; genus Coenonympha; species Coenonympha glycerion. The sequence continues at coordinate 11,964,352 of OY979631.1, forward strand.
GACACAGTGTTATTCAGACATCCCTTGACAACATAACAATAAACCTGTAATTTGATCCGAAAACATATTTCTCACTGTCTCCGAAATTAATATATGCATGACAGACTGTAAGTGTAAAAGAACAGAGCGTATGAATAGGAAATAGTTATTTGTTATGCAAGGGCGCAAAGTGGATTTTTGGGCCGAGTGTCAAATTTGAATCCTGAGCATAGCGAGGCATTCAAAGACACGAGATCCAAAAAAATTTGCGCCCGAACATAACACAAAATTTTTCATCTCACCACAGCGAGGAAAATCACCAGAAGAACACTTTAGATCGATATTACGAGTTATGTTAAATGTTGTTCTTAGTAACTCTGAATAATTTCACTTCCTGAAACCACCTTCAATCATCATCATTATTTTAAAGTTGAAACAAAAAATAATGGATAAAGCCAAAATAAGTATTAAAGGTATTATCATTTAATCACGATTGAAAACATAGACAACTAACACTAGATCAGAAAAAAATTGAGAAACTTTTTTTCTGTACTTTTATTTTGAATGCGTTCTGAAATAACAATTTCCAAGAACAAAAGATAATATAAAATTTTATAAATATATTAACAATAAATACATAAACAATGAGAAAAATCAAGGATTTATTATTTTAATTGATATTATAAGAAAAAGTAAAATTAAAAAAAAAAAAACAATTTACCTATACAAACTTTAACAAACGAACTTTGTTACTGATCGTATGTGTTATTAAAAAAAAGAAGTCTTCAGCTTTGACATTGACATGACACGTAATACGAGTTTGACCACAGATAACTCAAACAAATTTGACTTTGGAAATGCTTTCGAGCCTAGGGCCGGAAAGGATTTTCATACTACTTTGTCTCCCGTGGGAAAAATGAAAATGCTTTGGCAGCCTAGGGAATATAATAGCATTTTCCGCCCGCATTTCGGGCATTAAATATCGCTTTTCCGAGCGGGTGAGATGAAAATTCCTTTTATTTTCGTTTATATTATACGAAAACACACTACTTATGAATTTCTAAATTCCGATGAGTAAATATTTAAAAAAATTTAAGTGTTAAAGTGAAAACATATACCAAAGGCTTTGTGAGAATAATTGTGTGAGGAGAGAATATTTGTAAGAGTTTAGTTTTACAGTAAAGGCAAAGAGCTGTGTATATTAAATCAATGAGTAAAGGTAAATTGAAAAGTTCCACTACGATTTCCTTCCTTTTATTATCAGCTAAACTTAATAGAACTAAGTTATTGTATTTAATCGATCGGAAACTTTGAAAGTGGATGTAGCATTGTTAAACTTTCAAGTCGTTGCAGCAATAGGGTATTTGACTCCAATTTTTTTATTACTTTATTATAAAGTAGAATTAAAATAATGACGTGCACTGAAAGAACTAATTAAATCGATCAAATAACAAAAAAGTTATAAGCATTTAAAGATTTGTGATTAGACAGAGATAGCAACATGACATTGTGACGTCACACCTTACCAATGCCATAGTAGCTTCGTGCGGCTTCATACAAATTTTCGTTTTGCGAGAAAGGGATAGAAGATCCCCCCACTCCAAAGTTTAAACGCCTGTAACTTTGTAAATCTTCGTTGGATTTTAATATTTCTTTCACTGCACGTTATTATTTTTATCCTAGTTTATAATAAAGTAATATTTTTTATCAAATTCAAAAGTAGTGTAAGACCCCATTATTATTAATTATTATTATTATACCAACTTGGTTAAATTCGGCAAGTTTTGTTTGTATATACATAGTTATAACTACTAACTACCTATTTATTTAAGATAGTTAAGATTATAAAAGTGAAACTATCTTGTCAAAAAAATTAAAACTTAATTACTATTCCCAAACACTAGGAAAATCATTGATCTATAATATATGAAAATTATAAATAATTGCCAGAAATATTGAGATTATTTTTTAAAATACTTATATCAAGTCAAAGTTTTGGGTCAAGTTATTTGACAAATGTTAGATGGTTTTATTAATAGTTGGCTGGCATTTATTGGTATTTTGATTGGTAGTTTGGCTGGCAATTATCAATACTTATTGTAGTTTTTTTAACTTTTAACGTAACAGATATAATTCTACTAACATTTCTTTTATAGACGTATATTTATTACCATATATAGCTACTTATAAATGTACGTACTTTATTGGCCATTATGTCGATCGCTTGTGGGATATTGCACACAGGTGTATTGCAAGGATATTCATACCCAGTTGTTCTGGAGATGATCTCAAACGAATATACTCGTAACTCAATAAAAATGCGGGGCTGCAGCTTTGTCTCCTCGTTGTGTCACTATTATCATGTTTCTTGGAAGTTCAAAGGTCTATTCATGTTTGCTTTTTATATTTTCGGTAAAAGAACGTCATGAAATGTAAATAACGTTTCAGTTTTTTACCAAATTCCGAGATAAAGTAGCACAGACTATATATAGAGTATAGATAGGTATAGAGTACCTAGTAGTTGTAGGGATAGCATAAACTAGAGAAACAAGATTTATTTCACGGTTTGGACCTGTTTGGTTAAATAGTTTGATCTGCTACGTGTTTTTGTAAGAAAAACTTATTCATCACTGTCGTAATTGTAAGAAAATTCTGTCCGCTGATTAAGTGAGCCAAGTAAGCCAATTAGTGCCAGAATTTGTTGACGATTACGATTAACATGTTTTTCTTACACAACCTAGGTTCGTTTCATGGAAAGCTAGTTCAGTGGCTCAATACGAGTATTTCCCCTACTTTAGGTAGAGAAAGTTACATACTAGTTCATAAATAAGGCTTGAATACTGATCCTTTATATGATTAATCAATCATACCGTAGAAAAATGCACAGTTGCAGCCAGATACTTGTTCATAATTGAACATAATGAATTCAAACTCATAATAAGGTTAAAATCTAATTGGGGTCAGCACGAATGTACTTGTATTTTGAACTTTCAATACCTATATGAAAAAACGAAAAAAAGAACATTCTTTAGAAATTGTTGAAGTAGCATTGTGAGTTTCGATAAATTAAAAACTCGTTCCAGAATTGCAGGAACTAAATCAATTCCACTTAAAACTGACCTAAAACTTTCTTCAAAGAACCACTGTCTGTTTACTCTATTCTAATAGAAAATTCTTAAAGACGCCTCGAAGCGTATCGATTTCAAGAAGTGATTCGAATAGAACTGCGAAGCTTAGATGGAGGGGAAATAAAAGCGGGCACTTCTGGTTTCAATGCACATTTATTTTATAAGACATTATACGGAAAAGGCACCGCTCTTAAAGAAAATAACAGGTACTTAATAAATATAAAAAATAGGTTTTAGGTATCGAGGAGTAACGTTCACAGCATTTTCCTAATTTTATTGTTTACTAAAAGTGACCTCACTCGATGACCTGGGTCAGTAGTGAAGATTTTTTATTTTTATTCACCTAAAAATGTGTAGTTAACTAATTATTACTAAGTATTATTTATCGTATAAGTTCGATCAGTGTATGATGATGGTGATAATTAATATTTGTTGACTATTTGTCGAATGTTTGTTGGTTCTAACTTTTTGTTTATTTAAGATAGGTCTGCGTTTCATGATAATTATGTCTGATAGTAATCAAGAAAATTCCACATTCACTGTTTAAGAAAAGCTAAAAATTAGTAGCGGAAGTTTTTTCCTGTTTCCTATTTTTAGTAGTTCCAATTTGTTTTTATGTAATATGACGTCATGAATCATGATACAAAATCTGAAAACAATATTTACCAAATTATTTCAAGTGATAAATTTTCAAAGTTCTGGTTATTTATTATTGGATGTATTTAAACTGAATTGCTTGTAAGTTGTATGTTCCATCATCCATGGAACAAAAATGTCGATGCTGCCATGTTCCATAGAACATAACCAAATATGGAAACAATCCCTTGTTTTACAACTTCACAAAGACAAGTGTCCTGGTTGAGTACAAACACTAATCACTTAACCCTAGTCACTCGATGCTTGTGTCGAGCTAACTTCATTGATTACATTCGAACTCTAAAGTAGGTCGATTAGGAACTCCGGGGAAGTTAAGCATAGAATTCTGCCGGATAAATGAAATTTCTGGTTGACATTTAATTGGATTTAACTCTCATTTACACGGCGAGAGCATCAAACATCAACTCGCTGTTACGAGTACGAAAACGATACTGAAAAATACAATGCAGTATGTTAAAAGTGCCAAGTATTGCAAATACAAATTAATCATCATCATCATCACATTAGCCTGCGGACGTTCACTGCTGAACATAAGGCCTTCCCAAGCGAGCGCCACTCACTCAAACCATTATGTATAACTCACTTAGATAGATAGATAGAGAGATAAATAGATAGATAGCGGACAACATCACATACATTGCTCCGATCCCAAACTAAGTAGCTTATGCACTTGTGTTATGGAAATAACGAAGGTACCACAACACCCAGACCCGAGACAATGTAGAAAACTTATTTTTCTACATTGCCCCGACCGGGGATCGAACCCGGAACCTCAGAGATGGCGGCGCCTTGAAAACCGGCACGCTAACCACTCAACCACGGAGGTCGTCACTTAGCCATTATGTATAATCGTTCATATATACCTACTAAATAAAAGCTGTGACATTAAAATTTCGAAAACTATGTCAGTTAATTAATGCTGTTCCACATGCATGGGCTTAAAAAATAAACATTCGAATAGTAAACGAAGCGAAATTTATCAATGTCATAGCACATATTGTCACAAGTCTCAACGCTTCACAGTTCAACGCTATACCGGTGGCTGTACCATGTTATAGCTGGAGTAAAATGTAAACCAGTTTCCACAGCAGGGCCGGTTAACTTGTGCAAAAAATACTGCATGTTATATCGAATTTTAATCGATAAATCTCAAAAACCTGAATAAACTAACAGCGTAAAATTTTATGACGCATATCGTTTATTTGCGGCGTCCTCGATATCCACTATTGAGATTAGTATCGAAATAATTATTGGTTGTAGTATTTTACGGCTTTTGCTAACCCTGCGCTAGCTGTTATCACGAATCTGTGATTATTTTAAATGTTCATTGAATTCAACTCTGTATATATTTATTGTTAATAATAATTTTTGATGCTTCAGTATACAATTGAATCACGTTATCTTCGGAAAAAATACGTGGCACAGTGATTGCAAACAGAAAGTAAAAACTTGAACAATAACTTCAGGTGTTGTTTATGGTAGTAGTGAGGTGTCGTGTCGATTTCAATGATTTTTTCCCATCTCAGAAGTTTTCACTTTTTTTAAGAACCTTGGAATCTTGGTATTTTGTCTCAAGTGTGCGGTAATCCGTAATAACCCGGACTTTGCACTGTATTACCATAAGTCTCTAAGGCGTCTATGGCAGCCTGTACCTAAGCAATAACCTGAGCTTTACTTGGACATTACTTCCACCGCAAAATATTATTTTTTGCAATCTTCATCTCAGGCGACTGTTATAGGCACAAACTTGACTGTACCTAATGGCTTGGCTAAGAGAAAACCATTGCAGCGATTAACTCTGGCTTAACACAATTAATGTAGAGATGCAAGTTGTGGTATACCCTTTGATAATAACATCAAGATGAGGCCATCCGAACATTTTACGTTAACCTTCTTCGTACAAGAAAATGTAGAGCCATGTGTCGAAACTCCTGCGAAATACTGCGTAGGCTTACAGCTTACTACTGACACCGGAGGGGGGGGGGGGGGGGTCGCCAGTTTAATGGCATTGCTCCCATTTTTTCGCGCGGTCCGACGGGTCTATAGTATAGGTGTCTTTGGGTATACCGGAGTCCTACTAGACTTAGTGGGTCAAATCGGTGGCATCACGGATCCTTCACGGAATAAAAGCAAATCGCATTATCGATCCCTGATTAGGGACTACGTCAAATTAATCTCTCATTTATACAACGAACCCTTCCACCGCTGGCGCTGCAGAAGCTGTCGAGATGTCAATAAAATTTCTTGAAAAGATTCCGTCAGGTTTTTTGTAAAGAAGGGGTCTGAATTCCGAAATGCATCGGCATTGAAATCGATGCCTTCCTTTATCCCGATAACCTTTTCAAGCTATTGAATTTGTCGTGAATAGGGACTTAGCATTACGAGGGTGTCTAATATTTTAAATCTGAAATGTTTTCATCATGACTATCTTATCTTCTCTTTTTATCGGACTGCGCAATGCAGAAGAGTCGTTATTTTAAAAGATTGCTTGAGTGTTGTGGAAGCTCGGTTGGAACGAAGTTTCTTTCTTAGTTGAATAAAATTCTCGTGACAAACTCCCCTGAAAAGGCTCGACCGATTGCTATCAAATTTCCTGTGTAGGCAGGTAGGCAGGTAGATCTGGCTAGTAGTTGCAAATTTTGTAGCATCTCTACGTTGGTGTTGGTGGTTCGAGCGCTAAGTATAAATATTTGGAGTCTCAGGCCAAACCTCACCGCGGCAAAAAATATCTTTCTTCGTAATTTAAATTCCTTAAAAATGATATTAACCTATATGTAATATTTTGAAATTGAATGTGCTAGACAAAAAATAATACAAACGGTCTCTTATCCTAAACGCATATATACCCGTACTGTGTCCCATCGTGGGTCACAATGCAAATGATATGATTTTTGTTTATGCATTTTATTCTTTCGCTTAGCCTCCTCGTACCGTCCGAAAAAGAATTTCCTTTCAATACCAGATAATGTCGATAGCATAGTAACAGTAAGTTTGTTCTATAACATTGACCTCTAGCGGGTTACTGATGAAAAATGAAGGCAGGGCGACGTTCCACAGTGACATCTCGTTAGGCAGGATAAATGAATCTTTGCTTACTCTACCATCAAAGATAAAATGAAATCCAATTATTTTTTCTTTCAATGAAACGTGATACAATGTGTTACGTTAAAAAGTATCGTAGAACGTATATTGTACAGAGATGAATGTGATTAAATTCCTTTTGTTGTTTGAATAGCACGCTTGTTTTCATTGTTTACGAATATCGCACATTGTTATATTTTTTATATATTGTGTAATTTAATGATTATTATATTTTGGTTTGAAAGACTGGTTGTAATAGCTTTAGCTTAATTTATTACACATTCTTTTTTAATGTCGTAATCCGATATGCATAGACCACATACTCAAATCAGGGTTTGAACCGAGAAAAAAGCCCAGACGTAGCACTTGTTATTTTGCAAAAACTACGTATTTCCTATACCTTTAAACGAGCAATTCTTATATTTATATATCTATATAATCTGAATCTTGCAAACGGCTCTAACGATTTTCGTGAAATTTGGTATACAGAAGGTTTTGGGGGCGATAAATCGATCTAGCCAGGATTCATTTTTAGAAAAAATCATCAATAAAAAAAATACCGGTCACCCAACTAGTTTCCTATAATATCAATAACTTATGTTTTCGAATATTAGGTATTTAATATGCTTGCATGAGTGCACAAATGAAATATTTTTTTGATTTACAAACACTAATGGGGTTGACTGAATTTTATTAGAATACTAGCTGACCAGGCAAACGGTGTTTTTCCATTAGGGATATAAAAAATAGTTTACGACCTACTTACTCTAAGACCAACCAAACATGGACAGAATTTTATAAAAATCGGTAGAGCCTTTTCGGAGGAGTTTGCTAACAAACACTGACACGAGAGACTTTATATATTAGAAAGGAGCTAACTATTCGCGGTAAATATCAGACCTCTTTTATTGCCATTAGGTATGTACTCGAATAAATAGACGCGTGAGGCTTTTGAGTGGCCTTTTTGGTCGAATTCAATTTAACCCTTCCTTTATAGGTCGGTATGTGACCTAGATATTCGAAAATGAAAAATCTTCCGAGAAGTGCCTTATTTATAAGAGGTATCGAATTCAATTCCTGATTGTATTAATTTATATTTTTTCATCATTTAAACTTCAATGACAAATTGGGCAGAAGTTATGTTTAAGTGTCGGAGGAGTGAAAAAAAAATAGAAAACCTATAATTACAAGTACTATGTCAAACTTAGCAATAGTTTTGGAGATTCTATTTGAATTATAGAACAGACAATCTAGTAAGTACCTACGCATACGCCATTCGTATTACTTAAAAAAACCGGCCAAGTGCGAGTCGGACTCGCGCACCGAGGGTTCCATACTATAAAAGAAGTAAAACATTGAAAGAATCACTTTTGTTCATGAAATTACGAGTATAATTTACGTGTAGGTACTTTTGTTGGCAAACCGCAAACGTAACTTTGTTTTTGGCGGATTAGTTATTATCAAAAAAAGTATATTAGTCAGTGAGTTAATTTTATTTTTCCTGTAAAATATACGTTAACTTCTATTGATCATATTTATTTCAGATTTTTTGATTGGTAAACTTCGGAGATAAGGGGGGGAACGGTATTTTTTTCGACAGTTTGCTCAATAGATCAAAAACTATCATGCATAAAAATGAATAAAAATTAGTTTCAGAATACACAACTAACGCCCTTTCATATGATACCCCACTCAATACAATATTGAAATCTTATTTAGAAATTTTGTCGACCCGGTTTTCCCCCTTTTTAAATAAAAATTTCAATTTTCAAATTTTTACGATTGTTATGACGTCGGGTCACTATTACTTATAACTATTCAAAATTTCAAGTCGATAGCTTAAATAGTTACTGAAATAATCGAGTGTGACAGACGGACGGACGGACGGACGGACGGACGGAGAAAGTCTCACCATAAGGGTTCCATTTTTACCATTTTGGTATGGAACCCTAAAAATTGTATTAAGGCAAACTGATCACATCACGGCATGGGATTTCAAATTTTTACCAATGGACATTAAAGCGGGTTATCCTAAGAAATACGACATAAATTAAAAATTATTATGAAATAACAAATATGTTTGAAATTTGGCACTTGTTTAGAAATAAGAAATAGTGCGCACATTTTGTTATGTGCTGAGTTTTCCGGGACTACAATTTTAGAATTTTGTTTAGTTAAGCCAATGTTTTTTAAAACTAGTCATAGTAGTGTTCACAATTTTTTTAACAGCAATTCATTTCAATATCAATACGTTTGAATGTCCATTGATAAAAACTTGAAATCGTTAATGCGGTGGCCATTAGGGTCGAGCTTTCATTCCTGACTTGTAGCAGTTAACAAAAACTTCGGTGAGTATTCACAACAAATTCCAGGTAAGTATGGTAACAAACAAAATCTGAAGTCCAAAGTTAGAAAAGGGAGCATCGCATCGACCTACTTTATAGTTTTAGCGCCATCAATGCAAGGTTTCGCTTGACTAACGCACAAATAGTACCTATCAGTTTAAAGTTCCTCGAAGTTTGGACGAGCGCCACATTTGTGTGTCAGAAATAATTTGACGCATTCATGTCACATGGAAGTTTACTACGCAGGGAATTGCGTTTGTAGTGTAACAAGGTGATTTAATATTACGATGTCATCATATCAGACACTGAGCGTTTACTACAGGATGCAAAGATTTAAATCGCTGGATGAGCCCTAAACCTCCAGTAACGTTCACGTTTTTGTCTTGTTCGACATGTTGTCACTCTCTATGTCACAAGTGAAACTATAGCATGCTGAGAGCACTCACTCAACATGTTTGTGGACGATTTTGATGTGCGCATTGTAGGCTTAGGGCTCATCTAGCGATTTAAATCTTTGACAGGATGTTCATGTGTCTCTCTCGTGAAGGTATCCAGCGGCAATTTTAATCTCGTCGGTTTGGATGTAAAGCTTTTTTTTTGTTTACAAGAAGGCTATTTTCAAGTTTTACGTAAAACTCGCAAAATTTAAATAGACCGTCTGTAAAAATACCGTCTGCAGTGTTCATTTTCTTTTTCACCATATCAGCTCCTTAACTTGTTTTTTAGGGTTCCATACCAATTTGGTAAAAATGGAACCCTTATGGTGAGACTTTCTCCGTCCGTTCGTCCGTCCGTCTGTCACACTCGATTATTTCAGTAACTATCGAAGCTATCGACTTGAAATTAAGAATAGTTTTAGGTAATAGTGACCTAACGCCATTGCAATCATAAAACATTGAAAATTGTTTTTTTTTTTAAATAAATCATAAGATATTGGGAATTTTTACCGCATGATTTTTTAACCTCATACTAACTATTCCTATACTTTTTAAGGCTTCATTTTTTTAAGGTATAAATTTGGCCTACTATATTTACATGAGTAAGTACGTTTTTGTTCGAATAGAATTTCCCTGTTACTACAGTACAGTAAGACGCTTAGTGAATTTTTAATTAGTCGCACGAATATTTATAAAAAGAAAAATTCTGCAGTCACTAGGCCATTACGTCTTACTTAATACAAACGACCTAACATTTAAGTTACCTATTGTATAAAAGAAAACTTTTGCCCGCAAAAAGTGCTAAAGGAATTTATTAAAGCCGACCAAAGTTGTATAAAAGTTTGAAAGCAATTTAAGATGCGCCTTCAGGAAAATTCGCTATAATAAACGCTGTCAAATTCGGTTACCTTTCGCCTTTTGGCTTATAAAGTTCAATAAAGAGGCTTGAAAAGAGTTTTCAATTTTTCTATTGGTGTTGTTGTTTAACAAAGCGGTAACCATACATCTAATATTGACTAACGTTAATTTAACAAAATGAAGACAAACATAAGCCGACCCTCAATTGCATTACGTTGTATGTTAGTATGTTTAGGTACGGGACAAATACAACCAAAATTCCTGACATTCTGTCCACGATTTGCTTTGGGGACGAGGCACAATTTAGGCCGTTAAGTATGTTAAAGCTTAAATATGTATATACGAATACCTTTCCTTTATGCTTTGGTTTATGGCTGTTCAGAAAAAAATAAAAACTGAAATTTATTTTATCAAAAGTATGTACCTACCTATTAATATTTTGTATTCAGTAGTTTTTATTAACTATGGGCTGAATTTTCAATCGCCACATAATCTGCTAAGGAATAAATATGGCGTTTTGACAGATTTTGTATGGCATAATATGTTTAATTCCTCACATAATTTATCTGACGATTGAAAAATCCACCCTAAGTTGATTATACTAATTACACAATGAGACGATATTGACACATAATTTTCCATTACTTATACAAGTTTTTATTACTACAAACTCATATGTTTACTCTTCTATTTAGTATATTTGCTGTGGAACCGCCGGAGACAGGAAACAAGGAATGCTAGGAGAAATTTTTTTACGGAATATTCCCGCATGTAAAGTTTTCATTAAGGTATCGTATAGTTTATAAGAAGGCTTTTAAACTATTCCCCCAGAGTTTTAGGTTTATGCTCGCAAAATTTAATTTAATACCTGTTGAAGGAAAACTTGCATCTTTCAACAAATTTTCAAGCTTCGATACAACTTTCCAGTTCCCCTGATGATTCAATATAACTTTAAGTATGGGTTGGGTACTTTTAATTAAAGTCTTTGAGACTTAATAGGCGGGCGACAAGACTTTGGTAGTTTTTTACGTTTTGTCTATTTAATTATAGGTACTTAACTGTTACTTAAATATTCATCTTTCTTTTTTGAGTAAAGTTTTGATTTTGAAGTAATTTTCATATCTTTTACATTGGTTTTAACCACGGCTAGAACTCTCTATTTTTTGCAATGTTAAATTTTGTTAAAATTCTTTTACTTAAGACATGAAAAATTAGTAAAGAAGGGTAAGGGAAGAATAGGCATTTTTTAAGCAAGTGCGCTCCAACCCAGAACTAAACACTTTTTTCCTATCACGCGTAAGCCTTATCAATGATAAAAATGTTAGAGCATTTCAGGTAAGTACCTGAAATGCCAAAATAATTTTGAGTATGTATATTGTAATCTTATTAGTGATAAATCTCCCTCAGATTGACTTTTAACTGGTTTACACTGGACACAACTGATTGAACTGCCGCGGGCGAGCGGGACCGTTGAGTGTGGTTATTATAGGATTTGAAACTGAATTCGTATATAGAAATTCTATTTTACTAGTTTATTTATACTTCCCACTTAAATTATTACAGTAAAGTTTTTCCTTAAATCTTATGATGGACATCTATAACAATGTAAAACAAAACGACGTGTCATAAGTGCCTTTGTATGTTAGGCCTATATGAAATAAAGAATTTTTCTATTTCTATTTCTATTTCTATAAAATGTTTTTTGCCAAAGAAATATGGTATGGCCTAAAACGATTTTTGTACGTTAACACGTAAAAAAATCGTTTTAGATTCACAAATAATAAGAGTCACTGATTAATTTAAAAAAATAAAATCATCACCATTATTAATTAACAATACATCGTTTGTTTTTGAAAGCTGGTTTCCTCCGAGTATTGTTAAAGCAACTGAATTTTCCCAAGCAAGCAGAGGGAATTAGGGATCTGAACTCCACACCCTCCCGAATTGTAGAAAGCCATAACAGTAAAATATATTTTCTTAAGTGAAAAAAATATTTCCTCTTAATTTAATAGATATATATCATCTGATCGTATCTTTACGACCTATTTACTGCACGGAGGGTCAAATAAGTGGCACTAACTCGAAACGACGTGATAAACTACTTTACTAGGGTGGACTGAAATCAGGAAGAAATCAGGAAACACGTAGCAGTCATCCAGTGACTGACCGAGAGCGAATCAGGCTGCAGATACCTTTGAAGAACCATGTTGGTCACATCCACAGAAGTAACTTTTGCTTGCGTGAACAATGCGTCCCCAGCTAAACGAATCACTGCATAAGAAAAAGCGCATTTTATTTGTAAAAATAATACAACTATCATTATGCCCAAGCATTTAAATAAATAATGATTGTAATATTCACGTAAACTATTGTTGCGTATAGATGGTAGTAAGCCTCTCTCTAACTTTTCTCTTGCATGAGAAAGGAGGCCTATGTAGGTCCCTATTAATGGAAAATAGCTCTGAAATCCACTAAGCCATTTCAGCTGCAATCGACGTGACTATGGCCGTTTCATCTTAATCTCATACAGAAGTAATTTAGAACATTAGCGTCGGTTGCGGTGAACAAACTGCCTTAAGTTGATGCTTTTACCATACCAAAAACCTTTACGCGTCTAGATTATCCACGTCCAATCCCCAAAAAATCTCACAAACCTAACACAAAAGCAGCTAACAGATATTGAGAAGATCCAGATTATTCTGCCAAAGTGATAATAATATAATAGCAGATGAAGTCTACGCTCTCGCTGAACAAACTTCACGGCAGGACAGATATTGAATTGTAACTCTATCTCGACTTGCAATACTACTGTTGAAATAACTTTTATTAGCCTCTCGGTTAAGTCGTGTCACAGTGAGTTTATTTTAACTCGTGAGCGAGTTCATACATAGTTCGTTGATTACTTATTTCAAAGTTCATGTGCAATCTGTTTCTTCCAATGCTTCCATAGGATACTTTGTAAAATTGCCAATTTTTTTTACTATGCAATTATTCATTGCCACGAGTGAAGCCTGGTAGTACCTATTGTGTAGTGTTAAACTTTCTTCTTCAACTCAATCATGGCCCCATTATACCATTAAAGGTACTTACCTTTACATGGTATACCTAATTACGCGTTCGGCGAGTTCGGAGCGCACAGCGGTCGAGTCCGAGTGCGGTCATGCCCAGTGACAATTAGTGCGTGTGTGCGTACTTGCTTACCGATATATCTGCCAAATTTTTAAAATGACGACTTGCTGTAGTTGCAAGGTTATTATAAATGAGTTATTAGCTTTCATACAATGTAAACGGAGTGTTATGGACGAAGTGAGCTTATTACAGATATGTTTATCGGGCTTTAAGGAATCTGATATCGAAAGTGCAAAGTTGATTCTATATGAGGTTACCAAACACCGAATCACTAGGAAACGCGAGGGAGAACAGAAGAAAAAAAAAATTACTATGTTCAGGTTGGTATGTTGCTTAGAGTGACTGAAACACTGACAATCAGTCAATTATGATACAAAGTATGGACAAATTTTGAATCTTGAACGATTTAAGTTACGTTCGACATTAGTACTATTAAAAATCTATAATCTTGAAACGGCTGGTTCCATGCTCTTAGCATTTCGACGATGGTTGCATTGTTTCTGTGAGAGTCGGCCTATCATAGCTGATACGATGCAATTTTAAGCCATGAACGATTCTGACACTCAATTTAAAAAAAGAATCAAAGAATTATTAATGAAAAAAGCTTATTATAGTATCGACGACTATATGAGTGACAAAAGAGCATGGACTTCTTGATACGAAAGTCCCTGCTTATTAACAAACTAGCAGATACCCGCGGCTTCGCACGCGTAAATTTTAGTTTTAACTATTCTACGGGAACCATTCATTTTCCGCAATAAAAAGTACCCTTTGTGTTAATTTACATGTCTAATCTATCTTCCTTTCAACTTTAAACCAAAAATTTTCACCTCGTTGTGCGTGAAGGAATAAATTTTCTCCCGCATGAATATCTGTTTTCCCTATTATCACGAAAACAATGGATTTTCCCGAGAAAAAAGTAGTTGATTCTAGGATATAATCTATCTCCATTCCAAATTTCAGCCCAATCGGTTCAGATGTGACGGCATCGTGCCGTCACTTCTGAACCGGTAAATTTTCCGAGATGAAAAGTAGCCTACGTATTCAATCCAGGATAAAATCTATCTTTTTTCCGAATTTCAGTCATATCAGTTCAGTAATTACTGCGTGAAGTAGTATTTTAACCGCGTGAATATCAGTTTTTCAGTTTTCCAGCGGACACCATACATTTTTCCGGGATGAAAAGAAGCTTTTGTATTAATCCAGGATATAATCTATCTCGATATCAAATTTCAGCCAAATCAGTTCAGTAATTACAGCATGAAGGAATATTTATTCGTGGATTTCTGTTTTTCACTATTATCATAGAAACCATGGAATTTTCCGGGATGAAAAGTATTCTATTTATTAACCCGGGATTCAGTGATAACTCCGAATTTCAGTGATATCAGTTCAGTAATTACAGCGTAAAGTAGTATTTTTCGCGCGTGAACATCAATGTTTCAGGTTTCCCGCGAAAACCATGGATTTTTCCGGGATGAAAAGTAACCTTTATATTAATCCAGGATACAATTCAATCTTTATTCCGAATTTCAGCCATATCAGTTCGGTAATTACGGCGTGAAGTAGTATTTTTCGCGTATGAATATCTATTTTTCATTTTTCCTGCAAAAACCATGGATTTTTCCGGGATATCAATTAACCTATTTATTAACCCAGGATAAAATCTATCTCCGTTCCAAATTCCAGCCAAATCGGCTGTGCACTTGCGGCATGAAGATTTTTTTTCCGCGTTAATTTCGGTTTTTACTAATCCCACGGGAACTATGAATTTTTTCGCGATGAAAAGTAGCCTTCGTATTAATCCAATATATAATCTATCTTTATTCATAATTTCAGCCATATCAGTTCAGTAATTACGGCGGGAAGTAGTATTTTTCCCGCGTGAATATCTGTTTTTCCCTTCTCCTGCAAAACCCATGGATTTTGCCGGGATAAAAAGTATTCTATTTATTAACCCAGGATATAATCTATCTCCATTCCAAATTTCATCCAAATCGGTTGTGTACTTGCGGCGTGAGATTTTTTTCCGCGTGAATTTCGGTTTTTAACTTATCCCACGGGAACCATGATTTTTTTCGGGATGAAAAGTAGCCTATGTGCTAATCCAAGATACAATCTACCTCCATTCCAAATTTTAGCCCAATCAGTTCAGTACTTGCGGAGTGAAGACGTATTTTAACTTTATAAAATCCAAACTTCAAACCCCCGTTTCACCCCCTTAGAGGGTGAATTTTGAAAAATCCTTTCTTAGTGCACCCCTAAGCCTCACAAGGAACATGTGTGCCAAATTTGGAGTCTCTAGACCCAGCGGTTTGGGCTGTGCGTTGATATGTCAGTGAGTCAGTCAGTATCTTCTTTTATATATTTAGATTTCAAGTATTATGTTAATAATATTAACTATTTTATGTATAATGTTAATTATAACAGTGTTTTTTACTTAAGTAAGACATATATAATTATTAATGATTTTGTAAAATTGACGTTCGTAAGTGCTCACGGAAGAGCCTAAATCGAAAAAAATATAAATAAATAAATAAAATAAATAAATAAATAAATAACATAATAGATCAATTTATTACATAACAGTCACTTCCAAGGGGTTGTGTCTCTAATATAGTCCTTAATATTGTAGTATGCCTTTTGAATTATAGCCTGTATGAAAGATGGTTGATACCTACGCACCTAATTACTTATTTACAATGTTGATCCGCATTATCAGGCGTAACAAGCATTTAATCTTGGAAATTAACGTAATTATAGTCCAAAATCTACGGAGTGAATAATTTTCCATGGCACTATAAATTTTGCTGAGCTTACTTAGTGGTTTGGCTTTCTTGCTTTATTATAAAGTACGTAGGTAGCTGAATTATACTCGTACATGTACTACAGATTTATGTATTTTTCTTATAATAGCAAAATATTAAAAAATATTAAACTTTTAATCCTTTTCTTGTCAGATCGTTTAAACGAGTTTTAGACAGTGTAGTAGATATCCTCTTTATTTCGAACAAAAAATATCTTGAAGAAAAATCCAGTTTATCTCGTAAAGAAGTTACACACACAAGAGAAAAGTCACAAACACTCGTAATATCAAAGTAATTCTTGGACAGCATAAACAAGTTGACAGCGGTCACAGCTGTGCTAGCCGATTACGACTATAAAATCCGCGGTCGTATTTGAGTAGGATACAAATAATTATAAATTGAGAAAAATTATGGAATGATTTTTACTTCTAAAAAACTGGCCAAGTTTGACGTGGTTGGATGGATATGCGCTCGCGCATCAAGGTTCTTACTAGTTAGGCAATATCAGAATCTGATCTACTGGTAACAGTATTATTGATTTTTAGTGGTTCGAAATCGTTTATTTATTTTTTGTTTTAGCCGCAAATATCACATTGTCTTGCTGACATTAATAGTCAAAAGGTTGCATTCAAACCAGACATTTAGTAAATTTAGGTAATTTTGAATTTGAAATTAAATACCCCATACTACAAAAATGCATATTAATTTATTCCCGTCTATGACAGCTAATAAATAGCTGATTTTTTCACGCCACCTAAAATTCATACCATAATTTCCAGCCACGATAAGGCGGCGCGGAAAAATATGTTTTGATTGAGTGATAAAATAAGCAAGGCTACAAACAGACGGGCTGTGAAGTTTATTGATATAGATATAGCCCGAAGCGGATCACGGGATCAGAGGACAATTTATTACGTCTTATATTTCCTTTTATTTGCAAACTTTTTTTAACGATCCAAGTCGTGACTCGCGATGCGCGGCTCAATCTTGATAAACTCGTCAAGAAAAACATGGTGTGTTTTAAAATCTTTTTTTTGGACAAAATTTTGTGGAGATGCAACCATGGTTTTTTATTTAACAACTTTTCTCCAATAAAAACTTGGTTGTCTGTAATCGAGTCATAATTAAGGATGATGTATTGTTTTAAATCAATGCATACAATTTAATTTTTCACGACATTCATGATTGACTACTTACTCATGGATTCAACGGCAGTAGATGACTACCTCGCGCCGGAAATCGCGATTTTTGTAGACCCCCCATCCAGATGGGACCATCCCACGGGGAAACGCACTTGACCCCTGAATAAGTGGACTGATGACATTAAAAAGTTGCTGGTAGTAGCTGGATCCAAGTGGCGCAAAACTTTAGGCAGGTTGGAGATCCTTACGCGAAGATTATGTACAGTATAGTAGAAATCGTTAGTTGAAACTAATGTACGAATTGCATAAAGATTGTTATCTCAGAATTTTCGATTAGGTGAATCGATTTTGATGATTCTTTTATTAATTTGAAAGCTAGTGCTTCCCTGCTGGAGTGATCTTATTTCAATATGGTCCTGTTCTGAAAATGGTATTTATGATAAAATCATAATATAATCGGTATATACAGAACAAATGGACGAATAATGTGTTAACGTAACCCGATGTCGATGTTTTTTTAATTGGAAACAATGGTTTCGGTGGTCAAGGCTAAGGTGGATGGTGGTGGTGGAGAGTAGACGTCGGTTCGGTAGAGTGGAGAGATTAAAATATCGTATAATATTTCATGTCTCCCTATCGATGCCCGCAATAAAAAGCCCTAACTGAAATTATTATGTCCTTGAAATCTTTTATTGCTGTCTCGGATTTAATCTCGGAAAAATTGTGACGTTAGACAAATAAAATAAATACATTTTTATACGACTCTTAGAACGCAATAAACCTGAAAATTGAATTGCTCGCCGTAACGATGTAGCAATGCTTTTGACAAATGCGTGAAACGTTTTATATTTACGGGTAAGGACAATCGGCGTAGAAGGCTGCTTACAAAGGAAATAAATGTACTTCAAATTAATAATATGATTTGGTTGCTGTGCGACTTTCAGGCAGATTTTAGGATACGTAATATAACATGGTTTTTGTATCCGACCAACGCAGAGTTTAACTTAGCACCCCAGCTACTCTTCTTGAAGACCTAGGCGACCTGCGAATGGCCTCTTTGGCTTCTGAAGGGAGCTGGAATCCCTCAAATAATCCTTATCAGGGCCCCCATGCACAATTATAGAGGGAGATTGCAAGCCTAGAGTAGGTCTAGGATAAAGAAAGAAAGAACCTGGTTTTATATGCTTAAGATAGGGTTCTAACTAAGCTTTATTGAATGGCGAAGCAGCAGTTTTACTGTTGTCTACGTCGGAGGTCGTGGGCTCGAATCCCATAGGTGAGAAATCTTTGCTAGTCTGCGATATATAATGTAATGTCCTGATATATTTATTAGTTGAAAAAAGTGTTTCTAAATAATGTATGGGTTCTTATATAAATATTCTCACATTAAATATGAATAACTCTTTCTATTCCCTTAAAATTTGGAAAGGTGATTTTCTATAAATACAACCATATTAATGCAATCTAAAGATTAAATGCTGAAAATGTTCCCTATAAATGTAAACTCCAATCATGTCAGCATTTAATTAATTACAACGATGTCACATTAAAGTAGGAAAGTGGGCAAATTCGTTTAATTTAGCGTGCAAATACCAAAATTGGCTATTTGGCTTGAAGAGAAAATAAATTTCCTCATTCCGTTTTAAAATGTACCGATTCGTAAAAAGGACCTTGCAACTGTGCGAAGTACGTACAGTTGCGAAATTAGAGAATGCGGGGAATATATGGCTTTTATTTTGATTTTGGAATTTGATCAGCAGCCGTATCCTTATGACGTAGGTATCTATTCTATTTCTTTCTATGCTTTTGGTACGATTTTGGAATAAAATTCAAGGAATGTATCTACACAAATGACAGTGTCATTGATAAGTCGCGTGACAAATTTGTCGATCAGATATGTCACTCCAATAAAAAAAATCCAAAGCGCAGATACGTAAAAGCAAAGGTAGAAATAAATAAATACGGATAGAGCTACTATCTGAATCTTTTCTTTAAGGTATGTAGGAAATTAATTGTCTTACAGTTTGCAACCTCCCAGATACAGGTTTAATTTTTTAATTGAATATTTATTGAAATATTTTATAAAAATTCATAATATAAAAAGCTTTTTCAGATACATTATTATGTTATCTTCCAATAATTAAGCTAAATTGAAGCCTAGTGGCAGATACAGGTCTCAACATACTCAATACTTAAGTATAGTATTCGCAAGATTGTAATATTTTACTAAAATTATTATATCTTATGTATTTGAATTTAGCGGTTGCATTTGGTTAAGATATAACCTCACCCAAGACCTCACCTCATTGTTACATTAAAAATTCAACAAAAGGTAAATAAATGTACATAAACAAATATATGATTCATTAAATTACATCTTAAAAGTCATTTGTAATAGGACCTAGAAATAGAGGGAAGACAATGCCAGCAAAAATAAAACAGAATTGTTTACGTAGCTCTTAAATTGCTTACTTAGCAAACAACTCTTTGGTTTTGATTTCCGATTCAGTTATACAACGATGCTGTTTTCTCAGTAGTTGATTCTAGGTAGAATAAAATTATTATTGTTTTGAATTGGAAAACTAACCAATTAAGAAACTAAACATTTTACTTGTTCTTAGAATTCTAGAAGCATCTGTAAAGTTAGTCACGCATTGCCAATGTTTATTAACCATGATTCAAAATTCCCAACATTCACAATATTACTTACGACAAAATGGGTACTCATAGCGGGGTGATTTTTGTTAGTAAAATTGCCTAAATATCACCGGTAACCACGCAACCATCACAGCTAATCAGTGACAGCCATGTACCCGCACTGCACAACTGATGCAAACTTTAACCAATCAGTGCCTACGTGGCTCGACATACGATTATTAGGTGTTGCGGCCCTACCAGCCCGCGAAATTCAAATTTTATTTAGTTTTTCGCAAATATTAGACTAACTCACATTGTAGATTTATGGCAATGCATTTTTCGGGCCTACTTTTTATGCATCTACATGTTTTTAATAGAAACTTTGCTCGAAAGTTCCCACTCATCTCATATTGGTTCCCGAAAGATAATTTTTTGCAGTTTCCCAGATTTCGAGCTATCGGGAACCAATATGAAGTAAATGAATATTAATGAGCAGAGCTCTTATTAAAAACATGTAGATGCATAAATTCTGTGCCCGCAAAACACATTGCCATTATCCTTCAATGTATAATTAGCCCACTATGAGCGAAAAACTAAATAAAATTTGAATTTTCGAGCCCGGATGGTACCCATCGCTCTTAACATTCAGCGTCTAAAGACGGCTCTACACTCGCACGTGAAGTCCCGCCGTTATTTCACGCCGTGAATGTATGCCGCGATCCACGCGTGAACTGTTTCCCTCGACACTCGCAAATCTTCACAATCTTGTTCGTGACTATGGACGACGATGACGTGATACGCACCGCAAACCCTTTGTCGCGGAAATTGACATCAGAGTAGATTCGCGACAGGGCGAACCGCGCGGAAAAATGTTGCCAGTTTATCGGTGTCATTATTACCAACAGTATAAAGCCACGCAGTAGTTCGCTCAGCGGCCACCTATGGTATTTTGAAAGTTGGCGCTACTGTTTGCTTGTATGAAAAAGGTTTACGTAAATCGTTCGGATGCCCATATCTTGAAGTTAGTAATCAGTGGTCGCGGACCCAAAAACCGACCGTTATCGGGGAAAGGTGAGAAGCGCAAACGCGAAGGCGTGAACACTGAACAACATCTACACTCGTGATTTGCAGTTGTCGCAGGCTTTCGCGGCCATTCGCGCCGCGAGTGTAGAACCCACTTAAGAAGTTACTTCGTTGATGCTCTTTTGGCATAATTGCACAACTGTAAATAACTTTGTAATCTAACTTTCTCTACTGGTGCAGGAGATAAAACAGAAAATATTAAAAGTTAAGTATATTAATTAACAAAAGATACCCCTAGACGGTGGGAAACACTTTAAAGTGCAGGATTTATTTACTTTTAACTATGCAAAGTTACACTAATTACGCTCTCCGAGATGGCAATAAATAAAGTTTCTTGTTTGCATGTATTAAATATAAAAGTGGGTTGGTTTAACACCCAAGGGTGCTCCTTACATTCTCGGGCGAAGCGCTGAGAAAATGGAAAAGGAAGAGCAACGCAATACATTTAACCACGTTACTTAGGTAGGTATGATACATTATAATACACGGTACGTTACTAACATTTTCAGTATGGTTTCCTCGCAGGATATTAAATTGAAAACAATGAACTTTGTAGAAGTTCAAGATAAAATTTCATTAAGTATACCTAATCCTCATATCTCTAAATCGAAATACTCGCTCTTGTATTATTATCATATACAAATAAATGGAAAATTGAGTCTACCTTCTCAGTTGGAGTCACAGTATCTGTAACATGCCGACTCGCAGTTGCCAGCGTGGTGGGTGTGTGGTAGGTAGGCCAAACCCTCCCAGGAGGTGAAGTGAGGCCAGATACAGGCGCACTTTTGAGATGGTTTCGGCAGCGGCCAGGCTGCCGACAATGATGTGACCCGTCGCTGTGGTGGGTGAATCCCGTGCTTCCGCCAGCGGGTCCGTCGTGGAAACAGACAGTTTTTAGTGGGTGCAAGCTCCACTTTCCCCTTCCGTTTTCCATGATGGAGGGGTATGCGTTAGGCATTTTTTGTCTAAAAAAAGGGCCAAGCCCTCGTCTTTCTGAGAGAAGCCCCATTTAAAGTCTTCCTCTAAGAATAAGTTAGAGACACTGAACGTAATGAGAGGCTGCTGGTCTCGTCAAGAATATAAATGCGGCGCAAAACCAATCTTCTTGAGTCAATATTTCTTGTCTAACATTTTCCTTTGTTTATTATATAATGAAACTTTAACAAGCAATGTCCCGTTTAGCAACAACTTGAGATTTAATGAGCTATTACTCAGGAAATTCACAAGAAAAAGTGTCTTTACTTTTTTCTAGTTTATATTACAAAGTTTAAGACGTCTTCTCGTGTACTTAAAAACAGCTTTTGACTCGCGATGTTAATATCATTTCTTGTGGAATTTTTATTTGAGATGCCTTTACACTTCTTGCTATATATAGATTTTGAATAATAGACTGATCATTAAAATAATATTTTCATCTAAAATTGTACACTCTACACGAAAAAATGCAATGAATGCAAAAAATTGAAGAAAAAAATATTTTGTAGTTAGTCACATGGCAGTAGTGTCTTTAGTATAATATTTAGTCAACAGTAATAATATAAGTAAGATATTTAGTTAAGGTAAACATATTTACGAGGATGTGGGTTGCATTGCATGAATTCAGGCAAACAGGCTGAAAATGAAATGAACAAGATTTGGAACTGTTGGAAATTAATTGGTATGAGGTAACCGGGTTGGAGTAAAGTTTATACTAAAAGCATGTACAATGCTGTTATTGCGCAAATAACAGTTGCACGTCATCATTGACATAATGGTCTAGAATCCCGCTATACAACGACCTTCACCGAGCTGTTTATTGGATGAAAATTATTATATATCCAAATTAATATGTCAATAAATATATCGCAAGTCGGTTGCCTAAAAAATTTCAGTCCAGGGTATGAATAATTAAGAATTAAAAAAAAACCATTGTAACATGGACTCCAATTTGTTACAGTTTAGTTGACATCGTAATTCAAATTAGACTGGATGTTGTAAATAGTGCTTTTTGCCAGAAATACTTTCCTGGCTGAGGAAAGTATTTCTGCTCTATATTTTTTGGCAAAAGCAAGTTAACGGATAATAAAATCGTAGGTAAATAAGCACAATTGCAATTTGCGACCTGAATGCCTCATCCAATCTAATTTAAACTAAGATGTCACCGGAACTCTAACAAATAGGAGTTCATGTTACAATGGATTTTTTTTAATTATTAATTAATTATACCCTGGACTGAAATTTTTTAGGCAACCCACTTGCGATATATTTATTGACATATTTAATTGGATATAAAATAGTTTTCATCCAATTAACAGCTCGGTGAAGGTCGACCTTACTTGGGATCCCCTACTATAAACCCGCAATGAGTAATTAGCCTGTTATTTGTGAAAAACTTAAGAGTCCCATGAACTACATACATTCGAAATACCAAATCATTTCTAATTCGTGCATATTTCGATCATGTTGTGGTGTTATTCGGGTTCATATAATAACTAACCTCAAAATTGTTATAACTTCGGTCGAATTCCGTAATACCAAAAATTATGGATGAAAACTTGTAACTTTCTTTTTAGCTGCACAATAAAACCTGTGCTCCTGAACTAATGCGACCTGAGATAGTGTTGTCTTTATTGCAAAAAAAGACACTCGGAGACTGCTGCGGTAAAGCTATTGCATAGCATTTTAAGCTATTTTTAGTTTTTAGTTTTGCCATCTATCCATGAATAGCAGAACTTTTTAATGACTTTTTGAAATATCACGCTTGTCTCTTTAGTTCTGCAAATCGCCTTAGTTGGCATTGGTTGTATCGTTACAACCAATGCCATCTAGAGGCTTATATATGAACCCGAATAACACCACAACATGATCGAAATTTGCACGAATTACGATGCGCAGTGCGGCAATAAATAATCTGTCTACGTTGACAAACCCGAGCCATCGCTACACAATTTTTCACGCACACTAGTATATCCGCACACCATATAAATTCCAAATTGACTCACTCACACTACAAGAAAAAGTTGCCGCACTCACGAATCTATTATTGTTATTTGCTTAGTAGGGCGGCACTATTATAAACCTATGCTTCCATCCCATCCACACCACAAACTATTTTATTGCCATTTGCCCTGCAAAAGAAACGTGTATATTTTTATCCCATCCATTGAATGAAGGGAAATGCAAAACAAGTTTCTTCGAAGCTAATTTAAACAAAGGAAGTTAAACGAGTTTTCCATCTCAGTTATTTGTTTGTCCTGTTTATTGCAAGTAAGCACTGCGGCTGTGATTGCTGAATTTTTTAATAAACTACCTACATAACTTTAGTGCTTTGGTAAATGTGTTTTGACGCAGTTTTTTGCCAAACTTTTTAAATTCAAGGATTTGAAGTGGGGATGGTGAAAAATAGTTTGGCACCTCACAGTTATCTACCCCTCTCAATAATTGGCTGGATTCCAGTTGAAATGGTTGATGACGTACTTGAGGATGACCATTCAGAGAAATACGAGTATATAGCAACTAAGGGTGTCCGTTGCTTAGTTCGCATGTCTTTTTTTATCTTTGTAGGGTTCGAGTTTTGAAAATCTTTTGTAAGCCTACGTCACGAGCCGGTATGTCAAATTTCAGCCCGAGCTTCTATTGGTTTAGCTGTGCACTGAGATCAGTCATTTCGCGTTTGAAAAGTACTGGAATTACGTCTATAAAATGGTAACTGTTTTCAGTATACGAAAAATTTTTTAAACTCTGCTTCAAATTTCAACTTTTTTCGTTGGAGTTTCAAGTTTCCAGGAAAATTCACAAAGTTTAGCGCCAAAGCATACATTTTGCACGCTCTCCAATTTCCATATAACCAAGCGTTTTCTGTTTCCCTCATATATGCGCCCTTGTTTCCCGGTTTTCTTTTGATACACGTCTACATAGCGTTCGTTGCCGGTACATCTGCATCCAGCATTATAACTCGCTACAGCACAGCATTGTGTTGGGTTTACAATGAAGTTGAAAACAATACATGGTGTCAAGGACGTTTCACTTTATAAATGGGGATTTTCTTTACCTATAACTGTTTTATAACAGCAATTTTCGCCAGTCACCTGCCAGCTACATTTCGCCGACCTTCGCCTATGAATTTATCATGTCTATGCCTCAATCATTTCTTTAAGCCTCAATAAGTGGGCTCGGGTTTCACCTTAAATGAGAAGGTTTTGCCATAGCCCTGACTATATGACCTGCCTCCCGGGCAATGTCTTTCCTAACACCTGCAACTTGGGTACTTTCTAGTCGATAGTAAATACGCAATTACTAGGCAATGGTGCTCCACCATAGATAGTATCATCGCTTTAAATTAGGCGTGATCACAGTCAAGCACTAGTGTATATGTATAGTAAAAAACAGGTCGGTAGTCTTCATAGTCCATAAACTTTCAAAACAGTTATAGAGAACTCTCATATAAAAGAATTGCTCACGATATTTTCCTTCTCCGTTAAAGTAAGATAAATTGAATTGTCAACGCGCATATGACTCCTAAAAGTCATACGTGGAGTACCTATATACCTGGGAAGCTGTAGTCCTAAAACCCGCTCGTTAAATCCCCATTGCCCAATTGGTAATAATCGGGACCACAACTTACCAGCGTATTATAATGGACCCTGCATAACGGGCGAGTGCTCGGCAGTTACTCACACATGCTCGGAATTTCGGCCCTCACTGCCTGCGCAAACAGCGGCCGGCGTAAATTGGCTAACGAAATTAACTTGCGCACAATTTTACTGCCGCTTTGGTCCCATTCGCCTGCGAATCACAAGGTTTATGGTTCGATTTCCGGGTCAAGCCAGGTACAGAGCCAATTTTTTGCCGGAGCCGGTTAGTCACAAGTACTTTATTGTAGTTACACGTCATGATGGTACTAGTAACTGATGATACAGGCGAATGTTTTATAATTCTTATTTGGAAGAGGTAAACCGAGGTTTCTACTTGCTATATAGTAACTAAATTATAAACTTAACCAAGAAACTATAGAGATAACAAAATCGCGGAATAGGTAGAGTTTGGTCTCGTACCTAAACATATAATATATCATCTACACCATATCATATATCATCTGCACCGGCTCCCTATCTAAATAATCAAAGAATTCAAGAATTCTTCTATTTCTTCGCCGCGTTTATTGAAGTCTTTAGACTGGGACCAATATTATCCGACCAGCAATAACGAAACTTCCACACGTGTAATGAACATGAAGATACGACGAAGACACCCAACACAAACTAATTTTAACAACGAAATTACAAATCTCCTAACATTATATTTGGGTTTTTTATACATTGTAATTTTTGACATTGTATGTACTCAACGTAGATGCAGCCCTCCGACCCGGTGAAGCTGAAAGTAATTACGTTTATTGATAGTCTATCTGTCCGGTCGGAGGTCTGTTCATTTATTAAAATTCGGTTCACCGTAAAATTAATTACTTCGGTCGAAAAGGTAGCGCGAAACCGATTCAAATTCATTTCTTTTTATAGGTTAATTTTTTATATTAGTTATTAAAAAATCGTCTTATTAAAAGAAAAGATTCGGTTTAACGCTGTTTGGTATTCATTTTAATTTTTGGTTTCTCAAAAGCTGCCAAATAAAAAAATTAAAGCAATCAAAGGAAATTAGAGGTTTTTGAAAATGTAGAATCTCAACCTATCTACCTCAATTACCTATAACGTTAGTTTGGGTCATCATATTATCTGCATGCACATATCTTGGTAGCGATTTTGTTTTAAAGTCTCTAAATTTAACGCGTCTAAAAATTTACATTCCCATTGATGTAGAAAGGAATAAAACACGTGTATAGAAATAGAATAAATAGTGTACAAATAGAATACATAGTATTTAGGTATTTCGTCAAAGGAATAATAGATTTACAGGTACTTCATTTAGAGACTCTAAAACAGAGTCACTACGATTACTATCATTACTAATTGTTTATTCAATTCACAACCAATGGTTTGGGGTTTATAACCCTGTTTTCTGTTGATACTTGGCAAACAATAGTTGGCTACCAAAAACTGTTTCTAATATCAACATCATTACATTATTTCCAACTGCTTAAAACAACGGAGGCTTCACGGTAAAAGTATACCTACATACCTACAAAAAGTACCTACAATATAATGAAAGTCATCGAGACAGGCTTAATTGAAGTCAATTCCCTTAATTAAAGTCTGTTACAATAATTTGAATATGAATAACAAAAGTCATTAGACTTTGCATAAATTACTATTTGCATTTAATTATTACGAGTAGGTAGTCCACATTATAAAAAATCTCTTTGAACAGGAATATTTAAATAAAACAGATTTTAATCCCCCGCGTGAAATAATAGATAGGTATTTAATAATTTACGGAATATAAATATTTCATTACTTATTATCAAACTGTATATAAACGTAAATGAACTTATTATCAAAAAAGTAGATAAAATAATTACAAGTATCTGATGTTTAAATGTTTTTCATGACGATATTGTAAAATTTTAATAAATTGCATAATTCTTTAATAACAAATATTATAATAATTAAAACTCTTCTGAATAGTTACCAAAAATTACCACCTGCTTTATTTTGTAATATTCATTTGCGAATGATTATAAAAAAATAGCTCTGTTGGTACTACCATTTATATTGTACGTGCATTTCATTTACTTTATAAGTTGGGTATTAATTCAACGAAAGCTTAATTTTAGTATTAACACTAAAAGCTGATTTGTGTTTCTCTGCATAAGTCTGTTGAATGTAATGGAATGTCTGCTTGAACACAGTAACAGTTAGCATCATTACCTTTTTATCTGTCAGCATTGTATGAAACAGCTCAGAGTTGCATCGTTCGAGTGAGTTCGTGGTATGCGTATCATTCCTCTAAACTTCACTCATTAGCTTGCAGTTTGTCTAGACGAAATTAAACGTAAAGAACGAGGTAAATGATTCAAAAAAAGCATTAATTACAAAGCTAACTAACTTCTCTTGCACTTAAAAACTTTGCTTCTGCTTTTAATGTGTTCAGTGTTGTAAATCTAATTTAAATTAACTCTACATATTATACATATACTTATAGCAACATACTTCTAGCAAATTACATAGAACAATTTTTTAAGTTTAGTATAGAAGAAAAAATAATGAACCCCAGACCGTACGAATATAAAACCGTAGGTCTAAGTAACTATAGGCATCTTCAAATAAGTACCTATATTTTTTTTTGTTAGATGTAGGTCATCTAACCTAGAAACACTTTAAATTATGCGACATCATGCCCTTAGTTCACTGCCCTCGATATTGCGTAGCAGACAGCTTAGAGATTTTATTCTTTTAGGTCTGCGCTTAATTCTAAGTGACAACCCACGAATAAATTTATTTCAAGAACTTTTAAGTACTTACTGAATCTCAATCAAACATAAAAATCTTCGTTGAAAATAATTGAAGTTACCTACCGACAGAGATAAAAGCATATTTTTAAAGTCACATAAATACCAACACAGAATTAGCATTTCATGATGTGAAAAAAATTGATTTAAATAAATCTTTATTTAAATTGCTTTTTCGACATAATATAAGAAAAGTTTATATTCCACAGTGCATTAACACTCAGCTACCCTAATGGATTATTGAACGCGTGATGTTATTTTTACGTGAAGTCACGAAATAATGTATTCAACCCACACTCTTTCATTCATCCCACCTTTCATCCTGTCTTGTTTCAGACTTTTCTCTTACAGCCACCCGCGGTAAATGGGAAAAAGTAAGTTACGAATTAAGATACAGTTTGTAATAACCATTGGATTTATGAATTTAATTTCTCACCTCCAATTCGTAGGAGAGTTTTTACAAACTCTAGTTAGTTACGAACTGTATCTCAGCTCGCATAATGAGTTTTAAATTTATTATGTCGTTCAGTTTCACCTTGAATTTTCTGTCCGGCCGAATTTTGACCCAGCACAATGAGTGTTTATTATTTGAATACTATAATTAATTATGATTATAAATCAGAGTATTTCTTACGTGTGCTTCACAATAATTACGCTATCCACTGCTGAACAAATTTGCTGAATGCAGACATACATATGAACATATCAGCAGGTAGCAGTGAGCGCGGTTTGTCTACACCTCGCTTTGCGTTTTGCGCTGGTTTTGCCCGCCGCGCCGTTCATTTTCTGCGCCGCTGGCATAAATCCCGCTTTCCGCCACCAAATATGATTACGCACCGCGCCTGTGCACAATGAATCAGCGGGCAACTGCCGGGCCCATCAGAGCAGGCCAGCGGATTCCCACAGGCAGCGGCGGGGTGGGTCGAAAAGGACCCACCAAAAAAGGAGAAAGGGCGATTTGCACTGGGTTTTATCCCGCGGCACAGAACGACTTACTACTAGGTACTTACCGGCGCAGGAGACAGCACGCACGTGGAATCCGGGGAGTGTGTTTGTGTATGATGGAATGTGGTGTGTGGTGCCTGCTGTGTTAAATGCAAAGGAACACACTCGCCCTCCTTTGAGGTGTCTTTCGCGGCGGCGGCACTAGATCACGAGTAGCGAGTCCGCGGCGGCGTGGTATCCAGATGGCGCGGGAGCACAAGGAACAGTGTTCCGGATAGTCAAATGGGCCCGCGGCGTTCGAACGAACCGGCGGACAACACGGCACACCAAGGAGCGCAATAAATAGGGCTCGTAAAACTAAACGACACGGCGTGGCCGGCAAACTTCACGCGGGCAACGCGGACCTTGGGTATTGACCGTTTCTGTGGGCTTCTAGAACCGGACTGTTCAGCGACCGCTTACGGCAAGTGACTACGTGGCCGGCAAACAGCACGCGGGCGACGCGGCACAAAATGGTACGCGATAAATAGCTCCTCATAAATAATAAGACGGCACTAGGCGGCGTGGCAGGCGATTTCACGCGGGCGACGCGGCAACTAACAATCGACCGACTCCGTCGAGGTTTTACCAAGGACTCCCAAACGGCGCGTCCAACCGCCGGGCGCCGCGGCGTGGGCGGCGGTTCGCTAAGCGCGCGAGTGGACCTTACGCTAATATACTTAAAGACGATCCGCGCAGCAAAAAATCTCCGCCGCACGGACCTGTTAACGAATGTACACTCGAACTGCGTACACGGGGGGCTACCGCGCTGCCCCCGGAGCCGCGCGCCCCATCTCCCTCTCCAGCCGCAGGCGGGAGCGAGAAAGGGGCGTTTGGCCAAAACAATCCCCCCGCCCGTGGGCCCAAGGATTTGGGGTCCACTAACCAATGGGCAAGCGGGATAAGGAAGAGACGGCTCGCTGCAAAACCGAATCTCCGACCATTACCTCGGCAACTCTGGGAACCCCATCGGATCCATATATCAATTTAAGAATGCGTCCACGACGCCAGCACAAAGGCAACAAATTAGGCTCCTTAACTAGGACAAGATCACCAACCTTAGGTGGGTCGGTCTTGTCTGACCACTTAACGCGCTGCTGCAAGAGATGCAAATATTCTAAATACCAACGATGCCAGAAATTTTGGGTCATCTGCTGTAGCAATTCGAAACGAGACAACCGTGAGACCTTCACGTCCCTGAAGGGGTACTCCGGCAGGGCGTTAAGGGGTTCACCAATTAGGAAATGACCGGGGGTTAAAACTTCCAGGTCATTGGGATCGGACGATAAGGGGCAGAGTGGCCGAGAATTGAGGACAGCCTCAATCTTACAAAAAACGGTAGCGAGCTCTTCAAAAGTCAAAATGGTTTCACCTATCACGCGTCGGAGATGCGTCTTTGAGACCTTAACGACGGCTTCAAAGATCCCGCCCCAGTGGGGACAAGCTGGCGGGTCAAAGGTCCAAGTTATCCCCATCTTGGACATTGCCGTGCCGAGGCCTATCTTATTTTCATTCAAAAATTGGACGACTTCCTTCAAATATCTATCGGCACCCTTATAGTTGGTCCCACAATCCGATCGGATCAGGTGCGGATAACCTCGGCGTGAAACGAAGCGGCCTAGCGTGGCTACAAAGGCTTCGGTGCTGAGGGCACTCACCAGTTCTAAGTGTACGGCCTTGGTAGCCAGGCAAACAAAAACGCAAAGGTAGGCCTTGAGGGAACGAGCATTGCGGAGGCTGGAGCTCTTGACGAAGAACGGCCCCGCAAAATCCGTCCCGACCGCCGAGAAAGGGCGCGAGGCCACGACACGGTCGGTGGGGAGGTCCCCCATAATGGGCTGCATGGTGCTGGCCTTCAGGCGGTAGCACGGAATGCACTTAAAAATGACGCTTCGGATGGAGCGTCGTCCCGATAAAATCCAAAATTCGCGCTGCAATATGGCCGAAAGGGCGTTGCAGCCAGCGTGGGCATTTTTGACGTGGTAATGCGTCACCAACAATTTTACAAAAGCGCTATTGTTCGGAAGCAACAAGGGATGACGTGCCCCATAGGGTAAGTCAGAATTCCGGAGGCGTCCACCAACGCGTATCAATCCGGTGTCATCCAGGAAGAGGTTTAAGCGGGCGAGCGAGCCTTTCAAAGGTAAACCTCGCTTCAGTGTCTCAATAGCGGACTCAAAATGCTCCAGTTGAACCAAACGTATCCAAAAGGTCCGGGCCTCCTGTCTCTCCAGGGGCGACAAGACCGGGTTCGACATTTTGTCGCGTGGGTTCCGAGCGTTGTGGGTGAAGCGCTGAATCCAAGCCGTCACCCCAATCAATTTATCAAGGGAACTGTAGCGTTCCTGAAGATAGCTCAGCGGATTGGCTGGCTTATCTTCAACAACTCCGACTCGCAAGCCAGGTGACTCGTCGGGCTCGGCGAACCTACTCTGAGGCCAGGCGGACTCATTCCGAGTCAGCCAGTCAGGGCCCCACCAAAGAGAGAGGTTGACAAGGTCGGAAGCTTCACATCCGCGGGAAGCACAATCTGCAGGGTTCAGGTCCCCTGGCACATGTCTCCAGGTCAACGGGGTTTCCGAATTCTGGATTTGGGAAACCCGGTTGGCAACAAAGACTTCCAAGTTGTGGGGAGCGGCTCGCAACCAACAAAGGACAATTTCGCTGTCCGACCAGGCGTACACGTCCGTCAGGTCAACGATCGATAGGAGGGACGTACGCACATGGTTGAGAAGGCGCACCAAAAGAGCGGCTCCAGACAACTCCAATTTGGGTATCGTCAAGCGTGACCGAATTGGGGCCACTTTACTTTTCGCCAAGACAAGGTGGGTTGCGACCTCGCCGGTGTCACTGACAGTTCGCAAATAGACCACGGCGGCGTACCCTTTTTCGGACGCATCACAAAAGCCGTGGAGACTGGCGTGGCACCTTCCGGGCGGTAGGAAGCAACGAGGCATCGAAATCCGATTAACATTCGGAAGTGAGGCCACAAGGGAGAGCCACTCCTGTAGTCTGAGACCCTAACCTCCCTGAGGCAGTCGACAAAGTATGGTCTGGCATACTGACTGCTGTAGATCCAAAGTCTCAGGGGAGGTGGCTAGGTGGCAGCTAGGGTGGCGGACACCTAGCGTGACGTGCCTTCACCAGCGGGAGCCCACTGACGGGGGTACTCCGGCTGGGGCGCTGCTAGAGAGGGGGAGGGTACCCAACGTGGGGACCATCCGGCACAACCAACCCGGGGTCGCACCATGCGGCTAGCATCTGGGGCGTGGTAGGGAGCGCCTCGACCTAGCACGGGTGGATGGCGCTCCAGTTGCGTCCACACATGGAGGGGAGGCAAAAACCTAGACGGTTCGACGCTCATTTGAGCGGCCGTCAGACACCCGTCATAAAAATGCGAGGGGGGTGTGACCCTCCTCCGGGGGGTGGAACCCCTACCTCCACTAGGAGGTTGGTGGTCCACCGAAGAACGCCTAACGGGACTGGTCGGGTGGCCAGGACTAGCGCCCCCGCCCATGGGGGGGGTGCGCGATCGAGCGCCCCCGCCCATGGGGGGGGTGCGCGACCCAACGTCCTGGCGACCGGAACCACTCCGGTTAGCGCACAAAAGGGCCGAATGGGCACCGCCGCAGTGTGGGCAGGGCCGCTGGCGCGGGCAGTCTCTTACGAGATGCTGGCCCAGGCAAGAGAAGCACCACTGGCGTGTCGACACGTATTCTCTCCGGGCCGCAACCGGTTTGGCCAGGAAGTGCGAACACGAGGAGACCTGGTGGCCGGGGTGCCGACAATAGGCACAGGGGGGGAGCTTCGTTGCCACGGCCCCGCTGTACTGTGACACCCGGCGACCTTCCCTGGCGTCGGCTCCACGGCCTCGCCGGTTGGGGCCGGTCCCCGCCGAAGGGCCAGTCCTTGCCCCACCCCCTCGGACATGCTCGGACCTCCCAGGGGCCACTCGAGGGCCGGTAACTCCGGAGTTATCGGCCTGGAGGCACTCCTGCTCCAAAAACTTCAGGAGGTCGGAGAAAGGGGGCAGATAGGTTGCACCGTCCCCTCCGAAGCGCTGCTCGAAGGGAGCTTAAGCTCCGACGGCAGGCGGGAGAGCACTATGTGCAATAACAAGAAGGACCACTGGTCGACGGGGAGATCCAATCGACGGAGAGCGTTGGTGGCCACAATGCAAGGGTTTAGCAAGGCCTCTCTGAGGCCGGCCACCCCGGTGACGGCGGGCAAGGCGAGTAGCTGGGCTACATGTGCGTCGGCCAACCGGCGCACATTTTCGTAGCGCCTGGCCAGCAATTCCCGGGCCGTGGTGTAGCTCTCCTCCGAGAGGTCGAGGTGCCGCACCACGTCCAGGGCCTCGCCCTGTAGCGAGGACAGTAAGTATGTCAGCTTCTGGCTGGGGGACAGGTCCTTCCTGGCGTGGACCAGACTGTCGAACAACGCCAGGAAGCCCATCCACTCTTGAAGCTGCCCACCGAATTTGGGCAGCTCGATCGTGGGCAGTTTCCCTAGTAATGCCGGCTGTGTGGGCGGTCGGCTGGGGGAGTCTCTAAAAGCGCCACTTCGACGCCTTTCATCAGCGGCGGTCCGGATCCCATGGGCGGCCTCCACCACCGAGTCCATCAGTTCGAAGAACTGGTCGTAATCGGCCTGAGCCGTCCTCAGTACCTCCTGTTCGGGACCGAGGGTGAGCAGGTCTTGGAAGGCCTGCTCCACAGAGGCCTGCCGAGTCCGCACCTGGTCCGCTCGGTGTAATAGGGCGGCGGATCTATCTTCGCGGCCTATCAAACCCGCGGCGGACGTCGCCCAGCGAAGCTCAGACTGTATCTGTACAGCTAGCTTTTTAATGTTCGCGGACATTCTAACAAATTAAATGTAAGCAAATGGCAAAAATAAAGCAACAATAAATTGAAAAGGCGGCCGGCAAGTCGGCGGGCGGCGCGAGTGCAAGCAATAATAAGATTAAAGTAATAATAAACAAGTCGTATCGCGGTCGCGGTCGTAACGTAGTCGCAATGAACAAAGCGGCGCGACCGTAGTAGATACGCGTGTTAAATTACGGCGAGCGGGCGGTACCGGCACGCAAGCAAAACTTAAAATAAAAATTAAACTTATAACTATAATAATCGGAACGCGGCCGAAACGCGGCGTTGACGCAGCGGAACTGGCGGCGATTGCGGAATTTCCGCTAACAGCGCGGCGGACGACACGGCGCGTGGCGGAAAGCGGGATTTATGCCAGCGGCGCAGAAAATGAACGGCGCGGCGGGCAAAACCAGCGCAAACGCAAAGCGAGGTGTAGACAAACCACGCTCTGCTACCAAATATGATTACGCACCGCGCCTGTGCACAATGAATCAGCGGGCAACTGCCGGGCCCATCAGAGCAGGCCAGCGGATTCCCACAGGCAGCGGCGGGGTGGGTCGAAAAGGACCCACCAAAAAAGGAGAAAGGGCGATTTGCACTGGGTTTTATCCCGCGGCACAGAACGACTTACTACTAGGTACTTACCGGCGCAGGAGACAGCACGCACGTGGAATCCGGGGAGTGTGTTCGTGTATGATGGAATGTGGTGTGTGGTGCCTGCTGTGTTAAATGCAAAGGAACACACTCGCCCTCCTTTGAGGTGTCTTTCGCGGCGGCGGCACTAGATCACGAGTAGCGAGTCCGCGGCGGCGTGGTATCCAGATGGCGCGGGAGCACAAGGAACAGTGTTCCGGATAGTCAAATGGGCCCGCGGCG
The DNA here is from genome assembly GCA_963855885.1 of Coenonympha glycerion. Classification (NCBI taxonomy): domain Eukaryota; kingdom Metazoa; phylum Arthropoda; class Insecta; order Lepidoptera; family Nymphalidae; genus Coenonympha; species Coenonympha glycerion. Next base: position 11,999,741 of record OY979631.1, read on the forward strand.
TTCGAACGAACCGGCGGACAACACGGCACACCAAGGAGCGCAATAAATAGGGCTCGTAAAACTAAACGACACGGCGTGGCCGGCAAACTTCACGCGGGCAACGCGGACCTTGGGTATTGACCGTTTCTGTGGGCTTCTAGAACCGGACTGTTCAGCGACCGCTTACGGCAAGTGACTACGTGGCCGGCAAACAGCACGCGGGCGACGCGGCACAAAATGGTACGCGATAAATAGCTCCTCATAAATAATAAGACGGCACTAGGCGGCGTGGCAGGCGATTTCACGCGGGCGACGCGGCAACTAACAATCGACCGACTCCGTCGAGGTTTTACCAAGGACTCCCAAACGGCGCGTCCGACCGCCGGGCGCCGCGGCGTGGGCGGCGGTTCGCTAAGCGCGCGAGTGGACCTTACGCTAATATACTTAAAGACGATCCGCGCAGCAAAAAATCTCCGCCGCACGGACCTGTTAACGAATGTACACTCGAACTGCGTACACGGGGGGCTACCGCGCTGCCCCCGGAGCCGCGCGCCCCATCTCCCTCTCCAGCCGCAGGCGGGAGCGAGAAAGGGGCGTTTGGCCAAAACACTGACTTAACTCATAAATTACTTTTTATCCCGGAAAATCCATAGTTCTCGGGAAATTTTAATATGTATGTGATACAATAATATAGTAATTTCTTAAGTAAATAAGGCAACGGGAATAGCAACAGGAACAATAATGGAATAAGGTAGAATCCCGTGGGATTTGTTCAAAACAAAAATCTATGCAGGCGAGGGAATAAACCTAGTTTAAATATAATCCCATGCTGTCCTCATCTTTTTAAGGTCCCAGATCAGATCAGCAATGATGAGCAATGATTTTGAAAGTTTATTCTAGCATTTCAGTACATGACATCAATCTAAACTGTGTCCTTACACGTGTTGATCGGGTTTAGTTACTCCGATTTTGATTTACTCTGACTAATAAAGTACTTACAACTAATTAAAAGGTACTGATTGATTACCTATAAAGTGGAGTATTATAATACTTATCAAATTTCACTATCCAATCCTGATTTGATTAGTAAATTTGATTAATCTTCTCCTAATAATTAATTATCCTGGGATGTTTTTAGAATAGACAAATAAATTGTAGTTGCCTGCTACCACATACCTATTACTCATAGCTTATGTTAGCTGACAGTTGACACTACTCTTATCTGTTCAATATTCAGGTTTTCCAGCTACAAAAAAAATTGATTTCATATGAAAACTTAAATTTCGTTTTAGCTTCGATGAGTCACTCGTGGATCTGGTTTTCGAAATGTGACTAAAGTTTAGACAAAATAAATGGCACGAAGTAAAATTTGCAAAATAAACTTTGTTCTAAACTCGCATTTCCCGTTCGGATAAACTTACAAAAAGACGAACTAAGCAGAACGCCAGGACCAAAACAGCTATATTTACCCGTCAATAACAGTAAAAGCTTATTGGGATGATTCTTTTCTAATTTAGCCGGCAAAATACAGTTGACTGTCTGCTGTGCGACCGTTACTACGCGCATCATTGCCTCTTTATTTCCAGCGTTAAAGCCCTTTATGTTACGTTTCATTGCCAGAGTGAGCTTGTTGCCTATTTTGTATGCGTTCCGTTTATATCCTGAGGTATCTAATTAGAAGATTATCTCAATTAAAATAAAATGCTCTAGTACGACACGTTCGTGCTCGCACCGATGGTTCCGTACCATAGGTAATTGTACAGTAAATCTAAATCAGTTTTATATCTCTCTATATTCCTTCTCCCATTTTGCTTTATATAACATTCGTCCGTGCATAAAGTTTTTTCAGTTGTTCTTCTACAATACCTATTCGAAGTAGAGCTTTTTAAAATCCGGAATCGTTAAAACAGGACTTAACACAAATAAACGAAAAAGTCGCACCAAAAACACTCAAACGTTGAATAAGGTTTGATATGGTTCAAATATTTTGTACCTTCAGAAAATTCCGAATAATTTACCAAAAATAAAAACGTGATAATGGATACCCACGGCCATACGTAATGTAATATCTCATTTATCACGGTCTGTTAAGTTAATAAATTTAATTTAATGGCGTATCGCGTCACAAGTTAATTATTTGCGCCGGCCGGCACATACTCGGGCGAGTATAACTCTGTAATTGCAATGCAAATTGAGTTTGTCGCGCGTGCTGACAGAGCTATCCTCTCTTGTTTATTAGCACTGTTTCACTTCGGTAATGATGATTTTCATGGCGAAATGATGTGATTATCACGTTCATCATCTCATTCCGTTGCCTCGTTGGGATATTGAGCTTGAGCCACCTGTTAGAATGATAATGATAATTTTTAATGTTGTTTTGAACTTTTATTTAGTATCTCCATTCCAAAAAAAAAATTTTTTTTTAATAAAAATTATCTCCATTTCAAATTTCAACCCAATTAGTACTGTAGTTACGGCGTGAAAGAGTATTTCATCCACATGAATTTCGGTTTTTCACAATTACCGCCGGAACCATGCATTTTTCCGGGATAAAAAGTAGCCTATGTTCTAACTTCTAATCTATATCTTGTACTATAGTTGCGGCGTGAAGGAGTATTTAAATTAGATAAAATACAAACTTTGGATTCCCGTTTCACTCCTTCAGGGGGTGAGTTTTGAAAAATCCTTTCTTAATCCCCTTGACCTTATAATGAATTTGTGTGAAACCTCATAAGATTTCTTGTTTGATGACCCAGCTGTTTGGGCTATGCGTTTACATGTCAGCCAGTCAGTCAGTTTCTTCCACAGATTACTTTGTATCTTCTTTAGTAATTGTTTTTAGGAGTTTTGTACAAGTGTGCTACGACAATTTCATATTTAAGAGTTACCTATTTTGCAATAAATTCACGAACGAAAGGTGATGATTTGATGGTTCAAATAAGTCACGCGTCGGAAGTTAATTACTTTTGACGGCCACTCATCATAAGCCTGTAAATTGTGATGTAAATTGGGTTTGCGTTGCTTCGTGACATTAACATTTGCTGTTAATTTCGGCAGCAGTTAAATGAAACAATCAATATGAGCTCTTTTCTATGAATGCTTATGTGAAAAATAAAAAAAAGCCAATTAAACAAGTGACCGTTATTATCAAAGAAAAGGAGTGAAATAATGTCTTCAAATTGAAACTTTCATTTATTTATTTATTTAGTACCACAATATGTTACATTAAGAATTATAAAAGATGGTTGTGTACCAGGATGCACTTATCTATATAAGAGATCTCTGCCAGTGACCCTAGCTAGTGGGAGAGGTGAAATGGAAAAGGAGAATAGGTACTGTAACTATGATTGAAAGATACGAGTAAATATTATTAAAATATAACACGACAAAATAATAAACTTCAAATACTTAAATTTAATTATTATGTAAATAAAATAGTAACAATAATACAAAAAAAAAATAAAAAAATACATACATACATACAAATTTAATACAAATAAATATATATGAAAATATACAATAAATAATAAAATACACAAATAATATATTATGACAGAAGGGAAAGATATTTGGTATTGTTTCAGTCTAATTTTGAAAGTTTCGATAGAGGGGTTGTCCTGAAGAATACTGTCGGGTAAGTTGTTCCACAAACGCGCTGCATGTATTGTGAATGATTTAGCATAGTAAACAGTATTGTACTTGAAGAGATTTTAATTTGACGCAAGAACGGAAAGGTCTTGCGCGAGGGCGAGCCTCCTGAAAACGCTCACGCAAGTAGGAAGGGGAAGAAGTAGTTAGAATACGATAAAGTAGAGAGAGAATGTGAATATTCCGGCGAAGGCGGATAGGGAGCCACTTCAACTTGTTACGAAAATAGGAAACATGGTCGTATTTGCGCAGTCCGTAGATGAAACGGATGCACAAATTTTGAAGGCGATCAAGTTTATCGAGCAGCTCCTCAGTCGCATCTAAATATGTGACGTCAGCGTAGTCAAGGATGGGCTGGAGAAGTGACTGCGCAAGTAAGATTTTGGTTCGCATGGGAAGAAAATTCTGCATGCGTTTCAAGGAATGGAGTGAGTAATGCATGCGCTTGCTTAATTCATTAATATGACTTGCCCAAGTTAAGTGGCAGTCAAAAATCAGTCCCAGGTTTTTGACTTTCTTCAAACGTCCATACTTTGTATCATTGGAATCCGTGTCTTAGATTTTGTTTGCCGTTTGGTGTCCTTTCATTTATTTAACATGATGCTTTCAAAATGCGTAGCAGTCCACCTAGTCCTAAAATTTACCTACACGCTTAGTATTCATTATAATACATATTTTAACAAACTTGGAACAGATGTTCTAGTTTCAACCCTTGACATTGGTGTTTTCAAAGACAGGCTGACTAGTGACTATATACAAAGCTGTAATGAGGCAAGCGGATGCAATGCACTTAGACCCCTTTGAATTCGTACTCGACCCCTCAAACTCTCCCTAAACCTCTTCAACGCCTCCACAGAGAGTTTGATTTTAACGCATCTACAAGCACAATATATTTCTGAGTAAGAAACATAGAAAGTTGTTGACTGCGTGCAACAATGATATTAAAATATCAAATCAATATTAAAATATGCGACGTCGTCAAATTCTTGTTTGTAAATTAATGGATGCAGTCCATATTGAGTTTATTATTAATTCTGGTGCAGACTTATATTATGGTACACTTAAAACATTTTTTGTGGTTCCTTGTTTGTGGTTCGCCTCTTCGCCTCTCGTTCGTCTGTCCATGTACGGCCATTTATCTCACGAAAATGTACAGATGTGTGAGTGATTTTTTTTCTAGATGAGTTTCATTTCATACCAAATACTTAGGTCTAATGACCCTTGGATCAATAATAAGTTCAAGACAACCGAATCAAAAGTTACGGTCATTTACATCTTTTTCCAAAACACAAAACCTTTAAGGTTACGTAGTCTGAAAATCATGAAGGTCATAATACTGTATGACAAGTTTAGTATAAGCCCGAAAATTGTAAATAAGTAATTATAAAAATTAAAGAAAAATTAATTTGGCTCAAACAATGTACATATCACAATAAAGCCACGATGCAATTAATACTATTGAGAATTTGTCCCAGAAGTACGGAATCCTCAGAGCGCGGACACGAATCGCACTTGATCAGTTTTTTGTTTATGTTTTAAGTATTGTAGCCAACAAAAATTGTGCTAAATAAAACAAACAAAAAATTTAATTCATGAAAACGTGATATAAATAAGAAGTGTTTATTTGGAAGTTTTATGTAATTTGAGATCGATACAGTATTAATGAATGTACGTATAAACCACCCCTCTTGCCCCCGTTGTTTGTTATCTCGTTTTAATTAATTTCTTCATAAGTCAGAATAGTCATCCCTAAACTTAATTCTTCATTTACTCTGTACCTATTACACGAAAAAAAGAGAGTATTTGTTCCCGAAAATAGGTTGTACTATGGCACACTTATCCCAATAAAGGACCTCGCCTCGGCAGCGTTTGAGTGATGAAAGGAAGGTTAATAGTTTTCGCAAGGTCAGTGAAAGAAAAAGTGAAACCTTTTAATGGCATCTATTGTATTTGAGGTTGCTCCAATGTGGATTTGTAGGCTTCAACGACTGCTGTCATTGTGATGGATTAACTTTGTCAGTTGGTTAGATTGTCGTTTTGTTCAGTTACCATAAACTGTAGAATTAAATCACCTAAGTAATATTATTTCCGTAGTTAAACTTGGATAATGCAAGCAATAAATTGATGTATGCAAATTGCAAAGGAAATCTATAAACTTCAACAGGCCACATTCTGAAAATTATAGAACAGAATTTCTTGAAATTTGTCCTCTTCCTAACATGGAAGATAATTCTGGCATAAATTCCGTGGATGATGTCCAGCGAACTCGAACGAAACGTTTTTCTTCCACGCTTCGTACCACTGAGGTGTGGAACACTCTTACAGCTTCTGTGTTCCCAGCGCAGTACAATTTAGGTGCCTTCAAGAGAAGTGCGAATAGGCATTATCTAGGCAAACGCGCTCCACCCTAAACCTCATCATTTTTGCCCATCAGACATGATTGTAGTCAAGCATAAGCCTATCAAACGTAAAAAAAACATCCATAGTCATATGTTTGTACATTATACAACGAACATAGCTTGGTATACACTATACATTATCGACAAATATCATGCGATCCCAATAATATTTGTAAAATGTACATACGGGGAGTAGCAGACACCCATTACACATGATATGTACACAATATTAATAACTAAAATACATATATGACAAAATTAAATCGTGAAATTCCAACAATGTTGTACTGTAAATGAAACAGTTCAACCCATTTACTGTTGCATTTATAGTTGCATTGATGCAGTAAGATATACTCCTAAAAAAACCGCCATGAACATACTTTTCGAAACTTAAGACGAAAATTACTTCACCTTTTTATTTTATAAACTGGACTGTAAACTGGTCACTGGATCTAATCCGGCTCGAAGGACCAAAAATGACTTGTATTCAAGACTATTTATTGAGATCACTGGTATAAATATAAACATTTGAATAATTGTTGTTTAAATAATTTATTTTAATCCTGATCAATTTGCACAACTTACAATTACATAGCTGTATCCAAATGTGACAACGACAAGAGAGGATCCGTAAATCGATAAATATTATAAATTCTTACTATAGACAAACATAACTTTGGAATTTCTTTCATATTAAGTCAGATAAGCTAGCTCTTATCGAACTTGTTTTGAGCTGAAAGTCATATAGCGATCATTAGCCGTAACAACGTTGAATGGTCATGTGAAAAATTGTTGGATCACCGGAAAATCGGATAAAACATAGTATCCAATTTAGGAAAATTGTGTTACCAAGTTTTATATTTTAAAAATATCGTGTCCATTTATGTGTGACACCGAAATTCAATAAATATTTTGATATGAAGTAAAAATTATATTAAAAATTCGGTTGGTCGCACATTGCTTGTTTTTGTAGAGTGAGAAACGAGGCAATTGTCACTGAATTGAATGAAGTGAAGAGAAGTTATGCATCGCATGCATGCAAAGTTATTTATGTCCTTCAATAACCTAGGATGAAAATATAATGAGGTAATTTTAATAAGTTAGTTATTTCGGGAAAGTAAACGGTTCCATCAATACAACCATGACTTAAGAGATTTTTAGAACAACTAATTCCGTCACTGCAGCAGTACATAGGCCTTCTATTAATAAACTTTACTTTTAACATGTTAGTTAGTACTTGGCTAAGACTGAAATGGTTCCGTCGTCGTCTGGTTGGAATCACATACCGAGCCAAATGGTTTGACGGAGAATTGAAGGTAGGGCATTTTGGTTAAATACAGCTGCAAGATAGAAATGGTGGAGTTAAGGATGTCTACAAAACTTTTGACTCCTTTGCGACTGCAAAAATCTTTTTCGATAATTTACTATCAATGAACCGCTCATAAAAATATAGCGCCTGAAGTTATGTTACGCCCGCTGCGCCGCCGCCATAAAGATCGTACGTGCCTAAATGAAGGCGTGATATACAACTAAACTTTCCGCAGAAAACGCACCTACGTCCATAATACATAAACCTCGATGTACGGAAAAAAACAACGATATATTCTTTGTGTGTTTTTGCGATTCGTGTAACTTGGTTGCTACATTATCGATGCTTTGGATTTCATTTATTCATAAATTTTAGGTTTTTGTTTAAAAAAAAAAATGAAAGGTAGATCTTGTTCACCTGATGTTCAGTGATACGCCTGTCCAGTGTCCATGTCAGATGCAGTGAGTCCAAGGATTTTGAATTACAAACTCAAATGACACACTGCACAGCATTCATAAACGCACTTTTTGTATCTGATAGGCTTCGGTCGTGGCTATAGTAGTTAGCACCATTGATTGAACATATTAAAGGATCAGCACTTACTGACGTCACGTATACATTTTTAGGCTCCGCTCTGAAGCCGAAGTTGTCAAAACTGGAAAATGCGCTCATGTATGCTACCACTACACATACACAGCGATATGTGCTGTCAGCGGTACCGAAATGTATGAAGCGCGACGTCATATATGAGAAATTTTTGGCTTCAACATACGTCACATCTTTCCCGTCCTCTTAGAGTAGCGTATTTCGTCATTGGTTAGCACCCTGGCAGAAAAGACGCACCGTCAAGCGAAGTGTTGAAACCGTGTGTGAGTTGATTCTTAGGACGATAACATCTTCGGCTGCATCATCACTTACCATCAGGTGAGACCGCAGTCAAGTACCACCTAACTTCTATAGTGTAAAAAATAATTATTATATGTCACTTAGTACAAAATAGGAGTTTAATTGGCACAGATTTTTTAATCCCTTGTAATAAGTAAATATTTACACCACATTTGTAGCACCACAGGCCATAAATAAAATAAGCGAGCATTTTGCACAATTCTCAGTCATACCGACGGACGCGTCTGCCCCTTTATCACCACAACCCATCTTCGCCCGCAAACTGCCAGATTATTCATGAGTCCGCCCCATTCGCCGACAGGTCCCGCTAACTAAATGTGTATTACTTTTGGATTTACGAGTACACGCGGTAATCTTGCCTTATGCCACCTGCCTGCTAATTTATTTACTTATCCATTTATTTTTTACACGGTTTTTCTGTTTTCTGAGAACTGTGGATTTATTAGAGTTAAAAAGTAACCTATGATGTTAATTAATCCAGGCTAAAATGTACCTCAATTCTAGACTATAAAACAAATAAATAAATATATCAGGATTCAGGACATTACACAGAACACACATCGCAATCTAGCCCCAAAGGAAGCTATAGCTTGTGTTATGGGTAACTGATATATATGTATATACATAATATTTTATGTATAATGTATATAGGAAAATACCTAGACACTGAAAAACATTCGTGATCATCATTAAAAATTAGCATTAGTGGAAATCGAACCCTCGACCTCTGACGCAGACGGCACAATCGCTACCGCTACGCCATTCGGTTGTCAACTTTAGCCAATACACACACATACATTTTGAACAGCCCATAAAAAAACAAAAACGGGATCATCGTATATGGCAGATTTAGAGAGTTTAGTCGCATCATCTGTTCATGTCTATCTTACCTTGAAAGAAAATGGGATCGAGGTAAATATATTGTAATGGTTTCAACTTCCCCGGGGCAAAGCGACCCTTTAAAAGTAATGGACACATAACTTTTAACGGTTACTTTAACTTTCAAGGTTTTATAGATTAGATCTAACCGACGATGGCGCTGTGCGGTAAATTAGTGCTGAAATGAACAGAGATAGTCTACGTTTGTATGAAGAATGTGTCGGCATGAGCGCTTTTAATAGCTACTCTTGTTAACTCCTCTATGAAACAGAAATGATCGAGCTAAATGACGTCATATTTACATACCATGACCCAACCATCCGCTTTAAAAATTAATTGTTACAGTTAAATAATACGTTGATGAGGAAAATGTTATGAGGTACCTAGTCAATGGTCAATAGTTAAATAGTTAAATATACTCTATATCATGAAGGCTCACTTAAAGGCACTTATGACAAGTGTTTTAATTTTTGAAACTTACAATAATCACCATAATTAACGACTTAACTATTTCACGACTCAAAACTAAGTTTACGGGGGGTTCTAACGCGCCCTGCTATATCTAAGAACTACGTGACGTGAGCTAAGCCACAGGCGAGTTGTTATTTAATTATCATCGGTAATATATTTCCAATTACTGTTTTATTAATGCGATGTATAATACATCTGTATCCATATATATTACAAACATTCTGATTTTTCATAAAACAGTACGTTTAAAATTTCCTAATGGAATAGGATATTAATAACCTAACTTGCAACTAAAATGCAATGTAACGACTAAGTAAGAAATTATTCAAATATTTTAAATAATTATGATTTCAATAAAGATAGAAACTTGCATTTATGACGCTTTCACGATTTTCTTTTCATGAAGTTAGAATTTCACATTTTAATGTTATGTTAATATTTTTTTTTATTTGGGGAAATATAATTTTTAAGGATCTTTGTACCACTTCTCCTTTGCAGTAATTAAAAAAGTATGCACACGGGATGTTTGCTTTAGAATAGTTTCACATGCATCATTAAAACATTTTTTTAATTTTGTGTAAAAGTATTCATTTATATTTAATATTCTCACTCTACGGTCCCTAAATACCTAAAGATTTTTTTGTAAAAGTTGAAACTATGCTTAATTTTATCGACGGAAAACGTATTTAAAAAAATCTTGATTTTTTTTATATTTTTTTGGAATTATTAAAATTTTTGTTAGCTAACTATCTTGTATTATAAAAAAAAATTATTATACAAGATTTTATTTAACATATAGTGAAAGGTGAAATATATTTCAACTCAATTTTGAACCAAATCGAGTTGAATTTCGTGTACACGTTTATTTTGGATGACAATCTATGGTTAGCTATACAGCTAACGGCGGTTTTCAATATCCATTCTATCCATGGTTTCCCTTACTAGAGATACTACTACTGTAGTAAGGGAAACCATGGATAGATAGGATATTGAAAACCGCCGTAAGTTGTCATCCAAAACCTTTCTTCTTCTTCGTTCTAAATCTATCATAGCGGATCCCCCAAGATGGCGAACTAGTTATTTTTAATGTACTCCTATGGGTACAATATTGATATCAAATGAAAGGGTTTGCGGGGAGGATTTTTTTTTCACATTCAGTAGTATCGGTTCTTATAGTAATAAACTTGATAACAGCCATGCATTTTGACATTGTCCAACCAGAATTTGTAAAAATCTGTTCGAACAAAGCGTATTCTAAAAGAGTAGGTCGGGCCAGTTCATCTGGCCGACATGACAAAAATTCGACGAAAAAGGACGCGGGTTTAATATTCACTCTCCGCAGCCTCTCCTTTTTTTTTCAAAGTAAATTCATTTTACGGCAAACGGATTTTTAATAAATGGGCAACCTCGCACCGGGACTGATAGACCATCAATAAACTCAATTCATTTGAGCTTCGAGTCATTCGGCACTCGGCACTAAATTAACACCTTTTTTTCCGTATAAAACGGTCATGTATTGATGGAATTTTTAAATGCGGTTCGCTGTTTATAATAATAATTGAACACGCTTAATAAGATTAGCAAATAAATACATCAGAGAAACTAGATACGTGATACGGACAGAGTCAAAAGTGCATATAGAATTTGCAAATAAAATCGCTTGAATGCACTCAGTACCTAGACATAGTGTAGTATTAAATGGTAATATTATGTTGAACCTATCGCTATAGTCTTAAGGTACGTTGTGTACGCGTTGTACGTACGTTGACTGTTTACGGTACTTAAGGAGCACACCATAGGTGTGCCCACGAAATTCAAAATTTTTGTGGTTTTTCGCGATTTTTAAGCTGATAAGACGTAATAATAGGCTTATGGCAGTCAAATTGCGATAATCCCAAGAGCATCTTCACGTATTTATATAAAAATCTCTGCTAGAAAGTGTCGAGTTAAAGAAATTAATCCGAGATTTGCGAGTTGCTCACTTAAAACTTTTTACTCGGAGTAATTTCCTAGGATAGACATTTTTATGCAAAAAATTTGATATAAACATGTAAAAAAGTAATTGACATTCTCGCAAAATGACTGCCATAAGCCTATTATGTGTAATTAGCGTACAAATTGCAAAAAACCACGAATAATTTGAATTTCGCGGGCAGACCTGTTGAGTTCTCTACTTGCATACCGTTTAGTTTTAAGCTATGTATGCATTTTTGACCTCGACTGTACATTAATTCCGTAGTCACGATAAGACAGGTTTCCCTATTTGCATATCTAATTGATAAAGACCAGACTGTAATAGACTAATGCCCGTTTGCACTTACATTTTACGTGACACCTAAGCCCTTAGGTGACAGTTGTTGTATGTGAAAACTGTCACCTAAAGGCTTAGGTGACACTTAAAATGTTAGTGCAAACGGGCATAAGACAAAGTATTATACAAATGGTATCTGATGACCATGATCTGTCACACCTATTCCTATTATGAGTTCTTAGTATTTGAAGTTTAGGTATACTTTAGTATGAAGATTTCCATTTTATACTTTTTACAGTAAAGTAAGGAATCCTGCAATTGGTCCTGTAAAATTCCTATAATATTAATCTTGTCAAAATCCAACGAAAGATTAATGGTAACGATTTCAAGTATTTTCCAATGTTCGAAGTTCGGATCACTGGAAAATTCAGATCACCGTGTTCTGAATTAAACGGCTCGTCCCAATTTCAGATGGCTCACGGTAATGAAATGCTGTACGTAATGGATCTTTTTGGTCTAACGTCTTATGAAAAATTTTGCCCGATTGTTATTCGGTGCCAACTCGGTGCCTAATCTACATTCTTCACGGAGTTAAAATATATATATCCGAATTATTATTCAGTATTTTTCCATTTTACTAAATATAAAACAAAATGTTGCCAAATACTGCAGTGTGTGTAAATACTACACTATCCGTTAATTCTATAGTAGTTTCTACTGGGTTTTCCTTTGCATAAAATATAAAGAATTTTTTAAAACAATACTTCGAATGAATCAGTTTGAAGTTGAACGTTTCTACTTATGCTAAACTAAATAAAAAAGATTTTTAAAAACAAATAAAAATTATAAATTTCTAAATTTTCAAAAATTCAAATATATTGACCGTTTTTTGCCTAGATATTCGTAGTATTAAAAACCTACTTTACGAAGATAGCGGAAATTTTAGATTTTTAATAAATAGTTATAAGAGAAATAAAGATTTCAATTTTAAATTTTTGTGTGCTGATTTGCTTTTTGCAACAAAATAGTGTCCCCAATTTAATTTCAAAATTCCTAATTAAATTCAAGTGCTTACATACCTGTACCTACAACTTTGAGATTCTATACAGCATCTGCGTCATTGTTCCCTTGCCTACACCCTCAGTTAACGTAGCGTATTGTGTCCAAGCGACATTACATCGAATAATAACCTCATACGAGTAGGTCCAAATGCAAACGGAAGCTCCGCGCCTACAAAGTTCCGATTATTATACCTTTACCGCGTGCACAATACCGCGTGTACAATACATATGCACAATATGAACTGCGTAATAGATTCACTCGTGAATTATGGAACTTCATTCAAATACCGTGAAGCTAATAATGAGTTCAACTCAGCACACACAGACGTACACAGATCAAAATCTTTTGTCTGTTGGAAGGCTCCCTGCGATCCTTATATCGGCGAATACTTACAAATATCAATACACGTTTTATCGTTCCAGTTCGATGCCACGCTAACCCAGCCAGTATAACGCTATAACCCATGGGGGCTGTTTAATTGTATAACTCTAGCGAGATAGTACGAAAAATAGTTAGAAAAAAGCTAAAATCTTAAAAAAATTATTGTGTGCGACATTTGCCGCACTAGAGAAAATAAAACTCCTTCAACTTATTACGTTATAATAAATTCACTGAATACAAAATTACACAATAAAGTAATACAAAATTTATAATGAAAATACGGTAGCCGTTGATAGTAAGAGATAAGGAATAATAATGCGGACCCTGGCTTCCCAAGGGCCTAACAGGTCATTGTTCCGATTAAAAACGCAGGACTTTTGTTATCTGGCCTGTCGATAGCCAGTCAGTGTCGGCATGTGAGACCTCATTGAATTCGTTGCCTCAGGATTTCTCGTACCTGGGGAGCAACACCGGCACGTAACACTTTTACACACTGTATGATGTGAATCAACGAATAAAATAAAAACACTGAAAAATTAACTTTACGTTATTTCAACATAGGAAACACAATCTTTCAACTGTATCGCACAAAGTAAATTTAATTTTACCATTATCGACCATGTTGTGTTTTGAAGTACATTCAAAGGACATGGCCGAAACTTGTATGGAGCTGTGCCCTGGAAAAAAATATTCATGGCCATCGACAAACAGTACGTCATATTAAAGCTTATAATTATGTATTTACAATCGTTTAGTTTCTATGATCAGAAAACTAGCGAGAGACATAATATCAGCATAACAACTTCCAACAAAATGCGCATATATATATCTTTTTAGCAATGATTTTTTATTAAAAAATGATGCGTATTGGTTATGAACTTATTAATTTTTCATAGTACAAAGCTTAGAAAATGCGAGTAAACATTTTGAAAAACAATTTTTTAATAAAAAATCATGGCTATTAAAAATATATAGGCGCATTTTGTTGCAAGTTGCTATGCTGATATTATGTCTCTCGCTAGTTCTCTGATCATAAAAACTAAACGATTGTAAATACATAATTATAAGCTTTAATATGACGTACTGTTTGTCAATGGCCATGAATATTTTTTTTGAGGGCAGAATCAGGCCATGTCATTTACGCTCTATGTTAATAGTCGTAAAATTGATTTATCGGCAATTTTTATCGGTGTTCGCAAAAAACGTTTTGATTTCAATATCGCCTGCTTACGAGTATATACATAAATGCCATGGCCTTTTTAAACATTACACTTCACGCAATGAAACCGATGCGTTACGTGAATCGTCTACCTATTTATACAACTTTTATTTTGGACATGATTGCGAGGATCAACCAATTTGTCTGGAAACAACTCAACCGCTATATATTATGACAACAATACAAGTCCAACTTAAAATCGCAAACAGACAGCTACTTAATTCGCGATGTTTGATTGTAGCTCGCAACGAGAGAGTTTAATAATAAAAGTTAGTTTACACGCCAGTTCATTACCACTATTGTTAAGCGGGTTCGAGCAACTTCTCGACTTCACTCGGATGGAAACCCCTTGAAGCGTGGCGGGTAGAACATGTCGTTTCATACGCAAGTTTTACCCGTGTTATACTGAAACCTTCGGAAAAGTTCTATTGTTGACGAAACTATATCAAAGACGGCTCAGTTCACATAATAAAGAGACTAGCAGAAGTTAAGCTGCTTATAATGTGAGCTGCTGGAACGCTTATAGACATCGCTCACACATAATCTCTGCAAGCTTTATTATTTTCATACTAGCAGTAAGTAAAGGTTTCAAGGCTTGCCTTATACAGTAAGGATTTGTTTTTAAATATAACTAAATTGTGTCAGCTCCCTGAACTAAGTAAGAAATAGCGTTACTTCGCGAAGTATAGAAATCAAACAAAAATTAAAAAAAAATGTGTATCTTTTTGGGAGTTTCGTGAGAGCCTTTTATTTGGGCCTATGTGAAATATAATGATTTTTTACTTTCATAAAAAAGCACTCAGGAGCTGGTCAATAATTATGTTGAAAGTACCTATATTTATATATTTTTTCAAATAGGTACATTATATATATTAGTACTAAGAGTTTCGACTATATTGGTTTATTGCGTTGTGAAATACGCTTTACAATTTCAAATTAAGTTGTAGATGATTATTGTAACTCATAAACTCAACTTTACGAGGGCACCTTTATAGGTCGTTTACTAAGAAAATTAAAATAACATCTCGTTTCAAGTACAATTTATATTAAGTGGTTATAGTCACGACACTTCATCTTGGGCGAATGAGTCGAAATTTTAATAGAGAATGAAAATTTAAAGTCCGCAAATTTTTTACTTTACGATTAATAGTTCTTAGTGAGTTTGAATGAAAAATATTTATTGAGAGATAACGCGAAAAGCTAAGGTAAGATAAAAATATTTTTTTAAAATTTTCTCTTGCACTTTTTATAAGGAAAAAGGTCCTTTGTATGTTTAAGGAAGAGTCATTAGTAAATACTTGAAGTCTAAATTAAATACTTTAACCCTTGAATGCAATGAAAACCAAATTTTGAGCCCTTATTGGTGTTAAAAGGTAAAGTAACTAAGGGATCGATCTACAATCAGTAAAATCGGGAAAATTGAATCAATAATAATAGGCTTTGCTACTTTTAAACATTATTCGGGATGAAGTTTTACATTAAGCGGATGATTTGCGAGTACCGGCTGTGATTAAAAAGTTAATATCCTGGATGATGGAAGAATAAAAAATGAAAGTAAAATATGTATTATGTAAAAGCCCAACAAAAGCTTAAGGTGCTTAAGGAAATAATACAAAGTCCCAAATTCACTCCACTAAAAATATTATTATTTGTGTTATCTACTTGTAGACATGAAATAAATTTTCTATGAATGCAAAGGGATTTTATTTTACCAGAAGCACAAACCCACGCAGGTATCCCCTTAAGCTTGTTCTTTATTGCTTAAACGTGTACAATGGAGATATGAAATAAATATTATCTGCAATGAATTCTTACTGGATATTATCCTACACGGAAAAATTGCACATCCCAAAATCCAGGCAGGCGTACTAGCTTAAATTAGTTTTCTATGGGTTTTACGTGCTTTTGGATTCGAATATCTCCCTGCAGTGCCAAATGCCATACACTAACACTATTAACAATCCTTACTATAATATATTATTATACGGACGTCCTACGGCAATGTAAGATGGAGAGGAAGAACTTAAGTAGATGAAACATTTTACTGAAGAAGACTTTTTTTTATTTAGAAAACAATTTCAACTTCATTCATAGATTATGAAATACTTGCCTGGTCGAATCGGGATTTGAACTCATTATACGAGAAAAAATACCCTGTACTTTTAATAAAAGCATCATTATAAGGATTATTCTTTGCTGAACACTACCGTTACTAAGTCTATTCTCATTGCTTATAGGTAACACATGTGAGTACAATCCGCCACGAACCTTTTCGAAATTTATAGTTTCTAATAAATTGGCTTAGGTTTGGATGGTGCAAAGGCTTCGGCCGCGGCTAGTTACCACCATACTAGTAAACACGTACCGCCAAGCGGGGGAAATCTGTAAGTGTTACTTACCCCGTCCAACTTACGAATTACAATTTAACAATTTCCGCACAAAAACCTTACGGTTACTAAGTTTTTACAAAAAACGTATAGATGTATAGAAACTCATTGCCATAAACGTACAATGTGTAATAATATTTGAGGAAAACTAAATGAAATTTTATTTACGCGGGTTAGTAGGGCCGAAACACCTTAACCAGTAGTAACGAGCACATCAATAGATGAGAGGTTCGTTGAATAAGCGAGTAATTCTTCCGCACTGCCTCGTGGAAAGACAGCTTTGTTCTCATACTTAACTTAATAAACTAAGATAAACGAGAACCACATTGAAGCTAAGCAAAATGTGCTGGATTTTCTTCTAAAATAACCTACACGAGGCACGACGTTTAAGTTCCAAGGTCGTTTAAAATTATATTTCTTGAGTTAACTGTATCATTTAGCTGGCTTCCACGGAAATTTTTACGTTAAATACGAGTTTTAAAAGGTTAAATAACGAAGGTTGTCTCTAAGGGATTGTTTGTAGCAATAAGACCACCTTTATTTACTGTTTTCATTTAGCCTCTGTATTCATATTTATATTTTTTGAGCGATGAATTAATGTTTTTCTGAAAAATCTTTATTTTAGATTTTAGTTTATTTTCCAACAACGATTATGGTGGTGGTGGTTATTTAGCTATTTTCTTAACATTTTGTGTACCTACCGTAATTTCTAAAATATACTATAATATCTCCTACTACTACTATAATAACTCTGTTTAAGCAAATGCGGTTGAATGTTTGATTGACTGTTGACTGATTTATTATGGACCATACCTATGATCACTTTCCATCAAATGTGATGATTAGAACGGTCGGTCATCATTAAGAGTCATGCGTTAGAAAAAAAACGTTCTTCAAAAATGTTATTTAGATCTAAGCACGAGCATACCTATACCTAAATAAAAAATAATAAAATAATTAAAAAAAAAAAACTGGGATTTTCTGGTAAGCGAAACGATATTAAGTTTAAAGATACGGTGCAAAGATACACTACAAGAGGTAGAATTATATTTAAGACAAGAGATTTTGTAAAATTATGTTCCTTGATACCTCGCCTTACAGTGGAGCGTGTTGGTACTCGTAGCAAGATAGCTGTTACGTCATGTAATATTTTCTTTCATACTATGTAAATACTACAATATAATATGGTTACAGAAATGAGACTGGGCATGAATAAGTGCTTAAATAGCTCGCTCTCTCTTAAGTAGAGTTACCGATTTAACAAAACATTCTATAAAATTATATTTGTTAAAGATTATCAAGCAATTATGGAGTCAAAACACGCTAAATTAAATCTTGATTTATTTTTAATTAATTATAACTGTGTTATAATTGCTACAAAATCCATAATATAAACATAAAAACTTCATAATGATATATTCTGGTTCATAATTAAGTACCTAAATAAATTTGCATTTTACAACATAAATACACTATAATAAGTATGTTTACTAAGCTTGACTCAAGTAGAAACAGTAGCAAAATAGCTTATTTGGTCCTTGTATCTAAACTTTAATACAAAATAATAGCCAGATTAGCCTAATTAATTCGGCTAAACTAGATGATCGTAGCAGCAAGCTGGATTTGCGAATTCTCTATAAAGATAAACGGCAAACAGTTAACATATTGTTATTATATTATTATTGCTGTTAAGACTAAATTGGTCATAAGTTGGAATCACGTTATAAGATGGGATGGGATTGCGTGATCGTATGAAGCATACACCACAATAGATTCCCAAGCTTTTTCCCGTCAAATAAAAGATTATTCTCAAATTAGATACACGCTTATATGAATTAAAATACATAGAACTACGAGTATATCTCCCACCTTGCTGTAATTTTGTTGTGTTGCTGTCGGGATGGTTGGTTTATCCATGCGGCTGCGCCAATCGGCCCTCACGCCTAGTTATACATACATCACAAACCAATTATGATAATTTTTGTGAAATAAGCTACGCATGACTGTACCTTTCTTTAAGACAATTTGTTCGTAATTGCAGCTTCCATATTATATGTAGTTTAGAATTACGCATAGTAGCTGGTAGATAGTGGGTATCATATCAATTTTTTATAAACGCTTCAATTCTTTTCTTCTCTATTCTGTGTGGGAGGTAATCTATTATATTCAGTAGTAGAAAATAAAAGCTGTGGGTTGTTATTGTGTCGATAGTATAAATTATTCAAGACCATTATTGCAGGCGATAATAATATATATAATAATATAATAATAATAATATATATTTATTTCTCCAAAATATAAGTTTTACAATTTTCTTAAATACTCTAGGATACTTATGGAAAACTATAATACAGAGGTGAACATTATGAGGTTAATACAATTTCACCAAAAAAAAAAAAAAACGCTTTAACCAATACAAATATAGTATTATAAAATGTTTAAGTTATATCGTGAACTAAGTAGTTTCAAAATGTATTTACTTTTAATTTGACAAGATATTTCATTAAAACAAAGAAAGCATTTAAGGTGGTGATCCACTACCCCTGAGCTAGGAATAAACCTGTATTTCAGGCGGCAGTGTCTCTCCTATAATAGATTTTCAACATTAAAAAAATAAAGCGTTTGTGATTGCGGGTGTGTGTTTAGTGTGTGCTGTGACTGGGTATGATGAGAGCTGTGTGTTAGATGTAAGTATGTCTGTGTGACAATGCGCTAATTGTATGTTATTTCATATATATATTTTTTGTTGCAAATGAATTTCATATTTAAATTCTAGGTATATATAATTAGAGTTAACTTAGGATTTCAAGAAACTTTTCCGTGTCGTTATAAGATTGTGTAAGAAGCCATTCTTTTACACGGTTTTTGCACTTATTTTTATTAAGAGGAAATATATTTAGTGCTTTATTTATTTTATTGTAAAGTCTAGAGCTAATAATGTAGTACTGTCTTCCAGCAAGATTGCTTTTATGTATTTCGGTATAAAAGATTTTATCTACTCTTTTCTTTTCAGGTTTGTTATTATAGTTAGTGTTATTGTGTTTACGCATAATTATTTGAAATATATACAGTTGGCGAACCGATAAAACTTTGCAGTCTTTATACAAGTCTATTGTAGGGAATCTGAATGGTTTGCATGTCATTACTTTTAAAACAGACCTTTGTGCCCTCTCCAACTGCAGCATTAAGGTTTTATTGCTTCCGCCCCAGACAGAAATGCAATAGGTAAGTATTGATTGAACAATTGAATAATATACCATGAAAATAGTTGATTTATCTGCAGTAGATCTTAGATTTTTAAATATGTATATAAGTTTCCTAATTTTAGATGTTAAATTGGTTATGTGCAATTTCCAGGATAAGGTGTTATCTATGATAAGTCCGAGATATTTAATGTTCGTAGCATAATGTACTTGAGGGCAACTACAGTTTGGAATTACAGACGGATTACAGATATGAGCTTTTAGAATACGTTCGTCAATAGGTAATTGGGAGGTCGAGGAAGCCGAAAAAGTAAGGAATTTGGTTTTGTTAATATTCAGACTAAGTAGGTTAACAGATAGCCAGCCAATAACGTTTTTTAGAGCAAACTCAGCATTTTTAAGTGTTTTTTCCCACGTTTTACCTGTTACAAGCAGGACAGTATCATCTGCATAGGTTATGATTTTGCAGTTAGGAATTGGAAGGCGACAGAGGTTATTAATGTATATGAGGAAAAGTGTCGGGCCTAAAATACTGCCCTGGGGAACACCAAAAGTTAGCGGCAGATCATCACTTAAGTGTTCATTTATCTTTATATGCTGTGTTCGATTTGTTAAATAGTCCCTGAAAATATCTAAGGCTATACCCCTTATGCCTATTTTTTCCAGTTGTGTTAAAAGTATAGGGATTGAGACGGTGTCAAACGCCTTTGATAAGTCTAGGAAGATACCTAGACATTTTAACTTCTGGTCTAAGGCTCTACTAATATTTTCAGTCAGATCAAGGGCTGCGTCTTCTGTACTTTTGCCTCTTCTGAAACCATACTGATTAGGTGATAAGATGTTTTGTGTTTCTAAATAGGTAACTAATCTTTTATTTAATACCTTCTCAAATATTTTAGATAGTGAAGTTAACAAGGAAATGGGTCTATAATTACTGACATTGTTTTTATCACCAATTTTATAAACTGGGATTACTAAAGCCTTCTTGAGGCATTGCGGGAAGGTACCCTTTGCTATACAGATATTACAAATATTGGAAATGATTGGAGCAAGTTTGTTACAGCTGGCTTTTAAGACCTTGGTAGGGATTCCATCCCACCCGACAGCACAGTTTGCTTTTAGATTCATTATGATGTTTTCAATTTCTTTTTGATCTACTGGAAGAATACCAAAGGAGTTTACAGGAGAAGGAGAAGCTATAACGTTCACGTCGGGAGAATAATTCGGCTGTAACAAAATTTGATTTGCTAAATTGGGACCTACTTCAACAAAGAATCTATTGACATGGTTTAGAGATTCTTTGGGGTCTTGATGAAGTTGTAATAGTTCTAAAGGAGGAGAAGAATTTAGGTTTAAATTTGATATCTTTTTTACTACTTGCCAAGTACCTTTTGTATTATTTTTGGTTTTTTCAAATTCAAGTTTTTCATAATTTCGTTTTAGTCGCTTTAAAAGTTTATTGCAAAAGTTTCTGTATCGATGATAGATTATTTTTAAAGTTTCGTTTTCAGGTGAAGCCTTTTGTTTTTTATGTAATCGATCTCGATGTCTGATACATTTAAGAAGCCCAGGAGTGATCCAAGGTTTAATAAGAGTTTTTTTGCGCGGAGTATGAATCTTCTTGGTGTTTCGATCGATGATGTCCGTCAAAGTGTTAACTAGCAGATTAGATGCAACGTTCGGGTCTTGTGATCTAGTTATTGTATCAAAATTATATTCATCAATGATTTTTTTTACACTAGTGTAATCAATCACATTGTGTATTTTGGGAACATGTTGTTTAGGTATAAACATGTCTAGGCTTATAATCTCGGGATAGTGATCAGTAACCGATGCATCTACTACTAGAGTAGTGGATTTAGAACGAGTTTTTATAAGTATGTGATCAATGCAGCTTTTATCGTGAGTTATAAATTGGTGAGATGGCAGAAGGCCATGACTACTGATGAAATTTAAATATTCATGAGATCGATTGTCACTACTTGTAGGAGAAATGTCAATATTTATATCTCCAGTAACTATGAGAGACCTACAGAGTTTCATATTATTTAGCACTATATTGAGACTATCTAGAAAATTGTTTATTTGTTTAAACGATGGAGATCGATATATTGCAATTACGCACACTTTATTTTGAAAATTACACATAATGGAGCTAGCATCAAGAATAGTAGGATATGTAATAGTAAAATTTAGTTCTTTTCTAACATATAAAATGACTCCATCACAACGATTGATTACGTCCTGTGAGCTATAGGACGAATACCCGTTTAAAGTAGGTATTTTGCTAATGTGTTTCAGCCAACACTCTGTTAAAACAATCACATCTAATTGTAAGTTAATACGTTTTAGTAGAACAAGTAGACTATCAAAATTAGAGTTAACACTACGAATATTCATATGGAAAATTTTTAAAGACTTACCGTTATTTGGTATGTAATTAGTACACAATTCGGCTTCACATTGATATGACGCCATGTTACCTAAAAATTGGAGATCTTTATTTATGCGCTCAGAATCCAGTGTTTAAAGCTAAAATTACTGATAGAACAAGATAGTAAACAGGGACGGCATTCAAAGCAAGACACAAAAATTGTTTTCGTAGGACAACATAGGTACTTAGATTTTTATATACAGTCCTACTAATGTTTTTAGCAAGAATTTTACAATAACTATAGTATTGATTGTGTGTATTTACAGAAAAACTTCCATAGTCATTACAACAATATAAATATATTTTAAACACTATAAAACCTCTATTTTTACATGTTGATTTTGGAATGAGCACTGACCTGTACGTACTCACAATCCCGTGTATTTTATTTATAGTATAATAAGGATTTATTTTTGTGTGTTTGTGTATATATTTGTATGTGGTTTTATTTGTAGTGTAGCACAGTAAGTAATGTAGTGTAATACGGAAAAGTAATAATAACATAGACACATAATATAACCAAAAGTAAGGCCATTCTAGTGTTGCAGTAATGGTAAGATATTGTGAAAAGACACTCAGATCACTAAAAAATAGTCAGGCTAAATCCGTTTTAAGTTTTGTGAGGGCTTCCTCCGAGTCAATACGTATTTGCGGGTTTCCCTCTTGTTTACGTAGGTATACATAGCCACGGGAGGTCCAGCAGAAAGAGTATCCGTGTGTTTTTGCAAAATCACGCGCCAGGTAAAAAAGTCGTTTACTTTTACGAGTTAACAGCTCAGACATGTATATCGGTTGAGGAGGACCTGTTATATTTAGATTAGAGGAACTTAGTCTCCGTCCGGTGTTCATTTTATTGTACTTCTTGAAGTTAGAAATGAGATTATCCTTGACCAGGGCGCTTGTGAAATCTACGACGATCGGTTTGTGTTTTTCAGATCTTGAGTACGTTCTGTAAAGGTCTTTAATCTCCGATGGGTTGATGTCTAGTGACAACTGGCCGGCAATTTTTACAATATAATTCTGAAGATCTTCTTTTGTTTCGTTAGATCTCAATTTTGGAATATTTCTAAGTTCAACGCATGTACTTAAAGACTTTCTTTCTAAATTTTCTATTTTATTTTCCAGTGTGGAAATGTGCAGCTGTTGCTCTTTTCTCTCGGCCTCAAATTTAACCAATTTCTCATTAATTTTATCATATTCCTGTGACAAAAAATCTATATTTTTTATGATTTCCGCGTTTTGCAACCTTATATCATTTATGGATTCTTGGATTAAGGATAGTTTCTTGTCCTGCTCGTGAGTGAAAGTCAAGAACATCTTACGCATCTCTGCATAGAACGCCCTAGACTCGCAGTCATCTTTTCCATCAAACTTACGCTTCGAGCGCACTGTAGTACTGCCATCCTTGTCTAACGTGGGGTCAGAGTCGCACCGTTGGTGAATACGAGCGACGCACGGTGCAGCGGGGATCGGTGACTGTGCTCGGGCCGCGTCCATCACGTAGGTACACGGAATGGATTTCAGGTATCCAAGGAGAAATCTTCTTACACAGGTTACAAAACAAAACACTGATGATGTTCACATGAAGTGTTAATTTTTTCGTAAGTATTTGTTGTAAAAATAATTACTATCTGTTGTATGTACGGGGCACAAAGCAAAATGAAATTCTTAAGTCTTTTGCGGCACTACCGCCTCGGACGTGCGCGGAGGAGAGAATGAGATAAATATATCATTACTTCATTTCCAGGAAAGTGACCTATAAATCATTATTAATGAACGACTATGAAAAATCTGTTTTCATCGCTGGTTGTTATTATGACCCATTATGAATTATGGAAGGTAAGCGTAACTTCATTTAACAAACGTAGCTTTGCACTTTGCACAACGTTCCAGATGTTGTAATATAAACTCGCCGGCATATTTAGCGGAACATAAAAAAAAGGTTTGATATCAGTATCATATAAAGTTGCTGGCTGGTTTATACGTTATTTAATTTAAAAAGAAATATTTTCAAATTAAGAAAACAACTGAACATCACATTTTATGCAATTGTTTTAATTTTATTCAAATACACCTTATCTGGAGCGAACTTCGAGTATTTCTTCCTTCTGAGTTTGATTTAAAATTTCATTGAAATACTGTTTTTTGTTAGTTTTTTTTAATCGTGTATCTTTCTGGAGTTGATGACTGAATTATGCCTGACTTAGCCCCAACGGAGATTGCCAGGGCACTCGAAATGCGAAGAAATGGTCAAACCTACAGAGTGATATCCAGAGATCTTCGTCGACCAGTTTCAACGATCCATCGCAGTATCCAACGGTTCAGGGAGACCGGTACTTATGTGAGAAGAGCAGGACAAGGCAGAAAAAGACGCACTTCGAGTAGGGATGATCGTTTCATTCGGCTTCGTGTACGTAGGAACCCCCGTTTGACGGCCGTCCAAGCCCGACATGAGTTAGAAGCAGTGCGGGGTGTAACCGTAAGTGAGCGTACGGTACGAAGAAGGCTCGAAGAAGCTGGTTTGGGTTTATTTGTGCCCGCCAAGGCTCCAAGGCTCGAGGTAAATCATCGTAGAAACAGGTTAACTTTTGCTCAGGAACATCGACTTTGGAACGCGGACCAATGGAGTAAGGTATTGTTTAGTGATGAGTGCAGAATTCTCTTAAATCAAATTAACGGCAGGCAAAGAATATACAGACGTAAAGGAGAACTATACATTCAGACAAATTTTGAAACTACAGTTACATACGGTGGTGGATCAATAATGGTTTGGGCGGGCATTTGTTTGGGAGCTCGCACAGACTTGGTAGTGATTGACAGAGGGAGTCTGACTGCAGACCGCTATATCAGAGAAGTTTTAGAAGAAAATGTCGTACCGTTTGCCCCATATATCGGTGACGATTTTGTTTTTATGCAGGATAATGCTCTGCCGCATACCGCTCGGGTAACTCAAGCTTATCTTAATGATATGAATATCACTGTTATGGAGTGGCTGGCGAGATCACCGGATATGAACCCAATAGAGCACGTTTGGGACTTGCTGAAAAGAAAAGTTAAGTCCAGAATTCCAGCTCCTGCCAACGTGGGAGAACTGCGAATCGCCGTAGTTGAGGAATGGCGGAGACTATCCCAGGAGACCATCGATAACATCATTCTCAGTATGCCTAGACGGGTAGAAACTTTAATAAGAGCACGTGGAGGAAATACGCGATATTAATCACCATTAATCTAATTTAATTAATTGTAATTTTATTATTAAATTTCACTTTTCCAGGTTACATGAAAAGTTCAAAAATGTACCATTTTTCACAAATAGCCTTTACTCGCAAAATCTTTTCTTAATGTGATCTCATTTTAAGTAAAAACAAATAAAACTTTAAATAACAAAAGAAGTGTAGTAAGTAGATTTTAAAATAAAACTATATTTTTTTAATTATGGACCTTTTTTTTATGTTCCGCTAAATATGCCGGTGAGTTTAGTATAGTATATAGAGTAGCTTAATAGTACTTTTTATAGCAGAAGAAATATCTTAAATGCTTTCAAAAGTGCACTTTTCTACGCTTGTCTTCAAAAGTAACTAGGTAGGTACCTATCTTTGGAGTGCTCAATCTACGAAACAATATTATCATGCTAGATGCAGGTTGACTGAAAATAATAAATGAAATGTTTTAGTCACCTTTATAGTCTTGCACGAGTTTAAAGTTACTGACATTTAGTAAATCTGGGTTACTATACCGTTGAAGAAGGACTCTTGGGATGTTAGAGGAATGCTTCTGACTCAGGAGATATCATAAAAATCATGTCATAAACTGTCGTAGGACAAAGTTGTATAAATAATGACATTTTTCAAAAACGCAAGTGATGAGATTTTGCCAGTTCTTCTCAGTGCAAACCTACTTTCCGAACTTGGTGGTATAGTTTTGACTTTTCATAGGGGCTTGTACATTAAGCTTATGTAAAAAATAAAGATTTTATTATGATTTTCCTTTTCAGGCTCTGCCGATATGCTGATAGACTGACAGGGCTAAAATGAGCACTTGAGATTTTTTTTGTTGAATTTGGCACATCTCTTTATCTTATTTGAAAGGAATTTTATTTAACAAAAATTGTATCGCACAACTCTATACTGCAGCTTTTTTCTAGTCTTCCGTCTTCATGGTTAAGGGTCTGCCAAAACGGCGTTTTGCGATGAAAGATCATTTTTCCCCATTTCAGTGTTGTGAATCCTCAAATTTATTATTCTATGCCATTTGCGTCACCCATTATAATTATTACTTGTATTACAAAAAAACAGCAGAAACTTTGTCGGATTTCAGCGAAAAAAGTATGTAAGTATAGATCGTAAAGTTGGCTACTCGCCAGCATCTCCCGCAATATTGTAAATTAAACCAGTTTTGGCGCAGCATCTGAAGTTTATGTACCAGATCATGAGGGCCAAATGACCAGCATTCTTAGCAGCCGTGTTGAGGGGCAATCGCTTTATTTACTTCTACCGAAGATATACTTCGGCTGCATTGTCACTTATCATCAAGTGAGATCGCAGTCAACAAACTAGATAGCAAATAGATTTCTCTTTTGTTTAGTAACAATTATTATTTTAGTTGAATTTTCAAAATTACTTTAAAAAATTATTAAAGCGGCTACAGTACATAACAGCATAATCGATATACCAATCATCCCGATCCGTCCAGTCGTATAAACCACAGAATGTAAAGTTATTCCTTGGTCTGTGGTATAAACAGTGCGTTGATGACGCACTGTCAGTCAGTTAGGGATATTATAAAAAAATAAGACTGATATAAAAAAGTGCGATGTAAGTTTGTAAGTTGATATAGCGTAAACTTGGCCTCAAGCCAACCTTGTCGGCGTGGATGTTGTAAATTGAACCAAATTTGGTGCAGTATCGAAAATTTATGGACAAGATTCTGATAACCAATTGCCATTCATATCATTTTTTACCTCCAAATATAAAGCCTGGTGCATACGTGTACACTACACTGTACAACATGAAAATAAATGAAAATTTAGTGTTTTGCTATAATCCACTACTTGAAAAGATTCTGTAAGGTACAATATGCAGGAACACTGGCCACTTAAAATACTACACACAATTTTCCAACATTTTCTTCGACGCACGTTTCGTCCCGACACCGGAATATCCTCAGGATATGTTGACTTGACAATGTGAAATCTTAGAGCTCTAGGATTCATTCAAAAATTAAATCTTTATTTTCACATCGGCCAGAATCAGGATATGATGTACACTACGGTGATGGGACTTTTTTCTGGAGATTCTGTACCTCAGTATCAGATATTCCGCCCTGGAGCAAGGATTGTACAGCATTACATACTGCGTTTCGGATTAGGCACTGTAGCCGAGAAATATCAGTAGGGTTAGTACAAGTTTTTGCAAATATTTCGAGTAGTTTCGTCTAAAAGGAACGGATTCATCCTTACATCTACACTGTACAGCCATCGCTCCAAGCGCCAATAATAATCGCCGAAAGCTTAGTCAGCACAAAGGGTTCGAAGCAAGTTGATTCGAAATCGGTACAGAAACAATAGACAGAAACCTACTACACTATATGAGACTTATCAACTGATAACTTAAGATATCGAGAGCGCGTTACAGTGCGTCGTATGCAATGCAAAATGCAGATGCACTGTGGAGACATTTCGCTAATAGATATTTCATTCCACGAAGACGCGCCCCACTCTGTCAGAATCACTTGTGTTTCATTCGATTCATATGGAGTTTGAAAGAGTGGGGCGGGTCATCGTGGATTGATATATCTATAACATCAGCTGAATGTCTTTCTTGTCTCGTTAATCTGTATAAAAAAATGTAAGATAATCTCAGTGGCTTTCACTGAGTAAAACCCTTGTTGCTTTTTGTCTACAACGCTATTGTTTTGTTTTAACATTATCATCACGTTCCATCAGCTCTGATTACATCTTGCTTGAAGTAAATCTTATAGATTTACTTTACATGCGTATTTCTGTCATCGCGCAGTGATCTGGGTATGAAAATGCGAAGAGGCCATTTTGTGGGGGTGTTTAAATTGAGTATATTATAAACTGGTATAAAAAATTACCGAAGGCACATTAATTTCAACTTTAATGTGACCCCTAAAGAAGTTGTTTCCGCATCGCTGCCCATCAACGTATTCGTAAGTCTAAGAAGGACAAAACAAATTCAGTTTATTCTCTTAAAATGGTCCACATCCTCGCGGATCATGAAAAGTATGTTTCAATATGACAATACCTCGTAAAGGCGCAGGGTGATATTAAATTACTTACTCGTACTTCCGTTGTAATCCTAAAGCGGGATTGTTCAAAGCCTTCAAACATTCTTTGTACACAAATATATTACGCGATATTTGTCTTCGCTTTATTATGTAAGAGGATACACTATTCAGAATTTTAAAGCAATGTAAATTTTATCTATACTAACGGATGGCCGTAGTTTTGCTCATGTGCTCCTATTTTGCCCACTTATGAATTGAATTGTCACAAATCTTTCCATCTGTGGCATGTAATGGTATAACTACTTAAATGTGATTTGCTGTGCATTGATAGATCAGTCAGTAAGGGTGTTATTATTATAGAGTGTTGCGTGGTAAACTTGCGTAGCTTTATCTAAAACAAAATTTGATAAATTTGCGTAATCCGCGAAATAAATATGCATTTAGGGCCGATATTTTAATCTCCAGATAATCGTAAACAAAGGAATAGATATGACGTTTTGACAGGTTTTGAATGGCATATATTCCTCAGATAGTTTATCTGGCGACTGAAAAATCAGCTCTTTGACAAACTTTATTTTATTGCTCATTAAAATGTTTAAGATACGAGACAAAGAAACAGATAAGTGCAAAAGTGATTTCCACATAAGAAAATTGAAAAAAATACAAAATTAAGAGCAACTCAAAAAACAAATACCCAGAACACCATACCAACTTGTTTGAAACTTTAGGTAGGTAGTATTATAAATGTAAAGAAATTTATATGTAAAACTTTACAATCGTTTGTGGTTACTTTAATTACATTTGACACGAGTCATTAGTTGTTCAAATACAGGGCGACTATGGAATACTGTATTGAACAATAAATAAAACCGGCCAAGTGCGAGTCGGACTCACACACAGATGGTCCCGTACTACTATCGAAAAAGTAAAACTATACTAATTACTTTTCCTACCGAACCGCAAACCTTACTTTATTTCTTGAAGTAATTTGTTTATATCAAAAAAGTATAGTAGATATAGAGTTAATTTTAATTTTTCAACAACAACAAAAATATGAATGTGTAGTAGGTATTACTACACATTCATATTTTTCGATTGCTAAACTTTAGAGATTTTCCGTTTTTTTGGGGGGTCGAGGAACGGTATTTTTTCAACATTTTGCCCAATAAACTCAAAATTGTCAGGCATAAAAAGCAATTAACAATTGCAATGATGTCAGATGATTCCTACAACTATTCCGAATTTCATGTCGATATCTTTGATAGTTACTGAAATAAATTGTCAGACGGACAACAAAGCGATCATAATGGGTTCCGTTTTTGCTTTTGAAGTACGAAACCCTAAAATGTACCTGCGACAAATTACTACAGTAAATTATTACCCTGGGGGTATAATACGTCTCGTTAACAAGTTGGACACGCGATGTATTTGAACTTAATAACTGACTGTAGTGTGTGCCTTTATCCTATACCTTTAAACGAGCAATTCTTGTATATATATATAGTCTATATATATATATATATATATATATATATATATATATATATTTTTTGTTATATTCCTATATAATCTGGATCTCGGAAATGGCTCGAAAGATTTTCATGAAATTTAGTATACAGGGGGTTTTGGGGGCGATAAATCGATCTAGCTAGGATTCATTTTTAGAAAATGTCGAATTTACCAAACTAAAAATAAAAATAAAAATATGACTCCTGCTGCCATCTATTAGCCAGTAGTTATACTACCGAGCGAAGCTCGGTCACCCAGATATTTTATTTAAACGCCGGATTCCACCAGTCCACCGCTACAATACAATATTAGATAGTCTGCGGTAGAATAGTAATTGTTAAGTATTTCTGTGTTTTGGTTGGTTTTGGTTTAAAAAAGTACTATGGCCAACGACATTCCTGTGCCTATAACACTGATATAGACCTGAGGATCAGCTTATCGGATCATTTTATGTTAATTTTCTTCAAACAAGAAAAAGTAGCGCCGCGCCGCTTGATAAATTTTCCGCTCATACGCCGCATGGCGGAAATCTGAAATAGACAATACTGCGGTCGGCTTACTGATGCTGTTGGTGCACAAACAATTTTTTTAATGTTTCTCCTCAGTAGTAAGCCGACCGCAGTACTGTATATGGACCGCGGTTCACGTCAATAAAATCATTATACTTGGTATTAGTGCACTCATGCATTTTCACGTATTGCGATTTCCGCCATATTGTGGTTGCGGAAAATTCGACAGATGGTGAAACTTTTTTAAACGACTTCAAAAAAAGGAGGAGGTTCTCAACTCGTCGGAATTTTTTTATTGTATGGTAGGAAAGAAGGTTTAAAATGTTCAGATGGGCTCATCCTTAGATTCTTATCAGTATTTGGTCCGTCTAATAGCAGAACTAGGCCTGTTCTTAGACATACTTTTCAATATCAGGCGGGCGTTTTGCTAGTCTCATGATTCTTCTCCATAAAAAAATTAATGACTGCGTTAAAAAAACCAAGTGATTTTTACTGCGTTCTCTATGATATGGAGAATTTACTATATATTTCCGGAGAATGTTTTCATAAAACATTTCTAATTAAACTCTGCATTTATGTTTATCAAACGATCACTTTTATTAATTAATGCTGAAATGAAGAAATGTTCTTACGAAAATAATCCTCAAATCTCTTAATCATTCTCATTAACAAACACTCTTTGTTTTAATATGAAAAATGTGAAACGCTGCCAAAAATTTTCTTATTGTGTACTCATTATCTTAAGACCCCATCTACGAAATAGGCATTTTCGTTTCGAGACAAAAATGCTTACAAAATACAGAAAAAGAAATGCGCTTATTAAGATTATTTCGTGCTTTGGATTTAAAATATTTATATTATTTTTATGACGTAGCTCTTAGTAACTATTAGTATTATTGAAAAAGAATTCCATTACAGTAGACACCACCCTTCTTTGGTTTCAAAGGCAGTTATTTAACAATAATTATATTATTAAAAAAATGGAATAGAAAAACATCTTCAGAGATTTATCAAAATCTAACAAAAACGTTTTATGGATTTTAATTTCAAGAAAACTTGGTATAAATGTACAAGTAATATTAAGTTTTTATAACTATTCCGAGAAATGAACGGAAAATGGTTGTGAAGCATTGAATTATTAAAAACTAAGTACGTGATTAGAAACCGTTAACGGTAAGAAATTAAAAGAGTCATAACACAAGAACGTGGCCTGATTCCAAGAAGGCTTTGATAACAATCTTTTAAAAATAAACGTTCCACCAATCTGAGAAGTATTCGTTTGTTGGAGACTGCTCAGCTTCTGAAAAGGTTAAAGTAGGACAGCTTTTAGTGTGAAATAATCATTTATGTGTGTTTTTGTAAAGCAAAATTATTCCCTATTATTTATTCTGAGTAAAAGATAAAAGAAAAAGAATCTTTGTAAATGTGTTATTATTTTTCAAATGTAATAAAAATTCTTAATAACAATTTAGTCTTAAGCCAAAATAGAAAAGTATTAAGTTATTACAAAAGTATGCGACTTATTTATATCTAGCCATTGTACTTTAAAGTTTTACTTTTATTATTTATGAAAGTAAAACTGCTTCAAATCCAATAAAAGCATTTTAAGGTGCTATAATACCAGGTCAAAAATTGAAGAGAAATATTATTTTAGTTGGACAAAAGTTCCTTAAAAGATAATTATAGCGAAGATAAAAGACTATTGTTAATTATGACAAAGTAGGATTTCTTGTGGCGTCTTGCCAAAGCCGGCGTTTTTTAAAGAACTGTCTTTTCCTCCTTCCTGCTATGAGCTCTTAATTAGTTCGCGTTTTGCGGGGAGTAGGTATTACAAGACGATAAGGACTGCAAGAACTAAAAGAATAAAATCCTTCTAAAGATAAACGACTTGCAAGTGGCCAGGATACCCAACAAGAGCAACGGACAGATGGCGAAAATCATAAAAACGGTTGTTCTGAGACTTCTTCGAATGATACTTATACATCACTGAGGCATACTATTCTACTATTTACTAAGGCATGTATGTAAAATCACAAGCTTAATTAAAGTTTTTTTAGAGGAAGCAGCATACATTATTTACATGTAACTTTATTTCCACATACATGAAATCTCTCAAAATGGTCGGTTTTTTCCCAAATAACATCTCTTCCCGTAGTTCAAATAATAAACACAAAAGTGAACGTTCATTATTATTATTTCTGAGAACAACACAATGATGTCAATATTGTGGAACACAGAATATTCTGAAAATTGTCACATACTGCATACGAATCTAGGAAGCGAACGCGCCACCTTTAAAAACATTTAACACCTTTAAAAACATCAAATAATGACGCCAACGCACGCCCGCGCTTGATTGCGATGTTTTACCACAAATCCAAACCGCTTTGAGAGTGTATATGACACGGATTCATTTAGGTGTACTTATGTATGTGCACTAACGTAAACCTAGATTCTGCGAGGCAAAATGTTTGAGTGATTGCGAATACAAAATAAAAGATTCGCACAGGAATACGAAATGTTTTGTGACTAGATTTAATAGTGGGACGTTTTCTGATTTGTTTGCATCGACGGAATGAGGAGACCCACTAAGCCACTACTCTGCTTGCTGGAGGAGTCATAGGATCGTTATCATTGCCTTATCATTATGATGCATTTTTTAACGATTAAGCTTGCGTGCCACGACAGTAGGTAATGTCTGGTGAAAAGCACTGACGAGGTCTAGGTCGGAGGGCGCTTGCCTAGAAAATCCTTATTCAAACTTTTACAGAAGTCACGGCCATATTTAGTAGTTTGGAGACTGGGAGCATGGAAGCTGTGAGGGCGTTCCACGCCTTATAGGTTTATACCAGAAAAATGTTTTTTTTTTTACTTTAGTTTGATTAAATGGACTACGAAGTATCCAGGGTTTTATCTCTGGAGTTGATCTTTCAATTAAAGTAAGGAAAAGTAGGTCAAGGTTGTAAAATGACTCGTTTTAGAAACACGTGTGTCTGAGAATTCTACGCAATATTTTCAAAGATGCGTGAAGTCTATCAAGCTTGCACTTGACCAGCGTGAAACAAAATGACTCGAAAGATCTTTTTGATAGGATAACCGGGTTAAATACGTCATCTTATCTGGTAAAACAAAGAGGGCTACGCTTGATTGGGAACATTCTATACCTAGTGAGAAATGATTTTTAAGAGCGATGTAGGCGCTACAGCGAAGCTCATTAAATAAACCGAACTATGTAGCTTAGAATACATATGTAACTTAGAAACGTTTTCGCAAAAGCAATCGTAGCATCTATCTAAACTAGCTGATGTACTTCCTGATTCCCATACATCAAAGTAACGCGAGAAGAGTAATCCATCATTAGGAGCGCAAACATTTTATCCATCAGTAGGTAGCTAGAGTCATAGAGATATTCTGTAACGTTGTATTTGCTGTTGCAACTTAGTTGTCAGAATATTTCAAAATCGTCAAAATCTCGCTTTGTTTTTGTGTGTTGATATAACTTTAATAATTCCTATAACTTTAATAATTGAAAAAATATTAGTTAATATCATCAAATTAAAAGTCTGATGTTTAAAACAGAAAAAAAAAGTGAATGTTAATTTAATTAACTGAAATCGAAATAAGAGAGCTTTCAATAAAGGTAAAAATTCCTAAAAAATAAAAATGGATTCATTTTAATCAGTTAAGTAAAGTGAAGTGATATCGAGTTGGCATTATATTGAATAACCCTTTTGTGCTCACCTTAGTTATGAGTATTTACTTATAACTTAGCTAAGTAAGTTCGCACAGTATTTAAGTAGCATTGGTGAAGGAATTACGTAAGCAAATACATGAGTATCCTTTTAAGGCTGCGTAATTTAAGATAATTTTCTTATTTCAGTCTGTATATAAGGCACCCATACTGCGCATGGTTTGAATGTGATTCAGATCTATTCTGAAGAGATCTTAAGTAGCGCGAAAGCGCAAATTTTAAGTATCTCTCTGTTTATCGTGTGTGATTCGAGGCAGTTAAAGGACAAAATGAGCTGAATTACTGACGCTATTGGTGTCAAAAAAACATCTTTGGCACCGGTAAACTGACAAAACTTTTTTCGCAGTCCGCCGCGTCCAGAGTAATATTATAGGTCCATTTTTATTTCGTAAAAACTTTCGCCGAGTCTTAGGGTCTATTATATTCTTGGTAAGCACATATTTGATTACTGAAAACTTTAAAAATGACTTCGATCGTTGAGAACATAATGATCGAAGTTGAGATGTAGGGCAAGCCGTGCTCTGGAACCTAATCCTAGTGTAATATACTCTTACATCATGCCCTAGATTGCGTGCGACGTATATTATTGTGTCCTCGAGTCTCATAGTCGGTGGGATTATCTTTTGTTGTCCTATGAGACTACTGTGGATATTGAGGGATACCTAGGCATGGTGAAGTAAGAGTTTTAAAGTGAATAAAAAAAAAGAATTTTTGATTACAACGAAGGATCTCACAGTAGGTATTGAATACAGTGTTTAGACGACATCTTTGGCGTTAACTTTCGGTTAACATAAAATTCGATGAGTTAACAGAATGGTGCAAAATTGAAACAAATACATTTTTATTATTTATACATTTAAAATAGCCTGGTCAGGATTTTGATAGGCGTGTTTATCTTTTAATAAAATTTCATAATAATTTTATGTTTCATCAAGTTAACAGCTCGGTGAAGTTCGGTGTAGGTCCGGCTCTCCTGCTACTTGAATTCGAATAAGAGGTTGCGGGATCAATTCAGTCCATGAGCTACTTTAAAATTTAATTCTAATTCTAATTTAATTTGACGACCGAATGGCGAAGCGGTAGCAAACCTACCGTCTTCGTCGCAGGTCGTGGGTTCAATTCCTATACTACTGGTAAATGTTTTTGTGATGAGCATGAATATTTTCCAGTGTTTGGGTGTTTTTCGAAACAATAATATGTTTATGTATATTAATTTATCAGTTATCTAGAACCCATTACACAAGCTATCGCTTACTTTGAAGCTAGACTGCGATGTGTGTAATGTCCTGATAAAACAAAATCTAGCTCAGGTCTGGTTTCGTGAGAGGCTTCGACCGTGGCCAGCATAGACGCACCGTCAAGTGATTTAGCGTTCCGGCGCGATGCTGTGTAGAAACCAATCGCAGATCGCAATCAGATCGCAGTCACGTACTATCTAGTAGTGTACAAAATGTGATAAAATTAAATAAAAATGTTTTGAATTTAATACTGCCGTCTTGATATATTTGACACTTTATCGGGTAGGTACTTCCACACCGTTTTAGCTTTTAAGCTAGGATATAATTTTCCTCTCTATGCAATTAGATTATCTTTCCAATTGTAACAACAATTTTGGAGTAGAACACGATTTAGTAATCGATTAGACATAAATTCTTTCATTTTAGTCTCCTACTAAAACGAAATACTCGGACTATTATCAAAGTGTATATTCGGTTTTCCTCGGCATAAATATAAAATATGTATAGGAAACACTGATAAAAAATTCACAGGATCGTCAGCGTGAAAATAACATTTTCAACCATGATTTAATTTTTACGATGCAATAAACTATGAAAGTTTCGCGTTTCAGTAGGTGTGGATCATAAATTGTCTGTGCAAGTTTTATGAATGCGTCTGGTGCAGCTTTTAGATGGCTGCGTCAATATCCATTATAAAATGGATCCATTATGACATGGAAGGAATTCCGTATAGGTATATAATTTAATATATCAACGCTAGATGGATCGGGGATAGCTATTAGCTACAGTATTATGATGTAGGCATCGGCATGTGATGACATGATATTTTTTGAATAATATATCAACTCGTGAGTGGGGTATATAATAAAGTTCAAGGAAGCCTCTAGTTTTCGGTATATTTTTTTCGCTCTACCCTACTTGAATTGCCTGTTCTCCTATTGGAGAATCTGTCAGCTCTTCCTAGGCTCTTCCCCGTGCTATTTGTGACTTTAACCTGCAAAATTCTTTATTTCACATAGGCCTACTTGTGGGTGTATTTACATTAAATTAAGCCGTGAAACAATTACTATATTTCACGGCTTAGATTTAACTTGTTTTATTAGATAACCTGCACCATCAATCAATATTCTCCAATAACCATTCGACCAATCTGTTTGAGCTG
The DNA here is from genome assembly GCA_963855885.1 of Coenonympha glycerion. Lineage (NCBI taxonomy): Eukaryota > Metazoa > Arthropoda > Insecta > Lepidoptera > Nymphalidae > Coenonympha > Coenonympha glycerion. The sequence continues at coordinate 12,036,687 of OY979631.1, forward strand.
TAAAAACTAGTTCAGTATAGGCACAGGTGTTGAGTTTGCGAGCTGCAGATGGCTGTAACTTTTGGTTTACAACTTGGTAACTCGGCTCGTTACTACGAATGCCGTAGGTGTGTGACGAAAATACGGAACACAAAGTAATGGTATAAGGGTTCTGTTTTTAGGGTTCCTTAGTTAACAAGAACCCTTATAGTTCCGCCATGTCCGTCCGATGACTTATGAGATGGTGTTTATCGAATAGATGCATTTATGCAACTATGCAGGCGCGATACGCAATTGACTGTTTTTTCATTGAAAGTACGGAACCCAAAAAAAAAAAATGACCATGTGGTATCGACTATGTCGCCTGCACACTAAACAGTCTGCGTTCACGTAAGAGGTTATTCTCAAACCACTTTTGTTTGAAGACTAGACCATAATTCATTGTACCTTTCAAATAGCGTATTGTACCTTTCAAATAGCGTAGCTGTTATCCAGTGCACTCACTGAGTGCTCGGTCATCAAACTGGCTCAGTAAGACGACTGCATGCGCTTAGATATCAGGGCGCGTACTATACATACTCAAAAGCAATTAATTAAATTTCTATAATCATACTCGTATTATTTACCAGACTCTGCCTCAATCTTATTGAGTTTTAACCCGGTCTTCTTTGCAATTTTGCATGTTATACCTTGCTACATATCTCGCAGGACCGATGGACGTTAGGGACCCATGGTGCTGGAATGGCGGCAACGCACCGGGAAGCGTAGTATCGGCAGACTCCCCACCAGGTGGTCAGACGACATAAAGAAAGTCGCGGGGAGTCGCTGGTGCCAGGCGACTCAAAATCGTGGTGTTTGGCGGTCCTTTCAGGAAGCCTATGTCCAGCTGTGGACGTCCATCGGCAGAAAAGACAAACGACCTTGTTAAAATATTCTTTAAGTAAGAACTTTGATGTAGGGTTATAATTCCATTTTCCGTATGTACTCGTACCTATATGTATTCCATTTCCATGCATATAATCAACCGGACCAAAAGGTGGTACTATTTTTTATCCGGTCCTCACGGAATTTCCCCAATTCGACGTTGACCATAGCATAATGTTGCCGCAGTCGCCAGTCGTAGAGATAACAAGATATTGAACGCAATTAGGAGAGCTTAAGACTGTGATAACGACGCCCCGAAGTTCGGGGAGCTTGTAATGCGTTCGTAACTTCGTGATACGTTCCCCTAGAGCTTTTATCGGAATAGACTTGCCGAATCAAAATTGGCCCTGTCGTAAAACAATAATGCGCTTGTAATACTGCATTATCAAATTCTGCAATTATATAATACCATCAGCAATATTGTTATAAAGAAACGTGCAGGCAAAGCTGCAAAAAACATCGCACTTATTCAAATTTTACTTTATTTTATTAATCATAATTTTTTAACTAATATTTGAGTAACGAATTTGACATGAGTACCTAAAACTAATTTCCTTTGTACTGAACACTTTTAACACTTTCACTTTTGCAGTTTTTTTATGAACCTTATAATATAAGGATTCACGCAATTTTGCTGTCGTAAGCCTATGTTTTATTAGCTTATACAAACTGTGAAAATCAGATACAATTTGAATGAGGCCGACCCGTTTAGTTCACCTTAAATAAAGAAATCTTTCTTCAGTAGGTACATAAAAAGTTACGAGAGTAACACACTGTTCACAATAGATCACGCAAAGTTACCCAATATATCCTACATAACCCCCACCCTTTTGATACCTGATCTCTGTCAACTCCATACATACCCTTATCCACTGATATTAATGCTCGTATGACACTCGTTTCATCATGCAAATACAGCCTTTAAGACTCTAGCAATAAGGGCGGGGCGTTTACAACAATATCATACCAGTGGTATCTTAATCTTAATTAAATCTATTCAGGCCTATACCGTTTGGTCCTCGTTCCCACAAATTGCAAGCTTTGTTTATGGCTCTTCATTTGTGCGTACCAAAGCTTCGGTAATTTGGGAGATACAACTTTAAGAAGCCTGAAAGGGCGGTATTGTTTCTTAAATAAATGGGTGTCACATTATAATATGGGTAGATGTGAATATACCTTAGCCCCTTCGCACACGGCTCGTAAGCGTAAGCGTATTGTTATAACGCTTCGCATAACAGTATGACAATCACGCTTCCGTCGATTCACTGTAACACCGCTTCGTCTGCGAACATATTGTTTGGAAATGTTCGTGCTCGTACTGCATCTCGTCGTACGCGAGGATTACGCTACGTGTACGAATTACGAGCCGTGTGCGAAGGACCTAATAAGACTGATGGTGGTTATCTTTTAAACATATTCCGCTACTATAAGTGAAGGTGTATAGTGCTTGCCTTAAGATATTATATCTATGCTATAGGTACCTTAAGATGACAATACCTGTAGATAATAGACACTACGAGTACATTGCACCCTCGAAGACGTGTTTGATATTGTTTATGGAGAAGTAAATGAAGAATGCGCTCCTTCTTCCTTTCTTCATGCGCAAGGCAACATAATTGAAATAACTACTGCGGTCTAATCTTGACCAACGGGCCAGGAACGACCAAATGCATTTGAAGGTTTCGTTTGAAAAAATATCGTTTGACCATTTTTATTTCATGCAATTGTCTACAAGGTCACGTATTTCAGACTTCGCTTGACCTTACAATGTACTCTAGTACCTATAGTATTTAACCTTCATAAATACTACGAGCAAGTATAAAAAACTCGATGTTGTTGTTTTCATAATAGAGTACTTAGCACGGTTTTCAGTCCATTTAAACACGGCCTTATTAAAGCCTAAATCATGTTCGTGGTAAAAAAAAATAACCATGAAAGGAGACTCGTTTCAAATCAAAATGATGATGTGTATGGGTGTATGAATAACCTAGCGTAACACTCCCAGAGGCCCTATTATGTACAGAATACACAACTTAGTTAGAAAACGACCACGCTTGAAATCATATAATAAATTTTCCGCGTTCGTTGGAGTAAAAATAAATTGGAATTACACGTATGTACTCGTATTTCACTTCAATAAGTGTGTCAATTACTTTGCGGAGTGAAATATGGAAAAAAATCATTCACCTATTGTTTGTGAAGAATTGAAGAGGATCTCGATGAATTTCGAAATGCCAATAAGTTTAACTTATTTGCAGGATGCGATGTTCTTACAAAATTTTATTATGAAGTCACAATGAGGGATTCTACATATTGAATGGAAGAAGGCGTTATTTTGCCGAAATCCATAATTCCGCATTTAAATAAAACTACGATTTCGCATTGTGAAGTGAACATCTCCTGAGGATGTCTAGGTGTCGGGACGAAAAGTGCGTCTAAGTAACTGTGGGAAGAATTGTGTGTGGTGCTTCATGTGGGCGGTGTTCCTGCACATTGTTCCATACAGAATCTTTTCAAGTAGCGGATTGTAGCAAAACAAATAAATCTGTCTTCTTGCCTTCTTTTTTGCATAATGGTCAAGTTCTAGAAAGGAACCCCAGGGGCCGTACCACCATCTCTTATAGCAGTATTATTCTTATATTGTTTTGATATTTTCATACAATGTCAGTATGAAAAATTTAAAACAATATTTTAATAATACTGCTATAAGAGTTGGTGGTACGGCCTCAGATTTAGATATTTAGGCACAATGGTTGACAAAGGTGACCACAGTTTATAAATACGCTGCAAAATAGAGCAATCAAACAACGCCTTTTCTAAAATGAAAAAGTACTCTGTGACAGAAAGCTAAGTATAGGTACCCCTTCGAACTCGCTTAACACGGTGCTATGTCTTCTCGGTGTGGAAGCATAGACTCTCACAGAATCCATGTCCAAAAATTAAGAATCTTTTGAGATGTGGGTATCCTGCCGTATTCTCAAAGTTTCTTGGACAGACCGCGTTCGAAACAGCACCGTGCTCCAGATAATGGGGAAATGTCTAGAAGTGCTTAAACGTAGTTATAAAGAACGGAAAATTAGAATACTTTGGCCATGATGGGATGCGTAACACCCAGAAATACGAGCTCCTTCAATTAATAATGCAAGGGAAGGTGGCAGGTAGGGGGAGGCCTTTCCGCAGAAAAATATAATGGCTTCGAAACCTACGCCAATGGTTTGGAAAGAGTACTCGTAGTCTATTGCAGAGCAGCAGTATCCAAGATTCCAATCGCTATGATGGTTGCCAACCTTCGATAGGAGACGGCACTCTACCAATTATATATTCGTTGACTCTACGAAGAAGATAAAATCTCAAAACTGAACAGAACCTCTCAATTCAATATTTTTAAAGCTTTCATATTTGTGTGTGCCTCTTGAGGTAGCCAGTTATAATATTTTGTCCAAACGAGATTTGCGTCGTAGCGGGTGGTGATAATATACAGACATATTATGTAGGTGCCGACTGCTGTTGAATGCATTTGATTTATCGACGAGCCGAGCCAGCATCGCCGGTCTCCATTTCAAAGTGTCAAAAAGTTTACATTTTATCCGGGGGAATGTCAGAACGCACGCAAAAAGGTAGCTTTGAGCACCTACACGTTTTGTAACTGAATAAAATATATTCCCCGATATTTTTCAAGCGGTTTAGAGTATTTTTGAGTATTTTCCAATAGCTACTCACCTTTTTATTGGAAATACTTTTATTGACTTCCCTCGCGTGCAATTGTGTTTCTATTTCAGAAAATGTTGGGAAAATTTTACGTTTTTCTTTTTAAAATATTTAAGTGGCTACTGACTAGCATTTGCCCGTGACTTTGTGGACATCCCACGGATCTGTATTTTTCACCGAATAAAAATAGTGCTGTGTTAGATACGGATCAAGTAAAGAATTTTTTAACAAGTCCAGTATTTTCAGAGATTTTCTAAGAAACTGAGTTTAGGTAATTTAATCGAATATCAAATTCAAGAACCAAACATTATTAAACAATTAATGTATTACATAAATTTCATCTGCATCAAAATATTAATTACAATGTCTTAAAAATTGATTCACAATTATTGATAGTAATTTATTTTAATTTTAGGTTAGAAATAGAAAAAAAAGGTTACAGATTAGCTTTCTGAGGTTCAATTTTTTTAAGGTTTTATGTATCTATTTTTTAATGGAACAAGAAATTTTCGTTTTACTGTTGAAAGTATTGTATCAGAAAAACCCAACGGTCTTCAAAAATGGACACAGTGGTTTACATTTTTAAAATGCCGCAAAAGCTTTGCTTTTATCCGCGCAGAATATCAGGATACGAAATGGCAGAAGCGGTATAAATGTTCTCGAAATATTTTAAACGCTTTAGAGATGGGTACCTGGTTTGTGCATAGTTTTTCTTGATACTATTTTGTAAAGAATTTCCGTCTCCATATTTTGGAAGTATTCATTGGGTAGCTTCTAAGATGGTTCTTGTAAAAGATTTTACAAATAATAATAACATTTGAATCATTATGAGTTATTAATGTACTAGCTGAACTACCCATCTGGAAAATAATATTTTTTTCATCTACGTCCAAACATTTTTTAGACGAGCAAAGAGAGATTTAGGTTTTTTAATATAATTAATATGTCGATAAGATTTATCTAATGCGCAATTCTTACTTGGCTGTAAATAAATCTATGAACTAAATAATTAATGACAGGATTACTAACCAAAACTAACTAATTATTTCATGCGGAAAAAGGATGTTTACTGTCAAAACTAAGGATTGATTAACACAAATTATTTTTTATGTAACCTAGGCATAGATTTAAATCGCAAGATGGGCCCTGAGCCTACATTAGGCACATCAAAAACGTCTACAGACATGCTGAATGCGTACTCTCAGCATGCTGTAGTTTTAATGATGACAGAGAGAGTTAAATATGCAAACAAGACGGGGACATTTTAGGAGGTTTTGGGCTCATCTAGCGATTTAAATCTTTGAACCTGGAACCAATTTCATCTATCATTTCGTTGTCATTAAAAAAATTGAATTTATTTTTTCATAATATTAAAGCTCTGATTCTTGTTAAGTTCCCATTGTTACATTCAATATGACAAAAATATATTGCTATTGAAATAAAATAAGACTTTGTTTGAAATTTAATTCTAATATAACGAATAATCCTTTTGAAACAAGATTAGAGGACTTTGAATTACGAGTATTTTCTATCAAATTATATTGAAGACCTTTATACAATTTGAAGTTATTCTAGTTTCAGCAGATTTGGTATATTAACGGCGTAAATGGTCGTTTTGGGCGATTTTTAGTGACTTGCGTTTTAAAAACTAAAAAAACGTCATGTGTTTTGGGTCTTTAATCTAAATTCGCTAAGAAGCAGAAACACAATTAGATAAAAAATTCTCGATAGAAAGTTCTCCCAAAAGTCTCTCCAAAATCTCAATTTTTCTCATTTTTATCGGAAACTACAATGGTTGTAATTGTAATTTTTGTTTTAATGTGTCGGTAATAATAATATCCAAAAACGCTTAGAAAAGGATTTTTGATAACTGGCTTAGGTTTTTAGTAATTAGGTAAAACGTCGTTTTTCTGTTAAATTCTTCCGCAACGCTGCATGACGCACCCACTAACTTATATCTAATAATGAAAAGAACAAAAATAAAATCAGAGTATCCTCTTAAGCAAGTAAATATTTTAAAAAGTAAAAAAACACGACTGCCCTGTGGAAAAACGAGTTTTGCCAAAAAAATATGTTAGCCTATGTTACTCGGGCTGATGTAAGGATTCCAAAGATATCCCATAGTTATGTCCAAATCTATTCAGCCGTTCAGAAGTTATGGTGTAATAAAGAAACTCATAGACATACATACATACATGGACCCTAAAAACATTACTCCTTTTTTGGGCAGTCGTGTAATAATAAGCGCTAATCTTAATATATATAAATCTCGTGTCACAATGTTTGTCCTCAATGGATTCCTAAACCACTTAACCGATTATAATAAAATTCGCACACAGGGTGCAGTTTGAGGATAGCTTAAATCTCAATTTATCTATTTTTTTTATATCCTGAAGGGCAAAACAACGTTTGCCAGGTCAGCTAGTATAATATACGAACCTACTCGTTCCATATAATATAATAATTATGGCAGCTGAGAAGTGGTTGTCCGGGCAACCGGCCACAATCCCGCGGTCGAGATAGAACAACGTTTGCAAATTGCATGTTACCACAATTTCTGTATATCAACGAATGGGCCCTGTAGGACTCATCAATGTATATAATAATAATAATGCCTAGCTTAGAAGTAGACGATATAATTGTATTAAATTAGAAAGATCACTAATTTCAAGTTCTAATTGACTATTTTATAATAATGTACATAATATTCCTTTTTTATTAAGTATAATAACAAGCTACTAGCGTACTACTGTACTGTTTGATTGGTAATTAATATTGTATTATTATTATGAACACACTCTACAAGTTAGCACCTCTCTTGATGGTAATTGATGATGCAACTAAACACGTTATCGTACTCACATGGGGGTCTATTTACGTAACAAGAAAAGACAAAAATGAACACTGAAAAATTAACTTTACGTCTATTTAGTTTAGAGTATACAAATGCATGTATTTCATCACCGGAAAAACAAATAATTAATCTCACAAATGTCGCCCATGATGCGTTTTGAACTACATTCAACTTTATGCTCTATCTCAATAGTGGTACAATTAATTATTGAATGCTCGCAAAAAATGTTTTAATTTCAATATCGTCTGCTTATATACGTAAAATACCATCACGTTTTTAAACATTTCACATCACGAAATGTAGCCGACGCGTTACGTGAATAGCCCCGCTGGAAGCTATTTAAGAAAATACGTAACTAGTTTGTTTGTTATTACGGGTCCCAAAGATGTAGCTATTAAGTTTTCCATAATATTGAGTAATTCCGAGAAACAGTTGAGAGATTGTATTAATGAGTTGTTTCAACCCTCACCTCATGCAGTAAGTTTGGCCGTCCATCTAGGGTCTGATTGCGTAAGAAATATGTATTCATCGTTATCGTAATCGCTAGCGAATTCTGCCCCGCAATTGGCTGACGCAAATCACGAACCCAATCAGCGGGCAGACTTAGTAAATGCTTACGATAACGATGAATACCTTTTCCTTAGACAATTTAAGGGCAGTTTATATCACTTATGAACATCGATATGAACCTAAGAATGAACCAATATGAACATTTTACGTAAGCCGTCTTCAATAGTCCTAGCTTGTATTGGTTGTACGAGTATGTACGTACCATTAACCCAACGGGTATTAATTCTTTCTATATGGGATTTGCATGTCTGAATAGCGACGAAATGTTTCCTCAAGTGCTTCACTGTCTCAAACTGAACAATGTTCGTGATGTTACATTTATAATTACTATGCTGTGTATGAAATATTCCGTAGGTACTACAACTATGTTAATTTCTTGACTTGGTTATGGTCGTGTTTTTTTATTTTATTAAAATGTTTGATACAAGCTACCACGCTCGGAAAATTTTCGAAAGATACACTTTATTTTTCTAAAATTTTCAATATTTATTTCTGGCAAGGAGTCGATAGCATAAAGAAATCAATGACCACTCCGGCAGTGCCGACAAAAGTGAACAACTGATAATACGGGGTGTAAGTGTTCACGAGTGTTTTCGAGATCAATAGTTTTTCTCATATCATAAAAAATGTGGAGGAGGATGAGGACATAAATAATTTTAAATACGATACAAAATGTAAACCTATATGATATTATCAAAGGGACTTAAACTAAAATGATGCCGGGATTTATTTCTCGCTTCCCGGTCGCAATGGTAGACTGTGTCCTCAGAGCCAATAATCCGGGTTGAGGAACACGTCTTCGCAAGAGCACGGAAATTTTAGTACACAAAAGTTAAATAGGTCGCCTTACTTCACTGCATCTCGTCTAGATTCGTTGAATTTGCTCCGTTTTCGTTTACTTGCATAATAAGTGCTGTACGGCTTCTTAAAGGTAATATTGCCTGTATACCTCGCAGTTGAAAATGATTACTAGTGAAAATGATAATCACTAGTAAGTACGGCAATGGAGTTACTTATCGCACATTTCTCATGCGTTTTTACAGCCTTTCAAAGGCCAGACCAGACATGATCAAAATCAGACCAGACCAGAGAATAAACAGCGTTGGCCATAGACCCAAGTGCGGTTTGCAATATTCACACACATTAAGAAACATTGAATTATGATGAGAATTCTGAGATATGCGGGTTACTTAAAGGTCGTCTTATTTGAAAATTAACGCCCCTACCAATATAGGGGCGTTAATTTTTAAATACAAACTAATAATTTGAAAGAATGGTGTAATCACCATTCTTTCATTGTGTAAGCACAAACACGTGGAGAGGTGGTCTTTTCAGATTAGAGGATCTATATTTTATCATTGATTAGGTAAACGCGCGTCCATATTATAACGTCAATAGAAACTTATGGACGTAGTGGAGTACAATTTATTTTAGACTTACTTAATATTACAAGATGAATTTAGATTTTTCATCATAATATGATTAGTAACATCGCACGCCACGAATATAGTTTGCACATTTCAGTTGAGAAAGTGGTTTAGAGCGCAATTTCGTGGTTCAGAACTTGATACCGAGCAACGTTTGAGAAATGAACAGCTGGAATATTCAATTTACAACGAATATGTGTGATATATCTGTATGAAAGTGCTTAATTACATAAGTAAAACCCCTATAACAATTGGTACACAGCATCGCACCTATACGCTTTAGTCACCAATCGTGTTCAAAGCCTTTGACCAAACTTAATCTTGGCCACTATAGAAAAATAAAAGAAAAAATCATCACAGATCTAGAAATCATAAAATTTCAAAGCGGGTCGTACCTGAAATCCAAACTAGGACCATTCAAAATTGAGCACAATCAAGCTAACTGATATCAAAAACATCGTGTGTATCATGCGGAGGTCATCAAATACACAATGAAAAGTTGCTGTTTGCGGTATAACACAGGTATGATTTTTAAATTTCTGATATTATTTTTAATATTCATACCAAACTTCTTTCAGCTTTGGAAACATTTTTGAGAATTTGCAGGCAAGTAGTTTTCCTTCAAAACTACTCGTAAGATTTAAGTCAAAAAGGCAAGCTTGGTAGGCCGGCCATCCATATACCTACAATTACAATGGTAGAAAATTTTAACTTCTTGAATAAAATTTCTTATGATTTTATCGGAAAATCGCAATTCCTGTAGATATTACCATAGCACTTAGTGATAACATGTAAATGGCGAGACATTATATTATACAACGCAATATCCTTCGCCCTAAATGCGATTTGCACGTTTCAGCTGCAAAGAGATCGTTGCCCCAGGCGCACGAGACCGCAAGCCGACCGCGGCTGGCAAAAACAACTTGGGCATTAGTGTTGCCATCGTTCGAACGATGTGTGGATATTATTTTTATTCAATCACGAGTAGGTACATGACTGCCAATATCATGCAAAGTTAGAAGTAACGCTTATCGGTTGCTATACATTGATACTCAATCATATCTAATTCTGGCTAAGATTATGATCTCAGAAGTTACCAGATCAGCGGGTTTGGCCTTACAACCTATCCATCCATCTTAGATAAATCATATAATTATGGTTAATATACTGAAATAATTTAGAAACCATAAAACACTAAAATGCACACCAACTCTTCGGGGAAGTCTGCGTTTGTTACTACACGACTGCCCAAAAAAAGAATGTAATGTTTTTAGGGTTCATGTGTGTAATATGTATTTAATATTTATGTATGTATGTATGTAAATATATGAGTTTCTTTATTCCACCATAACTTACATCATCCCCAGTAACTTAAGCTATATTTTTTTTGGAAAAAGTAGTTTTACCACAGGGCAGTCGTGTTTTTTTAATTTTTAAATTATTCAATTGTTTTATAAGAAATATTGTAAATCCAGATATTTTGAAACGAAGAAGTATCGAGTATTTTGCCAATCCTTTCTGAAGAATGGCAGACAGGTAATAGACATATACCATAGACTGGGCGGACGAAGCGAAAAACTGTCGCTAAGTTATCGGTGCCAAAAATTCTTTCTTCGTCACCAGCCGTAAGACCACGTATAGAATTTTGACAGATGGCACAAACTGTTTGCTTGTACGAAAAAGGTTTACGCACACGTTCGGATGTCCATATCCTGAGGTAGAATTTACTCTAGTTTAATTTTATACCTAGTTTTAATTTTTAATTTAAGTTAATTTACATTATACTACTGTCACATTAATTACATTTACTCTTCAAGTCTGAAAGTTAGGCTGATATGAAAAATAATTATTTTCGTTTTCGTTTTAACTCAATAATTACAACGAAAGGATTTTCAGTATTCACGCAAAATTAGGCTTGAATTAAATACTCGTAGGTTGATGGTCGTTGAGCTTCAATTTAAATTTCTATGAAATAAATTTTACGATCTGAAATTCTGGTTCATGGAAAATAAAGCTTTTCCTTTAATAAATACATATTACACGCTCTATTTAAGACTTTAATTTTTAAATGAAATTACAGTGATAGTCGAATTACAGAATTAATATAGTTACCATTTAAATAGGCTCGTTTTATACAATAAACTGCACGTAACTTAAGAGCCACATGATATTACAATATTATGTACATAATTATATTGCTTAGCTTTTGTTAAGTTGAGGAAAAGTTGCAGTAAAATCAGTAAAAAATATTTTATGCTGCCTCCTTGTTCGCATTTTCGGGCTATTTGCTATCACCTGGAGGCGACGGATTCTGGTTATACTTGCCGGCCTCATCATCATCAGCAATGTAGCCTCGAGGTGCAGCATCTATAAAAACCTCCTATGGATCTATACAAACCTCTTATGGATCTGTAGCGGAGTAAAATCCAAGTTCCTGTCGCCGAAAAGTTAATAAAACCCAATGTTAAACTTGGTGTTTTCCTGCCACCGGCCAACCAGACCTAACATTCTTGTCTAAATAAGGAACATAAGATGCCGCATGACTTATAAAAGAAGTGGGAAATTGGTCGCAAAAAATATAACTTATGGTATGGCCGCCCTAACGTTTAAGATCGGAAGACCGTTTTCATTGTTCCCTTGTTTCGTGATTTATTTAATTTTACTTGTTTTTTAGTTTAGTTTCGAATAGTTATTTATAAATGTACGAGTATAATATACCTAGTAGTAGGTAGGAATACGGTTTAATTACGATAATACTGTTTATAATGCAAACCCACGCGCGATATAGTTATTAATCCGGTGTACGTTTCTAACGGGTAAAAATTACCACAAGCATAATATAAAATTGCATCATTAATATTTTCCTCATGAAAGGAACCATTATTTGTCCGAGAACGCTACAATTAGCTCTACAATCTTGGATGTGTTAAGTGAGAGTGTTTTTGTTTAGTAGAAAATATGAGTAGTTTCTATGTATTACTAATTATGCTTTGTTGAAGATTGCAGCTGCTGTAGGTAATTGATCAAAATTAATAAGAAATTTTTGGAGAGTAAAAAGTGGTTTGTTTCATTATGAACGTGAAATTATAATAAAATTGCTTATTCTTTTTGAAAATACATATTATGTATCAACATTAATAATAATAAATGCGTAGAGTTAAGGTATTTTTTATCCGATCGCAATCGTTTGCATTCATAGTTTCTTAATTAGAAGCTAGTATTTATTTCAGTGTAGAATTTTATTAGAAAAGATGTAAATTAGTAACTTTTACGGAAAAAAATAATTATTTTATGTTACCGAATGTAACTTGAAGGATGAAAAAAGCTTTTTGATAAAAGGACGATTAATTACAATGGAAACAGAGACAAAGCCCGACCCTCACAGACTTAGGTCTGTAATATGATTATATTTTCTGGAGAAAAAGTGCTCCGTTTGGACGCCTCCCAAATGTCCTGGATATAGCCACAGTTAAATATAATATGTAGTTGATATAGCTATAATACGGCTTTTAATCTTATTAAGGCAGTGAGGAGAGCTGCTTAATATTTTGCACATAAAACATTATTAGGTCGAACGATCTTCTGAAGTTCAATCTAGATAGTCCCATATTTTTTGCCCTAACAGATGCAATCCTCTTCTTTTAGTGATTATACTTTGTAATAATAACACGAACGTTCGCGTACGCTATCTAACGCGTCTAAAAATTGTTTAAGAATAATATATGGTTTAAGTATTATATGTCAGCTCATATAGGCATAGAGTAATAATTAGTTTAACTATCTTTGATATAGAGGTAGAAGTAGTATAATACTATTTACGTCTTGATTAGCCTAGCGTTACCTTATCACAGAGAAAATCTAGAATTTCTAAGAAAATATCATCAATCCAAAAAAGTCAGTATTTTTGAAAAAAAATTAAGTATACGTCTCGTAATTCACAGTCCATGAATAGGATCGTATTTAAATTAGAAAAAGGAAGAGCTGCAGCTCCTGTTTGTAATAGCCGGTGTAAAATGTGCTGCTTCCTAACAAAATCAACATTGAAAGGAAAGAAAGTCAGACTAGATTAAAAATACCAGGATGCAAAAGAGACGACGTAGCTCCAAAAGATTTTGTACATTTCAACATTTCGTTTTACAATATGAAATGGGATATTATTTGATTTTTCTGTAGTGACTTCACTCAACAATTTTGTGTAAAAAAATGCTACTATTACACTTATTATTTTTATTATTTTTTGTGTTACAGAAAAGTACTTCCACGTTTATTTACTGTACTCGTTCATAAATTGCTTCATTTTGAGCCTGTAGTAATGGCATTACTATACAGTGGACTCACCAATCCACCGCTTTTCCTATAAAATAATTGCTAGAATTGAATAATACATAAATAGTAGTTACTTGAGTAGATAACTAGTAGGCTAATATGATACTGGAATTTTGTAGAGTAGCTATTTTAAGAATATTGAATACACGGATACAATAGTATACGAATGCACAACGATCACAATTAGCCCGGTTTATCGAGTTTACACTGTAAACTTAATGCCTATATTATTTCATTTAAGTCACAAAGTTCAGTTTTTGAAGTAACGTAATAATTTTGTTAAAATTATCCCAATATAACTTCTTAGGCAATATCAGAATAATATAATTTTTGGAGGTCACCACGTCGTCATAAGAGCTCTGAATATTGCGTCCTCCGGGGACAGATAACGAATAATATATTCGGCTTTCAACAGTCCGACAAAGCGCTACGCATTGCGGTATAACAAGGAGCATAGAATATAGTATAATCATAATCATAATCATAATTTATTTGCTTAAACATTGTACATGATTACAAATACATGTTCAGTCAACAAATATTGACATGCAAATATGTAAAAACTTATGCTAATTTTAAATTTATGAAAATATTATAATTAATTATAGCAAATATAATAATTTTAGAGGAGAAAATAATAATATTACTTACAAACACGGGAAAGAATTAGCAATCATAATAATAATTTAAAATAAAATAAGTCAAAATTATTTTTTCATGGCAAAGAACTCATTAACCGAATAAAAGCACTTATCGACCAACCAGTTATATAATTTTACTTTAAACCTTATGTATGGCAATTCTTTTATGAATGTAGGCAACCCGTTATAAATCTTAATCATCATATGATAGCAACTTTTTGACCTTAGGGCAGTTTTAACTGGCGGATAATAAATTTTATTAGGATAACGCGTGTTAAAATTTGAAAAATTGCCACAAATTTCAAAAAATTCACACCTATACCTCTTTACAAAGCACGCAACTTCAAAAATGTAAATGCATGGCAGAGTTAATAATTTAAGGAACTTAAATAGAGGCCTGCATGAATCTACTGGTCCCTTATTACCTATTGCTCTAATACACTTTTTTTGAATTAGGAAAACTCTGTTTACATCTGAAGCATTACCCCAGAGCAATATCCCGTATCTGATACTTGAGACTACATAGCCATGATATGCCGATAAAGCTGTATTTTTGTCCGTTATTTTAGAAAGACTTCTCAAAGCGAAAACAAATTTATTTATTTTTTTACATAAACTGTCTATGTGTGTACTCCAGGTCATGAATTCATCTAAGTGCATACCTAAGAACGATATGGTAGATACCTGTTCAATATTTTCGTTGCAGCATGTCACGTTATTATTTAATGATGTCATTTTTTTGTTTTTGAATGTCATATATTTAGTTTTTTTCAAATTGAGACACAGGTTATTACTTATTAGCCAGTCATGTATATTACTTAGCGCTGCATTGATCCTTAAAGAATTATCGGTATTATTTGTGCATGGAATAATAATAGAAACATCATCTGCAAACATAATACATTTATGTTTTGTGGAAGCAGGTAAGTCATTGATGTAGATCAAAAATAGGAGCGGACCAAGAACGCTACCTTGTGGTACTCCAAAAGAATTAATTAGTAACTCTGAACTGAAATTTGTCAAAACTTTCTTGCTATTTAATTTAGACAACTCAACAAATTGCTTCCTATCTTTTAAATAACTTTTTAGCCATGCAAGACAAGGCCCGCGTAGTCCGTAGTATTCACATTTTTTCAGCAATAAATCATGTGAAACATAATCAAATGCCTTAGTCATATCACAAAAAATAACACATGCAGGGTTTCCTTTGTCAATAAGTGATAAAATTTCTTTGAGCAGCATAAAAACGGCCATGGTAGTTGACTTATCTTTCTGAAAACCATTTTGCTCATTTTTAATTACCTGGTGCTTTATAAAAAATTGCTGATACGTTTATGCATTGCCCTTTCAAATATTTTTGAGAAAACTGATAAAAGTGAGATAGGGCGATAATTATTTATTTCCGTGTAAGATCCCTTTTTGTGTAAGGGTTTCACAATAGAAGTGGTGAGACTTAAAGGAAATGTACCACTTGTGAACGAGTAATTTACTAAAGCACATAATACTGGTGAAATTTCTTCAACTACCGCTTTTAATACTTTAGTGTTCACTCCGTCTATACCTACTGAATTTGTATTTTTTAAAGATCGTATAATAGATTTTACTTCCTGTATACTACATGGCTCTAAAAATATACTTTCGCTCACTTGATTTCCTTTTAATGTCATCTTATTCTTATCTGAAAGTTTTGCTTTGTTAGTAGAATCAATGAAACATTTATTAAAAGTTTGTGCAATGTCAGTAGGATTTGTTATACTCACATTTTCATGTACTATTTCCTCTAGTCCTTGTATTTGATTAAAGAATTTATTATCACACCCTTTTATGACATTCCAGGTGGCTTTACACTTATTTTCAGATGTCGCGATGTATTTTTTGTTTGATTTTATTTGTGCTTGATTAATACAATGTCGAAATATTTTGTTATATGTTAAATAATGTTTCTTATCGTCCTTACTTTTCCGTCTATAGCTCAAATACCTTAGCTTTCGCTTTGTCCTCGATGATATCTTAAGTCCACGTGTTAACCATTTTGATTTTTTAATTTTATTTACTATTTTTATTTTAATTTCAGGAAAGCATAAATTATAAAATAATATAAATTCATTCAAGAACCTGTTAAAAATGTCATGAAAGTTAAGTTCACCATTAGCATCGCCAATAAATTGCTTCCATGATATGGATTGCAAGCATTCTTTAAACTTACTGACATTATGAGGATTATAGTCCCTTATCGTCTTAAAGTAATATGTAGGAAGTGGGATTTTGTTTTTTACTTTAAAACTTATAATTTGGCAAGTATTATGGTCTGAAAGCTCAGACTGAAACACGGCAGGTTTAACGTCTTTTATATTACTAGCAATATGGTCAATGCACGTGTTACGTCTAGTTGGTTCTTTGATATGGCATTTTATGTCATAATTTTCCAATAGCAAGGTTAATTGTTTAGACATCTTGGTATCGGCTAATATATCAATATTTAGGTCACCTGTTAATACGATCAGCTTTTTACTATTTTTTAACTTATCCAGCATTATATCTAATTTGTCAAAAAATATATTAATGTCAGAATTTGGAATACGGTACACACATATAATAATACAATTAATGTCAGTTAATTCAGTCGCACAGCACTCAAAGATATAATTTTGAGACAACTGATTTATAAATGTAACCTCCTTAGTTTTTAGACCAATCTTTGTAAATATACACACACCACCTCTTTTCACATCTCTTGTGAAACTGGCTGCGAGTGTAAAGTTCTGAAGTTGAGCATTAGATTCGGACCCAGTTTTTTATGAAAGTCTCGGACAAACAAACAACGTCTATATTCACGCTTTCATCATTTAATTCATCTAAAGGAGGTTTCGTGCCACATCTGTGTTTTCACGTTGGTACAAAAACTGTGAATCAGTATCGATATTTCAATCCACGAAGACGCGCCCCACTCTGTCAAAATCGCTCATGTTCTGAGTGTTTCATTCGATTCAAATAGAGTTTGACAGAGTGGGGAGCATCATTGTGGATTGAAATATTTGTAACAGGTTAAGAAAAGTGATGAAAGAAAAAAAAAATAAACAGTTTATTTCGAAAGGTTGTAGCGCAGAGCGCTAAACAAAATAAAATTGATTTTTCATCTCACCCGCTCGGAAAAGCGTTTTTTAATGCCCGAAATGCGGGCGGAAAAAGCTATTATATTCCCTAGGCCGCCAAAGCATTTTCATTTTTCCCAAGGGAGACAAAGTAGTATGAAAATCCCTTCCGGCCCTTGGGCCGAAAAGCATTTCCAACGTCAAACTCGAATTACGTGTCATGTCAATGTCAAAGCTGAAGACTTCTTTTTTTTCTAATAACACATACGTTCAGTAAAAAAGTTCGACCTTAGAGTTTGTATAGGTACATTAGTTTTTTTATTTTTACTTTTTCTTAGAATATCAATAAATATAATAACTCCTATTTAGTTTTATTAATTATAAAAGAAATCTAATTAAATCCATGATTTTTCCTCGTTGTTTATGTAATTATTGTAAAAATATGTATAAAATTTTATATTATCTTTGGTTCTTAGAAATTCCTATTTAAGAACGCATTAAAAAAAAAGTAAAAAAAAGTTTCTCAATTTTTTTTTCTGGTCTAGTGATAGTTGTCTATGTTTCCAATCGTGATTAAATGAAAATACCTAATATTTTTATTACTTAATTCATTTTTTTTGTTTTAACTTTGAAATGTGAGTGATTGAATTTGAGTGATGATTGAAGGTGGTTACAGTAAGTGAAATTATTCAGAGTTACCAAATACAACATTTAACATAAATCGCAATGCCGATCTAAAGGGTTTTTCTGGTGATTTTCCTCGCTGTGGTGAGATGAAAAATTTTGTGTTATGGACGGGCGCAAATTTTTTTGGGTCTCGTGTCTTTGAATGCCTCGCTTTGCTCAGGATTCTATCCTTTGAACCCTAGAATCCTAGAATCCTTCGCCGCTCAGCATTCAAATTTGACACTCGGCCCAAAAATCCACTTTGCGCCCTTGCATAACAAATAACTATTTCATCTCACCCGCTCGGAAAAGCGTTTTTTAATGCCCGAAATGCGGGCGGAAAATGCTATTATATTCCCTAGGCCGCCAAAGCATTTTCATTTTTCCCAAGGGAGACAAAG
Organism: Coenonympha glycerion; assembly: GCA_963855885.1. Taxonomy (NCBI): domain Eukaryota; kingdom Metazoa; phylum Arthropoda; class Insecta; order Lepidoptera; family Nymphalidae; genus Coenonympha; species Coenonympha glycerion. The sequence goes on from OY979631.1 coordinate 12,055,275, forward strand.
TAGTATGAAAATCCCTTCCGGCCCTTGGGCCGAAAAGCATTTCCAACGTCAAACTCGAATTACGTGTCCTGTCAATGTCAAAGCTGAAGACTTCTTTTTTTTCTAATAACACATACGTTCAGTAAAAAAGTTCGACCTTAGAGTTTGTATAGGTACATTAGTTTTTTTATTTTTACTTTTTCTTAGAATATCAATAAATATAATAACTCCTATTTAGTTTTATTAATTATTAAATAAATCTAATTAAATCCATGATTTTTCCTCGTTGTTTATGTAATTATTGTTAAAATATTTATAAAATTTTATAATATTATCTTTGGTTCTTACTTCTTAGAAATTCCTATTTCAGAACGCATTCAAAAAAAAAGTAAAAAAAAGTTTCTCAATTTTTTTTTTCTGGTCTAGTGATAGTTGTCTATGTTTCCAATCGTGATTAAATGAAAATACCTAATATTTTTATTACTTTATTCATTATTATTTTTTTTAACTTTGAAATAAGGTGAGTGATGTTTGAAGGTGGTTTCAGTAAGTGAAATTATTCAGAGTTACCAAAAAACAGCATTTAACATAAATCGCAATGCCGATCTAAAGTGTTCTTCTGGTGATTTTCCTCGCTGTGGTGAGATGAAAAATTTTGTGTTATGGACGGGCGCAAATTTTTTTGGGTCTCGTGTCTTTGAATGCCTCGCTATGCTCAGGATTCTATTCTTTGAACCCCTCGCTGCGCTCAGGGTTCAACACTAGAATCCTTCGCCGCTCAGCATTCAAATTTGACACTCGGCCCAAAAATCCACTTTGCGCCCTTGCATAACAAATAACTATTATTGCGTGACGAAAATTCCGTCACTACGAAAATCTCCGAAAAACACTAACAAAACCCGCCAATAAAATGGATATGCATGCAATCACGTATAGAGGTTTGGTATGAAGATATCCTTAGCGCAAGCTAACTGAAGACAGCGATGGGTAGAAATATAAAATGGAGATTTCTTTCAGGTATAATTTCAAACTTTGTGTCTTTTTTATTTTTCAATTTAAATGTAGTGTAAACCCAATTACAAAATTATTTCTTATGGATAAGCTGTTGTCCGGGGCTCCGCCTGACACGGTTTTACACAAATCGCGTCAAAAAAATATGTTTTCCGTGATGAAAACAAGACTTTTTGTTCGGGGTATAATCTATATCCGTTCTCAGCCAAATCGGTCTGCAATTTTGGCGTGAAAGAGTAATAAATATACTCGTACAAACAGTTAAACTTTTGCCTTTATTATATTGTGATATTTTTATTTTAAACTTGAACTGAAGCCATCACAATGTTCTGTGTTTTATAAAGTAAAAACATATTGCCAAGATGTAGGGGTAAAATAAACTTTGTAACAATTGTGCATAGAATAAACCTTCCTATTGTTTACAAGTGCACACGAGGGCGCTCAGTTGAGCTAGTACATTTGTTTTCTAACAATAAACGAGAATAATACCCGCTTTAATTATTATGAAATGGGAGTTAAATATCTTGCTCAGTCTGCGTCCGGTTCATAAAGCTATGTTAGGATTACAGCATTGTCTTGTCTAAAATGAAAGCACTAGTAATATAAAATTTATCTGAATAAAACCGTTTGGGTTGTACGCACATAGTTGGGACATCAAGAATAAACACTTTATTGCACCTCATATAAACAAAATATACAAATAAAAGAGAAATAAAAACAGCCAAGTGCGAGTCGGACTCGCGCACGCAGGGTTCCGTACCATTCATCTATATAACGTAGCGAGATGACGATTTAGAAACCAGAACTCTCAATAATACCTACTACTACCAGGGTCCAGAACTCTCAATACTACCTACTTCCTCTACTTGTATAATATACTAGCAAACCCGGCGAACTCCGTTTCGCCACCAGATGGTTTTCCCGCTAAAAAGATTTTACCGCTTTTCTGTTGAAATTTTTCCTGAATTTTCTTTACTATAAACCTCACGGAGTCCGAGACCCTTTCAACGAATGCAAAACCGTGGAAATCGGTTCGTACGTTCTGGAGTTATAGCGTCAGGAAGGAAAACCCGACTTATTTTTATATAGTAGAAGAAAGATAAGTAGAGTAGTATTGAGAATTCTGGACCATCAATCAAAAACTAGCAAAAAATCACGTTTGATTTATTAAAGGAGCCACTTAAATCTTTATTTTATTCTATTTTTTAGTATTTTGTTGTAATAGCGGCAACGGAAATACATCATTTGTAAAAAATTCAAGTGTCAAGTATCACGGCTCAAGAGATCCAGCCTGGTGACAGACGGACGGACGGACGGACAGCGAAGTCTCAGTAATAGAGCTCCGTTTTTTACCCTTTGGGTATGGAACCCTAAAACTGGTGAGCAAAGGCGGCCTTATCACTGCACGCAATTTATATCTGCCAACATTTAGCGACAGGAAAAGGCAACCTTTGGCTACAGGAAAATGTTATGGAAAAGTTGGATAGGGCTAAAGATAAAACATGAACGTAGACAGCTGAAATTACAATGGAGACAAAGGATAATCAAGTATTATGCGTAATTTTTCCTAAATCACTTGTGCAGGGGGTTACTTAGAGTAGAAAATTAATAATGAATTTAAATAAGTGTTTGTTGCAGTCGAGGTAACTTTATGTAACTTCTATTATCTCTATACTTGTTTGATCCATTTTTATGTCTTTGCGGTAAGTCAATTACCTAAAGGGCACAAATCCTGACTATTTGCAATAAAACAACAATCAGAAGTTTGCGTAAAGTTAAAGTGTTGGTTAATTTATAGCGTACTACGTTAGCGTTTCGGCTCATAAATCTCTAAAACAAGCAAAAAAAAATAACCTAGTCCCATTATTCATGGCCTCGAAATGTACGCTGAAGAAAAATATTTGTTTCAATATTTTTTGAATATGACTTATTGTGTATTCAAGTTATTTTCGACAGAACGATATTTAATCACGCTAACGCAAGTCATAAAGTTCTAAATTAATGTTTTGTCCGTGGTTTCAGTCGCGTAGATTTAGATTTTTAGGGTTCCCAACCAAAATGGTTAAAATGGAACATTCTTAATCATTCCAAAAATCTGGTACGAATGAAGAATTTGTTCTGCGCAAGGTAGAACTACACAAAATAAATAAATCCCCATCCCCAGATACTTGGTTGCAAATTTTCAAGATTCACTTTAACGTAAGATAGAGAAATATCAAGTGCACCGTGATAAATGTAACAACTATGAACACCGTCTCTGTAAATAAGATGTCACCAGCCCTATGTAGTTGTCTTTCCATTTTCCTCTAACATAATACGGACCTCGAGGACGTTTAATTATATGAGAATAACTTCTCCGCTTTATTTATGGCTTTATGCGAGCCAACAAGGCGAAAATACTTCGTATTTCTTGATTCGCCAATGGCTTGTTTATAAACAAACCGTGTAATATATACAAAACATAAGGAAAATTAAAAGTTGATAAATGCTCCGTCTCTTCTTAAACTGTACTTAATTATTCCAAGTAGGTATTTCATTTTTGTATAGATTTATATTATCGTGTTATAAATATAAAGTTTCCATCCCGAACTCTTATTAAAAATGAAATTTCGCACTAAACTCCCCTTTATGATTGAACAAGAGATAAGGAATGATAAGAAGAACGCACTGTGATGTGATATATCTAGACAAAAAGTATTATAAAATGTAAATAAAAGCATTCTTACTGCAGTTTAATGCATTTTGTTCAACAAATAATTATTCATTTCAACTTTTTATTATTTAATCACAGTAGATAAAATAAATCGAATGTGACGGACGAATTCTTATCATCGTGTTCCATTTTGGTGTGGAACCCCAATAAAATGATAAAGATTTTTACTAAAAGCTTTTATTGAAGTGCCTAAAAAAAAGCGCCTTGACACTCGTCCGAAAAGTTAATTCTACTGGGACACAGAACGTTTCCCTTCTCGACTGTAGAGAATGATATCATTACGTGTTATGGATATAAAGCTGTCTCCTTATTTACGCATAACTCAGTTTTATAAAAAGTAACTTTTGCCCGTGGCTTCGTTCACGGAATTTGGGTTTCTTACAAATCTCGTGGAAACCATAGATGTTTTATTAGATGTTAATTCACGATATTATCGATGTCCATTTCGAATAGCACATACACAAAAAATATATACATACAGACGCGAACTCATATACACATCTTTGAGGTTATTATAGAGAACTTTCATGCTCTTAGGTTTCTTTATGACGTTCTAATTTATTGATAGTGCTTACATAAATTCGAAAGACTTTAAGATTACAACTTTCGATTTTTTTATACTAGTTAGTACCTACTAGTAAATTATCAGCGATCTATCTTAAATGATCGATTCTATCATCAAGTATAAGTGACGATGCAATCGAACATGTTATAGTACTAGCTTGGAAGGAGCAATTAATCCCTAACGGTTTCTATATGGCATCACGTCGGAATACTAAATCATTTGATGGTGCGTGGGTACTCCACGCAAAAGTCCCCCACCCTACCAAACCTGAGCCAAATGAGAAGATAAAACTCTAAGGTGGCTAATGGCGGTAATCGAACCCGCGACCACTACGCCATCGAGATAGTTTGTATCTTGTATATCTTGTCATTATATTTAAAATTCAAACCACTATGTTTGGTAGCTACGATGATTTTTAGGAACGTCGGAAAAAGTTGAGCCAAAAAAATTTGGCCTAAATATAACATAAATCACACTTTAATTTGAAGTTTCTGTGCTATAACGTAACCGATGTTCCACATTTCCTTCAAAATGAACGCTGGAAACGATCCAACATTTTAAAAGAATATGTTATGTTAACATCTCTACCGCAGTGCCCATAATTTGATTAAATTAATATAATTTTAATAGTAAGTATTTAAAGTAATTTGGTAATGGCGTTGTTAGTAGTAGCACCGAATACATAATAATTATGATAAAAGTGACGAAGCACGAAAGCTGAATAAAAGCTAAGAAAAAGAAGAAAAAATATTTGTAATTGAAATGTGACATTGTGAGTTGTTATCTTATGGTATAGTCGCATAGAACTTAAACATTGAAAAACGAAGATGTTAAACGTTCTGCGAAGTCTTTTGTTGTGAAATAAATGTATAACGTCAGCATACTGTATCATGTTATTTGCCTCTTGTAAAAATAACCCCTACTATTTATTACTGTTCTAATCTTTGAATAGAAGCCAGATAGATAGTTAAATTATGTATTAATCCAAGTATTTAATATTTTAATTGGTTTAGTAATGGCAAAAACATACTTAGTAAAAAAATCCAGTAATAGGTAGGTCTATTTTTTACAATTAGAGCAGATTTTAATATACTACGTCAATGACTAAGAAAATTCGAAAATGTGTCCATTTTACACCAAATTAACTTTAAGATATGGCTCTCAAGACCATAATAATATTATTTTGTATGTGTACTCAAGTCTACCGCTTAATTCGCCGTGGATTTAGTACCGATGTCCTATTTTGTGTAAACTCGCTTTTCGCATTACAATATTTTAAATGACACAAAGGGGACTCGTAGTAGGGGTGATACTTTAACGGGTTATCGCGACTCTGTCGCGTTTTAAAAAGAAAATAATGTGAATTTACTGTATCACTTCCTCCCTATACAGAAACGGTAATGCATTTTCCTGAGAATTTTGTCCGAGAATATATAATGCTCGCTGTATTACTAGTCTTAATCTATGTAACTTCATCTTAGTTTTATGTTAATAAAATTCATCACATCTTCATCTTGTCATGAAGATGTAATGCATTCCATTAACATAATAGATATCGGATGACTTGAGTTCCTTTAGGTAGAAAATATGTAAATTAGGTATTATGTCAGTGCTTGGATTAACGATATAGTGCTTTACATTACAAGTCGGATTCCGGCGGTTATCGTTCCGTTATTAGGTCATAATCCTATCTTCTGCAAAACGAAACAGTGGCGTAATTGTTCGGTAAAATAGTTTTCTTTAAGAAAAACTTTTGAATATTGAAAAGCAACAGCCGTTAGGTACTTTCCGGAAATCCATAATTAGCAAGAAAGATTAAAATGTTTTGTTATAAAACGCTATTTGAACAAAATTATTAGGTTAGGCCCTAACATACATTAACAAGCCAAGCATCGCCCTTCCCCAACTGAAAGTATAAGTTCTCAAGCAAATAAAGGAAACATGCAACCCCACAAACAGCTTTTTCAACACGTTTCATCCTGACATTATGATTTATTTATTTTAGGAAACAATTTAATATTTCTTGCTAAAGACTTTTGAAATCCAACCCTAAGAAGGGAAATAGGAGGTCACATGAGCTAAGTTAAGGAGTCTGCTAGGTTATATTAAAACACAGACATGATATATAGACAGACTTCCTATAATATTTCTCGATTAATGAAAAATAATGTTAACCGTTAACGGTGGTGCAATTACAAAACTCAACGAGAAAGTTGTAAAATAAACGCACAGAAATTGATGTTTATTTTCCATTAAATATATATGTTTTTTTATGTATAAAATAACGTTGGCAGCAAATGTAGATGAAATCTGCATTTAAATATAAATGCACATATTCGTTTCCTAGGAGCATCCGTTGAATACGAAAGTATAAAAGGTTACATTAAACCTCATAAATAAAGCCTTAGCTCAAATTTTATTATTCTTCGGACTGGTTTTGGAAACGTCAAATAAACATGAAAATACATAGACAAAACCAATTATTATAATTTACACTAAACATAATCTTCTATTTGAAAAAAAATCTCGTGTCACAGTAACCAAACTCCTCCGAAACGGCTTGATCGATTTTTACGAATTTTTTTGTCTATGTTTGGTTAGTCTGAGACCAGTCTTTTCGGAGGCGTGGGTTTGTCTCCCACCGCTGCCACCATAGCCATGATGGATGACAACTAATTTATTATTAAAATACCCACAACAGTAGGTCATAAACTATTTTTTATATTCATAAATAGCAAAACAGGTTAGCTTGTTTACTATATACTAAACATAATTTATACAAAAAAAATTGTGTAAGTACATCATAGTAGAGTAGTTTTTTATACTGTAGAAAGCTGTACCTAGGTACATTTATTTTCTAAAAACAAACAGTTGAGGTGTTAGTTAAATAAATTAAATACAAAAGTTTCCAACAAAATCCATCCAAACTCACAACAACAATCCATCCATGTTGTGTGCTAATAAACTCTTTTTACACAAATGCAAATAAATAAAAGTTTCATTCAAAACATGCATTCCAACACTTTGAAACTCTACGTTTCCTTTAATGGCCATCTCTAGGAAATGAATTTACAGCCCTTATTGCATATTTGAGTGCATTTTTCATAGAATTTTATTATAGGGGTACAATTTAAAAAGCACATAAAAATGTAGTATTCATTAATATTCATCATGCTTTTCTAGGACGTAGGAGCGTAAAAAAATCAGCTTACCAGGCGTCACTGTCATCTCTTTTAAAGTGAAACTTTAAATACATCGTCTCAAATGTTTTCGTCTGTGTGTTGCATGTCGTGTGACGGTCGGCCGCGGAGTAGGGATAAAGTGCAAGGCGCTCGTCAGAGCAACCAATGCCATAAAAGTTTCACTTTTACCGTACCTTTTTTAATAGGCGCAATCCCTTTTTATGTCCCACTTCTGGGCAAGGGTCTTCTCTCTGAAAGAAGAGTTGGGTTACAGCCTACTACGTGGTTTAGAAGGTTTCGCAGATCTTCTAACGACCTCCTTGGCCCACTGGTGTGCGCTAGAACCGAATGAGAGGTCGCGGATTCGATTCTTGACGGCCTAGCTTTGGTATGGTGAGAAGGCTTCGGTCGTGGCTAGTTACCACCCCACCTGCAGAAACCGTTAAGGGCAACGTGCGGTACCATCTTCCGACTTCATCGTCACTAACCATCTGGGGAAATCACAGTCAGTACTAATTATTAGAGTTAAAACATTATAGTAAACTTTCAGGTATGCAGGTTTCCTCACGATATTCGGTTTCAACAAACGCACATAGCTTCAAAAATCCAGAAGTTCATACCCCCGACCCCTATGGTGACAGGAAGATATCTGAACATTAAGCTATCGGTGCTGCAATAAAAAAAGTTATATTCAAAAGGTAAACAACAACCCGAAAAAAATCTCGCGAAGAAAATATTTTTTCTCTATTGCAGGTGAAACGAGAGTTCGAGCCCAGTTTGGCGCTCGCTCTGACATTTTTCTCGGATAAAATGTTGACTTTTTGACACTTTGAAATGGAGTCTCCTCGCTAGCGGCAGTGCAGACGATAAATCAAATGCATGATGCACTACCATTATATTATACTGATATTTCCGAGGATTTTCCTCCCAGTCAGAACATACTAGTGTAAAGATTTTAAAGATATTTTGGTGGTGGTCTGTATCAGACGGGTTAGGTTGGACGCTGTACGCGGCCTATGAATGCTTACTATGGAAATGTGCTAGTGTGGTCTCTCTGACCACAGATTTTATCTCTGACACCCATAGCATGGCGCAAGAACGACAAGACCACATCAGTCACATAGGTATAAACTTAAATAATAATCTAATCACATAGGTATAAATTTATCTATGTAAATAATCGTATAAGAAAAACAGTTCACAACAAGTGTTCAAATTTTACTTTGTTGGTACGGACCCCATAAAAGGGACACTGCATTTAGAATTTAAAATCCATGCAATAGGTATTTTCTAAGTGAACGAGTATCTTATAAGATTTAATCAGCATAGAAATTGTACTGAAGCTCAAATCAAAAGCCAAATACGTATTTTTTGCAACATTAATTTCATATAGCTACAATATTCGTTGCAGGTAATTTACATGCGAGCCTTGTAACTATTGCCTAATTAGCTTTTGTACACAATAATTACACTCGTTTGAACGCCGGCTTCACACAAATTAGCTCGATTAGTGCAAAGAGTTGTTTCTATTTTAGTTATTTACCTCCGAGTAGTTCAGGCTTTTGTATGTGCCTTTAATTTATTTAGGGACAATGTTGGTTAAACAAACAAACCATTTAAACTATTAAAAGCTCTAAGCTCTAAATCACTCTTTATAATATGCACATGAAATATTTAAGTTATATTGTAACATTTTAATAAAAAAAATCATGAAATATTTAGTTCATTTGTGCGCATAACTGGCTAAGGACCTTGCTTTGTTTGATGTTTTTATGGATGGATAAACGAAGGGCAATGCATCCGCTCGTTTGCTTGCGTTGATTATTAAAACAAAAAAATTATGGATTAACCCAAAATAAAAACTTGTTACAGGCACTGCATGGTCTAGCCAGATGAAATCTATGGCTCCCACGGCTCGCGGTTGACAAGATGTCGCCGGCAGGGCTGCTGGTGTTCAGCGCGCTGCTCACGCGGACACTATGCATTGCGCCGCAGATACCAGGTGAATATTAAAGCTATGGCTCTCACGGCTCGCGGTTGACAAGATGTCACCGGCAGAGCTGCTGAGGTTCAGCGCGCTGCCCACGCGGACACTATGCATTGCGCCGCAGATACCAGGTGAATATTAAATCTATGGCTCCCACGGCTCGCGGTTGACAAGATGTCACCGGCAGAGCTGCTGAGGTTCAGCGCGCTGCTCACGCGGACACTATGCATTGCGCCGCAGATACCAGGTGAATATTAAAGCTATGGCTCTCACGGCTTGCGGTTGACAAGATGTCACCGGCAGGGCTGCTGGTGTTCAGCGCGCTGCTCACGCGGACACTATGCATTGCGCCGCAGATACAAGGTGAATATTAAATCTATGACTCCCACGGCTCGCGGTTGACAAGATGTCACCGGCAGGGCTGCTGGCGTTCAGCGCGCTGCTCACGCGGACACTATGCATTGCGCCGCAGATACCAGGTGAATATTAAATCTATGACTCCCACGGCTCGCGGTTGACAAGATGTCACCGGCAGGGCTGCTGGTGTTCAGCGCGCTGCTCACGCGGACACTATGCATTGCGCCGCAGATACCAGGTGAATATTAAATCTATGGCTCCCACGGCTCGCGGTTGACAAGATGTCGCCGGCAGGGCTGCTGGTGTTCAGCGCGCTGCTCACGCGGACACTATGCATTGCGCCGCAGATACCAGGTGAATATTAAATCTATGACTCCCACGGCTCGCGGTTGACAAGATGTAACCGGCAGGGCTGCTGGTGTTCAGCGCGCTGCTCACGCGGACACTATGCATTGCGCCGCAGATACCAGGTGAATATTAAATCTATGGCTCCCACGGCTCGCGGTTGACAAGATGTCGCCGGCAGGGCTGCTGGTGTTCAGCGCGCTGCTCACGCGGACACTATGCATTGCGCCGCAGATACCAGGTGAATATTAAATCTATGGCTCCCACGGCTCGCGGTTGACAAGATGTCGCCGGCTGGGCTGCTGGTGTTCAGCGCGCTGCTCACGGTGACACTATGCATTGCGCCGCAGATACCAGGTGAATATTAAATCTATGGCTCCCACGGCTCGCGGTTGACAAGATGTCACCGGCAGGGCTGCTGGTGTTCAGCGCGCTGCTCACGCGGACACTATGCATTGCGCCGCAGATACCAGGTGAATATTAAATCTATGGCTCCCACGGCTCGCGGTTGACAAGATGTCGCTGGCAGGGCTGCTGATGTTCAGCGCGCTGCTCACGCGGAGAGGACCTTACCGCGGAGAGGAAATTTAATTTCACGATTGTCGGCCATGTTGCGTTTTGAACTACATTCAATTTTACGCTCTATGCCGATAATTGTTAAATTATTTTTTCGGTGTTTGCAAAAAAAAATTTTGGTTTAAATATTGTCTGCTTATATACGTAAATGCAATGACATTTTTAAACATTTCACGTCAGGAAATGTAGCCGACGCGGTACGTGAATAGCTCCCCTGGTCCGAATAGAATTTTTATTTTGCTGTTGGATAGTCCAATATCAGGAAAGGCTATATAGGCTGTAGAACATCACGCTATGACCATTGACCAATACGAGCGAAGTACCACAAAAATGTTGCAAAAGCAATTATAAATATTGCAAAAACAATAGGAAATATTGTTAGAGCTTCCGTTGCGTGCGCTGCGTAAACAGTTACGCAAAAATCATGTTTAACGAAATTGTTCTCCCTTTAAAGTTCAAAAAAAAATTCGCGACAATGTCTATATTTTAAGGATGAATCATTATTACGGGAAATGTAAAAAAAAACAAAATTCACGCGGGCGGAGGCGCTGGCAATAGCTAGTATGTTTATAAACCCTGCCTTCGGAAGGAAGAGCATAGATAGCATCATTATCCTTCGACCAAAAGAGTATGGGCACAAAACAACATTAGTCTGAGGACGTTCTCAAATATAACTGACTAATAACGTATAAAAAATTGCATGAAAAACAACATTTTTATTACACTCGGACTGCATTAGTATTTTTGTTTAACTGTATTTTTTTAATTGGGTCAATGTCTTTTTTTTAATTGGGTGGAAATATATAAAATCGATCCAATGAGGGCCGTTTTCCACCAAAGTAGAGCGGAGCGGAGCTGTATTTGAGTAACTAATCAGATTCGTCATTTTGACATTTCGTAAACAGCTCTCCCCTGGGAGATGTCGAAATACGAAATCTGATTGGTTACTCAAACACAGCTCCGCTAAGGTGGAAACCGGGCTTTAGTGTAGCTCCGTATATGTTTCGTTTCAATAAAACGTAGAATTAGATGACCCGCGTCAACTCTACTGCAAAGACTTTTGAGCAAATGGTAAAAGTACTAACTCCATTTCCTGTCAGCGAAGGTTTATAAAGAAGTGCATTCTTATTTCACAGTAACTAACGTACATTTTCTGAGAAATACAAGTAGGTACAACGTCAATACAGAGCAAAGAAAATGTTTCTTAACAAAGCACCCTCTTTAGAACCGGGTAGATTTGAATTTTCTTTCGCTTGCCATTTCCTCAACAAATTTTAAATCTGTTTCATCTGTATTTAATATTCGTTTGTCTCGTCTTTCGCAATTTTATTACTTTCAGTACAATTTGGATTTCACTCGGTACTTCAAACGCTGGAGTTGAAAAATGATTGTTATGTAGATTCACCGTTTGAAGTTCACTTTTTACGTCGTCATTTAATATTTTGCCTTTTTAATTCTTGATTTTTAAGAAGTGTTAAATTGTGTTCTGGATTTTTACATTTAATTGTCTTGTCTTAATAAGTGATGCTGTAGTATCGTTCAGGTTCGCATCCGGGCATCGTATTGTTCGTGATATTGTAGCTCCTAAGAGGACGAATTGATTTCATTTATTTTGTTTGAAAATTGACTTTGCTCGTACTTATTAAAGAAAATCTACTCAATAATTGCATAAATGTCATGAGCGCTTCTATAGTTCATTAAAAATGTGAACATATTGTATAAATCTGATGAATTTGGATATCCTGTTACGTCAGTCATTTATATGACAAGAACATGGTAATCTAGACCATAAGGAAAAGGATCCACCAAATTACAGTCTACTGTAAATTATCACCACCTGATCTGATAGATTTAACCTCTAGGTTAAATCTATTTTGGTGTACGTTCAGCTTCAAATATACATATTATACAGCTTTAAAGCTAACACGGTGTGAAAGTATCATAAACTGTAAACAAATGTCAACCCATGCAAGGGATCTTCTTTGGTTAGAAATATAAGCTTTTGGTGTTTGTTAGAATCTTCTGCACAAGATATAAACTTTTAGCGGGTAAAAGCTCAGTCACGATAATTTAAGATACGTCACAATAATTAAGCAGGTACTCCAGTCATAACAGCATTGTTTCTTCTCATGAACATATTTCATTTTTATCCAGATTTCAAGACCGGTGACAAGAACATAATCAATGGACCGTTCTGGCACGAGGTGTTCACGGAGGTGTACGAGGAACGGGACGAGGATGTGTCCACCACCACCACGGAACCGCTGCCTTTCTTCGAAGATGACGCCTCCGCGAGCAACGTGACGGCTCAGCTGGGCAGCCACGTGCACCTGCACTGCCGGGTCCATGATCTGGGAGAAAAGACCGTGAGTAAACTGCAGGTGTTCGTACGTAAACAGACGGCCACAGCTGGACAAAGGCCTCCTGCAATGATTTCCAGCCCGCACGGTTCTGCGCCACCTGTATCCAGCGCCTTCGCCGCGACTCTGTTAATGTCGTCAGTCATCTGGTCGGAGGTCTGCCAACACTGCGCTTTCCCATGCGGGGTCGCCATTTCATCACTTTAGGTCCCCACCGTCCGTCGGTTCTACGAGCTATGTGCAGCTGTAGCCTTGTTTTTATTGTCGGCTAGCGCTTGACGGTGATCACACCTGATGGAAGATTCATAGTAAATTGAAACGTAATCCAGGATAAGGTTTCTGTGCTTCTTTTTTATTTAAATATATATTAAACTATGGCAAATATGAGTCTCAGCTCTATTCGCAAATTTTATTACTAAACAGTTCCTACGAGTAGTAATCTCTTCATTTTATATTATTGTGATAGGTTTGAAAAAAAAAAATATATATAAAGTGGACCAGATCAAAATAATAAAATAATTCTTAAATTGGTATCCAATAAGAGTAAGCAACAATGAAAATAATAAAAATATAATCTTAATGAAAGAAGATATTAAAGATTGCGGGAAACGAGATAAAAATTCTCTGAAGTGGATTCGTACAAAGGTATGGAATATTGGAAGATTCAAAATATTAAACGGATCAACGATCCCATTCCGAAATAATGGAATAAAAATTCAAGTAGGTATATAAAGGGACCCTTTCTGTTTATCGACATCGAAACTAGCTGTAACGGAGCTTTGTTATATCAACCATTTATTTTGACTACTGGTATTATTAAATTTCTTTATGAAAATACTATGATAACGGCAAACGAGGTAAAAGGTAGAGGACGACAAAAGGGCCTTTCATTAAATACATTTAAAAGTGAGTTTGTTGGTTAGTTTTGATGTCCTGTAATCACACTTGAACGTGATTTATTGCATAGACGTAGTACGCGGATTATCCCGGAAAAATCAACGACTCTCACAGGATTTGTGTAAAACCGAAATAAAAAATACGTGAGTAGGGCCACGGGCAACGAGCTAGTGAGTTAAATAAAAATTCTATTCAGTTACTAGCTAGCTTTAACCTTGTATAAGGAAATGGGGTTGTTTTTCTTCTTTAGAAATGGTCAACTCTTATGCAGGTTTTGTTGTAAATCGATTCGATACAATCATATGGCGTAAGTTGACCCGTATATCCCCCATATTATGAGGTAATTAACAACACATGCTGTTTGTGGGATCAACGTTGGGCGCCACTATGAGCGTTGAGGCCCACAAATAAAACCGGTACAATATTTTATTGTATAGAATTCTGCTTTACAAAATGTAACAAAAAGAAAACGCCAACGGCCATATTATGTCGAGACTAGACCACATAAAAGTTAAATTCAAATTTTAAATTCAAAATATCTTTATTTCACATAGGCCTAATATACAGGCTCTTGTAAAAGGTCCTTATGATATTTGTCACATTTGTATGGCGATAACTTCAAGTCGACTTAAAACTAAGTTTACGAGGGTTCCAACGCGCCCTGCACTGAGAAGAAGCCCACAACAAACTCAGCCAGGTTACAGGTTTATATCAAAGGGAAGACAGAATTTGAAGTTTATCTATAACAGCCACCGTTAAAAAACCTGAGGATATAGGCATCCGAACGATTTACGTTAACCTTTTTCACACAAGCTACTGTTTCGCTACTGTTTAGGAGCGCCATCTATCAAAACTCTATAGGTTGCTGCTGAGCAAACTACATCGTGGTCTTACTGCTGGTGACAAAAAAAGCATTTTTGGCACAGATAAACTTTCAAATCAAAATTTTTGCGCGCCGTCCGCGTCTGGCCTGTCCGGTGTATAATAATGTCTATTATAACAGCGCACGCGCCGGCTTCTTCGCTACCCCTTGCGGTAGGATAACACTGACATTTTTTTTTACCAGATATCGTGGGTCAGGCGTCGAGGCGACGACCTCCACCTCCTCTCCTTCGGCCGGCACACCTACTCAGCGGACTCCCGCTACTCTCTGGCCTTCGAACAGCCCAACGACTGGCGGCTGCTGATACAGTACGTGAGCGAGAGAGACGAGGGCTTCTACGAGTGCCAGATATCCACACACCCGCCGCTGGTGCGAAGAGTACATCTGAGTGTTGTTGGTAAGGAAACTAGCTACGGTTATTAAGTGACCTCCATAAATTGGCTTAGATTTAGATCTCCATAAATTCGCTAAGAGGCAGAAACACGATTGGAAAAAATCTGGATAGAAAGTGTATGGTGTGGGCTATGTATTAAAAAATTGAAAATGGTGGAACAACATTTGGATGTTATTCCACAATTTTCAATTTTTTTATTTGTATCTGAAACTAGTTATGATGTCGTTACGTTTCCAAATTCTGTTTTCTTTGATAGCTGAATCGCTTGATTTTTACAAGATATGAAATAAAATGAAAATTGAAGATTTCCTGTTGGTGCTGTTTGACATAAAACCCGCAGGTAGTCAAGCAGTCTAATCCAGTGGGAGCCATGGATTTTTACAGTATACAAAAATGTTTTTGTTTTGAATCTAGTGTACAGTCATTTTCAATTCCAAATGGGTTCAGTAGTTTGGGCATGAAGAAGTAACAGACATACACACGAACAAACCTGCCTATATAATATTGGTGTGATTGTAAGGTATAGTTTCATTCGGCCCTATAGCGCAGAGGTTTATCGCAATGTTGGCGCCTACTTAGGATTTTATAATAATATTATCTAATTTCTGGGATTTGATATTTTTTAGGTTAGCGCTCTGCACCTTAGTCCTCATTATCTTTCCATCAAATATTATTGTACTAAAGCGCAAGAAAATCAGTAATTAAAAAAGTTTAGATTAATGCTAAAGTTTAGTCTAATGCTAAATATAAAGTATATTCTAGTCTAAAATCTAGTAGAATTCCTGCGACCGAGGATGGTTACAAACTGGTAACACTTTCTACGAAAAAACCCTTGTTAAAATTTTTATTGCTTCTCCTGCAAGAGTTTCTATTTCGCATCCCTATCCAGCGTAAATCGGAACATGTTTATAAATCTATTGTTGTTGGCAGGTTATTAGTTTTTGCACATATTGGCTAGACCGTATCACTGCAATATATCATCCGAGATAAAGGTCAGGATTGTACGCGCTACCCAATAAGGTATAACGTATTGATTTTGTCCCTCAGCTCTGCCTAATCTTCCATTACAGATTAAGTTTATTATGGTTCATAATCATCGCTTTCTCTTAGGATAATGTCTAAGCTAGAGTCAAAGCCAAATCAAGTGGTTTAGCGCTTCAATAGGACGCAGTGAATACTTTGTAATAACCAATTAGGGTTATAACACCTTACGAGTAAGGTTTCATCGATTAAAGGATCTATAAAATGGCGCTAATGTATGCGACCAACAGCGGTATGTGCTGTCAGCGGTACCGAAGTTTATGAAGCGCGACGCCATATTTGAGAAATTTTTGGCTTCAAGATACGTCACATCTTTCCCGTCCTCTTAGCGGAGCGCATTTTATCATTGGATAAATTACACTTTTGGCTGCTAAATTACTTAATGTCAAGTGAGATTGGAGTCTTAATTTCGGGAGATGCTAATATAGGTAGGTGCATAGGTCACGTCTCCTATTTTTGTATAGTAAATAGATAATAAAAATAATTTAAAACATTAGTGAGAATCACTACAACATTGTTGGTTTAAATTACATTATTTCGCTCAAGGAAACGTTTCACTTTTGACAATTACATTTTCAAAACTTCTTGAACAGAAATTCCATACATCTTTAAAAGGCAAACGTTTAACAATGAGGCAGATAAAATTCCAAGCACAAGATCCCTCGACGAAAGACATCTAATCCGAATTCAAATGCCAAGAAATAAACAAGGGGGATAAAACTTGTACACCTGCGAAATTTCACCACCTGTATATATACTGTTGGTAACTCTAAATATGGTTTACTCTAAGGTAAAGTAAATCAAATTATGATACTATTAAAGTATATGTGACAAAAAACGAAATGGTTTGGTGTCATTAATGCGCAAAATTACTCGTTTTAAATAAAAGTATGAAAACTAATGTCTTTATTGTATGCGATCCTCAACACGAAAGGTAATGATGTGACATTAAACTACTCGTACACACAGTAGTTATTTTGCCAAATCATTTCATTGGTGATAATTTCCTTACGATCATTTTAAAGGCAGAGTGTTTAACTTGGTCAATAGTTGGTTTTTGTCCTCGACTCTATTTGTTTTATACAAAGTTATATAAAAAATACGAAATCGCTTTCGGCCTGTATTTGTTTACATTAAAACTAACAATTTTTTACTTGATATTTTGAGAAATATCAAATTTTCAATATTTACTTATACTCTACTTGTTCCTACTCTGTAATATAACATCGACAAGTGGCAACGGCGCAGCGCGGACCACGGCGTGGGGCGGCGCGCTAACTCGCGGCGCAAAACCGCAACAGTTTAATGTCACTTTACAGAAATAACATTTTTTTGTATGAAGTAAATTAATACTGAGTTTTGAAAAGTCGTAAAACAAAAGTTGTTAGTGTTAATGTAAACAACTACAGGCCGAGAGCGATTTGGTATTTTTTATATAACTCTGTTGTAACTGAAGTACGAGTACAGTGTACTCATTTGTTATGATCCTAACATAGAAAGCTTAGTGGCTTATCTTTTTATGTAATACACGGCCCAAGATCGTAGTTTCCGCTTATTCAGGTCCTAAAAAATATTTTTATCTGAGTATCATCTTAATAAGATTATTTACATAATGTTATACGTGTAGGCTTGTATGAGATAGCCCGAAACAATATTACCTTTCCACATTTTTTACCTAAATTAAATGCTATCGGCATAATGAAAAACATTATATGAAGTATTAAAGATGGCAAAAAAATCAAAAGAAGTACAAAAGTGTTATTCCTTAATAAGATTTTCTTTTGTGTTTATTTATAAAAAAAAGGGGAACTAATTTTTTGAGCTGTTATTTAAATATTCGAGATGTTATTATGATCAGTTGGAAAACATATTGAGCAGTTATTTAATTTAATGGCGGTTGATTAATTATTGCGACAGTAAAACATGAACAGTAATAAAGAAGCAATTAGTCGGTTATTTTATCATACAATATCAATTCTAAAAATAATTTAGCAGTCCAATAACTGAATGAGCGGTAAAAATGATGGAATGAGCGGTTCCTTTTCTCTTAAAGGTTCTCTGAAGTACGCAGTACCTCCAGTTGAAGCTAAAAACCAGCGATGTAACGATACCGATACCGATACCGATATATCGGCCGATATAATCGGCAGGCCGATATATCGGCATCGCCGATTTAAATACAGCCGATAAACAGTTTGAAACCCAAAATTGAAAATGCTTGCACAAAAATATTTATCTTACCCAATGAGCTCAGTTGCATCAGAACGTCTTTTTTCAACTGCAGGCCTCATACAAAATGATTTACGCAACAGATTATCTGCTAGTAATTTGAATAAACTTTGTTTCCTTAACAAAAATCTTCCTAAAGTGAACTTTGATTATTATTAATATTGATTAACTTTTGATTTGATTCCTTGACAAATGTTACCCAAATAAATGTTGAAATGATATTTTACCTTTTTTTTATTATTTTTGATTTCCATTTTTGCCACACTTTACAGGATGGAGTTACTAAGTAAGTTTTATGCATATAAGTACATCATTCTTTATTTACTGGGTGTATTGACTACTAATGCCGGTTCCCAATATTCTATCTATCTTCTATTTGCCCTACTAAAGATATCAATGTGACATAAGCTCCATACAAGTTATGTCAAATTTCTATCTCTAGTAAGGCAAACTATGGATAGATAGAATATTGGGAACCGCCATAAGCCATCGATATCGGTATCGGTATCGGTATCGCCGATTATTTTCTTCGATAATCGGTATCGGTATCGTATCGGCAAATTCATGTATCGTTACATCCCTACTAAAAACATTCCACTCGGACAAAAAAGGAAGTTTTTGTCCGAGTGGTATTTTCACGAAAGTTTTTTATGTAATACACTTCACAATGTCACTAGCTTTCGTAAATAACTCAAATTAACGAGAAATAATAAGAAAAATTATTATTATAAATCACATTTTTTTAGGTTATGTTTACGTATTTTTTGCCAGTTTGCTAATATTTTTACGAAAGATTTGTATCACACTGTCACTAACTTTCGTAAATCACTGCACAAACGACTTAGGGTCCAGGAGCGAGCGAAGCGAGCTCGGGACTTGAGGGCACCCCGACTCGGCTGGGTTAGGTGACGAAGAGGATGGCGGGGCCTGCAAGGCCCCGCCATCCTTCTGAGTGGTTATTTTCTTTTATGACCACCCAGAAATAGGAGCCCCGCGAAGCGGGGCTCCGTCGACTGGCCTTTAAGAAGATTAAAGACATAAATAATGAGAAGAGGTGAAGATTTTTTAATTTCAAAAAAATATTTCTCGAAAAGTATTAGGCCTCGTACGATTTGGCTTGGGGGGTAGACTCCCCCTACCCCTCCCCTCCCCCTCACCCCCCTCCCATCCCCCCCGCAACGGGTCCCGTGTCCTAGACCTACCATTCCTTCAGTCAAAGCAAAAGTAATTTAATTTTTCATTACTATTTAAGTACTGTTTTTTTTATTGTATTTTACCAGCGATGTAACGATACCGATACCGATACCGATATATCGGCCGATATAATCGGCAGGCCGATATATCGGCATCGCCGATTTAAATACAGCCGATAAACAGTTTGAAACCCAAAATTGAAAATGCTTGCACAAAAATATTTATCTTACCCAATGAGCTCAGTTGCATCAGAACGTCTTTTTTCAACTGCAGGCCTCATACAAAATGATTTACGCAACAGATTATCTGCTAGTAATTTGAATAAACTTTGTTTCCTTAACAAAAATCTTCCTAAAGTGAACTTTGATTATTATTAATATTGATTAACTTTTGATTTGATTCCTTGACAAATGTTACCCAAATAAATGTTGAAATGATATTTTACCTTTTTTTTTATTATTTTTGATTTCCATTTTTGCCACACTTTACAGGATGGAGTTACTAAGTAAGTTTTATGCATATAAGTACATCATTCTTTATTTACTGGGTGTATTGACTACTAATGCCGGTTCCCAATATTCTATCTATCTTCTATTTGCCCTACTAAAGATATCAATGTGACATAAGCTCCATACAAGTTATGTCAAATTTCTATCTCTAGTAAGGCAAACTATGGATAGATAGAATATTGGGAACCGCCATAAGCCATCGATATCGGTATCGGTATCGGTATCGCCGATTATTTTCTTCGATAATCGGTATCGGTATCGTATCGGCAAATTCATGTATCGTTACATCCCTATATTTTACCACCTCATTGTTTATAGAATTGCTTAGAATGAGATTTCTTACCGACAAATTCCGATTTCTTACTGCCCACGCGTAACCGCTCGTTCAATTTTTTTTACCACCCATTTAATTATTTTCCTGCTCAATTATATATTCACTGATCCAGTTCATTATTTTTTATTACTCATTTTTGTTTACTTTACTGCTTAGTTTTAACTGCTGAACTAGGTTATTAAACATGCCATTTTTAATTTTTAACTTATCAAAACTGCTATTTAGAACTGCCTCTTTAAATCAGTGCCAAAAAAAAGTCTAGGCGCTGAATTAGCATCGCTAAGGTCAAGTGTTTGAATTTCAAAATCTGTGCACATATTGGTCAACTTGTATTTCAGAAGAATTGTCATCTAAGTAGGTATCTACAAATCAACATTAAAAACAAAGGCTGACGAAAGAATAAGCTAATTAAAGACGCGGGCATGAGAAGATATTGACTGGATATAATGGAACAACGCCTTAACACTTAAGTAGTAATTCCACATCCCAAAAGGTCCCGTTCGTGAGGAATTTTAATTCATCCCTAATAGACCTTCCCTTGTTATCGATAAATGTTCACGTAACACGATCCTTTTATTGGGAAAATTGCTTACAAGGGTCTGTTTTATTTCAACACTAGCTTTTGCCCGCGGCTTCGCCCGCGTGAATTTCGAGATTTTTAAAAATCCTTTTTAGTGGATGTTATGTCATCAGAGATATCTATCTATCTTTAGGCTATATTGCCGCGCCGCGGTTTAAAAAAATGATGATGGTGATGGAAAATTGTAATAATGATGGTAGTAAGTATTATTTTATTCGCGCATTCTTAAATGCCGCTTCCCCGTCCCGCTCGCAGTCGCCCGGCCGCGCCGTAACGCCTAGTATCGGGCGCTCGGGGTTCACTATTTTGGCGATATTGGCTTACACATAAGAGTTGGATATATGCTCTCGCGGGCTTTTTTGTAGAACTATTTAAGATAAACATTTCCATCATACATTATATACGTGTAACTCTAACGGTTTTCGCGGCGTACGTCAGTAAAGGTCGCAGATTGCAATTTTTTTCCTATTTACGTGACACTTATCGTTATACATTTTGGATAATTCACACTATATGTTTATAAATAATAGCCTATGTGTTATTCTGATGTGTAAGCTATATTGTTGTAAAGTTTCATCAAAATCCATTCAGTAGTTTTTTCGTGAAAGATATATAAGATATATTAAGTAGGATAACAATGATTCTGAGAAGAGAGAGTAATATAAAATATTAGAATTTATAACAGAAGTAAAAATTAAAAATATAACCCTCCACCAAAAAGTGGCAAAAATTTAGCGGCTCGAAAATAATTAATCGTGGCGATTAAATAAGGTTCCGGTAAGTTTAGAAAAAAAAGAGTATGAGAAACAGGGTGACTCTGACAGGATATTAAGGTTTTTTTTAGAATCTGTGATCAAAATATATAAGTATCAAAATATATAACCCGCCATTTTGAACTTTTGTTACTGATGAGAATTCATTCAAAAACGATATTTGAAATTGCACATAAAAACGCGACTTTCCAAAAAATATCGCTTGATTGTACACATCACTTCGTACGTATTATGTTCTTAAATAATTTATTTATTTCATATATGCCTTGCTTGTTGGTTCTTATGAATAGTCAGTGAAATATAATAATAATATTATTATTATTAGTGTCAATTTTTTACGTAACGAAATATAAATAATCGAGTGTGACATAGACGGACGGACGGACGGATGGACGGACGGATGGAGAAAGTCTCACCATAAGGGTTCCATTTTTAAAAAATTGGTATGAAACCCTAAAAATGGAATCTACGGAACCCTAAAAAGAATTACAAAAAATATTCCCTAGGGAGTTAAATAGAGTATAAACATAACGGAGCCAACAGCTTGACCCTTATTATCCAGAACTCAAACAATTTCTACTTTGTGAAAAGAGTATTTACAATGAATTAAACCTGGCCAAGGTGTAATTAAAACTGGAGGTAGTATAAATAGAAATTCTACCGGTCAGATTAAGGCTAATTTATGTTCACATCGTTGACTGGGATAACTTTCCACGCCCGTTTTTTATTTCATGTTTAAATAAACTTTTAAGGTGGGATTCTTTTGACTCAACGGGCCGCTACCCTTCAGGGCCTAGGCTGCTTTTTCACCAGAGATGTGCTATGCTACGTTGCTATGGATGCGTTTTATATCCACCAATCGTATTGATTGGTGCACATACTCGTAGCTTAGCACTGGTGGACACGGATGAAGATGTTTTTCTAAGAAGTTTTTATATGGAAAGATGCGTGCTATGGATTCCTGCTATTGGCCGTCGCAAGTGATGTACTCGTAGCTATGTTCAGAGCAGAGTACCGCTATAGCTATGTTCAGCTGGATAGTGTTGAGCAGGACGCAAAACAATTCAGCATAGGAAATTGGAAAACGAGCGCTATTGATAGGGATGGGTGGCGAAATGTTCTTGAACAGGCCCACAAAGTGCTGTAGCGCCATTGATGATGATGTTGAGAACTTTTGGTAGTAGTTGAAGTGAAATATATGTTTCGTAATAAATACAACTTTTCAGAAAAACACGCATACCGTCCCAAATCGTCAAACCCAATAAATCACACAGCCTGTAGGTAATAAATCATTAATCGGTTTACGACTTTTAGTATTTTAAAATTCATTTGACAACGTCAACGAGTGGTTTACAATTCATCAATTGAGTTTGGAATATATGCATGCGACTGATAGAATATTCAGTTTGCCGGTATTGTCATAAACGGATTACGGAATTAATCGCTAAGCAAATTATGTAATTTTATCCAAAGATTTAAATCGCTAGATGAGCCCTAAGTCCACAAAATCCTGAGTGAGCGCTCTCAGCGTACTGTAGTTGTGTGATTGTGTGACAGAGAACGCGATGACAACTTGTCGCACGCAAGACAAAAACGTGGAGGTTTTGGAGGCTTATGGCATCTAACGATTTAAATCTTTGGTTTGAACTGACTTATGGGGCCAATATTCAATCTATCCGGGGTTTGCCTTACTAGAGATAGAAATTCGACATAGTTTGTCACATTGATATCTGTAGTAGGCCAAATAGAAGATAGATAGAATATTGGGAACCGGCATTACTATTTTTATTTTATCCCCACAGTGCCTAAGGTCGAGATAGTGGACGAACGCGGACGACCTCTACAAGACAAGTTCTACAAAGAGGGTTCTATCATCGAGCTGCGGTGTGTCGTCAGCGAGGTGCCCCAGCCAGCGCGTCAGGTCAGCTGGAAGCACGGCGGGAGACTGCTCAACTATGACACCAAGCGAGGCGGCGTGAGGTTAGTTCTAATCATTAGTGACGTCACGCATGTAGTTTAAGCTCCGCCCTGAAGTATCATTTTTGTAAAGTAGCGCTAATATTAGCGACCGACAGTGTTGTGCTGTCAGCGGTACCGGAATGTACGACGCGCCATATTTGAGAAATTTTTGGCTTCAACATAAGTCCTTTTCGGTCCTCGATCGATCGATAAGTACTTATTTGGTTAATATTTTTATAGGGTAATAACGATTGTTTAAGAACTTAAAACTATAAGTTTACGATAAGATGTAAGTAGATCCAGAAATTTTATTAGTATCTACCTGATAGAGTCGTCATACTACTAATTACACGGACTTTTGATACTTAAGTGTTGCTGACAACTTAATAAAAATAATCGCTAAATAAAATAGGCATTTTATCGACGAATAAATTTGTTTTACGCGTTACTTTGTGAACAGTTCGATCAAATAAAATAAATTGGACAAGAAGTTTATCATTTTCAAAGTAAAAGAAGTTTGCTGAAAGATTGATAAATGATGCCTAATCTTAATATTGTTGAAGCTAAGGTACCTATTTGATTTAGTTAATCGGCTTGGCAATTGCGAAGGCTGCAATTTTAATACCAATTTTTACTGTGTCAGACTATTATTATTTGTTCGCCCATTGACACGGAATCGTCTTTGTGTTTCAAAGAAAAAACAGCGGCGATCTAACGCGCGTCGTATTTTATAGTTTGCGAGCTTTCAAATTTTCTACGATTTTTAACGAAGAGAAGTAAAATAATGGCTACAAATTCAAAATATCAATTTAAATGTGAAATAAATTAAAACTAAAGAAAACTTAAAAAAAAATAAAACTTTATTTTAACCTATTAAAAATAATAAAATAAACTTTTCTTATAAAACTTTAACTATGAACTTGTAACGTCGTTACACAACGCGAGATTTAGGTACTTGTATTTAAATTTCAGAATAAAAAATAAATATAACTATGTATATTTATTCTGAAATAAAAATAAATTTATTTTATTCTTTTTAGAGCCTTTAAATAAAAAAGCTTTACATACATACATTGCAAGCATAAATTGCATTTAAAAATGTGGGACATATCAAATCACTATAATTGTATTAACTAGACAAAGTGTTACTTCCAATAATGTGATTCTACTCTAACAAAGCATCGAATGGAGCGACGTACTACTTGTTTTTATTAATCCAGCGATTATTTATTCCATTCATTATTCATTTCATTCATTCAGAATTCAGGATACGATGCGTTGAGAGTTTTCTTACGACCAATAAATATCATGCTGAGAATATTTACGTAGCAATCGTTAATATTTGTTTTTCAGATTGAAGAACCTTCTATACCTTCTTTGTAATTAAAAAAATACAACTTAGAAAGACATAAATTTAAACTGTTTTTATTGTTACATTGTATAAGTAGTAAACTGATTTATCCATAATTCGCTACGAAGCGCAAAAAATATTATTATTGGAAAATTATAGATATAATTTTCCAATAATAATATTTTTTGCGCTCAGGCAATAATAGTCTATTATTGTATTTATACTTTTATCCTCACTGTACCTGCTGTCCTAAATAAAAAAAAATACAATTCCGTCAGTTTTATAAAGTACATCGTTTGTAAAGCGATTATTCTATTCATAAAATAGAGACATGATGATCGAAGAAATGTTCAACTTAATGTTGATAAAGTCGACGGTAAAATATAATTAAAAGAATGTTAATTCCAATTTCTATTTGAAGTTAATTAATAAGGGACTCCGAAGATTTATTCTAAGTGGCAGTACAAACAAGTAACAGTCCGTGAAATTAAGATTATTTGGCTCGAAATAATGATAATAATTTATGTTGTGGATTGAACATAACAAAGCTTTTCCATACTTTGTATCCCGAAAGCGAGTTCTTCTATATTTATCTATAGAAGTACTCGCTTTCGGGATAGTAATAAATACTCTTAGGGTGCCTATACATGACAAATGTGTTACACTAGTAGGTATACTAGGGTTTGTAACAAACGCACCAATATAGTCTATTTAATTTTCATAAACTATGAATTTTTTTAAGAGCAGTTTTACTCAGTGCCGAGTACCAAGCGTCTAGTTCTACTCATTACAAAACAGCTTTCTTAAATGTCTGTAAGTTATACCTATGTGAAATAATAAATGGGTACGACAGGGCTTAAGTTTAGTGTTTCTGTTTTCGTAAAAGAAAATTGAGTAAACAACAAAAATTTTAGTGGTAATGAAGTTCAAGTAAATTTTTGAACAAAAAATTTAATATAAAACAAAGACAATACAAGAAAATAACTTTGAAAAGGTCTTGATAGCATGACAGTAAGTAATGTACAAAGAAAACGCAATTCCTTGCGGAGAAATGTACTTATGTAGTAAAAATATATTCTCTTCTACGAAACAAAGTTAAAATAATAATCCGACGCGCCCCGGGCGGAATCAAAACGGTGAATTGGAATATCTGTAGTTTTGCGATCCACTTTCCTTTATCCGGCTCAAAGGACCAATAAACTCAAAACAATAGGAAACTGTAATTGAACCGGATTCCTATCTAACGACACTATACACAACATAATAAAAAGGATAACTGATCTTTACGTTAATTTTCGCAACAATTTGGATTTTGGAATCGCGCTCAAAGAAATTGCTCGCAGCCCTTTGTTAACGTATGTGAATATTTGGGACCGAGATTTATTTGAAAGAAAATTGTAACAGTTAATACTTGGTTGGCTTTTGTTAGAGAATTGTCGTGGTTGAATGAATGTTTTAATTAAAACACTGATTTCATTATGCGGGATTCCCTTGGTCCCAGAAATTTAGAATGAAACTGTCATTCCGTGTGAGTTAACGCAGTTAAAGGAAGTGGCGACCTTTTGTCTCAACTAGGATAATTTATTTTGTGAGCTCTGTCATTTCTGTCTGTTCTTTTTACTGTTAAGAACATGAGACGAACAAGGCGTTAGCTTTGTGCTAAGTGTTGATACTGTAATTTTGCTGGCTACAATATAGCTACGGTGCCTTGAAAATATACAGTAACTAGCTTTTGCCCGCGACTCCACCCGCGTGAATTTCGGTTTTTCAACCGGGAACAATGGACTTTTCCGGGATAAAAAGTAGCTTATGTGTTAAGCCGGTTTATAAGCTATCTATGTTCCTAATTTCAGCCAAATATTTCGGTTCAGTATTTGCGCGGTAGAAAGAGTAACAAAGATCCACCCATCCATACTTACAAACTTTTACGTTTATGTATTAGTAGGATAGGACAGAATAGGATAGAATAGGATAGGACGCTTAGCAATCACTGTTTGACAGCAGAATATCTGACACTGTGTAATGGTACCTATCCAAACAAAAAGAAGTCGTGGTAGGATTTTTTGGAAAAATATATTAATAATATAAATATTACGTACTATTCGAGATTATTACTATTTGATTCAATTATAATAGTTTGTTTTAAAAACGTATTTAAGTCCGTTACTAGTACATATGCGGCAATTTACTTGAGCCGAAATAGTACTACATCTTGCGTCTCGCCTAACACGAATATCTCAGTGTTCTCATATTATCTCACCTTGGCTTAGGTGAGCGTTCAATTTATACGCCGTCGACTATACCTACCCTCAGTTCACGCAAGGATTTAAGGAGCACACCACGGGTGTGCCCGCGAAATTCAAATTTTTCTTTGTTTTTCACGATTTTTAAGCTAATAAGACATATTAGGCTTATGGCCGTCAAATTGCGATAATCCCAATAACTGCTTCACGTGTTTGTATATAAAAATCTCTGCTCGAAAGTGTCGAGTTAAAGAAATTAGTCCAAGATTTGCGAGTTAGTCACATAAAACTCGATACTCGGACTAATTTCCTAGGATACACATTTTTATGCAAAGATTTTGATATAATCATGTAAAGATGATACTGCCATTCTCGCAAATTGATTGCCATAAGCCTATCATGTCTAATTAGCGTACAAATTGCAAAAAACCACGAAAATTTTGAATTTCGCGGGCAGACCCGTTGATTTCACGTTAAACATGCAAACTTTTTTCAACAGTGTGAAGTCCGAGGCCACTGCGAACGGCGCACTGTCTAGGCTCTACATAGCCAATGCTAACAGAAACGACTCTGGCAACTACACCTGCTCGCTGACAGATGTCGCCACGTCCGCTGTATCAGTGCATGTATTAAGAGGTATGTTATTATTAAGTAATACTTCTCCATCCCATACTTTTCCTATATTTTGAGGGAACGGCACAGATTTTACCCGTTCGCAGACGCTTTGCTGATAACTTCCCTTCCCACTTAATAATACCACGACCCGGGTCGTCTGATAACAGAAGGGTTGATGTTGTTGTTGATTTCGTTTATGGATTTTTGTTTGTGCCAAAGCAGCGCCATCTATTGAAAGCCGCATGTCATTGACTGTCCTTAGGTAAAGGCAGGGAGTAAATAACGCATTTAGAAGAGAAAAACAAATAATGTTTGAATTCAAGTGTAATCTAGTTATCACTAAAATAAACATGCATTCATATTTTTGAGCTTTCAGATGTTTTTCATTCCAAGAAATACTTAGAAAATAAACTCGCTCCGAATCCAAACCGAGTGTTATTATAATCGATATTCATATAAACCGATTTCTCGAACTGTCCATTTATTTTGATCTCTTTGCAGGCGAAAATCCTCTGGCGATGCAGCGGGGAGGCGCTTCGATAGTACAACCCACTCTGATTTTATTGACATCTACCCTGAGCTGACAAATATTTAGCGCGTCACATTGGCGCCATGCTATGTAAAAAATAATAATAAAATAGTAATAAATATAATTGTAATATTATAAAGTTGGATATGTTGGATAGCTTCACTTGTAAAATATGAGATGCTCATTATGTTTGGAAATATCCTTCAAACGTCCCCGAATCAGAAAAGTTATGAAAGTTGAATGACTTTTGAAATTAACATTTTTAATCAATTAATATTGGTAAAAAAATACAATAATACTAATAATAACCATTGGATGATGAGATGTATAGTGAAAAAAGTACTTTATTTGAATAAGAATATAATTCTTATGTAATTGTACCTCTTTATTTCTAATCTAATCATCAAAGTTCATTAGCGATCGAAAAATCTGTAGACTTTAATTAAGATAACTGTTCGTTGTGTCTGTTCTGAAACTAAATGGTTTGAACTTTCTATTTTTCTGTATGCCAATGAAACTCCAAAAACAGCCGTATTTTATTCGATTATTATTTTTTATCAACTTAAATTTTTTTAGAAGAGATGTAAAATATAGCTTAGTCAGTCCAAACATGTGTGTCAGCTCATTTCCCGCTACGGAACTTCCCCTACAGTTATGAACGTTTATTGCTTTTTAAAGAATGATCGAGTGCAGTCAAAGTTACGTAGCTTCGGGAACAACTTGAAGAACTAAGCACTTACAAAGTGTTTGAAAAACTATAGCAGTATATTGAAGTTTAAATTTCTCGTTTATAGGAACTTGTGCTGGGGGATTGAACAATGAAAGTATTGATGAAGTTTTTAAGAGAAATGGGAGGAAAATAGTGAGCACAATTATTAACTTTCAACTCTCACGCACTCAATTTATTGTTCTCGTAGATCCGGATACCTACCACTTTCAAACTTGAATACTTAAAATACCTGTATCAAATATCCATAGTAAAATATATTATTTGAATGTACTGTACACTGTATATTGTGACAGTATTTTTTTCCTTAAATATTATGTAATAAACTGTTATAATTATTTTAAAGTTAAAAAACCTTTTTAGAAATTTATATGTGTTATTCACTCACTGACTCATTATCTTCCAGCCAAAAGAGCACAAAGGGTATCTTCATAATGTAGTCGAGGGATAAGAAAAGCTTTTTCTAAATTAACCGATCGAAGAAAAGGCGTATAGATATGTTGTGGCGGATTTTGGTAAGGCCGCCACAGAGAGGAACGTGCAGGGAGAGCACGCAGGTTGTAGACGGTAAAAATAAAACACAGGGTCTTATTATACCGCAGAGATGCGACCTCTGAGGAGCCTCGATGTGAAGTGTGTGTGCTGGCTGAATTTTATGGGTATTTATGGGCTACCTGAGTAGTCGCAGACTCGCATTCTTTATTGAGTAGATAAAATCAGTGAGTAACAAAGATAACAATAGGCGCGCTTATGTATTAGACAAAGACAACAAGTGTGGGTATAAATAGTAAGAGACAGGTATACAATTAGAGTGAAACGGATTATAAGCTAGTTTGACAAGGACGCACTTATGTGTTAAAGCGAGAGGGGTTGTATACCCGCAATAGGCAATACTTCAATGTACATGGTTTTTGTGCTGATTTACTATGAGTATTGGTATATCTTTTAATTAAATGATTAATACAAGTAATTTTAATACAGGTATACAATTATTATGTATGAGTTATCGCTGCCTATGTTCATGTATGAAATCAGTAGTTATTTACATAGTTTAGGGTAATAATTTTACCAAAGATAAATGCTATAGCCTAAAATATACATCTAATAACGTTAGAAATATTAATTTACTGTATATCTTAACTATAGGTAATAAAAACACGGTGTTTATAAGATTTATTTGACTCACATATAACATATTCTTATATAAAACATAGGTAAATTATAACTAATCAACGTTACATAAAATCGATAGCAAACAATTATTGAATTAACTAAAAATACGATTACGTAGTTATTTCCGCTATCGACAATCTTCAACAGTCTCCCCCTCGTGCGAAGATGAAGCAATCGGCAGCACTATTGCGCAGGTGGAAGATTGGTCGATCTTGATTAGGCGGGAAACAGGTCTCTTCAGAGTGCCGGCCGTGGTGCGAACGTCGACTATGCGGATTCTTCCATCTGGGCCAGGGTAGGTTTTGACTATTTCGCCTCTTGGCCAAGTGCCTCGCGGCAGCGAGTTGTCTATTATTATGACGATGTCGCCGATGGATGGGTTGATGAAATCTTTGTGGTTGGTATTATATCTTGGTGTTATGGTAGGCAGATATTCTACCAACCAACGTTTCCAGAAGTGGTCTGCGAGGCGTTGCACAGTTTTCCAGGTTGGACGTCCAATGAGCTCGTCGTCGTCGAAATCTCCCATACGGTAGACACCGCTTGATCTTCCGATTAAGAAGTGGTTCGGTGTGAGGCCTTCTTGATCGTCTGGGTCGAGTGAGACGTCAGTTAAAGGTCTCGAGTTGATGAGATGTTCGGCTTCTAGTAGCAGCGTGTGCAGTACATCTTCTCGGAGATGACTAGTGTTGATGGTAGAACTTAGCGCTGTTTTGACGGATCGCACAAGTCTTTCCCAAGAACCTCCCATGTGTGGAGCACCAGGGGGTATAAATTTCCAAGTGATTCCCTTTGCTTCGAATTTTGCGGCCATTTTTTCAAATTCCTTTTGTAGTTCTTTATTAGCTCCTACAAAATTCGTTCCGTTGTCGCTGTAGATGACTTCAGGAGTTCCTCTGCGTGCTATCATCCTCTTTAGCGTAAGTATCATGCTGTCGGCTGATAATGAGGTGGCGATTTCTAAGTGCACGGCGCGTGTTGTCAAGCAGGTGTACAGCGCTACCCAACGTTTCTCCGTTCTTCTCCCGGTCACTATGGTAATGGGACCAAAGTAATCTACGGCTGTGCAGGTGAACGGATGTCTTCTTTGCTGTAGTCGTTCAGCTGGTAAGTCTCCCAATGGTGTTGTCATCGGAATTGCTTTGTGGATTTTGCACCATTGGCAGTTTCTTGATATCAATTTTACAGTGCTTCGAAGAGCCGTTATGTAGTATTTCTGGCGTAGCTCGTTCATTATCGTGTTGTGGTTTGCATGATTGTACTCTTTGTGGTAGTGGTGTATGAGCAAGCGGGTGAGCTCATGTCTTCCGTCCAGCACGATCGGTTTCTTGTAGGAGATAGCTATGTCTTTAGCGGTCGTCAAACGAGTTTCTAGGTGCATGACGTTATTTAGCATGACGACGGTGAGCCTTTTTAAGCGGGATGATTTGCTTAATGGTTTGTTTTCCTTCAGGTTATGAATCTCCTCTTTGAAGCTGTCGTTTTGTATCTTCATGGCTATTAATTTCTCAGCTTTTCTCAGATATTGTTTTTGCAGAGGTATGGCTTTTGGTTTACTCTCAATTGCTTGCTGCGGTTGTCTGATGGGTTGTTGTACTACTTTCTTGTTAAATGGCTTCCAGGTTTTGTCTTTTACTATGCGTTTGGTTGCTGTTACGTTTTCGGGCTTTCTCAGTAAGCTTTTGAAGCAGTCCACGCTCTGAAGAAAACGTGCTGTGGCTCGAAGATATCGGGTCCACGACGAAAACCGTTTGGCGTCTGGCATAGGTGTTTGGATTTCTGTGTCACGAGTCGAGGCGATGGTCCTGGTTCTTTCTTCTCCTGTGGTTGGCTGCGGGCGTTCGCTACAGTCTTTCGGCCACTCGTTTGGATCGTGCGTCAGAAATTCGGGTCCGTGGAACCATCGATGATTACTGTCGAAGTTTCGTGGGGGTGCTTTTGTTGCATCGTCTGCGACGTTATGTTTCGATGGTACATAACGCCATTCTGAGGTTTTTGTCAGCTCTTCTATTTCAGCCAATCTGTGGGCCACGAAGGTTTTAAAGGTGCGTGGGTCAGATTTAATCCAGGCCAAAACAGTTCTTGAATCGCTCCAATAGTATTTGCGTTTTATGGCTGTGTCCATTTCCTTTTCGACGTTGGCGGCTAGGCGGCAACCTAATAGTGCGGCTTGTAGTTCGAGTCGTGGTATCGAAGTGGGTTTCAATGGAGCCACTTTAGCTTTTGCTGCTATTAGTTTTACTTCGACTCGATCGTTCTTGGTTGTTCTCCAATATGTTGCGGCGGCGTAAACGTTTTCGCTAGCGTCCACGAACGTGTGGAGTTCTCCTTCTTCTTGTGAATTCGTGCATCGTGGTATGTTGAGGTCTTGTAGGCATTCTAAGCTGTGTAGCCAATTCGACCACGGTTCTAGAAGCGTTTCAGGTATATGATCATCCCAGTTTATTCCTGTTCTCCAAAGTTGTTGTATGAGCGTCTTTCCTTGAATTAGGACTGGGGTGGCTAGTCCTAACGGATCGAACACTGACATCACGGCGCTCGAGACCTCTCTCTTAGTCGGTGGCCTTTGTTCTTCTAGAACTTCTTCTGGTGTGTTTCGAAGATTTAGCGCGAAACGGAAGGCGTCGTTGTTTATGTGCCATGTCATTCCTAAGGTCTTGCCATAGATATCGTGATCTCCGAGGTCAATGTGATCAGGGTGTTCTGATTCAAGCTCTTTTATAGCGGAGGGGTCGTTGGAAGTCCATCCTCTCAGCTCGAAACCACCGCTTTTGTGGATGAAGTCAACTTCGTGACTTATTTTGTTGGCTTCTTCGGCTGTCGCGAAACTTTGTAAGTAATCATCCATATAGTGACATCTTTCGATGGCATTTACCGCTTCCGGGTATTTTTCTTTGAAGTCTTGGGCATTGCGATTCTTTATGAAGATGGCAGTGCACGGTGACGATGTTGCTCCGAATATGAGAGATTTCATTCGGTACTCTTTCGGATCTGTGTCCATCTCGTTTTCTCGCCATAGGAAACGTAGGCTGTCTCTGTCTTCTTCACGTATAAGGATCCTTAGGAACATTTCCTTTATGTCGGCTGCTACTGCCACGGGTCCCTGTCGGAATCTGACGAGGACACCGAAAAGTGACTGCAGTAGGTCGGGTCCCGATAATAAGGCGTCGTTCAGGCTTTTTCCGTTGGTTCGCTCTGCGGCGTCGAAAACGACTCTGAGCTTCCCCTTCTGTGGGTGCACTACGGCAAAATGAGGTAGGTACCACGTTCTTGGTGAGGTGGGTTCGTTTGTAGCTAATTCCGCGTATCCACTGCTCAGCAGATTTTTTATTTGTTCGCTGTATTTAATTTTAAATTCTTCGTTTTTCTTGAATTTTCGTTCTATGCTTTTCAAGCGACGTAGAGCATTGTTTTTGTTCATGGGCATTGTTTCGTTGTCGGATCGCCACAACATGCCGCACTCGAATCTGCCTTCTGGTAATCGGCGAGCTGTTTTTTGTAGGATGGTCATCGCTCTTTCCTCTGGATCGTTTGTTGGCTTTCTCTTGGATATTCCCAGTGTGTCCAAGCTAAAGTGGTTCTTGATTAATTCATCGATGTCTTCGGTTTTGCTTTCTCGAGCATGATTGATGAATTGTACGGGTTTCGGAGATTCCGTTTGACAACCATGTAATATCCATCCCAGGCGGGTAAGGGAGGCAACGGGTCTGTTAGGGTTACCCGATTTGATTTCTCTCGTCACTATGAGATGCCAATTGTCTTGGCCGATTAATAGAGCTGGAGGTCGGCCTTCATACATCAGTTGATCAGATATATCGTTGAGGTGAGGGCAATCTTCAAGGTCTTCTTTGGTTATGGCTTGTGGTCTTAAGTTGAGTTGCTCGATTGTGTGAGCTTTCAAGTCCAGATATTCTCGGGAGTATAATCCTTTTATTTTGATTTTGACTGTTTTTGATTCTTGAGTCATTTGGTGGCCGCTGATGCCTTCGATGACCAGGCTTCGTTGTGGTCCAGCAGCTCCGATATGTTCGGCGACTTTGTCGACTAATAATGTCACGGTAGAGCCTTCGTTGAGTAGAGCCAAAACTGTTTCTTTGCCTTGAGGTCCCAATAATTCTACAGGCACAATCTTGAGGTACGATCTTGTTGTGCCTATGTGGTTGACTGAAACTATTTTGCTTGGTTCTGGTTTCTGTCTCTCTTGGTGCAGAAGCTCGTGGTGTTTGCGCGTACAACCCTCTTTGTTGCAGGGCTTTGCTTTGCAGTTGAGGTGACGGTGATTTGTCTTGAGGCACCGAAAACACATTTTTAATTTCTTTACAGTTTCCCAGCGTTCTTTGGTAGTTTGACCGATGAAACGATCGCATTTAATTATATTATGTGTTCTCTCGCATAATGGGCATTTTTCTTCTTCCGGTGTAGTTGCGGCGAGAACTATTCTCATTTCTTCTTCGAACTCGCTGTCGTATTCGGAATCGGAGTCACTCTCTTCGCGAGTTTCATTTGTCACGTTTACTTGTTTTCTTAGCGGATGCGAACGATGTGATCTGGTTTCCGATTTGACTTTCGGTTTTAGTCGGAGGTTCGGTTCGTCGAATTGATCGGCGATGGTAGATAGAAACTCAGATAGTAGATTTAACACGGGCTCATTTGGTTTTGTCGCCTTGTATTCTTGCCACTTAAATCGTATCATTAAGTTCATCTTTGCAACGATTCGGTCGGCTATGTCGGTGGAGTATAAATATTCAACACGATTTAGTTGCTTGATCGTGTTTACTGTGTTGAAGACGGCGCTGGCAAACGTTCCGATGCTTTGCACATCCTCTGGCATGCGTGGTAATTTATCTAGCTCCGCTATTTCGCTTTTTACTATGTATGCCGGTTGTCCAAATTTTCTTTTCAATTCTCTTAGTATGACGTCGGGCGATGAGCATGTGTAGAGCAACGATTTGACGGCTTCTCTTGCTTGGCCTCTTAAAGATTTTCGTATTCTTGCAATGTTCTCGACGTGGCTGAAGTATGACGATGTGTCGGTGTAGTGACTGATGAAAGGTATCCAATTTATTGGATCTCCGTCGAATGCGCATAGTTCGCTCATATAAGCCGGTGCTTTTCTTGGAGCTTCTTCTAAGTTGGATTTCTTTATTGCTTTTGATAGTAAATCCGAGATTATGTTGACGCCTCGGGCTACTTCGGTCTCTTGTGTAGGTTGAATCGGGGTCTTGTCCATCCATTCATTGATTAAATCGACTCTTTCGATATCTTCTTCTTGGACGGAGTGGTCGTCGAGCTGAAGCATCTCGAGTTGGGTTTGAGCTAGTTCTGCTGCGGCGTCCGCTTGTTCCTTTTTTCTTCTAAGTAGCTCCATGCGGGCTCTTATCTGAGCGCGCTTATTTTGTAGAGCATTCGATTCTGATTTTTCTCTTGAAACGTCTTCCTTCGTTATACTGCCCGGTCGTTCTGTTCTTGCGACGGTTCTTTCTGTACTGCTGGTTTGTTCCGTACTGGTTGATTGTTCTGTGCTAGTATATAGCCCTGATGAACTGGCTGACTCTTCACTGGTTGGTTCTTTTCCTTTTGGTTGAGACTTCTTGCTTCGGGTCTCGATAGTACTCATCTTGAGTTTTTCTTCTTGTTTTTCCCTACTATCCCTATTTTCCCTACTTTCCCTACTGCCCTATCGTCCCTAACAATCCTGTTAGAGTGGTCCCGAAGAACACGCTCTCGCAGGGATGGAAAAAAGGGTTGGGTAAGGTGGGAATCGCCCGACAGAGGGTTTACGTGAGTCCGGGGTGCACGTGCATCGAGAGGAACGCTCGATGTCGTCGGCAGTGCCTTCCAGGAGGACGCCCCTTTCTCTCGCAAACCGTAACGGCGCGATCAGACTGTACAGACTTATAGCCGGTTAAGGCAAGCTGGTAGTATCGTCTGGTATACTACTCCCGCCGTTAGGCGTTGGCCCGAACTGTCCACCGTTTGGCACCGTTAGGTGGTGAACAGCCGAGAGCGGTTAAACCGCTTAGTGTGAGTCTTCCACCCGGTGAAAGGATCTTCCCAACTGCCTCGCGGTCTTCAGCAGCTACTCGGAGCTTCGCCTCAATGCACCCGCAGCGATGGTGGATTCCTCTTCGGGATTGGGAACGTCTTCTTCAGCGCGACGAAACGGTCTTCTCGACAGCCTCGCGGTCTTCAGCAGCTACTTGGAGCTTCGCCTCAATGCACCCGCAGCGACGAGTCGACGCCTTTTCGACAGCGTTTCTTTGACGATCTTGTGGTCTTCGGCGCGTTGAAACGGTCTTCCCAACAGCCTCGCGGTCTTCAGCAGCTACTACTGAGCTTCGCCTCAATGCACCCGCAGCGATGAGTTGACGCCTTTTCAAGCGACGTAGATGTGGCCTGTAGCGCGATGAGTGCTCTTCCCCTGGCTTCACGGTCTTCGGCAGCTACTACTGAGCTTCGCTTCAATGCACCCGTGGCAAAAGGTAGTCTTCAATCTTGCTAGGCAGGCTTCGTTGACGACTTCAGATCTGCAGCCGGACTTGAAGCTTCTTCCCGCCAGCGGAATCCGTTCCGCGGCGATGGGCTTGATTCTTCAATCTTGCTATTTGCAGACGATCTTCGGCGGCTCTTCTTCGGTCGAGCTTGATGTTGATGATGGAGAGCAGGGTTGCCGGCTCGTAGAAATCTCGCTCGATGGACCAAACACTGTGGCGGATTTTGGTAAGGCCGCCACAGAGAGGAACGTGCAGGGAGAGCACGCAGGTTGTAGACGGTAAAAATAAAACACAGGGTCTTATTATACCGCAGAGATGCGACCTCTGAGGAGCCTCGATGTGAAGTGTGTGTGCTGGCTGAATTTTATGGGTATTTATGGGCTACCTGAGTAGTCGCAGACTCGCATTCTTTATTGAGTAGATAAAATCAGTGAGTAACAAAGATAACAATAGGCGCGCTTATGTATTAGACAAAGACAACAAGTGTGGGTATAAATAGTAAGAGACAGGTATACAATTAGAGTGAAACGGATTATAAGCTAGTTTGACAAGGACGCACTTATGTGTTAAAGCGAGAGGGGTTGTATACCCGCAATAGGCAATACTTCAATGTACATGGTTTTTGTGCTGATTTACTATGAGTATTGGTATATCTTTTAATTAAATGATTAATACAAGTAATTTTAATACAGGTATACAATTATTATGTATGAGTTATCGCTGCCTATGTTCATGTATGAAATCAGTAGTTATTTACATAGTTTAGGGTAATAATTTTACCAAAGATAAATGCTATAGCCTAAAATATACATCTAATAACGTTAGAAATATTAATTTACTGTATATCTTAACTATAGGTAATAAAAACACGGTGTTTATAAGATTTATTTGACTCACATATAACATATTCTTATATAAAACATAGGTAAATTATAACTAATCAACGTTACATAAAATCGATAGCAAACAATTATTGAATTAACTAAAAATACGATTACGTAGTTATTTCCGCTATCGACAATCTTCAACATATGTTATTAATTAATCCACTTATAAGTGAATGACAATAATTCCTCAATAAAAAGACGATTCTACTAAGTATAAATCTAAACAAAAAAATGACAACAACGGGCAGAAAAATTGACTGTGTCTCTCCTCATTAAGCCACCTCTTCCTTTTTATACCCCTGTTGGCGTTCCCACTTTGTTTTCTCGAACAAAGTGGATAAATTTCAAATAGCCGTCCACTGCAACTGTTTACGGGTGGAGTTACTTTTCTTGAGATTAACTTTGAATTTCTACGACTGTAATCCGAGACTCGCGTTTCTTATTCCTATAAACGTCTAAAGAAAACGGAATATTTTCACGGTTATTTTGGATTTTCTTTTCCTGAAAATTATATTTTTTTAATCAAAATGCATAGAAGATGGGAAAACTTGTTGACAAGTCCATAAACAACTTTATTGCTATAGACAGTAGACGCACATCAAAATACTTGTAAGTTTCTTGTGTTTTATTTACATTATTTTTTTATTTTTTTTTTATTTTTTTTTTTTGGCAATAACAGTCATTAATAACAATATATATTTTAGTTACATAAAACAGTTAATAGACCAAATACTGCCGAAAAAGCGCTTATCAAATAACAGATTACAATGAACCACAGCTGAAGCAAGTATTACAATAACAAATGACGAATTAAAATATAAACTTAAGCTTAAATACCGTTGTCTTAGGTGTACTTTTTAATACATGCAATTTTAATTTTTGCTAATGAGTTACACATCAGGTCTAAATCACAAAATTCTTTATTATATGTCATAGTTGCTCGTGATACAAAACAGTTGCGAGTGTAATTTTTTGTTAGAAAGGGAGGCAAAAAAAAATTTATTTTACGG
Source organism: Coenonympha glycerion (assembly GCA_963855885.1). Lineage (NCBI taxonomy): Eukaryota > Metazoa > Arthropoda > Insecta > Lepidoptera > Nymphalidae > Coenonympha > Coenonympha glycerion. The sequence goes on from OY979631.1 coordinate 12,094,172, forward strand.
TTGGGGCGAATAGGGAGTTTAATTGGGCATGAAAGGTTTAACTTAGACAGCAGCTCAGGACAGTCTATTAGACCGTTAAGAATTTTATACAGAAATATGATATCAAATTGCTTACGGCGGTTATAAAGGCTTAAAATGCGATGGTATTTTAAAGAATTTTCATAAGAGCTGTTGTAGTATTTAGAACGGAAGTCAAGTGTTTTAATAAATTTACGTTGCACTTTTTCTAGTCTATCAATATGATGTTTGTAGAATGGACTCCAAACGACACAACCAAGTCTAGAATTGAACGAATAAAAGCAAAGTATAAAATTTTTAATGTAATTGGCTTACTAAACGGTTTGGTTATGCGATTTATGAAACCTAAATTCCGAAAGACTCGCTGTATGATGTTGTCTATATGCGAATTGAACGTAAGTTGATCGTCCAAGATAATGCCCAAGTCACGAACCTGGCTTACACGCTTTAAGGAGTTGTTACTTAAATTATAGTTAAATTTTATGGGAGATTTTTTCCTAGTGTAAGATATAACACTACATTTATCAGCATTCAAGAAAAGTTGATTGCGATCGCAGTAATTAGATAAATTATCTAGATCAGCTTGTAACTTCAAACAGTCATCAAGTGAGGTAATTTGTATGAAAAGTTTTGTGTCATCAGCATATAGAAGATGATTACTGTTATTTAAAAATTCTCCTATGTCGTTTATATACAATGAGAAAAGCACTGGGCCTAAATGGGATCCTTGTGGTACGCCAGAAGGTATAGACAAGTATGTAGAACGATAACCTTTGAGACAAACAGCTTGGCTACGATTTTTAATATAGGATTCTATCCATCTCAGCAGATTCCCGTGGACACCTAATTTCCATAGTTTTTCTAATAGTAAGTCGTGATTAATTTTATCAAACGCCTTAGAAAAATCTGTGTATATGGCGTCTACCTGTATATTTTTATCCATCGAATGACTCAAAAAGTCTGTAAATAAAATTAAATTACTCTCGACACTACGTGACTTTATGAAACCGTGCTGATATTCAGATACATGATTCCGGGTAACTAAAGATAGTTGATTTGTAACAATTTTTTCTAAAATTTTTCCCAAGATACATAGTTTCGATATTGGTCTATATTGAGTGACTAGGTTTTTTTGGTTATTTTTAGGTATAGGAGTGATAAGTGCTTGTTTCCAGATACTGGGAAAGATGCCTGACTGAATAGACAACCGAAATATGCTGGCTACAGGTTTTAATAGTTCGTTGGCACATTTTGAAATTAAAATAGGATGAATCTGGGGACACGGTAGTGTCCCCGCCAAGACGAGCCAAGCGAAGCGCGAGGGCACTACCTATCTTTTCTCGAAGTGTTTCGCCGTATTTTTAAACCCTTATAACTTAGGCCTGAATTATTTCAGATAATCAAAATTCTCAGAAAATGATGTCGCCAGTGAACTTATTAAACCTATAAAGTTTCAATTTTATAGGTCTTATACTTTAGATTTTATTGACGTCTAAAAAACCCAAATTTCGTCACTGACTGACTGACTGACTCACTGATGATCATCAAAATTCCTAGGTACTTCCTGAAGACCTAGAAAGCTGAAATTTGGTATATAAGCTAGTATTAGCACACAACCAACAAAAAAATTCCAAAAGTTGGAAATTTAACCCCCCAACCCCTTAAAATAGGGGATGGAAGTTTGTATGAAATTACCGCAAATATTGATGCTAGAGGTCTCAAAATTGATATAGGGACTGTTTGTAATAAACAATTAAATACGTGTTTCAGGATTTTAGTTAATCACCCCACATCCATAAAATTAGGGGGTTGGAAGTTCGTATGGGGTTTCCCATAAGAATATAGGTATAATAAAAACTTAATTTCTGAAATTTGGTATATAAGCTAGTATTAGCACACAACCAACAAAAAAATTCCAAAAGTTGGAAATTTAACCCCCCAACCCCTTAAAATAGGGGATGGAAGTTTGTATGAAATTACCGCAAATATTGATGCTAGAGGTCTCAAAATTGATATAGGGACTCTTTGTAATAAACAATGAAATACGTGTTTCAGGATTTTTAGTCAATCACCCCACATCCATAAAATTAGGGGGTTGGAAGTTCATATGGGGTTTCCCATAAGTATATAGGTATAATAAAAACTTAATTTCTGGAATTTGGTATATAAGCTAGTATTAGCACACAACCAACAAAAAATTCCAAAAGTTGGAAATTTAACCCCCCAACCCCTTAAAATAGGGGATGGAAGTTTGTATGAAATTACCGCAAATATTGATGCTAGAGGTCTCAAAATTGATATAGGGACACTTTGTAATAAACAATTAAATACGTGTTTCAGGATTTTTAGTTAATCACCCCACATCCATAAAATTAGGGGGTTGGAAGTTCGTATGGGGTTTCCCATAAGTATATAGGTATAATAAAAACTTAATTTCTGGAATTTGGTATATAAGCTAGTATTAGCACACAACCAACAAAAAAATTCTAAAAGTTGGAAATTTAACCCCCCAACCCCTTAAAATAGGGGATGGAAGTTTGTATGAAATTACCGCAAATATTGATGCTAGAGGTCTCAAAATTGATTTAGGGACTCTTTGTAATAAACTACAAATAAGGAAAAAAATAAACTAGGTGAACCAAGGAGGGTTCCCTCATTTAAATGATAGAGGGGGGGGATACTTGATTCGGACAAATATCCACCTTGCAATGATATTCAAGAAATACACCAAAGAAAAGGAAATTAACCAAATAAAAAATATAGTCGTAAACAACTTACAAAAAGAAGTGAAATCCCAGCAAAAACATTTTCATGTAAAATGTTGCCAAGACGAGAACATGTGGCTCACACTATCAAAAAGTTATCAGATCTCATGTAGAGCAAGACTTCTAACTCTACACGCCCTAACTCTATAAATCCTAACTTTATAAACTCTACACTTTAGTCAAAATATATTATGTCTTGGCTGTTTCGTTACTGTCACATGGGTGTAAAGTAAAAATATTATTCACTGACTTTGTACTTTTCTGATATACAATACCTAGTTTCTGTAGTAACGATTATTTATTAGATAGGTATTGAGTCTCCTCAGAAACTGCACTTAGGTTTTACTAACTGCATTGGTTTCAAATACTTCATCACACTTTGCAAAAGTGTGTTCCTTTGCTTTAGAGGATATTTTTAATAAATGGAAGTTTTTTCCCATAACAATGGTGATACCATTTAATTTTAATGTGAAATTTCTTGAATTTTGCATGGTCCATTATGCCACTTGCAAAACTCTATTAGAAAGGTACTGAACAGTGAATAAATTCTTCACTTTACGCCCATGTGACGGTACCGAAACAGCCAACACATAATATATTTTGACTAAAGTGTAGAGTTTATTAAGTTAGGATTTATAGAGTTAGGGCGTGTAGAGTTAGAAGTCTTGCTCTACATGAGATCTGATAACTTTTTGATAGTGTGAGCCACATGTTCTCGTCTTGGCAACATTTTACATGAAAATGTTTTTGCTGGGATATTATCATGACCCGCGCCTTTACGAATATTAACGGATTTAAGTTCTTTTAATATGATCTCATCATTTAGGTTAATAGAATGAATGTCAATAATGGGGTCGTGTTCACAGTTAATAGGAAATTTACTTACAGTGTTACAATTATAATTATTATGCGTAATAAATACAGAATGAAAATATTCATTAAATGCAGAGCAGATATCATTTCCTTGCGTCAGGATTTTACCATCGTATATAATTTTTTCAGGTATATCAGAGTTACCATATTTAGATTTTACATAAGACCAAAAATAATTAGGATTATACCTAATCCTATTCTCAGAAATAATATTATAGGCTAAGTAACAGTCATGTTCCATCTTTTTCAGTCTCCGCCGAAGACAAGAAAATTTTAAATAATCCATTTGATTTCCATATGTTTTCCACTTTTTATGATATTTTTGTTTTTCTTTACTAACCTTTATAAGGGAACGGGTATACCAAGGGGGATATTTGTGTGAATTACTTACCATACGTTCTGGCACATATTTATCTATAAGATTGTAGATAATCTCATAAAAATAACTTACTCTGGATTCAACATCATTTAAGTTTAAAAAAGTGTTATCCCAATCTATTAAGTTTAAACCTAGACGAATGTTCTCAAAGTCCGATTTAAAGTACATTTTCTTTAAATAAGTATTACTTTTCAATGAATTTTTCACACAGAGATTTATTTGCATGTCAAGCGATTTATGATGCCCATCCTCGAACACGAGTGGATGATTACAAGATGTTACTGTACAAATCTCATTGCAGAAAATTAAGTCCAAAAGTCTGTTATTAATATTAAATTCTGAATTAAATTGAGTAAGGAGAGAAAGATTCATAAAGTCGCAGGTGAGACATGACAACAAATCACTGCTCGGTCTAACATTCATATAATTCAGGTCATCGTCGTAGTACCACTCTGCGTGAGTTACATTGAAATCCCCGACTATTAGGAATACATCGTTTGTATGGGTGTGTATTAGATCGCAAGTTCTGTCAAAGAAAGATGTCAATAAGTTTAGATGTTGGTTACCGTGAGGAAAATATGTGCATGCTATATGCAGGTGGGACCGGCCGGGGTGAGCGGCAGCGGCCGCAGGGGGAGCGCTTAGGGCCGCGAGGCCGGTGGCGGTTGCCGCGCCGCGCCCGCGCAGCGGTATGCTGACCCACAACTCGTCAGCAGGTGGCGGCGCAGGCCAGCTCGCATTATGCCATGGAATTTTCAGATTGGATAGATTGAATGCTATAAAAGTCCCTAATTTTAGCAAATAAAATTGGCAACGTCTGAAGTATTATTGCTTAAAGCTTTTCAATCCAGAATAAAACTATGAGATGCGCATATTTTAGACTGAGCTATGAGTACTATAATTACTTTCAGAATATTTGCATTTTCCAAGTGTTTAATGGTTCGTACATGAAAACACATAAATATTGTTAAATTTATTGTTATTGTTTGTTCTGAAATATTATTGTGATCTTTTAAACTTGACATTTATTATATTTTAGTTTTATGTGTTTTGTAAAGTTTGAATCTGTAATTTACAAAAACTTCTAAAACACTGAGTACTTACATAAAACTGAGTAACAAAACATTTCATTTATTTTCATCTTTGAACTCAAGTTTTTAAACACACGTTTTGTTAGGCAAATTGTTTACATTTTTAAGTACTCTTGATGGTTTTGTAGTGTAATCATCTCAGGCGGATAGAGTTCTTTTTAAAATGTGTATAAAGCTTTCGGGCTTAAAAATGTTTGAGTACATTTAAGTAACCGTCACTTGAAATAAGTGTGGATAACCTTTGAAAGTGGCTTAGCACAAGGGCAATTTATCAAACCGCGCTTTTCTTTTCGCATGAAATTTAACATCGGCCGAGACTTTTATGTCCAACTGCAATGAATCTGTCTCAAGTTTTGTATATTGACCTCATCATCATCATCCGAGACCTGCTCCCATTTATTTGGGGTCGGCCTTCCTTATCCTCCTCTTCCATTCAGCACGATTTTGTGCCAGTTCTTTATTTAATTGAGCATTTTTGAGGTCTTTCTCGACCGTTGTCAGCCAAGTGGCAGGTGATCTTCCACGCGAGCGTTTCGTCACTGGCAAGTCGAGGGCAAGCTTCACCATATGGTCGTCAGGGCGTCTTTGTATATGGCCATACCACCGCAATCGCCTCTCTGTAACTTTCTCAGCTATCGGGGCAACTTTAAAACTACCTCTGATGTACTCATTTCGGATTTTGTCTAATAGTGTGACCCCCGCAGACCATCGCAGCATTCGCATTTCGCATTCGCATGCCCGCAAATTCTCCTGTGAGGATTTTAGATCTGCGACTCCAGTTACTCAGCCACATCAGAAACTCACCCAGTATTTTTAAAGTTCCAATCTTAGATACATTTTGTATAGAATGGGACTTCTATACAAAATGTATAGATTGGAACAAGACACCTGTAGTTAAAGAGAAGCCTATCTAAAGTGCATCTTAAAATTATCATATTATATTTCCATATAAAATAAACTGTCACAATTTGTGGGTTTCATATTATATGAGCTGCTATACTTTTTCTTATTATATTTTTGCCTTATTCATTTTATTTTTACGTTTGATGAGCTATCATTTGATTAAATTATGTTTATTATCATGTACGTTTTGAAGAAAACCTAATATCTCATTTAAATACCACTTACACAGAGTTAAGTTCCTCATCATGACGGCAATCGGTTTCCAATAAGATTAGGTACCTCTTTGGCAAATTATATTAGGGATTGAGAACGATGTCTTACAGAACGGATGGATAAGGGTCTTACAATTGCCAGTAAATTACTTAATATAGAGTATTTTTAGATCTGAGTATGGAAATTTCCTTCGTAGAAGATAAATAGAAAGTGAAATTACAAATAAAACCTGCGTGTACCAATTTCTCTCTTAAAAACATTTAATGGTTTGTTTTGTTTTTTAACTCCCTGGATTTATACAGTTAACTAGTTTTTATACTAATACTTCGGGCTGAGGATAAAATTATTGTATATAAGAACTTAACTATAGCGCTTAATTTTCTTTACAATTTGAATATCAACGACTCAGCGTTGATGGGATTTTTTATGGGCCAGGCGTAGAAAAATTTACACTGGATGGCTTTAGAAAAAACAACCCCATTTATATTTAATTAAATATAATTAAATAATAAAAACGGATCTATGTAATTCCAATCATGCCATAAACATGCATTTTACTAAGAGAAAATGCAACTTTATCTATATTATATACTATATTATATTTTGCTATGATGATAAACAGTTTTTTCGATCGCTTTTAAAAGAGACCATACATAGTTCAGCACTATATTTTAATATCAAATCTTTAAATATTTATTTACTACAAAATAATTGAGTTTTGCGGTCGTAATCATTATCAAATAATCATAAAAATATAACAACGTTATCCTCGATGTACCTACACGGTTGTTAAATGTTATGCTCATTGTAAATAGAACTAGATAGATTTCAGAATACTGTACATATGAAATGGTTTTAACGAATACAATTATATTATTTATTGTAAAATATAAATTACGCTCATTGATAATACGAGAATCGATATTAAAATAATTACAATTGTCATTTCCGAAATGAGTGAGTATTATGTTATGAAAATCATTGACCACAAATCAACATGTTCTAAATTTAAAATTCATGGAACATTTAAAGACATGTATGTAAATTTATGTTACGTAAAACCTTGTATGTGTATTTATGTTGTTATTTATGTAAAATTATGTCGGCCTATGACTGGAAAAACAATGTGTATCGAAATTATCGTGCCACCGGTATTCGCTACCATAGCTCAGTTGGAAGAGCGTCCACTCGCGATAGGTGGTGGGCACGGGTTCGAATCCCGTTGGCAGCGATAATTTTGATACACTTTTAATTTATAATTATACCTAGTGTGTGAAGCACTATAACAAAAAATTAAATTGTAAATTTATTTTTATTAATGTCTCTTAAATTTTATTTTATTTATTAACTTAAGCTTAACTGACCGGGAATATCTGTTCAAAATAAACCTAAACCTGATTCCAAATCGCCTCAAGGAACTACACAACTAATAACATATTATCATAACAGACATTTTAAATTCAGACGGACTGGTAGAAAATAAATAAAAGCCGATTTAAAAAACAGCTAATGCCAGATTTTTACCTATTCCATCGGTCTAATTTAAATGGACCACTACTAAAGGAACAGCGATCACTGATCAGTACTTAAATATACTGCCACTGACATTTACGTCTGTCCGGGGCAATTGCCGATCCGGACAGTGGGGAATGGAACTCGCTGACACGAAACAGACTCAATTTATTGAAAATTACCTCAGAGTAATACTAGAAGGGAATGTTGATGAAACTGGAAGAGTAGCTAGCTATTTTTCAAGTACCTATCAGGGAGCATTACTTGACTTACTGACACAGGTTCAACTGAACATACTTAGTTCAATTGTATTTTTTGGAGGTAATCAAACTTTAATTGTTTGGTAACTGTAACTTTGTCGTTAATTTGCCAGAAGAGCAGTCCGTCCTTACATAAGAAAAATGATACACATTGAAATTCAGGCTAATAACAATTTAAAGTACCATAATTATTCAAACAATATAACGTTCGAAACTTCAAGATAGGTACGTTTTTGGTTATGGGTAATAAACAGTCACGTACGACTAGGAATTTTTAAGAAAAACATCGGACCGCTTTGATTGAGAAGCGATGGCTGCTAAATACCTCTGGTCTTGCCAACTGGTTTTATGACATAAAACCAAAGGCCGATTGAATTCGACTTACGTTCGTGTCTTCTTATAAGTTGAGATGCGGTGTTGTCTATGTATAAAATAACAATATTTATGTTTGCACCTTTTAAGGTCTTCTATAAAATATATCAAGTCTCCTATTTATTACTTGTATAAATCTACTTTAATTATATATTTTGCTCTGTCATAAACTAGAATAACTGGAAAATAAAATTGTAATATTAAAGAACGAGAAAGAATGAAGAATAAAGTTGTTTGTAATAAACTGGTATTCATTCTAAATTTTGTTTTATTTCGCCTTCTAGCTGTTATAGAATAGTGATGGAAATACTATAGTGAGACTAAATAATAAATAGGTTTAAATATATCACAAACATGATTATTAATAAAAATAAAAAATAGAGTGCAAATTCAGAGTATGCATAAGTGGTTTCACGCTTTATCAGAATAGATCTGTACCGATTTACCTATAACCTAATAGAAAGCGTAACCTAATTTAAAAAAAATCTCCAAAACAACGATTTTAACTACTTCGACAAGAACTTATAATTTGATATATACTACTACTCTGAAGGCAATAGACCTTTTGGCTTTTTTTGACATAATTTTTTGAAGCAAAATTCTAGAAAGCAGTTGGCCGAAAACGAGAATTAGGTATTTGTACTATAATTAGACTTTGAAAAAAATTACCTATTTTATAATAAACTAGTAACCTACATATAATAACATAATATACTGAAAATAATTTTAGTTAAGTTTAAGTTTAGTTAAATATTTCAAAAAACTTAAACATTTATGTACCAATTTCTACTCTTCTTCTTCAAGAAAGTGGTATACTCCAGCGTGGGAGACTTCTGTTATTTCAGGTAAGTTAGGTACATTACACATTCTTCCAATAACCTGAAACTTTCCGACAATGTGTTTTCTTTATGAAGCAAATCGGTTCATGTTTATTAATAGGTAAACTCTACGCGGTTCAACCCTAAACAGAAGTTTAGTTGTTCTATAAACTTTGACATCAATCTTCCAAACAACGGTTCGTCTCGGCAAACCCTTTTCCCTGCGGAAATTACCCTAACTTGTAAACTAATTTTGGTGAGTATAGTCAGTAGCTAGTACCTAAGCTAAATCTTTTGAAATAGGACTAGCTTTATTTATATAGTATTTACTTGCGCGAAACGCGGGTAAAATATTTACATTTTTAATCCAAGAGTCAACGTCTCTCATTGGACAATTTTGACAACTTTCTCTGGGTTAGCGTACTAACTCTGAGTTAACATACTAACCCAGGCCGACGCAAGTGGGCCTAAGATATAATGTTAATTTTAAAGTTTTAAGACTTTTTAAATCCTAAAGGGTACAAAGCGAATCTGATGTTGTGATATTGAGTATCTTCACTTTTAAATTTTGCATTCTCTTCACTTTTTTACACAATTTTTGTTTCAACGTATTCTTGCATTATGTTGTTCTTATGTATTCTTGTATTTTGTTTTTCTACAAATCATAACATTCATTACTTTCAGTCCTTCAAATTAACCCGTCTCACGATGTTTCAACTACCCCGGGGTCGGCTACGGCTGAAAATCAGCGCTGCTGGTGTACCATAAGGCACACCAAGCATCATGCTGAGCCGGGGCCGTTTTAGGGTTCTTGACACACAGGCTCCTAAATCAATCATTGATCTGCATATATTTTGTTTTTGATTATATCTTGTATGTGTATGTGTGTGTGTGTGTGTCTTTTTCACCTAAATAAACTTTTTCTTTCTTTCTTCTTCTTTCTTTAATCAAGACACGCGGCAGCGTGTCAAGCCAAGTTCAAGCAAAGGAACTGGCTAGCCAGCGCCAAGAGTAAGTTTACACGAACCACTTGGTGCCACTTTTGACCCTTCTATAACTCAAAACCTATTTAACGTAAACACATAAAACTACGTGTGTTTAATTATATCCATAAGATCATATAGAAGCCCAATTTTCATGAAGCTAGCTCAAACGGTTATAAAGATATGAAGGTCAAAAAGTCGTTAAAATTCATACTGACTGACATATAGTACAAAAACCTAACCTGCTTCCAGATGACCTAGAAGGATGAAATTTGGAATCCAGCTCGGTAACTGTGTGTAAGCGTAGGAAAAAATCAAAAAATAAAGAAAAGTAAAAAAATAAGGGGTGTTCCCATACAAACTGACATATAGTACCTAAATCTAACCTATACTTCCAGATGACCTAGAAAGATGAAATTTGAAATCCAGCTTGGTAAGTGTGTGTAAGCGTAGTAAAAAATTAGAAAATAAAAAAAGTCAAAAAATAAGGGGTGTCCCCATACAAACTAACATATAGTACAAAAACCTAACCTACTTCCAGATGACCTGGAAGGATGAAATTTGGAATCCAGCTCGGTAACTGTGTGTAAGCGCAGGAAAAAATCAAAAAATAAAGAAAAGTCAAAAAATAAGGGGTGTTCCCATACAAACTGAAATATAGTACCTAAATCTAACCTATACTTCCAGATGACCTAGAAAGATGAAATTTGAAATCCAGCTTGGTAATTGTGTGTAAGCGTAGGAAAAAATCAGAAAATAAAAAAAAGTCAAAAAATAAGGGGTTTCCCCATACAAACTAACATAAAGTACAAAAACCTAACCTACTTCCAGATGACCTAGAAAAAATGAAATTTAAAATCCAGCTTAGTAATTATGTGTAAGCGTAGGAAAAAATCAGAAAATAAAGAAAAGTCAAAAAATAAGGGGTGTCTCCATACAAACTGACATATAGTACCTAAACCTTACCTACTTCCAGATGACCTAGAAAGATTAAATTTGAAATCCAGCACGGTAATTATGTGGAAACGTAGGAAAAAATCAGAAAATAAAAAAAAAAGTCAAAAAATAAGGGGTGTCCCCATACAAACTGACATAAAATACCTAAACTTAACCTACTTCCAGATGACCTAGAAGGATGAAATTTGGAATCCAGCTCGTTAATTGTGTGTAAACGTAGGGAAAAATCAAAAAATAAAAAAGCCAAAAAAATAAAAAATAAGCGGTGTCCTCATACAAAAAACTTGTAATACGCGCTAAAAAACCAGGTTCTTCGTGCCTTAACCAATAATAGTATAAAAGTGAAGTACATATATATGAGATTCAATGAATAAATAAATACTTTATACAACTCGTTCGCTATAAGTTTGCCGCTGTCAACTGTCACGCGTTTAGCGTTGTCTCAGCCACTCAGTTCTAGTTCCAGTAAGAAAAGCTATACTGACATCATTTGACAGCAGCAAACTTATGTTGTACTAGCTGACCCGGCGAACTTCGTTCCGTCTTACAGTTGATTCTTTAATTTGGACATTGCAACATTAGGTACTTTATTTTTCTATTTTATTTATTATCACTTTTATCTCTAACATTCAAGACAGTGTAGAAAATAGTATAAAAAAGAAAACCACGCAGCGGAAACGCAAGACAAAGCTTTTAACTTAATACCTGCCTAGTTTTCTTTACAAAAAGTAATGATATCCCACCAAAAACATAAATGTAAAAAAAGGAGAGCCAAGTTCAATTTAAAAATTATTGCTTGGCTGTCGGCTTCGCCGCAAAAAGAATGGAGATCAAAATGAGTGCCAAGTTCTATGTAAAATCGAAATTTGTATTTATAGGAACAAAAAAACAATATGAACAATTATTAAACTCTATTTCCTTGCTTTATTGGATACCTATAAAAATTGCTGTTATTCAAAAATGTGAGATCTTAAAATAGGTTAGATTTGACTTGGCCAGTTTTCATTACATCAGTCATTTTATAAAGTTATACAACATTTTAATTCAGATAAAAACTCGCCAAGTCAAATCTAACCTATTTTAAGATCTCACATTTTTGAATAATAACAATTGTTATAGGTATCCAATAAAGCAAAGAAATAGAGTTTAATAATTGTTCATATTGTTTTTTTGTTCCTATAAATACAAATTTCGATTTTACATAGAACTTGGCACTCATTTTGATCTCCATTCTTTTTGCGGCGAAGCCGACAGCCAAGCAATAATTTTTGAATTGAACTTGGCTCTCCTTTTTTTACATTTATGTTTTTGGTGGGATAGATACCTAACTTATCTATCGCAACATTATATACATATTAGATACATTCAGAAAAAGAGACGTAAGCAGGGAAGAGACTGTAGTCAACAATGTGATCCAACATAGTAACGTTTTTTGGGTTCCGTAAGGGCTCAGATTTAAATTGTGTTGAACTATAGATACATTAAAACTAAGTTGCGTCTATAATATTCACAAATGTAAACCGTTTGCAGAAGATTTGCCGGTGAGCTGTACCCCTTCCACTTATGACGATCGCGTCCCGCGCTCGTCTGGTCAGTACGACGAGCCAGACGGGCGCTGGACGTTGTCGGTTGAAGTGGGCCGATAATGCAAAAGCTTTGCCGATGAGTACCCCTTTTCAACGGCAAAGTTTCAGGAAATAGGTTAAAAATGTCAATATTTCACTCCCGTTTCACGCAAGTGGACCTTATAGTCCTCGTAGAGCTATTTTTATATCCTGTAACATCAACCACCTGTAGCCCACCACAATTATACTCGCTGCAACCAATATTTCGCTGCCCACGATGCAATAAAATGAGGAACAGACCGCCTGTTGTGGTCTCTGTTGCACTTACTTTACGACAGGACAACAGGCACTGTCCATTTTAATGCAGCGCGTGCAGCAATGCAGCGTTGACTAAAGTACAAAGAACAATGGTGCGGGCCCATACATCGCTTTCGGTCACGTTACGCTATTGCAACTTTAAATGAAAAAATATTTTTTTGGTTGGGCCTGCAAGCCTGAACTCAATGCTAAAAGAATTTTCTTACAAAAAAGTGGAGAAAAATTAATATTTATTTTCAAAATATTGTATCTGAGTATTATAACAACTGCGACCTCCGCCATGAAGCATCTGAGAGCATAGACAATACACTATATACTCTTTGATAAATACTTGTCACTTGTCCCAGAATTTGTCACTGTTGACAGTTGAGACTTAATAGTAGCCATGTAGTTGTCGGACAATGTTGCGAGATGCCGGAATTAAAAAACCCCAATCGACTGAAAGAAAAATCTAATTAAGTTAATAAATTAATGTTGAATTACAAGGGTATTTCGGAAACGCTAAACTACCAAGACAAAATAATCTATGCTCAAAATAATCGGTTGTAATAGATTTCAGTATTATTAATAGGTGTAGTTTTCTGACAAATACTTAATCACAAATATTCAAACAGTTTGTTTAAGTGAGACTGGTTCAAACGGAAAAATAATATTCAGTTTTACTCCAACGCAATGGAAACCCCTAAAATAATTTAATCTTTTTATGTAAATATATTCCAGTAAAATAAAATGCAAAAAAAGAACGATTGAAATCGACACAGTTATTGTCTTGTATTCTACATTCTGATCTAAGAATTAACGTAGTACTTGAAAATAGGTTTTTCTTTAGTATAGTCTGTTACATGTTGTTCTCGTACAAAAGTGGACCGATCGTCAAAAAGATGGAGCATAAAAGTGGAAAAGTTTGGCATCCGGCAACACTAGCTGTCAGGAATGTGGAAACGGAACCTATCAGTAATCAATTATATTTCTTTGAATATTTTATTTTTTGACCCGTCCTTTACAATAACTGGTGATACCTTGAAAAAATCCTGTTATTTATTAGAATCGTCTTGTAATAAATATTACATCTAGACGCTAAACTTTATTTGCGTAAATTTCTGCCATGTTCTTTTAGACGCTCTAAATTGAGAATCAAGAATAAACTTATTCATATAGGCCTTACTTACAAGGTGCTTAGGAGTCATTTTATTTTACAATACCTATCTCTAAATTTTTGTCTAGAATTTAGAAACTAGAAAAAACTTTATTTAGAAACTCGACTTAAAACCGAATCGCTACCATTATTATCTTTCTGCAACGTAAGTGTTCGGTATAAGAACGCGGAAATGCTATTCACTATATTTATATATAAATTCTCGGGATCCTTAGACCCTTAAAAGGCGACCCTAATAAATACACGTAAGTAATGCCAAGAGTTTACCTGACCCGAAATAAAATGAAGATGCTTTTAATTTCTTGCATAAAAGTCTTCTTGCTTGGGGTATCTACATATGTTTCTATGTTGTAACTCTTAGATGTCTTGTAAGTATAATTCTTAAATAGAAATATTTTGTTGCTCACAAAACAGGAAAATAAAACAAAGATACTCAAAAAATAGACATGTATGCAAAGGCGGCCTTGTGCACGAACTTGCAATGTATTTTTTGGGTGAAATTTTGGAACTTAATTTTCAAGCAAATATATACAACCGATTGAGCTGAAAGACGTAACTTGTAAATACGGAACACGCTTAGTTTAGATAACAATTATGCATGGTAAGGGTTGTGACGTCATATTAAATCCAATATGGCGGACCGTCCTGGATGGTAAACAGCATTGTTTCAAATGAATTTTTCATCTCAATATCAAATGGGTTTTCAGAGAAAAAATCGATGTATAAAAGCTTGTTATTTTATTACATTTTATAAAAGATGATTTATTACCTTTCACAATAATGTTTATACACGTGTTATTTGTGTTCTATTGAATTTGCACCTTAACTTTTAAAATTCCTTATAATTTTATTGAAGGTACTGAATCTGAAAACTTGAAGAGCGAATATAGAGTTTGACGACCTCCGTAGTTGAGTGGTTAGCGTGCCGGTTTTCAAGGCGCCGCCATCTCTGAGGTTCCGGGTTCGATCCCCGGTCGGGGCAATGTAGAAAAATAACTTTTCTATATTGTCTCGGGTCTGGGTGTTGTGGTACCTTCGTTGTTTCTGATTTCCATAACACAAGTGCATAAGCTACTTATTATGGGATCGGAGCAATGTATGTGATGTTGTCCTCTATATATTTATTTATTTATTTATTATTATTATTTATTTATTGTTAAGTTTAAGTAGGTACTTAATTCTACGTATTGTTTTTGTTCAAGTTCTATATTTTCAAAGTTCGAAAGTTTGTCCTAGACACCAATTAAGTATTATTTTCCTAAGATTGAAAGTAAATAAAGACAAGCGCTTTCTAAGAGCTTTTTTCACATTAGGTAACTAATATGTAACAAAACTATTAACAAAATGATTACGAAAAGCAACCGACCGCTGAAGACATAGTCGCATTTTGAATGGCCTAGGGAGACAATTACCTGTTCCGTACTGATGCTGGTCATAAGCTTCTTAAAGATATCATTGAAAATCACTGTCAATGACTCCCAACGACTCTTGATGTATTCCGTCTACCTGATGCTGGTGGCCGCAAAAGCTACGTTTCCCTGTTTTCAGGAAGTATTAAACAGTTTAGAAATACATTGCCGGAATATTGGTACTCAATCACAAACTTATAACTAGTAGTTTTACCTCTTAAAAGTAGGTATAATAATCTTAAAATCCATCTAAATTATATCCTATGTATTTCTTTGTTTGTTGATTATCAAAGAATATAAACAAGTAGATCGAACGTAAAATCTTTAAACAAATTTTCAGTCGGTTGAAAATGACAACAGAGCGCCATAATTCAGTCTGGGCCAAACAAAGTCGTGATTTTGTGAAGGCAATATTTCAGCAGGCACCGGACAATATATCAAGTGGTCCAAATTAAGGTGAGCACTGAGCAACCTTGGCAAAGTTAATGGAAAACTGGGAAACACTTGTTTTTACAAGAACCTTTTATTCATGATTCCGGGATATTAAGATTCCAAGTAGGTATTGTAGTAATACTCGTGTTTTCCAACTCCAAAGCTGTAGGATGGAGTCTACCCTTTTATGAATAACTCGTAGTATTTTTAACCATTAATGGCACGCAGCCACTGATCTCTATTATATGGATCAAACATTCTATACAATTGACAGTTCATTTTTTGTGCCGATTTGAAGCGCCCGCCTCGAAGTTCTATGCTACTAAACTGCTTTGTAGCTAGTTCCGATAAAAAATAGTTTTTAATGTAATTTAATTTTAGTTCCATGGATGCTCACGCCAGGTTACGCAACAATCAGCGCCAAAATGGCGAAAATCAGGTGTCTTCATTTTTACGTTGACAGTTTAATTTCCAGCGTACTTGCGTACCACATACTAATTCATAATACGAGACTTTTATTTTTCAGGAAGAAGGATCAAATAGTGAATATAAGCCGTGAATAAAACAATATAATGGTGTAAAAAAAACATTATAACCTCAGTTATAATAACCATAATATACTCAAACATTTTTCAACCATTGTTTTCCAATGATCCCATTTAAACACGGCTATACAGTATACAATGCTATACCGTTCAGAGTCATTGTAAATGTCATTTAAATGCACGCCTTTTGGAGATTGAATATAAATTGTAGGGTTATTTGATGAAAAAACTATAAAATGAATGACAGGGCATTGGTGGGGAATTATTGACAGCGTTTTATAATATACTAACTGACCCGGAAAACGCTGTTTTGCCAAAATGGATTTAAAAAATAGCTTACGATCTACTCAAACCTAACGAACATACACAGGCATAACAATCGGTCGAGTCTTTCGGAAAAGTTTAGTTACAAAAAATGGCATTACATTTAGTTACATAAGTTTAGTTACAATATCAATTTTGTTATTTTTTTAATCTTTTACTGTTAAATTTATCTATTTGTTATTAAAATTAAAATTTCTAAAAAAATGGCACGCGAACTTTATATATTAGAAGAAGAGTTTTCCTTGAAAAAATTTGGAATGCGTGACTATTAAAAATCAGTATAAATAACGTAACATAGTTAGCGTAACCAAAATATGTAATAAGATGCCTAATTTTCCATTTTATCGTGTAAAATATTGTGACGTTCCTGAGCAAACATACCACGGTAACAACTAAGTAAATGCATTAGGTACTATTATGTATTCTGTGGTAAAAGTCTGTTTGCGTTGCACCTAAAATGAACATTTTGACTTGTTAGCGATTTTTGCCGATGATATTCAAGTCGTTCAAAGAAAAAGTATAATTTTATGTCGCTTCTACTGTGACCGCACCTTATTCAGGGTCGACGAGGTCAGTATTATCCCATATCCAAACTGTTACCAATATCTGCTTGATAAATTACCCTTTTATGCGAACACCAAGTCTTCCTAATGCCTTTTGGTATGAACATTGAACGATGACTTTTCTGCTATTTTTAACCGACTTCAAAAAAAGGAGGAGGTTCTCAATTCGTCGGAATCTTTTTTTTTTATGTTAACAATAGACAAATACACTGGACCCGGCGGACTCCGCGAAAAAAAGTCCCCAGTTTGCTTGTATGAAAAAAGTTTGCATAAAATATTCAGATGACCGTATCCTTAAGTTTCTTAACGGTGATGTTAACTGATATACAAACATAATAGCAAATACACTCGAACATGAGTAAGTGAGAACTGGGTAAGCGGGAATACTCTATCGGTGAGAGTATTTGCCAGGTCCCTTTATTTTGCCTATCTAACTCTAAAACTCGGGTTACTGAGAAACCTCACATAAGAGAAAAAGAGATCTAGGTCTTTTCAGCTCTCACTTAACCAAGTTTGACTTTAATAACAATGGCTTAAATATTACTTTCTTACGCAGAATTAAATAAACTAAATCCAGAGGCAAAGGGAAGCAAATCTTGTTAAATTTAGTGCTGGCCCAACGCCAGCTTTGCCGCAAACATATTGACAAATGATGATACACCTCGCCAGTGCGAGTTAGTGAGCCTTAACCGATTTATTTGCGCGCACTGTTTGCTCAAATGTTTGCGTTGGACAGCAATCTTAGGCCAAGATGATTTTCCTGGCGCAGTTTATCCCAGTATGGTATTTAAAAGACATTTTTGGAATCTTAGGCCGCAGAAGATTATAAGCGTAATAAGGAATTTATTTTACGTTGTCATGATTTTCATTGTGACCACGAATTCCAAGAGACTGAAAGTTGCCGCATCGCACTATTTCACAGACTCAAAAATTTAGTTCCCACTGCAAAAGTAAATTAGTTTACCTTCGTACAAGAATATTTATCGATCCAATTACTGGAATCCAATTTCCTTAGCAAATGGAATTAATCTGTAATCATTTAGGTAGACTGTTTTTGTTACCTGCAAAAACATAGATTGGAGGATTCGTAGATCTATCGGGATTGGGATATGTAGGTAATACCTCTACGATTTTATTTACTCAGGCGAGTATCTACTTTTTACCTACACCAATTCGTACTAACAACGTTTTCGTTATCAGCGTTTTTTACCACATCCATGCATTTACTTGTTTTTTTTTAATACATTACAAATACTCTCTCTACACTCTTGTCTGTGATCTCACCTGACAGTAAATTCTGATGCAGTCGAAGATGTTATAGTACTAATTTGTAAGAAGTAAGTTACACCCTATCGGTTTCTACATAGCATCTTACTGTAAATAGCTTTGGCCGAACCCTCTCACCAGACAAAAGGCGATATCTCTTCACTGTCTCATAATTCCTTAATAGTACCTATAATTGAGTTTATTAATAATATATCGAAATGGCTCTCTAAAGGAACATCAGACTTGAGCTCATCTTCATTTAATTTAAATGTGTTACAGACATGTATTCATCGGAATTGGCAACAAATTTTGCCCTCTGATTGATTTAAATCTTTAGATTAGCTGGAAAAAAATAGGAACAGTGAATTCAGCAGGGCTAGTACAAGATACAATTATGCTAAAAATTCGATAGAGAGATACATTCTCGGTCATTCCCCGCGTAAAGGTTGTATGGCGAAACTAAAACGAAATTCGAAATGAAAATTCAAAAACTTGCTATCCCACGCAGGCATAAGGAAGCCGATTGCAATGAATCATGTTTTTCTTGTGAACAATAAGTGGATACTTTGACAGGAATGTTTGACATCAACATAACAGATTTGTTTTAGCACAAGTATTTAGTTTTAA
Source organism: Coenonympha glycerion (assembly GCA_963855885.1). Lineage (NCBI taxonomy): Eukaryota > Metazoa > Arthropoda > Insecta > Lepidoptera > Nymphalidae > Coenonympha > Coenonympha glycerion. The sequence continues at coordinate 12,113,521 of OY979631.1, forward strand.
TAACTTACTATTATATTATGACGGCTGAACGGACGGCGAAGTCTCAGTAGGTCTAGCTGTCGTAATAGTGTCCCGTATTTACCCTTTGGGTGCGGAACCCTAATTATTGTGGCTTAATATAGAACCAAAAACCTGGTCGACGAATCAAAGTGAATGTAATAAAATAAACGAGAATAATAACTGACTTCCGAGAGTTTATCTTTTTGTTTGCTTGTAAATGCAGCCTGTTTAAATAAGAAACCCGCAAAATCCTAGCAACATTTTGTAACACGGCTGTCACTACGAAATTTAAGTTAAATTCATTTAATTCGCCTAAGAAAAAGGAGTAGCAGAAAATGTAAGTTTAATTCATTGTAACAAAAAGGATTTCGTTTTGTATTTATTTATTCAGTGTTTTAGAGCTTATTACAAGGACAATTTGGAACGTTTCTCTAAATTTTATATTACGTTAAAGCTCATAATAGATAATAGTGAGGTCACAGGAATAAGCGAAATGAGTTGTGAGCAAATTTTCCGTTATTGTTTATTATAATCAGGACAGAATATAAGTATTATATTCTAAATTGCCCAAGCTAGTCTGGTAGGAGATTTTGGCAGTGACTGGGTAAGAATACTACCCTAAAGGCAAAAATGCCTTCCTGTAAAAATATTTTGAATGTTGGCAATACATTTCGGCAATAGGTATTATGGCGATACATTGGCGATGCTGGATAGTGTATAGCAGGTTGCAGTAGGGGTTAGAACATAAACACGTTCCAATCAGCTACTTTGTGAGAAAGAAAGAAGGATTGTCGCCTCTAATGGATTGTCGCTCACTGTCAGGCGAGATGGTAGTTAAGTTATATTAAACCTTTTCATGATTCAATGTTGTTAGAGTCTCTTAGATGTTATTTAATTATATATGTTACGCTCAAAGATCGAAAACGCTCATTGAGCGGAAAAATAGCTCACAACGCGATGTGGTCACAGTAAAACATCCACATAGCGAAATTCGTGTTATGGCTCTAATGAGTTTTCATTGCTGCACGTCCTCTATCAACTTCAGGAACTCTATCTAAAACGTTAGTACCAATTTATGAAAAATATTTCTTAAGGAAATCTATCAAAACGTTTCCAGCCTAAGCCTAGTAGGATCTATATCGGAAAGTAGTGTGCGTTGTAATCAAATAGTATTCCATACGCGTCATGGCTTTTCTTCATTGCCACAACGCGATGAGATCGAATAGCATGTAAGCCACGACACGAATTTCGCTATTTGGTCTTTCTTTGATTGCCACAACGCATCGTGGGCTTTTGCATTAGAGCCATAACATGAAATTCGCTATGTGGATGTTTTACTGCGACCACATCGCGTTGTGAGCTATTTTTCCGCTCAATGAGCGTTTTTGATCTTTGAGCGTAACATATATACTTGTTTAACATTGCAGCAAGAGCCATTGCATAATATTATGCAAATTGCATAGAGACACTGCGAGTACAGTATAATGTTTATCACACCAACGAATTATAATGTTATCAAATCTAATTATCTTCATGGTGAAGGATCCGTAAAGGTCCTTGAATATGATAAGTGTGGAAGTGTGTATATTTCTTTGTTTGTATTTTGCTACGCCGTGATCAAAAATACATATTTTTTTTTTAATGAAAATAATTATAAATTTTGATGAGACGAGAAGGCATTCACCTGTAAAACAGCAGGGTGATTGCGTAAAAATGTATCAATGATTAAAGAACTGGAAGTTCCGTGATTGGTTAAAACATAGGTTTTGCCCAAACACGACACATGAAAATTACGTTTTGGCATTGATTCAGTTCTTTAATGATTGATACCCTTATATTGATACCTTGCTGTACTCATATGTATGTATATCAGTGTATCTCAGGATATTGCAATGCACTTTCTTATCTTGTCTTACTTTCTCTGAAAATGTACATCAGCTACAGAGTACATCGCATTATTGCTTCGCCAGTATCCCCAATGCAAAAGCGATTAGTCACGAAACCAACAGTCGGACCTTTGACATACAAAATAAATGAACGAGTGCCGTGTAGATCGATAGATCCATCAGTCAACAGACAAGGTCAAAGGTCATATACGGAATTAAGACTATTAATACCCGATAAATAAAGCTCCTGATTGGAAAATTGCCAAACGATTCTAAGCGGGGATCACTTGAGGAGGTCAAATGGGGGATAACTGGATTTATTGTCATAGAAACGGAGCAGCTTGGGATCATGCGTTTATCCTCTAGTGAACGAGATTCCTTAAGTGGTTTAAGTTAATTCTAGGATAGACTCATAATTTTGTAAAAACTAACAACGAAAATTATACTAACATAAAAATGGGAAATGCTTCCCAAAAAACCAACTTCAAATGCCACTACAAAGAGTGGAATAATTTTTATTTAAATTTTAGGTACCTACACCAATTCGAAGTCGGGCAATGTTTTATACAATCCCTAATAGTCCTTCTTACTAACTTGAAGTGCAAAGAAATGACGAAGTCATAGACAATCGCCCGACTTCGAATTGGTGTAGGTACCTAAAATTTAAATAAAAATTATTCCACTCTTTGAAGTGGCATTTGAAGTTGGTTTTTTGGAAAGCATTTCCCATTTTTATTTTTTACTTTTTAGTGGAAAACAATAAAATGCACAAGGCGTTGTAAAAATACCCAAATCGCTTGAGGTGTGTTCATAAAATCTGAAGAGATCCCTCGATTTCACCAAGATCCCATCATCAGACCCTGACTTGATGACTTTAGTCATCAAATCAGTATCTGCTAGCATATGCACCAGTAACTATAAAAAATACCCAACTCTCTTCAAGTATACTAGCAAAATTTGAAGAGTTCCCTCGATTTCACCAAGATCCCATGATCAGATCCTGACCTGATGACCATAGGACAACTTGGAAAATATTACTCTTTCAAATAATACCCAAATAGTTCCATGTGTCCATATAAAATTTGAAGAGTTCCCTCGATTTCTCCAGGATCCCATCATCAGATCCTGACCTGATTGAAATGGGACCTTCTGGAAACAAAACCCATTTAAACAAAAAAAGAATTGTTCAAATCGGTCCACGCGTCTTCGAATAATCGGTGAACATACATAGATAAAAAAAAAAAGAAAAAAAAAAAAAAAAGATTCCGACGAATTGAGAACCTCCTCCTTTTTTTGAAGTCGGTTAAAAATACAAGCATTAGCATACTCTATAGCGATATATTTTGTCAAAATGTTTGTTGATCATCAGATTGGCATCGAGCCAAAAACAAATTTAACGAACTTCTGTTTTGCTTAGGTTACGTAATAATAAAATGTTACAATATTACTAGAACTAGAACCATTAAATATTTTATGAAATCAAATTGTAAATACAGAATGAAATAAGTCAATTAATCAGACAGACATATTGTTAACTATGGACTTTAACGGAATATCCTTCTTCTCGGCTGGCTTTCACTGCTGGCTGGTGTATTATACTGTAACTGGTGTATTATATCAGATACTAAATTGTCCTTTACTAGCACTACAATCTATACATGATAAGTTTATCACACCCTTGTGTTCTGATCTTGTATAGAATGAAAATACGCGGCTGCTACCGAGTCCACTAGGTTTATCGTCACCCATTGGCCGCTACTAGGTCCAAAAAACCAGGCCTATTCACACCCATTTTCTTTCAGTTCCCCTTGTCAAAACCCCTTTCGGAGATTTTCCAGAAAATCTTTACATAATTAGGGTGTTTACACACATTTAAATTTTTGTAACGATAAGCCCCTGGCGGAAATAAGTGATTCACTATGGATTTCAATGGTGACTTCGTCGGGGTCACCAATTTAGGTACTTGATTGTACAACGGCTGTGTTCAATTCTGTCTTGGGGAATATGCTCAATTAAAAACGATAGACTCCAATAAAAAAACTAATTTTTATTTTCAGTTGAACAACTACAAAGATTAACACACAATAAATCTAACATAGGTACAAGTTTACAGGTGAAGTAAGACAACTGATATGCAACGCGTTTAGAACGTAACTAACTTGAATCTCATAGGGCTTGTCCTTATAATGCATCGAGCACACACAAGCCTATGTGAGGGATGCCCCTACAGTGACATATTCCCGAAGTCACTGCCTTTCAGAATCTCCACATAACCTTGGTAGGCACATACATAGTACAACAGATACAACAGATATTTTATCTTTAACAATATCTCCTACAACATTGGGAGGTACATTTATCGCAATTTCGTCACTGAGCTTATAGTTTCATACGTTATCGAGAACTAGACTGCGATGATGGACAAACGTTGTTCGCGATACTTCAACGTCTCAGCTGTAAGATGTTGGGTTGGCCTCGTTCTCCCGTATCATGTGAAAGCTACCTACTGTATTGTTGATACAGTGTTTATGTGTAAAAAAAAGTTTCACTAGCTGTTTATATTTCTATGGAAAAATGATTATCAACTAGATACTTGGCCAAATTAATACACTAATAGCTGAGTCGTGTACGTTATCGCCCGTGCTTTGCTCGGGTAATACCGAAGAAATTACAAAATATACTTCCTTATTCCTTGTCTCGTAACGAAAGTTGAACCTAAAAATAACAAGAACACAAAACAACATATTATCTTGGTTTAAGAAAAAAAAATCACACACACACACACACACACACACATGAACAAATACACACGCTTACTAATGAACTACCATAGTCATATAAGAAACCATTGTTACTAATAAAACTAATCACAAAATAACTAACATAGCTGTCTAAGAAAAATTGTCAGTAACCGAACCAAACACTATGTAATTAGCGCATTAAGGAGGTATGAGATTAAAAGGCTTTTTTATTTTTATTTTATTTATTTATTTTATTATCCCTTGTCTGCATCATAGAAGGAAGCTCTGTATAAAATTGCAGCTTTCCGTCCGATGGAGGAGTCATTGAATAAATACGTAAACCATCCTAACTTGTCAGGTCGTTCTCTACATACGAAATCTTTAAAACACTATAACAAAGCACATAATAAATAACTTTCTAAGAAAAATAAATAACAAAAATAAACCAAGAACATCAGATTTTTTATATTAGTACGTATGTACTTATATGATGTATCATAATATGTTTATTTTCAATCCAACCCGTTACTCTTTGGATTAAGTCCTAGGGACCTCGTTTTGAAACCAAAACAAGCTTTGTAGTTTGTGACCATTAATGTTTTGTTGTTCCATAAAAAACAACGGAATTATTTGTAGTTTCTAAAAATTTATATTGGTTTTATGTGGAGTTTATATGGAGTGTTGTTTGAGAAAAATTAGTACCTTTCTCAATATCGACAGATAGTGGATACTTGGGCTATAGGTGTTAGTAGGTACACCTATTATATTCAGACATTGGTCGACTCTATGTAACGATCAGTATGTAAGCGATGTGCAAAATATGCGCCACGAATTGCAAACGTTTTGATTGCTCTATCAAGCACAATTGCGAACTCTATGGCAAATTGTACGACAGGCAGCTAGGTACGTAAATCGGGATTTTTCATCGGGAAATTTTCAACGATCTCCGTGGCGGTTTTGGCGTTTTGGCTTCCATTCTCGGCATAGGTCAGTCTGCAGTTAGTATTATTATTTAAATTACGTAATCCATTAGCCATTTAAAATAAAACCAGCCAAGTGCGAGTCGGGCTCTCGTACTGAGTGTTCCCTACTACTACGAGTACTACGAGTACTTCAATAAGCCTTAATATTCAGACATTGGTCGACTCTATGTTCCTTGTTTTATATGGGATGGAATTTTCGTCACGAAAAAAACAATTTTCTTTCACCTTGTCCCCTACGCGATACCCTCCGAAAGATTTATTTTTACACGACTGCCAAAAATAAGGTGTGTAATGTATTTAGGGTTCACATACCGTACATGTATGTATGTATGTATGTATGTATGTGATGTGTCTTTATTCCACCATAACTTCGGAACGGCTGAACAAATTTGGACATATGGGGTATCGTCAGAGTCCTTACACCATTCCGAGTAACATAACTACTTATATTTTTTTTGGAGAAGTCTTTTTACGACAGCGTAGTCGTGTTTTTAATTTCTAAATTATTTACTTGTTTACAAAAATAATGTCCAAATTCAATCATGGCTTAAGGCGATATCTCCTTGCCTAGTGATATCGCGTCTTAACGTGGGATTCATTCCTCCAGCTCCGCATAGGTACAAAGTCTTTTAACACCGTTCCTCTTTTAAATTGGTTTTATTCCGACGTGCGCTACATAGTTTCTCACTTAAGGCTTGTTACGTGATCCGTGGTTGAAATAATAAAGTACATTCTCTGCGTATAACACTGTTTAGCTAAAGTTAATAGATATTATCGATATTACGGTGTATTATTAACCTATTTTTTATTCATTTTTGGCCAACTCCTAGTCTAGTCAACGTGTGCCTTTTTGTTCAGCTTTTTTCCGAGTCTCCAAATGATTGAGGTGTCATTTGATTCGAAACTTCAATGATGATTTTTGTGTTCTAAATAGATGAAAAAATGAAGTTCCGCTTGCTAAAATTGCAAAAATTACAACAAGTAACTAAAGCAAGAAAAAGGGTTAAGTTGTTTTTTCAAATATCTCAAAAACTAATAAAAGAATACATTTAATAAAGGTTAAAAAGGAAAAGCCCATTCAAAAAGATCCAGCTCCAGTAACTGTAGGAAAAATATTTATAATTTTCCCAGAAGAATGTAAATACGGTCGAAAATGGGTAACACTTACGTCAAACACTATTGATAAAAATATTTCGACAAATGTAAAAGGTGATGTTTCAAATTGAGATTATAGAGTTAAAACAGATACTTTAGTAGTACAAAAATATATTTTTTTCATTAATAATATGATCGGTTTTCAATATGGCGTCGCTCGTACGGTTTGACGTAAACCACAACATTCAATATTTCATCAACATGCAAAAGTTGACATTTCTGTCAATATCAAATGTCAATTTGCAATGAAAGACATGTTACCGCTATGCAACAGCAAACATAACAACGATACATCACATAAGCAGAAGCAGAAGAGTTCTTAAGCAGAACTTGTTTTGTACAACCAAAAAAAGCCATTTTTAAGGAAAGTATTTAAGTAGGTAAAAACTGTTTTATGTGGTCTGGGCTTTACCCAAGTATACCGTACATAGACCTAGCCCAGGGTTCATACTTTGATGAAACATCTCCTTTAAGACAAGAAAAATACTGTTAGTAAAACATGGCGTACTTGGTATCAATACGGGAGATATCAGGATCGAATCCGGCAGATTGGGAGGCGCCTTCTTTCTTACTGCTGGCGAATACGCATTCTGATACGACATCTTGTAGCAACATTATATAAAGATAAACAATAATGGTGACGAACTTATAAACACAATGAATACTTGACGAGATAGACGTTTCATCACCTAATTGTAGTACCTTCAAATGGCGAATGTGGCTCCACTCTTTTTTGTTGGTTTTAATCGACTTCGATAAACAAAGGAGTAGGTACAAGTAAGTTCTCAACTCGTTGCGTATGCTTTTTTCAATGTATGTTGCTTTACCTAGTTCGCTTGTCAAAACATTCATATGAAAAATATAAATAAAGTATCCAGTACAAACTGCAGTCGGCGATGAAATAGAAATGGACGTGGCGTGGCAATATCCGGGCTTAGACACCGGCTAAACAACAGCTGCGTCGAAATTCACCTAAAAATTGTTTCGAGAACCGGACACTTCAATACCTTTGCCTATTGGAAGTGAGCACATTTAGAAACTGTTTTTAGTACATTTAAAGTGCTAGACAAAATGTATTTCATTATATTTATCCGATTCAGTTATAATTTTATTGTTATTCTTCAAAAATAAGTTCACATCAGGTCATGCTTAGCAAGCCTCTGAAAACTCGAAGACTTTATGCGAGGATGGCGAAGAGTCAGGGCTGCGGAGTTCCACGAAGGAGCGCGGGGAGTACGCAAGTGAATCCCGTACTGTCACCAACGGTGTATCGTCATGGCAAAGCGCAGGTTTTAGTGGGTGCGAGCCCCATATAACCTCTCCGTTTTCCCTGGATGACCTTTATTTTATCTAGTAATTTTTTTTGGTTAAATATGCTGCAGTAGGGGATAAATTAATATTTGAAGGCTCAAAAAATACGTAAGTATTTAGTACTTTAGGGGATATCCTCATTACTTTAATCTTAAAAATATTGAGTTACAAAATGAACATCGAGGTCAAAGGACTGGCAATTTCCGAAAATCAGGCGTCCTAAATTGCAACCTGCTCGCTTGGCGTGATTTCGCTTTGGCTTTTCACGAAAGGATGACGCGGTGGTATAATGTGAAAACTATTCCTTTTCAACGACTTCACTTGAATGATGATATATCAATGATGACATTCTTAAAAGTATACAGGTACTTAAGCAATAATATTCAATAAAAATAAATTTCAATAAATTGAAAAAAAAAAATTATATACCTACATTGTATATTTTTCAGTTATCTACTACCCATAACACAACATATCGCTTGCTTAGGGACTAGATTGCGATGTGTAAAAATAATATGTACCTACATTAATTTGCAAGAACGAAACTGTAATTTTTAGATATGTGGAAAAAAATCTGTAACTATCTCAATATGCTCATCAGTGGTTTTAATTTTTACACAACTGCCCAAAAAGGAATGAAATGATTTTGGGTTCATGTATGTATGTATGTAGGAATGTGAGTTTCTTTGTTCCACCATAACTTCCGAACGGCTGAAAGAATAATCATTATTATTTAAGGTTTTAATTGCTCCCACATCCAGAACATCTGGAAGCGATCATCATTTGTAGCGATAAGATGTCCTTGTGCATGTCATTTGTACAGAGTAAATAAATAAATAGATTTGGACATACAAGGTATCGTTAGTATCCTTACATCATTCCGAGTAAGATAGGCTGTATTTTTTTGGAAAAAGTGTTTAACCACAGGGCAGTCGTGTTTTTAAATTATTTTTAAATAATTGGTAAATATTATAATTAATTTTATTGAATTTTGAACAATTGCAATAATATACCTTAAATTTTTTTTCCTCTAGGAGGAATTAAAAGCCCCTCCCTTCCCTTCCCTTTCCTTGATATTTCCACGAAAAATCGTACTTTTAATGTGGTACTACGCAAATCAACTTCGACAAATTCTCTACAAAAAATAACACCAATTCGGTAAACCAATTAGATTTCAAATAACGATCGGTCAACTCATGCCAATATTATGTGCATTTATCAGCTAAGTATCCTCGTATATATCCCTATCCAAAACAAAAACTATCGCTTACTTACGGGCTAGATTGCGATATTTTAATATTATTAAAGCACCCTATATATTAGCCCTAGAACTGCAGGAAAAATTTTCGTCATTAAGTCTGGAGCACAGTGAATTAAATATTCACATAGCTTTGAGTCCGACACGGGTCACAGAGTCTTTTATGATGTCACAAACGGTCCTAGCCAAGCGGAGTCACCTACTGTGCTCTTTGTGCTGTGACTATTGTCCTATGAAAATAACCTTAATAACCGAATGAATTTAAGATTAAGTTAAAATCACACATTATAGAAAATTTTGAAAAATACATGGATTAATGTTTTGGTTAACGGTAAAGGTGGATGGAATGCTTTGTCTTTTGTATAAAAACAATAATGAGTCTATAACAATATAAAATAATGCATGCGTCATATGTAGATAAAATTACTATTTAAGAAACAAAATTGTATTCTCTTTTAAGTGAACTGTTGTTCTTTTGAGAAATAAAGCTCTTTAAACCGAACCTGACGTTACTTTAATAAAAGAAACGTGGAAATGCAAATTGGGGTTTGCACCCGAAAAGTGACAAATAAGACCGCAGGCGTAGTTAAGGCCGTATGTGAATTTTATTATTGTTCTCGTTACTCTTACAAATACGTTGGAGGGTGCGACAGGCAGCAATTCGACGTTTTACATACGTAAATACTGAAAAACTAAGCCTGTTATCAAAAACATAATGTTTGTAAATTCTTATTACCGACACAAATTTATAAAAATACAGAAAAATCCAGTTTACTTTCCAATAAAAATTAAAAAAATCTCTATTTTTGGGTCCATGGAAATCGATCAAACTCAGCAAAAGGCGCTATAAAAACCGCACAAAAAAGGTAAAAAATCGGAATACGTGTAAAATTGTATTTTTCTTAAGGTCAAAATGTACTAGATGCATATTTCCCATTATTTTCTCATTTTTAGTAAGAGAAACACGTAAATAATTTAAAAAAATTAAAAAACACGACTGCCCTGTGTTAAACGACTTTTTCAAAAAAAAATATAGCTATGACGCGGAATGACGTAAGGATTCTAACGACACCCCATAATATGTCCAAATCTATTCAGCCGTTCAGAAGTTAAGGTGGAATAAGGAAACTCACATACCTACATACGTGAACTCTACCTTACCTATTGTGGTTAAAAAAATCCCCATTACTTCATTTAATGCAATTTTAGTAATTATAGGGTAAGGACCTAGTTACAAGATTTGATTGCTTTACGCTTATAAATAATCCTAGTAGTAAATAATAGATAAATAAAGTAAATATGAAAAACTTAGCATTGTGGTATTATCGTTTGTAGAATTGGCCAATAAAATTTCGGATTTTTTATAGGTTTTGTAATGCACCGTTTTAGGCAGGTTTTGCGAAAGGGGTCAGTATTCGATCTTTACCCCAGGGGTAGAAAATAAAGGAAATAAGAATTATTTTCAGCAATTTTTCTTTAAAGGCTAGAAAAATTCACCCTTTCTACTCGTGCGTTTCAATTAAAATATTTTTTTTAACTTCGAGAGTAAAAAGTGTGTTTTATGAATTCCGAAAATTTCCTTCGTTTGGCAAAAAGTTTTATACGTTCGCTCTATGAAAAGAACGAGTGTTGAATAGTTCAAAACATTTTTAATCAAAAAATGTTAAAATTCATTTAATATAGTTGAGCCTTTTTCAGAATTTCACAATATTACTGACATATTATTTAAAATGCGCTCGAAATAAAAATCCAAAACAAATTAAATATGTTAGTAACTTTGGAATAATAGATTACTTGTAGAAAACTCACTAAAAATCATTTTAATCCTTAAAAATACTGGTATATTCATTCAAATTAGATATTGTTCAGTATCATGCAAGGCTCATGGAAAAAAATTATGTTATTACTAGCTGTTGCCCGCGGCTCCGCCCGCGTGCAGTTCGTTTTTTTTACAAAAATGTTTCCCGTGGAATTTCTTAATTTTTCCCAAGATAAATGAGTGGTCCCTGGGTTCGATGGACCCGTAAAGGAGTCTTCTTCCAATCTCTCCTGTCAACGTGCTATCTTCTTTCTTTAAGTAGCTATAGGTTTTTTTAAACATCCCACGGGTGCTCTCAAATTTTTCAGGATGAAAAGTAGCTTAAATGTTGACCGGGCATATATATAAAGTAGGATCATAAAATTGCATTTAAATCCGTTACTTGAAAGACGCCTGCTTTTCCTGTTTTTGTAATGTTTTCTTTCCCGCGGGAACTCGATTGGATTAATAAGTTTTACTATATATATATTTTGTTAAAGAGGCAACATAAGGTATCAGCATGACAAATTTTACTAAATTAAGTTCATTAGTTGTTGTTTACAAAGCTGTTAAATTAATTGCAGTTTTTTAACTACCCCACGGGAACTCTTTATTTTACCGGGATGAAAAGTATCCTATATGTTGACCAGGGACATAAGCTACCACCACACAAAATTTCATTGGAATCGGTCCAGCCGTTCCAAAGATTAACCCGTACAAACAGACAGACAAACAGACAAACAGACAAACAGATAAACAGACAAACAGAGAAACAAAAAATTTGAAAAAAATTTAAATTAGTTTTATTTCACTTCTCACATCCCCCTGACTCCGTTTTTAGCATTTTTTTTTATTTGTACAGAAATTCGACCTCTACAGATTTATTATATGTATTGATGATGATGTATTGATTGATGATGATATTTTGTTAAAGAGGCAACATAAGGTATCAGCATAACAAATTTTACTAAATAAAGTTCATTAGTTGTTGTTTACAAAGCTGTTAAATTAATTGCAGTTTTTTAACTATCCCACGGGAACTCTTTATTTTACCGGGATGAAAAGTATCCTATATGTTGACCAGGGACATAAGCTACCACCACACAAAATTTCATTGGAATCGGTCCAGCCGTTCCAAAGATTAGCCCGTATAAACAGACAGACAAACAGACAAACAGACAAACAGATAAACAGACAAACAGAGAAACAAAAAATTTGAAAAAAAATTAAATTAGTTCTATTTCACTTCTTACATCCCCCTGACTCCGTTTTTAGCATTTTTTTTATTTGTACAGAAATTCGACCTCGACAGATTTATTATATGTATATTGATTGATTGATTGATGATAACTGAAATAATAACAGACTCATCCAGTTATGTACTCGCTATCATCTGTTGGCCTAGTTCAAACTTGCAAACAAGTATTTTTTTGATTTTTAAACAAAATTCTGAAGACGCTACCAACGTAAGTGCGATCGTCAGCTCAATTACAAATCAAAGTTATGGAAAGCTAAGTTCACAAAAGGAGCTTAAGCTTTTATACAAGTCCTTAACGCTTATGGTTCAAAATAATTCCAAAAATGGTAATGGATAAGTATGATAAAACTTATCTGTCTATACATTTTGACTACGAGTATCATAGTCGTTAGTTCAGTTACTATTAAAACCATCGACATGAAATTTGGAACAGTTGTTCATACTTAGTGGTGGCTCAAAAAAAATTAAAAGGGAGAGATTCTGGAGGGTGAATAGAATTATTTTAATGAATAGATTTAATTCATTTGCATTAAAATTTAAAAAGTATGTAGTAATTGTTAATTTCTCGTCCCACCAGATCTTAAACAAGTTGTTTCTTTTATGTATATTAGTTCTTGTCCAAAATTCTCTCTTCGATTTGCTTCGTATTAAGCAGTAGATAAGCAGCAGATAAGCAGTTACCATAACATAGCTGTCGAAAACTGGACTCTAAGGGGACTCTAATTGGGAAATGGGGATCATATTAACGCAACTGCGTGCCCGTTTTACTTCGAATCACTCATTAATGTTATATAAGTTTCAAATTTGTATGTATGTGTAAGCACAGATTAGATTATAATAATAACAACTGTTGTTACTACTTTACTTCGAAACTCCTGGACCGATTTGGCTGAAAAGAATGTAGATAAATATAGATTTACCATAGGGTCTGTCTACAGAAAAAATACACTACATAAAGTTATTCTTTGGTCTGTGTATCATGTATCAGAAAGAAAATAAAAGAATAGACAGAGTATAATTCTCTGAATTTAGTCTCGACTTACGACTCTCCGGCCTAGTACATACGTACTGAGAACTTTTAACAGAAAAATTAATTCGTATAAATGCTTGCTTATTCAGGAATTAAACCAAAGCATCTTGTGATAACCAATCGACCTCACTAATAAGTCAATAACGCACTTCACAAATTAGATAAATTTAATTAGCCATGTCAGAACATAATGTTTCAAGTTATAGATACCTAATACTCATTGATTACATTAATATATACAATTATAATAATTTGATAACTATAATAATATTTTTATCAAGTGTTCTTCGTCATATTATTATGTTTACTAACATTGGTATATAAATATATGGACCCCGGGTGTAATACAAAATTCACAAAAAAAGTGTCCCGTATTTTGTATTTTATAAACAAAATAAACATAGTAATTTATGTCTTAAATCATTATTATAAAGCCTAATTTTGCTTAAGTGCGATTTGAACTCTTTTCGCGTTTTAGCTTTCGTTGGGTTCGGACACTTTTTAGCGCTGACCCGAAATCCTTACTTTATATATCAATGTTTACTAAATAAGATTTGTCTACTCATCATGATGTAAATATTTATGAAGTTGTTCCGCAAAAACTGGAATATCATCATGAATCATTGTCAATTATCATAAAGTAATCATCACACATGCAATCTATTGGTATCATTTTTGCCATTAAAGTTGTTTATACAACAATCATTATCCTGTATCACTCCAATAACTATCATTTTCAGCAACAATTTTTTTCTAACCCTACCCTCCCTGGTGCAAGGGACGCGCGCTCGGATTCGAGTGGGAGGTCGCGGGTTCGATTCCCGCCACGGGCCACTTAGAAATTTTTTAATTTTTAAATTGGCTCAGGTCTGGTCTGGTGTGAGGCTTTGGCCGTGGCTAGTTACCACGATACCAACAAAGACGTGCCGCCAAGCGATTTAGCGTTCCGGTGCGATGCTGTGTAGAAACTGTTGGGGTGAACCAAGTTAGTACGTTAACATCTTCGGCTGCATCATCACTTACCATCAGGTGAGATTGCAGTCAAGTACTAACTTGTATAGTGTAAAAAAAAATTCACGTCGTAATTTGTTTTCTTTCTGAGCACCCACTAAAATTGGGATGAAAATAGAAAGGTTTTTCTGAAAGGCTCTGCATAATTTGAGCGACCGAACACCCAATTTGTGGGATGTCATGTTAAAAGTGTCCGGAGCTGGGGTTTTTATATTCTAAAAATGCGCCGTTTAGTGTTGACTTAGTTACAAATCCATTATTGTATGTCTAAAGGCATGCAGTAATGGCCTTTAGGTACTATTAGGTATTCCGTGGTAATGCTAGTAATTTTATTGTATGACTCATTAAAGTTATTTAAAAATCTATTTTGATTGCGATCTCACTTGATGGCAAAGATTTAAATCGCCCTGATGTAAGTTGTGATGCAGGCGACGTACTAATTTTGAAGGGGTAAGTAAACTCACTCTTAAAACGGTTACTACACAGCATCGCACCGGAGCGCTAAAGCCTAAATCGCTTGACGCGTAAGGGGGTAACTAGCTACGACCGAAGTCACCCAACGGATCAGATCTGAGTTAATTTAGAAATTATAAAATTCTGAAGAGGCCTATGGCAGAAACCAATCCCGCGACTTATTATATGTGAAACAATAACTTTTTAGTTGTGAAAAGTTATTAGTGACGTTAATTTGTTATTATAAATATAACTTTTCCTTTTGAATAGAATAAAATAATGAGTTAATAAATAAAAATATCAGAATTCATCCGATCTAAAAAACACGATCCTATTCTAGTTGTGAGAATTGAACCCACGATCTCCGACGCAGAAGTCAGGGTCACTATTGTTTGCACCGATCGGTCTTCACAATTTTCCGCTGTAGAATGAGATGAAATGAATGTCAGAAGAACAACACAATAGGTTTAAAATAAGTGTGAACAGAAATTTAAACGACTAGTCTACGTGATAAGTTTATACATACAGGAATTATTACCAACTGAAATTCGGTCAGATAATGGGGCCATTAGCAGAAATTATGTCTGCGTCCGTGGAGCTTAATCCATACAAATAATGTTTGAGTGGCCCATGTTTTATGAATTTTGATTTATTTAATTTAGCTTGCAATTCTGATGCTTTGGTTAACGTTTTCACACGTTCACGAATTGAGAAGATGAAATATCTATGGCTAATTAGCTAGTTGTAGCACATTCTCAGCACAGTGAGTCAATCTCAGTGAGTGAGAATGTGAGTGGCAGTGTGCAGTGAGTTCTATTAAAAAGTTTTCTATTCAGAAATTCTGAGTACTTACTAGTCTTCAATTGGCAAATTGGCTGCGTTTCACATTTGTTCTTCGAAGAGCATGTTAGTAGACAGCCTTAGATCACTGTACCTATTACCCATGTTTTTGTAAATAAATGAATGTAAAAGCGGACGTCCCCTTTCTAATGTAGGGTCAAGGATTATTTGAAACACACCATCATGAATTAACTTAAATGCTTGAGAGTTTTTTATAACATTCATTTTCAAGGGTATGTGAAAACTGCTAAACGTACTTTTTCGTCACAAGAGCTGCGAAAGCCGACCAAAACTCAATTAAGGCACACAATATTATAGCTTTCCAACAAGTTCTTTCGAAAAACGAAAAGTACGGTTATTTTATGCCTTCCAAGACTCAAAACTTTACAACTGTTATCTACAAGATAACAGTTTAAGCTTCAAATCAAAGTCGGGGCCACTGTATCATTCGCCAGGGAACCCTAAAGATTGATAAAAATCTGCGATAGTTATAACGCTGTCGTAAATCAGGGCGGCAATATTTCGTGGAAATCACTATGACTGTTAGGGTTGTCCAATTCTGAGTAACGCTATATTGAAAGGTCATTGAATTGTAAATTAATTTCGTTTTGTTTATAATACTCGCCAAAAATAACATTCCGTTCCAACAAATCATCACTATCAAATCAAATTACCTTTTTCCATGCGTGTTTAGCATGCGGAAATAAGTTATTTTCTGCACAAGTGCTTTCTCGTTTTCCTCCACATCCATATGCATAATACGGATTTTATTCGAAAGTTTTCTGTACAAAATTTTTCTTTGAAATTACTATTTTACAGCGTTAATATATAAATGAATTAAATTTTTAAATAAACATAATATTTACAAAGTGTATAATTATTTTTTATGTTTGGCGCAATGTTGTGATATAAAAATATTTTTCTTTCATTCTTTCAATGATTACCTTTCGTAGTTTTAGTTTTTGGTAAACGTATTAAAAAAAAAACGTTCAATTCACGTGTGGAATTGTGATTTCCACTCGTCTCTATTGTTAAACTGCGCCTTCGGTGAGGGTCAAATCAAAACTGAGACACACTGGCGAAGCCGCAAATATAACGTACTATACGTAATAAACCTACTAATATAACATTTGAATCGTCCCGTTCTTGGCAGCCCTAGAATATCGAACGTGCAACGAAAACTGATGGCCTGTTACAGACCGCGGATGTGCGTATTTTGAATACGCCAGGCGTCGTTCGCAGTCGTAATATTGTTTTCTGAGCTTCTGTATTACATTTCATCATTTTAAGTACAGTCAGGCGAATTTTTCTCGCACTGTAGTACCTAGGCAAAAAGTACTTGAATCTTCTGTACCGTAGGATACTTTTAACACAGTATGGTATTCTACCATATACTTTTTTTTTTACGCTTTACAAGTTAGTACTTGACTGCGATCTCACCTGATGGTAAGTGATGATGCAGCCGAAGATGTTAGCGTACTAACTTGGAAGGGGTAAGTTAAGTCACCCCAACGGTTTCTACACAGCATCGTACCGGAACGCTAAATCGCTTGGCGGTACGTCTTTGCTGGTAGGGTGGTAACAAGCCACGGCCAAAGCCTCCCACCAGACCAGACCTGAGCCAATTTAGAAACTTAGTCAATATCGTTAAGATACAATTACTCTATCACGTGTCAGTTATTCTACCGTAATGGAGTAATGAAACCTACTATGTTTCTATTTTAAAGGGCTTTGTATGTAGACTGTGACTTCTGGGCAAAACGAGACAAAACTAATGTCTCAGGATAAGCGCAGTGCAGTCCGTCATTTATGCAAGACTGCAACGCGAAGTTTGACGACCGAATGGCGTAGCGGTACAAACCTGCCGTCTGCGTCGGCGGGCGTGGATTCGAGTCCCACTACTGGACTAAACGTTTGTGTGATGACCTTGAATATTTTACAGTATCTGGGTTTCCTATACCTATATAAAATTATTTGGGTATGTATATAAAATATGTTTTGATTATACAGTGTGTCCGAGATCGAACTAATAATTGAAGGGAGTAATTGAAGGGAATAATTGAAGGGAATAATTGAAGGGAGTGTTCTATGGCTCATTACAAGCAAAAAATTTCCTATAAATTCCCTCACCCCCTCCCCGTGAGAGCCATTTAAATTTTGTATGCGTTTTTTTGGGTGTGTGCACACAATATCAGTAATAACATGAAAGTCTGTTGATTCACATGTTCTCAAATGGTTTCATTCGACTGGGTAAAATAATCTCCATCTCTAGATCTCTAGATACCTAATAATAATGTAAAACGTTAAAATAAAACAGCCAAAAATGCCTGTAACTAAAAAAACATTCAGTCTCGCGCGAGCCCTCGCTGAGTGCACGCGCGCGCGCTTGTTATTCTTTGCGTTTCATGATTGGAATTCAATTTGTTTTATTGCGGTCTTTGTGATCTGACTGTGAAACATGGAGGACAGTGACTCAGACATAATAAAAGAGTGTGAACGTGATTTGCTCAGTATGGAGACGCAGGAATCAATAAGTAAACGCGTTGTGGAAAAAAGAAAAGCGGAGGTAGTTGAAGAAAACGGCGATGACGATTTCATTACTATTACTAGGAAATCCAAGAAAACTTTGAGGAAAGATTCTAATACTGATCAACAGCAGAATAAAGAAAACTCGTCAACTTCGGATATCACTAAAAATAATGAAATTTGCATTACATCTTTGCAAGAATTACCTAAGCAGATGGCTATGGCCAGACTTTTAAGGAGTGAAAATATTGGCGGCATCATTAGAATAAAATATAGATCTCCGTTCAAAATATTTATTACTTTTTCAAATGAAGATGACGCTGAGAAGTTGTTAAAATGTAAGAAGTTTATGGAATTAGACTACCGATGTCAGAAAACTTATGAGAACAATGTGTCATATGGTCGAGTTAGAGGAGTGGATTTGGGTATGAGCGAGAAGGAGATAATGGATGTTCTAGAAAGTGAAGTTAAAATATTATCAGTTAAGCGATTGAAGCGCATTACCGAGAAGGGTAAATGGGTTGACTGCGAGTCAATACGAATTTGTTTTGAATCACGCGTTGCACCGAAACACGTGTTAGCTTATGGATGTAGGATGGCTGTTGAAGATTTTGTTTTTCAAGTTACACAGTGTTCTGGGTGTTTCAAGTACGGCCATATTTTTAAGTTTTGTCCTTCGAAACAAGCTCTTTGTCCTAAGTGTGGTAGCTCGAAACATGATAATTGTACAAAAACAGATTTGAAGTGCCTTAATTGCAAGGGAAACCACTTTGTTCTTGATAAAGAGCGTTGCCCTTTATTTTTAAAAGAAAAAGAGTTAAGAAAAATTATGAGCAAGGAAAACACTACCTATAAAAAGAGCATTACAGCGACATAATGAGATGAACAAGCCTAGAGATCAAAATCAAAAAGGAAGTATTATAAGTGAGCTTCAAAATGAATCTCAAAATAGGAGTCAGAGCAACATAACGTCTTCTTCGGTAGTTCGTTCTTTTAGAGATGTGTTAGTCTCTGCAGAAATACACAAAGAAGGTGATATGGATTTGAGTGAAGATGATGTTCTGGAAGATGCTTTACCTGTCAAGGACAATATACGTAAGAAAAATAAAAAGTCTAAAACGAAGAAAAATCATCAGGAGAAAGATGACGTTGTTTTAGAAGAAATAGAAAAAAGTGGACAACAAGAAAAAATGTTCGAAGATGAAAGGAAATTCGACCTGAAAAGATTGATCATGAAAATTCGGTCAATTATTGTAGAAAAAGAGACTTTGGAAAAAAAATTTTTGAATGTATTCTCTGCTATTTATGAGGAATGTAAGGTTTATTTGTTACATATTTTAAGCGGCGCAAGTTTATTTGAGAGTATTTTTAGTCTTTTCCACAATAACTATGGGTAGTACAACCAATAGAAATTCCTCTATCAAAATACTTCAGTGGAATTCACAAAGCCTTAAACCGAAGCTTGCTAGCTTCGAATCACTTTTGTTTCAAGAAAAAATCCATTTAGCTTTAATTAGTGAATCTTGGTTAAATCCTGATATTAACATCTCAATTCGAGACTATAAAATCTTCAGAAGAGATAGGGATGACTCGTATGGAGGCGTCGCGATTGTCGTACATAAGTCTGTAAGATGTGCTGTTGGATCAATTACTCTCAGTAATACTGGTATTGAAGTTCTTCATTTAAAGCTTTTTAATTGTAAAATGTTGGAAAATATAGTTTCAGTATATTGTCCGTCTTCTGTTAGAACAACCGATACTGATTGGGATGAGTTATTTTCACTTGTTAGTAGTAAGTCTCTTATTGCTGGTGATTTCAATGGACATCACAGCTCCTGGTCATACAAAACTGATTCCAGGGGTGAACAAATTTTTGATTCCGCTCTAGAGAACAATTTTATTGCCCTTAATGACGGTAAAGCTACTCGAGTTAAGCTTGTCAATGGAATTCTCCAAGAAACCTCTCCCGATATTAGTTTTGTTTCAATGGACATCGCGGTTAACTTTGACTGGCGCGTAATGAATGAAAATTTGGGCAGTGACCATCTCATGGTAAATATTAGTTTAGATACTCATGTCGCAAGAAAGTACATTCAAAAACGCAACTGGAAAAAAATTGATTGGTCAACATATATAAATTTTCTAACAGATTCCATAGGATCTCTAAACATTCAACATTTTAATGACAATGTTCAAATCATGTATAATTATTTTTTAGACTTAATTTGCCAAGCTATTAACAAAAGTGTCCCTTTAATTAAAATTTGCACTGATCCTGATGCCAATTTTACTCCTCGCGAATACTGGAATCCAACCTTATCAAAGTCAGTTGCCAAAAGAAGATTAGCTCTTAGCGCTTTTCGCCGAAATCCAACTCCGAGTAACTTAATTGAGTTGGAAAAAAACACGGATGAAGCCCACAAACTTATACGACAGGCCAAAGCTAAGAGTCGACATGATTTTTGTAATTCTATTAATGAAGAAATTTCAAGTTCGGAAATGTGGCGTCGTATGAGATGGGCCAAAGGATATAAAAGAAGCCCGTCTGTAATTCCTCTTGAGAAACAAAAGATACTTCTAAAATCTCTTACCCCTGATTATGTTATTAATAGTTCTCCAATATTCTCATCCTCCAATGAACTTCTTGATTCAGATTTTACAATGTCCGAATTAGAAAATTGTTTGAAGGAAAAGGACACATCTCCCGGTGATGATGAAATAACGTATTCTATGATTTATAATTTACCTTTTTCCGGTAAGGGATTTTTGTTGTATCTTTTTAATCTTATTTTAAAATCCGGGTATGTTCCTGAGCAATGGAAAGACATTCATATTTTACCTATTCCTAAGCCTGGTTCTAACAATATCGTTGATGCAAAATTACGGCCTATATCATTAATTTCCTGTATTTGTAAGATATTTCATTTAATGATTCTTAAACGTGTTGAATGGTTCGTAGAAAGAAAACAATTACTTTCTCAGTTTGTTGTTGGCTTCCGAAAATCTCATTCATGTATAGACTCCTTATCAAGGTTAGTTTCACATATTCAAGTAGGCTTCACCAGAGACACACCGACATTAGCGTGCTTCTTAGATATTAAGAACGCATATAATGATATCTTGATCGAAAAAGTACTCGACACATTAGATGATTTGGGAGTGGGCAAAAAAGTTTGCTATTACTTATGGGGTTTCCTTTGTGATCGCCGTTTGTTTATAAAAACTGAAACTGGTGAGAAAATTTATAGAAGAACTAGTAGAGGTTTGGCTCAAGGTGACCCTCTTTCACCACTACTTTTCAATATTGCAACATATCAAATCTGTAATTCCTCAGACGCTATTATTTCTCAATATGCAGACGATTTTGTTATTTTTGTAAGCGATAAAAATTTAAAATTTTGTGAATTAAAAGTTCAGTTAGCTTTAAATTACATTGTAAACAAATTAGATTCTTTAGGTTTACAAGTGTCGGAAGTCAAAACTACATTTTGCTACTTTAGCAGAGGGGCGAGAAGAATTCTGCCTACCCTTACGGTAAATGGCTGTCCTTTGACCTCATCTAATTCGGTAAGGTATCTAGGGGTATGGCTAGATAGAAGCCTTATTTGGAAAAAACATATCAACGAAATCGCTGAGAAATGTTCTAAATTCTTGAACTTGCTTAAAATTTTGGCGGGTTCAACTTGGGGGATACATCCAAAGCATTTACGTCGACTTTATATTTCTTTGATTCGAAGCAGAATAGACTTCGCTTGTTTTCTTTTTGATAATAGTGCCACATCTCATTTATACAAGCTGGATAAAATTCAAAATCAGGCTTTAAGGGTCATAGGAGGTTTTATAAAAAGCTCCCCTATTCACGTAATGCAAAGCGAACTAAGTTTGCCGCCTTTATTTGTAAGACGCCTATATTTAGCTTATAAGTTTACTTTAAAATCCTTTTCCATTACAAATAACATAACTATAGATTTATTAGAAACATTAAGTAGCATTAGTAATTGTAGATACTGGGAAATTAAAAAGCGTCCCCTTCTTATTGAAACATATAACGAAACTAAACAATTTGCAATATATTCAACCAATCCTTTGGAAATGTTTTGCTTAGAGATATGGTTATCCCGTATTAGTGTCAAAGACATAATAAATTGTAGTCTTGAATCAATAAAAAAAGCAAAACGAAGTTATGAAGTAAATTCTCTTAGATTAGAGGTAATCCAGGAATTGAACAATATTTATTGTGACTGGTACAAACTTTTCACAGATGGTTCAAAATGCGGTAGTGATCAAGGGGCTGCTTTTTATGATCCATTTTGTGAAACTGCTTCATGTTATAAGGTTAATCGCGATGTATCAATAATGACTTTGGAACTCATTGCAATCTCTGAGGCTTTGACTTACGCTGCATCTCTCGACAAAAATAAGGTAGTAATATTATCTGATAGCAAGAGTGCCTTACAACATCTGGCTCGATGTGCCTCTGCTTCCAGAGGCCTACCGATTGCCTATGATATACTTAAAAAGGTACATAATATGAGTAAGCGAGATATATGGATCAGAATACAATGGGTTCCATCTCATATTGGTTTACATGGTAACGAAACGGTTGACAGATGGGCAAAATCGGCTAGTACAGAGGGGATATCATTGGAGTTTAAACCCTATTACGCTGAACTACTTCCTAAATTCAAAATTTTATGCTTTAATATTTGGAAAGAATATTTCGATCAACGTTCTAAGGAAAGAGGGATTTGGTACAGAACCATCCAATGTCAGCCGTTAGCTGTGCCATGGTTTGGATCTATAAAGATGAATAGATCATACATTAAAACTTTATGCAGACTGCGTGCGGGACATTACCCGTCAAATAAATTTGCCTATCTTATGAAAAAAGTTGATTCTCCCAATTGTGATGTATGTGGAAAACTAGATGATTTAGTACATATACTACTAGAATGTGTTAAGAATAAGAATGAACGACAGTCGCTACTGACTACGTGGGATGTAAACCGTCTTGATGTTGGTTTTGTACAAAGCATTTTATCTAACCCCACTTCACAAATTTCGAAAGAAATTTGTGGTCTAGTCGCTGCGTGTCATCAGTGACTGGCGTGATATACGAGTATTACTGTTTTTTTTTTCTTTTATAAGTGGATTTTTGTTATTTTGTTTATTTTTAGTTTTTTTGTTATTGTGATAAGTTATATTTTTTATTTTCGATGGGACTGTCATACCTTATAAGGTAAAAGTCCTTTAAATAATAAAGATTAAAAAAAAAAAAAAAAAAAACATTGCCCAAAAAAATTTAAACTTTGCAGAAAAATTATTGGTAAATTTTGCAGAAACGGGATCGCTAAGACCATATTTTTTGTAATAAATCGATAGCTTTTGAGTTAAGCAATACAACAACACCAACATTTTGTCTGTAAGTTACTAACTTTGAGAGACACACTGTATATTATTTGATTATAACTGATTATATTATATCAGTTATCTAGTATCCATAACACAAGCTACCGCTTACTTTGGGGCTAGATTTCGATGTATGTATTAAAAAAAAGTCATGGGCAGCTCTACATGGACACTGCAGGGTAGACGTATCACTTAACATCAGCTGGTGTTATTCTTTAACTTTAGGTAAAAAAACTGGAAATAATATTACGACTGACAAAGCCAGAAAATACAGGTTTAATTATTGTCTATAGTAATTAAAAAAGTTTTAATCCAATTTGGATGAAAAGACGGATTGTGCTTACTTAAAATTGATATTTTGAGTTGAAAATACTTTTCGCTAAATAACATAAATACAAAGCAAACCATAGTTATATATATTTTGTTAAAATGAACAATCCTAGCTTCGTTAAATTACATCAGACACTTTGGGGATAGTGGTACGGAGCAATATAACTCACTCATGCAGTATAAAGTCGGAGTGCCGTAAAATCTTTATTGTAGGTACGCATTGCCAACGGGAAATAGAACTCTGGTATATGAAAAATGAACAAGAATATTTATGTACCAAAATTTCTATTGTAGGAAATATGAACATAATATTTTTAACAATCTTTTTTTAGAACAGTTTGTTCGATTCTCGTTCATACGTTAACTAGATGCATAAGTAAGTATATTTATGATTGCTTTGTTTGTTACATTTTTTATGGTTTAATAGTATCTCCAAACAGCTTTCCTAACTTTGACTCAAAGCAATCTATTTTGATGAAGAGATGACAGGCATCTAGAGCCAGCAAGAAAATTGAAATTGTGTTAAAATTATCACAGGTAAAATATCTCCATTCGTTTAGCACTGCATTTTTATTATGGTAACAAATAATAGGCTTGGATGTAGAAAGATGTCCTGGCTTAGAAAAGGAATGGGTACCCGTGGATTATTTAGAGCCACAGTGTCCAAGTTCTGATGATCGCTATGATGATTGCCAATCTTTACGAGTGGAAACTTCAAAAGAATTTAAACACCCTTGACTCTTATAGACTTGAAATTGAAAAATGATTAAATAATATCTTTAAAAACTCCCCAACTAAAGGAAAGTAAGAACTAAGAACCTATCAGTATAATTACAAATCCAAGAAAATCCGCCGGAGCTGCCATTGCCATTTCTGTTTCCAATATCAATTAATGCAGTTAGTACCTATATGTATAGCAAAATTTATATACTTACATCTTCTCATCGAAAAAATTAATGCCTCTCCACGTGTTTACGGTTACACGTTGAAAGAAATATGTAGTGGAGAGACGTTCATTTTCAAATCCAAGATGACCGCCCCCAGAAAATGGCAAAATGTGGTGATCGGGGTTTCTTAAATTTTTAATTAATATTTGATAATAACCTAACTAAGGACATCTTCAGAAATTTACAAAAGTACTAATTTGTAAATGTATCAGCTGTTTAACTAAATTACTAAAATTTATACTATTAGAACTACGTTAAATAAATACTTAGAGCTGTGTAGTTAATAATAAAACTAAGTACGTAATAGATAGTATTTTAATTAGAGATTTCGTAGAGATTCTAGAAAAACATATGTACAGTGTCTCGTCAGGAGAGCCCACTCACTCGAGCTGACATTAAGTGCTGACAGAATGAATTGACTTACACTCCGCGCGGCCTTGTAAATTATTAACCTACTTCGCTTCCCGCTTCGTGCCTGGATTATGAGATTGCCTTTCAGAAATCGACGGAGATTTAAAAAAACGAACGCGAAATCCCGACTGGGTCCCATATTTTCACTTACTTTCAAAAACAAAGATCACAATTTAATACTTTTCATTTCATATTATTCTGATTTATTATATTTTTATGTATGTTTACATTATACGACGTGTCTGTTTACAGAGGACGAGTATTTCGACAAAATTGTTCTGAATACAACATCCTTGAATCGCGAGAGAGTTTCCCTGAATCTCCTTTGGTTTGGAATTTTCCCATGCTGTCCTATTTAAACACTATACTTAGATATTTATAAAATATTTCTATTCACTTCTTTACTATTCAGTTCATCTGTAACTGACCAGAACTATTGATATTACTAATATTATTACTAACTTAAATTAATTTGAGAGAATCCCTAAAGGAAACTGGTGTTAAAAACATATATGGCTGCATCTAAAATCTAAATGTACGTTTATTTTGTTTTTATTGCATGATGGTATTTTTTACCTAAATAAACACATAATTTGCCGATGAAGTTGTAGTGTAGTAATGTCTCTTTTTCTATGGCATTTCTAAATAAAATGCACGCAATTTGTAAGAGCCCAGGTGCGTTTAAAGTTCTAGAATTTAAGAAAACAAAAGATGCAACCGCCTCATTGAACAACGGTGCAAACGTCGCGTCGCGTCGTGCTCATTTCCATTCAAAGGGGATTTATTGTTCGGTTTTTCATTGATCATTTCTAAAGGCTATTGAGGTATTTGTTATAGAGAACGGACTTCGAATTAAAAATATCTGGTCTCAATTAGCAATTTTATCCAATGCGCAATTAGTTTCCGGAAACGGAAAGCGCAGTGTCGGCAGACCACCCGCCAAGTGGTCAGACGACATAAGGAAAGTCGCGGGGAGTCGCTGGTGCCAGGCGGCGCAAAATCGTGGTGTTTAGCGGTCATCACAGGAGGCCTATGTCCAGTGGTGGACGTCCATTGGAACCCACGAAGACGTGGGGCCCGTCTTTCACAATCGCTTATGTTTTATGCAATTCGTAAGGAGTTAGGAAGGAGTTCTTCGTGGATTGAATTAAGTACCTATAACGAGTACCTATGAACGAAAATTTGGTTTTTGATGTCTTGTTCATTGTTTTAAGTAACTGTTATGATAATGTTTAATACACCGTCTCTGTCGTTTAAAATAATTGACACGTAATGTTGAAATCAAAAAAAAATATGCAAATATTTCCTGTTCTTGTTCCAATGTCAGAGCGAAACAAATGTACAGAAGAGTATTTACAGTTTTTGTGAATAAATATAATATTAATAATATAGATGTGAATATTTCTGAGTTTGGATGTCTGTTGTTTAATCACGTTACCACTGAACAGATTTATTTTAAACTCCCATGGTTGATAGTTGAAAAAAGGTGATACTGTAAAAAAGAGACTTCTTATGCTTCATTTTCCGAAAAAGTTCATGGTTTTGATGGGATTAGTGAAACCACGGACGTCTTTTACCTATTCTACCAGCACTAAAATAAAAGGTCAGGTACTCTCAATGACAATCTTGGCAAGAAAATCATTATGATTTGCCAATTTCCTATTGATGATTATAAGTACTGCACGTTGATTAATAGTTTTTAGGTGCTAATTGTTCGTTTGCAGTTATACAGAGTTCAATTACTTATTAAAAAGGATGTATTGAATATATAATCTCGGAATATTGTATAATAGATTTGAAATATTGTATCTACTGAGGATCAGGAATTCAAAATTGCATCTATACACGTGTAGTGAGTGATGATCATAAGAAAATCAAGTCTTATAAAGTGCTACTAGATTCTGATTAGAATTGAGGAAGACAAATTATATTACGAGAACGATTTTACGATAAGAGTGCTTGTTACAAGTATCTATTATGAATAAATGATAAACAGTACGTATAATAACATTACGTTAGAATAACAAAAAAGAAAGACAAGAAGAATACTTGAAGATATCAAAAATGATAATGACTGTTAATAAATAACTATGTTGTTGTTTTGAGATGATTTTCTGTCATAATATTTTTACTACGCCAACCAGAAGTTGTTGGTTAGTAAAAATATTACTTAGTTAGTTAGTTGTTGTTATCATGTTTATTTTAATTATAATAATTTAGCATTTGAGATTGGAAATCAATCATTCATATCCAACTATTGGGTCCAGAACTTAAAAATTAGACACGCGTGTGATAAATAGGAAAATTTAAAATACTCTAAATTCAATTAAATAGAGTAAAATATTCGTTGAAAAATTATTAATGTATCGTCTTCAAGTTGTGTTTTGATTTTAATTTAACTATTATTATACTAATAAGTGGTGCAAAGTGCAATCTGAAAATTACTTATCCCTTCCCTGATTGTGATAATTAATAATTTCTGCATTGTGAACATAATGAAACAGTACTTACCATAACATTGTTAAGCCCTATGTTTTATGCAGCAAGTTGAATACTGTGTATTATTTATAATTGTCATCAGTGTAGAGACTGCTGCGTATTAGATTACAAGTGATTTTAATGAAATGTTTAGGACCAATAACATAATGTTTATTTTATTAAAAATACTCTGTATTCTTTGCGTGATTGGTTCCAATGACAGTGCAAGAATATTAGCAGTGTACCCGGTGCCTTCAATAAGCCATCAAGTTGTGTTTCGGCCTTTAATGCAAGAATTAGCGAAGCGCGGGCATGACGTAGTTGTAATTACACCAGACCCAGCTTTTCCGAAAGGACAATCTCCTCAAAACCTAACTGAAATCGATGTTCATGATTTATCTTATAAAATATGGAACGATTTTCTACAAACTGGAAAAGCTCAAGCTGATATGACACCTGCGCAAGTTAAAATATTTCTCGGCCTCATGTTAGATGTTTTTGAAGCACAACTTAAATCTCAAGCCGTCCAGAAAATAATTAATGATAAAAGCAAAACTTTTGATTTGGTTTTTATAGAATCCTGTATGAGACCAACTTTAAGCTTTGCATATCGATACAATGTGCCAATTATAGAATTTAGCTCACTCGGTGGTATATTTTGGACGTTTGAAGGAAGCGGGGCACCAACGAATGCTCTTGTATATCCTTTGCCGTTGAGAAAAAGAATTTATAATCTGACAGTTTGGGAGAAGATCTCAGAACTACATAATGAGTACAATATTGATAAAGTAATTGAACAGTATGTAGAAGTAGAGAATAAAGTAGTTAGGGAAGTTTTCGGCTCCAAAATTCCCGATCTAAGAGAGTTGAAAAAAAAAGTTTCCTTGATATTTTTGAATGTACATCCCATATGGGACTTTAACAGACCTGTTCCACCTAATATAATATACTTGGGTGGAATTCACCAAAAGCCGCCTAAGGAGTTGCCAAAGGTAAGAAGATCTCTATATCGTTAACCAATATATATATACTACGTGTAGATTAATTTATTATATTATTAATCCAGCTAAGCAATTATTAAGGTGTCATGATAAATTTACATTTACTGTAATTTGATATACTTTAATAAACTTAAGGCTTTAAACATTAAACACACGGCACTAGTTATCTACATGAAGTAGGGATAACATAAGACTTAATCCTATTTAACAATATTATTAATCCTTTGTAAGCGGAAAATGGATCAATCCACTTAGATACAAAGGATTAATCCTGGAGTAAAAGTAGAACATAGATTATCTTTTATAAATTGCTGTACATGTGGTTGGATGGCATAGTAATTAATTTTTATGCTGAATTCATACTGCTACCTTTAATTTTACAGGATCTCAAAACCTACCTGGACTCTTCTGAAAATGGCGTAATATACATGAGCTTTGGCACAAATGCTAGGCCATCATTATTGCCAGCGGAGAAATTACGGATATTTACTAATGTATTTTCTCAACTGCCCTATGACATTTTACTGAAATGGGATACTAAGAAATGGCCAGGGTGCCCAGAAAACGTTAGAGTTGAAAAATGGTTACCACAGTCTGATTTATTAAGTAATCATCTTTAAATTTTTTATTTGAGCTACTGTTCAGAGGATTTTTTTTGGTTATAAAAAATTTATTGCGAAATTTTCATACTGTTTTTATTGCATAGTAGTTTTGTTTATTTTCAGAGCATCCAAAAATTAAACTATTTATAACACAAGGAGGTCTGCAGTCCACTGATGAAGCCTTAACGGCAGGTGTGCCATTAGTAGTAATACCATTTCTCGGTGACCAGTGGTTTAATGCCGAACAATATGTGCGATTGAATATCGGAATTCATCTCGATCTGGAAATGTTGAGTGAGGATAAACTGAAGAATGCTATACTGACTATCATTCAGGATAAGACGTGAGTAAAATGTACATAATTAAAGTATAATATGTATATATTTAAAGTACAAGTTATTACAGAAAGATTCGGTCTACAATTTGCAGAAAAGGTCCCTACTCTAGCACTAAGGCACACTACAATTTCATATTAAAAGAATAGAGAATGTAATTTCAATAATAAATATAATCAAACTAGCTTTTGCCCGCGGCTTCGCCCGCGTGAATTTCGGAGTTTTACAAATCCCGTGGGAGTCATGGATTTTCTGGGAAAAAACTGTTAACCTAACTTCAGAAACACGATTGGATAAAAAATTCTCGCCCAAAAGTTCTCCCAAAAATTGCTCCAAAATCTCCATTTTTCTAATTTCCATCGAAAACTACGATAGACATAATTGTAATTTTTGTTTTAGGGTATCGGTAAAAAATAATGCCCAAAAACGCTCAGAACGACATTTTAATAACTGGCTTAATTTTTGAAGTAGGTAATTAGGTAAAACATTGTTTTTCTGTTATATTCTTCCGCAACGCTGCATTCTAACCTAACCTAACCTAACCTACCAACGTATTCATAAGAGTGAGAAGGGCGAAAATAAAATCAACGTATCCGCTTAAGAGCTAAATAATTTCAGAACCTTTACCTTATAGGTATCCATTTTCGCATTTATTATATTTCGGTTCGGTTCGCACTTATGTTTGAGAAAAGCTGTTCAAAACCTATACTATATAGGTACCCGTTTTCATAGTTATAATATTATTAACCTGTATCTCATTGCTCAACTAAAACACAAAATGCTAATAGCGAAACAGTTGTAATGTCGGAACCTATAATACAGGTACTCATTTTCACATTTATAGCATTATGCATTATTTATAGCATTATAGCATTATTATTTATAGCATTATTATCTCATATCCCCCTGTTCAAATAAAACACACTTGTTAAATGCGTACAGTGCTATGTTCAGAACCTACATAGTGGCCATTTTCACATTAATAGTGATAATAGATTCAGTTTTTGCCCGCGGCCCCGCCCGCGTCAAATTCGCTTTTTCATGAATCCTAAGGGAAACGTCATTTTCCCGTTATCGTTCCCTATTCCAACCTTTAAACATGCTTTCAAGCAAGTTCGCTTGAACAATCTATCTATAGATGTAGCTATAGATTGCTCTAGAAAATTTGGTATTTTGAGTATCCCACGGGAACTACGGATTTTTCCGGGATAAAAAGTAGCCTATGTTTTAATCCGGGTTATAAGCTACCTATGTTCCAAATTTCAGCTAAATCGGTTCAGTAGTTGAGCCGTGAAGGAGTAACAAACATACACACACACAAACTTTCGCCTTTATAATATTATTAGGATTAAACATTAATCTAACACTTCAACTGCGGGTTACGTTTTGAGCACTTTCCCCTGGTGCATTGCGGGGTTAAAATGACCTGACAATAAATTAGCTTACGATGAGATACGGGGTCTATTTTGCCCTGTAAGACTTTTAACAAGAGTAATTTTTGTCTCTGGTGCGGAACGAGGTTCGAATAGCCCTGTATGTAGTTAGTTACGGATCAATACTATATTTGACGATGGAACAATATCTGTAACTGGCTCTTTCCTACGAGTACTTTCATGGCCGGCGAATGATTTTTCTAGCACTGAATTTAAGATTAGCATTTTGCGCCTGCACGGAGTGAAAGTTTCAGGTATATTTTACCCCCGTATGGCAATGAACGTGAATTTTTTTTCAGGTATCATGAAAACGTGGTTGCGCTGCACAGGGTGATGCGCGACCAGCCGCAGTCGCCGCTAGAGCGTGCCGTGTGGTGGACGGAGCACGTGCTGCGGCACGGCGGCGCGGCGCATCTGCGGGCCGCGGCCGCGCACATGCACTGGGCCGACTACTACGCGCTACACCTCGTGTCACTAGTTCTTACTGTAGCTTTACTTTTATTCATAGGTGTAGGTTTAGCGGTACGTTTTGTCATATTAAAATTACAATTTAATTATTTAAAAATTAAGTTTAAGAAAAACTAAAAGAGCTAAATTATATTTAAACACATTGTCTTAAAGCACATTTGTTCAGTAACTTATATTATACTTTTTCATATTTTCCCCTGCATATTTAATCCAATATAAGGAAGTTT
Organism: Coenonympha glycerion; assembly: GCA_963855885.1. Taxonomy (NCBI): domain Eukaryota; kingdom Metazoa; phylum Arthropoda; class Insecta; order Lepidoptera; family Nymphalidae; genus Coenonympha; species Coenonympha glycerion. The sequence continues at coordinate 12,145,412 of OY979631.1, forward strand.
TGTATGCAATAACTATTTTACAGTACAAAAACTATTAATACCGGAATTAAATTTTAAATAAATTTTTATTTTTTTCGCAAATGCAGAAAATAATTTTTATTTTTTGGATTTTTCGGTTCCCTCTTTTTGGAAGAAAATTAAATCGTTTTTTCAAATAGCTTTATTAAATCGTTTTATTTGTTTTTTTTTTTATCGTTTTATTTATTTTTAATCTTTTTTTCCCGAGTTGCTCTCTTTTTCAAAAAAATAAATAAATCGATTTTAATTTTTATTCAAAAAGAGGGAAACAGGACTTCGAAATTTTTAAAATGAAAGTACAATATTGAGTAGGAGGGTAGAGAAACATAGTATGTAAGGGCGTTACTTGTATATTCTAAAACGGATTTTTATCTATTTCTGAATGTCGCAAAAATACCGCAGTCGCACTGGCCAGTTTTAAAGTAAAAAAAAAGTTCGAAAAAAGTAAACAATTTATGAGTTACTTCATCGCAAGACTCCATACATTTTTACGGTCCGAGTGGCCCGCTCTATCGCGGGCCTTGAGCGTGGAGACCGAATCCCGAAATTCCGTAACGAAAGTTAATAAAAAATAAATTGATAAAAAGTGCTATGCAATAGCTTTACCGCCGCAGTCCTTTTTTATATTTTACGTCTTTTTTTATTTACGTCTTTTTTATATTTGTTATGATTAAATTAGTTTAAGTGTCACTTAAGAGTCCCATGAACTACAATGTCTTCATACATCAGAAATAGCGAATCATTCGTAATTCGTGCATATTTTAATCACGTCGTGGTGTTATTAGTAATAATCTATCCCACCAAAAACATTCTGTAAAAAACTAGCCAAAGTCAAAATGGAGCTGCTTGTTTATCTCTAAAAAGTACTGAAATCTAGACAAAGTCGTGCCAAGTCTAAGGTTCCTTACTGCGATTTCTTTATTATTATAGTTAATGTTGCGTGACTTGGCCGTTGAAGGGTACACAAGGGTTCAAACCAGGTGCTCCATGACACCATTACACCAATCTGTCGCCAGAATTCATCGTCAATGAGTAGCGGTTCTTGGTCTTCAACGGCCAAGTCACACAACATTAACTATAATAATAAAGAAATCGCAGTAAGGAACCTTAGACTTGGCACGACTTTGTCTAGATTTCAGTACTTTTTAGAGATAAACAAGCAGCTCCATTTTGACTTTGGCTAGTTTTTTACAGAATGTTTTTGGTGGGATTTCACTTCTTTTTGTAGAAACTTCAAAATATTACAAAATATTTCTGTCCGTTTTTCTAGATACATTAACTGCATAAATAACTTTGTAATCTCATATAATTTATATGGAATTACAAAGTTATTAATGCAGTGATCACCAGGTACTCCAGATCTTCGATTATCCTAGTTTTTATAGTTTTCCCTTTATTATTTATTATAGGCCATTAAACCCTAACTTTGTACCAAATTTCAGCTCTCTGAGTTTATGTGAAGTACTAGTTCTATTTTGATGATCATGAGTCAGTCAGTCAGTGTCGAAAATGCGAAACTTTGCTTTCGCATAACTTCGGAACTATATGACCTACAGACTTGAAATTTTGGGTTTTAAGTATGTGATTATAGCTTACTGGATAGCGAAAATTTCAGCGTTCTGGTCTTATCCAGAGGTTCTCAAATAGGAGCCCGAAAATGCGGCGAAATGGTTCCTGTAAAGATGGTACGGCAGTTTTGCTTCGCGCTTTGACTTTGGCGGGGGCACTGCCGTGCCCCCTGATGCTCCTGGCCATAGTTGGTTCGGAAATACTTCTCTAAAACGAAATATAAATCAATCGAAACCACAACATGATCAAAATTTGCACGAAGTACAAATGATTTTGGTATAACGAATGTATGGGAGACATCGTAGTTCAGGGCATCCCTAAATTTTGGAATTGGTTTCGTAAAATTCAGGATTAAACAAATAACGTACTAATGTATCAGTAAACTAGCTGTTGCTTGCGGCTTTACCCACGTCAACTTCGGTTTTCAGATATCCCTCTGATTTTTGCAAATCTTCTTAATATATATAAATCTCGTGTCACAATGTTTGTCCTCAATGGACTCCTAAACCACTTGACCGATTATAATAAAATTCGCACACCATGTGCAGTTCGATCCAACTTGAGAGATAGGATAGTTTAAATCTCAATTCAACTATTTTTTTTAAATCCCCAAGGGCAAAACAACGTTTGCCAGGTCAGCTAGTTCCTCTATAATGAGTCAACCTTAAAAGGTAGATATGTGGTGTCGCATACGTTTTTAGAGCTTTTAAATGAGAAAATTCCGTCATTGATGATTTTTTAACCGTTTACGCAGCGCACGCAATCAACGGAAGATCTCCAAAAGCAACATTTTTTCCCGTATTTGCAAACTTTTTCATTGTTTTGGTCATAGCGTGATGTTAGGCCTTCCTCGATTAAGTGGAAATGTGGTCGGAAAGACTTTTGAACATTAGGTTTTTTAGAAAACTATCGCTGTCGCTCTGCGACGTTGCCGTGTCCGGTCCGGCAGCCCAATCCATGTGTGTGTAAGTTGACAAAGTGTGCGTGTCCGCGATGCGCGTTGCCGCTTCGCGCGTGCAGGTGATCTAATCACTCCGCAGTCCGCACTTGTTCCTGCTATTTTCTGGTTCATTCTTTACTTACGCATTGACGCAAAGTGATTGATCTCTAATGTTTTTGGCTTGTTTATTGGAATTGTTCTCTCTGCATACGCTACGCTACTGATTCGGCTTATGTTTACTGGACCGTGTATTTTATAAAATCCAAGAAGATACTACTACATAGGTATGTAGTAGTATCTTCTTTCTTCTTCTTCAGGCCCTAGTAGGTACTAGGGCCCGCAAAATCAAAAAAAAAAAGAAAACCGGTTTGAGATCTCAAAATCGTTTTTTTTTTTTCGATTTTTTCGATCTTTTCGATTTTCGATTTTTTTTATTGGTAACTTTACAATTATCATGCTGAAAGAGATTTTTGACTGAGAATTTTAATACTTATTGACAAATAAAAATATTGAATCGTGAGCGTGGCAGCAATTCAAAGTACTTACTGCAAGAAAAAGCAGCAGTACCTACCTACTTAAACTCCGAAAGTATTAGTATTGAAAAAGAAACTGGCTGACTGACTGACTGACATATCAACACACAGCCCAAACCGCTGGGTCTAGAGACTCTAAATTTGGCACACAGGTTCTTTATGAGGTCTAGAGGTGCACTAAGAAAGGATTTTTCAAAATTCATCTCCTAATTGGGTGTGCATCGGGGCTCCAAAGTTTGTATTTTACCAAGCTTAAATACTCCTTCACGCCGCAACCATTAAACCCATTTGGCTCAAATTTGGAAAGGACTGTATATAAACTGTATCCTGGAATAACACATAAGCTACTTTTTATGCCGAAAAATCCATGGCTCCTTCGGGAACAGTAAAAAACAGATATTCAACCGGATGAAACATTCTTTCACGGCGTAACTACAAAACAGATTTGGCTGAAATTTAGCACGGAGATAGATTTTATCCTGGATTAATACAAAAGCTACTTTTTATCCCGAAAAAAATACATGGTTTCTATGATAGAAGTGAAAGACAAATATCTAAGCAGAAAAAATATTCCTTCACGCCGTAATGACTGACTGAACTGATTTGGCTGAAATGCGGAATGAAGATAGATTATATCCCGGATTAATGAAAAAGCTACTTTTTATCCCGAAAAAATCCATGGTTTTCGCGGGAATACTCAAAAACAGATATTCACGCAGGAAAATATTATTTCACGCTGTAATTACTGATCTGATCCGAGTGAAATTCGGAAAAGAGATTTTATCCCGAATTAATACATAGGCTACTTTTTATCCCGGAAAACTCAATGGCTTCTATGGTAGTAGTATAAAACAGAAATTTCTCGCGGTAAAATATTCCTTCATAGCGTAATAACTAAACTGATTTGAAATTTGGAAAAAGAAAGATTTTACACTGGTATAACAAATCGGCTACTATTTATCCCGGAAAAATCCATGGTTTCTAAGAAAATAGTGAAAATCAGATATTCATGTGGGAAATACTCCTTCGCGCCGTAACTACTGAACCGATTTGGCTGAAATTTGGAATGGAGAAAGATTATATCCTAGAGTAACACATCAACTATTTTTTTCTCGGGAAAATCTATTGTTTCTATGCATTTTCTATGATAATAGTAAAAAAAATGGTCAAGTGAGAGTTGGGCACGTGCACTGAGGGTTCCGTACCATCACGACCCATTCTCTATACTATTAAAGTAAACTTAACACTCGTGCCCACTTAATCAAAAACGAGCATAAATATCACGTTTGTTGTATGGGAGCCCCCTTAATTTTTTATTTTATTTTAATTTAATTATTTATTTCTACAGTAAGTATATAACTAAATATTTTGTGAAAATTTAAAGCGTTTACCTGTTGGAGTATCAAGGTCGAGCAAAAACAAGCAAAAAAATCACGTTGTATGGGAGCCCCCTTAAATATATATTTAATTCCATCTTTTAGTATTTGTTGTTAGCTGCAACAAAAATACATCATCTGTGATAATTTCAAATCTGTAGCTATCACGATTCAAGAAATACAACCTGGTGACAGACGGATGGACGGACAGCGATCAGAAGTGTCGCTAATAGGGTTCCTTTTTTTACCCTTTGGGTACGGAACCCTAAAAACAGATATTCATGGATCTATTTATATAACATACAAACTTTCGACTTTATTATATTAGTATGATGGTACGGAACCCTACGTACGCAAGTCCGTCTCGCACTTGACCAGTTTTTTATAGACACGACATACAGACAGACAACAAAGTGAGTCCTATAAGGGTTCCTTTTTTCCTTTTAAGATACAGTACCCTGAAAATGTAAATGCTTTTATCGATAGCTGTTAACAACACTAGTTTATCGATATTATTATCAACTACTACGCATCACTTCAATCTGTGTACGTATGATCAGACCGTCCCGCGTCCCCGCCCGCAAATTCGTGCAATAAGGACAACTGCAGATCCGACACAATAGGCCCTTGTAAAATGCTATATTTCGGGGTTTGGTTCTCTGCTATTTCCTCCTCCAAAACTGGACCAATTTGAAAGATATTTCGTAAACTGAATATAGAGAATATATACTGTGTCGCTATGTTTTTCTTTTTTCGGTAATAGTTGTCAAATTCGTATACTAGGCATTTGTTAACAGCGAGTCTAAATAGGCAATTTTGAGCATTTTCTAAGGCTTCTAGTGCTTATAAAGATAATGTTTTATCAAAAAAGAAAACATAGGAACATAGAAAAGATTGATATTTATTTTACTGTAAAAAATCATTGCTTTAAGTTCATAAACCAGAAAGAAAACAGACGAGAACGTTTGTATGGAGAAAAGACCACTATCGTTTCCTCTTAATTTACTATCCAACACAATAATAATTTTTCAATTTTTACCAGTTCCTGAGATAAGCGGTTTTAAACAAACAAACAAACATACTAACTCTTCAGATTTATAATATTAATATAGATAACACTTTTCTATAAACTATACCTACTCATCTGATGTGTGGTTATTATTATTTAAAAAAAAATCATAATAAAAAAAAATTATAACTACGATATTATAAGTTCAAGGGAAATATAACATGCAATATTATGTAACATGTTATTTAGTATATAACTAGTATAATATATAATGTAAATATGTTATCAAAAATGATGAAATTCTATTGTTTATATTTAATTATAGTAAATACTCAACAGCAGCCGCTGTTATTCAAGATAATAAGTTGTATTCGTCTGCTTGTTTTTGTTAATTATGAAAAAGATTTAATAATGTGCAATATATTCAAATTATTTTGCTTCATTTGTGCTACTAGTGTAATTGAGTCAGCGAGAATATTAGCAGTGTATCCAGTTCCTTCAATAAGCCATCAAGTGGCGTTTCGACCGTTAATGCACGAGTTAGCGAAACGTGGTCATGAGGTAGTAGTGATTACAGCGGACCCTGCTTTTCCAAAAGGACAAGCCCCTCAAAATCTAACTGAAATTGATGTACATGATGTGTCTTACAAAACAAAGGATGATTTAGCTAAAACTGGAAATATGCATGGTCGATTTACTTCTACAGCAGTAAAAATGTTTTCAGACTTAATGGCAGAAACTTTTGAAGAACAAATACGAACTCATGCTGTTCAGGCACTAATAAATGATAAAAATAAAAAGTTTGATCTTTTGTTCGTCGAAGCCTGCGTGAGGCCTGCACTGAGTTTCGCGTACCTATATAATGTGCCAGTAATAGAATTTAGTTCATTTGGTCCCTCATGGGGGACCTTAGATCACACTGGGGTGCCAACAAATCCTCTAGTCTATCCTTTGCCAACATCTTACAGAATTCATAATCTCACATTATGGGAAAAAATTTGGGCTTTGTATAATGACTACGATATACATGCGGTATTTGAAGAGGCAGAAATACTAGAAAATGAATTAGTCAGGAAGTTGTTTGGCCCAAACATACCTGCTTTAAGTGAGTTGAGAAAAAATGTTCAAATGACATTTTTAAATGTTCATCCTATCTGGGACTTTAACAGACCTATTCCACCCAACGTGGTTTACTTAGGGGGAATACACCGGAAGCCTTCTAAAGAATTACCACAGGTACGAAAAAACTGAAAGTATGTATACCCAATATCATTTACATTGTCTGTCTGTACTATCTGACAACTACGAATATCTATCTTAAAGGACAGGGCACATCCAGCAAAGCTCGTAGGAGAGCAGTTTTTGCTGCCCATCCATTAACGACATTACATTCGTTGTAATAAAATCAAAAATCAACTGACGTTATTACGAGTACTAGTGCCCGAGTTGCGTTACTTTGCGCTACCTTTCATCTCAAGTTGTTCATATTATGCTAATGAAAGATAGCTCAAATAAGCGCTTATATAAAATGTTTGGTTTATGTACCTTGAAACATACACGCACACATGCAAATAAAAAAAACTCTTTATACTATGAGTGTAGTGTGTAGATAGTGTAGATAAAGCATTGAACATGTACAAAAGTGACGACTTAAACTCATATTTGAATAAACCTGAGTTTGGAATTTAGGTATTTCTTTTACTATCATCACCTAACTTAATACCGGTTTTCAAATGATAGCGTTACATTTATGTGTACATTTAATACTGAGTGCCTGCATTCTGTATTTATCAGGTATTTAAATAATTGAATTAACTATACAATTCGGCATTCTTAATAACAACTTAAAGTCGTACTATCATTAAAAATAAGTAAAGTAAAATAGTTATAATAATGTTTAGTTTAATAGCAATCCTTAGCTTCATTGGTGCAATTAGTATTAGTGAGTCAGCAAGAATATTAGCAGTATATCCATTTCCTTTAATAAGTCATCAAATAGTGTTTCGTCCATTAATGCACGAACTAGCAAAACGTGGTCATGAGGTGGTAGTGATTACAACGGACCCTGCTTTTCCAAAAGGATTAGTTCCCCAAAACCTGACTGAAATTGATGTTCATGATGTGTCTTACAAAATATGGAATGAGTCGACTAAAACTGGATCTCGATATTCTCGATTTTTCGATCTCGTACACAATTTTAGAAATTTTTGAAGCACAAGTAAAATTTCATGAAGTCCAGAAACTTTTAAATGATAAAAATAAAAAATTCGATCTGTTGTTTGTTGAAGCATTTGTTAGGCCGGCACTGAGCTTTGCGTATTTATATAGTGTACCGGTAATAGAATTTAGTTCACTTGGTGGTACATGTGGGACTTTTGATCACACAGGGGTCCCAACGAGTCCTCTGTTATATCCTTTGTGGATACACAACAGAATTTATAATCTAACATTATGGGAAAAAATTCTGGCTTTGTATAATGACTTCGTGATACAAACGGTATTCAAAGAAGTGGAAACAATAGAAAATAAAGTAGTTAAGAAGTTGTTTGGCCCAAATATACCTGTTTTAAGTGAATTAAGAAAGGATGTACAAATGATATTTTTGAATGTTTACCCTCTCTGGGATTTTAATAGACCTGTTCCACCTAGCGTGGTTTGCTTAGGTGGAATTCACCAGAAACCTACAAAAGAGTTACCGAAGGTATGAGATATACTGAATATCCTTTTATCTGATTAGTGCCAATTCACAATATTACTTTTACCCAGTGTGTGTAGAATAGAGAAATGTAACAATTGAAAATGAGAAATGTGAAAATTTCATGTGATGCAATTTATTTGAGCCACATGAGATTTGTGTTTAATAGATTGGGGAAAAAGTTTCTTCGTATTTTGTAAGAAAATTCAATTTTTTTTAGTATTGTTTATTTATATTTAACAAAAGTATGTTGGTATCATTTTGTTTGACAACTTATTGCCATCTTGTAGGTATGGACATGATCCCATTGCTATAGAAATTTTGGGACTTCAGATCAAAATACCACAAGTGGTTAAATCAAATTAATTAGTCAAATACAAGTGGTTTTGGCAGTCCTCTAGTGATGTTAACCTGCCTAAAGAATTCTGAAGAGACCGAAAGAGGTGGAAATCTCAAGGTGCAAAGTCAGGACTATACGGCGGATGCATCAACACCTCCTAGCCAAACTCTTTTAATTTTTTTCGAGTGGCTAAAGATGTGTGAGGTTTAGCGTTATCGTAATGAATAATGCCCTTCCAATCCCACCACACACACAACATCACCTTGCGAGTTAACCCGGGTTTCGCCACAGTCTGCGAAGCCTGATCGGCCTTTTACCACGACCTTTTTCGCACATTCTTGTCGTACGTGATTCACTTTTCATCACCAGTTATCAACTTCTTCAAAAATGGTTCGGTTTCGTAATGAAACCGAACCATTACCGACGTAATGTCGTATTAATGAATCACAAAAAGAGTACACGGTTCATTAGGTTTCTTTCAGTGAGCTCGTGAGGTACCCAAATATCTTTTTTGTGTACCCAGTTTTATCAAATGCGCCAAAACTGTTTTGTGGTCAATTCCCAGTTCTTCAGCTACGTCGTAACTACTGATATGCCGATCTTGCTCAGCTTTTTTAAAAATGGCATCCATTTTATCCGTAATAGGGCGACCAGAGCGACGTGCATATTTGAAATCAAAATTTCCAGATTGAAAACGCTTAATGCTACTCTCTCAGACACTGCACTAGGTCCATAAACATCGCGAATTTTTTTCGCGGCTTCCATTGCATTTTTACCTTTTTTGTAGTAAAATTTTAAAATGTATCGAATTATTAGATTCACTCATCTTGACGGTAAGAAAAACAAACGAAAATCACACATTTTCCTGATTTGAATTTGGAATTATGTTTTTTAAAATTTAAACTTTCAATGACACCAAAACCAGCCAGATACAAATAGTGTAGCCAAAGAGATTTTATTACAAGTTCATACATACTATAATGCAAAAAGACTTTTTTATTTCTGATTCGTTTTATTTTTGACCGATAAGTATTGTCAGACTTGTGTAGCAAAAAAGAAAATTACAGCTAACTAAAAGATGTGTATCGTGGAACACTCGAAAACAACATAGTTTGGAATAACACCTTAACAAAACTCCATTTTATATTTTCATGTGTGTCTTCAGTTAGCTCGCGCTAACCAGTACGTCATACAAAATCTCTATACGTGATTGCTTGCCCGCCCATTCTATTAACAAGAAAGAGATACTTTCATTATAGATTTTTGATGATTTTCGTTTATTTTCTTCGTGTCGGGATTTTTATCACGCAAAAAATTCATTTTCTTTTGCCTAGACCTCTCGTTATACCGTCCGAAAAGAAATTTTTTTTTTGAAAACTAAATACGAGTATATTTAAATATTATGTGAAAAGAAATCTTTATACTTATCCTTTAAATTTTTAATCTGTAAATTTATCATTTTCAGGACATCCAAAGTTACCTTGATTCGTCGAAAAATGGCGTTATTTATGTAAGTTTTGGCACCAACGCGAGACCATCGTTATTGCCTCCAGAAAAATTGTCCATATTAAAAAGTGTGTTCTCGAACCTACCATATGATGTTTTATGGAAATATGATGAAGAAGAACTGCCAGGACTTGGTGAAAATGTTAAGCTGTCAAAATGGTTACCACAATCAGATCTATTAAGTACGAGTTATTAAGTATGAGTTAATTATTAAATATATTTGTAAACTCTTAAAAAATAATTATTATACTTTATTTATTGGCTTCATATGGCTTTTACGTATACTAGCAAACGATATTGAACTGAAAAAAGAATTGTACGAGACTTTTAAGAAAATTAAATGAAGTTCAAAATGCACGATAAGGTTGAAGCATCCTATGCCCTATGGAGGTTCTCTATGTCGAAGTACATTCAATTTACACTCTACGCTAAAAAACATTTTTTGCAGTGTTGATTATTTATCACTGATAAAATGACTATCATATATCACTGAGTGTGTGAAAAAGTTTGGTGAATAGCCCGTTTTGATTTTGTTCATAAATTGGAAAACCGAAAAATTTACTAAAAATGATTTTGAACATAATATTTATTATTTTAAGGGCACCCTAACGTCAAGTTGTTTATAACTCAAGGAGGACTTCAGTCAACTGATGAAGCATTGTCGGCAGGTGTGCCATTAGTAGTAATTCCATTTCTTGGAGATCAATGGTTTAATGCTGAACAGTACGTAAAACTAAACATTGGTATTTATGTGGATATGGATATAATTACTGAGACTAAATTGAAAGGAGCCATAGAGAACGTTATTGGGGATAAGACGTGAGTAACATTATAATTATATTTAGTAAAAAAACATACAGACTTTTTTAATAAATCCAGACGTATGTTGAAATTATGTTGAATATTATGTTATTTAAAAAAAGACTTCTTTTTTTGAATATTTCCCCACTAAAAGAAATTAAGAACCTGTCAATATATACTTACAAGACATCGCCATATCTGCACTTCAGGGCCCGGACGGTTAAAAATATGATATAAAATATTTTCAATGATACAATCCAAGGTGGATCTCGCTTGCCTAGGAAATGCCTATTCACTTTTGATTTTAAGTTGCCTGAGTTACAGGTTGGGTAGGTATTCCAGATATTTGCAATGCGTATCAGAAACGAGGAATCAAACCGTTTCGTACGTGTCTTTTGTACGTCAACTATGTGGGGGTGTAAGCCTTTACGATGGCACCCGTGTTCAAAAGATGGTGGGGTAACCAAATTAAACAGTTCCTGAGCACACTCTCTATTATCGTCATCCTTTTGAATTTCAGGTATCGAGAAAACGTGGTTGCGCTGCACAGGCTGATGCGCGACCAGCCGCAGTCGCCGCTAGAGCGCGCCGTGTGGTGGACGGAGCACGTGCTGCGGCACGGCGGCGCGGCGCATCTGCGGGCCGCGGCCGCGCACATGCACTGGGCCGAATACTACGCACTAGACCTCGTGTTACTAGTTCTTACTGTAGCTTTAGTTGTATTCATAGGTGTAGGTTTAGCGATACGTTTTGTCATATTAAAATTACAGCTTAATTATTTAAGAATTAAGATTAAGAAAAACTAATTACACTTTTTTCCATACCTTGTATATATCTAATCTAATATATAATCTTCTTTATATATAAAAATAACGGACCTGTCAGACTTCGTCCTGTCAAAAAGATTTTGTTGTGGCAGTTTTTTGCTTCTACCTATTTTATAGTCGGGGCAAAAAATTCTCCTGAACAGAACCCTTACTTAGTCCGTTATGCCCGTTTGCAATAACATTTTAAAGAAAATAAAATAAAAGCCTTTTATTTCTTAGAAAAAAGTCACAATTATTTAATACTAGCTTTTGCCCGCGGCTTCGCCCGCGTGAATTTCGAGATTTTTAAAAATCCTTTTTAGTGGATGTTTGTCATCAGAGCTATCTAAATATCTTTAGACTATATTGCCGCGCCGTGGTTTCAAAAAAAGATGATGGTGATGGAAAATTGTAACAATGATGGTATAGTAAGTATTTATTTTTTCGCGCATTCATAAATGCCGCTTCCCCGTCCCGCCCGCAGTCGCCCGGCCGCGCCGAAACGCCTAGTATCGGGCACTCGAGGTTCACTATTTTGGCGATAATGGCTTACACATAAGAGTTGGATATATGCTGTCGCGGGCTTTTTTGTAGAACTATTTAAGATAAACATTTCCATCATACATTAGGTATATACGTGTAACTCCAACGGTTTTCGCGGCGTACGTCGGTAAAGGTCGCAGATTGCAAATTTTTCCTATTTACGTGACACTTATCGTTATATATTTTGGATAATTCACACTATATCTTTATATATAATAGCCTATGTGTTATTCTGATGTGTAAGCTATATTGTTGTAAAGTTTCATTAAATCCATTCAGTAGTTTTTTCGTGAAAGAGTAACAAACATACATCCACACATTATTACAAACTTTCGCGTTTATAATATTAGTAGGAGTAGGATAGAGCCAACTACTAGTAATTTAAAATGAACAGCGTAGATGGCGATTAACGCGATTTTTAGTTATCTTAGCGAAGTTTAAAGATTATAAAGACTTACTTTGAAATTTAAACGTAAATTGGGTCTTATATCGCGCCCATCAACGTATTCGTAAAAGTGAGAAGGATAAAAATAAATCACTATTTCCTCTTTCCGTTTATTTTTCCATTATTTTTGCTTGATTAATTTAATATAAATTACTTTTTTCATTAACACTTTTGCGCTAAATTGCATAGTTTTTGAAATGTTTAAGAAAAACTGAAAAAAAAAAGAACATCTGTCCCCCAAACCCGACACAGTCGGGGGTGTAACTTTTTACCTTACAATATACTAGCTGATGCCCGCGACTTCGTCCACGTGGGATAAAAACTATTCTATCTTTTAAGTTGGACCAAATGACAGATATTCACGAAGTTTGAACTAAATCGGTTCAGTAGTTTAGGAGTCCATTGAGGACAAACATTGTGACACGAGATTTATATATATTAGATGTGCACTATGAAGAACAATCTGTCATTGCAATAATGTTTTCACTTTGAATGTCTGGGTTTAAGTCTAATTTCACCGTACTAAAATAAGACAAAAATAAAAGACTTACTTTTATTTTTGTCTTATTTTTTGGACTTTTTTAATATAGCATGCTCATTTCAAGGCCCTTTGATACGAGTATGTGGTGATTTTTTTTCTCTTTATTTTGTCTGTGTATATGAAAAGAATAGGTTAGGCACGACAAGAGGCAACTCGAAATGACTTTAGTTTTAATTTTAACAGGAATATTGCTTTTAAGGATTTTCCCTAGGCTCTATTGTTCTTAGTAAGTTGAGTATATCTCTCGATTTCCGGGTAGTTTGTGTCCTTTTCAAAGCTGATTTGCTTAAGTAAATATTTTTTTTTCGTTTATTTTTTTATACAATTAAATGAACTAATTAACAAATATAAAGTATTGTCACCACAGGTTTCGTAATCTAATCACCACATAGACATAAGTTGTCCTTGTTCTTACTATTTTACTATTTAATTCCATTTGCGAACTTTTTTTGAATTTTTAAACCACATTATATGTTATACCTTCTATAACAATCAGTATGTAAATGTATTTGAAATAAATAAAGGTTGATTAATTATCTTTGATTATATTATTTTCGAAGTTCATACCGGTTTTCAAGTGATTGCGTTGAAAATGCTAGAAAATTCGGAGTTATATACTATTTCTAGGAAAGGTAGGTACAAAAGTGATAGATGTCTCAGTGGGACAGAAGGCTTCACTTTCAAATAACCTAACTTCCCAATATGTAATTACTAGTTTAAATAATATGCGCAGGTCCACACCTTGCAGCAGGAAGCTTTTATTATCGTGGACGAAGAAAGCATCCTCCGCAGCTAATTCAAAAACGCGTCAAAGTTTCAGAAGTAAGATATCAAAATGGATAGATGCCGAAAGTGATTGTGCATGTTAAAATTAGACAATATGGTTATACATATCTTTGGCATATCAAAATAATCAAATTTAAAATTAGTAATTAGAATAAATAAATAAAATAAAATAAAAAAGCCTTTTATTCTACTACCTTTTCCAATTTTAGACATACATAATATTATAATACAATTATTGTACAATTTTTTTTTTCAACATACTCTTGTTAAAATATAATACGTTATGAAATTTTTGGTGCTGGTGTTAGAAAACAATACTCACAAGTCATGATTTATGTCAATTTCAATTTCAGCGCTCAATCGTGTTCAAAAATTGTATTTTAAATGTTAGTATTAGTATAATTGTCAAGCTTTTATTTGTTGAGTGCATTATGTTCACGGTAGAAGGCGCCTCGTCGGCGTAGGTCTCCCTTAAATCTCTCCAGTGTTCGCGGTCCCTTGTATGTCCCTTGCTAGATCCATCCTATTTGTTCCGCTTATTTGTCTATAAATGTCACACCACTCAGTCAGTCTATTTGTCCACCTTGTGTCCTCCATTCTACATACGTGACCTGCCCATTTCCACTTTAATAGTCTTGTTCTCCTTGTTATGTCGTAAATTTTTGTTTATTTCGTATGTTGGTAATACTAATTATATCTTTCACCTTTATACCTAGACTATATCGATCCATTTTTCTCTGGCAGACTGCTATTTTAGATTCACCCTCTTTCCTGCTTGCCCAAGTTTGACAGCCATATGTGATGACAAAATTATGCTTTCGTAAACTTTCTTTTCAATCTTAGTGCTGAATTGCTTGTTCTTCATGATTTATTTTAAGCTCCAGTACTTTTTCCACACTATCGCAATCCTTCTATGTATTCCTTTTTCAGATCCGTTTTTAAATTAGAATAAAGGATATTTAAAATAAGTTATTTTAAATATCTCAGCAGTCTCTTTTTATTTCATTTCCGAACATCGCTTAGGAAATGTAATAGATAAGTGCTTTAAATAATCTTTATACAATAAATAAATTGTCTTGTTTTGTCACAGTTCCTAGAAATTGTAAAGAATTCCTTATTTTAACGTATTGCTGGTCACATATGTTACATACCTACTATTCTAATATGTTAAATTTCGTGTCACAGTGTTTGAAACAAAACGGCTCCGAAACGACTTTACAGTTTTTGTGTACATTCGGTAGATCTGAGAATAGACCGTAAACTGCTTGTCATATCTCTACGTGAGAAATAATTTTCACCACAAAACAACATTTGCTGGGTCAGGTACTACAACGTTAAAGAATACAAATATTTAATTGAGAATATTAATAATGTGTAATTTACTGGGAATGTTTTGCATGTTAGCTGCGATTGGAATAAGTGAGTCAGCAAGAATATTAGCAGTGTATCCAACACCTTCAATAAGTCATCAAGTTGTGTTTCGTCCTTTAATGCACGAACTGGTGAGGCGTGGTCATGAGGTAGTAGTGATTACAACAGACCCTGCATTTTCAAAGGGATCGTCTCCCAAAAACTTAACTGAAATCGATGTCCATGACGTGTCATATAAACAGTGGCATAAATTGATAAAAAATCTAAAACCATATTCCCGATTTACTACTGAAGTATTGGAGCTATATTTAGACACAACAATAGAAATTTTCGAGGTGCAAATACAATTTCAGGATGTCCAGAAACTTATTAACGATAAAAACAGAAGTTTCGATCTGTTGTTTGTCGAAGCCTGTGTGAGGCCTGCATTAAGCTTCGCGTACTTATATGATGTGCCAGTAATAGAATTTAGTTCATTTGGTGCCGTATGGGGGACTTTTGATCACACAGGGGCGCCAATAAATCCCCTGGTCTATCCTTTGTTAATACAGCAAAGAATTCATAATCTATCATTATGGGAGAAGATATCAGCTTTGTATCATGACTACGCGATACATGCAGTATTTAAAGAAGGGGAAATAAAAGAAAATGAAGTAGTCAAACGCTTGTTTGGTCCAAATACGCCCGCTTTAAGTGAACTGAGAAAAAATATCCATATGATATTTTTGAATGTTCACCCTATCTGGGATTTGAACAGACCAGTTCCGCCTAACGTGGTTTACTTAGGTGGAATGCACCATAAGCCTACCAAAGAGCTACCGAAGGTAAGAAGAAATACAGGGTATAACAAATACACTCGATATTGTCAAACTTATATAAGTATTCACTTAAATTTTTTCGAATTCTATTTTTTAAGGGTTCCGTGTCATATTATTAAGAAACGGAACCATTGTAAGAACACTTTGTCGAACTAATAGTTGTACTATTGTTTAAAAATTGGGTTTGGTGCAAATTCTGTTGACAAGTAAGAGAAACTTTCGCTATAATTTTTTGAAGATTTTCGTATATTTTCTTCGTGTCTTAATTTTTATCATGCAAAAATTTATTTTCTTTCACCTAGCCCTCTGCGTGAAACCGTCCGAAAAGAAACATTATTTCAAAATTTTTAACTATATAATTGTAAATATTTGGGGAATAAGTCTTTTCACATTATAGTGTGTATGAACCTGTAATAAAATCTCTTTGGCTTCTTCATTTTCAGGATATTCAAAGTTACCTTGATTCATCGAAAAATGGCGTTATTTACGTAAGTTTTGGTACCAACGCGAGACCATCGTTATTGCCTCCAGAAAAATTGACAATATTAAAAAGTGTGTTCTCTAACCTACCATATGATGTTTTATGGAAATATGATGAAGAAGAACTGCCAGGACTTGGTGAAAATGTTAAGCTGTCAAAATGGTTTCCGCAATCAGACCTATTAAGTACGAGTAATTATGAGTAAATTTTATTATATATATATGTTAATTCTTAAATAATAATCATAATGCTTTATTTATTTCCGAGCTGCTATGACATTCTAGTAACGTAACAAATATATATAATAACCAATAACCGAAAAATTAACTAAAAATGATTTTGAACATTATATTTATTATTTCAAGGGCACCCTAACGTCAAGTTATTTATAACGCAAGGAGGACTTCAGTCAACTGATGAAGCATTATCGGCAGGTGTGCCATTAGTAGTAATTCCATTTCATGGAGATCAATGGTTTAATGCTCAACAGTATGTTAAACTAAACATTGGTATTTATGTGGATATGGATATTATTACTGAGACTAAATTGAAGGGAGCTATAGAGAACGCTATTGGGGATAAGACGTGAGTAACAATAAGTATTAGATTAAAGGCAGATTTTTCAATCGCTAGATAAACTGTATTTCTAATAAATAAACTTGACAATTTGACAAATTTCCAATACAAATATTGTCACAACATCTTCATATTCGATTGATAAAGTTTATCCGATAAACTGGTGGCCCTTAGTAAAAAAACCATACAGATTTTTTAATAAATCACGACGTATTATGTTGAATATTATGTAATTAACACTAGAGTACCCGCGCGGCCTACTATAGTAGACCAGAGTTAGTTTTTTTGTCGTAACTTTTTATTTTTGCATGCTAGAAGCTTGCGATTCCAGATAAGCCTCGTCTGGTATATTCTTCGCAACCTTACTACCCCACACAATTCCTGCGCAAACGCATGTGCGAGATATTTGGCGCCAAAAGCGCAGGCCTACTAAAGTAGTCCGCGCGTGTATTGATGTACCAAAATCAGGTAAGTCACTTTTCGTGTATTATCGAATTATAACGCTAAAATAATATTTTCCAGCTATGTTATGTATGTAACCTTATACGTTTGTTTAATTATTGTTATTTTAAAATTGTAAAATGTCATTTTTTTATTTTTTACAGATTTATAACATTAACGTCATGAGTGATTTACAAGTGTTTCCACTTGTGAATCTTTGTTGCCACTTAAGCTAGACACTGATGATGAAGATGTGACAGAGAGTGAAGATGATAAAGTTGAGCCAGAACCAGACTAAAAACAGGCCCTAGTTCTGCATGAGTCAGAGCTTCAGGAAAATGAAGAGGAAAGGTTAAATGAAAGGTCTGACGAAACATCCGATTCGGATAACACTCCACTCTATTTGGAAGGCGCGGTCTAATCTACAAATTGACGAACGGAACCATGTGGCACAAAAATATTCCATCGGCAACGCGAACTCGAACCCAAAACCTAGGTATTAGATAAGCAAGCCCAAAAGGAGATAGAGCTAGAAATACTAAGGATCCATTATCCAGTTTCAAACAACCCGAACCCGACAACTTAAACTGAGGATTGGGGCACTTTTCGGCAGCACAATTCAGGATTCCCAAGTATCTAAATCATGATCTGACACCAAAGACAGCACGAGATGGTCGATGTACACTCTGCTCGAGAGCCCGAAATCGGTCGACAAAAAGTGGTGAAAGACTTGCTACTAGAAGATTTTTCACGATCAATAAGCAGTAGTATATCCTGAATGCTACGAAAATGAAGAAAATAGTAATGCAGAGTGGTTTTAATAAAAACAAAAATACGTTGATCTCAGTATTGCCATTTTTGTTACTTTTTCGTAGATATTTAATAAATTGCTAATTTTTCAGTATTTTAAATATTGTATTTAAATTGTATTGTTGTAATGTTAACTTAAATAAATATTTTTTCCATTCCATTTAATATTTTAATCAAATAGTTATAAATATACAATTTATTGACTTTTTGAAATGGGCTACTATAGTAGGCCACGCGTGTACTCAAGTAAAAAAAAGAGGCGCGTGTACCGTAGTGTTAAAATAAAACGAATTTTTTCGATTATTTCCTCACTAAAAGAAAATAAAAACCTATCAATATAAAAGAAGTCCGTCATAATATTTGAAATATTGTCATACTTTTTTATTTCAGGTATCGTGAAAACGTAGTTGCGCTGCACAGGCTGATGCGCGACCAGCCGCAGTCGCCGCTAGAGCGCGCCGTGTGGTGGACGGAGCACGTGCTACGGCACGGCGGCGCGGCGCATCTGCGGGCCGCGGCCGCGCACATGCACTGGGCCGACTACTACGCACTAGACCTCGTATTACTAGTTCTTACTGTAGCTTTACTTTTATTCATAGGTATAGGTTTAGCGATACGTTTTGTCATATTAAAATTGCATCTTAATTATTTAAGAATTAAGATTAAGAAAAACTAATCAATTTTTTTCTGTACCGCAATGATAAAAAATGATTGGTCACGTGCGAGTCAGACTCGCGTAATAAGCGTACCGTACCATCAAGACAAATTCCAACCAAAACACCTTTGCTCACCAAATAAAAAAAAAAATAGCACTTGTTCTATGGGAGCTACCTTAAATATATTTTTATTTTAATTTAACAATTTATGCTTAAAATGAAGATATAAATAAATAAATATTAATCTGTGAATATTTTAAGCATCTACCTGTCTTTTTTTTATCGTGGGGAATCCTCATGGATACCCAGTCGCCCGGGGGAGCGGTTGGGTTATGCCGGACTCTTACCGGCTAAAACCCACGGTGTTTCCTCCTCGCACCGTATGACGGGAACACGGGAACGCTTGCGCAAACCTCCGCGAACCCGCCGGTGCCCGGCCGCTTGCGCAGCCCCTCCACGAGGTGGAGCATGGAGCTCCCCTCCAACAGCAAGGCCTGCCAGAAACACCTAAGCCGGCCTTACCTCCTCGGCGCCCATCCGTAAGGCGACGGACCCCCCCGGGACCGCCACCAAGGGGCCGTGGGCACGGGTAAGCCGATACCTGCGAAGCTTGCTCCTGCACTTCGCAGGCATTGACCTCCCATACCCCGCGGCGGATCTGATCTTTGGCTCCGCCGCAAACCACCAAACGGTCGCAGAGGACAGGGAGAACGGCAACGACGCATCTAACGGTGCGCCACCGTTTGGTCGCGGGAGATAGGGCGAGCGGCAATGACACATCGACACGCCTCTCCTCCCGCGACCCCTCCTGGCTGCAGGAGACAGAAAACTCTGTCCCCCGCACCCCTCTTGGACGCAACCAGAGCGGGCCCATCTCCAAGCCCACTCCGAGCGTCCCCTCCTGGATTCCTTTTGGCTTCACCGTGGGGCCCAACCACGGCTACTGAGCCCCCCTATTGCGACAAGATTGGAATCCATCGGGGGGCAAGCATCTACCTGTCCTAACCTAACCTAACATCTACGTCATTATTT
Source organism: Coenonympha glycerion (assembly GCA_963855885.1). Classification (NCBI taxonomy): domain Eukaryota; kingdom Metazoa; phylum Arthropoda; class Insecta; order Lepidoptera; family Nymphalidae; genus Coenonympha; species Coenonympha glycerion. The sequence goes on from OY979631.1 coordinate 12,165,505, forward strand.
TTACCCTAGTTTTTAATAAAGTAATAAAAAATTGGAGTCAAATAGGTACCCCAGAACGCTTATGTTTTTCGATTTTGTATTTATGCAGTTCTTTTCTCAAGTCCTAGACTCTAAGGTCTACATGCGCGAAACTGCAGGCTAAATATCTTTAAACCAGGGTCAATATTTCTCATTCTACATTTTTCAGCATGGGTAAGCTGGGGTGGGGTTAGCGTACTAACTTTGAGGCATCCTTATGTGGATGATGTCCAGCAAGCTCGAACGAAACGATTTTCTTCCACGTTTCTGATACGTACTGCTAAGATGTGAAACAGCCTACCAGCTTCTGTGTTCCCAGCCAAGTACAACCTGGGTGCCTTCAAGAGAACAGTGAATAGGCATTTTTCTAGGCAAGCGCGCTCCATCCTAGACCTCATCATTTCTGTCCATCAGATATGATTGTAGTCAAGCGCAAGCCTATCTAAAAAAAAACACCTTAATCCGAGTTCGCACAAGCGGGCCTTAATGCATCTCATAAATAAATAAAATAAAATTAAGATGCCTTTTATTTTTTACAAAAAAGTCACAATTGAATATATTGCCAACGTAATACTAGTGATTTCCTATTAACGGCATAGATGGCGATTCTAACATTTTTTATTGGGTCTTTAAGAGTCATCTGACCCACGGTGTCTCCCATACAAATTGGTATTACACCAAAATCATTTGTAATTCGTGCAATTGTCGATCATGTTGTGGTGTTATTCGGGTTCATATAGTAATAATCTATGCTCCTGGCCATATTTGGTTGCGAAATACTTTTGTTAAACGAAAATATAAACGAATTTAGTTTTGCTTATTTTTATGTCAAAGAGGACATGTTTTCTACTTATTTGTTTTTTAATAAAAACAACACTTTCTCACGTCACATTAGTTCAGGAGCACAGTTTTATTGTCCAGTTAAAGTAAAACACCAGTTAATAAAGAAAGTTACAAGTTTTCATTCATAATTCTTCATATTACGGAACTCGACCAAAGTTATAAAAATTTTGATCAAAATTGATTATTATTTCGTTTCAAATATGGCCAGGAGCATAGATTATTACTATATGAATCCGAATAACACCACAACATGATCCAATTATGCACGAGTTACTAATGATTTGTTATTTTGAATGAATTGTAGTTTACAGGCCACTTAATTTAAAATCGTTGTGAAGCACAAACACGATTGGATAAAATTTCTCAATAGAAATTACTCCCAAAAGTTGCTCCAAGAATTCCATTTTCCTACTTCTTGTCGGAAACTACAATGGATGAAACAGCCGTGCTATTCTGCAAAACAGCGACGAGCGTACATCTCTGCATCTACGAATTTGTCAGTTGTAATAGAGTACCATTTTGCATGCTATCTTCGGCTTGGCAGGTGTCTGGCAGCTGTTTCAGAGATGGACATTTTGTAGAATAGCACTGCAGTAATTTTTTTATGTTAATATCCAAAAACACTTAGAACGCATTTTTTATAAGTGACTTAGTTTTTTAGTAATAAGGTAAAATTTCTTCCGCTGCATGTCGCACCCACCAACGTATTTGTAAGAGTGAGAAGGACAAAAATAAACTCATTGTTTCCTCTTAAAGTAAGTATTGAATTGCAAGAACCCTCCCGCAGGTGAAGACCTCCTCCAAGGAGTCCTTCGTTTCTCTTTCCTTGGCTGTTCGCATCCAGCTTGATTCCACTATAACAATAATATCGTCCGCCCATCTCGTCAGAAGTCTTCCTCTTCATCTCATTTCGTAGAGTTTCCCACTTGGATCTTTTCAGTGTATCGCCTTGACAGTCCAGCACTCGTCCGACAGCCCCCATGCCCCGCCCATTTTCATTTTCATTTCTTAAATTTAGAGCATCGGGAGCTCTAGTTATGTCTAGTTATGTCGTCTAGTTATGTCTAGGTATGTCTTATTTTTTGGTCTTTTCTAAATAATAATTTAGCACGCTTCTTTTGAGGCCCTTTGATTTATGGTGATTTTTTTTTCGGAAAAGAATAATATAATATAAGCACGGCAAGAGGCAGCTCGATATGATTTTAGTTTTAATTTTAACAGGATCGCTGCTTTTAAATATTTCCTTACTTGTTCCACGTGAGTTGAGTATGTTTATCGATTTCCGAGTAGTTGCTGTCCTTTTAAAAGCTAATTTGCTTACCAAGTAAATATATTTTTTCGTTTATTCCAGCATAAAATTTGCAATTATGTATGTTATATGTTTAAGGGCCTGTTTTTCTATCGGCTGATCTTAGTCAAAGGTTTAAATCGCTAGATAAGCCCTAAACCTCCAAAAACTTCCACGTGTTTGTCTTGTGTGCGACACGTTGTCACTCTGTCTGTTACAAGTGAAATTATAGCAAGAGCACTAATTCAACATGTTTGTGGACATTTTTGATGCGCACAATGTAGGCTTAGGCCTCATGAATGAATTTGGATGAATTTTTAAATCTTTGATCTGTTTGTTGTTTTTTTTTAACCTGTTTTACACTAAAATGTTATAATATCTTCTACTAGCTACGAGTAGCAGTGCCCGCGAACTCCGTTCCGCGTTAGAAATATTTTTGTGCCGACCCGTTTCGGTTATACTTCAGCAGCACCGCGCGTTTTTATTTAGATAATATCTTTCAAGATATTTTTTTAACTGTGTAGAGTAAAGGGCACAAATATTCAACCGTTCTAAATAAATAAGCTTCACAAATATTATTTATTTTTAATCCACAATTTGAACAGTAAAAGCAGTTATTGTAAGTTATCCGTAGGAAATAGGCATATGCTATCATGGACTTTTTTTACAGATTTTGATCCGTTCTTTTATATTTTAGAAAATTGTTCTGTTTTATCCTCAATAGTTTCCGCAGCGCACGTGATGCAAGCAATTTTTTTACGACTTAGATTAGATTATTCTATGATTAATTTTGGAAATTATTATTATCCTTGACACTCCACAATAACGTAGCTTTCTATTGGTAAAACAATTTTAAAAATCGGTTCAGTACATTCAGAGATTACCCCTTACAACGTCACAAACTCACAAAACAAAGGCACAAGCGTTACCTTTTTATAATATTAGTATAAAAGTATAGATAACATTAAGTATGTAAATGTATTTGAAATAAATAAAGGTAATTCTTCTATTATCGAAGTTCATACCGGTTTTCAATTGATTGCTTTGAAAATGCGCAAATATTAGGAGTTTTAGATTATATCTAGGAAAGGTAGGGTACGAAACAGATAGATAAGTGGGGGCATATGCTTCACTTTCATATAACCTAACTTCCGAATTGAGAAGTGTATTAAATAAAAAGCGCAGGTATACACCTTGCAGCAGGTTTTATTGTCATATATGACGGAAGTATTTTACATTTCACATATTCTCCAGCTAAGGCAAAATTGCCCTTTTATAAAACGAACTAAAAAGTAAAAAAAAAACAAGTTCTTTTTGTTGATCTGCATATGGACTTAGTGAAAAGTGCTCAAATTTCTCACTGATTAAAACAGATAAATTCATATGGCAGTTGGGCGGCTGTTTGAGGAACATCTTATATTCTAAGGGGTCCGCTGACTGTCATTGTATACAATTCCTTATTTTAACGTATTGTCGGTAACAAACGTTATGTTAGTAATATTATATATTCGATGGTTATACCTAGGTAGTAGGTACATGAAAAAAATTCGATAAAATGACGCATTTTAAATGTGAACTTCTATTCTAATATAAAAAATTCGTCTTACAGTGTTTGTAACAAAAGTCTTCCGAAACGACTTCATTGTTTTTTGGATATACCCATTTGGTAGATTTGAGTTATAGGCCGTAAACTGTTTTTCATATCACTACCTGAGAAATAATTTTTACAAAAAAAAACAACGTTTGCCGGTCAGATAGTTGTAAATTTAAAATTAAAATAATGCGTAATTTACTGGAAACGTTTTTCTTGTTTGCTGCGATTGGAATAAGTGAGTCAGCAAGAATATTAGCAGTCTATTCAACACCTTCAATAAGTCACCAAGTTGTGTTTCGTCCTTTAATGCACGAACTGGTGAGGCGTGGTCATGAGGTAGTAGTGATTACAACGGACCCTGTATTTCCAAAGGGATCGTCTCCCAAAAACCTAACTGAAATCGATGTTCATGACGTGTCATATAAACAGTGGCATAAATTGGTTAGAAATGTAAAACCATTTTCCCGATTTTCTATTGAAATATTGAAGCTATTATTTAACACATTATTAGAAATTTTCGAGACACAAATACAATCTCACGATGTCCAGAAACTTATTAACGATAAAAACAGAAGTTTTGATCTGTTGTTCGTTGAAGCCTGTGTGAGGCCTGCATTAAGCTTCGCGTATTTATATAATGTGCCAGTGATAGAATTTAGCTCACTTGGTGCCGTATTTGGGACTTTAGACTACACAGGGGCACCAACGAATCCCCTGGTATATCCTTTGTGGATACACAAAAGAATTTGTAATCTAACATTATGGGAAAAGCTATCAGTCTTGTATGATGACTATGCGATGAATGCAGTATTTAAAGAACATCAAAATATGGAAAATAAGTTGATCAGAAGGTGGTTCGACCCAAACATGCCTGCTTTAAGTGAGTTAAGAAAAAATGTTCAAATGACCTTTTTGAATGTTAACCCTATCTGGGATTTTAACAGACCTGTCCCACCTAACGTGGTTTACTTAGGTGGAATACATCAGAAGCCCACTAAAGAGTTACCAAAGGTAAGAAGATATACAATATATACTCAGTCATAGGTATAATATTTTATTAAGACATTATTTTAGGATACCTACTTAAAATTATTTGAGGACGAGGTACGAAGGCTTTAAATAATTAACATACTCTGCCTATACAGAGTTATTTTAAAATATACACCAAATAGTTCTCGGCATTTATTAGTTTACATTTAAACTAACAACTTTTGTTCTACTACTTTACTTGCCTAGAGATATTACTTTACTTGTTACGCAACAGTGTAATGTCTTTTTAAAGATATAATATTTTTTGTATGAAATAAATTAATCCAAAATTTTGAAAATTAGAACATAAGTTGTAAGTAACTACAGGCCAAGAGCAATCAGGTATTTTTTTATTTTACCCTGTATAATACCATTTTCAGGATATCAAAAGTTACCTTGACTCTTCTACAAATGGTGTTATTTATGTAAGTTTTGGTACAAACGCGAGACCATCAAAATTACCTGCAGAAAAATTGAGAATTTTCAAAAACGTGTTCTCTAAACTTCCATATGACATTTTATGGAAATACGATGAAGATGAATTACCAGGACTCTCTGAAAATGTTAAGCTTTCAAAATGGTTACCCCAGTCCGACCTATTAAGTAAGAGCTGATGTCATAATATTTTTTAATTTGTTAACTATTGGCTGCCTGGAAGAGATTGCTTGCAGCTATGAGGCAACCTTTGCATACCAATATTATTTTCTTTTTCTCTCTCTCTGTTTCTGTGCATCTTTTTTGGGTTCCGTATCTCAAAAGAAAAAAAAACGGAACTCTTATAAGATCCCTTTGTTATCCGTCTGTCTGTCTATCTGTCTGTGTGTCACGACCCTTTATTTCAGTAACTATTAAAGATATCGTCATGGAAATAGTTGTAGATAATGATGGACCGCTGTCAGAATCATAAAAAAATTTAAAATCGTTTTTATTTTTATTTCAAAAGGGGGAAAAAGGGTGTCGGCAAAATTTCAAAATGATAATATTGAGTGGGGCATCATATTAAAGGGCGTTACTTGCGTGTGCATACAAAAACCGATTTTTATTTATTTTTATGCCCGATAGTTTTCGATTTATTGAGCAAACTGTCTGAAAAAATACCGTCCCTCCCTCTTATCTTCGAAGTTTACCAACCGGAAAATCTAAAATAATTATGATTAATAAGAATTAACGTATATTTTACGGAAAATATAAAAGTAACTCTGTACCTTTTATACTTTTTTGGGTATTAGCAGTTAACCTCAAAAAACAAAGTTAAGTTTGCGGTTCGGTAACAAAAGTGATTCTTATAGTTTTACTTTTTTCTTTACGGTATGTAACCCTCGGTTCGCGAGTCCGACTCGCACTTTACCAATTATTTTTAATGTACCCACATATTAAAAACGGGGTGTCAAATTTTAATCTAAAAATTTGAATACTTTAAGGACACCCTAATGTGAAAGTGTTTATAACACAAGGAGGTCTTCAATCAACTGATGAAGCATTAGCGGCAGGTGTACCATTAGTTGTCATTCCATTTCATACCGACCAATGGTTTAACGCACAACAATGTGTTAAACATAACGTTGGAATTTTTGTGGATATCGAAACTATTACTGAGACTGAATTGAAGACAGCCATAGAGATTGCTATCGGGGATAAAACGTGAGTGTGTTTATTTAATTAAGGACCGATTTCTCAATCGCCAGATAGACTATCTGAGGAATAAATTTGAAACATATTAGCCATACAAAATCTGTCATATTTATTCGTTAGTTAACGTTTATCTGACGATTAAAAAATAGACCCTTGTTCACAGACTTGTATACTAAAGACAGGGTGCACAGCGTGAAAAAATGTCACCAGTTTATGGGTGTCATTAGTACCAACAGTATAAGGCCACGCGGTAGTTCGCTTAGTGGCCAGCGGCGGCAGCGGCGGGTATATTGAAAGATGACGCTACTGTTTGCTTGTATGAAAAGGTTAACGTAAAATGTTCGGATCAGCCTATCTTTACTATTATTATCTATTCCCTTATTAGTATAATAAGTAGGTACAAAAGCTTAACTCAGATCAAGGACGTTATGGAGCTCCGTGACCTAAACCGAAACTATCGGATATCCGAATAAAAGTATATTCGTATCCGTATCGTAGGGTGGTTTAAAGTTGAAACCGATGTTTTTATCTTACGTACTTCAATGTAATATCCGTAACCAAAACTATCCGACACTAACAGATAATCCAAAATAGTTTCAAGTACGTAACCATATCCAAAACCAATACGATTTTATTCCTATATCCCGTATCTAGATCCAAAATATCATATCCATAACATCCTTATTTGATGGCATCATCTATAGCGAATGCACTGGTTTTTGTATGCACCCTCGAAAGCGGTCATTTTTGTGCCTTTGTGGATGGACACTATAATAAGCCCGCCCTTGGAGTAGGAGGTACCAGACTTTTTTTAGGCCATAGACCATACACATAGACATATTATTTTTTCTGTATTACTTTCAGATATCGTGAAAACGTGGTTGCGCTGCACAGGCTGATGCGCGACCAGCCGCAGTCGCCGCTAGAGCGCGCCGTGTGGTGGACGGAGCACGTGCTGCGGCACGGCGGCGCGGCGCATCTGCGGGCCGCGGCCGCGCACATGCACTGGGCCGACTACTACGCACTAGACCTCGTGCTACTAGTTCTTACTGTATCTTTACTTTTATTCATAGGCATAGTTTTTGCGATACGTTTCATTATGTTTAAAATACAACGCAGTGGTTTCAAGATTCACTTTAAGAAAAATTAGTCCTATGAGAGAAATTGCACTTAATACCTGGGCGACCTAAGTACTATTGCGGACTATTTTGATATTGAAATTGTCAGTTATTACTACATACAGTAAAATATTCGTAGCTAATAACAAAAAAACATTGAGAAAAATATTTAGTTTCAGGCGTAACGATAATTTGTTGTTAATTGTCCGTGAAGAAACAATCTTCCTCTAATTACCTACCGACCTAATGACCCCCGGGCGAAAACCTTAAAAGAAAATACTTTCACGCTGAGTTTAGGGTAAATTAGCATATTTTGCATTCCGATGCGAGGAGCTCTTTTTATTATGCAGTAAATACCTACCTAATAATAAATAAAAATAAGTAATGAATCACAATGTTATACTGCAAACTAAAACACCACATCAATTGCCTACGCACCAAAATGACTGCGCGGCGCCATTGTATATACTACATTGTCGATTTTTATAATATTTAAGTTATTTGCAAAAAGAAAAATAACAGATTAAAAACTAGGTTATAAATTTAAAACCTCATCGATTCCATCGCAACGAGACATGGTACCCAAGATACTGGCAGCATTGCCTCTTTGGATGGCCAAACTAATACGTTGGCCAAGGTAGCTGCCAGGTCTTGGATCCCCGGTAGACTCGATAACTCTCTTTGAAATTTCTTCAAAAAGAGCTCGAGCCCCCGGGCCCCACGGCCCCAGAGTCTCCACACCAAAAGGCGCAAATATGAAAATCTTGTCAAGAGATTCATATTTGCGTCCCTTGGCCCGTTCGGCACTAGTAGCCGCAGCCCCAGCCATAGAGGAGGTCGCCTCAATGTGGGACGCAGCCAGGGTGTCAGCACAAGTTGCGTCCCAAACAAGCGACCTCCCTAAACGCCAGGGAACAAGCGTCATCCCATTGGGTAGCTCTTGCCATCACCACGCGCCAGACCAGTTGGTTCTAATACAGCTGGCACGTGAGCGGTAGCAAGAGACCTCCGGATGATGTCGTTAAGGGCACTATGGCGGTGGAAGCGACCGGCACTTTTGGGACAGGAGAGACCATGGTGACCGTAGGAATCAACGCTCTCGCCGCAATGGCATCGATGAGGTTGAATGATGCTTGCGCCTAGCCTTAGACCGATTAAAACTGTTAATGTGGTATGGTCTATTGCAAAAGTTAATGTAGAAGTCATTAGTATTTAGGAAATTCAAAATATTTATATGACGCATTACAGAACATTCATGTTATTTAAGGCTTTCAATTTAGTGACTATTGATATGTGGTGCTTTTTCTTTAAAAGCTTACAGTACAATGTAAGTTCCACTTTAAATGGTTTCCCAATAATAAATAATCGTTAAATCAAGGTGTGCGTGAACTTAGCAGATCATGTTCCAGCAGATCAAAATTAAAACGGAGTTCTCTTCGCATGCAGCTGAGTTCTAGAGTTCCTGATAGTTTTTAAAGATAGTTCTAGCCATTTTACCCAAAAAAATGCTATTGATAAAATGATCTGCTAACTTCCCGTAGCAGACCATTTTTTCAGTCTAGCTTTTTTTTAGGCTAAATCACTAGAACTATTCTTAAAATGTATCAGGAACTATAGAACTAAGCTGTATGCGTTGAGAACACTCTTTAAATACTGTTTTTCTGGAAAATGATCTGCTACGGGAAGTTAGCAGATCATTTTTTCAATAGCATTTTTTTGGGCAAAATGGCTAGAACTATCTTTAAAAACTATCAGGAACTCTAGAACTCAGCTGCATGCGAAGAGAACTCCGTTTTAATTTTGATCTGCTGGAACATGATCTGCTAACTTCACGAACATTAAATCAAGACAATGCTTCTGAGAGGACTCTCACAACAAGCGTGAACTTGTACAGTTCAAGGGCCTTATTATTAAACTAGCGGACGCCCGCGGCTTCGCTCGCGTTAAACCCCTGCTTTACATCCTCAGGCATTTAATTACTAAAATTCCTGTCTTAACTGCCATTTATTTTAATAATAAATTCTTATTTTAATAACTAGCTGTTGCCCGCGGCTCCGCCCGCGTGAATTACGATTTTTTTACATAATATACCTTCCTACTGGAATTCCTTGATTTTTCGATTCTGGTGTGATGTTGTACAGAAACCTGTTCTTACTTTGCACGGGTTATCTTGTGGTGATTTTGAAAACTCCTTTTTCTTAATAATATAAAGTTTCATTAATACGTAGTTGAAAGATCAAAAGGACGATTTTAACTGTCGATATTTCGACCCAGTGGCACAGGTCGTGGTCACTACGTGACCACGACTTGTACCAATGTATCGAAATATCGACAGTTAAAATCGTCCTTTTCATTGTGATTTTTATTCTGAAACCACGAAATATGTCAAAAATCATTAAACCATGTGAAAAGTTGTACTGGTGGTAGAACTCTTCTTTCAGAGTTTGGCCGGGTAGGTACCCCTGGGATAAAATACTCTACTAACAATATTCCCCTCCCCAACATAAGAGTCATTTAAAAATCTTTGCTTCATCTCAATACAATCCAAAATATCCGAATGGGCAATGGCTATATATTTGTTTACATGTAAAAGGACCTATGACATTCAGTCAGTTAGGATTTGTGAACCATTATTTTACCCTTTCCATATTGCGGATGATAAAAAAGACGCGGCACTCCAGGAATGTCGACAGAAGTGAAAACTTTAATCTGTTCATGTAATGGTTCATGTCTTGACAGTGCCATCTTAATATAAAGTCATGAATCAGTAAATTACATGACAGTTAATTATTATTTAAAAAAAATTCGGTAGTACGTACCTATCTCAGAGTTTTACATTCAAGTTCCACATAAATTGTAGAGATGGCGCTATACGGTATAACGTAGCGAGTTTCATGATTTTTGTTCACTCTAAAAAGGGAAAATCTTAAACCATACAAAATCTTCTGCTAAGACTATTTATTTACGGCTGTAAGGATAGTCCAGTCTAATTTTAGCTCTACGTCTTAGTCCTAGGTTCTTTATCCATTCCGAGTTTCAAGTCACCTACTTGAACTTATCGCTAAAGGTTCTGATGCCTGTAATTTCTGAACTACAAAAGTGATGATGATAAAATTTGTATGGAATAATCTTTAAAGAACCTCCTTTCTAACAAAGAAAAAATGAATCAAATCGGACAACGCGTTAATGAATTATAAGTAAATACACATTTTGACTTTGATGCCGTCTTCCAGGGAAACCATGATGAATTTCGGGACAAAAAGTATCCTATGTCCTACCTCGGGGTATGAGCTATAATCATGTCAAGTTTCATTTAAATCCATCCAGCGGATTAGCCGTGATGCGCGGTCGTGAAACAGACAGACAGACAGACAGACAGACAGACAGACAGACAGACAGACAAAAATTAAAATAAAAACAGTTTTGGCTTCAGTATCGACTAAATAGTGTCCTCCAACAAAAATTTTCAAAATATCTTCAATGTACAGAATTCGACCCTTTACAGTTTTATTATAAGTATAGATAATTGACGACAAATTCTTCCTCTGTGCTTGCTGCTATATAGTCACTTATCGGTTTTGAAAATATGAGGTTGTTACAAAAAGTTTAATATACTCGTAGTTCAATTAAGGTACCGTACCTATAGGGAAAAAGGCGGGAACCCTATTACTGAGACTACACTGTCTGCCCGTCTGTCCATAATTAATGGCGGCCACTTTTTTTAATTCTGACCATAAATTCGTTCTCTATTCTTGCTGCGATACTCAAATATCGATTTTCAAAGCAATTGGCCCAGTAACAAAAAAGTACAAAATGGCGGCCACTTTTTAAAATTTTGACCACAAATTCCTTCTCCATGCTTGTTGCGATACTCAAATACCGATTTTCAGAGCAATAGGCCCAGAAACAAAATAGTTCAAAATGGCGGCCACTTTATTTAATTCTGACCATATATTCGTTCTCTATGCTTGCTGCGATACTCATATATCGATTTTCCAAGCAATCGGCCCTGTAACAAAAAAGTTCAAAATGGCGGCCACTTTTTTAAAATTTCGACCACAAATTCCTTCTCTATGCTTGTTGCGATACTCAAATATCGATTTTCAGAGCAATCGGCCCAGTAACAAAAAATTTCAAAATGGCGGCCACTTTTTTTAATTCTGACCATAAATTCGTTCTCTATGTTTGCTGCGATACTCAAATACCGATTTTCAAAGCAATCGGCCCAGTAACAAAAAAGTTCAAAATGGCGGCCACTTCAAAATTTGGATTTCAAGAATCCCCGCAAAAAACTGAGTACGAATTGATTTTATAACCTGATAAAAACCTAGGTACCAATTTTCAGATCTGAACTACTTTTAGTTCTTCGGGAATTCCTGGAACAACGAAAAAAATCACTTTTGTATGGGAAAATCCCTTTAATGTACGATTTTTACCCCTTAGGATTTGAATTTCTGGAATCCCCGTCTAAGTACGAATTCATGACCTTATATCGACCTAGGTACCAAATTTCAGATCTCTACGACTTTTAGTTTTTTGGGAATTCCTGGAACAACGAAAAAATAAAAACTTTTGTATGGGAAAATCCGTTTAATGTACGATTTTTACCCCTTAGGATTTGAATTTCTGGAATCCCCGTCTTAGTACGAATTCATAACCTTATATCGACCTAGGTACCAAATTTCAGATCTCTACGACTTTTAGTTTTTCGGGAATTCCTGGAACAACGAAAAAAAAATCACTTTTGTATGGGAAAATCCCTTTAATGTACGATTTTTACCCCTTAGGATTTGAATTTCTGGAATCCCCGTCTTAGTACGAATTCATGACCTAATATCTACCAAGGCACCAAATTTCAGAGCTCTACGACTTTAAGCTTTTCGGGAATTCCTGGAACAACGAAAAAAAATCACTTTTGTATGGGAAAATCCCTTTAATGTACGATTTTTACCCCTTACAATTTGAATTTCTGGAATCCCCGTCTTAGTACGAATTCATGACCTAATATCTACCGAGGCACTAAATTTCAGAGCTCTACGACTTTTAGTTTTTCGGGAATTCCTGGAACAACGAAAAAAAATCACTTTTGTATGGGAAAATCCCTTTAATGTACGATATTTACCCCTTACAATTTGAATTTCTGGAATCCCCGTCTTAGTACGAATTCATGACCTAATATCTACCTAGGCACCAAATTTCAGATCTCTACGACCTATAGTTTAGGCGGAATCCGTGGAACAAACCAAAATTCCTCATTCTTCATACTATATATAGCTCGATTACCACTGACTGACTCACTGATTGACATAATTGTTCTCCCAGAAAGAGACAGAAAACGATATAATGATGTACGGGAGATGTGTTTGGGTGCGGGAGTCGACTAGGGAAAAATTATGACATTTCAGAAAAACAATATGGCGGCCGACGTGACTTTCGTAACTCTTTTGTTTTCCAACCGATTTCGTTCAAAATTGCAGTTTCTTGAGGCAATGAGTAAATGGTTTTTAGAAAAATTGGAAAAATTTTGAAAAACAAGATGGCGGCCGAGCTGTGGTGTTTTAAAATTTTTCATTTTTCGACCCCAAACCGCGGCACCACAGATCCTAAACGGGGTGGTTGAGGATGTCAATTTTTTCTTGTTTCGCCCACAATTATCCTGAATTTTGACAAAACGGGAGTAATTTTTCAAAATCCAAGATGGCGGCTGTTCTGGCGGCCAATCAGTGTGAGGTATGAAAAATCGCAATTTCGAAAGTCAAATTTCTCGCAGTTGGCAGCATCGGAGCGTTTCGACTTCTATGGGGCGATTGTGTGCAAAGACTCGAAGTATTGATTGGGGAAGAAAAAATTACCCCATTTCTCGGGAAATTTCGAGATTTTCCCCAAAAAGTAAAAAATCGAAGTACGGACTTTTTGCAAAATCCGAGTATAAGCGATCACGTGTCTTACTCACACAAATGTCATTTGAGTATTTTTGTCGCCGAGGACTGGCAACACTGGAATCTATCAAAGTAAAAGTGATTTTCGACATGGTCACTTTTCAGGGGCTATTGTGGCGCCTGGGTGCAAGCGAGATGAAAACTTGAAACGTCATCAGGGGCGGTATATCCTGTAGTTACTGGGAAAAATACGAAACTGTGTAAAATATTTACCGCAAATGAGGTGGCGGCCATTTTGTATTTTTTTCTGTTTTTGAAAATTTTGATCGTGTTTTTGAGGCACTTGGCAACATTTCGGAAAGTCGACATGTATGAACCGATTGTGTAACTCGACGGGCAGTATCGAAATATATAGAAAGTGTTGCCACATTTGGGGTAGTTTTCGAGATTTTCCCCAAAATGTCCTCCTGTAAAATTTTGTATGAACAATTTTTTTTTCACTTAAAGCTTCGTATAGAAGTCAAGAAATGACTCGGTGAAAAATATGGAGAGAGCTGCTGATTGAGGATTTCGGAGACGGGTGAGGAGCACAGCCAGTGTATTGAAGATAGGTGGGTGGAGCTCGACCAAATGTCATTCGAAACCTCGTGCAATTGCCAATGAGTGAAAAAAAATTTCAAAATGGCGTAAAAAAGATGGCCGCCATACAAATTTCGGCGGTGTCTATCTCAGAAAGTATGAAAGATAGAAAAGTGGTTTCAATGCAAAAGATGATCAGGATGAGAGGGTTTATTTATAGAAAGAAAAAAATTTCTAAATGGCGAAATTTTTTTTTTCATACTCATTTGTATGGCGATTATGAGCTATAAGAAAATTGTCATTGTTCTCCTGCAAACAGATAGGAAACGATAGAATGATGTATGGGAGATGTGTTTGAGTGCAGGATTGGAGTAGGGAAAAATTAAGACATTTCAGAAAAACAAAATGGCGGCCGACGTGACTTTTGTAACTCTTTTGTTTTCCAACCTATTTCGTTCAAACTCGCAGTACTGTTGGAAATGGGTAAATTGATTATAGAAAAAATGGAAAAACTAATAAAAACAAGATGGCGGCTGAGCTTTAGTGTTTTCAACATTTTCATTGTTCTACCTCAAACCGGGACCGTTTAATTCAAATTTGTCACAGTTGGCAAGATCAGAACATTTTCATGTTTATGGGGTGATCGTACGTATAGACTTCGGGTGTCGATTTGTGAAAAAAATGACCCCATTTTTGGGGAAAAATCTATATACCCACTTTTTGCAAAATCCGAGTGTGAGCGACCAAGTAAATGGCTCCCAGCAGTTACGCGGTCCGCTTTAGCGGGCCGCGCCCTCACGCGAAAATTTAGTAATATATATAGCTCGATTACCACTCACTGACTGACTCACTGACTCATTGACATAATTGTTCTCCCAGAAGGAGACGGAAAATGATATAATGATGTATGGGAGATGTGTTCGGATGCGGGAGTCGAGTAGGGAAAAATTATGATATTTCAGAAAATCAAGATGGCGGCCGACGTGACTTTCGCATCTCTTTTGTTTTTCAGTCGATTTCGTTCAAACTAGCAGTATTTAAGGGAATGAGTAAATGGTTTTTAGAAAAATTGGAAAAAATATGGAAAAACAAGATGGCGGCCGAGCTGTGATGTTTTAAAATTTTTCATTTTTCGACCCCAAGCCGCGGCGCCACAGATCCTAAACGGGGTGGTTCAAGATGACAATTTTTTCTTGTTTCGCCCACAATTATCCTGAATTTTGACAAAATGGGAGTAATTTTTCAAAATCCAAGATGGCGGCTGTTCTGGCGGCCAATCAGTGTGAAGTACGAAACAACGCGATTTTAAAATTCGAATTTCTCACAGTTGGCAACATCGGAGCGTTTCGACTTCTATGGGGCGATTGTGTGTATAGACTCGAAGTATTGAGTGGGGGAAAAAAAAAATACCCCATTTTCCGGGAAAATTTCGAGATTTTCCCCAAAAAGTAAAAAATCGAAATACGGACTTTTTGATAAATCCGAGTATAAGCGACCACGCGTCCTACTGGTACAAATAACATTTGGGTATTTTTGTCGCCAAGGTCTGGCAACACTGAAATCTATCAAAGAAAAAGTGATTTTCGCCATGGTCACTTTTCAGGGGCCATCATGTCGCCTGGGTGCGAGCGAGATGAAAAATTGTAACGTCATCAAGAGCGGTTAATCCTGTAGTTACTAGGAAGAATACGAAACTATGTAAAATATTTATGTGGAATGGGGTGGCGGCCATTTTGTTTTTATTTAATTTTTTTGAATATTTTGATCGTGTTTTTGGGGCACTTGGCAACATTTCGGAAAGTCGACATGTAGCCACATTTGGGGTAGTTTTCGAGATTTATCCAAAAATGTCCTCCTGTAAAATTTTGTATAAACAATTTTTTTTTCACTTATGGCTTCGTATAGAAGTCAAGAAATGACTCGGCGAAAAATATGGAGAGAGCTGATGATTGAGGATTTCGGAGACGGGTGAAGAGCACAGCCAGGGTATTGAAGGTAGGTGGGGGGTGCTCGACCAAATGTCATTCGAAATCTCGTGCAAATGCCAATGAGCTGAAAAAAATTTCAAAATGGCGTAAAAAAGATGGCCGCCATACAAATTTCGTCGGAGTCTATCTCAGAAAGTATGAATGGTAGAAAAGTGGTTTCTTAGCAAAAGATGATCAGGATGAGAGGGTTTATTTAAAGAAAGAAAAAAAATCAAAATGGCGAATTCTTTTTTTCATACTTATTTGTATGACGATTATGAACTATAAGAAAATTGTCATTGTTCTCCTGCAAACAGATAGGAAACGATAGAATGATGTATGGGAGATGTGTTTGAGTGCAGGATTGGAGTAGGGAAAAATTATGACATTTCAGAAAAACAAAATGGTGGCCGACGTGACTTTTATAACTCTTTTGTTTTCCAACCTATTTCGTTCAAACTCGCAGTACTGGAGAAAATGAGTAAATTGATTATAGAAAAAATGGAAAATCTTGTAAAAACAAGATGGCGGCTGAGCTTTAGTGTTTTCAACATTTTCATTGTTCTACCTCAAACCGGGACCGTTTAATTCAAATTTGTCACAGTTGGCAAGATCAGAACATTTGCATGTTTATGGGGTGACCGTACTTATAGACTTCGGGTGTCGATTTGTGAAAAAAAATTACCCCATTTTTCGGGAAAAATCGAAATACCCACTTTTTGCAAATTCCAAGTATGAGCGACCACGGAAACTGCTCCAAGCAGTTACGCGGTCCGCTTTAGCGGGCCGCGCCCCCACGCAAAAAACTAGTTTATATATATAGATTAAATCTAGACCAACTCTCAGAAGTTAGGTTTTGCGAAATTATTTGAAATTTGTTTGAAAGTTATTTTATAATACTTACCTTTATTCCTCAACGTAGTTTCGATTAAAACAGCAGTCAATGCAATTACCATTGTGACACAAAACGATCGCATTAAAACCCATTTAAGCCCCCAAAAGTTCCAAAAGTCCATTGGAAAAACGACATCTTTATTCGCCGTGAAATTGCACCGATATTGGTTAAATAATTGTATTCTTGAATTCTAGATATGATAACGAAACTATCATAACTAGTAGAGAAGCTTTAAAGATATTCAAATCAAAATATTATGAACTCAAAATCAAAATATTTATTTTTCCACATAGGCCTGCTCTACAGACATTTAAGAAATGTCACACTCTACCGCCACGTTCGGATAGCATTATTGAACCAAGAAGAACTGGCAAGTAACTCGTTATCTGCTCTTTAAAAAATTATAATATAAATTATTTACATAAATTTACCGAGCACTCTGCAAATAATATATCCCAAAAATAAGAAAAAGTGTCGACTCAACTCCGAATGTTCCTAGTAATTTGGCCGATTTAAAAAGTGCTCACCTACGCGAAGGCATTTTTTGTTCCTAACTTATGAGGGTTGAAGATAATCGATAGCGCGTCATATGCGATGATTCTGTGTGAATAATGGAGGGTGAATAAATTCCCGCTGTGATTTTTGACTGCTGGTTTTTTTGATAAAGCTTTTTCGTCATTTGTGTATGCCTCCTCTTGGATAGACAATTTTCTTTTACGAAATTATGAAAACTTCATGAAATACTTCTTATATATTTTGTATGCTATTTGCTAGTGGATTTCATGAAGGATAGGATGCAAAGGGTTGTTGGCAAAGCTGGATCCCTACAATCAGATGGCTTAACCACTCACAATGGAGTTCCACAAGGATCCTCTTTGTCAAACCTCGCATTCACTCTTCTTCTTAATGATCTTCCACTCAGTATAAGCAATGTTAACGTCTTCATGTACGCCGATGATGTGGCCATGGTGATCACTGCGCCAACGGTAGAGGAGTTGGAAAAACACCTTAATGCTAAAGCTAGGCAAACACTCGAGTGGTTCCAAATAAACGGCCTTGCCCTTAACATCACTAAAACTCAGTTTATACGCTTTAACTTAGCGGGTCGCAAGTGTCGCCCACTGTCCATCTCTATAAATAATGAACGCATTGAGCAGGCGGAAAGTACTTCTTTCCTAGGCTTTCAAGTGGACCAAGGACTGAAGTGGGACGCCCATATAGACAAACTGTGCGGCAAACTATCAACGGCTTGCTTTGCCCTAAAGCGTGTGGCGTCAACATTGTCCGCAGAAACAGCTCGGGCTTGCTACTTCGCCTCGGTTCACAGCTTGCTTCAGTACGGTATCGAGCTATGGGGGCGAGGTGCAGACTGGGAACGCGCCTTCATACTGCAAAAACGTGCAGTCAGAGTCCTTGCCAAAGTGTCGCAGGATACCTCAGCCCGGCCCTACTTCACCAGTTTGTGTATCTTAACGCTGCCATGTATACTAATATACAATACGGCACTGTATGTCGTCCACCACAAGGATGAATTTAAAACACGAGGCGAAACACAGTGCCGTAGCATACGATTCCCAAACAGACTACTTAATAAGGTTGGTAGACTAAGTAAAACATCCAAAACTGCGAGGGGTATGGGCGCTCAAGTTTTTAACCGAATACCACTCACCATCAAAAATGCACCTAGTGTAATGATTTTCAAAACCAAGCTGAAATCTTGGCTTGTCGAGAGAGCTTTCTATAGCTACAAAGAATTCTTGGAATGCAAAATTACATTAATGACATTAAAACCTATTCCTTATTTTTATGAATAATTTTTACACTTTAAACGTATTGTATAAACTAAATACCTGTATAAGTGCCTACACATAGGTATATCTACCTATAAAATATTTTGTGTAGAACATGAAACTGTATAAAAAAAAATATGTTGACTTGTATGAATTTAATACCAATAAATTGACTATTGACTATTGACTATTGACTATGACACTCGTACTGTTCCTGTGTCATTTGCTTCAAATATAATTGATTCTTTATTGTTGGTCTTCATTATACTATGTTAGTAATATTGTATATTCGTTGATTATACTGTTGTTATTGATATACGTGCTAATCATGGTTAATTCTGTAGCGTATTGCAAAATCAAGAATATATTGTGTGAAATCAATCAATTCATACCTTTTCAAAACAATTATTATCTGTTTGTTGAATTGCCTCGCACTATGGGCATTAAAACTTTATTCGCGTCAAAAGCACACCCCGATCAATAACTATGAATTTAGAATTGAAGAGGCAATCGATGCTTCGTCAACCTGTAATAAATCCATTAGTTCAACACGTTTCAACCAACCCAAATCAACATAGATATCAAAATTTAATCCGTATAACGTGCTTTCGATTAAAAAAGGGTATTTAGAACTTCAATCTCTACAAGAAAAATAAAACGTTACAAAAGCACAAACCCACGGTTGTTTTAATAACAACCCACCCACCAAACTAATTAAAAAAGCAGCACGAAGCTTTTGATTCTTTCCTGCCTTTTTAGTCATCTTTAAATCTGTAGATTCCTATCCGAGAATATTGCACGCGGCAGGTGTAATCTTGTTCTCTTGTTTAACGCACGAGTGATTTCAGTCTGGTTAGTTAGACGAATTAGTTGGAACCACCAGAGGCCGAGAAATCTAGATTTTTGTTTCGGAAAATAATAGCTCCCTATCGAATAAATGTTTGTATCCAACTTCGCTTCGGGATTTAGTTTGAAAATAAATTAGAACCAGAATGTCAAGTATTTTTCTTTTGTATTCCCTTTTTTGTAAAGTAGGTACCTATAGTAGTCGATTGTTGGAACATGACGAAAAAAAAATAACGACATACTTTTAAGTATTGAAAAAAACATCACAGTTTTCTGTAGTGTAAATTGTTTTAAAACTGACTCATAAATTATTATCCTAATAAACCATATCATAGGGTACCATCAATATATTATTTAAGTCTATTTCATTTCAGTTTCAAACGGTTAGTCAAAAGTCAAAATATCTTTATGTCACATAGGCCCAATGTACAGGCTCTTGCAAAACGACAATATGATATTTGTCGCAGTATGGTGATACTATAAGTCGACTTTAAACTAAGTTTACGAGGGTTCTAACGCGCCTTGCATTGAGAAGAATTATCATATATTGCGTGTCGAATTGATAACGGCCTTTATCTGAAGTGGGTTGAAAAGAATTATTAAATTATTCCGCATTGCGACATAAACCCGCCCTGGTCCAACAAGATTTGCACTAATATCAGCCGACGTCACGCGTTGAGCCTCGCTCACTGGATCACATAATTTCCCACGGAACCAGCTCTGTCGATTTATGGTACCGCCATCGTATTTGATATCGAGCCTGAGGTTTTGTAAACCAGCTTTACAATAATTTATACCTTTATTGCATAACGACCTCCGTGGCGCAGGGGACGCACGCTCGGATTCGAGTGGGAGGTCGCGGGTTCGATTCCCGCCACGGGCCACTTTGGAATTTTATAATTTCTAAATTGGCTCAGGTCTGGTCTGGTGGGAGGCTTTGGCCGTGGCTAGTTACCACCCTACCAGCAAAGACGTACCGCCAAGCGATTTAGCGTTCCGGTATGATGCTGTACCGTTGGGGTGACTTAACTTACCCCTTCCAAGTTAGTACGCTAACATCTTCGACTGCATCATCACTTACCATCAGGTGAGATCGCAGTCAAGTACTAACTTGTATAGTATAAAAAAAATTGTAACAAACACCATGTGCTTTGAAAAATATTGATCTAGTATCAATATTTTGCAAAATATTGATACTAGCTAAACTAAATTTGCGGTTAAACGGTTTATAATAATTGATGTTGAAACGTACATAGAACACTTTGCAAAACATTAACTCGTACGAATATTTGCGAAATATTTTAAGTCAACAATAATATGAACATTAATTATTCAATCTTACCTTTTAATAAATTTGCCTCTGAAGGGGTGCAGACGATACAATTTGTCTACTTTAAAGGGTCAAACATGATGAGGAAGTTTATATTATGTGCATTTTGACAGGATTAAATAGCTCCATTGGTCTGTTTCAATGTTTGCTCCGGTTTATACTCGTATCTACTGGTACACTAGTGGCCACAGGTTTCGTCCCGACATCACCTGCATTTCTCGGAAAAATTTTGCAGAATATCGGGGAAAACATGCGTATTTTTCTCGCTTGTTTTTAGTCTTTTCCTGCTAACCATGAACTTGAGTGTTAAATTCTAAGACATTAATAGGAGTTCTGTGCCAAACTGCGTGTTACAATTTATCCCCGTCATCGGCCGACGCTATGTGAGGAAATATTTAAGATTCCCGCGAGACGCAAAGGATCAATATTGTTCAATTTATAGGGTTGCTGCTTGTCAGACTTCATATTAGGTAGCTACAACTCAGCCAAGGGATGGAATAAATGTATTGTGATTTTATTCGTTATTTTATTTACATATACGTGTTTACTCTTTTTAGGGTTCCGTACCCAAAGGGGCAAAATGGGACCCTATTACTAAGATTTTGCCGTACGTCCGTCCGACCATTCCTCTGTCACCAGGTTTTAACCACTAGAACCGTTATCGTTAAACACTTTGAAATTTTCACAGATGATGTCGCTATAAACTATTGCCGCTTTAACAAAAAAATACCAAAAATAAAATAGAATAAGTATTTAACGGATCTTCCATTCAACACACGTGATTTGTTTGCTTGTTTTTGCTCGATATTTATAACGGCAACCGGTAGACGCTCAAAATATTCAGACATTTAGTTATTGTATTTATTTTAAGAATAAATAATTCGATTAAAATAAAAAATAAGGCGGACTCCCACAGCACATCAAATGTTATTTTTTGTTCGTTTTCGAATTTCGTGGGCAGAGGTATTTAGTTTTATTTTTAAATATATTCTTATTAGTACGGAACCCTCATTGCGACAGCCTGTCTTGCACTTGATTATCTTAATATATATAAATCTCGTGTCACAATGTTTGTCCTCAATGGACTCCTAAACCACTTAACCGATTATAATAAAATTCGCACACCATGTGCAGTTCGATCCAACTTGAGAGATAGGATACTTTAAATCTCAATTTATCTATTTTTAAATACCTAAGTAATGGCAAAACAACGTTTGCCGAGTCAGCTAGTTTATTATAAAATACACCCTTATGTCTAAAAAAGTAAAAAGCAACCTACTTAGTGAAAAATAATGGGATAAATTATATTGTAATTTGAAACAACGGAATTGCGTCTTAAACAAATGAATAAAAATTAAAAATGGTTTTATTCTTTCACTACACTTACAAAATGTCAGACTCTATCGCCAAGTAGGAAAATGGTTTTGAACCGAGAAGAACTGACAAGAAACATGGCACAATAAAATATGTATTCGTATAATATATATATATCTATAAGAGTGAAGCCGATTCAGTAGGTGTTAGCTACTCATACGTCACACCTATGCGATTATGGTGTCAATCAGCCGGTGTTTCATTAATTAATTACCTACCATTTTGTATCTAATAAATATTCGAATACAGTATGTTTTAACGTTAAACTATCGCTGGTCATGTGTCGTTTTATTTTATAAATCTCTAAAATAGACTTCTCTCTGTGTGATTTATGTAGTTTGACGACCGAATGGCGTAGCGGTAGCGATCCTGTCATCTACGTTGGAGGTCGTGCGTTCGATTCCCACACCTGGAAATGTTTGTGTAATGAGCAAAAATGTTTTCTAGAGTCTGGTTGTTTTTCAATATATCAGGGGGCACGGCAGTGCCCCCGCCAAAGTTATATTTACGTATAATAATATGTAAGTATATGTCGGTTATCTAGTACCCATAAAATAAGCTATCGCTTACATTGGGGCTAGAGTGCGATGTGTGTGAGTTCCAATGCTTGCTATTCATGTTCATTAAAATTTTCCCTTTCTGCAGAAATTATGTGAATTATAAAATTTAATTATGAAATTATGTCATACAATTGAATAACTGTACAAATGTTAATATCAACAGACTGTAAGTTTTTGTTGGGGTTGTTCATGTGAACTAAAACAAAACCCCAAAACTCGACCATAAAAGCAGTTTCTAGTCGTTCTAATTTCAATCTTATGCCTTTAGCTTCACATACAACAGAACGTTTTTGCTCAGGATTGCTCTCGATAGCAATCAAAGCATCGTGAATTTCTGTAAAAGACTCTTTCAATCAAAGCATCGTGAATTTCTGTAAACGACTCTTTCAAACTCTTGCAAGCATCTGATCGAGCTGACCATCATGTGTTAGATGGATTTTTGACAGTAGTTTTGTTTTTTTTTATCATTATTTTGGAGTATTTGTGCTTGTAGAGTTTCCCATCTTTGAGTTGAAGCTGTAAAAAACGTGTAAATTTCTCGAAGGAGACCAAAGAACCAACAAGCTTCTTGAGCGCATTCAGCGGCACATTCACCCACTAGGTTAAGTGAATGTGCGGAGCAGGGTATGTAGTCTGCTAGAGGACTTAGTTCCTTTATTTTGGCCTGTAATCCGTGGTAAATGCCTGATATATTTGCGGCATTATCATACGACTGTCCTCTACAGTCTAATATATTAATTTCAAACAGTTTTGTTTTCTCATAATACAACATAAATATAGTATTCAATGGTTTTGCATAGAAACGAAGATTTCCGAAACGCAAACTCTCACCGATCCAACTCTACGCGCGCGCGATCGTGATGTACCTAAGGGCCGCGCGGCGCGCCGCGCGCGCCCCTTTGTAATCTCCCGCCCCTAGGCACGTGCCTAGTTTGCCTTTAGGATAATCCGCCTATGGGGGACGATATTTTTCGATATTTAGCACGATTAATCAAAGATTATAATGTATAAAATAAATAAAAACGTCTTAAAATATACACGTAAAGCCCTCAAGCTTTGAGTAACAATTTGTATACAAGTCTCTATGTTTCATGTCGATATCGATAGTTTTAATAGTCACTAAAATAATAATATTTAACAATTGTGACAGACAGACAGATAGACCAACAGATAAAGTCCCACCATTTGAACCATTTTATTACGCAACCCTAAAAATTAAATGAAATGTGATTTCGAAAATCTATGTGCATTCCCTGGCAACAAAATCATGTCACTTTTATTAAGTTTAAGATTTTATGAAGGACATAAAGTCACAAGTTAGACGCCTTTATCGTTGATCGTCAAAACTTATTGAATTGCAGTAAGAAGATTGGAAATAATATCAAAGTACTTTTATGCAAAGTAATTAAATTGTCAGCAATAGAAAAGATTTTACAGAGTTTTGACAAAATTTTAGGTGCAGAAACTTCTTTAGGAATTTTGGTAATATTTTGAGATGAGAATCAACCATTGATCTCTTTACACAAGTATCTGTGTAGTCTGATTATAGCCAAATTGTTAGTTTTCCACTGATAAGGAAACTCAGGGTAAAAAGGCATCCGAACGATTTACGTCAGTAGCGCCATCTGTCAAAATTCTATAGGTGGCCGCTGAGCGAACTACAGCGTGGCCTTACTGTTGGTGGCAAATCAAGCAGTTTTGGCACCGATAAACTGGCGACATTTTTTCGCGCCGTCCGCCCAGTCCAGGGTATAATTTTCGTTTTCACTTGTCGGAACACTCGCAGTGTCGCTGTTTCCGTACCCAAGGGTGAAAACGGGACCCTATTACTAAACTTCGTCTTCCGTCCGCCCGTCTGTTACCAGGCTGAATCTCTTGCCCAGTTACCTATTAAGAACAGCTGTGCTATTCTTGAAACATCCCTGAAACAGAACAGTACATCCCTGAAACAGCTGTCAGATACCTGCCATACCGAAGATGGCATACAAAATTGAATTATATTACACCTGGAATAGCACGGCTGGTCTTCACGAGGCCAACTCGCACTTGACTAATAATTATTTATAATTTCAACGATGAAATTGGCATCCAATCCTACTGTATTACACTGATAAATATATTTATGTGAAAATCGCGCAGAGTTAAGAAACTTGTATTTCTCGCGTTTTTCGAGGGAGTATCTATTGATGCGGAAAAAGTCTACGTCCCGTCTTAAGTGGATATTCAGATAGTCTTGTTCCCAAAGGGTAAAAAACTTTCAATGAAACATCTAAGACTTTGATTACATATTTCCCGCATTTTTATACCTACCTACGCTGCGCTGTACCATGGTGAAATAAATTAATGATTTTTTTAGTTTATTGTTCAAATATATATTATTATACTGAACATTTCAATATTTTCCACACTTTACCAAAATCTTCCAACTCGAAGAGTTTATGCGAGTATGGTGAGTTCCCAATACACTGAATTTAATTTATTGAGAAATAAGTAATGCATTTTTTTATTAATATAATTTATCCATTCCACTGATTAACTAATTTGTCATTTTCATTTTAGAAACTTAATTTCGATTGATTCGAAAGATTTTTTTGATGAAGGATTTTAAAAATATTAAAAAAAAACACGACAGCCCTGTGTTAAAACGACTTTTTCCAAAAAAAATATAGTCTTTGTTACTCGGAATGATGTAAGGATTCTAACGATACCCCGTGTCCAAATTTATTCAGCCGCTCAGAAGTTATGGTGGAATAAAGAAACTTACATACATACATACATGAATCCTAAAAACATTAGATACACTCCTTTTTTTGGGCAGTCATGTAAAAACCAATAATAGTTAAAGTTTTTCTATTAGTTAGCCGAGCTATCTTTTTTTTCCTTTAAATCGAGATCACAAGAAGTCTTCCACGCCAGCCGTTTTGGGCAGTCGTGTAAAAACCAATAATAGTTAAAGTTTTTCTATTAGTTAGCCGAGCTATCTTTTTTTTCCTTTAAATCGAGATCACAAGAAGTCTTCCACGCCAGCCGGACTCTGTTAACGCTAAAAGGAAGTGTACTTTTCACTTAAAGCGTCAACTTGATTTATGTGCTAGCCAACAGACTCCGCTAAATAAACATTTTTAATGTTATTACTTTACACACGAAGTTCTATAAATTGTGAACTTTGTTTAGATTTTTGATCTTTCATTATAGAACCTTATTCGACTAATGAGAAAAAAAACTTCTGTTGATTAAGCTAATGTGATCAGCAAACTTTCAAAATTGATAGACTTTTTGGAACTGCAATTTTTCAATAAAATTAGCTTGAAGCTGTGAGTTAAGAAATTGTATGAACATTCTCACTATATTACGCAGTTGCTGCGTGTAGTACTTTTAAAAAAGAAAATTCCATCTTCCATATCCATACATGATTTTCGCGTAACTTTACCCGTTTAACGCACGCAAGGGAAGCTCTTCAAAAGAAACAATTTTTCCTGTTTAAGCAAAATTTTTGATTAATGCTTCGCTTCTATTGGTGATGTTTATATAGCGTGATGTTTTATAGCCTTCTTCGACACATGGACTATACAACACAAATATAATTTTTCATTTCTAACAAACAAACTGTTCAGCTTTATGATATTAATATTTAAAAGAGGTCCAGAAACAAGAATGTTTGTATGAAACCAAGTTAGCTCACGGTAACGTGTAAGAAAAAAGCGTCATTCAGGGAAAAACAGCGGTGAATGCTAGAAAAAGTGGTATCAATATCAAGATTGTGACCCCGGTTCGAAAAAAAAACATAGAACGAATTATTTAGAAACGCACGTCAAAACTTATTAGAATAATAAGTTTTAAGAAAATGGCAAATTTAATATATAGCGGACGCTGATTTTCACAGTAAACATATCCTGAAAAATACGAGTATATTTCTCATACTCAAAGTTAGTTCCAAAACTCGAGGACCTTTGAGAAACCTTTCGCTAACAGACGGTCGCATAAATATTTTCATTCGTGTCCTCGGACTCTATCGAATCAAAATGAGATATCTCAGGAATCGCCATTCCGGCGGGCTGGCCCTCGCGTTTGTCCTCACAAATCTTACTCATTGCGATTTTACGCTGATTTACGTTTGATGCAATAAAAAAACCAGCGAAGAGCAAGTAGAACTTGCGTTCTAAGGTACCTAAGCACTTTTTTTCTGTGACAACGAGTAATACCTATAAAACCTTCATTAAATAAAGCATTACAAGTATTTAGTTTATTCAAACCGAATGTTTTGTCTGGTGGGACGTTTCGGCCGTGGCTACCTACCACCCTACCTGCAAAGACGTACCGCCAAGCGATTTAGCGTTCCGGTGCGATGCTGTGTAGAGACCGTTGGGGTGACTTTAATTACCTCTTCCAAGTAAGTACGTTAATATCTTTGGCTGCATCATCACTTACCATCAGATGAGATCGCAGTCAAGTACTAACATGTATAAAGTGTGGAAAAAAACGAATTTAAACACGTTATGGCGTCCACACATTGTTACATTTTTCTTGTATGAAGAAGATTTGCAGAATATTACAGAATCATTTAAAAACGAAGGCGATTAACTTGCTCTTAAGCTATATAGAAAGAAAATAAGCGATCCATAGTATTCAAAGACAAATTACCTTATTTTTGCAAATAGGTTTTTGTTTCAAGAATCCATCCGCATTTATTGCTCCATCCGTTACAGCGATGTGGGGAAAATAAATCACTTTTGTATTACAATCTTGCGCGCAAATAACAAAGCTGGAATATATGACTGATAGACTACGAATAAATACGAGTTTTCTTAACTTGTAAGAGTTAGAGAAATTATTTATGACTTGAGAGTCCTGTGAACTACGATGTCTCCATTCATTCAAAATATCGTTTTAAAGAAGTATTTCGGAACCAGATACCACCTCATAATTTTATTAGTTGTTACAGTAATAATATGATAAACACATTGGTTCATGAGATACAATGCATTGGCAGATAGACGGAGACGATCGGAGTCTTATTAAGTAGACAATTAGTTCCTTCCCTTTGCCCCCTTTTTGGTACGGAACCCTAAATTGGGCATATTATATGAAAACCCAAAACTTTTTAATTTACGGCTAACTGCTAAGTACCTAGTTATGAAAAACAGGTAGATTCCTTCCAAGAATTTTGTTGTTGATTTTTCCCAATGAAACCTCATTTCATAATAATTTCAGCTCGTTTAAAACTGAACACAAGAATGCTTGTAGGTATACTTGTACTTATACTTGAGGTTTAATTAGCGAGCTTGGAATTGTGTTGAAGCGGATATTAAAATGCTTACCTACATAAGTTTTTCTTCGAAGAGTGAAGACTTTAATCATAATAACCAAATTATTCCACAATTTTAACCTAAGAGAAGGCGTAAGAGCATGAATGCTTGCTATATATCACTTTAAAAAACGTACTCGTTTAAAGTAGGTAGGTAGGTATACCAAGGAACGCCCACGGCTTCGCTCTCTTGAATTCCTATTTTACGATCATAAGCATAAAATTAAAAAAGCTCTAGCTCTGGCTTATTACTGTACTGTTACTGTGCTTATTAAAATATTAAAATATACCTAGTCAATAAAAAATAATTAGAGAAAAGTAAATAAATGGTAAAATTACAGGTAAATAGTATTCCTATGAGAGTTAATATAAGGATACTATTACAATGTCTTATACATAATATATTTCGCTTGCTGCAGTTCTAAGTAATACCTCCTAAGTAGTTCTTTATATAAACATTATTGTAAAGTACAAAAACCTAATTTTGGTGAAGAATTTACATTACGTATATGTATAACTATGTAATTACGTATTCTTGTTTGTTATTATGACAGGCAAAAGTTAGTTTATTTTTATTTTATCCCTATTTTTTCCCTCACTTTACATCAACGACGGGCTCAATCTATAACTAGGTACTTATTGCAGTATTCAAACGCAATTCAAAGGTGATGACATCAAGAACTTGGCAAATTACTTGCTATAACACTTACCAAGATTACCGAAGCAAACGTGTCATTAGTAAATGCATAAACAATATTGACGTACGCTTACGAGATTCCTTGAAATGGATACTAATGTGAACGCTATCAACATGACAACTAGGGTCAATATTGAATGTGCAATCTCGGTATTTACAGAAAATTGATCTGTGCTTATATACGTACATGGGATCATTAACACGTTAGTTAAGAGCATTCATCAACATCACTATCTCAGCTCCTGGGAGTTTGCTGTTGGGCCCATATTAGGTGAAATTGACACCTGCAGTAATGCCTGCAGTGGTGGTCCATATCGTTATTCATTGCTGTTTAATTGAGTGAAACAAAAGTAAGTTTTTGTGGCGAACCTTTAATGGATAAATATATTATTATAATATTTATCTGAAAAATGACCTCGTTGGAGGTCTCCCACAGAGTAATAATGAACTTTGTATGATAATGCGTTGACCATATTGGCCAGAACCTCTTTTTGGGGTTCCATACCAAAATGGTAGAAATGGAACCCTTATGGTGAGACTTTCTCCGTCCGTCGGTCCGTCCATCTGTCACACTCGATTTTTATTTTTAATACTTACCAAAAATTAAAGCAAGTGAGTTTTGACCAGTTATTTTCGAACGTCATGTATTTTGGGTCTTTAATCTAAATTCGCCTCCAGGCAGACACGATGGGAAAAAAATATCAATAATAATTTTCCCTATTAGGTAAATACTCTTCGTAACAGATCTATAAATGCCGCAACTTTTACTTCTAGATGGATGGACGTGCATTAGACTCAAAACTTAGCTTAACGACTCTGGTGGACAAACCCTCAGTACTTCTACCCCTGTATCATTCCGGTTATACGAAATGAAACGGTTCGAATACTATAATCGCCGTCGCCACATGAAACACATGAAAGGCCTCGCTGTATTTTACCCAGCAGGCGTATCATTGTAATATAATATTATACAAACGCATAAACACATTTCTACATTTTCCGAAAAATAAAACGGTAAGAATTTGCCTGCAAGAAACGATTTCGGTTACCAGAAGAACTTTTATACGGTTTCATCTTAAGCATATCTTCCTGGCCGTTATACAGATTTGTGAATACTTACAAAAAAAATTACAGAGGAACTGAAATAGATTTAATACAAAGGCTAATATTTATCACAAATAAAACATGGTTCCCAAGGGATGTGTGAAGCACCGAAACCGAGTCAAAAACAAATTGAGTAAAAAACAAAATTTATTTTGGTTGTAAATATTATGGACTTCAACTGCAAAAAAAGAAATAGGTACATACTGCAAAATTTTGCATAATCTATTTCTTTATTATTCTTACAGTCAATGAGTGAATCTCAGATGGACCCAAAGCTCCAATTCTCGTGGGAGTTATCTCTAGTTAACGCGTAGGTAAATTATGTGGTATGTCTATTTATCTCGTACCGAATCAATCCGCCAGTTTACACACTACTCTGGTGGAATCTCATGAGATCGCAGCACGCTATGAGTATCCTAACGTATCAGAAATCGTTTTCGGGCTTTACTTACCCTGGCTTCCTCGAGTTTGTCTTGAATTTAAAATGAATCTCGTGAGATAAAATATGATGACTTTGACAACCAAATTAGTTATGTTTTTGTAACATAAGTAACAAACTTCCCGAGATCTCTACGCACAAATAGAGACTTACAAAAGTACTAAGATAATATGCCACATAATGTTAGGGCAATGGCAATAATGCTTGTAATCATTTCTTTGATGAATAAAATCTAAAATAAGATCATTCCTCTTACTACCAAGGAAACATCTGAATATAGAATATCTTCGATTACATCGTCATTTAGCATTAGGAGGAGAGTCAGTCAACTAATCTGTAATAAGTTAGTATTTAATCAAAAAATTCTAACTACTTGTGGAAAACACAACATTTATTATTAATTTACCTTAAGTTTAACACGTAGAGACTTTAATTTCAATACAACAAAATGTACTAAAAATACTACAGCAGCTAGAACACTTAGAACAAGTAATGTTAGGAGTGAAATTATATCCAAAGCATAGTATTCAGTCCAGGGCACATTTGCAGCTGCAGATTGCAGATGTTTGGCGCCACCGTGCCTCAGAAGGTACTCCGTCCACCACACGGCCCTTTCTAAAGACGACATCGGCTGATCTTGCATAATACTTCGTAGCTTGACGACGTTTTGACGATAACTGAAAATTGTGCGACTAATTAAAAACTCTAAATAAATTTACAGTGGGGTGAGTACAATGTGTTAGATTTTCGATTCGATTTCGCCATGCAATAGATATGCCAGGCGTAACCGACAACGTGTAACGATATCGAATTAAGTATCTTGTACTAGCCCAGCGGTTAGGTATAGAGGTCGAGTCTATACGTTGGAATTAGATTTCTGTAGTCCTTCTTAATACCAACTTCTTGCGTGATCAAGAAAGTTAACATCTGTAAATTGTCATAATTTGCGTAGGTACTTTTACTTAGTTCTGCGATGTTTCCATTTATTAAAAGCAGCTTTATAATAAAACATAATATCATACCTCGTGTTTTCAATTACGTTTTCTATAG
This sequence comes from Coenonympha glycerion, assembly GCA_963855885.1. Classification (NCBI taxonomy): domain Eukaryota; kingdom Metazoa; phylum Arthropoda; class Insecta; order Lepidoptera; family Nymphalidae; genus Coenonympha; species Coenonympha glycerion. The sequence goes on from OY979631.1 coordinate 12,196,842, forward strand.
CGTTTTTCAATATATCATCTGTAAGTGTTTCTAGGGCAAGCTTCATTCCTATTTTATGAATAACATATTTTTCCACGTTGTACCACTGATCTCCCAACATAGGTACACCTATCAGAGGCACTCCTGCTGCTATGGCTTCGTCTGTGGACTGTAGCCCTCCTTGTGTTATAAATAACCTTATTTTTTGATGCCCTGAAAAATATACAAAAAGGAGTTTTACTCAAAATACCATTTGTATTTTGTATGATATAATTTAAGGCTGTGTTAAAAAAGTAATTTGCGTTCTTAAATAAAGTAATAGTCTATTTTTTAAAAAATGACAGTTTTATACGAATGTATAAAACTGCCATTTTTTAACAAATTTACAGGAATTGATTTTTTGATTGAAAATAAACTTTGGGAATAGACTCTTTGAATTTAAGGTTTTTTCACTGAACAAGACAAGAACTGATTTGAAAAAGAATTATTCAAAATTCATTCAATTCGGTATACACAAAAACTTACTTAGTAAATCGGACTGTGGAAGCCATTTGGAAATCCTTACATTCTGGGGGCGTCCTGGAATTTCATCCTTGTCCCATTTCCATAAAACGTCATAGGGTAGTTGAGAAAACACAGTAGTAAATATTCTAACTTTTTCTGGTGGAAGAAGCGATGGTTTAACGTTTGTACCAAAACTCATGTATATCACTCCATTTTTTGATGAATCAAGGAATTTTTTAAGATCCTAAGATAAAAAAGTGAATTAAGTCTTTTGATATGCGCAATAACAGTAGATACATAAGAACGATGATAAATAAATAGCTCTATATTCTTTAATCATCTTTTCTTGTGATGAGTTTCGAATTAAAACCTCGTACTTTATCTGGAGGAAAACCTGGGGCTTTGGATACTATCCAAATCAATTGTTGGATAAAAAGAATATTAAATATTAGTTTTAGAGATTTTGTTTTAGTATAATAATAAGATTGAACTTCTAGCACTTTACCTTTGGTAATTCCTTTTCAGGTTTTTGATGCATTCCCCCTAGATACAAAATATTTGGCGATACAGGTCGATTAAAGTCCCATATTGGATGTACGTTTAAAAACAGCATATCAACTTTTTTTCTCAATTCACTTAGGGTAGGAATACTTGCACCAAAATGCCGCCTTAGCATTTCATTTTCTGATTGTTCTAGTAGTTTATATGTTCTCTCTGATGAAAATTGATAGTATAGTTCCAATATTTTTTCTCGAAACGCTAAATCGTGAAGTCTTTGACGAGTTACTATGGGAAACAACAGAGGTTGTATCGGAACCCCCATAGTGTCAAAAGTTCCGTAAATTGCACCTAGAGAACTAATTTCAATCACTGGCACCTTATATAAATTCGAAAAGATTAGAGCTGGTCTTACACAAGATTCGAAAAAGATGAGATCAAACTTAATGGCTTTATCACTAATGATTTTCTTCACGCCTTCAGATTTCAATTGTTCTTCGAATACTGAATTTAATAATTCAAAAATATGTTTCACTTGGGTGTGAGCATCATTTGCCTTGCCTTTCTCAGCTGTTACAAATTCATTCCAAAGTTTGTAAGATATGTCGTGGACATCGATTTCTGTGAGATTCTGAGGAGCTTGGCCCTTTTGAAATGCTGGATCTGTTGTTATGACTACCACTTCATGACCACGTTTCACTAACTCATGCACTAGGGGTCGAAAAACTATCTGATGGCTTATTGAAGGCGTTGGAAATACTGCTAATATCCTTGCACAATCACAACTAGTTGTTACAAAAATAAGACAAATAATAATGAAACAAAAACACGTTGTCGTCAACATTTCAGCTGCTCATGTCAAGCTCCTGTTCAAATAATTTCTGGGATTCTAAATCGTTTTTAGATTCTTATATGGTATTGTCGACAAATTACATAGTATTTGTACCAACAATGGTAGATTATTTTAAATGATGAACAGAAAAAATGATATGCAATCATGTCGATCTTGTCCTGTCATTCTTACAGGGTACTTAACCTAATCAAAAGGCTTGCTTGTACTCTTGTTGTTCCGTACATCTAACGAGTAAAACTGATTTAACCATTATCGGCGTAAACGGCTGTTTTTAATTACTGACCTGCAGTTTAAGAAGAATAAAGACTTACAGAAGAATAAAGACTTACAGAAGAATTTAAAAATAAAACGTCGTGTATTTTGAGTCTTTATTCCAAATTCGCTGTGCAGCAGATTTACTCGTATAATTGCATAAAATTTTCGATAGAATTTTCTTCCAAAAGTTGCTTCAAAATCTCTATAATTTTCTAATTTTAATCTAAAACTACAACGGGTGTAATTGTAATTTCTTGCTTTAATGTGTCGGTAATAATAATTGAAAACACTCTGAATGGTAAAATTCGTAACGTAATGGTAACTTTTTAGATTTAATTATTATATTTGTCGTTAGTTTAAGTTTGTCATAAAATGTTACAATTATATTGTTTATTTTTAAAGTGAATATGATATATTCAGAATGGTTTTTTGATAACTCGCTTAGTTTTTTAGTAATAATAAATTAGGTTTATCGTCTTTTATCTGTAATATTCCTCCGCAACGCTGCATGTCGCACCCACCAATGTATTTTTAAGAGTGGGGTGGACAAAAATAAATTCAGTATTCCTCCTAATGTGATCGATTTATTTATTCACCTCTGCCTTGCATCAGGACGTCTGCCTTATGGATTTACTTTTATCTCAAGAACTGGTAAAGTTATGAGGTTGAAATAGATACAAAATTGTGGATAAACTGGTAAACGAAACAGAAACTATAATTACAGCGCAGAAACACGTTTACATACTGATTCAAAATCAATTTTACTTTTCGGATTTTCTGCATAATTCTCTTTTGTCCTCTCTTGGTTGCAATTCGAAAGACTTTTGCAAGACACTTGATCTTCGTGGTAAAGCGTGGCTTATCCAGTTATTTATCGAAATATAAAATCAACGATAAGTAAACTAATGATAACATTTAAGAGTCCGCTTACCCACGATGTCTCTCATACATTCGTAATACCAAAATCATTTGTAATTCGTGCAAATTTCGATCATGTTTTGGTGTAATTCGGGTTCATATAGTAATAATCTATGCTCCTGGCCTCCTGGCCATATTTGGTTCCGAAATACTTTTGTTAAATGAAATTGTAAACGAATTTAGTTTTGCTTATTTTTATGTCAAAGAGGACATGTTTTCTGCTTATTTGTTTTGTAATAAAAACAACACTATCTCACGTCGCATTAGTTCAGGAGCACAGTTTTTACTGTCCAGCTAAAGAAAAACACCAGTTAATAAAAAAAGTTACAAGTACATAATTTTTGGTATTACGAAACTCAACCTCAACAACCTACGGAACAATTTGGATCTAAATTTATTATTATTACATCGTTTTTAGGTTTCCATACCAGAATGGTAAAAATAGAACCCTAATGGTGAGACTTTCTCCGTCCATCCAAAGTTCAAAATATGGCCAGGAGCATAGATTATTACTATATGAATCTGAATAACACCACAACATGATCGAAATATGCACGAATTAGAAATGATTTGGTATTTCGAATGTATGGGGACATTGTAGTTCACAGGACTCTTAAGGATAACATTTTGATTAAATTTCATGACTTTGTTAACTAAACTCGATGTCATTTCAATATAGTGTCAATCATATCCTTAATTTCAATAAAGGACTGAGTGGATTAACTCAAACCTCGACAACCTTTGTCGGTGCCTTTGTTTAGTAATTAGTCCATAATGTGTTTATAACATGATACTCCATTCAAATGTGATTGATTGATTGTAATTATATAGTTAAATAATTATTATAAAGGCAAGTATTCCAAGAATAATATAAGGGAATTCTGGATGTTTAAATATTTGTAACGCTACAACTATTGAACCAATTTGGTTGAGGTAGTGCCGTTCAGGCAATAGAATGGAGTAAGAACCTTATTGAAATAACGCAAAAAATAATGCATTTCAATATAAGTGCGGAAAGTATGTCATTTCTTTACGAGTCCCGGTTTGTAGACCCAAGCCAAAGGCCCAGGTAAACTATAGGGATGAGTGGAAATAACAATTCCGCACGTGCAATGAACGATGTTTTTTAATACATTGGCGAAACAAAATATTGGTTTTACGTATTTGCCTGCTCCGTGTTTGCGTGCCGTGCTCCGGTGTTTGCAGCGGTGCCGGCTCCGGGGCGCGTCCTGGTGCACCCACTCCGGTGCCTCGAAGGAAGAAAACAATAGTGCTGAAAAGAATAACTTTCTGCACGCAAAACACACATGGAAATCTCTACTTTTTGAACAAATATAATAAAAAAAAAAAATCTTTTCTGATCCCGTTTTCCGCATATGCGATGAATGTTTATATTTCTAGTGTCATGAGAAAGTTAAAAAACAATCTACGATTCAAAAGAACGCATTCGAGTTGGCTTAGTATTATTAGTAAAATATGTTATCCATAGGTTCCATCGAAATATTTTCTTAAGAGTACCTACACAGCATTGCACCGGAACGCCGAATCCTTTGGTGGTACGGTACATCTTTGTTGATAAGATCGTATTTTGGACATTAGATTTCATAATTAATTATCCCCTTTATTATGAAATGAAGATACTGTTAATAATTTAGGTTAGCCATAAAACCAGTCGCCATATTCCGGTACGCAACGGGTAATATTAGGCAAATTATCAATTCTCTGTTTATCAACCAAACGCATGTTGGTTCGGTCACGCCATGGGCTATTGTTTAACGTTTATTCATTTGTATCGGAAGCAAACAAACACCGTTTATCTCGTGAATCGTGAACGTTAATACGTCGCTTATGAATGTGTAATAATATTTTACTGCTGATTTCAATTCGAAATAAGCAATAAATATTATCACTATAATAATTTTCATTAGGTAATTAATTGAAAGATTAAAAAACTTGACATATCTTTTAAGTTATCTTTGTCATCCTTGTGTTTTCATTACTTTGTGTTTATAAGACAACCTCTCCTTTCTTCTCTTTTTTATAATATATAAACGCGAAAGTTTGTAAGTATGGATCTTTGTTACTCTTTGACACCATAACTACTGAACCGATGTGTCTGAAATTTGAAATATGGATAGTTTATAACCCGGATAATACATAAGCTACTTTTTATCCCAGAAAAATCCATTTTCCCACGTGATTATAAAAAAACCGAAATTCACGCAGGCGGAGCCGCAGGTTGCGGAAACAGCTGCTGTTTAATAAATAATGGGAGATTTTTTATTTAAACCGTTGGAATTTGCTTACCCTCTTTCAAGTAAGCATGATAATTGAGTACATCGTCACTTAGATGAAGTGAAGTACAAGCTTGTGGTGTGTAAAACAATACTCATTGTCCTTTTCAGATGCAATGTGGAATCTGTTATATTATTTATCTACGCTCATTGCTTAAAGTTCGAATTATGAAATCAAAAATGTGTCACATATTGACCTACTTTATTCACAGACTTCTATAATTATTAAAAAGTTATTCGTTATAACATCGCTGTACTATGGAAATATCTCTAGATAGTTGAATAATTTCTATTACGATACGCGGCTCTGGGTTCCTGTATTTTTGTGTGTCGTCATTACAGACCAGGGAATAACTTTCTTTTCTCTGTGGTTGTCATAGCCAAAAGAGAGTGTAGAGCCAATCCTCAATTTTGTTTTTTTTTTTGTATAAGGAGTCCACAGACAACATTTAGTTGGTAGTCATGATCGACCATAGACAACAATTAATTCACGGAAACAATAATTTTTCCCTGCCTTATATGACTGATTAAAAAGTGTGTTCATACAGAATATTGAAAAGAATTATGTATAATTTTTGATTATTTAATTATCCACTAAAAATATAGTTTATCTGACTTGTATAAATATTTTTCTACTCTTTTTTGTTTCATGACTTTTTTAACAGACTATACGCAGTTTGCAACTGAATTTTGGCGCCATACCTAACTTTTAACATTTCAATGTGTTATTTTTGTTACTTAGTCAAAACTTAGCGCGGAAAAATGTCTAGCAGTGAAACGTACTAAAGAAAATTTAACTCCACCTGACATTTTACTAATTGCAACAAAAATGACCCACAATCTTTTACCAACAAAGTGAAGGATTTACAACAAACATTAGCAAGATTTTATGGTTTGGATTTATGATAATTTGAGCGTAGATAAAGTAGTGTATGAAACTCTACATAATTAGGTATTAAAACATTCGTGTGATACTATTAAAAAACTCGCCTGCGGCTCGTTTTTTAAACTCACACTCATGTTTTAATACCCCCCATTATGCATCCGTTTCATAAACTACTATTAAATAGCAGAAATCGCTAAAATAACATTTAGCGATTTCTGCTATTTAAATCTTTCGATTTGTGTCGATTTTTTTATAAGATAATGATGCAATTTTATCGAAATAAGCATATTTTGTAAATGCTATGAAAGGATTAATAAAGCGTTCCATAGTAAATGCACTTGGTATTTCGGTCCGTTAATTAACCAAACTGCATGTTAATTCGGTCGGTCCACGTCCATTCCTCATTGTTTATACACTTGTGTTGAAAGCGCCATTTACATCATGATCGCTTACAAATTGAATATTATTGCTTATTTTAGTGGAAAGCGGTTGTTTGCTGATATAATAACTGTTGTCATAATTTATAATTATCCGTGGATTAATATTAAATGAGTATGTGAAGAGAAAACTTTCATCCATAAAACTGATCTTGACTAACTGTAGAGTAACTATGCACTTTCATATAATTATGTACCTATAATAAAATGATTTTATAATATTTACAGGCTAAACGGGGTTTTAAGCTATTTTTAGTGACCTATAGGTTAAGAGCCTTTTAGAAGTTCCTTTAAACGTCATGTATTCAGAAGAAGATTGATTGAAATTATTTCGATAGAAAATTTTCCCAAAAGTTACTCTGAAGTTACCATTATTTAATTTTTTTTTGAAAAATCAATTTTTTTTATTTTTGTGTAAGTATAATAATAGTTTCGAAAACAATCTGATTTCATTTCTTAGTTTTTAAGTTATTAGAAAAAACGTAGTTTTTCAATAATACTCTCCCGCAATGCTGCCTTTCCACATTCCACTAACGTATTCACAAGGCCTTGAGGAGGACTTAGTAAAATCAGTCGATGGCCTTACAAGAAAGACTGTTTTAAAAGAGAATACATTATATTGTTTGTTTCTAGATCCACGCAAAATTTTCATGTTATAAATAACACACGTTATTTATGTTAACGCAAAAGAAAGCCTTTAAAATAAGCTTTCGAAGCTCCGAGATGGGTTTGAGAAAACATTGAACTGTAAAATGAATGCAAATGGAGTAAGGAACGCGATCAAAGGAAAGCCTGTGTTGTCTTAAAACAAAAGTTTCTTTTTGAATACAGTATAATATTTTGTGTTTAAAATGTATGCGGAATGGAATACAGGACCTAAGGGTTTTCTTCAAATTTTAATGCTTGGTGCATCTACAGCTAGCCACCGATGACATCTATACTCATCAAAAATATGTATACTCACCTCGGGTTTTGTTAATCTTAAAGAGAGCGAGCGGAATCGAATTGACCACCCTCGATAAATTTTCGTTTATAGCATTGTCATGTCCCATGTATGAGACAGACAATGATGAATGTCATTGTTTTCTTATGCGCAAATTGAACTTTTTACCTCTCTTATCTGCATTTTCAGGAGGATCTCCAAAATTTTGTTTTATTTTGGTGCCCGGTACAGGGGCATAAAAGACTTCACACGCCTGTCGTCGAGGTGTAGGTTTTTTCGCGATCTTACAATAAATATTGATTCTATCCGATTTTAAGTTTTTTTCATCATCGAATCATGTTACTTATTGATAAAATATGTTTGTACTCGTATATAACAAGAGAGAAGGTTATCAATTGCTTTAAATCCCTAAAATATCAAACAGATTTGTACGGTAACGCGTGACTACTATAAATGGAGGACGTTTACGGTAACGGTGGACCAATAAAAGTGTTCCGATACGAATTATGTTTTTTTTTTATTTGAAGATGGAACTCTGAAACACCCATTACATTATTGCTATTGACATACAAATACTTATCTGGTAAATAAATAGAGCATAATTCATTGCTTTATTAAAAATATTTATTGCGTCGACAAACACTGGAAATACAAGAGTATATTAAATCCAATTTCAAAATAATTCGTGAATTAATTAACGTACACAAAAGTCCAAATTAACCGATGCTAGACAGACAATTAGGGTAATTTTCCATCTGATACTCTATCTTTGTTACACAAATGTTTAAAGTAACCTGGCAAGAAAGAGATGAAAGCTGCACATTAATACCTAACCTACTATAAATTCCATTGAAGTCACAGGAGCCACTAGAAAATAACGAGCCAGTAAATTTTCTCTGTAAGATAGCTTACGTTTTACACACGGTTATGAAGCTTAGAAAGTAGAGTCTGTAAATTTACATCATAATAATGCATACAAAAATTAAAAAAAGTTTATAGAATTTATATAAATATCTCATATAAATTTCAATTTACGCTAATGATTTCACAAAATATCATCTTCGAAGGACGCAGGCATCAGCTTTTTTGATTTTGTGCTTAATAAGCACTATCTATTTAGTCTGTACAACTGTACGAAAGATAAAATCGCAATAAATTTTTTTTGTCTTATTTTCAATGCCCTTTAACTCTTGCTGACAATATTTTAAACCAATTAAAAAAATCATAGGCAATGTTCTTTAAGGTGTTCAGAGCCTGGTAACCCGAACTTGCCTAAAGTTAGTTACGTATTGCCATCCTGACTAAAAACCCACCCTCATCATCATGTGAATATATTTGGGAAGAAATAACATAAAAACCATAAAAACTCCTACCAAGTACCTACAATACTTCATTACATATTACATACAATATTAATTTATATTGTTTAGTGACCACTATTTTCAAACTTGATGCTGTTCTTAGTAACGCCGGTGGTAATGTTTGTTTATGATAAAGTTGAAATTACGGCTGTTTTTAGAACCAATCTACTTTCGTTAATTTTTTTTCTGACACTTGCCGATGCACAATAATATTAAAGTTCGTTTCTCTTTTGTGCAGTGAGTGTCAGGTTCGTCCCGTGTACGTCTCGCACCTGTTACCCGGTTCTTTGTAAACTAACGTTTTTATACGGACGATAAACTTTACAGTGTTTTTGAACTAATGTTTTGGAAAGCGCGAATTAAATTGGCTGTTGCGAATATAATGCAAACTATTAGATAGTTATTGCTCGATACGGCGAAGTCAAAAGGGGGAGATGCCGGATGCGTTCTAGCACAAAGCGTTTTTCATCCATATTTTTGATGCAAACCTTTAAAGTGTGGAGCGCTCTTCTTATCTTCGTATTCCCCGCAAAGTGAAATCATTTACCAGTAGTGGGAATCGAACTCACGACCTCCGACACAGACGGCAGGTGTGCTACCGCTACGCCATTCAGTCGTCTTCATGAGAAGAGTGATTAGGCATTTTACCGAATCTTCATCATTGCTCTCTATCAGACATGATTGTCGTCAAGCGCAAGCCTTCCTATCTGCTTTAAAAAACGCACACGTACTATGTGTAATAAGGGTTATAGTAAGAGCGTTTGCAAATAAAAACGTGTACCTCAACCTTGAAACTACTTAATTTTAATGCTTATCTTTAGACGGAGTATTCACCGATACTAACTATAAAGGTAAGGCGTTAAAAGCAACCATTCGCGTGGAAAATGCCGCTGTTTATTTGCGTAAAAAATAACGCAACACATCTGTAAGAACAGGGCATATCTAAAGTGTGCTGAAGAAAACTCTTTCCGTCTGAATAAAGACGGTGCTCCAAAAAATCACCCGAGAACGTATTAATCTTCGTCAGTGTTTAGGCAAGCATTTTATCTTTCACCATAAATCCGCACGCTGCTGTGGTATAGTAGGCTGTAATATGGGCTTTCAAGTAGACTTACCAAGCTTTCGAAAACGCTTTTTCTTTTTTAAGTTTTTAAGCTAAATTGCGTTTCTAACGCATGCCGTTGATTCTTCACAGTGCCTTGCACGTTGTATCCCTAGTTTCAATTCCTATTCTTACCCCTTGAATTATAACCGAGCATTATGAATGGTAACAATGCTGTGAATCTCATAAGTAGGCACTGGTAGCCTATTGATTCTGAACTCTCCCTTCCATACATGGTATAGGGTTGTGTGTCCAAATCTGTACCTCTGAGTTTACATAGTTTGTGGCTAATAAGCTATATAATATCATTTAACAATCATGATTATGGTTTTGTTATTTGGTCAATTTAGTTTTTTAAGATTAGTAGAAAATTGGACTTGTAATATTTGTAATTTCCTTGAAAAAGTTATTCGTTCTATTTTTTCAGTCTTTTCTTCATGCACATTCTCTTAAATGGCGCCGAAAATATTTTTCTTTAGTACAAAGTGCTAATTTATTCATGCCCGCCTGGAATCCAGCCGACCAGCCAACTCTTGCTGCGAAAAACCTGAATGTGTTGCTTTGAAAAAACACGAATGCAGGGAAATATTTTTTGTATGAGAATTCTGCGCATACTGTTACGTTTAAGTATTTTTATTTCTGGTTATTGTGTTAACAATTCTGCGACTGCATAAAATAATATAAGCCTACCTACCTTATCGATACGTACGATTGTTTATTTACAAATGAAATTGGCGATGTTATTTATGTGTTTTTTTTTTAAAGTCCTGATGGTAGACAGAGCAAAAATATGGCTCTATTGCTGAGCCGCTTTCAATATAATTGTAAAATTGAATAGGCACAGTGTTGTAAGTGCTTGTGAGAGTTTTTCCAATTTTTTAGTAGTTCGGAAACTTTCGTGTCCTAGTTAGCTTTCCGACCGACTTTCTAATAGTTTTTCTTGTGAAAAATAAATTAAATGAATTCTAATTGAGAGGTCAATCAAAGGAAGGTGAATAAAAGTTTTCATTTAGAGTGTGCCTGCTTCTTATAATTTCGTTTTGAGAAAAAATTTAGAAATGAATTAAATTCACGCAATAATATATTTACTATTTCTAATTAAAATAATAAAGAAATAACACTTTGCTCAGTTCCTGGAGTACGTCAACAACCTTGTAAATAAAATGTGATATGAAATACGTTCACACCACTTAAGAGCACTTATCTTGCGAGTAGGTACGACTCTTGAGGAAATCGGGTCAGGTCATTGCGGAAACTGAAAGATCTATTTACTTTTAATTCAATAGAAATGTTACTAATGAGGTTCTATAATTTAGAAAGTGCTTTAGTTACAGCATGAAAGGAAAAGCTACTTCAGCTAGTCATGCAACGAAGTGGCAGGTATCTTAGATATCTTAGTTTAAAAACTTGTCTAATTCAGAGCGGAGTTTCCAAGTATTAAATAGATAATTATAATTTTTAATTCTCGCAAGGAGCTGGGAATATAAAAAGATCATTGACTGATGCCATTTTAGTATTGGCTTTGGAGGATAACTTCGAGGAGAGTCGTGGTTAAATATTGTATAGTTAGTTATATTGCTTGATTTTATTTAAATTTTCAAATTCTTTGAGACTCTGGGGGGCTATTAACGTACCGTATTCACACACTGAGTGATGTGAAACAAGAACTAAAATAAAAAATTAAGACGGAAAAATTAACTTTACGTCTACTGGAGTGTCAAATTGAATATATTTTAACATAAGAAATACAATGCCTCAACCTTTTTGAGGAAGGTAAATTTAAATTCACGGTTGTCGACCATGTTGCGTTGTGAACTTCATTTAATTTTACGCTCTATGTCAATAGTCGATAAATAAATTTCTCGATGTTTGCAAAAAAAAAATGTTTTGGTTTCAATATCGTCTGCTTATTTAAATACGTAAATACCTTTTAAATTTTTAATTTACATAAATACATTATATTGCAAAACAGACAGACACTTGGAAACATTAATGTTCATCACACAATTGGACATCGAACCCATGACCTCCGATGCAGATGACAGAATCACCACCGCTACGCCATTTGGTCGTCCAATGTAACTGTACTCTTAGTAGTTATGGATTTCTATAGCCAATTGCGGGGTTTTCCGGGATCTGAGAACTTTTCCAGGACGAAAAATAATTAACATTCGAAAGTTAAGTCAAATCGAATGAGTGTGGCATGATTGAGAAAATAAAACTCAAAATCATTCAGATGCATTAGAAGTCATTACTCATAACTTATTTTGACGAGGATAAAATAGGAATTCTTATAACAAAAATACATCTACTTAGTAAACTGAAGTTTGGAAATCCTTAGCTCTGACAAAACATATTAGCACAGGCAGTGTTCTGAAATACATCCGGGCGGTCACTTAAAATATTGGACGCCAGAATATAAATATTGGCTAATATTGCATGCAAATTGCTCTCATCTGATTTATGTGTTGCATGTAAGACCAATATTTCTTAGAAATATATTTATTTTGGCATTTCTTGGGCCAGAAAATATACTCTTGTTATATTTATGGTTATACTAGGTTTATTTCGACGATTTGTCCATGAAGAGTTTAATTTTTGGAAAATCCATGTAGAGTTTAATTTTTGAAAAATGTATCCCAATTCTATTCCTGTTCCCGTACCGCTCCGTTTTCCAAACGACTTTCTTAGAAGTTTCCTGAAGCAGTAAGTATACATTGCTACAACAGTATAGCAATGTATAGCAACTTTTTATTTTTTATTTCCAAGACGTGAATTTTCTGATATAAAAAGTAGCCTACAATTATTAGCTATATCATTTCAAATTTAAACCAATGATGCAAACTATCACTTTTATTTGCAGAAATCTTTTGGAGCAGACCCGGACCCACCACAAAGAGATGTAGCGCTGTTATTGATGATGAAGATCACTTTTATTGGATTTAAAAATCATATGCCTTTCTTCTGTTTCTAGTTTGAAACTAAGGGGTCTTGGCTGTGAATCATTTTGTTTACATGATCGTTTGACCATCATAAAGAAACTATTCGCGTGATTAATGTGAAGTCATTGCGGCAATTTGTAAACATCGCCTATACAATTATTTTGATAATATCCAGGAAGTACGTTATTTTGTATCTACCTACGTTATTATCTTTTATTTATTATTCTAGGAACTCGACGACTAGTATCTTTAGGTACTTACAAATAACTGGTTATTTGAACGAATGAAGGTAGTAGTAGCACGTAATGACTGTTTTTAATTCCTGGCCAGCTTACATGGATTATAAAACCTTGATCTCCAACAGATGATTTTATATAACTTGTGGGTCCTTAAAGGTCACTTCAGACAACGCTTGGATTCGAGACGCGGAAGTCGCGCGTTCGATTACGCCACGGGCCACTTTGAAATTTTATAATTTCTATATTGGCTCAGGTCTGGTCTGGTGGGAGGCTTTGGCCGTGGCTAGTTACCACCCTACCAGTACAGACGCCAAGCGATTTGGCGTTCCGGTGCGTTGGGCTGACTTTACTTACCCCTTCCAAGTTCATCATCTCAACCCCTTTTTACGTCCCACTGCTGGGCACGGGTCTTCTCTCAGACTGAGAGGGGTTTGGCCAAAGCCCACCACGCTGGCCAAGTGCGGGTTGGCGGGCTTCACACACCTTCGAGAACATTTTTGTGAACTCTCAGGCATGCAGGATTCCTCACGATGTTTTCCTTCACCGTTAAGCAAGTGATATTTAGTTTCCTAAAACGCACATAACTCGGAAAAGTCAGAGGTGTGTATCCAGGATTCGAACCTGCGACCTCCTTATGAGAGGCAGAGGTCAGAACCACTGAGCTATCACTGCTTAAACCCTTTAAATCTTCGGCTGCGACATCACTTACCATCAGGTGAGATCGCAGTCAAGTAATAACTTGTATAGTGTAAAACAAAAAACGTCTAGGTTTCGACACTGCGCCTGACTTCGATGTAAAATCACAATAGTGGGTAAACTATTTTGCTATCGAAATTCAAAAAAAAAATTAAATAAGTACTAGCTGACAGGGCCAACGTTGTTATGCCATTTAGAATATTAAAAATAGTTTACAACCTACTAAACGCAGACAAAAAATTCCATAAGAATCGGTCTAGCCGCTTCGGGGGAATTCGGTTAGAAACACTGTGACAAGATAATTTATCATGTAACATTTTACCTAGGTTTTATTTCATCAATTTTTGATGACTTTTGACGAAAAACTTAATTTACAAGATTTGAGTATCAATTATATTTATTCAACCCAGGTGTTCCTATGGGGTTTTTGTTACATAGTGTATACGACTATATTATCTACGGTAGAATCGTCAAATAAAAGAGCCGATTAAAATTATTCAAGTTTTACTTTTTTACAACAAAACAATTTCTTAACTAAAACCTTTGTGAAAAATCCTATTAACAATACTAATGTGAAAACTGTCGAAAGCAGCATCAATATAAGGTTTATTTCATAGTAGTCGGCCCAGTGCGTGTGCGCGGCCGCGGCCCGCAGATGCGCCGCGCCGCCGTGCCGCAGCACGTGCTCCGTCCACCACACGGCGCGCTCTAGCGGCGACTGCGGCTGGTCTTGTATAATACTTCGAATCCTTAAAATATTTTGGCGATAGCTGAAACAATTCCGAAAATGCATTCTAAAGTACCTACTAATATTATAAACGTGAAGAGTTTGTTTGTTTGAACAAACTAATCTCAGGGGAAGGATACAAGGCTAACTTAGATATAACATCACGGTATGACTGATAGGAGCGGAGCATCAATAAAAAATGTTGCAAAAACGGGAAAAAATGTTTCTTTTTGGGAGCTTTCGCTGCTTGCGCTGCGTAAACGGTTAATATAAAGTTACGCAAAAATCATATTATAATATGCCGGAATTGTTTTCCTTTAGAAATTCTAAAAAAATTGCGTTACGACATGTTTCTAGTATCTTAAAGGTTTACTCAGCGCACAAATCAGGTAAAAAAAGTCTTTTAAAAAAATTTTAAATTTCGGTTAAGGCTGTTAATTTTTAGGTGCCATACCAAAAATGTTATAAAAATAGAACCCTGTATCTTGTTCAAGGAAATTTCATCGAGTCAGTTAGTCAGTCGATTATTTCAAAAGCTATCGTTATGTTTAAAATTGTTGTAAAAAGGGGCCAAACGTTATCAAAAAAATAGATGTTAAAAGTGAGACCCAATATTGTTTCTTAAAGTTAATATTGCTTCACTAGGGAGTACTGGAGTAAAACAATAACATTAAAAAAAAATATTATTAGCGTACCTTTCATTCCTGATCACATTTTCAATTTCACTTTTTAATTTTTCCTTTGTCAAAGTTTTGAAGTTTAGTTTAACGCCTATCTCATGTTTTATGCATAGTTCCATGTTATACCACTGGTCTGCTGCCATCGGGATACCGATGAGTGGGACTGCCGCATCCACAGATTCAGTCATCGACGCAAATCCACCATGTGTAATAAACAGCTTCACGTTTTGATGTCCTGAAATTGTTACGGTTTACATTATGAAAAATCTTTTTGCAATTGTTAAGTATTTAAATAATTTTATTTTTACAAGATCACCTAGCTTCCCTACGATCTTCTTCTGCATGGATTTTGCTTCTACAAAACCTGCAGGACTCTTGGAGAAGTATATAAATTCACATAGTTTAACTTTTCTTAGATCGTCTTTTATAGGCACTCTTGTCTGGCTTCTTATATTGTTCGTCTTTATTCATAGATTGATACTAATTACAGTAATTATTCTTCACACTTACTTAACAAATCTGCCTGTGGGAACCATTTTTCAGTTTTAACATTGCTAGAGCATCCTGGTAGATCCTCGTCCCACTTCAGTAATATGTTATAAGGAAGTTTCGAGAAAACATCAGTAAGTAATTTGATTTTTTCTGAAGGGAATAACGAAGTCAAAACCGCAGTTCCAAAGCTTACATAAATTACGCCATTAGAAGATTGGTCCAAATACTCTTGAAGATCCTGCATAAATTAGAATGCATTGTTGTTTTTTAGAAATAAATTATTCCAAAATTTTTGTAGAATATAACCAAAAAAAATCAAGATAATAATAACATTAACAGGTAATTTGCAACCGTGTTATCTTTATGTTGGTAATTATTAGTTTAAATATTTTCCTCGTATATTTTTTAAGTACAATAAAAATTATCTTCTGTATTTGTCATTAATTTTTACTCTTACAATTGAACCGATTTGGCTGTGGTTGACAATTGGTCAAATAACTAAAAGCTACTATTTATAAAGTTTCTGTGACTTAAAAATTTCACGCTTGAAAAAAAATCTGGTCTTCGTTACGTTCTTATTAGATTGTGTCGTTTCTCTACATAAAAATAAGCCTTCTTTTTTTATTCTATAAAGAATGTATATGTACAAAACAGACCTTTGACAAACTGCTTACTGGCTTCTTATGTATTCCTCCTACATAAACTATATTTGGGGGTACAGGACGGTTGCTGTCCCAAAAATGATGTATGTTTAGCAGGGTCAAATGGATATTTTTCTTCAAATCTTTTAATGCAGGTATTTCAGGACCGTATATTCTTTTTAACTGTTTGTTTTCTTCTTTTTCAGAAGAATCAATGATTTGTTTAGTTGCGAAATGAAGATACATCTGATAAACTCTTTCGAATACATTTAGATTATGAAATTTTGGTTGGGGGACTATTGGATAAATAATAGGGTTACTAGCAATATCTACTGATTCGACGGTATCAATCATATGTCCGAATGCATTAAACGTTATGATTGGGACATTATACAAGTGTGCATAACTCAACGCTGGTCTTACAAAGTGTTCAAGAATTAAAAGGTCAAACTTTTTATTTTTGTCTTTTATCAAATTTTGCACATCTGGTGACCAGAACTGCGCTTCAAATAATTCAAATATGAGAGGAAACATTTTTTTTGTTACAGATGGCAGGTTTTCTTCATTTCCATCTGCTGTTACAACATATTTTCTCCATATCTTGACAGAAATGTCATGAATATCAATTTCCGTGAGATTAAGAGGGCTCCCTTGTTTTTTAAATGCTGGGTGCGTTGTGATCACTGTAACTACATGACCCTTTTTAGCAAGTGCGTGAATGAGAGGTCGAAAAACTTTTTGATGACTTAATGAAGGAGTTGGAAACACTGCTAGTATATCCGCTGATTCACCACAATTTATCAAAATATACAAAGCGATTAAATTTAATACACAATACTTCACACATGCAATCATTTTGTTGAATTTTTAAATTGTGTAGGAAATATGCACTTGCTAAATAATGAACTAAAAAAAAAACACGATCGTTTAAATTTTTAAACAACAACTGCTTATCTTAACTGTTTGAATTCTAATGACCACAAAAAAAGTAATACTTACTCAATTATAAACAAAAATTAAGTCAATTTCGTTTAAATTGTTGTTGAGTTAACCTGCAAACATAGACATGTAGTGTTACAGACTTTTTTTATTTTTGAGGAGAACAATTCAGTTATACATATTTTTATGCAACTTTTACTCAGCGCACACAATGGAAGCTCTTAAAAATTGTTTTTCAGTGATGCTACTTTACCTATTGGATATAGCCGTGATATTATAGATAACCTCTTCAAAATAGCCTTCTCAACAAATAGATCCAATGCATAAATATTTTTTTCAACGGCTCAGTACTTTCTAGCGCGTTTAAATAATTATACTCATCAGCTACAAAATATCAAGTATTGAGTATAGATTAATTTAAATGTCAGTTCTTACAAATTAATTTGTATTAAAATTAGTTTTCAAAAGTGGTATGGATTTACTACTCGGTTTATTATAACATCATCTACACAAACTAGGTGTTACAATTTTGGGTTGAGAACTGCTTTGAACAAAATATATTTTCCCAGCAACAACGAATTTAGATGATCCTATTACAGAAATACCCACTTGGATCGTCTCTCTACCAGTGTCCTTCTCGGTAAATTGGAGGCACGTGACCATTGAAAGCTCGTATCAATGAGAACTGAACGTCCGTCCACTCCAATTCCAATTCATTACCTGAAATGCTTCTGGTATACCTATTTAATACTTTAATACTATTTATCTGAATAAACAAAACAGAATTAGGTGTTATCCTAATTTGATTGTCGGGAAGAGAAAATATTTTATCTAGTATAGTGGTTAGTTTCTCTGTGCTAAAAAAATCACATTTCTTATAAGAAACAAATTAAAATTAAAATTGTATTATTTGTTGCTGAAGCATTTACAGAAAATATATAAAATTAGGATAAACTTACATAAAATGTATTTGTATGAAATTATTGTGTGAAATCAAACTTTTATATTTATGGAGTAATTTTGATCGCAGTATATAATATACAATATTTAGTTAGTTTTGACCTTTTATTAGTGAGTACTATTTATGTAGACATGACGTTAAAAATTTAAGGGGATTTTCAAACAATTGTAAAAGAAATAAAATTATCTAATTAATTTTATTTTCATTTAAGTATTTTATAAATAAATATAAACATAAATATTTAATAACTAGTAGAAGTAATTAATATTATAATTGTTATAAATACAGTTTATTTATTCTATTGTCTTTATTAAGACTATGTCGGTTAGTTATTGTTTTCAATTTCGCAAGCAAGCAAATATACAAAAAAAAAGCAAGCAAATAACTTAAAAAGTAGTGGTTACCTTAAAATGGGTTTACATACGCTGATAATGTATTGACAATAATTTTGTATGTATTTATTTTAAGATTCATGTAAACCCACTGGTAATCCCAAATGAAAATAATCCAATTAACTTTTCTCCTTTTTCGTTACCCAAACCCTAAGTACGTAACTCTATGTTTGCGAGCCGCAAATACAAACTCATCCTTGTTTGAAGTTGGTTAGTGTACTCTATTCCACTGTAATTTTATGAGTTTAAATCAGAATATTTTTTAAAATATTAGTTTTAGATATTAGCAAACCAAGTATGGGTTACGATATACGCAACGTTGTATTTTATCTTTAATGAGTATTAAAATGATTGGCTACTATTGATAAATTTAAAAAATTGATTAAATGTAATGTACATAACGATATTATATTATCGTCACTAACACAAATGATTAATAGTCCTCTATCAATAGATTTCGTGTACTTATTGGAATTGTAGAAAATACTAGGTCAATCTCTACGTGTAATTTACGTCATAGTTAATGTTTGTGGCTTTTTAAAATAAATTATAATAATCTTAGATTTTTTATCTTAGATCTTGGATTTTTATGAGCTGGAATTCGTAATATCTGCAAGAGATCGGTATCTGGAAGAGGTCCTTATATGTAGTGATAAGATGTCCTTGTACTTGTCCTTTCTGTGTATGTTTTTAATTTCTCTGTACGAAATAAATAAATAAAAAAACTTGCAATATTAATAAAATAATGATAACTCACACTTAGCTCACTGTACTTAAATTATTAACATAATAATTTTACCTTTCTTTACCTACGCGTACTTACTTAACTTCTAACAATCTTCTTGATCACTAGTGTATTTTTAACTTTTGATTTTCTTTGTAAATATTATAAACGAATGTTAAGACTGATTTCGTGACCCATCCCAATATAGCTAGAATCACTAAAAAGATTGTTACTACAATTAATACTAGTTTTACTTCATAGTATTCTACGAATGACATGTTAGCAGCTGGCGATTGAAGGTGACTCCCGCCGTACTTGATTACATGTTCTATCCACCAAACTGCATTATCCACGGGTTTTATTGGATATTCTCTCATTATTGCTCTTAGTTTCGTTATATTTTTCTTAAAACTGAAAAAATAAAATAATTTTCATATAACGTATTAATGCCTCTCAGTTTATATGTGTATAAAATATCATTTATTTCTGTTTTTTTTTTATTTTATTATTTACTACAATTAAATATTTGACTGCAGTCTCACTAGATAGTAAGTGGAGATGCACCTGAAGATGTTATTATACTAACTTGGAAGCGGTAAATAACCTGCTAATGGTTACTACAAAGCGTTACGTCTTTTATTGGCGGTATGTCGTTGCCGGTATGATGGTAAACAGCCGCGCCGGAAGTCTCTCACCAGACCAGATCTAAGCCAATTTAAAAATCAGCCCCTTCATCTTGTTGCACCAACTGCATCAGGAAGGCAGCAAGGCATCGAAAAGACTTACCCTACCCCCCTAAACTTACCCTAGACCCCTACATAGTGGATTTTCCAAAGACACGTAAGAAGCAGTTTGATTCCTCGTTCGTGATAAGCTTGCCTAGGTTTGGAATACCCTCCTAGGCACTGTCTTTCCCACCACCTACAACTTGAGCGCCTTCAAATCAAGAGTGAATAGGCATTTCTTAGGCAAAGACGGCTCCACCTTAGACTGTATCCTTATCTTCCTTCAGGTGTGACCACAGTCAAGCGCTAACGCAGCGCAGTCAAGCGTGTACATTTAAAAAAAGTTCGTCAAAATATCTGCGTATCAACAAAGCAAAAATCTAGGTACCTTTCTTCATTTATAACTTTTTCAATAGATTCCTTGAACTGTTGCTCAGTCAAAGTCGTTATGTCCAGTTGCAGCCCGATATTGTGGTGGACATATTTCTCTACATTGTACCATTGGTCGAACAACATTGGAATCCCTATCATTGGTACTTCAGCGTCGATAGCTTCATCGGTTGACTGTAAACCTCCTTGGGTTATGAAAAATTTGATTTTTGGATGTCCTGCAATAGAATCATCAAAAGTTCAGTAACATAGGATTTTAATGCTGCTAAAACGCAGTAATAGAATCGCTTAAATAGTAGCTCTATGGATTCATATATTAAAGGGTCGTGATAAACAGACAGACCGACATGAAAGTGATCCTACAGGTATTCCGTATTTTTCCTTTTGAGGTACGGAACATCAGCGTTTAATACTAAGGGTGCATAATAATATCTAAAAAAATCTCAAACACTCAAATCATCAAGCAATACATTATTATTGATCTCATAATAACTTACTTAAGAGATCTGGTTGAGGGAACCACTTAGATATATTAATGTTCGGTGATATTCCTGGTAAAGTTTCTTTATCATATTTCCACAAAATGTCGAATGGTAGCTCAGAAAAAACTTTTGTCATTATTCGAATTTTTTCAGGAGGAAGCATAGATGGTAGCACATTTGTACCAAAACTTACATAAATCACTCCATTTTTCGAAGAGTCTAAATAATTTTTTAGATCCTGTAAAAGTAAAAACAAATAAATTACATGGCGAAAATATACTAAAAGTCAATGTTATAAGCTCCTTTCCTTTGTTTTGATGATTCTATTACATCCCTTCAATCATCGGCAAGTCTTGTCTCAAGCTCTTTTCTTTGGTCACTACAGTGCCCACAGGTTTCCTCTTAGAATGCTAAGGGATGGTTGTACCAAGCCGGTCAAGTTATTGGCAGATTTGACATATACATACCTTAGATACCGTTATGGAGATGTGATATTTATCGTTCAAGTCCCCCAATTTGAAACTACGCTGTAATCACTGCTTCTTCAAAGAATTTTGTGGATTATTGGTTTCAAAGACAAAAATAATATACTTACTTCAGGCAATTCCTTTTTCTTCGTTTCATGTATGCCGCCTATGTACAATATACTTGGAGGCACAGGGTGGTTATCAGCCCAAAATGGATGTTCATTTATGAACAACATTTGGGTGTTTTTTGCCAACTCTGGGAAAGGTGGGACATCCTTTCCAAAAACTTGTTTCATTATTTCATGGTCATATTTATCTGTATCTGTGATTAAATAGTCGAATAAAAGGTAGCCTAATAGTTCCATGCTCTTTTCGAATAAAGACAGGTTATAAAGTTTTTGTCTTCCAGCTGTTGGGTAGAGTATCGGGTGTACAGGAGCACCCATGGCATGGTATTGTGCAGCTACCGCTCCGAAAGAACTGACGCTAATAACTGGAGCGTCAAATATGTGTGAAAATCCCATTACTGGTCGATTACATGCTTCAAGTAGCAATAGGTCAAAGTGGTTTCTGTCTTTCTTCAAAATATCCTTCACTTCAGGTGTTTGTGCTTGACGATGAAAGATGTTAGCGAATTGTTCGAGAATCGATATCACTTGCTCCAAAATGTCTCGTTTATCTCCATTATGCTTTTCATAAAGTCCTTCCCAGGCTTCGTAAGAGATGTCATGGACGTCGATTTCTGTTAAGTTAGCTGGAGTTCTTCCTTTGGGAAAGACTGGATCCGTAGTGACAACGGTAACCTCGTGACCACGCGCAGCCAATGCTTGGGTGAGAGGTCGAAACACTAGTTGGTGACTTATAGAAGGTGTAGGAAAGTACGCTAATATCCTGGCACCGTTGATTCCAGTTAATATTAACACAAATACTAACAAATATTGTACACTTCTAACCATGATCAATTATTATTAAGTCAATCAGAAAAAAAATGTGTTAACAACTGCCTATTTATTACATTAATAAAGAATATGCTGCGATATCGAAACGTTATCAACTAAATTAATGTTAAGCTGGTTGTGCAATTTTTATGTTGATATAAATTGATCTGAACGTTATCATTTCATTTTAGGGGTCTAAGATTCAATAATAAAACTCCGGTTTCGTCTTCTAGACTATAAAATAGGAATACGGCTCAGACAGGTCATTATTATCGATCATACTTGAGTAGTTCTTACAATGATTCGTAAAAATAAAAAGCTTATAATACGTTGTATTACTTTAATAAATTATTATCCTAATTTTTAAATGAATTTACAAATATTTACATGCATTTAGGTGATAATAGGGAAGATTTAAATACACATTAATATAAAAAAACGCATATACATTTTAACTACGACATCACGTACCTATATATAATGACTGCACTTCAATTGAATAATTTGCAAATCAGAACTTGTAGAACGAAGAAATAGAAATAAAAATGTTATCAAAATCAGAAAATATGAAGTTTATCATAATATTATCTTAAACTAATGAGCTGTTCTTTTGAAAACTATCTATTACTTACGTAAATTAAAATATTATCTATTATTATCTGATGTTACCATAAACATAAGGTGTTAACCAGTACAGGTGGTTATTTATTTATGTTTTTTACGAAGCGAAGATTCTTTATTATTTTAGTCAAGTTAGATGGTTGAAGGCCAAGAGGTAGTGTGCTATTTACCATGAGAATATTCTCCAAAAATTTTAATTCGATGCAGTAAACTGTTAGTAATGCAGTAAACTGCAGTAAAAAATTACTGAAATCTCATTTCATAAGAGTTCAATTTTTACCATTTTGGTATGGAACCTTAATTTTGGATGTTTAGCTATTGTCCGCGCCTAATCCCGTAGGATCCATGGATGTGCTCGAGATTATCCATTCCAAATTTCAGCCAAGTTGGTTTAATAGTTGCGGCGTGAATGAGTAGCAAACATTCAAACTCATAAGCTTCCACATTTATAATATTTATTAGATTGGACTAGATTATTATTAAATTCGATTATTAGATATTTACTGTACAGTCTGGTTATAATAAAAATGTTGTGTTAATTCACATGCTCATTTTAATGAGTTACTACTTTTTCTTTGACGTTTAAATAGGGATTGAATTTGATTTTTATGAATTGCGATAAAATTAGTGTAGAATTGTGCCAGAGTAATCAAGAATTTTCTGATATATAATGCGTTGGGCTGATTTTGAGGAATAAATTTGAAACATATGCCATACAAAATCTGTCAAAATTTATTCCTCAGTTAACGGTTATTTGTCGATTGAAAAATCGGCCCTAAGTATTTTGCATTTCTTTATGAGACGTAATGCTAATGAATTTTTATTTTGATATTTGTTTTACGTAAATATGAGACCAATTTTAGACTCAATGTGACAAGCCAATCTAATAATGAGAATAATGCTATTAAAATTATGAGGACAATAAGAACCAGCTTCACTTCATAGTACTCCATCGTTGACATGTTAGCTGCCGGTGCTCTTAGGTGATTTCCTCCGTATTTAATAACATGTTCCGTCCACCACACGGCTAGGTCCACAGGCTGCATTGGATATTCTCTCATGATTGTCCTCAGTCTTGTAATGTTTTGCTTGAAGCTTAAAAGAACATTATTTTTAAGGAAGTTAGTAAGAGTTTCATACACTATACTTTATCTACGCTCATATTCATACTATCTTAAAATTCAAATATTTTTATTTCGTAAAATTAAAATAATTTACATTTTTTCATCTAATTTGATTATGGGCCACTATTATGCACTCGTACCACTATTATGTAATCGCATGTTGATAACTTTAATAGCTAATGAAATAATGAACGGTCGACGGACGGACGAGGCACCAAAATGGTTCTATTTGTACAGTTTAGTATGGAAGACGGCAAACAATATTTTTACTACAATACATATAGACCACGACATAACACCTACTAGACCTCTATATTCCGAGTATTGAATTCAGTCATCGCCCGTGCGGTGGGGGAATAGGGCTAAGATATCAAAGGGGAATCAGAGTGACGAGTTGCTACTCCCCACTTTAATTATTCCTTTGACATAATATTAAGGTGGGTCTACGCTAGTCGAATCAAGCACTACCCGAATACAATTCGTGCAGTGTGGACCGACTTACAAGCCTCGAACGAGCGCGCTGCGAGCATTTCGTTCGTACTCGGCTGCGTTCCGCCTGTTGTCGGTTTTTTGACGAACAAAAAGGGATTGGAGGCCAGTGATCGTTGCAGGTTCGTTGTGCGTCCACATTTGACGCCGCAAACGACGAAGCGAAACGGCTGCGCTCGTGCTCGGTTCGTGCTCGATTCGCTTAGTGTAGACTCACCTAACAATTCCCATCAAAACATTGTATCAGAGACCAAAATACATATTTCTAAGGCTTGAACTAACAGATACGTCATCGTTTAATACGGCGGCGGTTTGATACAGTTTGTTACAACCAATGAGCATACATAGCTAGTTTAGACTGTATCCATGTACTCTAGCCCCCTCAATAATCATAAAGAAGTAATAGAGATCGAGAAATTAAATATCATAGATGTAAACATTTAGCTAAAATTAATAAATTTATTCCAAATTTGCCAAATATAATTTTTACCTCTTTGGTAACGGAAAACTTAAAACCACTCGATTCTTTTGAGGAGTCCTATGAACTACGATGTCTCCATTCATTCAAAATACCAAATCATTTGTAATTCGTGTATATTAGGGTTCCATACCAATTTGGTAAAAATGGAACCCTTATGGTGAGACTTTCTCCGTCCGTCCGTCCGTCCGTCCGTCCGTCCGTCTGTCACACTCGATTATTTCAGTAACTATCAAAGCTATCGACTTGAAATTTAGAATAGTTATAGGTATTAGTGACCCGACGTCATAGCAATCGTAAAAATTTGAAAATTGTTTTTATTTTTATTTAAAAAGGGGGGAAAACGGGGGCTTCGAATTTTCAAAATGAAATAACAATATTGAGTGGGGTATCATATGAAAGGGCGTTACTTGTGTATTCTAAAACCGATTTTTATTTATTTTTATGCTTGATAGTTTTTGATTTATTGAGCAAACTGTCGAAAAAAATACCGTTCCCCCCCCCTTATCTCCGAAGTTTATCGATCGAAAAATCTGAAATAATTATTATCAATAGACATTAATGTATATTTTACAGGAAAAATAAAATAAACTCCCTTAGTATTATACTTTTTTTGATGATAACAATAAACCACCAAAAACAAAGTTACGTTTGCGGTTTGCTAACAAAAGTACCTACATGTAAAATTATACTCGTAAATTCATGAACAAAAGTGATTCATTTAATGTTTTACTCCTTTTATGGTATGGAACCCTCGGTGCGCGAGTCCGACTCGCACTTGGCCGGTTTTTTATATTTCGATCATATTGTGGTGTTATTCGGATTCATATAGTAATAATCTATGCTCCTGGCCATATGGTAATACCAAAAATTATGAATGAAAACTCTTAACTTTCTTTATTAACTGGTGTTTTTCTTTAGCTGGACAATAAAAACTGTACTCCTGAACGAATGCGACGTGAGATAGTGTTTTTATTATTACAAAACAAATAATAAACGTCATCTTTGACATAAAAATTAGCAAAACTAAATTCGTTTACAATTTCGTAAATTAAAGAAGCTTATTCATATTAACTTAATAATCCTTTTGTGCAAAACCTTGTTTCCAGGCGTATTACTTACCTTTCATCGTTTATAACTCTCTCAATAGTTGCTTTGAACTCTTGTTCAGTTAGAGTAGTTAAATCCAACTGCAGACCAATGTTGTGGTAGACATATTTCTCAACATTGTACCATTGATCTCCCATCATCGGGATCCCTATCAACGGCACTGCCGCATCTATGGCTTCATCTGATGATTGCAAGCCTCCTTGTGTAATAAACAACTTTACTTTTGGGTGTTCTGTAATTAATATTATTCGACCATTATTAATTAGTGAAAGCCTTTTGCCTGAGGCTTTAATTTAATTGTTTAAATTGTTCGGTTATAATAATTGTTTTGCAACATATACGTCATATTCGTATTTCTATATATTCGTCGGAAAGTCTGGATTTTTTCCCTGCATTAATGCAGCCAACTCAGTAACTGTGGCGTTAACGAGAACTAATCGTCCAAACATTCAAACGTTTACATGACTCAAATGTAATAAAGGCGAATACTTCAATTGCTAACTTTTTTATTGCTATTATTTAACACAAATGAGCTTACTTAAAAGATCTGACTGAGGGAACCATTTCGATAATTTTATATTCTTAGGCTGTCCAGGTAAATTTTCCTTATCATATTTCCACAAAATTTCATAAGGTAGATCGGAGAAAACTTTTGTCATCATTTCAATCTTTTTTGAAGGAAGCAACGATGGCAGAACGTTGGTACCAAAACTAACATAAATCACTCCATGCTTTGAAGAATCTAAAAAGTTTTTGAGGTCCTGTAATGATGTAAATCAAAGTTGTACCCTAATATTAATCATCAAACATTATACAGATAAGAATTAGATGCGATAAAGTCTAATAAAGGCGGAAATTAAATTAAATTTACGATTAATTATTATTATCTTATAATGTAATAAGCAATTATATAGATAAAATATACTAAATTCTTTTGGGCCTCATAAGAAGGCTCAAGGTCCCTCAGCGAACGTAAAAGAAAGCTATGCTTGGACTATATTTGCGCGATCTAATCAGAAATGTGGGGATCCGCAAAAGAACCAAAGTGACAGACATAGCTCAACAAGTCGCAAAACTGAAAGGGCAATGGGCGAGGCACATAGTTCGTAGGACCGATGAACGTTGGGGATCAAAAGTGCTGGAAAGCACAGTGTCCGCAGACCCTGTATCAGGTAGACGGACGACCTGTCAAAGTGTGTGAAAGAATGTCACGTTCGTTGGCGCTGGGCGGCGCAAGACCGTGGTGTTTGGCAGTCATTTCAGGAGACCTATGTGTAGCACTTCTAGCAGTGGACGCAATTTGGTCTAAAGGACGACGACGGCGATGAATATAAGCAATGTAGTTAATATAATTAATTGATCTCTTCTGAAATTATATAGGCTCAGAATTTATTCAATTCTTTGTTTCACATAGGTCTTTGACTAAGGTTCGTACTATTTAGACTCAAGGAAGTAGAGGGGCTGAAATCTCCCCAACATTAATTTATTTTTTACTTTGGTTGCTCTAAATACATGATTTTATTGATCAACGTTTATAACAATATAAAAGATTATTTTTTTTACAAATGCTATAATTTATTTATTAATTAAAACATCTTCATAATTAAATCAACTTACCTCTGGTAGTTCTTTTTCCTCATTTTGATGTATGCCACCAATATAAAGTACACTAGGAGGTACGGGACGATTATCAGCCCACAAAGGGTGTTCGTTTAAGAACATCATTTTAATGTTTTTCGTCAATTCATAGTAATCTGGAACATCCTCGCCGAAGTTTTTCTGCATGATACTGTGATCATATGCTTCTGTTTCCCAAACTAAGTAATCAAATATGAAGTAGCCTAAAAGTTGGAGGCTCTTTTCCAGTAGCGAAAGGTTATACAATCTGAGGCTTCCAGCTGTGGGATACAATATTGGATGTACGGGAGCACCCATGACACTATACAGCACTGGCACCGCTCCGAAAGAACTAACAGTAATTACAGGAGCGTTAAATATATGAGAAAAGCCCATAACCGCTCGGTTGCACGCTTCGAGTATCAGCAAATCGTAGTGATTCTTGTCCTTCTTGAAAAGTTCTCTCACTTCTGGTATCTGTAGTTGCGCGTCCAAAATTGTAGTGAATTTTTCAAATAAATTTTTGACTTGCACTAAAAGGTCTCGTTTGTTTCCTGTATGATGCTTGATAAGGTCTCCCCATAGCGCGTACGAGATGTCGTGGACGTCAATTTCCGTCAAGTTGGCTGGAGCCTCGCTTTTCGTGTAGACAGGATCTGGAGTAACAACGGTCACTTCATGACCACGCGCTGCCAACGCATGGGTGAGGCGGCGGAACACGACTTGATGGCTTATTGAAGGCGTAGGAAAGTAAGCCAGTATCCTGGCACCTTCTATTTCCGTTAACGTAACCGCAATTAGCAAAAAAACTACGCGCCTCCTTATATCCATAGCGAAACAATAAATGATAATGCACCAAACCAGAAATGAAAGCGTATTAATTTTATGATTATAATTTTTAGATATCTTAATGATATCGATATGACGATTAATTATTACATAATATTTAACCATACAGGATACTTTTCGGACACACAGATATTGTTTTTCCTGTTAATTGTCTTTTTAGGGTTACATACCAAAATGGTAAAAATGGAACCCTTATGGTGAGACTTTCTCCGTCCGTCCGTCTGTCACACTCGATTATTTTAATAAGGTATACGAGTTCCTTACACTTACTCGCACGCAGTTTTTCAATCTTAGCACTGTAATGTTTATATTTAGATAATTTTAAAATTACTTATTTTCATAATTTTTCATAATTTATTAATAAATCAACAAATTTTATGAAAGTAAAATACAAGTCATACCTAGCTAAGAGAAAAAAACAATCAACGTTACAAAATAAAAGTTGTTGGAATAAACAGGTAATAATAATTATAATCCGTTTTAGTTTGAGTAAGAGAGTTTTTGTATAAACGCAAGACGATTTGTAATTGCGACCTGACTTTATGCTTTCATTTGCAGATATATTTTAATGAATGTTACCAAGGGCTCTTTGATAATAGTTTAACAAGAATCCATTTTCCGCCTTTAATAATAAGCATTTGTATGAAGAATTTTTAATTTTCGCTATCTTAAAGATCAGAGTTTCATTCATTTTTCGTCGTTGACTTGTATGAAATACACTATAAGTAATTAGAAGTGTTTTGAACATGGCTACTTATTTCACGTGAATAGATGAAATGACAATCCTTTAGTCACAAAATAAAAGGATTTATGGGTGGCAGATCCTCAATTCCATTTCATAATAAATCTGAATTCTGCCGTCTTGTCCGTGGCATTCTCACAGGTTTTTCCCCTTTTGTTGTCCCTTTCCTTTTGTACCTACTATGACGCGAGACGTCATAGAGTAAAAAGAGTCTATTTGTTTCGTGTTTTCCCATACAAAAAATGGAGGTGACGTTATGTTCCATAAAATAAACATGAATTAGGAAACTACCCTAAATACATAAACGTCTTAAAGAGTGTCTACTGAAAATATCAAGGAAGAGTGCGAACAAGGTAGGTACTGATTTTCCAATTCGTAAAGACATAAAACAGGCAGACTCGATCTCCAATAATATTTACGATAGTCCTGGAAACTTCGCTCTATGTATCTAAATATCCAGATACATAGAGAGAAGTATAAAGAGTACACGGCTCGTAAGCGTAAGCGTAGCGTAAGCGTAGCGTAATTCGCGCGTACGACGAGACTAGTACGAGCACGAACATTTTCAAAGATGTCCCCAGACGAAGCGGTATTGCAGCGAATCGTAGGAGGCGTAATTGTCATATTATTGTTATGCGTAGCGTCTTAACGATATGCTTAACAAAACGACAATGACACATATCACAACTTTGATATTCACAAAAAATGTAACAAAGTGACGGTGACATTGTGTTCCATATAACAAACGGGAACTACGCTTGTCATAAGACCGGATTCTTAGTGAAATACTCTCACAGTATGTAACCGATACTAGACCGTAGTGGCAAGTAAAGCCTTGCCAGCTCGGTCGGGGGTGATTAGCACTCTCGCGTGCATTAGCGGTGATTGTTCAGGTGAGTAGGCTCCACGCACTTGGCACTTCGCCAGACGCCTTTGTCACGGGTCTTGCTCATTCGTGACTGGAAAATGTTTATGCGGGAGAGAGCCAAAATGTCTCAATCTCTTAATTAGAATTATAAATACTTCTGTCTGAACAGATTTATGGTCCACAGGCCATATCTGGCACAGGGGCTGTACCACCATCTCTTATAGCAATTTTATTGTAATATTTTTTTGACATTTTCAAGCAATGTCAGTTCGAAAATGTTAAAACAATATTATAATACTGCTATAAGAAATGGTGTTACTGCCCCAGGTCGTGTCTTAAAATGAGGTTTGTCCTTACCCTACCATGTTGGCCATGTTTTAGCTTGACTTAGAGAACAATATGGGGAAGTCCGCACGTAATCACTAATATACAAAGTTTTAGTGTCAGAGTGTTTGTTACCAAACTATTCCGAAACGGCTCGACTGATTTTTTTTATTTTATTTTGTCTTTGTTTGTAGGGTCGTAAGCTATTTTTCATACCCCTGCATGGCAAAACAACGTTTGTCGCGTCTGCTATACTAATACATATATAAAATTTACATACGAATATCTCAGTGTTTGGGACCAAACTCCTCCGAGACGGTTCAACCTATTTTATTTATTTATTTATTTTATTTAAACTCTTTATTTGCACCACACAATAGATATAACAAATGACAAAAACACATATTAAAGTAGGTGTTGGTCCAAAAGGCGGCCTTATCGCTAGCCAGCTGTTTTCATGAATTTTTTTATGCATTCGGTAGATCTTTGACTGTTTTTCAAACGTCTTAATGGCAAAATTACGTTTGCCCGCTCAGCTAGTATATTCTATAAAAATACTTTTCTTTGTTTGTTTTCATGACGTAATTATAACCTCAACGCATTAAAACATTCGCTAGGTAGATACTTCTGGTTTTATTACATTTCAACCTCAAGTCGTAAAGAAAGTTTACCCTTTGAGCCCGTAGCTCCTAATTAGTACACATTACTCGCAGGAAGCATTTCTGTCTCAGTCGCATTTCTTTATACAAGGTGCGTAATTAGAAATTATGCTGTATCTTTAATTATTACGTTTCTATTTATATTATGCTCGTTATAATGATGTTCGTTCTAATAAAGCTGATAATATTTGCTTGATTTGTTATTGTAAGGTTCAAACTAGAATGAGGCAACATAGCATCTTGAGTTTTTTGAAGAGATTTGTAAGAAAAGCTGTATATATATACTCGTATATAGCTGCTTGTTAGAATATAGAAGAAGTCTAGGATTTGATGTACAAAATACCAAGAAGTCACTTTAAAAAAATACTATATAGCTAGGTTGCAATATAAAGGAAGGCTTTTCTTCAAAGTTTGTATGCATCGGCTTTGTATGATACATCCACGAAATGGAGGGAAAAACAATGCAACGTGTATGTAAGCGCGGACAATCGGGACATTCTGGATGGGTGGCCTCAATGTGGTGTATGTAGGTAGGCAACGAGTGATGGATAGAGAAAGAGTTCCCACAATTACATATCACGGAGTAATCAGATCTCTCTAAACAACTGAACAAGAATCGAAATTCAAAGTGTTTATGCTTGATCAAATTTGAAAATGTCTTTGCAAGTACCTGTGAGCCAAGAAGGTCGTTGGTTAGACTCCTAACTTTCCATGATTATCGTTTTAATACAATCAATTTGTTATCAATATCATTTAGGTAATCCGATAGACTGCTATGGAAAATTGTATTACATTTTATAAAACATTAAAAAAATTGACAATATTTAAACTTTTTAATGATCGGTAGGTTTTCTTTATGCTTCACTTGTCTTTGGGGTAAGTATAAGATACACTATTGAATAGGAATAGGAATTCGATCTCGTTATATGTTTTCGGTCACTAAATGGCGGAACAGTTTTGTTCCGGAAAATGCACTGTTTGCGAGGATTATAAAAATAACTAAACCCCCAACAAATAAAGACGAAACTAGATGAAATAACCAACAAATAAAATACAATTAAACATTTTTTTTTTTCAATATTTATTCCTACTTGTAGAATAGTGGAATTTTTTGCATCATTTTTCTCGAACTCAAAACTGAATTTGCTCTGGCTTCCTACCAACCACGTCGGTTCTCTTGTCAGGTTATGTTGTCACAGATTCGATTTGCCGATGCACAATATATACGTAGTCTCAGGTGGCATGTTGCACGCCTCCTGAATATCCGATGAGTGCGGGAGCTTGGTGCGAGCCACTACGTACTTACCAGGGGGGTTATTCACGTAACGCTTTCACACACTCAGTGATGTGAAACAAGAAATGCAATAAAAAATGAACACGGAAAAATTAACTTTAATTCTATAGGTTTAGAGTCAAAAATTGAATGTACTTCAACCTAGGAAATACAATGCCCACGCTTCCTGTACATCCAATGAGTGCGGGAATTTGGTGCGAACCACTACTTACTTTCCAGGGGGGTTATTCACGTAACGCTTTCACACACTCAGTGATGTGAATTAAGAAATACAATAGAAAATTAACACGGAAAAATTAACTTTAATTCTATTGGTTTAGAGTCATAAATTGAATGTACTTCAACCTAGGAAATACTATGCTTCAACCTTATCGAGCGACACAAATTTAATTTACTGACTGTCGACAATGTTGCGTTTTGAACTACATTTAATTATACGCTCTAGGTATGTCAATACTCGTAAAGTTAATTCTTTTGTGTTCGCAAAAAATGTTTTGATTTCAATATCGTCTGCTTAAATACGTAAATGCCATGACCTTTTGTTACTCGTTCGTGAATAGCTCCCCCTGTATTTTGATGTATTTTTACACGATTTTTACCCGCTGCTACGTTTGCCTCCATTGACTTTGGCTTATTAGATAAATCTTGCAGCAACCGTACACGTAGGTCATCTAAAAATTCTTGTGTGCTTTAGTTCAAATGAGAATCCAAACAAAAGATTCCATGCATTGGGATCCTTTAAATATATTCAAACATAAACAATAATGATATTGTCGTAAAGCCGTTATAGTTGTGAAACATTACTGAGTTTCACGTATGTTTGCACTATTTAGTAGCCGATGAAATTAGTGCAGTGTGCACTGCAAAACGACGAGTTTTGTACACTGTACAATAAAGTCTTGGAATGCATTCCATCAGCCACTAGATTGTCTAAGAAAAACGTATTCATCGTTATCGTAATCATTTACTAATTCTGCCATCTAATTGGGTTCCTGATTTGCGTCAGCCAATCGCGGGGCCAAATTCGCTAGCGATTACGATAACGATTAATATGTTTTCTTACGCAATCAGACCCCAATTTGAACACTCGTATCAATTAACATCTGGCAAAAATTTTAAATGTTTCGTCAGTCAAAAAATATAGTAAATGAAATTTGGAAAGAAAAATATAGATTATACCCCAAAAGAATTTTATTCCGATGAAAACTCGTCAAAAAACTCAGCCGCGATCTATCTATTGTAGTATAAATTATTCAATAGCTATTTTGCTC
This sequence comes from Coenonympha glycerion, assembly GCA_963855885.1. Lineage (NCBI taxonomy): Eukaryota > Metazoa > Arthropoda > Insecta > Lepidoptera > Nymphalidae > Coenonympha > Coenonympha glycerion. The sequence goes on from OY979631.1 coordinate 12,230,753, forward strand.
AAACCGCCTCCATGGCTCAATTGTATTTAAATGACAATGGGTAATACAAATGAACGAAATACAAAATTGGATTCCTTCATAAATATTGAAATACGTCAGTCTCAAAGACTTCTTACGACCTGATCATTACGAAATTTAACTCGAAAGCAGCTATAAAGTTCAATATAATTTGAAATTCTTACCCATTTATTACCATTATTAATGCCAATGGCTCATTTTGAAAATGTAATGGCTGTTAAGATCGGGGCGCTTTAAACTTGTTAATTTAAGGGATTTTGAGATTTCCAACATTAGTAGATCATTTTTAGGGTTCCATACCAATTTGGTAAAAATGGAACCCTTATGGTGAGACTTTCTCCGTCCGTCCGTCCGTCCGTCCGTCTCTCACACTCGATTATTTCAGTAACTATTCAAGTTATCGACCTGAAAGAACATGGGCAGAAATGTACACAAATAAAGTTTAGCGTCTAGATGTAATATTTATTACAAGAAGATTCTAATAAATAACAGAATTTTTTTCAAGGTATCACCGGTTATTGTAAAGGACGGGTCAAAAAATAAAATATTTAAAGAAATTCAATTGATACTGATAGGTTCCGTTTCCACATTCCTGACTGCTAGTGTTGCCGGATGCCAAACTTTTCCACTTTTATGCTCCATCTTTTTGACGATCGGTCCACTTTTATACGAGAACAACATGTAACAGACTACACTAAAGAAAAACCTATTTTCAAGTACTACAGACTGTAGAATACAAGACAATAATAACTGTGTCAAAATTCAAATTCAAAATTCAAAAATTGTATTCTTTCACATAGGCCTAACTTACAGGCTCTTGCGAAACGTTAAGACTCTACCGCCTCGTTCGGAAAGTAGCACTGCACCGAGAAGAACGGGCAAGAAACTCGGCACTTGCTTTTTTTTAAATAATAAATATAAATGACGATTTCAATCGTTCTTTTTTTGCATTTTATTTTATTCGAATATATTTACATAAAAAGATTAAATTAGTTTAGGGGTTTCCATTGCGTTGGAGTAAAACTGAATATTATTTTTCCGTGTGAGCCAGTCTCACTTAAATAAACTGTTTGAATATTTGTGATTTTGTAATTCAATATTAATTTATTAACTCAATTAGATTTTTCTTTCAGTCAATTGGAGTTCTTTAATTCCGGCATCTCGCAACATTGTCCGACAGCTACATGATTGCTACATGGTCTCAACTGTCGACATTGACAAATTCTGGGACAAGTGACAAGTATTTATCAAAGAGTATATAGTGTATTGTCTATGCTCTCAGGTGCTTCATGGCGGAGGTCGCAGTTTTTATAATACTCAGATACAAAATTTTGAAAATAAATATTAATTTTTCTCCACTTTTTTGTAAGAAAAATCTTTTAGCATTGAGTTCAGGCTTGCAGGTCCAGGTCCAGGTCGAAAAATACCGTTCCCCCCCCTTATCTCCGAAGTTTACCATTCGAAAAATCTGAAATAAATATGATCAATAGAAGTTAACGTATATTTTACAATATTTTACTCTAACTATTATACTTTTTTTGCTAATAACAATAATCCGCCGAAAACAAAGTTAGGTTTGCGGTTTGCCAACAAGAGTGTAATAATAAGTGTAGTGTGTAAGTGTAAGTGTATATGTAAATTAAACTCGTCAAATCATGAACAAAAGTGATTCTTTCAATGTTTTACTTCTTTTATGGTATGGAACCCTCGGTGCGCGAGTCCGACTCGCACTTGGCCGGTTTTTATTACATGCATACGCCATTTGGACGATTTATAATTATATACCTATTAAATAATTTTCCCAATAGTTGTGGTCGGAAAACTATCAGCTTATTGAGGTTATTAATTATTAATGTAATAATTTCGTGTATGATATGTAATCTAAATAAATAAAAAGAAAAGTCTATTTATTAACTAACTTATCAATCACATTCACTAACGTCCAAACTCTTGGCCCTAGATAGCTCAAATTTCGCACGCAGGTTATTTTTATGGTGTAATATAAGGGAAGAAGGAATTTCCTAAATAACCGGGGTCACTTGCAAAGATTTAAATCGCTAGATGAGACCTCAGCCTACATTGCGCACATCGAAAACGTCCACAAATATGCTGAGTGAGTGCTCTCAGCATGCTGAAGTGTGCGTTTGTGTGACAGAGAACGCAAGTGCGAATTTCGTTTAAGAGTAAATGAGACATATTATTATGTCGCTGTGTGTATATGATGACAACGTGTCGCACACAAGACAAAAACGTGGACGTTTTTGGAGGTTTAGGGCTCATCTAGCGATTTAAATCTTGTCACAAGCAGAAATTACTAGCGAAGTAAGAGCGTGCTAAAATATCTCCAAGCTGATAAGCTGATAAGGAGCGAAATTTATTTTTCATCTAGTTATTTTGATCGTTGTGACGTCAGAACGTTGGAGGTTACCGAGGTTACCTCATTAGTGATGAAGGAATATTTCTCAGCTCGTTTGCTTTACTAACCTCTTGAAATATAGGTTAGTGGTAAAAGGTTAGCTGAAAATAAGCAATGTTTATAGAAATATGCAATTTATTACTACAGTTTATTGGGTACCTGGATAATCATTCAATTAACCTATATTTCAAAAGTTGTTGCCTGCGGCTTATATCGAGAGAATCTTTGAGTTCTCCCGGGATAAAAAATAACCAAATGTCACTTTCCGGATTTTAAACCTGACTTCTTTAAAAGTGACTTTTTGCCCAAAAATGACTTGTATGATGAATGGTGTGTCCTGATTGAAGGATAAAGAAACAAACCAACAAACTAATATTTAAATTCGTTATGTAGAGATTATTATAATATTAACTCGCTTTTGTCCGTGTTTCCACCCAAGTGGAATCCAATTTTTTTAGCAATCTCGCGGAAAGCATAGATTTTCTGTTACATTTTGTGCATTTGTATTTAAAGAAACTGAAACAATTTTATTTATCCTTTTTTATGTACATTTTAATAACCGTTTTATTTTATGCCATTTATGATTCTTGAAAACTTATTTGCAACTAAAAATTATTAATTCCAAAACCGTTTGTAAGTAATATGACCTAATATTCATAAATTGCCTAACTTTGTTTGTCGAATGATAAGACGCCAATTTGTACCAACACTTATTATTAAAATACTGTCAAGGCCACAGTAGCAAATCTGTTCGTACTTACGATTTATATTTTTCCGATCATTTATTGATAGTAAAAAAATCGTTTATCAGATAAAATTAGATTAATTTCATCTATATTGCGTTATCATAATTATGAAGTACATATTGTGTCTACAAAATATTAACGTTCTATCTATAGGCTTATTATATTTTACAATATTCCAATCATTCATAATTTTATCCACGACAAACAATCTTATTTATGTTTTTAGTGTTCCGTACCCAAAGGTTAAAAATGGGACCCTATTACTAAGACTTCACCGTCCGTCCGTCCGTCCGTCTGCCATCAGGCTGTATCTCTTGAACCGTGATAGTTAGTTAGACACTTGAAATTTTCACAAGGATGATTTATTTCCGTTGCCGATATAACAACAAATACTAAAAGTAGAATAAAAAAATAAATATTTATCGGGCTCCTATATTATTACAAACGTGATTTTATTCCTTGTTTTTGCTCAATATTGAAACTAAATAAAGATATAGGTATTTACTTTAAAAATTATTAAAAGGGAACCCCAAATGTGATTATTGCTCAGTTTTGAATTTGGTGGGCAGAGAGAGAAATGTTTTGGTAGCAATTGATCTTGATGGTACAGAACCCTCAGTGCACGAGCTCCACTCGCACTTGAACAATCCGATTCACAAATCCACGTTGCGAAAAAAAAAAATAGTTATTTGATTTCTTTCTACTTACTAACAGGAAACGATAATTATTTATTTCAATGATAAGCTATTTATCGATTTTTTGCGTCTTTATCTAACGTCTGTCTCTCCACAGTAATAGTAGTTTATGGTACAAGTGAGTAAAGTTGGTGATTACCGCTGAGGCGCCATCTTTAGATAGCCGAGGACGGTAATTATCATCAATACTCACGTGTAGGCATCTTCTAGGTAAGCGCGCTCCATCTTCGACCACATCGACACTTTCCATCAGGTGAGATTGTGGTCAAGCGTAAACCTATACAGTATAAAAAAAAAAAAAAAAAAAAAAGTGTATCATACGACGTTTTTTAACGCACTTGTGAATAAAATAATACTAAAAATAATTTTATTTAGGAGATAAATTAAAAAAAAACTGTCTAACTCTAACAATAGTAATGAAAAAGTCACAGTTTGCGATTATAGGTGTCATTATGTGCCTAATTGCGGTGAAATTAGAGCCATATGAGCAAGTGTATTGAAAAATAATTTATTATTACTTGTACCATAGGTAAAAATAGATTGTCTTATTGATATTTAATCGAATACATTAAATTAGCACATGGTATGTACTCGTCAATCCATTTCAGGTAAACACAGATTATTAATTATAGCAGGTGTCACTTTGAGTAAGTCTATGATGATAATAATAATAATCAATAAGACAGAAAGTTATACTGTTATATCTATATTCCACAATACTGGTAATTACACGATTAAATGATTTGGAATGAAATATGATTTACACGGAATTATTGTACTGTGAAATCGAAATTACCTAAGTAAATAAAGAAGGGAGGAACAAATACAGTAATAAAATAAATAAAAACAGGCAAATGAATAATAAATAATTATTACTTGTTAGAGTTTCATAATATATTTATTTTAACGAAAGTGATATAAAATTAACGAATGAATAAACTGAATTCTGAATGATAGTTTCTCTCGTTTATGTGATTATTTGCAAATTTAAAAGAAAGTTAAACGTTATTTATCCACTCTGAATGCCGAGAACTGTTTAATAGTCTAGGTACAGAGCTATAATAAATAATGAGGATATATGAGATGTAGCGGTGCGTATGATACGGTTGAGTTCCTGCAAGAATGGGATTTGGGATATTGTACTAAGAAACGTAAGAAATAACTATTTCACCTCACCCGCTCGGAAAAGCGATCTTTAATGCCCGAAATGCGGGCGGGAAAGCTATTATATTCCCTAGGCTGCCAAAGCATTTTCATTTTTCCCAAGGGAGACAAAGTAGTATGAAAATCCTTTTCGGCCCTAGGCTCGAAAGCATTTCCAAAGTCAAATTTGTTTGAGTTATCTGTGGTCAAACTCGTATTACGTGTCATGTCAATGTGAAATGTCAAAGCTGAAGACTTTTTTTTAATAACACATGCGATCAGTAACGAAGTTCGTTCGTTAAAGTTTGTATAGGTAAATTAGTTTTTTAATTTTACTTTTTCTTATAATATCAATTAAAATAATAACTCTTATTTAGTTTTCTTAATTATAAAAGAAATATAATTAAATCCTTGATTTTTCCTCTGTTTTTGTGTTTATTGTTAATATATGTATATAAAATTTTATATTATCTTTGGTTCTTAGAAATTGTTTTTTTGAACACATTCAAAATAAAAGTAAAAAAAAAGTTTCTTAATTTTTTTACTTAGTGTTAGGTGTCTAATGTTTATGTTTTCAATCGTGATAAATGATAATACCTACCTAATACTTTTTTTTGCTTTATTAATTATTTTTTTGTTTTAACTTTAAAATAATGATGATGATTGAAGGTGGTTTCAGTAAGTGAAATTATTCAGAGTTACTAAAAACAACATTTAACATAACTCGCAATGCCGATCTTAAGTGTTCTTTTGGTGATTTTCCTCGCTGTGGTGAGATGAAAAATTTTGTGTTATGTATGGGCGCAAATTTTTTTGGATCTCGTGTCTTTGAATGCCTCGCTATGCTCAGGATTCTAGGGTTTTTGGCCTTGGAATAACACTCGGCCCAAAAATCCACTTTGCGCCCTTGCATAACAAATAACTATTTTTACACTATACAATTAGTAAGTACTTGACTGCGATCTCACCTGATGGTTAGTGATGATGCAGCCGAAAATGTTAACGTTCTAACTTGGAAGGGGTAAGTAAAGTCACCCCAACGGTTACTACACAGCATCGCACCGGAACGCTAAATCTCTTGGCCGAAGCCTCCCACCATACCAGACCTGAGCTAATTTAGAAATTATAGAATCCCAAAGTGGGCCCCGTGGCGAGAATCGAACCCGCGACCTCCCACTCGAATCCGAGAGCTCCTCCCCTGAGTCAGGAAGGTCGTCAAAATCTTGGAAATTATAATACTTATTGTATATTATTATTATCAAGACATTACAGTTCTACGTCAGAGTTTAAAACTCGTATAAGGTATGAAAAAACTATTATATAAGTAAACAAAAAAAACTAAAATATGTTATTTCGCAGTCGCAACCATACTAATATAAATTGTAATTGCCATACTAATATAAATGCTTCATTTACTGCAGTTGTTCGTCCGTGTTAAAATTGTTTTAAGTTTAACTTTAGAAACCGACCCCCAAGTCACGGGTTTCCTAGTTTGGGGGTCCAGGGTAATTTTAAGATAACTGTTTGTATTTTCTGTTCACAAATAAACAATTTATTTATTTATTTATTTATTAAAATCTTAAGAAATGATCAATAAATAATTTTCCTACTTTATATTTGCACTCTATATTATTACTATATATATAGCTGCTTGTGCTGATTGGCCACTGATTGATCACCTCTCCTGAACAATTTTGTATGAAAAATTTTTTTTTCAATAACCATTCCGTATAGAAGGGAAAAAATCATTAAGAACAAAAATATGGAGAGAGCTGGTGATTGAGGATTTCGGAGACGAGTGAAGAGCACAGCCAAGGGTATTGCAGATAGGTGGGGGGTGTTCGACCAAATGTCATTTGAAATGTCATCCAATTGGCAGTGAGCTGAAAAAAAATTCAAAATGGCGGATTCAAAATGGCCGCCATTCGAATTTCGCCGATATCTCGGAGAGTATAAAAGATGGAAGAATGGTTTCTTGACAAGAAGTGATCAGGACCCAAAGGTCTATTTGATGGATAGAAAAAAAAATCAAAATGGCGGAATTTATTTTTCCATATAAAATGTATGGGGAATGTTGAAGAGACTAACAGTTGGTAATTATGCAAGGTTGTGATGCGGTTTTTCGGAGAGTTACTAGACAAAAATATGGAGAGAGCTGATGATTGAGGATTTCGGAGACGGGTGAAGAGCACAGCCAGGGTATCGAAGATAGGTGGGGGGTGCTCGACCAAATGTAACTCGAAACGTCATCCAATTGACAGTTAGCTGAAAAAAAATCAAAATGGCGGATTCAAGATGGCCGCCATACAAATTTCGTGTTGTTCTGTCTCGGAAAGTATAAAAGATAAGAGAGTGATTTCTTTGCAAGACGTAATTATAATCTCAAGGTCTACGGGATGAATGAAAAAAAAACAAAGTGGTTGAATTTATTTTTCCATGGAAAATGTGAATGAGCCCATTGCCAATCGGATACCAATTGGCGATGGAGATGACGGCGATTCTTTTATAGGTGAGAAGACAGCCCGCGGGCCACATGTGGCCCGCGCTCCCACGCGCCCTACTAGTTACTATATATATAGCTACTCGTGCTGATTGGCCACTGACTGACTGACTGACTCATTGATCACCTCTCCTGAACAATTTTGTATGAAAAAATTTTTTTTCAAATATGGGTTCTTATAGAAGAAAAAAATTCATTCGGAGGAAAAATACGGAGAGAGCTGATGATTGATGATTTCGGAGACGGGTGAAGAGCACGGGGAGGTTATTGAAGTTAGGTGGGGGGTGCTCGACCAAATGTCATTCGAAATGTCATCCAATTGGCAGTTAGCTGAAAAAAAATTCAAAATGGCGGATTCAAGATGGCCGCCATACAAACTTCTTCGGTCTCTAACTCGGAAAGTATAAAAGATGGAAGAGTGGTTTCTTGAAAAAAAGGGATTAAGACCCGAAGGTCTATTCGACGTACAGAAAAAAAAGTCAAAATGGCGGAATTTATTTTTCCATAGAAAATGTATGGAGAATGTTGAAGAGACTAAAAGTTGGAAGGCAAATAGGGGGAAAGACGGCACGCGGGCCACATGTGGCCCGCGCCCTCACGCGACCTACTAGTTAATATATATATAGCTACTCGTGCTGATTCACTGACTGATTATCACCTCTCCTGAACAATTTAGTATGAAAAAATTTTTTTTCACGGATGGGGTCGTATAGAAGAAAAAAATTCATTAGGAGGAAAAATACGGAGGGAGCTGATGATTGAGGATTTCGAAGACGGATGAAGAGCACAGCCAAGGGTATTGGAGTTAGGTGGGGGGTGCTCGACCAAATGTCATTCGAAATGTCATGCAATTGGCAGTGACCTGAAAAAAAGTTCAAAATGGCGGATTCAAGATGGCCGCCATACAAACTTCATCGGTGTCCATCTCGAAGAGTATAAAAGATGGAAGATTGGTTTCTTGACAAGAAGTAATCAGGACCCCATGGTCTATTCCATGGATAGAAAAAAAAATCAAAATGGCGGAATTTATTTTTCTTTAGAAAATGTATGAGGAATATTGAAGAGACTACGAGTTGTAAATCATGAAGTGCTTTGATACGGTTTTTTGGAAGACCACCAGAGAAAAATATGGAATGAGGTGATGATTGAGGATTTTAAAGACAGTCAAGGAGCATGGGCAAGGTATTATAGTTAGGTGGGGACTGCTGAAACAAAAAATACTCGGAACTTCACGCAATTGGCAGTGAGCTGAAAAAAAAACAAAATGGCGGATTCAAGATAGTCGCCATACAAATTTCGTGTTGTTCTATCTCGGAAAGTATAAAAGATAAAGGAGTGGTTTCTTAGCAAGAGGTGATCAGGATCTCAAGTGGAAAATAATTTACTGTGGCGGAATTTATCTTTCTATGGAAAATGTAAATACTATGGGAAGAGACAATGATCTAGGATTTGGATGATGATTGAGGAGCACTGTCATGGTTTTAAAGATAGTTAAGGGCAGTTCGAACAAAAAAATACGCTGAACCTCATCGGATGAGGTTCAGCGTATTTTTTTGTTCGAACAGCCCTTAACTATCTTTAAAACCATGACAGTGCTCCTTGGTAATTTTTTAGCTTACTGCTAATCGGATTCCAATGGGCGATGGAGATGACGGCGATACCGTTTTGGGCGGGAAGACTGCACGCGGGCCACATGTGGCCCGCGCACCCACGCGCCCTACTAGTCTAAAATATACTCGTAGTATTTATCCTAACTATAAAATCGTATTAAGAATAAATAGGTACAAAGATAAAACTTAATACTCGGAGTGATAATAGTGTTAGCTAGGTACTACCCGTTCGCATAAGCTTTGTCGATGACTTTCACTCCCACTTCATACTACCGCGACCCGCGCTCGATTTTATAAGACGAATACGGGCCGCGGTTGTATGAAGTGGGAGGGGAAGTCATCGGTAAAGCTTCTGCGAACGAGTTATACAGAAGAAGCCTTTCAAACAATAACTTCAACAAACGACATTTGCGAGTATTTCGAAAAACTGGAATAACTTTAACGTGTAGATAGTTTGGTATCACTTTAGTATTATACGCACAGTAAATGGACTGAGCGCCTTTTAATGTTGGTTTAACTATTTTTATGGCAGTACTTCGCCTGATTTATCCTCGCATAAAGTTTGCACTATCAGCACTCGAATAAAACCGGCACTTTTGAAATGAAACCCTGTAATATTCTGACTTTTTATTATAAAACTGAGATTAAGTTTGATAAGAGCCGATTCTCCAATAGCCAGATAATTGTTAACTAAACTAAGGAATAAATATGAAGTTTTGACAAATTTTGTATGCCATAATTATGTTTTAGCTCCTCAGATAGTTTATCTGGCGATTTGAAAATCAGCCCGAATTCGACATTTTTACGGAAAAAATGTAATACTTAAGTATCTATGAAAGTACTTGACTTCATATTTATTACATCCAAGCATAAACTTATTGCATCACTGATTCCTATCGCTAAGACGACGCGGTCATAATGTTACAAGATAGTTAATAGTGAATAAAGGACATAAAATTAAAGATAAACAATATTATGAAATTATCACTCCATAAAAACACTATTGATTCACTACGAGTATGATATTGATTAACGTAGCATCATTCTGGGGAAGCACATACTAAACTCCAATGATGCTAAACTTCTTTCAGCCAAGAAGCTGCTGCTGTTCCTAGCGGCAAATAGTATTATTGGCTGGGAGCTATAATTGGCGGCGTCACAATAGATCGAGGACGGTCAAAGAGACAACCACTACTACCGCCGAATTGAAGATACAAGATACGAGTATGATCAAGACGTCTTTACCTGCTAAATTCATAAGGGTCAATTTGCACCGCGGCGGAATGGAATGGAAGCGCTTTTTTACATTATTATCTTTAAATCAATTGTTAATACAAAATAAATAATTCTTAGGAATGCGCGAGGATTCCCAGGAAAACATTTTTTGGCTCCTATGTAGATTGTAACTACTGCAATTGACATAAATTTCATTATGCTGTCTAAAAAAGTCGCTTCTATTCCATTCTGTCGTGGTGTTAATTGACCCTAAGGAAGAGGTCGAAGATGGCCCATCTTGTTCTGATGAATAATAATAGTTCTTATGAAAACACTCTCAAGGAGTGTTTGAGTTTTACTGTGACAAAAATCGGTACTCGTTCTGAACTGATCTGAACATAAATGTAGTGGTTTGAAGAAGAGTGATGAGCTGATGATTATGACACATTATTAAAAGGGATAACCCCTTATTACACACATAAGTACCCATACAAAGATTTAAATCGTTAGATGGACCCTTAGCCTACATTGCGCACATCAAAAACGTCCACAAATATGTTGAGTGAGTGCTCTCAACATGCTATAGTTTCACTTGTGTCAAAGAGAGTGACAACGTGTCACACAAGACAAAAACGTGGACGTTTTTGGAGGTTTAGGGCCCATCTAGCGATTTAAATCTTTGTACCCATATACATTTTGCTGAAATACTTTATACTCATACATTTTGCTAAAAGAATAGAATAGAAAAATTCTTTATTTCATAAAGGCCTAGCATACAAAGGCTCTTATGACACGTCATTTTGTTTTACATGGTCACCTTAATAGTGATAACCATTTACGACTTAAAACTAAGTTTACAAGGGTTTACAAACGCGCCCTGCCGCTGAGAAAAAGCCCATAACAAACTCTTTATGTTATCACCATTTAACAACAAGTAGTACTGTAAAATCATAACCTAAATAATCCAAATAATTTAAATGAAGGTACCTAATATTTACGTTTAAAAGATTCAAAAAACTTTCCCGTTCTCGTTTGGTTAATTTTGCCCTAACTTCTCTTTAACTTCAGAGGCAAACATGACTATACTATTTGTGTTTGAAAACAACTTCGCTTTGAGATAATAATGGAATAAGAGGTTGTTTTTTTCCAAACAATAATGGAAAAAGCTCAACGCTAAAGCGAGCAACAAGCTTAGATACGAGTACTAACTAGCCGTTTTGTTTTGAGTTTATATCTATTAAAATGACTCTAACAGTTCATTTGTGTTGGACATTTTTGAAAAGAACAAGTGCTGAATTTGTGGACAATTCTTCTCGGTGCAAACCTGCCTTTCTAACCTGGCGGTAGAGGTTTGACTTTTCATAAGAGTATAATTAATAAATATAATTTCATAACTATAACTAGGCATATGTGAGATAATTTCATTTTTATTTTCATTGTTTGTCTAATAAAATTAATCTTATTGTTTCGATTCATTACTGTCGTAACCGTAAACAAATTCTACCACCAGATTGGCTGAAATAAAGTAAACAACAGATTTTGCGAATCAGGACAACTGAAAATCTTTTTTTTTAATAAGTCACACCTGATTTCGTACAGCTTTACGGAATTCACTAGCTCTAAATATTTCTATTTTCTATTAAAAAGTAGCTTTTGTGCTCAGCCTTGGGACCTCAAAAGATGATATATAATAATTCAAGTAATTTAAGAATGAAGTGTCCGCCTCTTAACTGATAAAATAACAGGAAAAGTACGGATATTCGGCCGCCGATACAATATCCGCTCTGTTTACTTCGCAAATGGAAGCTACTTTTTAATCAAATTACTTCATTACACCGATTGCTAACTAGAACTATCCATTCTAAGCTAGCAAGATCGATTCAACTTACGTTTAAACTTTAAAGTGGGGATAAAAGTTGAAACTTCACCCACCGTAATGACGTCATCTGTCCATATTGTAATGTCATCCGCCTGTCGTAATGACGTCACCCTTTTTCATAAGTAAACTTCACCGGGCCAAATGAGACCAAGCGTGTGAAAGAGTTTACCGGGCTAGGTGGGAAATAAAGCATGGTTAATCACCGTTGAGACTTACCTAAATCTCATTGTGAACATTATTTAAAACTTACAAGCATGCATGTTTTCTTACTATTTATTTTCATCGTTTAGCACGTGATCAGACAGGTACCTATTTAGTTTATCTTTACATAGGTAAAATTAGCCTTATTGGTGTTTCATGTGGGCAGTGTTCCTGCATATTGGACCATACAGATTCTTTTCACTTAGGGGATTATAGCAAAATAAATTAATTTTTCCTGCTATCTCTACTTCAGCTTATAATATGAGGAAAATAAAGAACCTTAATTATCATTATACTCATATAATATGTTGTGGTATATGTCGTATGATCTTTATTATCCTGCGTAATTAAATAATAAATAATAATTAATAAATAGCAAACTTTTAATGGAAAAACATATGCCAGTAGCTATTATTCTTTGATAGGCACCGAGATTCAGAACACGGGCACGAGTCAGTATTATAAGTAAAAGGTATATAACTTAAATTAATAAGCATACAATAACACGAATAATATCTCAGTTATGATTTTATAAGGAAAAGCACAGATAAAATAAAAATATTTTTATTGGAGTCAAATAATGAAAGTGAAATTGCAATAAATACAGGCGATCTGCTAGAAATATTCTTTGTATTTTCATTCATGCTCCGCAACAAAGAGCTTCCTCTCGAAAAGCGAGGGTTTTCTACCATAATCCATCAAGCTACTCCACTGTGAATACACGTCTTAGAATTTATTTTTAGACGAGCGCGATATAAGAAAATATTGGAGTGCTCTTGTGAAATAGCTATGTGGAGTCCATTCCGATGAAGCTCATAGTTAAGCGGTATACGAAACGTTTTACATTCTGTTCAACAGATAAAAATATCTAAAAACAAATGTGTCGTCGCCAAAAGTATGTAGGAGCAATACTTCGAAACTGCTGCACCTATAAAACCGACTTCCAGAAACAAAAGAGGGTGAAGAATGAAGATTGTCAATTTTGTATATACCAATGACGAAATACGCTACGCTAAGAGGACGGGAAAGATGTGACGTATGTTGAAGCCAAAAATTTCTCAAATATGGCCTCGCGCGTCGTAGCATGTGCTTCCGCACCGCTGACAACACATACCGCTGTAAATTGGTCACTTACATTAGCGTCGTTTTACAGTTTTGACAAATTAAACATGAGGCTTCAGGGCGGAGCCTAAAAATACATGCGTGACGTCACTAAGTGCTGATCCTTTATATATTTAATCTATGAGTTTCACTGATTTCTACTCTGGTTTATTTTCTTTGTCTGTAATTATTGTCAGCACAAGGTTTGTATTATAGATTGTTTCGGGAAATCCATGAATTGCATAATTCTCACGGGACGCGGATGAAATTAACCAATAGTAAATTATAAATTCAATGCAATGCATTTTAACAATGGCGTTACATTATATAGAATTAATTATTATGTGGAATTAAAATGTTTTACTATTCCAGCGAAGACTGTAAATGCGGTGATTTACACAATATTGGCGAACAAGCAACAAAATTGACAAATTGTCTTATATTTTCCGAAATAGGAAATCCACCCCCATTGTCAATAAAGTCTCCAAATTGTCTGTTTCGTTGCCGTCATTTGATTTGTTCTTGCTATTTGCTGTTGTTATTTTCAAGCCGCGTGTAAATGACTGCTATTTTTGATTTAATGAAAATTCTGGTAAAAAATTGTATTTATATTAGTCCTAATAAATATGAATATAATGTTCTTAGGAGTAAATTTATTTATTTTCTACATGATAGAGAATTACATAACTCATCAAACTGACAGGACATGCTCCAGGTCATACTTTAAAGGAATTATGAGATGAGACAGTCACAATCTTATACCTCTGTGGTGATTACGTATACTCGTATCTACGTTTGTTGAATGAGACTAGTATTGAATGGAAACTGTCTTTATTTTGCGGAAATCTATAATAAGTCAGAAGTCCGAAACACCTCGCCATCCCTACACTCGCCGCCCTATTCTCACCTGGCGTTTCTCAACTCGATTTCGCATTGTGAAGTCTCCTAAGGATGTCGTGTCGGGACGAAACGTGCGTCGAAGAAAATGTTGGAAGAATTTGTGCGGTGTTTCATGTGGGCGGTGTTCCTGCATATTGGACCATACATATTCTTTTGAAGTTACACAGACACATAAAGTTTTTCTCAGTTTTTCTCAGTTTTAATGAAAATTGCAGTAAAATATTACAATTTTTATTAAAAACATATCATATTATTGAATGGAAGCAGGCGTTATTTTGCGGAAATCCATAATTAGCTGGACAGATTAACTTTTTTTTCTATAATCCACTACTTGAAAATATTCTGTATGGTACAATATGCAGGAACACTACACACATGAAACACCACACACAAATTTCTAACACTTGCTTCGTTTTTTTTTGCGCCTGATCTTTTTATTCACCTCTAACAAGAAATAGTTACAATAGTTACCATCTTCGACATATACATATACATATTATCTTATATACATATTATCTATTACTGTTTTTTGAACCCACGTATATTTATATCACACTAGACGACCTACTCTCAATACCAACAGAAAATTTCTTAATAATCGGTCAAGCCGTTTCAGAGCAGTTTAGTAACAAAAAAATACCCGAGACGTTTATTTTATTACATTAATTACCCATATTAAAAGAGTATTCCATAACAATTTCATGGAAATTGCTTGGCATAATTTTCTTTCATTTGATGTTAACAGTTTGTAAAATTATTTCAGTTTCACCTAGCCGTGCCTTCGGTGTGAAATGAGGAGATTTACAATTTGCTTTTAATACTGTGGCCAGAAAATTGGCGGATTTATTTTTAAGTTATGTTACTGGGGCGGTATGGCAAGGGATATTAAGGTCAGTCAACGCTGACTAGCCGCTTAGATACGGCGGCATTCCAGCGGCATTCCACCGCAGGAGCCCGTGGCACATCTTTCGATGCCATGCAATGAAATTCCTTCCAATGCCGCGGCGTCATTTTAAAGCACAGCAATTTATGTCCTATTTTTAGAAGGGAACGATTGAAAGTCCATTGATAAAAATTTAAATCCTGCCGTCCGCTACGGCATCCCACTGTGAGAGCGTCTTTCAATGTCGTGCAATGCCTTTCGATGCCGCGGCATCATTTAAAGCAACATCATTTATATCTTATTTCTATTATTATGATACGTAGGAATATCCATTGGTAGAAGTTAGAATCTCTCGACATGCCGTCCCTAGTCTATGTTAGGTTTATAGAGGTGCCAGTATATTTTTTTTTAAATTACAACAAGCGTGGATTTAGATTGGAAAAATCGCATATCTGCCGAAAAATTATATTGCAAACGAACGTGTAACCTACCAACATAAATTATGTTACCCTGGTGTATTATTCTCAAATACACAATGGATAGGCACTATATTAATATGTGTCATAATCGCTGCCCGTGCAATAAGAAAAGATAATTGCGAAAAAGAAGAAAAGAAAGAAAAATTCGTATCCCACTCGGTGGTTTAGTAGCTCTACGCAATGCTATTACTTTAAAATTCCTTGCGAGGCCCAGTCAGAATTGGTCTCGACGAAATGAGAGTGATAATTCGGTTTATCCGTGACTTGCCTGACAATTGTTGCATTTTAAGTTGCCAGCTGCGTGCAATTGCTTGTTGATATTAACCGAACGTGCAACTATCGGTTTGGAGTTGCTCCCACTAAGTGAATAACAATAGTAGCTCTTAATAAATAATCTCAATAGTAATCTTGAACTCTTGCTGCTCTAGAGACAAATATTCACATAGGTAGGTATTGATAGTTCAATCCACGAAGAATCTTTGACAATGGCTTTTTTATCCGATTCAGCAGGAGTAAGCAGTAAAAAATTCTTTTGTAAGTGATTAGAAAGAAGTGGATTTATACGGAATCTATTACTATTTATACGGATCCAATAAAATTACGATTTATACTCCAAGCGTTTTATCATTACATAATATAACACAAGAAGTGCTATACAAAGGTATTAAGGTACGCAAACGTAAAAAATATATAATTCGTGTTGCGCCTTTTGTCTGAATTGCGGCAATTTTCCTAGAAAAATTCCGGAATAAATAAAAAGGGCGAGGGTTGAAGATATTTGAACTGAGATCGTTGGTTTGATTCCCCGGACGTGGAATGAACCAAATTTATTTCAGTAACTATCGAAGCTATCGGCTTGAAATTTGGAATAGTCATAGGGAATAGTGAACGTCATTGCAATCATAAAAATTTGAAAATCATTTTTATTTTTACTAAAAAGGGGGGTAAACCGGGTTGTTAAAATTTCAAAATTATATAACATTATTGAGTGTGGTATCATATGAAAGGACGTTACTTGTGTATTCTAAAACCGATTTTTTTTTTTATTTATTGGGCAAAGTGTCGAAAAAAATACCGCTACCCCCCTTATGTCCGAAGTTTATCATTCGAAAAATCTGAAATAATTATGATCAATAGGAATATATTTATATTTTGCAGGAAAAATAAAATCAACTCTCTATTTTTTTTTTTGATATTAACAATAAACCATCAAAAACAAAGCTAGTTTTGTGGTTCGCCAACAAAAGGACCTACATGCAAATTATACTCGTAAATTCATGAACAAAAGTTATTCTTGTAACCTCTTACTTCTTTTATCTACGCTCATTGCTTAAAGTTCGAATTATGAAATCAAAATGTGTCACATATTGACCTACTTTATTCACAGACTTCTATAATTATTAAAAAGTTATTTATTATAACATCGCTGTACTATGGAAATATCTCTAGATAGTTGAATAATTTCCATTACGATACTCGGCTCTGGGTTCCTGTATTTTTATGTGCCGTCATCATAGACCAGGGAATAACTTTCTTTTCTCTGTGGTCCTCATAGTCAAAAGAGAGTGTAGAGCCAATCCTCAATTTTGTTTTTTTTTTATATATGGAGTCCACAGACAACATTTAGTTGGTAGTCATGGGATGGGCCGCCCATGATCGACCATAGACAACAATTAATTCACGGAAACAATAATTTTTCCCTGCCTTATATGACTAATTAAAAGTGTGTTCATACAGAATATTGAAAAGAATTATGTATAATTTTTGATTATTCAATTATCCACTAAAAATATACTTTATCTGACTTATGTAAATATTTTCTACTCTTTTTTGTTTCATGACTTTTTTAACAGACTATACGCAGTTTACAACTGAATTTTGGCGCCATACCTAACTTTTAACATTTCAATGTGTTATTTTTGTTACTTAGTCAAAACTTAGCGCGGAAAAATGTCTAGCTGTGAAACCTACTAAAGAAAATTTAACTCCACCTGACATTTTAGTAATTGCAACAAAAATGACCCACAATCTTTTACCAACAAAGTGAAGGATTTACGACAAACGTTAGCAAGATTTTATGGTTTGGATTTATGATAATTTGAGCGTAGATAAAGTAGGGTATGAAACTCTACATAATTAGGTATTAAAACACTCGTGTGATGCTATTAAAAAACTCTCTCGTTTTTTAAACTCACTCTCATGTTTTAATACCCCCCCCCATTATTCATCCGTTTCATAAACTACTATTATAGTATGGAACCCTCAGTGCGCGAGTCCGACTCGCACTTGGCCGGTTTTTTTTTAGTAACAAGTAAGTTTTTTTCTCTTTAGAAAAGCATTTTAAGGGTGTAAGACTTAATCCCTTAAGGGGCCTGTGAACTACGATGTCTCCGTTAATGCAAAATACCAAATCATTTGTAATTCGTGAATATTTCGATCATGTTTTGGTGTTCTTCGGATTCATATAGTAATAATCTATGCTCCTGGCCATATTTGGTTCGGAAATATTACTTTAAAATAAAATAATAATCAATTTTGATCAAAATTTTTATAACTTTGGTCGAGTTCCGTACCTAATACCAAAAATTATAAATGAAAACTTGTAACTTTCTTTATTAACTGGTGTTTTTCTTTAGCTGGACAATAAAAACTGTGCTCCTGAATTAATGCGACGTGAGATAGTGCTGTTTTTATTACAAAACATTAAAGCAGAAAACATGTCCTCTTTGACATAAAAATAAGCAAAACTAAATTCGTTTACAATTTCGTTTAACAACAGTATTTCGGAACCAGATATGACCAGGAGCATAGATTATTACTATACGAACCCGAATAACACCACAACATGATCGAAATATACACGAATTACAAATGATTTTGGTATTACGTTTGTATGGGAGACATGGTATGGTAGTTCACAGGACTCTTAACACTGTTGAAAAGTGGAACGATAGAGAGTAGACTAAGCTCTATTTAACTTGACGGTTTTGTTCGTTCAATAAATTAAATTTGCTAGAATGTGAAATTCTTGTTTGATTAAACATTGATTAATGTTGGGTCCCCGTTTTTGCTACATGTTTGGGCGGATTCAGCGTCAAAATTATTATTCAGGAAGATAAACTTTAGGGATGGTTCTTCTGTAGACACTGGATTGGTAGTTATTGTTTGTAGTAACTGAGGTCATGTATTTACTATCGAGGGGTAAACGATACATAAATAATATATACATTATTGGATTCTATCAAAAGGCGTTTATTAAGCTGAGTTATCGAATTTTTTTCTTATTATGTTTACTCGTAAGTTAAACTGTCTTGCAAGATAACTATACTTACGTAAATATTTTAAAAAATATAAAATCAACACAATCGGCCCAGTTTAAAACAAAAAATCAATCAAGTAATTAGCTCTGTGTAAAGTCAATTGATCGACGTGGAAGCATTCTGTGCCATTATCAAGAATAATTGGAGTTTGATTTCAGCGAATAATTGCACTGTGTACCATAAATAAAGATTACTGTGCATTCTGGAGCAAAATATCCCTTCGTTTGGGGCCAGAGAATGTACGAGTAATATTAATTTTGGTAAAAAATAAAGATTACTTTGCATTCTGGAGCAAAATATCCCTTCGTTTGGGGCCAGAGAATGTACAAGTAATATAATTTTGGTAAAGAAGGATCCCCGGAAAGAGCAAGTACCAAACGGTCGCCCTCCAGTCATTCGACCTCTATAACCACGTGGTTGATTGTGATTCATAGGTGAAGGATTGTCCCTAATTGCATTCAAGCGCTAAGGCAGCTTAGGATTAGCATAAAGATCTCTTGCAAAGTCCGATCAGCGTACCTATTCTGTAACTCGGTGCCTATCAAAGAATGATAGCCACTAGCAAATGTTTTTCATCCATTGAAGTTTTAATAAAGAAATGTTGTTTTTATTCCATAGCAAACTTTCAATGGATAAAAAAAAATGATTCCGACGAATTGAGAACCTCCTCCTTTTTTTGAAGTTGGTTAAAAAAAACATATGCCAGTGGCTATTATTCTTTGATAGGCACCGAGATACGAGTACAGATAGATAGATGGGTACAGAACTGCAGTGTGTTTTACTTTAAAGAGCACTGTCAAGTGTCAGTAGCTGGCAACATCACTAGGCATAATGTGACTTAAAGACCGATGTGTCTTGGCATGTGATATTGCGATTTAATGTCTAAATCACCGATAAGAAAGCTATCAGGTATGGGCATCTTAGTCAATGTAAAGCTATTCTTTAGTGTGTGATCCGAACCAATACTAAAGTTTTTCTTGGTCTGTAATCCGAACGATCTACGTAATGCCTTTTTCGTACAAGCAAACAGTACAGTGCTACAAGGTTACCTTGGCGCGTGGCCAAAATCGGTACTAACACCGCTATCTTGTGATACTGTTTAATAGTCCGCTCTGTATCGCTATTGTATGTTGTGTTGTTGTTGCTTACTATCAACTATTTAAAACTAAAATTGAAGTAAAATTGAGGAGATTTTATTTTCTGGATGCCTTTGTTCTATAACAGCGCCCTCATTCAAGTGCCAAGAGAGCCTTGTCGGACTGTTTTCCCGTCTGTCAAAATTCTATAAGTTCTGCTGAGCGAACTACAGCTTGCCTGTTGGTACTGTTGGTGGCAAATTGGTGGCAATCCAATCATTTTTGGCACCAATAAACTGGCGACGTATTTTCGCACCATCCGCCCTGCTCAGGGTACAGTGTCAATTGTACTATACTAAATATTTCAATATTGAAATGCAAGACATACAAGACAAATGGCCCCTAGTTCAACCAAAAGTAGGTCAATATTCCTTTCTTGTGCCTGCATAAACGCAACACGACATTTCCCCTTTCTGCCGTTACCATCGGTCTGGTAAGTCGTTAAGTCTGTAAAAGACGATAAATATGCCAAAACGAGAACGTCTCTACACCGCAATGGACTTCCTTCTTAATTGTTATTACATCTCTCACATAGAAACCTCATTAGGACATCTGATATTCTTTCCTGTATGCATGAAATACAGCTTGCAGCTGTCTGCTACACCATGGCTACACCGTCTGATGGATTATGAGAGGTCAAAAAAAATACGGATTTTACATCTAAGTAGATCTCGACTTTGCTTGTGTGTACTTATTTCGATTTTTTACGAATCCCAAGTACGTAACTGTAAATTGTATCTAGCCTAAGTTGTGTTAATTAGGAATACCTATTATCTATCTCAATTCATCGTTGTGATTGTAAGGCGTAATAAATTTTCACATTTCTAATGTTATGATTTTTCGAGTTCGAAGTATACTTAGTCTTGAAACTATATTTACGAGTACTCGTATTTGTACGGAAAATTTTTACAAACAATTTCTTGGTTCCTTTCATTACTGAGGAACTACTATTACTATTAACTACTTCAGTTTGTAAACAAAATTTCTCTTCAGATCTGTCTCTAACATTTTAATCGCCAAAACATGAATTACTGTTTACACAATAATTAATCGTTAAATATTTCAATAGGCTCGTGATTTCCCTTTAATGTAAATAAGCAGTCCTTAAGCAAATAAGGTATTAAAATCTCCCGTTCCGGAATTTCAAGAAATTCCCTGGTTTCACTAGATATTTTATTAAATCAACAAAGTCGTTTGTCGGAACGACTTTTGTGTATTTATATAAGAACCTAAAAGTTTTTCTTTTCCGAAACGCTTTAATCGTTTCGTTCAAAGCAAACTGCATTTTAATTTAAAATCTTACTGTTAGTCTTTTCAAAGTTTTTAAACATCGAGTTTATTAACTTCACGTTATTAGATCTGTGTGTTTGCATCCGCTACAGTTTTATCTCTTTAGTTTCGAATCAAATATGCAAGCTTTATATTTTGCATTAATATTTACTTTGTTGTATGGCATATATGGGCTAATAAAATATATCTTAACTAGCTGACCCGGAAAACGTTGTTTTGCCATTAGGGATATAAAAAATAGGATATCAATCTGCTCTCAGACCTACCGATCATACAATTGACATCAACTCCAGACAGGGCAAACTGCGCGAAAAAATGTCGCCAGTTTATCGGTGCCATTATCGGTGACAGTATAAGGCCACGCGGTAGTTCGCTCAGCGGCCACCTATACGGTATTTTGACAGTTGGCACTACTGTTTGCTTGTATGAAAAAGGTTTACGCAAATCGTTCGGATGCCCATATCTTGAGGTTAGTAATCAGTGGATCATACACTAAACATTTCATAACCATCGGCCGAGCCATTTCAGAGGAGTTTGGTTGGTTTTGTTGATTAAAAATATATTAATTTAATTTTAACCTTCCTTTTCAGGAAAAGAAAATCCAAACTTATTTCTTTTACAACTTGAACATGCTAATAAGAGCTCTATCATACTTACACGATTCTTATTGCAAGAAATGTCATACCGACGTTCGCAAGAGCCTGTATGTTAGGCCTATGTGAAATAAAGATATTTTGATTTTGATTTTGATTTCTTACGCTAAAAAGGGTCCATTAAATATTGAAAGATAAATAAACAAACAAAAATGTCAGAAAATAAATAAAAAGCCGGTATTTAAACGTAGCCAAGTATTTAATTTTTATCACAATATTCACAAGCATTACATTCTGAGGAGGTGTGTTGCTCTCAAGTTTGTCGACTGGTCATCAATCCATTCCCTCAAAGCGGATACCTTGGCGTAAACTCCCGGATACTTCGGTCGAGCGCATCCCAATCCCCATGAAACTATTCCTGCGAGCTTTCCATTGTTCACTAGGGGGCCGCCACTATCACCCTGTAGATAAAAAAAAACATTTACTCAATACCAATATGAATATTATAATTATTATTGATACTAATAAACACGACTGCGTTACTTCTATACTCAATACAGACACTAGTCCTTTTTTTACTTATTTAAATCAAAGATGCGCAAATCTAATTTATAATTTAAAAACAAGTCATAGTTTTGCGAGAAATTCGCTCTTTTCTTTTAGTTATAACTACAAGGATTTATTCACATCTTTTTATGAAAATAATGGAATCCAGTTTTTCCCAGAGTTTCATAGCTTTATTAATTAAAGAAAGAATTAAATTTATTTGCTACGTTGTAAGAGATAATTATTTCCAACAAATTCGGTAAATTTCTGTGTATAATGATAATAAATAATTTCGATATA
The DNA here is from genome assembly GCA_963855885.1 of Coenonympha glycerion. NCBI lineage: Eukaryota > Metazoa > Arthropoda > Insecta > Lepidoptera > Nymphalidae > Coenonympha > Coenonympha glycerion. The sequence continues at coordinate 12,253,724 of OY979631.1, forward strand.
TTGCTAAGATATTGTGTTATATTGTTAATTGTAACTCATGAATTGGTAACCGAGCGACAACATAACCGTATTTTTGTAAACCGAAAAACAGGCATCCACGATACAAGAACTCCTAGTGTGGGTGCCAACGGATATTTCGAACTATGTATGTTGTTTTTTGATAATAAATATTTTTCATTTTTTCATTTTTTTCAATGATTATTGAAAGTACTAACCAATAGAAACTATATTATGATGTATAAATTATATTTTTGTGTTGCATGCTTTTGTCCAACGATATAAATCATTTGTCATATTTATTAAAATCCTCTTACGTTGTAAATGATTTGGTTTTGCGTTTTCCAGTCCCATTAGCAATAGATAAAATTTAATTACTTTAAGGTGGTACAGTAAACAATTATTCGTCCCAAACTTTATAATCAAAAAACGAAGTTAGATTGAAGTATGCGCTCTCGAGACTTCTCGATCACAAGGATCTCAAGAGGCGTGTGATGATCAAAAGCAAAAATCCCGATCAGTGACCCTTCATTTGTATTAAAGGACGACATTAGACGGCTGATTACTGGTTTCTTTCACGGTGAGCCATGGGGCGCCTTTAGTAGGTACGGTACATCAATTTTCAGTTCTTCCAGCTCTTATTTTATTGAGTGGCTTATCAATTTTATCACTCTTTATAAATAACTTCATTTTTTAGTTTATCTATAAGAGTGATAAGTTATGTTTACATTTACAATAACAACAAAAATAAGTACGCGCTAAATTAACGACTTCCTGCTTCTTTTGTTTTTGAATTCAAATACGTAGTTTTTGACAAAATCGCGAACATATTTTAATTTATTTTGAAAGAAATGCGTTAAAATTACGATTTTATAGTCTGAATTAAGAGTTATACAAACCTGGCATGCGTCTTTCCCTCCATTAGGCGCGCCAGCACAAAGCATATTAGGTGTTATAGTGTACAGGGGTGCGTATGCGCTGCTGCACATCTCTTCATTCACTTTAGGAACCAGTACTATTTGTAACGTCTGTGGCATACCACCTCCCTCCTGAAAATATGAAATTAATATATTTGTCATTACTTCGGTGTCGGTGAAGCAAATGTTGAAAGTTTTGATGGATAAAAGTTTGGAGTTGCTACAAATCCAACTTTGTTTAAGCTTTATTTGATTCTGAGAGCCAACGCCCAACAGATGCTGTTTTAAGTGCAGAACATTCTCTACCAACGTTAGGTATGCCGTATAAGTATTTGATGGCTCAATAGTTTGAGTAGGGATAATTTACATTATCTAGAACCATCACCTGTTCAAAATTCAGAAGAGTTTCTAGTGAAATCTTTATTTTTCCACATAGGCCTAGATGTATAACTCGGTACTTGCTCTTTTCAAAAATATCATAATATACAAGTTTTATTTTATAGTATGAATCAATATTACATATTCTTAAGATATCTCGTGGAGAGATACAAGCATAACTCTATCGTTCCAAGAATCCTTGTCAATTAAAACTTTTCCAATGATATGGTAACAATGATTTTATTGGATTATTTTTACAGTGACTTTAAAACTGTGCAAAGGTAAGTCCAAGACAGACTTCGGGATCTTAATATTATTGTAGAAGCGTACACTCAACCCCACAAAGAACTTCTGTACCTTAAGCAAACGGTGTGATACTTTAACCAACTTATGTGCTCCACTTTTAATTGGACGGTGAATCCGCCACATCAAAATTGAAATAATTATTTATATTTTGATGATGATTTGAGATGCCTTTGTAAGAATTATATTTGAAATTTTTGGCGAAGAGATTCGCGTGGCTTCATTTTGTATAGGGATCTAATTGCTCTCTTTAGCAATACAAATATAGTTTGAATATCAGCAGCTTTGCCCCACAGTAGAATACCATAAAACAAAACACTGTGGAAGTAGGCGTAGTTACAATATTAATAGAATTTACACTCACTCTAGTATTGCCCCATCCTGACACAACAGTCAAGTCACCATCGCTGATTTCCTCTCCAGCATCGAACATCGGTATGGGGGCGATACTATCGCTAAACTCAAGGGGTGTGTCCAACCACAACACCGCAACATCGCTGTCCATTTTGCTGTATGTAAATGCAGGATTCCATACAAAGTCGCCAACTTGATATAAATCACCGCCATTTTGGCTGGAGGATGAGCCTGCTCGGATTTGAAGATTCTTTGCTGAAGTCCTGGAATGGCAGAAAAAGTTACATGTTGTAAAAAACGTATGCTCGTTTTCACCAACATTTTAAGAGTACGCCTAAGCCCTTAGGTGATAGTTGTTGTAAGTGAAAACTGTCACCTATCGGCTTAGGCGATTACTAAAGTGTTGGTGAAAACGAGTATCAGTGACATGTTGTACTTTCCCTGGAGCAATCTTTCTCTAGTCTAGGCTAATCTTAGCCTGGACCGATGTATACGCTAAAGAGTTTCTTATGTAATGAAATGATTTACTTGCTGATTATAGTAATCTTGGTTGTTAAACTTATAGAAGTCCTTACATATTAGACTGAATAATATTCAGTATGAAAATATTATATTAACAAACATAACATCCTAACATTAATAAAACTAGGTACTAAATGTTAGTATGCTAAGTCCCTACGTAAACAATATAGTCCAGGTCATCTATAAAATTGGGAGACGTATGAGGAATTTGAGTTTATTGAATTTCATTTAATTTTAATCAGTAAAATCACTTCTTTAGATCCTAGATAACATAATATGAAAAAAAGTTTTTTTCCAATTAATGACGTATTTTATACGATTCAACGTGCCTTTGATGGAAACATCGACAAATTTATCGTAGTTGAAATAAAACTTAAATTAGTTTTAAAACTAAAAACACTTAACTACTGCCTGCAAATTATTCCAATGGAGAGTTTTAATACCTGAAACTAAATTTTATCTGCAATATTGACTTATTATTATTATTACTACTATACTACTACTGGGTACTATTCGATTTTCATAACAAACCTGTCGCTTGCTTATTCCATAACTAAGTTTTTTAATCTATAGGACATTACGGTCGGTTGGGTTCTACTATTTTCCCCATTTTTTTGCATGGAGACAATTAATTAGCGCCTTGGTACAATCAAACTCGAGAAGCGAACACTAGCTACAAAGAAAATTCTGCAGCTTAAATTTTCTTTTATTTTCATAGATGTTAACAAAGAAGGAGATAACTATATAATTAAAGGTCTTGTTAACAAAAATTGATAGAGCCTAACGTTTGACTGCACGATACACGTACCTACGCACCTTGTTCTGATAAAATTATGAGATAAATTAATGAAATGTGCCTACTTAATAAGCAAAACAATTTAAAGCGCGAGATGAGAATATCTCTTACCTTATTTCGTTTATCTTAATTTACGAATCTTTTGGAAGTCGAAATATGTTTCTATTTTATTACTTTGAAATGAACAAATAACATTATCTCCCAACTTTAATGAGATTAAACTTTTTGATAATTTTGCTTTTTAACATGCAAACGAGATACCTAACCATCTCCATAATTCTCCTGAGAGTTCTCCATAATTTTCTCAAAGATATTAAGATAATATGAAGTCTGCCATCCTCAACTAAATAATCATGAGACTAGATATTAACACATGTAACTTTACGTGTCATTCTTGAGACTATTATACCTAATTATAACTAGTAAATAATTAAGTGCCGATTTTTCAATCACCAGATAAATGTTAAGTAAGTAATAAATATGACGTTTTGACAGAATTTGTATAGCATAATATGTTAAATTATATCCTCACATATAAAATTGTTAGCAATCAAAAACATGACTGCCCTGTCGTAAAACGTTTTTTTTTTTAAATCGTTTGGGGCTTCTGAAATGGGGCTTTTTCGTCACTTTAACACAAGATTCAACCAATCTCCTGTTTGGAGCTTACCCAATCACGCAGTGAGCAGCGGTCAGTACAAGATCTGTGTCGATGATGGCTCCACCGCACATGTGCCTCCCCCTATTCACCACCGACACCTGGTAGGGAACTTCCTTAATATCCGCATCTTCTCCGCCCACTATTCTTCCTTCCTGGAGTGGCTTCGATGCTGGAAGTTCGTTAGAGCGATATTACTATCTAATATTATCAAAGCAAAATTTTGTGTGTGTGTACGTATCCATATACCATATATGGCAAGCATGAGGAAATAGAGTTTTTATTCTTGAGTTTTTAGTGACTGAGTTATAACTCCGTTTAAAAGGGTTGCGGCAATATGCGATTTCTCTAAAAGAAGGATTATTTTGAATCTTTTTGTGAATAATAATTCGTTAGTTCTTGCCTAAAAAACTGCACAATTTTAACGGGATTTATTTTTTAAAATTTTGTAATCGTTTATTTAATTGTTTATTATTTAGAAATATGTTTTAAATGTTTTATTTTTTTTATCTTCCGTTAAATAGTTTATGGCCACAGACTGCTGTAAGGTTATTATCCGCTTACCCGCATATCCGATACAAACAAAGAGTATAACTTTAATCATTTTGAATCACAATTAGCACTGGTCGTGACACCTCTGTTTGGATCTTCATTTATACCTTATGAGTTACAAAAGAAAGAATATTGGGTCAATACAATTATCAAATGTCTGATAATGCTGGACCTTCACACCGATTTGTAGATAAAGATTATGTTATTGAAGATTAATTGTTTTCTATAATGATTTTACAAGTGCTATCATCAACTGCTCAAAATTTAGAGTTCGATGATTGCTGCTGACTGATAAGAGAAGTGAGGTACGCATATGGAAAGCTAAATCTTGTACCTATATGTTATTATGTCGGAGTAGAAGGAGAAGCCATACTATCAGAATTTAAGGTGAACTGATAGAGTGTTTTTACAAATCAACGCTCAACGCTGCCATTACAATGCGTTCAAATTAATATCTTGTTTAAACAATCGAACTATTGAAATTTTAGTTTTGCGTTAACTTCACTAGGCAAAGGCGCGTGCACCATAACGTAACTAACTAACAACGCTTTTTAAAATCATTGTTTATATTTTCAACAAGAAAAGCTTTAAATCAGACTCATTGTGAAAGTACTAAAAAGATAGATCCAAGATCGATTCAACTACTTTATTTATATAGACCTAACTTACAGGCACTTATGACATGGCCGGATTCTGCCCTCAAAAAAAAATATTCATGGCCATTGACAAACAGTACGTCAGATGTTATGAAGATGTTATGCTGATATTATGTCTCTCGCTAGTTTTCTGATCATAAAAACTAAACGATTGTAAAGACATAATTATAAGCTTTAATATGACGTACTGTTTGTCGATGGCCATGAATATTTTTTTTCCAGGGCACAGCTCCATACAAGTTTCGGCCATGTCCTTTTGACTAGTGTGTACCTAATGGTGATAACTTATTATAAACTTTACTTTTCTGCCATTTACAGATTTAAAACTTAGTTAACGAGGATTCTAACAGCGTATACTGACCTGAATCTCATTACTTTTTCAACGAGGAACATAAAGATTTTCCCTATTTGTTTTAAACGCCGTGGACGTTACTTATTTTGTGACCTAATTCGTAATTAATTTTGTAAAGAAGCTAAACTCATAATAAAACTAGAAGATCCAAATTAATATTTGAAGCAAAATTAATTTATTTTTGACTTTATAAATTTCAATTTTAATTGACATTCGGAATTACTAATTTTTTGACTTCATAAATTGTGTATTTACGTTTTTAATTACTTATTTTTTTAATTTATGAATTATGTATTTACAATTATTGACATTCTGAAGTATAATGGACAATATTATGAAAAATGATAATTACAAAAATGATAATATCAAACTACTGACATTATTTACTTATTTTCTTTTTATATTCATACGCCATAAGGAAGAATATTAACTGTTATTGTGACCACCTAATGTTAGGTACATTAGGTGGTCACAATAACAGTCCTATGAATAAATGCCATTTATTATTTATTTATTTTTTTATTTAAAAATAAGCGAGAGCAATAAATTAATTTGAATAAAAATTTCATTCCATTTGGACTCTGAAAGAGGATGTTTATTTCCATTATTACAGATATTATCCATGTTTCTTGAATATACTTATAGTGGAAAAGCTGAAAAATGTATCTCTACTGCAACGAATATCTACCGTTTTTATGACACTCAAAATATTTTAGTTTTTTTTATTGCCAAGAATAATAATAATAATTAAGTTAGAGAGTTAATTAAGATTGAGAGTAATATTAAGTTAGAGAGTTAATTTAAATATGGAGATAATAATTAATGGGTTTCATTGGCACTTACTATCCACTTAGTCCAATAGGTATGAACAAAATCTAAGACAACTTACTCGTAGATGCAAAGTTCATAATGCGTACTGTATATGCTTTATCAAGACAGCTCTACCTTATGTTTTACGAGTACTAGTGTCAAACTACATAGGTACCTCATATAGCTAGATTTGCTTACAAGAATATCGTAGGTACCTACGCGGTAAAATTTATTAGTTTCATGTAGGTAGAGAGTGTCACGTGCAAGATCAACTTAAGACCCCAGTGCACTGTCGTTCTACCTAGTCGTAAGACAAGTAATACTTACATACTAATGCTATGTACTTACGTTAGTAATATTATATATTCGGTGGTACTGCCCCAGTCTTGTTTGGGAGCATTTTTGACTGAATTATACGCAGCAACAGTGCAGAATTAAAAACGAATCACGTGGCACTCCGGGATTGCTGACAGTCACCAAGTGTTGACTTGATTAATTGTTGATAGAAGTGTTGATTACGTGAGGTGTCGGTTACGGTAACGTTGTGGTGATTTCAATGGCTTTTCCCATCTAAAATTCACAATGAGCCTAAAGAAGTTTTCACGTCTTCAAAAAATCTGGGTTTAAGCTACGATTGGCCATAAAATGGACCTGTGAAAACCAGCCTTTAGTTCGTTCCTAATACGATGACGGATGAGCTCATAAAGTAACCTTGATTTACTGACATTATGTCCTTGACTGCAAGATCGTGTGACGTCCTACCCATTGAATTATGAAAGGTACCATCGGTACTTATTAATCAATCTTATAAATCATACCTTGACATATAAAATTATCATCATTGATAATTTTATCATGTCAAGGTGTATGGCAATTAATTTTATCATTTATTATGTTGAAACACGTGATTTTTATAAAATTTGGGTTTTCATGTCAGTTTAGAGTCTTTCTCAAAAAATGTTAAATTCATATTTTTATTGGGACTTTTTCATTTCGATTATTCTGATTTTTCTTAAATTTTAAAAATTAATTTTAAAACATAGGACCACTTCCTTTTTATAATAATACAACCCGACCCAATGACCTGAGACAATGTAGAAAAATAAGTTTTCTACATTGTCTCGGGTCTGGGTGTTGTGGTACCTCTGTGGTTTCTGATTTCCTTAACACAAGTGCATAAGCTACTTACTAAGGGATCAATTTAACCACATTTAAGGGATTAATTTAACCGCAAAAAGTAGAGAGCAATACTTCAGAGTAATTAATTATTTATTTATTGATCTTTATTAATAACTTATTCACCCGCTCCTGCACCACTCGGGTCATAGCGTAGGACATTTAGAAAAATCTTACTTTTCACTTAATTACATTATGAAGGGGAACCTCTGTGCAATATTTCACTGTTATATGAGCTCAATGAATGAGCCAGAACTTGTAATAATAAGGTAAGTAATTATTATCTATATTATACATAGTGACATGGATGTTTGTATTTAGTTGGTTTTGCTTTTTAGCGCGGTCAATACTTATTTATTATTATATTATGATAAAATATAGATTCACCATAATATTGTTTTCTCCAAACTTTTAATAGTTTAACAATGAGAAAAATCAAATAATCTTATCTACAATCTTGCAATTTAAGGACAATGATTAATGAGGTTCACGATTATATATAATGAGATTTGAGTAAATTTCTTTCGACTTCGAATTCATCACGTCATTTCGATGTTCCGTTGTACCAAAGAAACGTTTAGGAACTTTAAATACCTAAATCAAACTTTTCGGACGTATTTAAAGTTCCTTGAAAAAATGCTATTAAGGGTCTCTTTACACCGAGGCGGAAAGGAATGAAAGCGACTTTTTACAAAGCATAATGAACTCTTTATATCAATTCTATAAGATACAAACTAAATAGGAGACAAAAACGGTGGTGTGTCTTCCAGGAAATACTCGCGTATGACTAAGAATTATGCATTTTGTATGTTATACAATTGACATACAGTTCATGAAGCAAGGTAAAAAAAAGTCTCTTCGATTCCATTCCGCCATGGTGTAAATTGACCCTAAGGCGATCCAAGTTTAAATTTTAGTTATTTTTTTTACAATATGTACGCCAAACATATTGTAGGCTTATGGCAGTTAAATTACGAAGATGGCAGTATCGTCTTGCGATACTGGAAAGTACAAAATACGAAAATATTTAAAAATAATCTCATATCTTTTGGTTGGTTTGATACTTGAAGTCGTGGATAATACTAGAAATTTTCTACGAGAATACTAGAAACTGTAATTACTCTACCATTAAATAATATACCGGAACTGTAAAGATATTAGTTTGAATTTTTAGTTGCTAAGCTATTACTGAGAGAAGAGGTAGCCCAGCCATAGCCTCTTTATTTAGTTTTCTACTTTTCATACTTATTTTTTTACATACCTACTTACTTTATTGTTGATAAATGATAGTACTGATACATTGTTGATAAATGATTCTATGCGGTTATTGCCAGCAACGCAGTATAAGCAATGCGAACTTATGCAGATGATACCATTTGCGTGCTTTTAAATTGGTAGTACAAATTCAATATTTATTCGATGGCCACCAAATGACCGATTTTCATCACAGCATCACTCGCGCCAAGGACTAAATAGATTAAACTGCTCTCTTTCATCGCCCTTTCAGCATCGTGATTGATGGACGATTATTATTAAAAAGGAATCTGAATAAAATCCCTTTGAGCTCAAACGACATCAGGCTCATTTCGATGCTTCACATCTTTTCACGGCTGTATGATTCCTACTTCTCTGCAAAGGCAAATAATTTTGCTCATCGGACAGTTTTATCACAGACTAGCGGTGCCCGCGGACTCCGTTCCGCGTTAGAAATATCTTCGTCCCGGCCCGTTTGTCCCGCGTGATAGCCACAGTCCCTTCGAAACGTTCTTTAATATTGTAGAACATTGTTTTGTTATATCTTCAATAGTTTCCGCAGCGTACGCGATGAAAGCAATTATTTTTACGACTTGGATTACATTATTCAAGTTTAAGTAGAGATACGTTATTAATTTTGGAAATTATTATAGCCTATGACACTCCATGATAACGTAGCTTTCTAATGGTGAAAAAATTTTGAAAATCGGTTCAGTGGATCCAGAGATTACCCCTTACAACGTCACAAACTCACAAACATCGTTACGCTTCCTCTTTATAATATTAGTATAGAAGTATAGATTGAAGTTTTTCTTGCGATTATTCGACAGCGCTCTCAAAGGGAATATAGGCACTGTCAGGTACCTACGTCTTATTCATAATATCCCCTTTTAAAGACAATAATAGTTCTTATGTTCATACAAGTCGGATCACCATCTCCGCTTTCGCTGTTTAGTAAGATACTAACCTGACTCTCTTGAGTACACAAAAAAATACATCACAACAGCAGCAAGATCGCACACAAATTCTGCCCTCGTAATTGAAAACACAGTAAGTCGAGTTACTGTGTTTTAGCTTTGGATAGCTTTTTAGAATCGCGCGATTGCGCTCTGTCTGGGAAACTTTTCGATTTTTCTGTAGCGTGTATAATTACTGAGATACGAAAAGTAAAAACACAGTAACTCGAAAAAAAAAATTACTTTTTTAATAAAACCACAGTAACTTAGAATTTTTAGGTTTGAACACAGTAATTTTTTGTTTACTGTGTTCAAATGTATGTCTATCGATTTTTATAAATAAATTTTCCTTGGCTACAACACGGCATCTTCAAATACTGTGTTTATTTGTAAACATTTCGTGGAATCTTTTAATGCTTTACATTAATTAAACACAGTATCTGAATTACTGTGATTTAAGTGTCTGCAGTTTTAATATTAACTTCAGTAAATACTTAGCTTGAACCCAGTAACTATCGACTTACTGTGTTTTAAACTAACTTTTTTCGTGGAGCGAGGTTAGAGGTTAGAAGGTACTTCTAAATCGTCTGCACTGCGCGCTTGGAAGTTTTTGGCGGCCTTCACGGAAATATTTCTGTTAAAACCATATCAATGACTGAAATATAATTAACTAGCAGAAACCCGCGACATCACCCAAGTAAATTTTAGATTTCCCTGCAAACTGGAACCATCGCATTTTCGGAATAAAAAGTAGCATTTATGTTTTTTTAGGATGGAATCTGTTTCCAGTCCAATTTTCAGCCAAAAATTTTCATTAGTTACGGCGTGAAGGAGTATATCTCCCGCATAAATATCTGATATACTCTATTCCCGCAGAAATCATGGATTTCCAGGATATCTAGTTATTCAGTATATAATTATCTCCGTTCCAAATTTCAGCCAAATCGGTTTCATAGTTGCGGTGTGAAGAATTTTCCGTGTGAATTGGGAATTTTCCGTGTGAATCGGGATAAAAAGTAGCCTAAGTATTAAGCCAGGATACAATCTAGCTTCATTCCAAATTTTAGCCGAATTGGTTAAGTTGTTGCGTAAAAGAGTATTTAAACTTGGTAAAATACAAACTTCGGATCCCTGTTTTAACCCCTTAGAGGGTGAATTTCAAAAAAATCGTTTCTTAGTGTACCCCTAGATCTCACAAGGAATCTGTGTACCAAATTCGGTGTCTCTAGACCTAGCGGTTTGTGCTGTGCGTTGATATGTCAGTCAGTCAGTTCCTTCTTTTATATTATATTCAAAGATGTAAGTAATGTTTATTTTTAAAATTATTAAAAACTTATATAATGTTAGCTAAATTGCACTTTTCAAGCATTAATTAAGCTATGCAATTTATTAATTCAAACAGGAAATAATTTTACATATAAATAATAATAAACTACGAAATAATAGTTTACCTACAACATCAGCTTCAGACATCAGCATCCTTTGTTACACTCTTTTACTTGAAATTCTCGTGATAATCCTTTACAAAGAAGTAGCCTCGATTAGAATCTCTAACTAGACTGTATAAGTCCTAATAACTTATTATTCAGCAGTTCTAAACTCAAACTCGAAATATCTTTATTTCACATAGGCCTAACGTACGGGTTCTTGTAAAACGTCAATATGATATTTGTCACAATATATAATATATGGTGATAACTACAAGTCGACTTAAATTTAAGTTTACGGGAGGGTTCAACACGCCCTTCCCTGAGAAGAAGCCCACTACAAACACAACTGGGTTTTGTTTCCTGTTATCACCACATCTCACAATGATACTTAAAAACAAATTGAGCTAGCATAATAACGTAAGCTGATTTTGACGATTTTTCGACTTTATCCCCTCAAAAGATTTAATGAAAACTTCATAAACCCAACTCTCAGACTCTCACTTATCCAATAATTTAAGTTAGTTAATCTAACGGAATAATCAGGACTTTAGACGAAATTATAAGCATTCATTGAAAAATCACAGACATTACTAACTCATTTTTTTATTTGTATGGATGTCTTGATGATATCTATGTTATACATACCTAAAAATTAAAGACTACCGAAATAGGAACGAATAAAAATTCGGAATCAGATACGAATATAACTATAAGTACAGCAGCACAAATACATTCATTATCAGCTGGGATATCTGAAAAATCTGAGGAGGAGAAGCAAAATTCCACACAGGGTGTTTTTACACATATGAAAAAAGGTTAACTTAAAACACAGTTTCTTTAGATGCTGTAACGGCAACTAAGAGTTAACATATTGCAAAATTATTCTTAAATACAGTATCTTACTTACTAGAAATCCATCTAGTAAATAAATGTTAGGTATTGTTACCTTACAACACAGTATATGTATAGTTACTGTGTTGTGTAATCACGAGTGTCTGTATCTTTACATGGTTAAAACACAGTATTAAGTAAAAGTACGTTAGAACACAGTAACTATCAAGTTACTGGGTTTAAGCGTAAAATAAATTTACTTTCAAAAATTATATTACTATGTTAAAACACATTATCTAATTTAATTAATTAAAGAACAATAAGAAAAGAGCTTCATGTACATATAATGAAAGCTTTATATTTTATTCTTCGTAGTTTAAAAAAACCCCTATCACGCTAACGTATATAGTTGGCTCATTACATATCAATTTATCTATTAAACTTTAAACGCGTTTTTCTCGAAACGCAATTTTTGGAGATACGAGGAATTACGAGGGCAGAATTCCAGGTATAAGGTACGACTAGGTCAAAACTCTTAGCTAATTCAAGGAGATTTCTAACATTCAAGATGATAAGTTCGATATTAAATTGTGGTCTGTTACTGAGTAATTTGATGAACGTCTGGAGATTTTACAACCCTACAATTCATTACCAAAGTAACTAAGCAGAAATACTCTTACTAACAGAGAATGAGTTACTAATAGACAATTATTATTTTAATTTAAAGAAAATTATGTGATTCATGACGATTTTTCTATTTCGCCCTTCTTTGTTATCAATAATTTGATTTTTCGGGGGAAATGAAAAAACAGTGTTATCCATGTTTATTTGTAAGGGTTATAGGCCTTAATTTTTAGCGTGTGCACGGATGTAACCAAAATATCCAATCTTGGTACTGAAAACCCTATCGCAGGAATCACAGAGTAGCTGACCACTATAACAAATAGGTGTAGGAACGCTTTGGCTACAAAAGAGAAATTTGACCTAGTTTTCGGGTTGTGAGCTTAGATGGTTAAGACGCAACGTTTCAAAGGTAAAGGTAACTTGCAAGTTGCAATTATGTTTTACCATTATCCGCAACTACGATCTCTGCAGCACAACCGGCTTCTACGTATCCGGAGATAATATTGCAAGGTGCCAAGTTCCTAACCCGTTCTTTTCAGTGCAAAACTGCTTTCTGAACCTGGCGGTAGAGTCGTTCAAATATTACTATAAGTAAGTCCTGATGAGAAAGAATAATCATTTTGATTTGATTTAATTTGATACAAAATTTCGTTTAAGGACGTTTTTATAAACGCAAGTATTGACTTTCTTTTGCCAGTTTTACAACAAAGGATAAAGAACTTTTTTGCTATTCAAAGAAAATAATTATATTTCATACATTTTATTCTTCATATAATAAACACAATTAGGTATACTTTCATTTTACTGGCAATTTCGCACTTTTATTTATTTTGTTTTTTAAAACTGACCACCCTGATGGACACGCGGTCCCCAGCCTACCTCCGCGTCAAGCTTCATTTCTTTTATTGTGCGCGGCAATGAGCACTCGACTACAAAAACACGTCTCGTTTTTTGTTAATTTAGGTTCAAAGTAAAAAAAAAAATTAAGTGTTCAGTGTTAAAACTTGCTTAATTTTCTATACTGATAATGCTTAGACGCTAGTAAAATTTATTATTATAACAAAAATAAAATCAAATCAAATCACATAATTGTGCATTCATCTTCGTCAGACTCCGAGGAAAGAGGGTAAGTGAAAATTAACCTTTTTTCCCAGATATCACATCAACTCAAATATCAATGCTGACGAAAGTGTGTCCAAAAATTGAAATCCTAAGGCATCTCTAAGCTAACTTGGAGGGTATCACATTGAGGTTATCACGAAAGTATAGCATGATGCGCGAAATAGTCCAGGCATCTCTAAGCTAGCTTGGAGGGTATCACGTTGAGGATACCACGAAAGCATAGCATGATGCGTCAATGCTCCTGGAGGTTGACTGCGGGTCAACACGAAGGATTTTAAAAAAACCTCAAAGGACTTTGCGGATACCAACGGGGGACGATGTCGGTGTGGCGCTGTTCTCGGCTTCACTACAAGTGGCTCCGCATGACCTCCCGGACTTTGATCCCGAATTGCTATCGGCGCTCAGTCACAAGAACTATATTAATGGTTAGTCCCGACAGTTATAAAATTCTAGCCGACCTTCATTGCAAAGAATCAAATAGTTTATTTGATATACTTGCCTGGCTTATGAATAGCCAGTTAAATGTTATAGCCTTTTATCAGTGATAACTATTTCACGACTTAAAAACTAATCCCACGAGGGTACCAACGCGTCGAACTTTTCTAACTATGTACCTACAACAATAATGTTTAGATTTTGTGGTGGAAAATAATTTTACTTACTTTCGAAAATTAATGTTCAGATTGTGTAATGGGATGATAATTTAACTGTTAGCTCAACAATATTATGTATAATGTACCATTAGTCTGAAAGTTTCATTGAAGTGAATTGTTAAATTCTTTCTGAAACTAATAAAAATCTTAAACCACAACGCGTCCTGAACTGAGAAGAAGCTTAAGTATTGACAAATGACATTTTGTTTCGACAAATGACAAGTAATTAAAGTTCACGAACGGGACCAGATGTTTTTTCGGAGAAATAGTTTCGGGCATTATACTAGTTTCAATGGTTACTGATCGTCAGGTGTTGTAAATAAAGAAACCAGCAGGGCGCGGCGGGCGACTTTGCTATCGACACCCACCGCTGGGACAGCGCAATCTCGTTTCTCGAGAAACTAGCTGGCCCCCTCTCGTTACGGCTCGGCCAGCAGGGGGGGCGTGACACACTTGAGTATTGGCGATCAGCCGCGAGGAAGATGCGACGTAACAGCAAGTTTCCAGCATCAGCCACAACAAGGACCAGGTTCATCGACGACGCTAGACATTAAGGTACCTATATGCCAGTTGTCTTCAACATTTTGAAGTTTATTGGTTACATATCACTGACAAGGAATCCGTCACGATCTATAACATGATCTAGAATTTCGGGAGTTATAATAAGTGAAGACTATTTTTTGACTTTCACTAGGTGTACAAATGTACGTACATTCAATAAAATATTTTAATGAATTGAACAAATTAAGGAACTAGCTCCAAAAAATTATTATTACATAATACCATTTTTAAAATCGTACACTAACACAGTGTACCGCCTTACACGTTCACAACAAAGAAAAAGCGACAAATGTCTTTGACAATCGACATTTCTTTTTTGGGTGAGACAATGTGGGAGTGAGTCACTGCATGTTCGATTATAGTTAAGATGTGTCTAACCTCAAAATCTTACGTGGTAAAAGATACATTCTAAATTTAAAGGCGTTGAATGAATTTGTAGTTCAAAATCTTTTGAAATTGATAGTTCATAGAACAGCTTACAAGCGAATACCTAAAAAGGGTTTTATGCCTATGAACTGAAGAATCTTATTTTAAAGTACCGATTCATCCTTGGTAAAATACATAAAGAAGTTGTGACTCATCTCAGATACTTACCGCGGTTTTTTCATGAAGATTTGTTAGGTGTTAGAGTGTTAAAGTTATTTACTACCCTCAAAACATGCTCAGTTTCCTGGTTTTATTTTAATTTCTGACGATATGGCAGTATCGTTACCCAACCGCAAACTATGACGTGAATTATGTAACAATTCAAATTCTGTAAAGAATTTTATACGCTTAAATCGTTGTATCATCTAAGAGTTAAGCTTAATTCCGATTAAAAGTCCTAAAGTCCACTTCTCCAGCTATTAGGTATGGATGGGGTTACACAGAACGTCTGTAGAAACAAAAAATGTAGTCCGTAAGAAAAATTAGACTTTAGACGCAGCTGTTCGTCCATCATCGGTTATCCTATCAGATGGCCAGTGGTTACAAAACATTTTTTAAGTCATCTAACTCCCTTAAACCTAAAAGGTTGAACTAGTGATTCACACGATTTCCCGGTCTAGATGAAGACTAATTCTTTTCATTAGAGGGATTTTTGTTTTTGTAATAATTAACGTCAAGATGAATCGAAATACCTCTTTACAGAGTTGATGGCCATATTTTTCGATACATCTATTTTGATACACATGATTTACATCAGTTGCATAGAGGATATCAAATATCCTCATTTAAACGATTGGGTTAATTGTTTCTTATATGGAAATTAAAGATAATCAAAAGCTGACCAAGAGTTACATCCAGTTAATGGGATTAAGCTATCGCGGTAAAATTATATACTTCAAAGTTATTCAAAGAGTTCAATCCAGTTATTGAATTTATCGCTTCTTGCAATAATGCGAAATGTAATCAATACGAACCCAGACGTCTTAGAAACAGACGCATTCTGAACATTTTGGAACACCAAGTTTACCTTTGCTCTTCTATGCATTCTTCTAGAGGAAGAATGCTTAAAAATACTATTATAGACAATGCTTTAGACATACATCGTCTAAGGACCTTTACAACTTTGGATTTTCTTCTTTTACATAAGGTGTCAAAAGACTTACTTCTTATAGTACATTTATTGATGATAAATAAATAAATATGGTCTTTCCCTAGAGAACCACAATCCATAGGAATTACTGGAGGAAGTTCTCTGAAGGCATTAAAAAAAAAAAAAAAAAAAAAAAAAAATATATATATATATATATAAAAAAAAAAAAAAAAAAAAGGACATTTTGTTGGAATTTTTAATAATTTATATGTTTCAAAAATTTTGTGTTATTTACAAAGTTTTGTGGCAATACTGCTTTAATAACGACTGAGATCCGTACAATCCGTACCTACATTATAAGTCAACCTCGTAATTTCCAACAGAACAACTTGTTAACGACGTAGCATATGGTACGATTACTTGTTATCATTCGGCATTGAGTTTAATTTCTGCTGATGATTTTGGGTCAAATAAAAAAAAAAAAAAATATATATATATATATATATTATATTGCGAAAATGAATAGATAAATTAACATCAAACACCACATAGTAGCACACAATATAGTATGCTAACACATTGCTCAATGGGCCTTTATAAGAGTTTATTCATTCCGTAACTTTGCTTTGCTGATCTTGTAACTTTTTTAGCTCTAGGCAGTAGACACAGCACAGAATGAGAACATTAGCATTAGTTAAAGTTAGTATTATTGTTTTTATATAATTCAAGGGAATTATTGAGTTTACACAACGCCAGCTACTACTCAGGGCGAACCAGTTTTAATTATACCATAATTAAAACTGAAGAGAAAGTATAAAAATTTGCCACAGCGTTGAAAAACAAATCGATATGTCGTTTACAAAATCTAAGACCAAGATATATAATAGACAACCTCCTGATAATGTTGAAGCGACCTCATAAGGTCGCCTGCAGGCAGACCACCGTGAGAACGTGTCTGCCGAGGAATATAATCTCTCACGAGAGAGGTCTGCGTTTCAGTGCACTCAGCAACACTTCCTCGGCGAGCACGTAGTTTGTTGCTTGACCTCATCAGAAAAGCAGTCTGCTGGTAACAACCATTACGGACGTTACCTAAGTTTTATAACCTCTTATTGAGCGATGATGCTTCTGTCGCAATAGCTCTTTTGCTCTCTAATCATTAATCATTATAATCTATCTAAATATAAATTAAACCTATTTATAATGTGACTGGGTTATTGATCCAGGAATTGAACGAAAAGATTGTGTTAATTAAATACTTCTGTGGTATAAAGAGGACCTATTTCCTATTATAATAGGAAACAATTTACTATCTGTTAATGTCCATAATTTAACAAAAATTTTCATCTCTAAACATCTACCTAATTGTGTTTATTATATGAAGAATAAAATGTATGAAATATAATTGATGATTAAACGAACTTACCTGTAAGTGAAGTTCTATCAAAATTATGTGAATACATTTTATTCGAATATAATAATATAAGGTCCCGCCCATACCCAAAACCCATGAGTATAATACGAAAATTTTGTTAAATATTCTCTAAAGAATGAAGCTTGACGCGGAGGTAGGCTGGGGACCGCGTGTCCATCAGGGTGGTCAGTTTTAAAAAACAAAATAAATAAAAGTGCGAAATTGCCAGTAAAATGAAAGTATACCTAATTGTGTTTATTATATTCGAATAAAATGTATTCACATAATTGTGATAGAACTTCACTTACAGGTAAGTTCGTTTAATCATCAATTATATTATTAAGTGAGAAATAGATTAAGTATGTACCTACCTAAGGGTATTAAGCAATAAAAGCGCTTAAAGACTTTATATTGAATACAATTTCCCAAAATCCAGTAGGCTCTTGATAACATCAGCTTGATTAAATTTTAATCTTGTTTCGCTTATTTTGTTTAGGTTAGAGTAAATTAGTTTTTAGTTTTCATAACACATTTACCATAGTAAGTTGGGCATGGGTATTCTCACGTAATGCGAAGGGTTCGGTCAATCTGATGGCAGGCTTCACATACTTGGCAAAATTGCTCAGTTTAGAACACCGACGCAATGTTGCCTGTTTAGCGGGTTTTTCCATGATATACTTGGAGAGTGTGCTCAAGTACTCCACAGTCTAGTACCTCCTTCACCTTTCTACCACAGAACCGCAAGACACCAGAAGAAGTGGCATCCTTATATTATTATGGTTGATGTCCAGCGAACTCGAACGCAACGTTTTTGTTCCACGTTTCTGATACGTACCTCTAAGGTGTGGAATACCCTTCCAGCTTCTGTGTTTCCAGCCAAGTACAACCTGGGTGCCTTCAAGAGAAGAGTGAATGGGTATTTTTGATGCAAGCGCGCTCCATCCTAGGCCACATCATTTCTATTCATCAGACATGATCGAAGTCAAGCGCAAGCCTATCCATCCATAATAATAATAAAAAAACTAATTTGAAACTAAATAACATAGAGTTAAACTCGTAGAATTTTATATATATTTAACCCGTTACGAGGTCTAAACAATATTAATAAATTAATACTTAGACACTAGTCTCCTAGTTCAAAATACCCCATTTCATTATACATAATACCTTGCAGAAGTTCTTGTTTACAGAAATGAAATTAGATTCTAGAACAACTCCACGACAAGTTATGAATTTCTGAAACTTGGAACTCTGTGCAACAAAGATGATGCCTTATCCCTATGTAATAAGGGTTGATTTACAAAAAACTGTGTCCAAAATTTTAGTGAAAATGACGTTGCGCTTTTGATGCTTCATGCGCCTCTGCATTATCTTTAGGAGTATTAGCGAGCATTTGAAAACGGATTTCGGTCCTAAATAGTACTTAGATTCAGTTTTAACTGAACTTACTTAGATGCTAGCTTGATAAGATTACCTTTGTTAGGCATTATATTTCTGTTCTTTCCACTGCACCGTACTATCAATTTTATGTATGTAGGAGGGATATATAGATAGATAGATAGATAGATAGAAAATGCTTTATTGTACACCATTACAAGAGGAAAGAAAAAACAAATACAATAATCAGAAAAACAAAAGTACAACATGGCGGCCTTATCGCTACATAGCGATCTCTTCCAGGCAACCATCGGGGTAAGAAGCGGTTATTGGAAATTATGAAGCAGGTGGTACAATAAAACATACATATATATACAAATAGACATAGATTTATACATACGACTCGCTACTCGATACTCACTATGAATCGAGATAAGTTTGTATCAGTACTTGATCGATTTGATTATAGTACTATTACTATTAACATAGAATGAAACTGGTTGGTATTCAGAAATTAAGTGGTTACAACATTAAAATTAAAAAAAATTAAAGATTAAAACGTAATTGGTTGGGTGATTATTTCTTTGGTCACATTCTATGGTCTGTCACAAATGCCAAAACGGTCTTTTTATATTTTTCCAAGTATAAGTATTCATATCTTAAAGGAGTGGATATCGGGGGGTTAAAATTTTAAAGTTAGATAACTATGCTTTGCAGGGCATCATGTGTATGGATGGGCTTTTACCATATCATAGATACCTTTTATCTATACTTATAATAAAACTGTAAAGGGTCGAATTCTGTACATTGAAGATATTTTGAAAATTTTTGTTGGAGGACACTATTTAGTCGATACTGAAGCCAAAACTGTAATTTGTTTAATTTTTGTCTATCTGTCTGTCTGTCTGTCTGTTTGTCTGTCTGTCTGTCTGTCTGTCTGTCTGTCTGTTTCACGACCGGGCATCACGGCTAATCCGCTGGATGGATTTAAATGAAACTTGACATGATTATAGTTTATACCCCGAGGTAGGACATAGGATACTTTTTGTCCCGAAATTCATCATGGTTTCCCTGGAAGACGGCATCAAAGTCCAAACGTTTTTTAGTTATAATTCATTAACGCGTTGTCCGATCCCATTCATTCTTTTTTTGTTAGAAAGGAGGTTCTTTAAAGATTATTCCATACAAATCTTATCATCATCACTTTTGTAGTTCAGAAATTACAGACATCAGAACCTTTAAGTTCAAGTAGGTAGGTGACTTGAAACTCGGAATGCACAAAGAACCTAGGGCTAGGACGTAGGGCTCAAGTAAGACTGGAGTACCCTTACAGCCGTAAATAAATAGGCTTAGCAGGAGATTTTGTATGGTTTAAAAATTTTCACTTTTAGGGTGAACAAAAATCATGTAACTGGCATTATCGCTACGTTATACCGTATAGCGCCATCTCTACAATTTATGTGGAACCTGAATGTAAAACTCGGAGATAGGTACTACCGAATTTTTTTAAATAAAAATTAACTGTTATGTTATTTACTGTTTCCTGACTTTATATTAAGATGGCACTGTTAAGACATGAACAGATTTAAACTTTATCATCCGCAATATGGAAAGGGTAAGATAATGGTTCACAAATATTTTTAACTCTTACAGCCGTTTTCACTAAATCTAGGAAACGCCTAAATCGAATGCTTAGCCCTAAGGTGACAGTTTTCACCTACAACAACCATCACCTTAGGGCTAAGCATTCGATTTAGGCGTTTCCTAGGTATAGTGAAAACGGCTGTTAGGTCTTATCGATCCTAACCGACTGACTGTCATCTAAGGTCTTTTTATACGTAAGGAAATATATAGCCATTGCCCATTCTGATGTTTTGGATTGTATTGAGATGAAGCAAAGATTTTTAAAAGACTCTTATATTATGTTGGGCTGGGGAATATTGTTAGAAGAGTAATTTATCCCAGTGGTACCAAACCGGCCGAACTCTGAAAGAAGAGTTCTACCACCAGTACAACTTTTCACATGGTTTAATAATTTTTGACATATTTCGTGGTTTCAGAATAAAAATCACAATGAAAAGGACGATTTTAACTGTCGATATTTCGATACATTGGTACAAGTCGTGGTCACGTAGGTACGACCTGTGCCACTGGGTCGAAATATCGACAGTTAAAATCGTCCTTTTGATCTTTCAACTACGTATTAATGAAACTTTATATTAATATTAAGAAAAAGGAGTTTTCAAAATCACCACAAGATAACCCGTGCAAAGTAAGAACAGATTTCTGTACAACATCACACCAGAATCCCGCGAAAAATCAAGGAATTCCTGTAGGAAGGTATATTATGTAAAAAAATCGTAATTCACGCGGGCGGAGCCGCGGGCAACAGCTAGTTCTTAATAAAATATATTAATGCATTATATTTCATTATTATTCCGATAATATTTTCGACTTATTGAACAAAAAAATATCGTAAAAATTAACAATCTCATCACTTTTTAAGTTTACTGATAAAAATCTGAAATAATTATGATCAATAATAGGGCACAGTGTATGTTTACAGAAAAATTAGAATCAGCTCGCTAACTATACGTTTTTGAAATTAACAATACACCTCTAAAAACAAAGTTAGTTTAGCGATTCATACAGTGAGTCTTATAGTTTTAGGTTTTTTTTTAGCACGGACTCCTCGGTGCGCTAGTTGGACTCGCACTTGGCCGGTTTTTCTTTATTGCTTAAGTTTGTGGACGTCGTGTACTTATTTACAGCTTACAGTTTACGAAGAAACGAAATTCGGGTCACCTTATGGCAAAGGCCTTTCTTTGGATACTTGCCAATAACTTGGGGTCAAACTCTTTCTGGTATCATCTAATTATCACAAAAATGGTTTATTAGATAATCAAATCCTAAAACCTAAATTTTCACTACTTTTTCTTATCAAAAGAGTAGAAATATTCAAATTGGAACAACTCAAATCACGCGTGCATTTGAATTGACCCGATAAGGAAGGAGCACGGTAGAAGGTAGATACTACTCACTCATATAAATGTTTTTTTCTTAATATTCACTCGATTATCATATTATATCATATAATTGCAATTGTTGTTATAATATGCGTACGTAATAATTATATCCAAAAACGCTCAGATCGGATTTTTTGATAACTGGATTAGTTTTTTAGTAACCAAGCAAAACGTGGTTTTTCTATTATATTCTTCCTCAACGCCGCTGCTTGTCGCATCAATCAACATGTTCGTAAAAGTTAGAAGGACTAAAATAAATCTTTTTTAAGTTCCGTACCTTAAATGAGAAAAATGGGGCTCCTATATACTTTTACTGTGTAATACACTCAACAATCAACCCCCAAAAGTTGTCACATGCTTAAAGTATCTACTAAATAATAATTTAATACAACTACTAACATTTTGTTTAGAAGTGGTCTCAAAGAGATCCCTTTTAAAAAAGTTTTTGTCTAAACGCAGAGGATACCTATATTTTTCGGTTTATCTGGATCAAATATTCAACTCACCACTGTCTACGCTAACAAAGTCTTAGGTGAAGCTCTGATAAAGCTAAAACTTTTACTCAAAGAGAATTTTGACTTCATTCTTCTATGTATTAAACTTCTTCAAACATGACTTCAAGTCTTTACTCTAGTAAACTATAGTCAAATATCTCAACTTAACTTTATAGAAATCAATAATAAGTTTCTCTAAAAAATGCCGTGTGATATATTATTATGATTATAAGTATTTATATGAATCTGAAATCCCAATGGTAAATCGAATGTTCTTTAGCGTAGAACTCTAGACTCTAGAACTTAGAAGTCTAGACTCTTAGGTACTATAATAACTAGCTTGAAACATATTTATTTTGTACCTTAAAAGTTAAAGCAAGCGTCAATAGCGTTCTTAGAATGGACTAAAGTTAAACACACCTATACAGATACTTACGAGTTACGCCTTATAAATTATTAATCCATTTTATTAACCGACTTCAAAAAAAGGAGGAGGTTCTCAATTCGTCGGAATCTTTTTTTTTTTTAGATACGTGCTTGCTACACGTTATAATATTAGGTATTTTATTTGTTACACAATAATATCATGATAACATGTTACTTTTACTTGAATTCTTTAGTTAATTACTATTAGTTTACTTATAGGTAGGTACTTGAATTTATACTAACTTTTTAACCGACTTCAAAAAAAGGAGGAGGTTCTCAATTCGTTGGAATCTTTTTTTTTTTTTTTTTTTTTTTTTTTTTTTTATCTATGTATGTTCACCGATTACTCGGAGACGCGTGGACCGATTTGAAAAATTCTTTTTTTTGTTTAAGAGGGTTTTGTTTCCAGATGGTCCCATTTTAATCAGGTTAGGATCTGATGATGGGATCCTGGAGAAATCGAGGGAACTCTTCAAATTTTATATGGACACATGAAACTATTTGAGTATTATTAGAAAGAGTAATATTTTCCAAGTTGTTCTATGGTCATCAGGTCAGGATCTGATCATGGGATCTTGGTGAAATCGAGAGAACTCTTCAAATTTTGCTAGTATACTTAAAGCGAGTTGGGTATTTTTTATAGTTACTGGTGCATATGCTAGCAGATACGGATTTGATGACTAAAGTCATCAAGTCAGGGTCTGATGATGGGATCTTGGTGAAATCGAGGGAACTCTTCAAATTTTGCTAGTATACTTGAAGCGAGTTGGGTATTTTTTATAGTTACTGGTGCATTTGCTAGCAGATACTGATTTGATGACTAAAGTCATCAAGTCAGGGTCTGATGATGGGATCTTGGTGAATTTGAGGTATCTCTTCAGATTTTATGAACACACCTCAAGCAATTTGGATATTTTACAACGCCTTGTGCATTTTATTGTTTTCCACTAAAAAGTATAAAATAAAAATGGGAAATGCTTTCCAAAAAACCAACTTCAAATGCCACTACAAAGAGTGAAATAATTTTTATTTAAATTTTAGGTACCTACACCAATTCGAAGTCGGGCGATTGTCTATGACTTTGTCATTTCTTCGCACATCAATTAAGTAAGAAGGACTATTAGGGATTGTATGAAACATTGCCCGACTTCGAATTGGTGTAGGTACCTAAAATTTAAATAAAAATTATTTCACTCTTTGTAGTGGCATTTGAAGTTGGTTTTTTGGAAAGCATTTCCCATTTTTTATCATAACGTTTGCTATTATTTAAGGTAGAATAAAGGAGTTTGTATGCAAATTCTTTTGTTGTTATTTGTAAGATAATTAGGCACACATCGAATTTAGTGCAGTAAAATCGTGAGGCAGAATCATCTTCTGAGTCATGAATTTTTTTTTGAAACGGCCATTTTAGGAAGTGTTAGTTTGAGAATGGACTCATTTCTGTAATCGACATATTTTAACTTTAATTCATAGTAAAATCGTACCTACATTGTTATGCCGAAACTTTTTTAATGTAAGAGCTTTATGATACCGTAAACGTATACTTGTCTTTATGAGAAAACTTTTCTGGCATCATCTGTTTGTCTATCGTACCAACATAGTTTTTATCGTAAGATCAGAAGGAGAACATATTTTGCCAAAATTCGAATACCTACTTTGTTCAACAGGAAATATCGATTAGCTCTCATTTGGATTGTAGGTAAATGTTATTTGAACCCAAACAAGAAGTGAAAGCGAATAAGAAAGCAAAATACGAGTATTTACTGTCTCCCTTTTTACACGACTACCCAAAAAAAGGAGTGTAATGTTTTTAGGGTTAATGTATGTATGTATGTATGTGAGTTTCTTTATTCCACTATAACTTTTGACCAGCTAAACAGATTTGGATTTATGGGGTATCGTTGGAATCCTCACATCACTCCGAGTAACATAGGCTATATTTTTTTCGAAAAAGTCGTCTTACCACAGGGCAGTCGTGTTTTTTAATTTTTAAATTATTAGCTTGTTCACTCTTTACACTGCCTATGATATTTTATATTTTGTTCATGAGTTTATGAGATAGTGTCTATGATTACTTTAAAATGGTGAGAAGGTAAGGTAGAATTTATAGTCCTTTACTATCCCTGGCGAAGGACGGAGAATAAACGATGAGGACTTAAAATTCATTTTAAGCGTATAAAATTTTAGTATTCAGAACATCATAACATCTCCAGTAAAGGTTATGCTAAAACAAATCGGTATTTCAAGCTCGTAGCACCGCAAAGTGCTGCCTGAATGAATTGACTTATGAATACACTCAGCAGAACCTAATAAATTGTTAAATTGTTAACCTATTTCGTCTCCCATCGAATTTTTGGGACACTCCACGAAAAATGGATTACGTTTGTTGTATGTCCCTTCCCTGTTTTTGATTTAAATGTATATAATTCTAAAAAAATCTCTATTAATTTAAAACTTTATCATCCTTTTCAAATGTAGTTTATTTTTTATGGCAAAAAAAGAGTTATCGTTGGACGCAAACGAAATCGTATAAATAGATGTAGTTAGCCGATGGCTGATCACGCGAGGGGTCTTAAAACCCCTTCAAGATGATGATACTTAATTAAAATTTTTGAAGCCAAACGCTTGCTTCTAACATTTTGAAGCTATCGTTGATTTTCATCGAGCATAATGAAGTCTACTTCAGACGCTTAACTTAATATTGTTTTTTACAAACGTTGGAATGCTCTGAGCACAAAATGTTTGGTTACAAAAGTTTTATACGTATTTATCATAACCTACGGAAAAAAACATATTTTCGAAATGTATACAAGGTTAGAATTTTACAAATGATTGGAAATTCTCATTTTGCATCTCAAAGCATACTGTTGTTAATGAAAAAAAAAAACCGGCCAAGTGCGAGTCGGACTCGCGCACCGAGGGTTCCATACCATAAAAGAAGTTAAACATTAAAAGAATCACTTTGGTTCATGAATTTACGAGTATAATTTACATGTAGGTACTTTTGTTGGCGAACCGCAAACCTAACTTTGTTTTTGGTGGTTTATTGTTATTATCAAAAAAAGTATCAAAGTAAGGGAGTTGATTTTATTTTTCCTGTAAAATATACATTAATGTCTATTGATCTTAATTATTTCAGATTTTTTGATCGATAAACTTCGGAGATAAGGGGGGGGAACGGTATTTTTTTCCACAGTTTGCTCAATAAATCAAAAACTATCGGGCATAAAAATAAATAAAAATCGGTTTTAGAATACACAAGTAACGCCCTTTTATATGATATCCCACTCAATATTTTTATCTCATTTTGAAAATTCGAAGTCCCGGTTTTCTCCCCTTTTTAAATAAAAATAAAAACAATTTTCAAAATTTTATGAGTGCAATGGCGTTGGGTCACTATTATCTAAAATTAATCCAAATTTCAAGTCGATAGCTTTGATAGTTACTGAAATAATCGAGTGTGACAGACGGACGGACGGACGGACGGACGGACGGACGGACAGACGGACGGACGGAGAAAGTCTCACCATAAGGGTTCCATTTTTACCAAATTGGTATGGAACCCTAATGAATGAAAAGATGCAGGCCACAATTTTAATGAATTAATTAATTAAATACAAATATCGGTAATTAATTTAAGTTCGCAATAGGATAAATGCTATTTAGAACAAAAGCGCAGGGGTTCTGTGGTTTTCTTTTATTGGCGCTTCTTTCAATATAATGAATGACTTTTGTGAAATGAATTTTGTTGTTTGTCGCGGTTTTGTAAAGGCTATTCAATAACTTGGGTTAATAGTGCAGAATCATTCTACTTTCAGATTTAAATTATTATGGCTAGACGTATTTTTTTTATTATTAGATGGAATCGTCTGCATGTCTAACTGAATATATTTGAAATTATGTTCACCTAAAGATATAGCTAATTGAAAAAGTATATTCCTTATCTTCAGAACAGCTAAACCGATGTTTATAATGATTTTTAGATATACACAGACCTCTCTTCGGACTACGGGTCTGAGAAAATATAGAGTACACCTGAGCACATTTTGTGCACTAAGATACCTAATAATATGATCTCTACGTGTATTTTTGTTTATCATGAATAGTGCTTTTTACTTCAATTTTTGATTCGATTTATATATATAGGTATGATTATTTTTTAAGCTATTGCATAGCTTTTATCGCGTGCCTTGAGCTTGGAGACCGAATTCAGAAATTCCGTAACGTAGATTTTTGTATCTAGGTAGGTTGACTGCTGTAACCGAATATGTCACGAGGGAATCACAACTATTATGGTTAGCCAGTTGCAAAATTTGAACTGAGAATTTAGTTTTATAAATAAACCTTGGTAACCACCCAACTAAGAATTACGTAACCACACTTAACCAAGTTTAACCGGTTACTTAGGTAATTCTGATTAAAATCCTGTTTCTAATCTTAATTGTGTAATTTTGTATTGGCAAAAAAGTACGTATCAAACTTGGGCATGACATGATAAAACTATTATTAAAAAAAAGTAATTAACAGACATTATGGAGTATTATTATACTGTGTGGAAAAAAAACTTCTACGTACTTATACAGCTGTATGAAAATTTATTATTTTACCTTTACATTTCGTAAAAGAAACACAAAAAATAATAATTAAATTAAACATCGAACGTCTATGAAATTTTTACTTTAATTTTTGTGCCATAAATATATTTTATTGCTAAATATCTGACATAATATGAAATAAATAAAAGCAGCACTGATACAGCAAGTACAATTAGAACTATTGTTATCACTAATTCCAGTTCCAAGTATTGGGCCCACGATATGTTGGCACCGGCAGCCCTCAGATGTTTGGCACCGCCATGCCTCAACACGTATTCTGTCCACCAAACGGCCCGTTCTAGTGGTGTCTGCACTGCATCCCTTTTTATGGCCCGTAGTTTTTTTATATTTTCTCGATAATAACTGTAAAGACAAAAAATTGGCCAAGTGCAAGTCATTCTCGATTCAGTCATTCATTGTTAAAGTAAACTAAACACCCCTGCCCACTAAATTAAAAAACAAGAAAAATCACGTTAATTTGTTGTATTGGAGCCTCCTTAGACATTAAATTTATTCTACTTTTTAGTATTTGTTGTTATAGTGGTAACAGGAATACATCATCTGTGAAATTTTCAAATCTGCAGCTATCACGATTCAAGAGATACAGACGGTCTCTCTTGCTGACAGACGGTCGGACGGACGGATGGACGGATAGCAACGTCTTAGGGTTCCATCTTTTACCATTTGGGTACGGAACGCTAAAAATACAAAAAAATCTAAAATTTATACTACACCACACACTCCGTCATAAATCCGACATTCATCACTTTCCATTCCAATATTAGACCTTCATCGCTCTACGCAGGCACTGCAGGTCAGGCAAGGTACTCTTTCACCCTCAATCATCAGTCCATGATCATTACATTATTATCTACCTGCAGTAAATTCCTAGAGACCAAGTACGATACCTCTGCTGTTTTCACATTGGATTGGTTATCTAGCATATCGCCTCTACATCTTGTAAAGTTTTTATAATCTCAACGTAGTAAACATTTTATACTGTTTGGCCTAGGTTGCGTGGTCAGTTTGTGGCAGACCACTACAATAGAAGACAAGTAGATTTATTTACCTTTCATTAGAAATTACTGTTGTAATAGCGTCTCTAAATCCTTCTTCAGTTAGTGATCGTATGTCAAGCTTTACACCAATTTTGTGATGAGGGTATTTTTCTACGTTGTACCATTGATCCGCAAATATTGGTACTCCAATGAGTGGTACTCCAGCGTCTATAGCTTCATCTGTAGATTGAAGACCGCCTTGAGTTATAAATAGTTTAATTTTCGGATGCCCTGTAAGTAAATATAAAATTAATATTTGTGAAACAGAAATGAACAATATTTTTTATACGTAATTCATTGTAAGCCCACTTGATGGTATTGGACTAATAAGTTACTTGCTGAAGTTAATCTGTTGCTTATTACTGGCGAGCATCACCGTCAGAAATGATAAATCGCTTCATGTTAGCTGGTAAAGTGGTAACAACAGATCAGCCCTGGGCCAATTTTTTTTTATAAATACGTGTAACTAGCGGTCCGCCTCGGCTTTACACGGGTGGACATGATTATTTTATATATTTCAATGACTTATTAAATTCGAAATACAATTTGCTTTATTGATTGCAATAGCCGATTTGAAAAATTCAATAAGCAATCAATTTAATTTGAAAAAGTCTTGAAAACAATATGATTTATTTGGATAAGGCAGTATATTCTTGTACTTTAATGTAGTGTATATTGATATGTTCTTTAATCTTTACTACTGT
This sequence comes from Coenonympha glycerion, assembly GCA_963855885.1. Classification (NCBI taxonomy): domain Eukaryota; kingdom Metazoa; phylum Arthropoda; class Insecta; order Lepidoptera; family Nymphalidae; genus Coenonympha; species Coenonympha glycerion. The sequence goes on from OY979631.1 coordinate 12,283,236, forward strand.
AGAGCATATTTTTGTTCTATCGCATGTGACGTAAGATGTTTCATGGCATTTTTTTTAGTCCTTGGGTAAGGTTACTACAGTTTTAGTAAGGATTCCTTATCTTTTCCAGCAATAAATATAGCCTTTGTTACGCAGGGTATCTTTCTAATGGTGAAAAAATTTATGACACACACACACACAATTAAAATTATCCAGCACATGTGCATTTGAAGCTTTCAGATGATACGATTGTAACTTATTAGGTACGTCAGAAGCTAGCACTAAATTGGGAGAGACTAGCATCTTACGAATACTCACGAAGAAGATCTGATTGTGGGAGCCATTTGTATAATTTGATGTTATCTGTTTTTCCGGGCATTGAATCCAGATCCCACTTCCATATAACATCGTATGGGAGTTCTGCAAAAACTTTTGTCATCATTTCAATAACTTTTGGAGTCAAAGCTGATGATTTCACATTCGTTCCAAGGCTGAAGTAGATAAGACCATTTTTTGATTCGTTCAGTAGAGAACTTAAATCCTGTAATAATTTTTATACCTACAATGAATTTATGGTAGATACTCGTAAAATATACATTTTAATAGTTATTTTTACGGCTACGGTTTTATTATATTACGGTTTAAAAATAATTTAGTTACAATGTTTTTGTTACATTTACGAGTAATTTCAGAAGTTTTTAATACTGCTGTTATAAAGTAAAGGATCAGCATAAATTTTTGATGTAAGTAATGATTAATTTTCATCTCAGACAAACGAGTAAGACAGGTCTAAAATCCTTAAAATACCATCGAAATCGTTGGAAATAAATATTATTTGCAGTGTGTATTTAGTATTTACTAATACACATTGTTTTTTTTTCTTTAATTAAAATTATATAGTAGGTTATATATAGCTTTAAAAAAGTATTTTTTCGTGGCTAATTTTTCTGTTTATTTATAGGTAAAACTGGACACCAAAAGTTCACTTTAAGTATATTAGTACAAGGATACTTATTACTTGCATATTGTTTCGATTTTTTTAATAAATTTATGAGTGTTACCTCAGACGTTTGCTAGGCAAACGATAATTTATTACCTACCTATGTAAACCTAAAATTTATTAGAAATGAAAAATATAAGGAATGAAAAAAACAATACATGACCGTCGCTAAGTCACTTTCTTTATAATAGTTATATTGTAATGACATCTACTTGACATGTTTTTTATGCAAATAAAAGAATTGATTGATTGATTGATTGATTGATTATTATTTACAAATGCGACCTGAATCTACAATATCTGAACTATATAATAAATAAATCATCTTGGAAAGTGCGTTTAAAATGTATGCAAATTTTTTCAATTTACCGGTGGTAATTCTTTAGGTGGGCTTGCGTGTATTCCTCCAATGTAAACCACATTTGGTGGCACTGGTTGGTTATCCGACCAAATGGGATGAATATTCAAAAACAGCATATCAACATTGTTCAATAATACTCTTATAGGTGGGATGTCTTCTCCAAAAATATCTTTCAACAGCTTATCGTCATTCTCCTCGACTAAACTAAATAACATTTCTGTTTTATATTGATTATAAAGGTGTTGCAGTTTTTCATACTTAGATAAATTGTATAACCTCTGGTGTGTTAAAGTAGGATATAAAAGAGGGTGTGTAGGGGCGCCAACTGATCGATAGTTGTATTCTAATCCGCCAAAGGAACTAATTTGAATTGTTGGAACTTTGAAAATATGAGTTAAAGCTAGTGTTGGTTTCACAAAAGCTTCTAATATTAATAAATCAAAATGCCCATTCTTCTTCCTAATAATGTCCTGAACTTCGTCTGTAGCCATTTGGGCTTTAAAAACTTTTGAAATTGTATCCATTATTAATTCTAGTTGTGAATGAAGGTTATCGTCTTTGCTTCCCATTTTCATAGCGAGCAAACCATCTGACCATATCTTGTATGAATAACGAACGTCTATTTCTGTTAAATTATTTGGTGCCTTTCCTTTCGGGAACACAGGATCCGTGGTGATAACTGTGACTTGATGCCCTCTCCTGGCAAGTTCTTGTACCAAAGGTCGAAACACAATTTGATGACTTATCGAAGGAGTCGGGAACACTGCTAATATTCTTGCACAAGCACAAATACTAACGGATAAGTTGAAACTCACAAAATAAACTACGGAGATTTTATTTCGAGAATACATTGTTACGCACTAAACTGTTAAATGCTAGGACTCAGTATATATAGGACTTATAAAACTGCAAAATGAAAATGTTTAATTGTCTGCAAGGTCAGGTAAATCATCACGTCTCACAATAATTTGCTTGAGAAAACATATTTTTTTCTAAAATGCAAACATTTACATCAGATTCTTTTAAACTCCATTAACGTTAATTTAAGTTGTTCGAAAGTCTCTCTGTACATTTTGATATTGATTCTCAGACTTTGGTATTGATTCTAGGATATAGGGTAGGTATATCCTAGAATCAATTACCGCTACCGCTACCGCTTATCTACATAAGCTAACCGTAAAAAAAATTGAATTTTGTGCCGAATGACAAATGTTTATTAATTTTGATTTTAAGGTATCAGAATTCTAAAGAAATCAGACAAAAGCTGTTAGTTGTAGCAACTGCAGACTGAGAGGCATATGGTATTTTTATACACGGTTATATAAAAATACCAAATCCCTCTCGGCCTGTATTTGTTTACAACTTTTGTTCTAATATTCAAAATATCGAGTAAAAAAGCCTTGTTGATTTATTTATTTTATTTAAATATCTTTATTGCTTAAAATTAGTACATAAAATTACAACGAAATGAAAACAGAGAAACACAAAGGGCGACCTTATCACTAAAGTGATCTCTACCAGGTAACCCACAATTACGGACCTTTGATCTGAAAAACGACCTTAGAACAAAAGTTGTAAACAAATATTCAAAATTTTACAGAGATACTCTACTTGTTTCTACTCTGTAATGTAGCATCGGCAAGTGGCATCGGGGCGGACCGCGGCACGGCACGGCGTGCGAACTCGTGGCCCGAAACCGCAACAGTGTAATGTCACTTAACAAATAGAACAATAATAGAACATATTTTGCATGAAATAAATTAATAATGAATTGATGATGATGAACTGAATTTTGAAAAGTCGTAGTGCAAAAGTTGTCAGTGGATATGTAAACAACTACAGGCTAAGAGCGATTTGGTATTTTTTATATCATCATCTTATCAAATCCTGTATAAAATATAAAGAGTTTTATAGGAAAACGGTTTATGGTTTTATAGGTTAGTAGGATTGAGGTTAGAAGATTCACAAGTTTAGGACTTATATCTGTTTTTAAGGAATTAGTGTTTTTTTTGGAATTCGTGTGTTATACGGCTGTAAAAATTTTGCTGCAGTTCTAAATTCATTTATAAATTAACTAGCTGTACCCGCGGACTCTGTTCCGCGATAAAAATATTTTTGTGTCGGCCCGTTTGTCCCGCGAAATACTTACTCCAGCAGCACCGCGCATTGTTATTTTGCTAATATCTTTGAAGATATTTGTTTAAACCAAAGACTTCTATGTAGATATCTTGGTTTAGACTGTATAGAGTATAGGGCACAAATATTCTTCATTAAATTTCCGTTCGAAATAATATATTTACAAAGATATAAATAAACACCATATGGGCTAGTAAGCTTTACAATTGTAGAACATTGTTTTGTTATATCCTCAATAGTTTCCGCAGAGCACGCGATGAAAGCAATTTTTTTTATGACTTGGATTACATTATTCAAGATTAAGCAAGTATGCGTAATAATTTTGAAAATTATTATAGCCTTTGGCACTCCACAGTAACATAACTTTCTATTGGTTAAAGAATTTTGAAAATCGGTTCAGCAGATCCAGAGATTACCCCTTACAACGTCACAAACTCACAAACAATATTACGTTACCTCTTTATAATATTATTCATTAATGAATAATATTATTCAAAAATGCAGATTATTATTCATAAATGAAGAATAATTCTATTATTCACTTATGAATAATAGAGTTTCCGCGACATATATTTATACATATACAAGATTCTTTGTTAATGACAGTTATAATAATATTTGTGACTTTTAACTACTGAACCCTAAATTGCACGAGTCGCTTTGACCAGTTTTTCTTTTTTTGAATTATATGGATAGAGCGACGTTAAAAATATTTGAATCAAATAATATACTGTTAAGATATGATTATGATAACAATATGATCTATCCGAAATACGAGTTGGATTCATTTGAAGGATTATTGGCCTAGGAACTGAAGAAAGTAGTTCTTCATCGATCGTTAAACCTGATCGTTCACTCATTCATCACTGACTGACGCCTCCATCAACTGGGGCCTGATTGCCGAAAAACGTATTCATTGTTATCGTAATCGTGAGTGAATTCTGCCCTCCAATTGCCTGACCTAAATCAAGGAAAAAATCAGCGGGTAGCATTTGTAAACGATTACGGTAACGATGAATACGTTTTTCTTACATAATCTAGGGGCAGAACGCTGAACAGAACAGCAAGGTACCTATGGCCATATGTATAATATTCCGTGCTATGGCATTAATCTTATAAATAAGGAGTATGTTAGTATTTAATAGGTATTTAATTATTATCTGTAACTGCTTTTTTACCTATGGTTAATGAACACCACTTTTAACGTTATCGTTTTTTGCAGTTGCAGGTACATAATTAGGTATGAGCCATTTAAAAAACTTGATAATCGCTGATTCATTATTATACGTAAATATATAAAATAATCGTGTCACATTGTTTATAACAAAACTCCTCCAAAATAGCTTGACCGATTTTAATGAATTTTTCTCTATACAGGATGCAATTTAGGTGACTAGATTTAAACAGCATATAGGTTTAACTTCAGTAGTACTATCTTCAAATAAAAAATGTTTTTACCGTTAATTAATTACCGCAGGCTATTCTATGCCGTATCAATACGCACCAGAGCTTATTTTGCTCCGAACATTACTTACTTGTCGCCACTGTATCGGCACCGCCAACAAAGTCATCTAGGCAAAGATATATTATTTATTACTCTATGACCTAGGTACCTAGGGTAGGTAATAGGTATCTTTTGTGCGAATCAAAGTAAGGAGCGTTACTTGTAAAAGAGTTACTATTGGTTTCTCGAACTTACACGTACGTAGTTAAAAAAACGAAATCATTTTTTATTTTTCAAGTTCAAGTTTATTTTAAGATAGTAATACGAAAATTAAACCTATAAGCTGTTTAAATGTAGTCACCCAAATTGCACCCTGTATATTTAGGATGTCTGAGAATAGGACGTAAACTATTCATACCCCTACTACTGACTGGATAAAGGCTACTTTTAATCCCATAAAATCAAATATTTCTCGTCTACGCTAACAAAGTCACGAGTTATGTATAAATGGAAACGAACAACATCTTTATCAACAAATTTCAACGCAGGTATAAAATGAATGAATAAAAAATACACTTTAGTATAAATTTACTATATCAGCATATTGTAACACTCCTAACTATAATGTCGCCAAAAGTATCGTTAATATTGTACTCCGTAAGTGTTTTAGCATATGTACAATCATCGAGAATTTTGGCAGTGTTCCCATTTCCATCACTTAGCCATCAAGTTGTGTTTCGAAAACTTACATTGGAACTTGTAAATAGAGGTCATGATGTTACCGTTATAACGCCAGATCCCGCATTTCCCAGTGGTGGCTCGCCCCAGAATCTCAAAGAAATTAATTTACATGAAATATCCTACACAACGTGGCAAAAAGAATTTCTAGACACGCTCAAAGTGAAAAAGAATTTTATTACTTACACTGAAATGAGAAAAGTACACCCTGGATTAGTTAATTTAATGAGAAACCAATTGAAAACACCGGATGTGCAAGAAATTTTAAATAACAAGTCACTAAAATATGATGTTATACTTGTAGAATCATTGTATCGTCCAGGAATTGCATTTTCTCATATATTCAAAGCACCAATGATACTAGTCAGTTCATTAGGTGCTGTTTATAACAATCATGATATTATGGGATCTCTTATACATCCATTATTATACCCAAAATATTTACGAACAAGAATTTATAATTTGACATTTTGGGAAAAGTTGGAACAACTGTATAAACATTACTCTGTCGACTACGCGACATATTTAAATGAAGCACAAGACAATGCGCTTATTCATGAAGTTTTTGGCTCAGAAGTGCCACCTTTAGGTGAATTATATAATAATGTTGACATGTTATTCCTTAACCTAAATCCCACATGGGCAGACAATCAGCCTGTCCCACCAAATGTTATTTATATGGGTGGAATACATCAGATACCGGAACAAAAATTGCCAGATGTAAGTAAATTATTTTATATACGAGTAATTTATAACATTTTGGTTAATATATTACGTTATTTTTATTATTTGAAACTTCTACAATATTATTTGAATACAATAAATTGCAGGATCTCCGGGGATTTTTAGATTCATCCAAACATGGTGTCATTTATTTAAGTTTTGGTACCAATATTTTAGCAGGGATGATACCACCTGATAAAGTACAGATCATGGTTAAAGTTCTTTCCAGCTTGCATTATGACGTTTTATGGAAATGGGATAAGGAAGAACTTTCAGGAAAATCGGATAACATCAAAATATCTAAATGGTTTCCACAATCAGATTTATTAAGTAAATATATTATTTTAGCTTTTAATATTTATGATTTAGATTTATTAATAAAGACCTTCGATTAATATGAACTGAAAGTTAATATTTAAGGAGCTGCTGAGGTTTTCAAACAATGTATGCCAAAACTATATATACCATTAAACAATCTTTCTTAACTTATTATTTTAGGACATCCAAAAGTCAAGCTCTTTATAACTCAAGCCGGCCTTCAGTCGACAGATGAGGCGATAACAGCCGGTGTTCCTCTTGTCGCCGTGCCTATGTTTGGAGATGAATGGTACAACGCGGAAAAATATGTTAAATTTGGAATCGGTAAACATCTGGACATAGAAACTTTTACCGAAGAGATGTTTAAAGACGCTGTTGTTAGTGTGATCAAAGAGGAAAGGTTTGTTCGTTTATTCGCCTCATGTATCAAAAATAGGTAAAAAACTGTTAAAAACCATCCTTGATATTTAGAATTTTTTTGGGCTTATTTTTATCTTGTGGTTTCTTTCTTAGCCAATAAGTGGAGCACAATTTTGTAAGAAAAAGTGTCAATGTGTCCATTTTTAAAAAATAGTTTTCCAAGGATGTTTGAGAAAATAAATAAGGCAGATGTTTCAAATTGGGCTAGGTCTTGTACAAGATCTTAAAAAATTAAGAAAAATCTGTTGATCGCGCGAAAAATAAAATTATTCGGTGTACAAAAATATCTTTTTTTCAATATTAATACGTTCGATTTTCCATATGGTGTCGCTGGCGTCGTACGATTTGACGTAAACCATAACACAATCTTTCAATAGTTGACATTTTTGTCAAAGTCAAATGTCAATTCACAGTGAAAAACATTTATTTATTATTTATTTATTTATTATACATTGCATCATGTGTACCATTACAAGCAATACACAATACATGTAACCGCCATGATGAATCTTTGTTAAGTATTGCAATTATAAGTAGGAATATTTGTTTTGTAATCCGAAAAAAAGCCATTTTTAATGTAAATATATAGGTATAAACTGTTTTTTGCGATCTGAACTATACCAAAGTACCGTATATGGACCTGGCCCAGGGCTCATACATTGATGAAACGTCTCCTTTGTTTGTATAGTACGGAACTTTAGTCCGCGTACACGAATCGCACTTGCCAGGTTTTTAATATATTACTTCTCTTCCAGTTATCGAAAAAATATTGTGAAACTCCGACAGATGATGCACGATCAACCAGAACCACCTTTAGAACGAGCAGTGTGGTGGACAGAATATGTAATAAGGAACGGCGGAGCCAAGCAGCTAAGAGCAGCTTCGGCAAACATATCATACGTGCAGTACTTTGAAGTTGAACTCATATTATTGATTATTTCAGTGGTTTTCGTAGCATTTGTTTTCATAGTGGCATGTTTTATACAAGTAATAAAATTAATTGTAAATATTTTAAGGCGTAGAACTACAATAAAAATTAAAAGCAAGTAGGCAAATTGTAATATATAAAATTTTCGTGTCCAATGTTTGTTATCAAACCTCTCCGATAATTTTAATATCCCTAATTGCAAAACAACGTTTGCCAGGTCAGCTAGTGTAAATATAGCTAATATACTAACTACAATTATGTGTATATACAAATGTCATGATATTTCTCATCCTATGGACAATGAACATGGATGTATGGATTCCCGTATCAAGCTGAATCAAACCCAAACTTTAGATTTTATAGACTACGGTCTCCACATTAACTCCTACAATTATTACTTTTTAATTAATATCCGGATTCTAAAGTTATAGGTAGGTCAAACAAACAAGTAGTACTTCTTAGTAAAATCAGTGTGACATAAAATTTGCATCGAAAAGAAAGTAACTTTTTGTATGGAAAATTTAATTCCGGATATGAAAAACAAATTCTTGGTACCAAAAGTTCTAAAAAAACCCTATTTTATTTTCCTAGACTATTTTGGTTTTGGTTCATGAGAAAACTTGATACCACCTTTGGTCATTCTCTTTTGTATTTCAAAACATAACAGAACAGAGGATCTTTTGCTCGTTGGGTGGTAACTAGCTAATGCAGAAGTCTCCTGTTTCCCTTTTAAATACAAGCGCATGCTTGCTGCGCCATGAGATAGTCAAGTCAACGACGTCTGTATCCTGATTGAGGTCAAAGAATCCTGCCACATAATAATTTGTTGGCATTTTGTGCGTATGGTGCTACTTAATTATCACTTGTTTGAGGTTCTACTTGTACGTTTTCTGTATCATATTTATATAATAGTACTAGCTCATTCCCGCGACTTCGTCCACGTGGGATAAAAACTATTCTATCTTTTAAGTTGGACCAAATGACAGATATTCACGAAGTTTGAACTAAATCGGTTCAGTAGTTTAGGAGTTCATTGAGGACAAACATTGTGACACGAGATTTATATATATTAAGATAAGATTATATCGGCCTGAAAACCAGAAATAACCTTTTTCACCGCATTCTGATAAGTGTCGGATAGCCTAAGTACTAAAACTATATACTCTCGTCACTTTCTAACGTCATGTGGCAAAGGCTAAGGTAAATAAGCTATCGTGAATAGAGTCAATAAAGGTTCCATTTTCAAATTTTTAGTGGAACTCAAACAAAGTAATTTTTGAAGAGTAGGTAATATTAGTTTCCTTATTGGACTTGCGTAACTAATTTCAAGTGCAATTATCATATTAATTAAAATTTATCAAAGGCTTACAGTTTTAATTTTGAAGTTGATAACAATATCCGGTTTTAACGAAGAAGAACTATTAGCTCTTATTTGCCACCACCTTGAATCGTCTGTGTGTGTGCTACCTCCCTTAGCAGCGTAACATACTGCAAGAGCACACAAGGCGTTCATCATCATCATCATCTCAACCCCTTTCATGTCTCTTCTCAGACTGAGAGGGGTTTGGCCATAGCCCACCACGCTGGCCAAGTGCAGGTTGGCGGGCTTCATATACCTTCGAGAACATTTATGTGAACTCTCAGGCTTGCAGGTTTCCTCACGAGGTTTCCTTCACCGTTAAGCAAGTGATATTTATTTTCCTGAAAACGCACATAACTCGGAGAAGTCGTAGGTGCGTGCCCAAGATTCGAACCTGCGACCTTCTCATGAGAGGTAGAGGTCAGAACCACTGAGCTATCACTGCTTTTTTGGTACCAATGCGTTTGGTACCTTCTAATAAAAAATAATTTTTTTATTCTACTTTGTACGAGTATATAGTAAAGATATACTCGTACATATTCAGAATCAGATGAACGTAACTATGTCTTTGTAAACTTTGCAGAAGAGCGAAAATAATCGTCTCTTCAGACTCCACCAATACTTAAAGAGAAACTATATAACGGGCGAATGAAAATAATATAATTATGTACTGGTATACTGTTTTTGACCTTTGTAAAATGCAACCATGAATCATTCTTATACAGGGCGTCTCATAGCCACAGATTTTACTCACGGCGATGCCACATGAAGGGGAAGTCCCTTAAATATTGTGGATAGAGCATTATTTTCCATTACATATTTTACCTAGAGTAATTTACACAATTCCTAGAGATTATACATAGAGTACCTGCTGTTCCATCGGTTATATGTAAAGTAAGTGGATTTTGGTTCTTAATTAGACTAACTTAAGCTGGCTGGGCTATCCCAGTATAGTCGCAAAGTCGAATTGGATTAACAAAATAACTGAACTGAACTGCCTAACCCCGACACCATGATGTAGTCTTGATTGTCCTTTCCCATTGTCTCTGAAGCAGATCAGGCCCTGCCCTCTGTAGCAAAGCACAGGCACCCGGACGAGCCGGAACAGCCGTGTATGGTCGAACAGCATGCCGAGGCTGCAGAGGTGAGCTGCACTTTCCGTAATGCCGGAGACGTCAAAGATCCGAATTGGACCCTATTTTAGAGCTGTGATCTGATTTGGACTTCCCTATTCTCGTCTTTTACTTTACCGACTCGGTATTCGCATTCGATATTGAATAGAACACGTAAGCAAAATATAAAATAAATAAAATTTTCAATATTAACTGGGTATTTTAGGTATTCTATAAACCTAGATTATAGGAATAGTCCTAGCCCAAGTTATAAGGGTTAATAAAAACGACGAAGCACTTTGAGTGTGCTGAAAAGTGCCCAAAGGTGACCTGAACTGCGCTTGGCTTGCCTTGGTGGGAGCATTACCATGCCCCCAGATTAGATAGAATTAACACAAAAACAAATCTTATATTAAAACTTGATACGAAAACGACCATTGAACTAATGCTAATGTCGTGGCTAATATATATATTATCGATTTTAATAGGTACTTTGCAACTTTGTATGACTGATTACTTTATCAGGTAGGTAAAACTAAATAGTGACACATTTATCTTTGTTCAATAACAACCGAGTGGAATGGTATAAAATGAAAATATTATTGTACATTCCTTAGTGTAAACAAGGAAGTACCGACTGCAGCTGGTATAAGAATGGAATTAAAAATGTTATTTTTATTTTGCTATGTAACTTTATTGTGTTATGTACATTCAGCAAGAATTTTAGCAGTGTTTTCATTTCCGTCGATTAGTCACCAAGTTGTGTTTCGAAAACTTACATTGGAACTTGCTGATAGAGGTCATGATATTACAGTTATAACGCCTGATCCCGCATTTCCTAATGGAAGCGCTCCTGAGAATCTCAAAGAAATAGATATTCATGAAGTATCCTACAAGACTTATCGACAGGGGTTTCAAAACTCGTTTAAAGTTAAAAAGGATAAACTAATCTTCAATGATATGAGACATTCACACAAAAGGGTAAAAGAACTATTTAGAACACAGTTGCAAACACCAGAAGTACAAGAAGTTTTAACTAACAGGACACAAAAGTATGATGTAATACTTATAGAAGCTCTTTATCGTCCAGGCCTTGTGTTTTCTCATTTCTTTAAAGCACCAGTAATACTCGTCAGTTCTTTAGGCGCTGTTTTTAATAACCATCAGATTATGGGATCATTAACGCATCCATTATTATACCCACCAATGTTGCGTATAAGAAAATATAATATGAAGAACAAGTTGGAACAACTCTTTAATCATTATTCAGTTGAATATGCGTCATATTTAAATGAAGCTGATGAAAATGTGCTAATCCGTCAAATTTTTGGCTCAGAAGTGCCACCTTTAAGTGAACTATATAATAATGTTGACATGTTGTTTCTTAACCTCAATCCAATATGGGCAGACAATCAGCCTGTTCCACCAAATGTTATTTATATGGGTGGAATACATCTGACACCGAAAAAGGAACTACCAAATGTAAGTTATATGTATATGAAAGCATTATACTAATATAAAAAAAACAACTGAGTTTGTGTGTATGCGTGTGTATACACGCATACACACACGTACGTTTGTTACACGTTCACGATACAGTATCTGAATCGTTGGTAAAGTTAGCTGTGTTACTGACATGAGCAATTCTATTGTCCAGATAGCAGACAGTATTTAACAATGAATAAAGAAGTAAACTCACCTCTGTATGTTTATGTGTTTGTGTAGCTAGTATCATTGAGCTAGAAAGCCATAATCCATTGTGATCAAAGGAAAATAAATAAATTCGTTTTAAAAAGGAAGTTTAATACAAAATGGTCCCAAAAATTATAATTATATAACAGATTTAATTTTTCAGCATGGATTTTTTTGTAATTTATCTAAAAAAAGTTAACATAATATTTTTAATATCTATACTATTAAAAGAAGTTAAATAATTATCATCCCTTTCAGGATCTTAAAACGTTTTTAGATTCATCCAAACATGGTATAATCTATTTCAGTTTGGGCAGCAATATTGTATCAGGAATGATTCCAATCGATAAAATACAAATTATGGTAAGAGTCCTTTCCTCTTTACCTTACGATGTTTTGTGGAAATGGGACCAAGATGATCTGCCAGGCAAATCAGATAACATAAAAGTATCTAAATGGTTCCCTCAAGCGGATTTATTGAGTACGTATTCTGAAACAAAAACTATAACTTTATCACAACTAATTCATGTTAAGGCCTGTTTCACAAGCACCAGATAAACTTTATCTAAAGAATGAACTCGATGTTTTAACAGATTCCCAATACGAAAATTGTCACAACATCACCTTCGCTAGATAAAGTTTATGTAGTAACTAGCAGATACCCGCGGCTTCGCACGCTTAAATTTTAGTTTTAACTATTCTACGGGAACCATCCATTTTCCGGAATAGAAAGTACCCTTTGTGTTAATTTACATGAAATCTATCTTCATTTCAAATTTAAACCAAAGAATTTCAGTAGTTGTGCGTGAAGGAATAAATTTTTTCCCGCATGAATATCTGTTTTCCCTATTATCACAAAAACAATGGATTTTCCCGGGAAAAGAATAGTTGATTCTAGGATATAATCTATCTCCATTCCAAATTTCAGCCCAATCGGTTCAGAAGTGACGGCACGATGGAGTATTTCTCCCGCATGAATATCTGCTATTTAACTATTTTCTTAGAAACCATGGATTTTCCCGGGATAAAAATTTGCCTTTGTATTAATCCAGGATAAAACTTATCACCCTTTTGAATTTCAGTCATATCCGTTCAGTAATTACAGCGTGAAGTAGTATTTTTTCCCGCATGAATATCTGTTTTTCCCTATTATCACGAAAACAATGGATTTTCCCGAGAAAAGAGTAGTTGATTCTAGGATATAATTTATCTCCATTCCAAATTTGAACTAAATCGGTTCAGTAGTTGCGACATGAACGAATATTTTTCCCGTGTGGATTTCTGTTTTTCACTATGATCATACTCGTGGAAGTCATAAATTTTTCTGAGATGATAGTAGCCTACGTATTAAGCCAGGATAAAGTCTATCTTTTTCCGAATTTCAGTCATATCAGTTCAGTAATTACAGGGTGAAATACTATTTTTCACACGTGAATATCCGTTTTTCAGTTTTCCCGCGGAAACCATGGATTTTCCCGGGATAAAAAGTAGCCTTCGTATTAGTCCAGGATATAATCTATCCCTATTCCAAATTTCAGCCAAATCAGTTCAGTAATTACGGCATGAAGGAATATTTTTCCCGCGTGGATTTCTGTTTTTCACTATTATCATAGAAACCATGAAATTTTCCGGGATGAAAAGTAGCCTATATATTAATCCAGGATAAAAATCTATCTTCTCTCCGAATTTCGGTAATATCATGTCTGTAATTACAGTGTAAAGTAGTATTTTTCGTGCGTGAATTTCAGTTTTTCAGTTTTCCTTCGGAAACCATGGACTTTTCCGGGATAAAAAGTAGCCTTCTATTAGTCCAGGATAATATAATCTATCTCTGTTCCAAATTTTAGCCAAATCAGTTAATTAATTACGGCGTGAAGGAATATTTTTCACGCATGGATTTCAATTTTTAATAATATCATAGAAACCATGGAATTTTCCAGGATGAAAAGTAGGTTTTGTAATAATCCGGGATCAAATCTATCTCCATGCCAAATTTCAGCCAAATCTGTTCAGTAGTTACGGCGCGAAGTAGTATTTCTTCAGGTTGAATATCTGTTTTTCACTGTTCCCGAAGGAACCATTTTCGGAATAAAAGGCAGCCTATGTGGCCACCTAGGATATAATCTATCTCCATTCCAAATTTCAGCCAAATTGGTTTGTACTTGCGGCGTGAAGATTTTTATTCCGCGCGAATTTCGGTTTTTAACTAATCCCACGGGAATCATGAATTTTTGCGGGATGAAAAGTAGCCTTTGTGCTAATTCATAATACAATCTACCTCCATTCCAAATTTTAGCCAAATCGGTTCAGTAGTTGCGGCGTGAAGACGTATTTTAACTTGATAAAATCCAAATTTCGGACCACCGTTTCACCCCCTTAGAGGATGAATTTTGAAAAATCCTTTCTAAGTACTCCCCTAGATCTCATAGGGTATCTGTGTGCCTGGAGTCTCTAGACCCAGCGGTTTGGGCTGTGCGTTGATATGTCAGTCAGTCAGTCAGTCAGTCAGTCAGTTTCTTCCTTTATATATTTAGATTGTGAAACAGGTCCTAATTAAAATAGATAAAAACACTATTTTGTATTATATTTTTAAACGCGTAGGTATTAATTTATTTATTTTATTCAATTTACCATTTTAGTGCATAAAAACATAAAGTTATTTATCACACAAGCTGGACTTCAATCAACGGATGAAGCAATAGTAGCTGGAGTTCCACTTGTTGCTATACCAATGTTTGGAGATCAGTGGTACAATGCAGAAAAATACGTCAAATTAGGAATTGGCAAATATCTTGAAATAGAAAGCTTGACTGAAGAAAATTTTAAAGATGCTGTTGAAAACGTGATTAAAGATGAAAGGTAGGTTCATTTATTTAGTTTAAGGTAAAAAAATCTAATCTTTAGGTATATCAAATTATAAGATAAATATATAACGGATGACCGAATGGCGTAGCAGTAGCTAACCTGCCGTCTGTGTCGGAGGTCGTGGGTTCGATTCCCACTTCTGGTAATATTCGTGCTATGAGCATGAATTTTTTCCAGTGTCTGAGTGTTTTTCAATATAAGTACCTATTATATTTATGTATAATAATAAGTATGTATATTTATCAGTCATCTAGTACCAATAACACAAGCTAACGCTTACTTTGGGCTTAGATTGCAATGAGTGTAATGTTCTGATATATTATATTTATCAAAAAAAAACTATAGAATGAAATGAAGTATTTTGTGATAGCTATTATTAATAAAAAAACATGTATGACTATTTCAGTTTTCGACAGAATATTGTGAAACTCCGGCAGATGATGCACGATCAACCAGAACCACCTTTAAAACGAGCAGTGTGGTGGACAGAATATGTAATAAGGAACGGCGGAGCCAAGCAGCTAAGAGCAGCTTCGGCAAACATGTCATACGCGCAGTACTTTGAAGTTGAACTCATATTATTGATTCTTTCAGTGGTTTTCGTAGCGTTTGTTTTTGTATTGACATTTTTTATACAAGTAATGAAATTTGTAAATAATTTAAGGCGTAGAACTACAATAAAAATTAAAACCAACTAAACAAAATCTAATATATTAAAATTCTCGTGTCCAGTGTTTGATACCAAACCGCTCCGAAAGGGCTTGCCCGAATGTTATAAAATTTTCTGTGTATGTTCGGTAGGTTATAAACTATTTTATATCTCTAATGGCAAAACAACGTTTGCTGGGCTAGCTAGTCTAATATATAAATTTCTCATGCCGATTTTGGTTACTAATATTAAATAGTATTAATTCTATCAGTCACTGTTATAGTTATAAAAATAATAATAATATAAAGTTAATACTTTAATTTTTATTGTAAAATTAATAAAATTTTTGACTAATTTAAGAAGCATTGACAGAGTTGAAGATAAAAAAAAATCTTACTTTATCATATCTCCAAATACTTATTTTAGGTTAATTCACCACAAAAACTTAATGCAGCAGTTAGTTTCTCATGGATACATCTATAGGTAGAAAAATTCAAAAATTCGTACACTTAGTACGAAATATTTTGTGTGTCACTCACTCACTCAAAAGTCCAGTTGTAGTTCAGAAGGCAGTACAACGTTTGTTGAGTAGGCATGTTATGGAAAACTACTTTAGTGTATATTATTATTAGCTTTGTTTTGTAACTAAGTACAACATGATAGTGAATAAATAATAACGTAAGTAATTTATTGGCGTAAAGTCATAAGTTTATCTGTTTTGATGCGATGTTTTGCGCACTCAAATCAGAAATTATGGCTTACAAGATGGTTACAACGCCCCAATCTACTCGTAAATAAGTAATAAAAATGGTGTCAAAATTAAAAGCAGTGGTCATAATAATGGTGTGTTCAATGGTGGAAATTAAACCTGCAAAAATATTAGCAGTATTTCCTGTTCCTTCAATAAGTCACCAAGTTGTATTCCGTCCTTTAACTCAAGAACTTGCTAAAAGAGGTCACGAAGTCACTGTTATAACACCAGATCCAGCATTTCCTAAAGAAGACGCTCCAGCTAATCTAAAAGAAATTGATGTACATAATATATCTTATCAAATGTGGCGCAACATGTACTTGGATACTTACAAAGCTGACGGCAGTAACACAGATTTTAACGTTGTGAGAGAAAAGTGGACGATAGTGTCAAAAATATTTGAGATTCAGCTAAAATCACATGAGATTCAAAAAATTATTCATGATAAGATAAACAAATTTGATTTATTATTGATTGAGGCTATGGTGCGTCCGGTTCTTGTTTATTCTTATATTTATAGAGCACCAGTAATTCTAGTAAGTTCCCTCGGTGCTATCCTTAGTAACCAGAAAGTAATGGGCATGTACACAAATCCGCTATTATATCCATCGCCGCTTCAAAAAAGTATATACAATCTTACACCAATTGAAAAAATAAATCAACTTTATAGAAGTTATTCTATTGAATTCGCAGACTATTTAAACGAAATTGATGAAAACAAATTGTTGAAAAGTATATTTGGCTCAGATGTTCCAACTATAAATGAACTATGTAACAACATTGATATGCTGTTTATCAATAGCTATCCTATTTGGGTAGACAATCAGCCCCTTCCCTCGAATGTGCAATATATAGGCGGAATACATCGTATGTCTGAAAAAAATCTACCAAAGGTAATTGTAAATTAATATTACTATCTTATCTATATTTTTTTCTCTATTAAAAAGTACAAAACCAGTCTCTGATATAAGTGTACCCTGTGATTTTATTAGATTTCAAAGAAAAAAAGTGACTAAAGTGATGTGTACCCAAAGTGTACTAATAAAAGACACAGTTATTGCTACTGTTACCGTAACCAACACCTTGAAGTGAAGTTCTCTAGGTGCGTTGGACATTTTTTTAGATGGGAAAACCCCATTGAACTCGACACACTTACCATGCATAAGAAACTATTTGAAAAAAATTAATAAATAACATAAAAAAAAATATAGAAAAAAATGAAAATTAATAAATTTGCAACAAACTTAAATTATAATTCACCACTGTAATTTACTAAAGATTATGCCTTCTAAGTATCAAAAGGACTAGAATCTTGACCTGAAATAATTTTATATAACATGTATGTATCTTATATTATAATAATCAAGCTAAAAAATCACGTTTGTTGTATGGGAACTCCCTGAAATATTTATTTTATTCTACTTTTCAGTATTTTTTGTTATAGCGGCAACATAAATACATAATCTGTGAAAATTTCAAGACTGTAGCTATCACGGTTCAGGCGATATAGCCTGGTGACAGATGGACGGACGGACGGATGGACGGATAGCGAAGTCTTAGTAATAGGATCCAGTTTACCCTTCGGGTACGGAACCCTAAAAATAACTGATAAACTTATAAGTAAATGATTTAATTAATCATGTCAATCAAAGTGTTATCAGTTGTTTAACATAATATGATGGAACTATAGTTACATTTATTCAAGTTTTATACTATTTGGTAGTACTTCAAGATACTGTTATCTAGACGTACATTTAAAATGTTGTTAAGAATCTCATCAGTGTTATTAATTTTGAGTGTTAACATCGCAGAAATAAATTCTGCAAAAATACTGGCAGTGTTTCCTATGCCATCTCTAAGTCATCAAGTTGTATTCCGACCATTGACTCAAGCATTAGCTAGAAGAGGCCATGAAGTTACAGTAATTACACCAGATCCAGCCTTTTCAAAAGAAAATTGTCCACAAAATTTAAAAGAGATCGATATACACAATGTATCCTATAAAATTTGGCAAAATTCATTTCTGAGTACATACAAACCTGATAGCAGAGGCATGCATTTTAACCTTGAAAGACAAATACTTAAGTTGCTGTCTGAGTTGTTTGAAATACAATTAAAATTGCCTGAAATCCAGTCTGTAATTAATAAAACGAATAATAAATATGATTTGATAATGCTCGAAACTATAATGCGTCCTGGACTTGTTTTATCTTATATTTTTGAAGCACCTGTTATTTTAGTTAGTTCTCTTGGTGTTGTTCTTAATTACCATAAAGTGTTGGGTTTCCAAACACACCCAGTATTATATCCCGTATTGAATACAAGGGTCTATAATCTTACGGTTATTGAAAAGTTACATGAAGTTTATCGCTACTATTCTTTAGAATATGCCGACTATTTAAATGAATTTCATGAAAATCAAGTGCTGAAAAATGTGTTTGGTACACAAATTCCACCTTTGAATAAACTATATGGTAACATTGACATGTTATTTCTAAACATTCATCCTACATGGGCGGACAATCAACCAGTCCCACCAAATGTACTTTTTATTGGCGGAATACATATTTTACCAGAGAAAGAGTTGCCAAAGGTAAAAAAAAAAGATTTTATTCCAGTTTAGGAACAAATTCTGCCTTAGTCTTATTATTAAACTTTAAATTGGAACTTTACAGGATCTACAAACATATTTAGACGCCACAAAGCATGGTGTAATTTATGTAAGTTTTGGGACGAATGTGTTGGCAGATGCGATACCAGAAGAGAAAATAAAAATAATTGTGAAAGTTTTGTCTGAACTTCCTTACGACGTGCTATGGAAATGGGACAAAAACGAATTACCAGGAACAGTTGGTAAAAATATAAGATTATCCAAGTGGTTTCCACAGTCTGATTTATTACGTGAGTATATATAATAATTATTATTAAACCCTCAGTAATAGTATTCACTATTCAGATTTTCTAAATGAAGTCAACATCTCCTGAGGATGTCAAGGAAAATGTTGGAAGAATTGTGTGTATGATTTCATGTGAGCGGCGTTCCTGCATATTGAACCATACAGATTCTTTTCAAGTAGCGGATTTTAACAAAACAAATTAATCTGTCCTACTTATTATTTTCTCTACAACAACATATAAATATAACTCTTTTAATAAAAATATAATATTACAGGTCATCCTAAAGTAAAACTGTTTATCACACAAGCTGGTCTCCAGTCCACTGATGAAGCTATAACTGCTGGGGTACCTCTCGTCGCTTTTCCTATGTTAGGCGATCAATGGTACAACGCAGAAAAATACGTAAAACATGGTATTGGTAAAAAAATGGATATATATACCTTGACAGCAGAAGATCTGAAGAGTGCAGTCGAAACTGTAATAAGTGATAACAGGTTAGTAATTTTAGGTATACATAAGTGTGTCGAATTTGATTTTTTCTTATTTTTTTATAATTAAATTATAATTTAAGTTTGGACGATATTTTAAAAATACAGGTTTTGCTATATCGGAGTATCTAACAGGCGATTCGCTAAAACAAAGAAATGAGATGAGAGAAAAATACTTAAGCGCCTAAACAAGCGGAGAACATGCAAGATTTAGTGGAAATAGGCTGTCGGTGAATAACAGACCATCCTATGCAAGCGACGATACGCATATCACACAACATAGCCACAACCAGACTGTAGTATCAATACCAGCAGAAGAGCAGGGTACCAGGCCTATACAAAATAAAGAAATGAACCCAAAAACTGCAAATAAGACATTTCGGATCTGATTTTAAAATTCTTGCACAAAACATGCAAAGTTTGAAAAATAAGGCCCAAATTTTAAGCACCTTCCTAGACCACCATCAAATACGTGTTGCTTGCCTATGTGAAACCTGGATATCGGAATCTCAAAAAGATTTAATTCATATCCAAAACTACGAATTTGCATCTGCCTTCTACAAAAAGGAGAGACAAGGAGGCGGAGTCGCAATATTGGTGCAGGAAGGCATAAAATACGTAGAACGGAAAGATATCGCGGAACTCTCCATAGAGTACGTCATAGAATGTTGTGCTATAGAACTTCCGATTCAGAATATAATTCTTGTCAGTATATATAGGGCTGATCGTGAGATTGAGGTCTTCTTTAAATTTCTTGAATTACTCCTTGAAAAAATTAAATCAAAATTATGCAACAAACAAATAATTATAGCAGGCGACTTTAACTTAGACGCACTTGCAATACCGAAGTCAAAAAATTACCAAACCCTATCAGACATAATGTTAGAATATAATCTCACACAAATCATTAACCTTCCAACTAGAGTGACGAACTCAACATCCACATGCATAGACCTATTATTCACAAATAACAAAGCAAATCACTTTAAGGTAGAAGATCAGGGAATATCCGACCACAAAAGTATAATATACAAAACAACTTACGATAGCGTTAAGTCTACAAACAAAAACCAGAACATAAGTACGCGAAAACGAAATTTTAATAAAAAAAATATAAGTAAATTCAAACAAGCCCTATTTGAGACGGACTGGAACAATATTATTATAAAACAAAACAACATAAATCAAAACTATGAAAACTTTCTAGAACACCTTTTTATCAACAAAACAATCGCGCTATTTCATACTTTATCTAAGTATCAATTTGTCCGGTGATTTGACACCGAAAGCGTCAGTAGTAAGCCGACAGGAGTATTGACTATAGACCGCGGCCCCCGCCACAGATTACTTTAATTGTCAACAGACTGCACACACATTTCTATGGAGATGGTTTCCGTCATATTGTGGCGTGATGATGGCGTGTTAGTTGAAAATTTTGACAGACGGCCCTACAATTTTCTTGTATGAAGAAGGTTTGCGTAAAATGTGTCTGATGATCATATCCTCAGGTTTCTTATCGGTGGTTAATATGCACAATACAAAATGAAATCCACTCTGTGGATAGAGTATCGTTGTTGCACCTACTCTAAACTGCTCCTTGATTGTAAAAAAAACGTATTCATTGCTATCGTTATAATCGTTTAGAAACTCTGTTCGCTGATTGGTTTCCTGATTTGCGGCAGCCAATAGGGGGAGGCAGAATTTGCAAATGATTACGATAACGATAAACACGTTTTTTTTGGGCAATCAGACCCCTTTTTACAAAGATTTTAATTATTGGTTGCCAGCGATAAACATAAATTCTTTTTTTTTTCAGTTACCGTGAGAATGTTATAAGACTCCGAGAGATTCGGCGCGATCAACCAGTATCTCCTCTTGATAACGCTGTGTGGTGGACAGAGTACGTCATCAGACATGGCGGGGCTAAGCATTTGCGTTCTGCTTCAGCTAATCTATCTTATGCTGAGTACTTCGAAATTGATGTCTTGTTTGTTATATTTGCAGTTATATTGTTAACTTTAGTAACGTTTGTGTCAGTATCAATTTTTATAGTGCATGTTGTAAGGAAAAGCTTGCAATACGAACTTAAAGTAAAAACAAAATAAATAATTTCAAAGTATTATAATTATTGAAGCTGTAACGCGTTGTTGTTGACTAGTTTTATCTTCTATTTTTGAAGCACCTGTTAATAATATACTTAGTTCTCTCGGCGTTGTTCTTAAATAGAAAGTCTATTCAAGCAAAATCAAGTATATAATTAATTATAAAAAAAAAGATTCCGACGAATTAAGAACCTCCTCCTTTTTTGAAGTCGGTTAAAAAGCGCACACTTCTACTTTTCACTATTTTTTGTTATAGCGGCAACATAAATACATAATCTGTGAACATTTCAAGACTGTAGCTATCACGGTTCACGAGATACAGCCTGGTGACAGATGGACGGACGGACGGATAGCAAAGTCTAAGTAATAGGCGGGACCCTATTACTAAGACTTCGCTATTCGTCCGTCCGTTTTTACCCTTTGGGTACGGAACCCTAAAAATACCTGATAAAATTATAAGGAAATGATTTAATTAAACATGTCAATCAAAGTGTTATCAGTTGTTTAACATAATATGATAGAACTACATTTATTCAAGTATTATACTATTTGGTAGTACTTCAAGATACCGTTATCTAGATATACATTTAAAATGTTTTTAAGAATCTCATCAGTGTTAATAATTTTGAGTGTTAACATCGCAGAAATAAATTCTGCAAAAATACTGGCAGTGTTTCCTATGCCATCTCTAAGTCATCAAGTTGTATTCCGACCATTGACTCAAGCATTAGCTAGAAGAGGCCATGAAGTTACAGTAATTACACCAGATCCAGCCTTTTCAAAAGAAAATTGTCCACAAAATTTAAAAGAAATCGATATACACAATGTATCCTATAAAATTTGGCGCAATTCATTTGTGAATACCTACAAACCTGATAGCAGAGGCATGGATTTCAACCTTGTAAGACAAATACTTAAGTTGCTGTCTGAGTTGTTTGAAATACAATTAAAATTGCCTGAAATCCAGTCTGTAATTAATAATAAGAATAATAAATATGATTTGATAATGCTCGAAACTATAATGCGTCCTGGACTTGTTTTATCTTATATTTTTGAAGCACCTGTTATTTTAGTTAGTTCTCTTGGTGTTGTTCTTAATAACCATAAAGTGTTGGGTTTCCAAACACACCCAGTATTATATCCCGCATTGAATACAAGGGTTTATAATCTTACGGTTATTGAAAAGTTACATGAAATTTATCGCTACTATTCTTTAGAATATGCCGACTATTTAAGTGAATTGCATGAAAATCAAGTGCTGAAAAATGTGTTTGGTACACAAATTCCACCTTTGAATGAACTATATAGTAACATTGACATGTTATTTCTAAACATTCATCCTACATGGGCGGACAATCAACCAGTCCCACCAAATGTACTTTTTATTGGCGGAATACATATTTTACAAGAAAAAGAGTTGCCAAAGGTAAAAAAAGATTTTATTCCAGCTTAGGAACGAATACTGCCTTAGTCTTATTATTAAACTTTAAATTGGAACTTTACAGGATCTACAAACATATTTAGACGCCACAAAGCATGGTGTAATTTATGTAAGTTTTGGGACGAATGTGTTGGCAGATGCGATACCAGAAGAGAAAGTAAAAATAATTGTGAAAGTTTTGTCTGAACTTCCTTACGACGTGCTGTGGAAATGGGACAAAAACGAATTACCAGGAACAGTTGGTAAAAATATAAGATTATCCAAGTGGTTTCCACAGTCTGATTTATTACGTGAGTAAATATAATAATATAATATTACAGGTAATAAAAATATAATATTACAGGTAATAA
This sequence comes from Coenonympha glycerion, assembly GCA_963855885.1. Taxonomy (NCBI): domain Eukaryota; kingdom Metazoa; phylum Arthropoda; class Insecta; order Lepidoptera; family Nymphalidae; genus Coenonympha; species Coenonympha glycerion. Next base: position 12,306,991 of record OY979631.1, read on the forward strand.
AAATAATATAATATTACAGGTCATCCTAAAGTAAAACTGTTTATCACACAAGCTGGTCTCCAGTCCACTGATGAAGCTATAACTGCTGGGGTACCTCTCGTCGCTTTTCCTATGTTAGGCGATCAATGGTACAACGCAGAAAAATACGTGAAACATGGTATTGGTAAAAAAATGGATATATATACCTTGACAGCAGAAGATCTGAAGAGTGCAGTGGAAACTGTAATAAATGATAAAAGGTTAGTAATTTTAGGTATACATAAGTGTGTCGAATTTGATTTTTTTCTTATTTTTATGAACAAAAAAATCGCGCCATTTTATACTTTATCTAAGTATCAATTTGTCCAGTGATTTGACACCGAAAGCGTCAGTAGTAAGCTGACAGGAGTAATTGTACAGACCGCGGTCCCCTCCACAGATCATTACCTTGTCAACAAACTACCTACACGTTTCTATGGAGACGGTTTCCGTCATATTGTGGCATGTTAGTTGGAAATTTTGACAGACGGCCCTACAATTTTCTTGTATGAAGAAGGTTTGCGTAAAATGTGTCTGATGACCATATCCTGAGGTTTCTTATCGGTGGTTAATACGCACAATACAAAATGAAATCGACTCTGTGGATAGAGTATCATTGTTGCACCTACTATAAACTGCCCCTTGATTGTGTAAGAAAAACGTATTCATCGCTATCGTTATAATCGTTTAGAAACTCTGCTCGCTGATTGGTTTCCTGATTTGCGGCAGTCAATAGGGGGAGACAGAATTTGCAAATGATTACGATAACTATAAACACGTTTTTCTTGGGCAATCAGACCCCTGTTTACAAAGATTTATTTTAATTATTGGTTGCCAGTGATAAACTTTATTTCTTTTTTTTTCAGTTACCGTGAGAATGTTATAAGACTCCGAGAGATTCGGCGCGATCAACCAGTATCTCCTCTTGATAACGCTGTGTGGTGGACAGAGTACGTCATCAGACATGGCGGGGCTAAGCATTTGCGTTCTGCTTCAGCTAACCTATCTTATGCCGAGTACTTCGAAATTGAAGTCTTGTTTGTTATATTTTCAGCTATATTGTTAACTTTAGTAACGTTTGTATCAGTATCAATTTTTATAGTGCGTGTTGTAAGGAAAAGCTTGCAATTCGAACTTAAAGTAAAAACAAAATAATTAAATTAAAGTAAAAAAACGTTATAGCTTCAATAACTATAATACAAATTTCAAAGTATTATAGTTATTGAAGCTATAACGCGTTAGCAGGACTGATTAATTTGTTTTGCTATTATCCGCTACTTGAAAGGATTCTGTATGGTTGTATTAATCAGTCCTGCTAATTATGGATTTCCGCAAAATAACGCCTGCTTCAATTCAATATCTATAACGCGTTGTTGTTGACTAGTTTTATCTTCTATTTTTGAAGCACCTGTTAATAATATACTTAGTTCTCTTGGCGTTGTTCTTAAGTAGAAGTCTATTCAAGCAAAATCAAGTATATCATCATCAATCAATATCAATACATATAATAAATCTGTTGTTTGTCTGTTTGTCTGTCTGTTTGTACGGGCTAATCTTTGGAACGGCTGGACCGATTCCAATGAAATTTTGTGTGGTGGTAGCCTATGTCCCTGGTCAACATATAGGATACTTTTCATCCCGGTAAAATAAAGAGTTCCCGTGGGATAGTTAAAAAACTGCAATTAATTTAACAGCTTTGTAAACAACAACTAATGAACTTAATTTAGTAAAATTGGTTATGCTGATACCTTATGTTGCCTTTTTAACAAAATATATATATAGTAAAACTTATTAATCCAATCGAGTTCCCGCGGGAAAGAAAACATTACAAAAACAGTTAGCAGGCGTCTTTCAAGTAACGGATTTTAATGAAATTTTATGATCCTACTTTATATATATGCCCGGTCAACATTTAAGATACTTTTCATCCTGAAAAATTTGAGAGCACCCGTGGGATGTTTAAAAAAACCTATAGCTACTTATCTCCGTAGCACAATCAAAACGGGGTCGAAATATCGACAGTTTAAATCGTCCTTTTGATCGTGCAACTTGGTATAACTATACAAGATAACCCGTACGTAGCAGGAACGGGTTGCTACGTACACAGTAGCGCATCAGAATGCTTAATTACAATATCTGGGCGTTGGTATCATCTCAGAATAAGATAAGTTTGGTTAGTATAGATATTACAATCCACGATGACACGCCCCACTCTATCTTACTCCATGCGAATTGAGTAACATAAGCGATTTCGACAGAGTGTATAAGTAGAGGAAGACCAAAGAAGATATAGGTAAATTGTGTAAAAGAAGATAGCACGTTGACAGGAGAGATTGGAAGAAGACTCCTTTACGGGTCCATCGAACCCAAGGACCACTCATTTTGTACGGGAAATCTTGGGAAAAATTAAGAAATTCCACGGGAAACATTTTTGTAAAAAAAAACGAACTGCACGCGGGCGGAGCCGCGGGCAACAGCTAGTTTAAATATAAAAAAAAAGATTCCGACGAATTAAGAACTTCTCCTTTTTTTGAAGTCGGTTAAAAAGCGCTCACTTGCTGTGAACCAGTTGTAAAGGAGCGCGTCTTCGTGGATCGAAAGCGCTATGAACTTAGTCATAACGTAAAAAATCTCTAGTGAACTGATTAACAATTCATGTATTATTGTTTTGTCACAATGTGTTACGTAAATTGCTATAGGCTCCATATTTTTCTAAAATTAACCTCAGCCTGTGTAACTCTGAATAGTATAGGTTTTAATCACAGACATGTTTTAATAGAAAAAGCATTATGTATAGCACAGTTACTCTTGATTGTACGGTTTATTATAAATTATAATCATTATAAGAATGTGTAAAAATTGAGGACATTGTTGTAGTTGCGATACTATATTTGGATCTGAAATTCGTAAGTTAATAACAGTACTTATAAAAAAATAATGCGTATGTGATACTTAATTATATTTGTTTTATATTTTTTGTTTATCTAGAAAATTACCATATTTATTATTTTGTTTTATATTACCATATAAATTACTAATAAAGTGTAAAATGCTCTTGTTTATTTTTTCTTATATAATTAGGTACCTACTTAAGTATAATAATATATTTGCACTTGTGCGTAATAAACACTGATTTCTTCGTGTGTATCAGCAATATTTTACAATTACTCTGTTTTATTTTCGGTCCGAGAAGTACGCAGCGAAAAGTAATTTTTTCCATCACTTATTCGGTTGACATTTCCATGGCACGTGATTGGAATCAACTCACTTTTCATGCACTTTCAGATTTCCGATGTACCTCACTTTTTTGAATATTAAATAATGCGGTACTGTACGGTGATATAAAAGAGAAAGCAATATTTAAATCGTACTTCTCTGATTGGTGGATATAACGGTAATATATTTATTTATTTATTTTGAACAGAAAAATTAAAAATTATATACAAACACAGAAAGGACAACAAGTACAAGGACGTCTTATCACTACATATTATTATGAGGATCTCTTCCAGATGCCCTAGACGTGGGAACAATAAACATGATATGCGAAGTGGAAATAAAAACAATAAAAATAGATATATGAATAACTTAAGTACAATAAATAAGAATATACCTAATTAAAAAAACCATAACATTTTGAATCAAATGAGTTATTTTCTTCTAGCTTTTTGAATTCGTCCGCATTTTGTGTGCTTTTTCCTGTAGATTTTCAAAAAAAAAAACACAAACTTTGTCTATTACTAAGACACCAAATAATCGGTAAATTACGAGTCGGACTCGCTTACCAAGAGTTCCGTATTCCTACCTATCTAAAAAAACTATAAAAGTTATCATAATCAATATTGAGCAAAATAAATATTCTTTCGTGCTTCTGAGATGAGAATGTAGCCTCAATATTCCTCTGCTAATAGTAGGGTACTATAATGGTACTATTAATATTGGGGCTTCTACATTGTCGACCAAAAACGAGCAAAAAAATCACGTTTGTTGTATGGAAGCGCCCTTTAATATTTATTTTATTCTGTTTCTTTAGTATTTTAGTATTGAACCCTAAAGATGAAATCTGCGATTCCTGCAATTAATTTTTGCTGTTTTGATTCGTATTGAGTTTGGCAGAGTGGCCTGATTCATATCTACGCGGTTAAACAGGGTTATATAAAAAATACCAAATCGCTCTGGGCCTGTAGTTCTTTACATTAACACTAACAACTTTTGTTCCACGACTTTTCATATTTCAAAAAAAGTGACATTACACTGTTGCGATTCCGCGCCGCAAGTTCGGCCGCCACACCACGGTCCACAGTAGAACAAAATTTTTTAGTTTTAATGTAAACAAATACAGGCCGAGAGCGATTTGGTATTTTTTATACATATAACACTATTTATCAGACATGTCCAAGTGGTTAGGTGATATAAGGTGATACTGTACAAAGTACGCATTAACAGTTCAGCGAAGTTTTTTTAGGATTTCTGATTCGCTCATCCTGCATTTGCGTTTCGCACAAGAGATCGAACGTGACAGGAATTCGCAATTCCGAGCAGTCACGTAGACCGAGCCTTGATATGTATGTATTCCTTCTAATACGTGACGTGTTGAGGTTTCCACTTTACGTTAACACGTTTGGACAATGAAAGCCACTGAGCTACACATCCAGTGCTGCTTCAGAGTGAGAAACAAAAACGAAACGTCACAGAAAACTTTCAATGTATAAAAAGTTATATTGCACAAACGCTACAATTTCTTCCAAACCTCATTCAGAAGAGATTGTAAGAGATTGTATCCACCGAAAGTGGTACCGAATTATGGAAATGATCATAACTGATAGGTATACTGATTAATAAATCTTTTCTGTTTCTATACACTTACATGCTTTCTGGGCCTTAACATGTTCTAAACACGGTCACGAAAAATTGAAGGCTTCATTCATGTCTTATGATTCCTGATAGCTCGCTCAAATAACATCCCGCCCGCGCCCCAACTGACATGTTCGATGAAAATTTTCTATCTTTGGGCTACAACGTTAGAGAAAAGCCAAAATGTTACCTCAGGAGTATTTTTATATGAATTTTTAGGGTTCCGTACCCAAAGGGTAAAAAGGAACTCTATTAGCGTGACTTCGCTGTCCGTCCGTCCGTCACCAGGATTTCAATCTTGAACCGTGATAGCTACGGACTTGAAATTTTCACAGATGTTTCCGCTATAACAACAAATACTAAATAATATAATAAAATAAATAAGGGGGCTCTCATTCAATAAACGTGATTTTTTGATCAGCATGAAAATAAAATTTTAAATGTCGAACTAAGAATTGAATATGAATTCAACTTGGGCAGACTGAGAAGTGTTTTGGTTATAATTGGTCTTGATGGTACGGAACCCTCAGAGCGCGAGTCCGACTCGCACTTAACCAATTTTTTAAATATTTAATACAAGAACCATACATAATAGATACTTAATATAAGATGTACCATGCACATTGTAATGACTGAACCACCGTCGTTAAATAGATTCCCTGTACCAGTTTGAGGAGATGTAATTTTAATGGAGATATTGAGATCGATGCGTTATACCGACCGGCGTGTATTCCTCGATAATGAATTCAAGAACACGATGCCATTGAGAGTGTTCGTCTCTTCACACTTCGTTTATTGGTAAATGTCTTATACAACACTGAAACAGGCTAAACATTCCTTCACTAAAAATAAATTAAATTTCGAAAGCAGTTTTTTTGACCTGGTAGACCAGGGTTAATCGTTAGACCTAGAGTTTGTGCTTGAAATTTCACGTCTACTGGCTAAAACAGCATCGGTGCTTTTAGTCACGAAATCACGAAAAAAACCTCAAAAAACATGAGTCTGCCGACAAGTAGGCAAGCAAGCAAGCAAGTTAGTCGGAGCGACTTGCAAGTTAGTCTGAACGACTTGCAAACAACTTATCGAATTCGGGTTTTTTTTCTATCGATTGGTAGTACTAACCCGAGGAGCTGTATAGTTTTTGGTGAAATTTGGATGGTCAGTAGCCAAGATATGTGTAAAAAAAACCGTGCGAAATGTACTTCTATCGTAGTAAACTTTTGTGAACGGTGTGAATATGCCCGCGATGACTTCTGACATCGATACTAGTTATGGCCATGTTATGACCTTTAATTGCTTTTAATTGACGTCACATATAAACGCAGCAACAATTAATCTCTTCAAAATCAGAATTTTCGAGTCGAAACTCTATAATTGTTATTTTGGATGCAAATTATACTTTAAACTTGTTAAAAGGATATTAAGTTTCCAAACAGTTGCTTCAAAGGGATTCGATTCCTTTCCCAAAGTTGATATTGGGCAAGGTATAACAACCCTAGAACTTTCGAGATAATCGGTAGCGATGAGGAAAGATTTTGGAAATCTGAGAACTGATGAAAAAGGTCCATTTGTAAATAAATTTCTTGCGTTGTCAACAAACTGTTTTATCCAATGACGAAATGCGCTACGCTAGGAGGACGGGAAAGAGAGAGTTTTGTTTTGTTTTGTCTTTGGAGAGTGTGCTCAAGAACTCCACAATTTAGTACCTCCTTCAACTTTCTACCACAGAACCGCAAGACGCCGGGAGAAGTGGCATCCTTATGTGGTTGATGTCCAGCAAGCTCGAACGAAACGTTTTTCATCTACGTTTCTGATACGTACCGCTAAGGTGTGGAACACCCTTCCAGCTTCTGTGTTCCCAGCCAAGTACAACCTGAGTGCCTTCAAGAGAAGAGTGAATAGGCATTTTCTAGGCAAGCGCGCTCCATCCTAGACCTCATCATTTCTGTTCATCAGATATGATTGTAGTCAAGCGCAAGCCTATCCATAATAAAAAAAAAAAAAAAAGATGTTGACGTATGTTGCAAACATTTCTCAAATATGGCGTCGCGCGTCGTACATTTCGGTACCGCTGACAACACATACCGCTGTCGGTCGCATACATTAGCGCCATTTTACATTTTTGACAAATGAAAATCCGGAGCGGCGGAGCCTAAAAATGTATGCGTGACGGCAGTAAGTGCTGATCTTTTAATATGTTTAATCAATGATAATTAGTATGATTACATATATGTAAACAATTATAAGTGTAATGTTAATACGTATGAAACACAGGTATGGAAGTATGTAGTAATTAGAAGTCAAACTGCATTTTGAATTGATTATTATTTATGGATCTTTCAACTTAGTGATCAGTGCTAAATAATAATATTATCTCTGTTTAGTGTTCAAAAGGGTATATTTAAGTCAATTCAACTTTATAGAAAAATAATAATATATAATTTTGCACATCTTTGGCATAATGTTGTTTACTGATGGCTGTATCGCAATAACCTCTGAGATTCACAGAGCGACGCCTGTCGTTTTAAATGAATAAAATTTAACGAATAAATCGATCACTCGTGTTTGCAATGACTGCCATTTGAATGAATTCCGATGATTGATAACTTCTTTACCTTATGAAAAATTACTAAACAGAAATACTGTTAAAAAGAAAAACTATGAATCCTCTCTGTTATCTTCTTTCTTCTTCTACTATATAAAAATAAGTCGGATTTTCCTTCCTGACGCTATAACTCCAGAACGCACGAACCGATTTCCACGGTTTTGCATTCGTTGGAAAGGTCTCGGGCTTCGTGAGGCTTATAGCAAAGAAAATTCAGGAAAAATTTCAACAGAAAAGCGGGAAAATCTTTTTAGCGGGAAAGCCATCTGGTGGCGAAACGGAGTTCGCCGGGTTTGCTAGTAAGTTATAATACTGTGGTCTACTTACTACTGACGCCGCTGGTGTCAAAATAAACATATTTGACACCAGAAAACTGAGAACATTTTTAGCGCGGTTCGCCGGATCCCGTGTATAATATAATGTCTATTTCCGGAATGCATATAACTTATGGTCTACTACTAATTAGCTCGGCAAATCATGACAACCACATCTGCAAAGACGTGAGCAAAGAGAAGACGCTAGAAATTATCGCAGGAGGCCTTGTCCACCAATGACGTCGGCTAAAACGAATGGCCGAAGTGCATACAGAATGATGGGCGGATGAACAGACGGAAATGTTGGCAATCTATTTATGGTCAACTGACTGCGAGCCATTGTGTACAAGCAAATACACCCTGACATCACTTAAGTTCAAAAGATACGATTTAATTAAATTCTTATTCATTGTATTAAGTACCTAATTAAAACCATTCAAACGAAAACGAATCTTCGAAATTTATTCGTGCATTGATCAAAAGACGCAGACCTACTCTTTATTGACCTCTCTGTTTGAACGAAATTTGTAGAGTCATTTCCTAAAGTACCCTGATTGTGGATTTAATCTGGGTACTCACTACCTACCCCGTAAGGCGTTCATTCCACGTCTAGACTAGTTACACACGACTCTACGAGTAAGTTCTATCTATTATTATCTGAGTGCGCCCGCACTAGTCGATTGGATTCGAGATTGTAGCCACGTTCTAGGAAGTTCTCAAGTGTATTTGCAATCTACCACGAGAGTGGGTAGGGAGCATTGTGTGCTGAAATGAACTGTCTTCTAGGACGGTATTTAAAAAGGATTTTTTGCGGGACGAAAATCCTGTCACGAAGAAAATCTATGAAAGTGTTTGAAATTCCAGAATGAAAGTTTCTCTTACTAGGCAAAAGAATGGGCACGCATGCAATCACGTATAGAGATTTGGTATGGCGAGTACCGTACGTATGTAAACTTCTTGATGAACCCGTTAGCGCAAGTTAGGTACTCGTAAATGAAGACAGTGTCATCTACCGAGCGATAGGTGAAATCACACATAAACCTATACCTATATATATTTGGTATGACGAGTGTTCACTACCTAAATAAGAAAGTTATACATATTTTAATGAAGACAGCGCCATTGTATCGAGCGATGGGTGTAATCACCATGGATGCGTATTTCGTCATTGGTAATCACACATATCAAATCGAGTACTGTTATAAGTATCATCCAAAATTTGTTTCTACTGAGTGATCGACGACACTCACTTCTTTAGTTTGTTATCAAAGTCTATACTTTTTCGTTACTAGCGTTCACAACTAGCGTTTCTAAATTTATGGTTCAGAAGTACTAAGCATGGTACCAAGTAACTATTGTAATCTTGTACCTTGTACCTCAGATGACGTTAGTTGTCATCACTGCTTTCGATAAGGCATGTTTGTTTCCAAGCATAAACTTATCTCCATCAAAAAGGTAGCAGGTATATGATAGCAAAAATCCTACCTACACCTAAAAAGTACAACAAAAACATTATAAACTAAAAATAATAAAGTTAAACCGACTGCAACTAACACGTATCAGTCCTTATCTTGATAGATACTGAACCGATAAAGATAAAGTAATAAAAAATACCTACTGCCATTAGCTTCTAGTTTCTTAAAAATACGCGGATAAACAAACAAGAATATATAGATACCTACTCGTACCTTCTGATGTTACTTTAGCTCCATTTTACTACTGTATCTGTTTTGCTTCTTGCCTATAGGATTATTCCTAAGCTATGAATACATTCTACCTACAGTCGCTTACAAACCTTGGTGAGGACGTATCTTGCATAATTTTCAAGTCTGATCTTAGCTTAGACCACCTCCTAGATACTGTTATGTAAAACGGCGTATCGTTCTGAGCCAATTATATCACCTAGCTGAGGTATTAAAAGGGTGAAATGAGAAGGAATGCTTTTTGACTATACCATCTGCAATTGAAGAATGAGGACGAGATAGGCCGATATGAGGTCTTTTGATTTTATTCGTTATAGCATTAATATCGAGTTTGAAATTCTCTCGAATTCCTTATTAATTAATACACTGCAAATTACAAACACATACAATACTTGTTCACCGGTTACCTCCCATACTAATAAGTATGGGATCGCCCGAGCATTCGCAATTACACAAACTTCTTTCTTTATGTTTTTTCCACTTTTAAATTATAAAAAAATCCCACGAACCATACCACCATACCATTATATTTATTTATTAAGTATCAAAAACATTATTTAAAAAATTTGTAAGAAAACTGTTTGTATAAAGAAAGATATACTTATCTCTATAGATAAGTATATAAGAGACCCAGTGACTCTAGCTAGTGGGAGAGGTGAAGGGAAAAAGATGTATAGGTACTGTAAGTCATACTGATTGAAAGATAAATATTAAATTATTAAAATAAGTAAATAATAAACTTAAATACTGAATGGAAGCAGGCGTTATTTTGCGAAAATCAATCCTCTACGATTTCCCATTGCGAAGTCAACATCTTCTGAGGATGTCCCGGTGTCGGGACGAAACGTGCGTCGAAAGAAAGTGTTCGAAAATTTTGTGTGTGTCACGTGGGCATTGTTCCTGCATATTGTACCGTACAGAATATCTACACAAGTACAATCTGTTTTTATAAAGCGTAAGCTCCTGATTTTGGTGAGATTATAGTGGGTTCTTCTTCCCTTAAGATCAATTTTCTATCATGTTATGTAAAGGCAACGAGAAGTGACTCTGTGAAGCCTTTACGAAGGAACATTCTGTTCAATATTAAATTCCACCATCTGTTGTAACGAGTAACTGACAGAACGTCGTCGTGTATTCGGTATAATGGATTTTTTCATAGATGCGATTACTCTAGGTAAACTGTTGTAATATAGAATCTCGGCTCTCAAGTCAGATCTAAAGTGTATTGGCGGATGAATATCAATACATATAATAAATCTGTAGAGGTCGAATTTCTGTACAAATAAAAAAAATGCTAAAAACGGAGTCAGTGGGATGTAAGAAGTGAAATAGAACTAATTTAATTTTTTTTCAAATTTTTTGTTTCTCTGTTTGTCTGTTTGTCTGTTTGTCTGTTTGTCTGTCTGTTTGTACGGGCTAATCTTTGGAACGGCTGGACCGATTCCAATGAAATTTTGTGTGGTGGTAGCTTATGTCCCTGGTCAACATATAGGATACTTTTCATCCCGGTAAAATAAAGAGTTCCCGTGGGATAGTTAAAAAACTGCAATTAATTTAACAGCTTTGTAAACAACAACTAATGAACTTAATTTAGTAAAATTTGTTATGCTGATACCTTATGTTGCCTCTTTAACAAAATATATATATATTGTAAAACTTATTAATCCAATCGAGTTCCCGCGGGAAAGAAAACATTACAAAAACAGTTAGCAGGCGTCTTTCAAGTAACGGATTTATATGAAATTTTATTTTATGATCCTACTTTATATATATATGCCCGGTCAACATTTATGATACTTTTCATCCTGAAAATTTGAGAGCACCCTTGGGATGTTTAAAAAAACCTATAGCTACTTATCTACGTAGCACAATCAAAACGGGGTCGAAATATCGACAGTTTAAATCGTCCTTTTGATCGTGCAACTAGGTATAACCAACGAATATATAATATTACTAACGTAAAGAAGGGACATTCACACCCTCCCGTCAATGTATTACCCCAGAGCGCCGAGCGCGACGCGTCGGGTGGTACTCGTGGGCGCTGTCTCGCGAGTGCGTTATTTCAATAGGTTTGCCACAAATTCATAACTTTATCATCATAGGGCTACTGATTGTAAATAAAAGCTTACCTTTTTAGAAGACAATTTTTTATTTCTAAAATTTATGAAAAACCGAAGGATTAGAAAAGGAATTAGAAAAATTATATGGGCAAGGAACGGTTATTAATTATTTTTGCAGTGATTTTTATAAGTATCCCATTATAATATCCTATTGTTTAATGAATATGAATTATATGAAAGCTTGTGGGTTTGGATGTCTGTAAATCTTTCATGCCGCAACTAGGTACGTACTGTACCAATTTGGCCGCAAATTGGAATGGAGATATATTAACTTTCATTAACACATTACTATCTTTTTATCCCTAAAAATCCATAGTCCATACGGAATTTGTGAAACTCCAAAATTCAGGTCAGTGAAGCCGCGGAAAAAAGCTATGTTCTTATGAAAATAAATATATGTTTTTATTTATATCCTTAGAAATTAATAAAATTATAGATAAACACAATGAAATATAATTAGTTTTCATGAAATAACTAAACAAAGTATTGCATTTGTACCGCAATTCTAATGTTTTCAGCGGGCTGCAAGTTGTCACCGTGGCATTGTGCATCGGTCGCGTCGTCGCCACGTACACGTCGAGTAACGGGCTACGATGACATTTACTCACACATAGAAATGAATGCTTATAGGGCCGGCATTTTAGTAGTAGTGTAGGTAGTTAAGTTATGTTATTTGTACTGAGTGTCACGGGCCTGGTATAACTATACCTACAAGATAACCCGTACGTAGCAGGAACGGGTTGCTACGTATAAGCGCATCAGAATGCTTAATTAAAATATCTGGGCGTTGGTATCATCTCAGAATAAGATAAGTTTCGTTAGTTAGTATAGATATTACAATCCACGATGACACGCCCCACTCTGTCTTACTCCATGCGAATTGAGTAACATAAGCGATTTCGACAGAGTGTATAAGTAGAGGAAGACCAAAGAAGATATAGGTAAATTGTGTGAAAGAAGATAGCACGTTGACAGGAGAGATTGGAAGAAGACTCCTTTACGGGTCCATCGAACCCAGGGACCACTCATTTATCTTGGGAAAAATTAAGAAATTCCACGGGAAACATTTTTGTAAAAAAAAACGAACTGCACGCGGGCGGAGCCGCGGGCAACAGCTAGTTTATAAATAACTTCGTTTAAGGAGCAAGTGCTGAGTTTTTTTCTCATTCTTCTCGGAGCAAAATAAAGCATATAGCTGCACTTTCATTAAAAGAGCTACTGTGCAAGAGTGCAAGAGTTTTTTGCCCGTTCTTCTCCGTGCAAAATAGCTTTCTAAACATGGCGGTAGGGTCTAAGTAGGGTGACAGCAACAGCCCTTGGGGCCTAGACATAGTCATATTCTATTAGCAATATCGCTATAACTATAATATAGCGATATAGAAAGCCAAAAATGTGCGGAATTGACGTTAGCTACGAGTCGTAACACTATGCCATAGCGTTAGCTAATGTCAATCCTATACATTTTGGATCCTTCTATTCGCAAAACCGCTAATAGAATGTCACTTTGTCCACAGGCTTTTGACTTTTTACTGACTGATTTCCACCCTACTGCTTGGCAACCATTGAGGGTTACATACCCCTTTCAAGGTTGTACAATAGCATGATCGGGTGAATCATTATTTAAGCACTAGCTTGTAGTATAAATAGGGTACCTTATTCTATGTATACAGGGTTATAGAAAAAATATCGGAAACCTCTCGTCACCTAAATGATATCATTAAAAGTAACAACTTTTGTTCTACAACTTTTGTTTTAACTCGATATTTTGAGAAATATCACTTATTCAATATTTTGCATACATTCTTTCTTTGTAACTACTCTGTAGTCTACTACGTAATGTCGGCAACGTCGCAGCGGTTTGGCAACAGGGATAGTCATAATCGCTGATTACCTGTATTTCGTTTCACAGTGTAATGTCACTTTACAGAAATAACATAATTTATTAAATTTTTGTATGACACAAATTAATACGAAATTTTGGAAAGTTATAGAACAAAAGTTTTTAGTTATAATGATATCATTTAGGTGCCGAGAGGTTTCCGATATTTTTTCTATAACCCTGTATAAGTAAACTAAACCTTTGTCTCTACTGCCCCGTTGCGTCGGGGTAGTACCGTAGACTCACCAGGAGATTCTGATGCGACAAGGTATATTCGTAGTGTATAATTTGTTTGTATTTTAAGAATTACTCAACATCTTGGATGGCGAGGTCTAAGCTAAAAAACTGTCTAACTACGAAACTGGGGAGGCCTATATGATCAATAATTTTAATGTCATATAATTGAAATTATTGATGATGATGTGCTTAACTGATAAATGCTAGTAGCTTCGGGTACGGATATAGCGAAATGTGAAGGAAGCGGAGCAAATGAAGCGAAAATGCGATTATGTAGCTCGGAACTTGAGAAAATTTATGCAAAGTGAGCTATTTATTCAGCTACGCTGGCTTGCTGGTATTATGAAAGATCGCGCTATTTGAAACTTGCTTGTAACTCTTAGATTGAGCGCACTTTGACTCGTCTCAACCCCTTTCTTAGGGCTCACTACTGCGTGTGTGTAATCATGCAGCCGATGCTCAAAGGGGATCGTCGACCAACCCTGCTGAATATGTGTGTGAATTTATTTTATTTTACCATAATTTTTAAACTACAGAAATTGAGTTTTTATCCATTAAAAAATAACATACCTTTCTAAAATTTATCACTATATCACAGGCAGGTATATATATTTTTTTTTAACCAATAAGTCTTGTTTGCTATGAATTTTCCAGCATTTCCTTTGATGTAATTCTTAACGAAAAATCACCCCTAAGCCTACTAACTGAATATCAGTCAAGCGTGGCAAGAAATATTTCGTACGCAGTGAAGGAAACTGCAACAATAAATAACTTTAGTAAAGGAATTTCCTCAATTCCTATCCTAATATAAAAGAGGAAAACATAAAGAAAGCTTATTGCTATCTTTTTTATTGTTCAAGGCCAATTAGTGTTCAAAATTATTAATGTCGTTGTTGTTTATTGTACGATAATATTTTGTATAACATTTCACCAAAATTTTCCGGGTGGCCTAGTGTACATCAGTTTTGTTTTGAAAAGGGCCTACATTTGCTGAAAATAATCTGCAGTGTAGGTATTTTGACAGGTTTAGAGGTTCAGTGTAATTTTAGGTTCTGTCCTGAGGGGTTAGTTACAGGTTTTTTTACGAATTTCGAGTCGACTCGCATCGCAAAATTTTACAAATCTCCATACATTTTACAGCCAGCGCCATCTATAGACAGTCGCTGAGATGCGGTTATAGATGGAACTGGCTATGTAGGAATTCGATTCGTTAATGCGAGTCGACTCGAAATTCGTACAACCCTTTACCAGTACTAACCCTGGTGGTCCTGTCCATGAGAAAAAAATATCTTGTCGGAGCGTTTTTCGGTTTTATCATCTGTTTTAATATTAGAGTAGCTAAATTTCCTAGAAATTGTTGCAGAAGTGGAGGATAGCAACAGTTCTATGAAATGTATTTAAATTACTATCTCTATTTATGGTTGCAACTGCTTATCAAATAATTGCACAGACTTAGCGATGTTGAGCTAAGTCGTTAGCTGGACAGGCGACTGAAGTTTACAATTTACATTTGACGACCTCTATGGCACAGGGGACGCACGCTCGGATTCGAGTGGGAGGTCGCGGGTTCGATTACCGCCACGCGGCCCACTTTGGAATTTTATGATTTCTAAATTGTCTCAGGTCTGGTCTGGTGGGAGGCTTTGGCCGTGGCTACTTACCACCCTACTAGCAAAGACGTACCGCCAAGCAATTTAGCGTTCCGGTACGATGCTGTGTAGAAACCGTTGGGGTGACATAAATTACCCCTTCCAAGTTAATACGATAACATCTTCGGCTGCATCATCACTTACCATCAGGTGAGATCGCAGTCAAGTACTAACTTGTATAGCATAAAAAAGAAAGTTTCACTGACTAACCGGTTAAATAACTAAATATTTTCTTACCTCTTTTCAACATCGGTATCTCTGTGCTAAGTTTCCTCGATAGTAAAGAGCATGAGATTTATCACAGATTCTAAAATATAGAATTACTAGGCTTTAACTAGATTGATGTAACCAGGTGAATGAATTTGCAATTTTTATTTATAAAATATGCAGGTCGGTATGATAAATGCAAAATGAAGGATATACATACGTCATACATATTATTATAATGTTTAATTACTGCAATCACTCTCAGCTCATAATCATATTTTAAATAATTGCATAATGTTCAGATACCTATTATAAAACATAATTAAAAATTATATAAGCATTATTTTTTCAATATTTATACCAAAAAACTAAATTGTACACTTTACTTTATTATTATAGTGCTTCACACACTAAAATTTACTTTTCATTTATAAAATTGTACACATATTTTGTCAAAAATGCTGTAAGAAGATCTTGAATAGAAATATCACTAAACATCTTGGTTGTATTAAACAATTAACCTCGTAATTACTTAATCGGTTCATTCGATTTATGGACCTCCAATGCTGGACATAGACATCCTAAACGGATCTTGAACCTGCATGAATTTACACCACCTAATTATTATTTACTTAACCAACCACTTGTCTTGTAGACAGAAAATGCCTAACGCATACCCCTCCGTCAGGGGAATGAAAAGGGCCTTGCACCGATTAAAAACTGTCTGTTTCCATGGTGAACCCGCTGGCGGGAGTACGAGATTCACTGTCGTATTCACCGTGCTCCCGCCACGTTTCGACCAACATCAGCAGCGGGTCCCATCATGCATCGTTGGCAGCCTGACTGCCGCTGAAACCGTCTTAAAGGCGCGCCCATATTAGCCCCGAGATTGTTTAAGAAAAACGTATTTATCGTTATCGTAATAGTTTACTCATTCTGCCTACTGATTGAGTCCCTGGTTTACGTCTGCCAATCGGGGGGCAGAATTCGCTAACGATTACGATAGCGATGAATACGTTTTCCTTACGTAATCAGACACCTCTCAGCCTGTCTATTTTTTATGAGACGGACGGCAACTAACGTTCGCCACCTGCAGGCTGGAACCTAACCGAAACCGCCGCCTCCTTTGCTGACATCACCTCCCCGCAAAAGGTAGCAGCGGCATTTCCACGCCTCCAACCATCGCCTGAACGATGTTTGGGAGCGAGAGGCCACCGACTGCTGCATCGAGTACGCGGCGCTGATGCGCCAAAGCAGAAGGGTTAGTACAGGTTTTTGTACCTACGAATTTCGAGTCGACTCGCATCGCACTAACGTATCGAATTCCTCCTTTCATTTATAGCCAGCGCCATCTATTGACAGCCGCATGTCAGCGAGCGTCCATAGACGGCACGGAATGTATGGAGGAATTCGATTCGCTTGTGCGATCAGCGATGCGAGTCGACTCGAAATTCGTACAAAAACCTGTACTAAGCCCTATGATCACTCTTTCAGTGTTGATTAAGTAACACTGGAGGAGTGATCAGCTTCGGTAAGTTTCATGATTACGAAAAATTTTATTTTTAACATAAAAATATAGAGCATTAACTTAATGTTGGATATTTGCCTGATATTTTTCCTGATTATAATGAACAAAATTGTAGAATTTTCCTTTTTCACTCGATTTTCATGTTGATGAAATATATCATTTTAAATTTAGCTTTCACTTTATTACGCTTAAATGTAATGGGAGATTAACTAATGGGCAATTTAATTTGTATTCCATTGTAACCTTTGAATTTATAGAAGCATATTATAAGCATTTTTTTTTTTTTTGCGGGTAGGTGTTTAATAAAGTACACCGATATTCCGAGCTCCATATTTAATATTTTCTTTAAAATTACATTTTTATACTTTAGTGCAGTCTTTCCCAAAGTGGGCGATAACGCCCCCTTGTGGGCGCTGCAGGTCTCAAGGGGGGCGGTAAGAGACCCAGAAAGAAAATGGGGGCGTTGTGTCGAGGCGGGGGGGTGATTTGTAATTTTATTTAGCTAGTAGGCCTCTTAAACAACCTCTTAACTGCAAGAGCTCTCGACTCTCAACAACAACTTGTGAACATCAACTAATATGAATTAAAAGATTGCTCAAACTCGATTCTATATTTCTCTCCGCGTAGTTCATATATCTGTCATATTTTATTGAATATAGAAAAAATTAATCATCATGTCAATCGGTCGCTCCGTTTCGTAATGAAAGTAGACACAAATAAAAAGGCAACAGACACACTTTCGCATTTTAATAGTTATTAGTACTCGTAGATATCTATCATGTTTTAACAAGTTTTTGTTAAATAACCCGAATTGTGCATTCCTGTAGCAGTCGGATGATTCATTGAATACTTGTTCGGACTTGTTGAGTACGATTGAGCGTCGAATGAGATTAACGAGTTTATGCATGTTTGTTTTATTCCTGTCGGTGCGTGCTGCTTAAGCATTTCTATATAAACAATGTAATATTTATTTTATTTTCATTTGTGGTCTCGCGCGTAATAGATGAGCACTACTTACACCTCCTCTACACTACTTGCGAAGTTGAACGTATTTCTCATTGCAAAACAATGTCGGAAGTAAAGAAGAAGAGACGGCAATACTGTGCGGAATATATTAAATTCGGATTTATTGAAAATCCCACAAACCCATCGTCGCCTTTGTGTCTTCTATGTCTAAAAACATTTTCGAATGAAGCAATGAAGCCTTCAAGGCTGCAAGATCATTTGAATAAAATGCATCCAGATAAGAAAGACAAGAATGTAGCATATTTTCAAGACCTAGAGAAGAAGCATAATACACAGCCAAGTGTAGCAAAACTATTTTCGGCGGCTGCTAAGCAAGATGACGACGGACTTCGAGCTTCGTACAATATCTCTTTGTTAATTGCTCAAAAAGGCAAACCACATAACATCGGAGAAGAGTTAATATTGCCAGCAATAAATGAAGTAATAACTACTGTGCTTCATAAACCGGCCGCAGATATTATCCGAAAAATTCCTTTGAGTAATAATTCTGTGCAAAGACGAATTGATGAAATGGCTGAAAACATTGAAGAATCATTGTGCGATCACCTGAGGACAAGTCAATTCTCAATTCAGCTCGATGAGTCCACTTTACCAACTAATGAAGCATTGTTGTTGTCTTACGTGAGGTTTATTAAAGATGAGAAAATATGTGAAGAACTATTATTTGCTAGAAATTTAGAGACCGATACAAAAGGTGAAACCATATTCAATACATTGGAAAAGTTTTGCGATGAGAAAGAGATTCCTTTGAAAAATATTATTTCAGTTGCTACGGATGGCGCTCCGGCTATGACAGGGTGCCATAAAGGCTTCATAGCGTACTTAAAAAATAAAATTCCAGATGTCCTTGGTGTACATTGCGTTATTCATAGACAACATTTAGTTGCTAGAAACTTAAGTGAAAAACTATTTCAATCACTGCAATATGTCATCAAAGCAGTCAATAAAATCCGCAACAGCTCTTTGAATGATAGATTATTTCATCAGCTTTGTGTTACTAATGACGAGGATTTCAACCGTTTGTTGTATCATACTGAAGTTCGTTGGCTATCAAGAGGCAATTGTCTGACTCGATTTTACAACTTGTTTGACTCTGTTATAGAGTTCTTGGAAACTAAAGATACAGAATTGCACGACAAGCTCATAACATCAAAAAATGATATAGCTTACATGACAGACCTGTATAAATTATTCAACGACATGAATCTCCAAATGCAAGGCGATAAACTAAATTTAATTAAAACAAAAAACGTCGTTGCTGCTTTCGCAGCCAAACTGCTTCTACACAAAAAGAATCTGGGCAGACGTGAGTTTCACAATTTTCCAAATTTATCAGTATCATGCAGTAACGACGAATTGTTTGCCTACTGCCAACATTTGGAAAACCTCCACATTGACTTCACCGAACGATACCAGGACATTTTGAACTTGGAAATACCAGACTGGGTGTTGGATCCGTTTTCAAATGTCAACACAGCAATGTCACCTCAGCTGGAAGAAGAACTTATAGAATTGACAACAAACGAGGAAATAAAAATCAAGTTCAAAAATGGTTACCAAGAATTTTGGCTACAAAAACCGATCCCGCAATTGTACCCTGGATTGTGGTCAATCGTTCAACGATTCTTGATAGCATTCCCATCGTCATATTTGTGTGAACGTGGATTTAGTGCTGTGACAACATTGCTTACTAAAAAGCGAAATCGTTTGCTTGTTACCGAACGTGGCGACTTGCGACTGTTCTTGAGTAAATTGGAACCTGATATCAACAAACTTATTAAACAGCATCAGATTCATCCTTCACATTAGTTTTTATATAAGGATTGATTATTTTAGTTATATTTTTAATAAAAGATACTCTGTTTTAATACTATAAAGTTGCGTTTCAATAATCATTCTTATTGGCAGGTGGAGCCCGTAAGAGTTAACTTGAGACCTTAAGCGCCGTTGTATGTTACCTACTGCGCTCAGGTTTCAAGTTGCGGGTTATAGTAAAAGTTTCGTTTAGAATTCTCCGTTAATATACATATATAGGTCACAATAATTAATTAATTCAATTTGAAGTTATAGTGGTTTTTAAATAGGTGAAAAAATGGGGGCGCTAAAAAAATATTTATTCTCAAAGTGGGCAGTAGACAAAATAAGTTTGGGAACCACTGCTTTAGTGCATAAATTATGTACCTTTAAATGACCTAAGTCTGCCAGTCTCCTTTGCTATGTTCGTGTAAGTGTGAATCAGTGTTAATACTGTGCACATATAACCTCACTTTCACCATCACTGTTCTCCGCATCAATATGGAAAGCCTCCAGCGAAATGTTACTGATCTGGGTGAGCTTGTCAAGTCACAACTAGCTGACTTCCAGAACCAACTTAAAGGAGCCATTCCAGCTGCAAGTCCGACCTCCAACATCACTTCACAATTTGGGGCCTTCAGATCATTCGTGCTGTCTGCCTTAGAAAACCTGCAGAGGCAAGTTGAGCTGCTGGCAAGGCAGCAAGACGAGCTCGAGATGCGGTCCAGGCGGAAAATTCTTCTTGTTCACGGCCTTGCGGAAACTGACATGGATAACCCCGGAGATTCTGTTGTCAAGTGTCTCTCTCAGCATCTTCAGATGCCCAAGCTTAACCAGACTTCCTTTGGTCGATGCCATAGACTGGGCCGTACTGCAGGTGACAAGCCTCGTGCCATTCTGATTAAGTTTAGAGACTGTTCATTGCGGGACTCTGTCTGGGCTGCAAAAACGAAGTTGAAAGGCACTGGAATTACGTTGTCAGAGTTCCTCATAAAGAGTCGCCACAATGTGTTTTTAGCTGCGCGCGAGCGATTTGGTGTGGCCAGGTGCTGGACAAGGGAGGGCAACATCATGGTGATGGATTCGAATGGCAAGCGTCATCGCATTTCCACGATGTCGGAGCTGAAAGCCATCCCTGACGCTGCACAGGAGGTGCCGGCGCCTGCCAGGGCCCCTGCCACCGCTGTTGCTGCTGCTGGTGCTGTTGCAGCCGTTAGCCAGAGAGCTAAAAGAGTGGTGAAGAAATAGAGCGTTCAGTGTTCTTCTTGCTTCAGTTTGTTGTTGTCACTTGCCAGACTCATTTTTACTTAATCATTTTTTTACCTTATAATACCTCGCTCTGGGTCACAAATGTACCTATCTAGCTATGTCTCAAAATGTATTTTATTTGAAGGGCCTACTTTTTTGCCGTAGGTAGGTAGTTTCAATTTACTCATGAAATGATGATGATTAGTAGATAATAATATGTAATTGTGACTTGTGAAGTTGTGACGCATGTGAGTTGTGACCTTAGAGAATTTAAACATATATATAGAGAGGCCATAGTTTACTTATCACTATATGTGTCGGGGTGGCAAAAACCGCCATAAACTGTAGCACTTTGACATGCGCATTGCTTCATGTCAAAGTACTAATGATGTGACTACTATTATACCGTTATCGATAAATTTCATACTATGCTTGTGATAGCTGAGTAGATAGGAAAAAATCTCGGGGTTCTACAGAAAGTAAAGCTTTTCTATAGCTATTATCTATTGCAAACTTTTATAATAGAGGAAAGGGCTTCAGGAATAGATATAGTTTGGTCTCGCGGGATTTGTTAAAGTATTGGCTGTTGGTTTAAATCCGGTCGCCTTAGTTTGAAGTTACGATGAATTAAGGGAGATTCAGTAGAACGAGAAGACCCACGCATACTTATTTTTTCCCGGAGATGTGAATTTATTTTGTATGAATTAAATAAAATTTTCAGCACATCAGGTAAATATTATAATAATGCTGACCACAACCCACAAAACCTAATAACTGACATAAATACATAGACAATACTAACACGCAATAGACAATAATATTATAGATTAAAGTTATAAAAAAGAAACAGAGAGTAGGCCAAAGACAAACAAGTACGAGTCGGACTCGTGCATGAAGGGTTCCGTAAATTTTATATAATAATATAAATAAAGGAGTGAGGCATTTTCGTTGTTCCACGGATTCCGGTAAAACTAAAAGTCGTAGAGATGTAAAATTTAGTACTCAGGTTCATATTATTAGGTCATGAATCTACAAAATATTTGTATATTCTGTACAAAGACGGGAAATTTCGAAATTCAAATTGTAAGGAGTGAAAAATTCTAAAGGTTTTTCATGAATTATGAATTTCTTTAAAATCGATGTCTGACAACTTTTAAGTAACAACTGTAAGTCAGTTTGGCGGGACTGTATTTTAAGAAAATAATTGTTCATATCTCGAAATGACTAAATTACAAAAACCATTGCAGCAAGCAAAGACATGTAATTTGTGGTCAAAATTTAAAAAATGGCTGCCACATTGAACTTTGAACATTTGAACTGGAAGTCTCAGCTACTACAGATCTACGCTATTTGCAGATTAGATGTTTGTTACAAATATTAGGATCCGGGAGCGACCGATGCGAGCTCGGGACTTGGAGAACCCCGACAAATTAGGTGACGAATAGGATCTTTATTGGTAGTTATTATCATGACCACCCAGAAATAGGAGTCCCGCAAAACTTCGTTGACCGAGCTTTGAAATGGGTGAGAGAAACTGAGGATTAAAGAGGAGTTGTAACCTCAAGATTAAAAAAAATAATATTTCTCGATAACTAACGAAGAGCCTAATATATCACGTAGTGTATTAATCATAATACTACTATTACATGTAAATTATCTGACACTACTGTAAGTAACTAGGTAATTTGTTTTTTACTACAATATTATTTTAGATAGTATGTTATTTGAACTATACGTCAGATACAGTTTATTTAATCTGTGATGTGTATGTGCGTCATGGTTATGTCAGATAATAATTATTGTCAGTTGGTGACATGTGGATAGCAAGATTTTTTTATTTTTAACGTAGGTAGGTATTTATTCCACACTAAAATAATTTTGCATCTCCGCAGAAAAATGTATACGACTCGTAATACTGTATGTTCTTAAGATAATCGTTACTTCGCATCAAGGCGACCGATTTCAAAACCGTTAGCCATTAATTTTTATCAGTAGGTTTTTAATGGTAGTTTATGTTCATTCATTTTTGCTCTCTCAAATCTTTAATGACTAACCACGAACTACTTACTACATCGATAATATTTCCATATCGATAGATAGTTAGGGCAGCCCTTCTGATCAGCTGTCTGGTGCCTATCTGTGATTGGCCGATGGCTGTGATTGGCTATTTCAATTCTACAGAAGATGGCGGATATACCCACCCAATAAGACTGACAATTTCCTGTCCTTATATTTACTTTGTCTTTGGTTGTAACAAGGTGACAGACGTGTCAGCTGTCAATGTGAGATGACAGTTGAATTTTGACAACAAATTGTCTCTTGTGACTGTTTCTCTGACAGCTGACCATAGACAACAATGAACTTTTTAAGTGCGGACTTGCCGATTGCCATTGATATATAACCCTGTATGGACTGCCACCTGACGGCCCACACATGAAAGATGTTGTTTTGTACAATATTTCAGTGTGCACTGTTCTCTTTTATTTACGTTATTTTTTTTTTAACTGTTATTTTTCTTCTTGTTTTTTTTTTATCTGAGATACATAATTAACGTAAGGTTGTTATATAAGGTTTACATATTAATTTGTTTTTAAAAACAGCTGGCGGATTGAGGATACAGAAATCTCGTTTTAAAAACCTAAGACGTATTTAATTAGTTGCAGTTAATAACTGTTTTTTTTTTATTATTTATATTATATTATTATTATTATATATTAATTTAAATTATATACTTATATTAATATTCACTATCTTTTACTTTATCTATAAGCATCATGAGTAATTTGAGTAACCCTAGTGATTCTGAAAGCGACATTAATTTCTACTCTGCTGACTCGTCATCTGAAGACAGCTTCCACAGTCTTACAACCCCACTCAGTTCTCGTCTAGCTTCTTGTTTTTACGCGTTCCCCAAAAATTTTAACGTAGTCCATATAAATGCCCAAAGTATCCCATCGCACTTTCCTGATTTTCTTGCCTCTTTTGATAATGATAATATACATGCTATCTTAGTATCTGAAACTTTCCTTAAACCCTGCCTACCTTCCACGTCTTATAGCTTACCCAATTTTCACGTAATCCGTAATGACCGTACAGGAAAGGGCGGTGGTGGCGTGGCAATCTACCTTCGAAAGCAAATTCCTTTCTCAATACTAGACATGTCTCCGTCACAGTACTCTGAATCCTCAGAGCACATATTCATTGAGGTGCTATTTGGTCGTTTGAAGGTACTTCTCGGTGTATTTTATAGTCCTTCTTTACATATCGATTACTTTCAAGCGTTTGAAAGCTTACTTGAGGGGTATGTTGCTACTGTAGACCATACGATCATTATGGGGGACTTTAATACCTGCTTATTGAAAAACGACTCGCGAGCAAAGCGGCTTACTAATATCACCGAAAGCTGCAATCTTCATATCCTTCCTACCAAAGCCACTCATTTCTTCCCAAACTGCACACCATCACGGTTAGATCTGATGATAACATCCTCTCTGGATCATGTTTGCAGTTTTGGTCAACTCCCCGCCGAGGCGTTTTCCTACCACGATCTCATATATCTCTCTTATAAGATCCGTACTCCTAAATTAAAGCCCACGATTGTTATGCGGCGCAGCTTTAATAATTTAAACAACGACTCCTTTGTACGTGATCTCGATGTAATTGACTGGGATGCGGTTTTAGTTGCGCCCAATATCAACGATAAATTGGATATCTTTAATTCGTTACTAACGGGAATATTTGACAAGTATGCTCCTCTTCGACCGGTCAAGTTAAAACGCCTCCCAGCCCCATGGTTAACTAATGATATAAAAGTTTTGATGGCGAAGCGCAATGCTGCGAAATCCAAATATAAAATAAAGCCAACTGAAGAAAATTGGACAAAATACAAATTTTTACGCAATCGGTGTAATAAAGCGTGCAGAGATGCCCAGCGAAACTACATCCATACCAAAATTGAAAAAAGTGATTTTTCTGGGACCTGGAGATTCCTGCAATCCCTTGGTATTGGACGGCAGCGGATGGATGCCAATCTCAACTTAGATCTCGAAGCCCTTAATCAGCACTTCGTCAACGTTGCTCCTATAGATAACGTCGTCAAGCAAAGCACATTAAACAAACTCAGTTCCTTGCCATCTTCCAAACTTCCCGCCTTTCACTTTGTGCCAGTTTCTACTGCTGAAGTTAAAAAACACATCCTTGCCATTAAGTCTGGTGCCGCTGGATGCGATGGCATCAGTCGGAAAATGCTTCTTCTCGTTTTGGATAAAGTTGCGCCTTTACTCTCCCACATCTTTAACGCTTCTCTTTCCTCTAAAGATTTTCCTTGTGCCTGGAAAAATGCACACGTGATTCCCATTCCCAAGATAAAGAACCCTTCGACATTTGCTCACTATCGACCAATATCTATTCTTCCCTTCCTTTCTAAGGTCTTGGAGCGTCTTATACATCATCAACTTCAAACTTTTTTGTCAAAGCACAATGTCCTTAGCCCTTACCAGTCCGGTTTCAGGGCTGGTCATAGTACCATGACGGCCCTTGTGAAGGTATGTGACGATATAAGGTGCAGCATGGACAACAGGTTAATCAGTGTTATTGCTCTGCTTGATTTTAGCAACGCTTTTAACACTGTTGATTTTGACTTGCTTCTTGGCGTCCTTCGATCTATTAACATCTCCTCTGAAGTTGTTGACTGGTTTAACAGCTATCTACGAGGGCGTCAACAACTCGTCAGAATGGATGACCGCTTTTCTTCTTACACTCCTATCTCAGCTGGCGTGCCGCAAGGTGGTGTTCTATCCCCTCTCCTTTTTGCTATCTATATTAACACAGTCACTAACCTTCTTTCCTGCTCCTATCACCTTTATGCTGACGATCTACAAATCTATACTGCTGCACCTTCTCATGATCTTAGCATGGCTATAGAGCAGTTGAATCGTGATCTGGAGACTATCAACTCCTGGAGTGAATCTTTTGGGTTGCATGTTAATCCTAAAAAAACCCAAGTTGCTTTCATAGGTGGTCCCAGGCAACTCAATAAGATCACGTTCAGTGCTCTACCTCCGGTCCAGCTCGGTGCAGCAGTTCTGGATGTGAGATCGTGCGTAAAGAACCTCGGCATTAACATTGATGAGTCCTTGTCGTGGGCACCCCAATTAGCTGAAGTAAGTCGGAAAGTCTTCGCGACACTGGCGTGTCTTAGGCGTTGGAAACATTTTCTTCCCACTAAAACAAAAATCTCCTTAGCTCATTCTATTCTTTTTCCAATCTTAGACTATGCTGATTCTTCCTATCCTGACTTAACTGAGGAGCAGCTCAACAAGCTTGAGCGCCTGCAAAACCTGTTCGTTAAATTTATTTTTGGGCTACGTAAATTTGACCACGTGTCCGAATACCGAGCTCGTCTGAAATGGCTTCCAATCAGACTCCGCCGTAATCTTCACTTGCTCACCTTCCTTTACTCCATTCTTTACAACCCTCAAACTCCTTCGTACCTAAAGCAGCGCTTCACCTACCTCGGCTCGAACGTTGAACGCCAACATCTAAGATCGTGTAAAGACAATCGCTTGCATGTGCCAGTTAGTAGCTCGCGTTACTACGGCGATTCATTCACATGCAAGTCCGTGAAACTGTGGAATAGTCTGCCGCATGAAATCCGTCACTCTAAATCCATCGCAATCTTCAAAAGTCGCTTGTACCAGTATTATCTATCTGTATGCAAATAGTGTAACGGAAAATGCTCATGTAATAGTAGACTAGCTGTTGCCCGCGGCTCCGCCCGCGTGTATTAATTTTATACCGTGGAATTCCTTGATTTTTCGCGGGATTCTGGTGTGATGTTATACAGAAACCTTTTGTTACTTCGCACGGGTTATCTTGTGGTGATTTTGAAAACTCCTTTTTCTTAATCATAATATAAAGTTTCATTAATACGTAGTTAAAAGATCAAGAGGACGATTTTAACTGTCGATATCTCGACCGTGGCACAGGTCGTAGTCACTACGTGACCACGACTTGTACCAATGTATCGAAATATCGACAGTTAAAATCGTCCTTTCCAATGTGATTTTTATTCTGAAACCACGAAATACCTCAAAAATCATTAAATCATGTGAAAATTTGTACTGGTGGTAGAGCTCTTCTTTCAGGGTTCGGCCGGGTATGTACCACTGGGATAAAATACTCTACTAACAATATTCCCCGGCCCAACATAAGAGTCTTTTAAAAATTTTTGCTTCATCTCAATACAATCCAAAATATCCGAATGGGCAATGGCTATATATTTTTTTTTGTTTTGTTTACGTATAAAAAGACCTATGTCATTCAGTCAGTTAGGATTTGTGAACCATTATTTTACCCTTTCCATATTGCGGATGATAAAAAAAGACGCGGCACTCCAGGAACGTCGACAGAAGTGAAAACTTTAATCTGTTCATGTAATGGTTCATGTTTTAACAGTGCCATCTTAACATAACGTCATGAAACACTAAATTACATGACAGTTAATTATTATTAAAAAAATTCGGTAGTACGTACCTATCTCAGAGTTTAACATTCAAGTTCCACATAAATTGTAGAGATGGCGCTGTACGGTATAACGTAGCGAGTTTCATGATTTTTGTTCTCTCTAAAAGTGAAAATCTTAAACCATACAAAATCTTCTGCTAAGACTATTTATTTACGACTGTAAGGATAGTCCAGTCTAACTTTAGCTCTACGTCTTAGCCCTAGGTTCTTTATCCATTCCGAGTTTCAAGTCACCTACTTGAACTTATCGCTAAAGGTTCTGATGCCTGTAATTTCTGAACTACAAAAGTGATGATGATAAAATTTGTATGGAATAATCATTAAAGAACCTCCTTTCTAACAAAGAAAGAATGAATCAAATCAGACAACGCGTTAATGAATTATAAGTAAATACACATTTTGACTTTGATGCCGTCTTCCAGGGAAACCATGATGAATTTCGGGACAAAAAGTATCCTATGTCCTACCTCGGGGTATGAGCTATAATCATGTCAAGTTTCATTTAAATCCATCCAGCGGATTAGCCGTGATGCGCGGTCGTGAAACAGACAGACAGACAGACAGACAGACAGACAGACAGACAGACAGACAAAAATTAAAAAAATTACAGTTTTGGCTTCAGTATCGACTAAATAGTGTCCTCCAACAAAAATTTTTAAAATATCTTCAATGTACAGAATTCGACCCTTTACAGTTTTATTATAAGTATAGATATATGTATATATGTATTATATGGGTGTTTAATGTGTATATATATATATATATATATATATGTATATTTATATATATTTACCCCGCCATCCCGCGCTTCATTACAGTAATCCTCTCACCAAAGGTTGCCTGGTAGAGATTGCACTAGCAATAAGGCCGCCTTTGCGCTCACTGTGTTCCGTTGTATTTTGTCTCTCTATTTGTGTCTCTCTGTGTGTGTGCAATAAAGTTATATAAATAAATAAATAAAATAAATATTAATTCGATAGAAATTGCAAACAATTTGTGCTTAAATAGCCATTGAAGTAAAGGTTGTTCGTATTTAAAAAAATGCAAAAAATTAGTGATAGTCCATTGGTTAACATTTCATCAGAAGGTCGCGGGTTCGAATCCCTAACACGAATCTCTGGCTGATTGAATTTATGGATATTTATTCTAAAGATCACTTTCCTTACCGATGAAGGAGAAACCGTGAGGAAACCTGTATGCCTGATAGTTCGCCACTATGTTTTCAAAGGTGTGCGATGCCCGCCAACCCGATCTTGGCCAGCATGGTGGGCCAAGTCCCTCTCACTCTGAGAGGCGATCCTTGTCAAGCAGGGTATAAAAAAGAATCCAACGAATTGAGAACTCCACCTTTTTTGGAGTTGGTTAAAAAGGGAGCGATACCAGGCACATGAGGATAACTTGGCATACGATAAAATTTACCATACTTTTTATTTTGCTAAGAAGACTACTTTCGTTAGTACTTAAATAGTAGTTAGCATTGTGTTTACCCGCCATCTTAGTTTTTTCGTACCATGTACAAGAAATACATCCATGCGTATACTACTGAATTTCTATTTTTTTAATTCTTAAAATAGGTATCTTGACAATGTCTTGGATTTTGTAAATGTATTTAAATTAAGTGTTATTGATGCGTCGTCGTCGATATTAACGTAAAGTGGAATACCACCCTACACAACCTGGCTGAACGACCCTTCTCTTAGTGTGCGCCCTGGTTCATAGAACGAAAGATGGAATATCCGTGGAAAAATCCACCGAAACGCAGATGGATTGAATTTTTAATTTTCTCATAGTCAATCAGATCCACTGACATTCGAATAATCGAATTCTTGTCAAGTTAAGCCGCACTTGGGAATGCAATATTCACTTGAAACATTTTTCGGATCAGCGTCTGTCGTAATATGTTTCGTATTCGTACATTTTTTTATCGGCGAAAATATTACAAAGAGCCCACAAGAGATTTCTACACTATTTTTAGTAACCTGACGGCTAAAGAGACAAGACACTACTTACAAATTTAAACATGTAAGGCATTAGCCTTAAGAGCAGCCTTCCCAGTAGATTTTCCATACAAGCGATCATACGCGATTTCGGCGTTTTAACAAAATTTCCTTGAAATATTTTAATAAGTAGGAACCTTGCACACTATATCTAGGTTTGTTTGGAAATAAAAATTAAAATTTATTAGCAACGAATTCAGTACCAGCCTCAAAAATCTTCATTCTTGCAGATATTTTGCATAAACTTTGGTCGTTTCGCGTAGTTCATGTATTGTAAGAAAAAAAATCTACCTACTCTATAGAACACTCGTACAACTAAATATGGAGATTTGAAATAACAAACATTATTTACACATACTTGTAAGAAATTTTTCCGCAATTTTTTTTCCCGAACGCCCGACCGACGACACGGGCGTTGTCTATTTTTTTCACAGTGCATATTTTATTAGGATTGCGTTAGACTAAACAGCAAGGCTGTAGACCAAGCCTTTATTGTACTTGGATCATCCGGGAAGACGCCACTGCAAGGTGCGGCTTCGTCACACGCCGCTTTATAGTTTTTATAGTATTTACGTCACTAAAAATTGCTTAAGTAACCGTGTATGCCGTTAAACGCATAAACATAGACCATAGACAAAAAAGGATTTAATCAAATTCTGTGTTAAGAAGTTAGAACTCAGGGTTAAAGATTAAGCTGTTGTTAACCAAAACTTTGAAATGCTTTCAGAGCCCCAGATAAGGTGAAAATTTACTGGGATTACCATACAAAAGCAAAGGATTGGTGTTGTTTATTATTCACAGGTGTAGCTTAATCTCCTACTCGCCGCAAGTTTTAGCCGTCGATTCGTACCGGGCTTGTCATGATTTAAGAGGTCCGTTCGCCAAATTGATACTGTCCAGTATGTTGTGGCCTGGGTGATAGAAAGTCTGTCGATATCAACAATGCAGTACAATTTTAGAAATTCAATTGAAAAACACCTGGAACAGACTCTGGAAAACATTCATGCTCATCACACTAACATTTAGTCCAGTAGTGGGAATCGAACCCACGACCTCCGACGCAGACGGCAGGTTCGCTACTGCTACTCCATTCGGTGATCGGTCGTCATATTATATAGACATGATATAGACTACGAGTATGTTGGTTATTTCAAATACTTTTTGTTTCTCCTATATTTAAAAACATAGAAATACATAAAATGACATTTACACGTACAGAATATTACCCGAAACTCTTTCTAGCTTGGATCCTGGAAGCCTCAAATTATAAGGGCGGAATCAAATTGCCCAAGTTTCCTCTACGAGGCGGGGAAAACTTTTATTTTACGGTGTTTCGTGATTAAGTCGACACACAGAAAGTTTTAAATGCTTAAGTACAAGTTATTTATGCTCATTTTGTTGTTTTAGCGACTGACTTAGTTCCGTGTCTAACTGAGTGTCTCTTTTTTAAGGTCCACTTCTGGGCATTATTCGGGTCACCAGTAAAATTGCGCACACAAAGATTTAATATGGAGAAGGAAAGTACACAAAATGTGAGGTAACGGGTATAGTACTTGGAGAAGTATCATGAAGAAAGTTTTTAAAATTACGTGAAATAATCCGTGGATATAATACATTAAAACTTAACTGAACGATTCATTATTTTACGCCATGCTGAAAATGAATACTTAATTATTTATAATGCAGTGATTACTCACTAACGATTATTATTATAGAGGATAAATTTTGATGAAAAACTAACAGCAAGTAGTAAATAATATTCGACATGAGCAAAATATATTTTGCAAATTTTTACATAAATTGAATGCACAAATATTGGTAAAATACGACTATTTCGTTTTACCAATTTATTATTTTAAAGCATTGTTATTTAAAAATTATACTCAATATTCGGAATTGAGTACTTTTCACATTTCATTAATATGAATAGCACTCAACTTTATTAATATTTATTTTAATACAATAATTGCGCTCTCTATTGGCTCAATTTTGTTCCAGTAGTCAAAGAACCCCTTTTATGTGTTAATACGAATTATCGAAAGTTCCGTTTTGGAACCGGAAACCAGAGATTGCTTGCTGAAGAGCCAGCGAGGATTTATTTGTAATGTCTGGGTTAGCCTACATTGATCGACACTAACAAGGCCACAAGATCTTCTGTTCTTAAGAGTACCTATGGACCACGTTCACTAGGTAAGCAGTCTAGCTATTCATATCTCTATAGGACTATTTTGAAACTCAGCTCGTGATACGAGTAGATTTGAATTCGTCTCTCTTATTCTATCATCATGCAGGATAAGAAAAATCTAGTATTTTTTATACTTGACTGAAATCTTACCCAAAACTCCGTTGCAAGTGAAGATGCAGCCGAAGATACTATAGTATAAACCTATCCTACTTAAATATTTAATTACGCATCAGCAGCTGTAACCATATGTCTTAGCGTCGATTGGTGCGGAAACGTTAACGATTGCTCATTTTATAGCTTGTATAGAAAGAAACCAATAATTGTCTATGGTTACCTAATCAAAATAATATTAATGACACATTGACTCATATTGGTCGCGCGAGTGACGACCTATTTAAATTCGAAATACCAAATCATTTGTAATTCGTGCATATTTCGATCATATCTGTGACCCCCGTGAGCCGACCACGCCAGGGAGGTCGGACATAGAGGTGCAATTTTAAGCTCACGGGAGTTACAGATAAGTATTCACAGAATAGCTCTACAGGACCTTAGTCAGCAAATCTGCAATAGTTTAAGAGCCATCTGGCGTTTAAATTAAACAACTTGCGAAATCGGCAGACATGTGCAGTTTGTGTGCAGTTTGTGCATCACTTGGTTCTCCATACAACTTTGTAATGTAACTGTAGTATAACTAGTTTTATTTGAAGTGCAGTGATTTATTTTGATATACAGTGTGTCCGGGATCCAACTAGCGATAATTTAAGGGAGTATTCTATAGCTCATTACAAAATAAACCCCCATTAATAGGGAGCGCCCCACTCACCCTCTTCCCGGGAAAGCCATTTCAATTTTGGTTTTGGTTGCGTTTTTTTTTTTGGTATTCAGTAATAACTTGAAAGTCTGTTGCTTCACATGTTCTCAAATAATTTTATTCGGCTGGGTATAATATTCTCCATTGCTGCATACCTAATAATAATACAGACTTTCAAGTTATTACTGATTTTGTGTGCACATATCCAAAAAAACGCAACCAAACCGAAATGGCTCTCCCGGGCAGGGGCTGAAGGGAGTGCCCCCTATTAATGGGGGATTTTTTGCTTGTAATGAGCTATAGAACATTTAAATTATCGCTATTTCGATCCCGGACACACTGTATACTACATACTCTAATTACCTACCCAGATAAATTGCAGCATTTTACAATCCATAATCTGATTCACATAATATTATCTCTTGTTTGGCAATTCTAAAAATAGAGATAGTTAGATAGGCAATCTCTTTATTGCACACGACAGAATAAAAAAAAATAAAAACCAATAAAAAAAAAACAAAACACAAATGAACTTAGGAGCACAATTTGGCGCTTTTCTTTTAAAATGTTGCTTGTGGAAATTGATAATTTTAGAGACTTTGAAAACTCAAATAAGTATCAATTATGATTTCTTCCACGAAAAGATAGCATATTCTACGTTGTTTCTTATAATGATTATTTAATCTTTTTCGAAAAGCAAAGTATTGTAGTACAAATAAAGCTTTCTCAAAGAAACGAATTATAGCAACGTATAGTTAAATGTTAGCGTAATTATTCTTATTTAAAAAAATATCTTCTTTTCTAATAAGGAAAATGCAAACGTTTTTAACGACACGTCACCTTTATGTTATAATTGAAAAATTAATTTTTATGAAAACTTTTTTCAAAAGTTAATAGGGACTTTGAGATTCCAAAATATTAGTGGTGGGCAATATAAAGTGTAGATACAGCGGAGTATAATATTTTACAACAATGAGGGTTATCTACCGCCGTAGAATTCGCCGCTAGAGGTGTGAGAAAGT
Organism: Coenonympha glycerion; assembly: GCA_963855885.1. NCBI lineage: Eukaryota > Metazoa > Arthropoda > Insecta > Lepidoptera > Nymphalidae > Coenonympha > Coenonympha glycerion. The sequence continues at coordinate 12,340,716 of OY979631.1, forward strand.
GGGGTCTCTAGAAATGTTAAATGTCCGATGACCGTTTATACGGTTTGTAAACTTTTCAACACAGATTTTCAATATTAATTAATTCATTAGCTTGCAATTATATTAATTATATTATTAATTGATTATATTAATAGACAAAATATTATGCTATGGCTCAATAAATCTTAGCGCCTCTAAAAGACGCGTTTTTCAGAAAAAAGTTTATGAAGTAATTGTTCGTGTAAATATTTAAAAGTACATCGTGTGTTAGTCTAGCTAAACTAGAAAATGTCCGACTGATTTGGTGATTTATTTTCGTGCATTTGAATGGAAGTTTGAAAATATGAAGTGAACGTAATTCAGGTCACCTTTTTCAAAATAAAATCTTTATACTCTTCCCCACCACATTAGCAAATGTTATGTACATTTAAAAGCAACAGCGATAAGACCGCATTTGCATGCGGAGCCAACTGTTTAGTCCCATAAGAAACGACAGCTCTCATTTGTAGAATACAAGATCAATTTACCAACAGAAGCACCTAACAATGTCCATAAAGTCGACCCGCGATAGAACGATCGTACGTCAAGTGGCGCGGAAAGCGATAGCGAAATTTATGTTATCCCTTCGCGCTACGTGTGATATATTACAGTGGTGCGACCAGCGAAATGCAGCAAACAACATTATCACTGTTTTAATGTGGAGTTAGAGCGTTTAATTTGAGGCGAGGATATTGTCGCGTGCGGTTGAGTCTTTGGAGCAATACGTTGTAGCTGTGCAATTGCTCAGTCAAAATTCAACGATAATATTGTTCGAGTAATATGGTATCTTACGCTTTTTTCGATACAAAAAGACTTATTAGATTAATAATAGTAATTTTTTCCAGACCAATTACGTAGAGATTTTAGACGAATTCGCGGAAAATATTATAGTTCACACTGACAAGTGTTTGAGCAGCCCCAGTTGCACTCTCTATTTCTTCACTCTCATATTCCAATCAGACGTCAACTCGGAACTCGGCACTATCCAATTATTAATGAGGCACAATTATGGTCAATTACCATAAGAGGCATGTACCTATAAGAGAGAGGCCAGACCCTCGACTTCAAAAGTGTGGCAAAAAATACTTTGCATAATTTGGCAACCCCGAGCCATCGCTACACAATTTTTCACGCACACTTGTATCCGTGCACCATACTTTCTAATTGACACAATCACACTACGAGAAAATGTTGCCGCACTCACGGAGATCAGGAGTTGGTGTCGTTAAGGTAGAGCTCTATCTAGTCAGAGTGCGAGCGATGACATATTATATTATAAATCTATGACAATGACAAAATCCACTACATCAACGACGCAGCTTGCCCCGACTTATACGATAATATAATAATAGTTAGGTAGGTACTTACCAACGAGTGTTTACTTATCCAAATAATGGATGGGATATCCGAATAACTTCTATTCATAATACATATCATAAAAGAAAATGAGGCTACTTAGGTATAATAAAGTAAGTGGAGAACTCAACTCGCGATAAAAGTGTCGTCAGTCAAATGGAGCAGAAGGCTGTTCAAGTTAGGAACATAACTACGAGTATGTCGTGCCAACTTTGACTTGGCTGTTTCACACGAGTTATAGTTGGAACACAGATGGGCATACGCGATACATTAGGTTATACGCGTTAAATTAGATTATTATCTAGTGCCAAACCACAGACCATTAAACCAACATATTAATAATATAGTAGTAGTTATAAAATTGACTCTTTGTCCCGCTTTGGGCGGGATTGTCCCGCTTTCAGGCTGTTTGTCCCGCTGTTCCCAGCGAGAGCAAAAAAATCCCGCTTCACTAAACTTGAACCTTTTCAAATACCTACTTGTTAACTCAGGAAAAGTAAGAATGTCCTTATATTTGAATAACTATTTAAATCTTTGTCTTTTCATTCTATAAACTTACCTATCTAGGTACTAGCTGTCCCGGCAAACGTTGTTTTGCAATAATTAAATTATTTCTCACTAAGGTGTATGAAAAATAGCTTACGACATATTAAGCGAATGCAGACAAAATTTTTCATAAATATCGATGTTAATATGTTCAGGACTAGGGTCGAGAAATTATCTATTCATTTTGTTTTTCAACATTTTCCACGAAAAAATGTTCACGTTACTCATACTAGTCATTACGACCTCCCTGTCGCAGTCGGCGCACACTCGGATTTGAGAGGAGGTTAGGTTTTGATTCTCGGATGGTCTGCTCTCTAAGTAGGTGTCGGCTGTGACTGGTTACCACCCTAACGGCCACATTTAGCGTTCCGGTGCGATGCTGTGTTTAAGTTAGTAGGTTAAATCTTTGGCTGCATCGTCGTCGTCTTGATAGCAAGCCAATACTAACAGCCGAATGTCAGCGACTGTCCATAGATGGCGCTGGATGTAAATGTATGGAGGAATTCGATTCGTTTGTGCGATGCGAGTCGATTCGAAATTCGTAAAAGAACCTGTACTAACCCATTTGTACATGATGTAAGCCTCTCATAAACTCTTCGTTTCACAGAATAGGTATCTGACGGAAATGCCCCTGCATTTTATATTACAGAATAAACATAACAGTATCATAAATACTTTAACGTCTGAGTATTAGTAACAAAGCGCTTATAGTTAAATTATGCAAACTTCAGTGCAGACAAGCGCAAAACACGAACACAACAATTTGACTCTCCGAGAAGCAAACTTGTTGGTACCTACAGCGCAAACACAGAAGCCAAAGTTTCCACAACATAATGACACACTACATCATAATTTACTGCACACAATCTTGAAAATTTTGTTTTAATAAGAAAACTTTGTTTACTGTTAAACTACAAGTTTTTAGACGGTATAAGATTATGACGTTGCAGCTTGGAACAATGAAAAATTAATCTAAGTTACAGCTCAGCACTTTGAAAAAGTCTTAAAAGTTTGCCCTCAAAAGCACATTGTCGTTTTAACCAGCTTTAGATATAGGCATGTGTAGACTCCACTGATTTTTTAGAGTTCCGTACCCAAAGAAGTTTTACCTACTAAGAATTCTCCGTCCGTCTGTCCGTCCGTCTGTCTCTTGAGCCTGTGTGTCTTAAAGAGTGAGAGGTGTTTTAGTTGGAATTGGTCTTGATGGTACGGAACCCTCAGAGCGCGAGCTTGACTCGCACTTGACCATTGTTTTTCCTTTCTTCTGGCTTCAAAACAGCTTTCCGAACGTGACGGTAAACTATGACATTTCATTAGTAAGTTATACCTATCTACGAGAAAGAATAAAAAAAAATGATTTTCAGCAAGCAGCACAATACACTGTATAAGTGGGTGCTTCGCCCTAGTTAAATCAATTGGATTTACGAGTTTGACCTCGTGTATATTATCAACAACGTTACAAATATTTAAGTGGTTATTGCTAGATTACAGAGTCTTGAAAATAATGTTTAAAAATTACATTTATTTACTTAATCGAATCATAATATGAACGTATTACTACTCGTAGAAGATCATTTATGTTGTTAATAGGATTAAAAAGATAAATAGTAATTTATTGAAGTATTTTTATTAAACAATGAAACAATCTCGAACCAAATATTTACTGATAATGCAATAGCTGATAAAGGACTGTTTTAACAGTTTAAGCTCAAATCTTAACCTACCGAAAAACCCGAACAATTTCAATAGATAAGTAGGGCGTTCCAGTCTATTACAGTCACTTGGAACAAAAGACATCAAATCCAGAAATGGAAAGGACCAAGATTTCAAGTGGTTACCTAATAATAAACCCATACTTATACCCACATAAATTGCAGATATTAACAATTGAATCTGTTGAAGTTCTATTGGAGACCTTTTGAAGAACACTTTCGACCAGAGATGGACTCATCTTTGTGTAGGCGTTTACAGTGGGAAAGATGTGGCAAAATAATTATTTTTCGATCCTTTTTTACGTTCAACACACCGATAAGAAACCTCAGGATATGGATGTATATATATTTAAGTAAACTTTTTTCGTACAAACAAACAGTAGCGCCCATCTGTCAAAATTCTATAGGTGGCTGGCTTACATCGTGGCCTTATTATTTGCTGGGAAACAATCATATTTGTCCACCCGTCCACCTTGTCCAGGACATGTCTATTGTTCCACAACAGCGCTGATGGGATTGTCAGGGTTTAGCCATAGCTAACCGCGTAGGCCAAATGCGGTTTCTTAGGCTTCACACATCTTTGAAAATACATTTTCTCTGCTACATAAGTAATTATAATTAATTTTTCGATAAGCACAATGTACGACTAGGTAAAGGTATTAGATATACGAGTATATACTTGTACGACATGTATAAATGCTTTAAAAAGCTAGTTAAAAAACGAAAAGCCTGATTTTCTAACCCCGGCCTTGACTTGCTGCTTGAGTCAGAAGTCTTGATTATAGGCATAGGCTTATAAATCTATGGACGGCGGATGTAATACAAAATTCACGATAAAAGAGGGTACATGAGTATTTTTATAAACAAACTAAAACATTATAATTTATGTCTTAAACCATTGCTGTAGAGCCTAATTTACAAAAAACACGAAACTGAAGTGCGATTGATAATCTTTTCGCGTTTTGCATGTCATTCGGTTCGGACACTTTTTAGAGCTGACCCCAAATCCTTATTTTATAAGTCAATGATTATAGGCATTAAAATAATCAAACAAAAGTTTTTGTTCTAAACTTCTTTCTAGTAATAGCTCATACTGGCAGGACCCTTCTTGCAGAGTTTACCGCATTAATGTATTTAAAAGAAAGGAACTAACTAGACAATACTGTGATTTCTGGGCAAAAAGAGCGTCTAAAACTGGTGTCTCTGGATGATGAGCGGAATGCAGTTTGTCGTATGATATCGCAATGTAAAGTTGTGGAACGTACCTACTGCATCTGACATGGGCTTGCGTAATACCACCGAATATATTATAATACTACATACATATTAATATGGTGAAGATATTGCTCGTCTCTCATTTTAATATTATTAAAAACCATGCACCCATACAACTCCAAAGTTGGAGTAGACTATTAAGCGAGCCAAGTGTCAGGCTGGCTTGTTTTTTTCCTTTTTGCCATATTTTAGTCTATCTAGTATAATTATGTAAAATCCATATTAATATTTTAATTAAAATTTTTGTTCGTTTGTCTATCTTTTTGTGTCAAGCAACAATGGAGAAATACCGTTGCACCGATGTTGAAAGCCCGGAGCAAACAGAGGCATTTTTTTCCCAGGATACTCAATGATTCCCACGGGATTTATTATAATGAACCCAAATTCGCGCGGCTGGAGCTACGGGCCACACCTACAGCTAGTAAAATACCTATAAATTCTAATGTGGGACGGTGCCTGATGGATCGAAAGAATCCTGCAAAAAACACGAAAATTAAATAACAAGGGATCAAAGCTGTGGAGAGTGTCCACAGAGCATTTTTCATAAATAACCTAAGTAAATGAGTAAGACCTTTTGGGTAATAAAACAAATTTCCTCTCTTGGGATCAGAGTATATTTTATTCTTGGCGTTGAAAGCCATATTTTGTTCATTACATAATATATATTATTATATTTTATGTTTTATTACATTTTGTATGTAGACTATTTTTTATTGCTTTATACAATATTTAAATAATAGCAACAAGCTTAGTTTTCTGCCCAACGAAAATAACATCTCAACGAAAACATGAATTATTATTATACATCTTGATTCTCGTTCTTAATATTTATTTTTATCACATACTTAGTTTTTTTTATTATTAATAAAAGCAGTACTTCTCCCTTGTCTCTAATTTGTTTATAATAAACTTTTTTTGCCCATTAATCAGACAAGAACTGCTGAAAATTTGAGGAGAAATTACTTCGCAAATTGTCGTGAAATCTTTTTAACTTCAAACGACCATCAAAACTTTTGTCAAGTCGTATACTTTAGATGAGTTTCATATTGAATATTTTATTATAACACTTATCTCTGTGTAACGAGGCCTTCAGATATTTACAGTGATAATACATATTGCATAAAACATAGTAATAGTGTATCTAAAAAAAAGTAAAATTAATTAGATGCTATTTGCTTAACTAAGGCTAATGCCTTTTTTATTTGTGCAAATAAAGTACATAGGCGATACAAGATTGTGTATCTGTGTGGTTTACCTATATGTATTTTATCGCCATACTGATCAAATATTTTAAGAAACATAACAACTATAAAACCACACAACTGTCACAAAACTGGCAGTAGGTAGGTAGGTAGGTACAAAGAACAAGTCAGATGAACTACCTATATCCTCATTCCTCAGTCAGTTTTCATTTTAAAAGCTGTTAACATTCTTAAAATACGGAGCGTTATAAATGTCAATATCATTAAGAATAAAATAGATATTGTTATTAGAAACAGAACGAGTTTGATCTCATAGTATTCTACCCAAGACATGTTCGCAGTGGGGGCCCGTAGATGTTGTGCCCCGCGATTGCGTATAGCATACTCCGTCCACCAAACAGCTCGCTCTAAAGGTGTCTGTATCTGATCTCTCATTACCGCTCTTAACTTGATAATATTCTCCTTGTACCTGAAACAGAGTATTGGATACTGACGATAGCCTGCGATGACCGCCACTCGTTTTCTCTGTCATCGGCTGATCAACGTGTAAGCACCGATAGTTTTGTTAATTCAAAAGGTTCGAATGAGTTAATAAAATTAAAGAGAAACAATATATTGTAACACTTTCATTCATCTTCTTTAGTTCTTTAAGATTAATTTTTGAAAATATTATTTATTGATATTAGTCTTTCTATAATATCAAACTAATAAACTGCTTTAAACTTCATTTTAACGTCAATAATATTATGTTATTTAACCTAAATTCGACAATTTATTTTATTTCGATATCCCACTATAAAGTTACCTACAGATAACTTGTTTTTTTTTTTATTTTGGTGTGAAATGCGTCCCAAAAATTAGTCCCAAAGGACAAAAATAAAATATAGGGAGCGCCTTAGTAAAAAATAACTTGGCACTCCAGGAGTACCGACGGAAGTGAAAACTTGAAGAATTATGTGAGGTATCGGTTACAGTAACGGTGTCACGAGTTCAATTATTTTTTCCCATCTCAAAAAATACTTAACGTGCCTAAAGAACTTTTCACTTCAATAACTTCAAATTCGTTCAAATATATGGCACCTTTAACAAGATGTCGGTTCAGAAATCCGCCATCTATTTCCGTATCCGCCAAAAACTTTTCATCATATTAAATTTTTGACTGAATTAAAATAAAAAGAAGACGCACTTTCAAATAAAAAAATACCTGCATCTGTCACCGAATATCGTTATCTTATCTTCACTATATTTGAATGCTATATCTGCTAAACGATAAACTGTTGAATAAACCACGAAATTGAATAAGATGATATAGATTGATAGTACGATATGTTTTGGATATTTGTTGCTAATTCGCACATTTAGTACTGAACGAATTTAAACGAAATTGAACATGTTGATATTTCACACCATGGATTATCTCCATAAACCTATTTTATTCTGGAAAACAAACGCTTTCAGTAGGATTTACAAGGAGGAACTTATAGGAGGTTTTTTTAAGGAAACATACCTTTCATCTCCGACGACCTTATCTATAGTAGTTTTTAATTTTGTTTCTGTTAACGAATGGATATCTAGTTGAAGACCAATTTCTAACTGAACGTATTTATCCACGTTGAGGTACTGGTCCCAAAGCATGGGTATACCAATCAACGGTACACCACCTGCTATTGCTTCATCTGTGGATTGCAATCCCCCTTGAGTTATAAACAGTTTTACATTTGGATGCCCTGTAAAGAAAACGTTAACATTATTATCAATATGAGCTCGATTATTTATATGTATAGAAGGCTTATTTTACAGATAAAACCTAATCTTTGATATCGTTTAAAGTAAAGATGACTGCCTGTCCTAGTAAGTGGCGTCAAGATAAAATATTTACTGATCTGTTGTCCATGGTTTGATATACATGCTTTATTAAGTAAAATGAAAGCAAGAGCTTATGATAAACCTTCGATGGATAAACAATATATTTCGTATCAGCGTTTCGTATCGTTGAAGATGACTGAATGATCATCACTGAGATACAGAATATCCGGGCCCTGATCAATTTTAGGTGTTTAGGTGGAATATTGTGTGAGCACATCAAAATTTGAAAAATAATGAATCAGACTGTACTAATACTAGACTACACTAATACTAGAATACTAGAGGCTATAGTAATCCCTGGGCTTCGTTTGTATGACCTAGATTTTACTCCTTAGTTTAAATTATCATTTTAATCTCAAAGCGGACGCACGACATTGAGCACTTCACCCATTGATTTATAAACTAAGGATTGTGGGTCAGCGCTAAAAAGTGTCCGAACCGAATGACATACAAAACGCGAAAAGACATACAATCGCACTTCAGTCTCGTAAGGCTGTTAGGTTTAAGACATAAATTACATTGTTTTAATTTGTTTATAAAAATACACATGTACCCTCATTCATAAAGGTTTTCTCAGGACACTTTTTTCGTGAATTTTGTATTACACTCGTCGTCCATAGATTAATTAGCCTATGACTTCACCCAACCCAATAGTTCGTTGATTTGTTAATAGATAAAAAAAAGACAATCAAAAAGTCAGTCTATTTTGTACACAATATACCTCAATGTACAGACTAGATAAGTCACACGAAAATCAAGATATTATCGAATAGATGATATTATGTACTCACGTAATAGATCCGACTGAGGAAACCATTTTGAAACCTTAATATTTTTCGCCAAACTTGGCGGGTGTTCGCCATTCCACTTCCAATAAACATCATAAGGTAATTTCGAAAAGACGTTGAAAAATATTTGTAGTTTTTCAGGAGACAGTAAAGCTGGGTCGACATTAGTCCCAAAACTAACATAGATAACACCGTTTGTTGTAGAATTGAGAGACGATTCTAATTCCTGTGAATAAGAAACCAGTATAATGATTATTGATTTTAAGATAATTTAATAATGGTAAGCAAATATATAAATGCATGACACAAAATAATTATTTTTATTTAAAGTAACTTATTTACTATAACAACACCATCTTCAGCAACCTACCTCAGGTAATTGCTGTTTGGGCTTCTGATGAAGTCCTCCTAAATATATAACATTAGGAGGAACTGGACGATTTGAATCCCATATAGGATGTAAGTTTAAAAATAGCATATGGATATTTTCTTGAAGCTCATGAATGCTTGGAGTATTTCTTCCAAAATGTTTTCTAAAAACTTCATTCTCCCACATTTCGTTTTCGCTAAAAGCTTTATGTAAACGGTATTCCATATATAGTTCTGAAATTTTTTCCCACGTAGAAAGATTACGGTATCGCTTTCTTATGGCAAGCGGGTAGATGATTGGATGTGTTAAAGCACCTACTGCCTCAAATGTTCCAAACGTCCCTCCAAAAGAACTTATCTGTATAACAGGCGCTTTAAATATGTGAGAAAAAATTAGAGTTCCTCTTGCACAGTCTTCTAAGAAAATAAGATCGAAATAATTGCGCTTATTTTCCATTAAAGTTTGAATATCTTTTAATGATAACATCTCAATAATGATGTTACTTCCTGCTTTAAATGTACTTACAAACTGAGAAACAACATCTCCAGATACCGCTAAATCTTCTGTTATTAGTTTTTTTATAATACGATCAGCTATCTCACTTATATCGATTTCCGTATAATTGAATGGAGCTTTGTTTGTTTTATACACAGGTAACGCTGTTACAATAGTAACTTCATGACCACGCTTAGCCAGTTCTTGAGTAAGCACACGAAAAACCATTTGATGACTAACAACAGGCACAGGTAGCACTGCTAATATTTTCGCTGACTTTGATAATACAACCAACTGAATTAACAAAATAATAAAACACAAACATTTTTTGAATATCATTTTGATTTTAACATTAACTCATATTTAACCGACAAACAGATATAACACAAAAATTTGAATTTTGTCAGATAACATGAGCTAACCAAATGCACCGATACAATGTTATGCTCAATATATTTTCCTATCTATTTATGATATTAACCTTCAAGCGGGCGCGCGATCATTTGTTACTGTATAGGTCGTGCGTAACTTAAAAGACCTATGGGATATTTCAGAGATTTAAACACTAATCATTTTTATTTTTGTTCTGACACATTATCTAAAAATGAGAAATCATACGTAAAAGAAAAACAACTTAAACTCGGATGATATCAAAATTATAAAAGCACGTGGCGAGCAAATTTTTCGATGAGAGGCGTTTCCTTTTGAAGTATGCGCCGTGATCAAAACCAAGGGGAGGAGAAGTAATTCGTTTATTTCGTGCATAGCAATGATATATAATAAATATATTATAAAGATGGTGCTTAGAGACAAAATTACTTGCTCTTACGAATGGATGATAAACCCATGCGACAAGAAATTACGATTTTATGAACGAAAACGTATTGGGAGCGGTCGATTCGACTCCGTACGCTCTCTTGAAGGTTTATTGATGAGGACATTTCACCTTTATCACAAGTAAACACGTCACAATACATATTATTATCACGCAGAATAAAGAACTATTTTGAGATGATTTATAGCGTCTGCACTTTAATATCGAAATGTGAAATGATTCATTAACAATAAAAAATAACAACAAATAAATAAAATATAATATTAAAGTCAACTTAGATCAAAAGGCTTGGTTTGTCAATCAATTTTGGATTTACGTACAAATATTCTTAAAGTATAAAGTATTACAAATAAAAATATTCCTACACTTAAAATTATGGATAAGACTACAAAAAGTATAAGTTCTATTTCATAGTATTCTGTCCAAGGTATATTTGCAGTTGGGGCATGCAAATGTTCTGCTCCATTATGGCGTAAAACATATTCTGTCCACCAAACAGCTCTTTCTAAAGATGACTGTATTTGATCGCGCATCACAGAGTATAACTTGATAATATTTTCTTTGTAACTGAAAAAAGAAAGACAAGATACCTTCAAAATAGACGAATGTGTACTCTTGCAACTGAGTGGTGTTATTTTTGGATGCAGATAATTATTGGTTTAGCAGAAATACCAATTTGTATTCCCTTATTTTTTATAGTCAGTATTCTAAATTGTCTCCAAACTGAGCTTGAAATATGTACCTATTCAAGTCAAAACAGAATTCATCATAGGACCCGCCTTTTAGGCAAAGGAAAAATTTACCTTTTATTTTTTATGACGGTTTCTATTGCTTTCTTTAAAGTACTTTCCGTGAATGTATTAATATTCAATTGCAATCCTATTTTTAATTGTTCGTATTTATTAACATTATACCATTGATCCCACATCATCGGTATGCCAATAAGAGGAACACCTCCTTTAATAGCTTCATCAGTAGATTGCAAACCTCCTTGGGTTACAAACAGCTTTACTTTTGGATGTCCTGTAAGAGTTAGAATAATGTATGGTAAAGTACATTTTTTACTTTTTAACATATCTGATACTTTCCGAAGAAAAAGTCAAGTCAATTTACTTTCCATCACTGCGAATATATAACATTCAACCATCAAATAATAATCATATTTCTGCATTTATAATATAGGTTAGTACAAAATCATTACCTAGTTTTTCAAGTAGATTAAAGTGTTATAAAATGTCATGTACCTATTTTAAATCAACTTACTCAAGAGATCAGATTGAGGAAACCATTTCATAATTTTAATATTCTCCGTCAATCCGGGAAGATTATTATCATTCCACTTCCAATAAACATCGTAAGGCAATTTTGAAAAAACTTTGATAAATATTTGTAGTTTTTCCAGAGACAATATTTCTGAACCAATATTAGTTCCAAAACTGACGTAGATAACACCGTTTGTGGAATTGTCTAGCGATGATTTTAAATCCTGAAAAAATAATTGACCTTGGTATAATAATTGCATATTATTAAAAACAGTATTATTATTTTGCCTGTATCGTACAAGTGTACAAAATATACAAAATACGCACTTTGGGTAATTCTTGTTCCAATTTCTGATGAAGTCCTCCCAAATAAACAACGTTAGGTGGAACAGGACGATTCGAGTCCCAAATAGGATGAATATTTAAAAACACCATCTGTATATTTTTCTTCAAGTCATCAATCGTTGGAGAATTAATACCCAAGTATTTTTTAAGCATTTCATTTTCTATCTTTCTTTGTGCATTATATGCTTTTTGTATACGATATTCCAAATACAACTCCGAAATCTTGTCCCAAACAGAGAGGTCACCGTAACGTTGTCTTATGGAAAGCGGATAAATAAAGGGATGCGTTGCAGCACCAACAATCTCAAATGTTTCAATTGTGCCTCCAAAGGAACTTATTTGAATAACCGGCGCCTTAAAGAAGTATGAAAAAACTAATGTTGATTTTGCACAGTCTTCTAAGAAAACTAAATCGAAATAATTATTTTTATCACGGATCAAATCTTGAATAACTTTCATTCCCAGAACATTATATACTACGCCAGTTGTAGCTTTGTATGTTTTTTCATACTGAGAAACTAAGTCGGTATTCTTTATTTCTTTTTTGAAAAGATTCATTCTTATATCGTGTGTTGCTTCTCTTACATCGATTTCTATATAATTAGCAGGAGACTGGCCTTTTGGATAAATCGGTAATCCAGTTATCACAGTCACCTCATGACCACGCTTTGCAAGTTCTTCTAAAAATACTCGAAAAACCATTTGGTGACTTATCATCGGAATTGGTAGGGCCGCTAAAATTCTTGCCGGTTCACATTTTATTATCAAGTAAGATAGAATAAGGAAGAAGGTGAATCCTTTTTTTATCATTTTAGTATTTTGTATAAAACACAAACACAAAAACACTTATAACTTATTCTATTCATATCATTAAAAACTTAGCAACTGTCTTCCATGAAATCAATTCATATACTATTATTAGTTATTTTATCGATAACACACATCCTGTTAATTTTTTTTAGGTTTTAGGGTACCGCAGGTTAACACGTAAAACGGAACCAAGGTTCTCGCAGGATCTGTAAAAAACCTAAATTAACGTAGGCTGAGCTGCGGGGAAAATCTCATAATAGATATTATAATAATAAATCAAAGACTGTAGGATACATAGAAGTCTTTGTAATAAATAATAATAATACTCGAATCATTTTGAATGGTAACTACTATTCGGTAGGCAGAAATGAGAACCAAAAATAAATACCCTTATCTCAGTGAACAATGGAATATTTATAAATACAGCTTTTAATGTGGTTCCGTATGATTGGGTGCGTCTTTGCAGTAAACATGATATTCGTGTCTCGTATTTAATAAATAATAATACATTACACACATTACAAATTACAATCTAACCCCAAAGTGAGCGATTGCTTGTGTTATGGGTTCTAGTTGACAGACAAATATATATACATATTAATATACATAAATGTTATAAATTTAAAAACACCCAGATACAAGAAAACATTCACGCTTATCACACAAACCTTTGCCAGTAGTGGAAATCGAACCCACGACCTCCGGCGCAGACGGCAGGTTCGCCTCCGCTACGCCATTCGATTAAATAAATTTAGTTTTCATCACATCATTTATAAGTTAAGTTTAGTTTCAAAGTCTATGTATTAGTTATACCCAAAAATATTATTTTTAAATCACGACAAGCCAAAGTATCAACCATTGCTCTTTACCTGACACACCTATTCCGAAGTTAATACCTAAAAATAACAGTCGGGTGTTTTTCTTAGATACGACCTACAAAAATATTCTTATTTCGTACCTATAATTTGAAGAGTTTAATTTATGTAAAATATGTATGGCCGCTTTTATGAATAACCTGTTCAGTTTCTTGATATTAACAACTCAACAATCTAAGAACATTTTTACCGACTTTAAGATAGACCGTAGAGATTATTTGTTTGTACATATTATAAATTAATAAAAAATCAAATCCAATTAACTATAATATAATATTTTCGTTTTTGCAGCTCATGCCGTCTATAACATAAAATATTCTAATATCTGTGTGTAATATGCATGGATGTAACATAAAGGATCAGCACTAAGTGCAATATTGCAATAAAAAACTAACAGGATGACGAGAAATTCAGTTCTTTGTAGAATTTTTGTTTGAGTATATATAATATTGAACGGATTTAGAGAGGTAGGCATCTACTAAGATCTGACCGTGTAAATTTTACATCTTAACGTCCCTGAGTTGGCAGTTAGGGCAGTTAGTTAAACAAAACTTTACAAAGTCGAAGGTAATTTAACCTGCCCATAGCCCCTCAGACTTTAATCACTGATCAGGGAATAGTAAGGCCTACAGGCTACATGAATACTTTATAACACTGAGGTATTACTATTCTAAGTATTCTAATCACTAAACCAACAATGGTAATTATATGGTCAACAATGTTTTAGTGTTCCGTACGTTAAATGAAGAAAAACAAAACTTTATACTTGATGATTAGCTTGTTCGTCTATCTATCTGTCATAACAGGGCAGACTAGTGGAAACAAGGAAGACATAAAAAATTTAGGTCTCATGCTATATTATGTTTCTCGAAGATGTAAAAAAAATGTAAAGCTCTGTAGGACAGAACCCAACCCAACCCAATGAAAATTAACGACCATTTGTGGCTCGAAAACTCAAATAACTTCTTATGCCACCAATAAAGCTTGAAGATAGATAGATAGATAAATTCTTTATAGCACACCACAGAATAAAAATATAATATTATGAAGAAATAAACTTAACAAACTAAGGGGTACAACTTGGCGTCCTTAAGGCTACATGGCGATTTCTCCCAGGCAACCAAAGACGTAAAGGAAGCTTGAATTTGTAGCTATATCGCTGAATAAATATGAATATAAGAAGTCCTTATTATCTATAACTATTCCAAATTTCATGTCGATAGCTTAAATAGTTACTAAAATAAGGGGTCGTGAGAGACACGCGGACAAACGGACATGGTTTTTTCCTTTAGAGATACGGAACCCAAAATAATTTATTGTGAACGAAGCAATGTAAAATAATTGAACTATTTTATCTTACTCAAAGTATCAACAACAGTTTAATATGAAATTGATAACACGCTCCCGTAGATAATGGTTACTGAACCTCGATACAATATTTTGGTCACGAACCCTTCCTTCACCGGGGATAATAATTCTGTCCATAAATAATATTCCGGGAGAAAATTAAATATTGTTCCATTTACTTCTGACAATATTATTTTAAACCATATTATTATCTTTTAGTTGTAGTACTTAGTCTCTATCAAATAAAATGAAAATAATTTATTTATGACCTACCTAACGATAGGAGATAAAAATAATAATATTTATCTATTACAATTGAGGCACACGTGTTGGAATTTAGACCACGTCTGTGTCACCAGCAATCATGTCATCATGTGCCCAAGAGTGAGCCATTATAAATTATTAAGATAATATTATAACCAAATAATTAAATCCGGCAGAGTTTGTTGTGGGCTTCTTCTCAGTGTAGAATGTATTAGAATCCTCATAAATTTAGTTTAAGTCGACTAATATTATAGTTATCACCATTTAAAAGTCATATTTAATATCGTAATTACATAGTAATTTCGTAATAACCCATATCGTATCAACCATTCACAAATGCCTCTAACCTAGACCTATGTGTAATAAAAATGTTACGATTTTGAAAACATTGTCTGTCAGAAATAATTAATTAATTCTGTTGACAATTTTGTAACACAGCGAAGTGGAAAATCAAACCTGAAACACCCCAAGCCTCATTTATATTTTTTCTTTCATAAAACTTTGATTACTTTTTAATTTACTTTAACCAATGTTTAACACAAATTAAAGTTTGACGGCTTTATAATGGCCTTCAAACGCATAATTAACAAACTGTAAAGTGAAATAAACTTTGGTCAAGGAGTAGGTAACTTTTGCCTAAAATAATTTAGATACTCGCCATACCTATAAAAAATTATCACTCACTTATTTGCAGCTTATAGCTCATAGAAGTATGGCTGGAGATAAACCCCCCTTCTTTTTTTCAGGCATAAAATTCACCTAAAATAGTAAAAATTAAAGTTTATACCCATCTACACATGTCCATAAATTACCCCTTTCTTTCCCCTTTGGCCATGGCAGTATATTCTTTTCAGTCAGCCATTTATTCCCAGTCAGATTTTATCCCCAGCCCATGCTACAGAGGCTGTAGTAGATATGGACGGACTCCGTATGAAGTGTCCTTCAACAATTATTAAGTAAAGTCCAGAATACTAGCAAATATACGAAGTTCCGCGTACTCTGTAGTAAGTTCACCCTCCCCCATCAATCTCTGCTAATCTTCAGAGTATTCTCAGTGACAGGTAGAGGAACAAATTTTTAATCTCTCCTAATTACGGCTGGAGAGAAAATTGAGTCAATTAGCTAAGTTGCTGACTATAATGTAATTAAAGGGTTCATCGTTTTAAGCCTGAAATAATCGTCTTGACAGTCTTCTTTTGAGACAAAATAAATAGGAGCTAGCTAAATTTTCGTTATATTTATTTTAAGGTGTGTAGGCGGAAAACGTAGATTACATTTTGCGCATGTAGATAATTTTCTATTGGTACGTTGATTGCGTAAATTGTCTACATGCGGATTGAATACTGGAATGAGCTCACGTTTTGCTCGCCTATTTAGTAAAAAGGAAAGTCCTGACTCAATCATTCACTTACTCATCGAACCCCGAAAAAGGATTTCTTCTAAAAAAGACAAGGGATAAGAGAGGTTAATGAAATCTTTATTGGACTGCAATCTAAAGAAGATTCAAGTGAGCTAGTATCATTGTGATAAATTTGTACTATATTGTGAATACTAATTTTTAACCGACTTCAAAAAAAGGAGGAGGTTCTCAATTCGTCGGAATCTTTTTTTTTTTTTTATCTATTTATGTTCACCAATTACTCGAAGACGCGTGGACCGATTTGAAAAATGCTTTTTTGTTTAAGAGGGTTTTGTTTCCAGATGGTCCCATTTTAATCACGTCAGGATCTGATGATGGGATCCTGGAGAAATCGAGGGAACTCTTCAAATTTTATATGGACACATGAAACTATTTGAGTATTATTAAAAAGAGTAATATTTTCCAAGTTGTCCTATGGTCATCAGGTCAGGATCTGATCATGGGATCTTGGTGAAATCGAGGGAACTCTTCAAATTTTGCTAGTATATTTAAAGCGACTTGGGTATTTTTTATAGTTACTGGTGCATATGCTAGCAGATACTGATTTGATGACTAAAGTCATCAAGTCAGGGTCTGATGATGGGATCTTGGTGAATTTGAGGTATCTCTTCAGATTTTATGAACACACATCAAGCGATTTGGGTATTTTTACAACACCTTGTGCATTTTATTGTTTTCCACTAAAAAGTTAAAATAAAAATGGGAAATGCTTTCCAAAAAACCAACTTCAAATGCCACTACAAAGAGTGAAATAATTTTTATTTAAATTTTAGGTACCTACACCAATTGTTATTTTTTGGAAAGCATTTCCCATTTTTGTCATTCATATTAATCAGTTAATTATTATTGTAAAATTTCTAATTGTGTATTACATTTTCTCAGTATGTAAAAGACTTATGAATCCATTCCTTTTTCATAAACAGGTACGCAAATCACAGTCTTTATTCATCGATTTATTAAGAGCCGATTTTTTAAGTGCCAGATAAACGTTAACTAAGGAATAAATATGCCGTTTTGACCTATGAGGTAAGACTTTGTATGGCATATGTTTCAAAATTCTCAGACAGTTTATCTGGAGATTGAAAAATCAGCCCTAAATCAATAATTCAAGTTATTAATCAATACAATGTACGAGAAAATATTCGTACCTGGTCATAAATACGAACAAAATTCAAAAGATAATCTCGTCAATTTTCCAGGCGTTCACGCTTCTATAATTTTCTCGTATGTTATCAAATCTCTTTACCTTACTTCCAGCGAAAATATTTACAGCGGTTTTTTGGCAGAGGGTAAGCGAAAATTAATTAAATTATCTTTTATATTCTGGGCGTGTACGGTGTAATCTTATGATTACGAGTATAATATTGTGTAATATATTTACATAATTTAAGGCAACATCCTCACCATCCATCCTCTGAGCAGGTGTTTTCGGATCTCAATGCTTATTGCATATTCGCAAGCAGTTATGAAGAGTTGATTTTTTTAAAGTATTAAGAAGTAATCATGTGCAGTGTACGTGAACTGAGTCGTGTAGGTACACAGTCGTAGTAAACAGAAAACGGGGCAGTGGAACATTTCCAGATTTGATTGTTGCGAGCAATGGCGAGTGTTTGCGAGGTTGCAATACGTCTCGTGTTGACAGACAAACAGTGAATGGAGACCTCGTATAATGCTCTGAATTGTGTCCGATACGGCGCAAATTACACGTTGCACTGAATACCTAGTGATGATGGAAATTGACTCGTACTTTGATTGATTTGCTTGCTGACAACGTCACTTCACTTCAGATTTTGGTGTGATTTTCTGGTATTCTTGTTCTAAATTGTACGAAGTGATAATTGCAGTGAAACATATTTTAGGCTCGTTTGGTATTTTTGAGATGGGAATAAACTTTTTTTAGGGTTCCGTACCTCAATAGAAAAAAAACGGAACCCTTACAAGATAACTTTGTTGTCTGTCTGTCATGGAGAGGCATGAATGTGAACCGGATTTTTTTATTATTATTTGTTAGGCTTGCGCTTGGCCACAATCATGTCTGAGGGACAGAAATGATGAGGTCTAAAATAAAGAGCGCTTGCCTAGAAAATGTTTATTCACTCTTCTTTTGAAGGCGCCCAGATTATACTTGGCTGGGATCTAGCAGAGACTGGTTGTTCCACACCTTAGTGGTAGGTACGTATCAGAAACGTGGAAGAAAAACGTTTTTTCGATGTGCTGGACATCACACAAGGATGCCACTTCTGTCCATTCGTCTTACGAGTAAGGCATCTACTAGGTACTTAGGCTTCTGTTTGAGATGGAGAAAAAACATTAAACTTGTGCAATTTTAGTACATAATTAGTAATAACTGGGTGACCGAGCTTTGCTTGGTATTTTCCCTATTTGCTAATAGATGGCAGCAGCAGGAGTCATATATTTTTGGTATGTTCGATATTTTCTAAAAATGAATCCTAGCTAGATCGATTTATCTCCCCCAAAACCCCCTTGTGGTGTTCCCACACTATGCACGATGTACACTCAGGTGGAAACACTTCATAATTATAGTTATACTAAGTACTACTCACGGCGGTTGCCCGTACCGTAATGTCCGACCGTCTGTCGGCGCGCTGTATTTATAGAACATAACGATCACTTAAGTCAAGTGTCAACAAACACAAATGTCAATATACAAGACAATGCGCCAACATCAAAGATCTATACACTACACCCCTGTATACTAAATTTCATGAAAATCGTTCGAGCCGTTTCCGAGACTCAGATTATATCTTCTTCGTCGTGGCGCTCTTGACAGAGCGGTCGTGGTCGTCAAATTAGGAGCTGACACTGTTTGAGGCCGATGTTATTGTCCTCACGAGCATACGCCACTTCTCCCTGCTTGCTGTCATTCTGGTACACTCATGCAAGGGACCACCAACAGCAGTCTTTATTTGGTCAGTCCATCGCATGGGCGACCTTCCACGTGGTCTTGTGCCTTCCACTTTGCCCTGCACGACGAGTCGCTCGATGGAATCGTTCCCTCGCCGGGAGACGTGTCCGAAGAACTTAAGGATGCGACTTTGTACCAACGTCGATAAACGATTTTTAATGCCGAGTTCTTGGAGTATAGAAATGTTGGTGCGAAATTCGGTCCATGATATTCTGAGCATTCGCCTCCAGCACCACATCTCCAGAGCGTCAATTTTCTTTTTCTCGACTTGTCGCAAAGTCCACGTCTCAGCAGCATACAAAAATATGGGAAAAACAAGCGTTTGTACGAGGTTGATTTTGGTGGCCTTCGTGACTTTCCTGTTCCTCCATATTTTCTTCAGCCTATCCATTGCAGTTCTGGTGATCGCCATACGTCGCTTTATCTCATCTACGCATCCGCCATTGTTAGAGATTAAAGCTCCAAGGTATATATATGACTGGACGACCTCGCAATTTGCAATCTCAGTAACCTCGAGCGAGTTATTGTTGGCTCGATCTACAATCATCATCTTGGTTTTGCTGCGGTTAATTTTTAATCCGAACTCATGGCTTACGCGCTCCATTTTAAGAAGTAGTTGCTCCATGTGACGAGCATCAGTCGCAAACAAGGTGGTATCGTCTGCATAGCGCAAATTTGAAATCTTGTAGCCTCCAATATTGACACCATCGACCCAGTCTTCTAGAGTGATGCGCATGATGAGTTCCGTGTAAGCATTAAACAAGAGCGGTGATATTATGCATCCTTGACGGACTCCTGCACTAGGATGGAAATTTGCTGATAGGATGTCATCTGTCCGCACAGATGCAGTTCCATCTTCATAAAGACATCTTAAAAGATGGACCAAGTGTTTCGGTGTACCCATGTCTAGCAGCACATTCCACAATTTGGGCCATTTCACAGAGTCGAACGCCTTTGAGAAGTCAACAAAGCAGATATAAGTTGGCTTGTTAAATTCTCTTGCCTTTTCTATGATTTGGCGAACAATTAGGATCTGCTCACGTGTACCCTTACCTTTCACAAAACCGGCTTGTTCTGGTGCAATCTCTTTGGAC
Source organism: Coenonympha glycerion (assembly GCA_963855885.1). NCBI lineage: Eukaryota > Metazoa > Arthropoda > Insecta > Lepidoptera > Nymphalidae > Coenonympha > Coenonympha glycerion. Next base: position 12,361,522 of record OY979631.1, read on the forward strand.
AAGAAAGTTTTCAGTCGCTCATTGAGAATGTGTAACATGATTTTACTTGCGTGAGATATAAGGGCGATTAGGCGATAATTGTTACACTTTTTTGTTTGCAGGTAGTAATAGGGCTACTCCAGTATGGCTGCTACTGTCATTTCCAGAAAAGTAAATGACATGAGAGTCAGTGAGGAAGTGTCCATTTCCTTTCCAGTGGGTTTCACTGAGTCCACAGATATTAAGGTCGCATCTGATTATCTCTCTTTCCAGAATATTAAGTTTTCCAGGACTAAGCAAGCCACGAACGTTCCACGTACCTATCGTTTGAATTTCGCGCAGCTTGACCGATGTTCCAGTAGCTGAATTTCCATGGGGAGCCTGGTCCCCTGCTAGCCCATGGCCGGTAGCATATTTCCCACCGCTTGCCCCGGAAGCAGAACGGCGCCGGTTCCTACGCGGGTGACATGGGTAACGTATTCTCTCTGATTGTAATTCCATTTGACGACTTTCTTGGGAGATTAGTTGCAGTGGTTTCCCCTTGCCTTCTGCACCAGTCCTTTTGGAAACTACTTTGTCTCCAGGTTGCTGAGACCTCTTCTGGCAAGTTGCCCTACCAGATGTAAGTGGCACATACATCGTGCCGGAGCTGCACTTTTTGAGGTTATTTAATTACTCAAGGCTCGCAGTAGCCTGGGACAGGCTAATTTCTGTCACCTGTTGCTCGTTTAGCACCACCCAGGGGACACGTGTAGGGTGGACCTCAAAGGAGAAGGTGGTAAATCCTACGGACGCGAGCAACACCGTCCCCCCAGATTATATAGAAATATTCATAAGTATATATATCCCCCGTCAGATTATATAGAAATATACATAAGTATATATAAGAGTTGCTCGTTTAAAGGTATAGGATTAGTAAAAGTATTAGATACGTAGACAGAGATAACTTCGAAAGAAATATACCTGTGCGTATAACTTACATATTCCATATTTGAAGATGTTTACAAAATCCAGAGCAAGATTCACACCAGAGCTCACGAGCTTATTAACACCAAAGTACGCACATAAAATCACAACACCACGGTACGTTAGATCCCGACCGGGAGTGTTTAAATATTTACAACCCATTTTACGTCCAAAGTTTTTAATACGCGCCACCGTTATACACTTCCAAAGTTAATTCATTACAACAACAACAGATGGTACAGCTGGGAAAAGGACATGTTTCACGCAAGGACCGTTAGTTCATCATAAGGCAACCCTTTCTGTGTCTATTGCAATAAACCTCGCTGCGGTCTTTGGGGCCCTTTGTAAATGCTTCATCGTTTTAAATTAAAGTTAACCGATTTGTCGAAAAATGAGAAGCGACATCTATAAATTTTATTGTTGAACTAGAGGTTGGCCGCGATTTCACTCGCGTGACCTTTATTTTACCTCCTTAGGGGTTGAATTTACTAAATTAACTTTCTTAGTGAATGTGTATATAATATTATGTGTCAATAAGCAGTTTCCGAATATTCGGCCCTATCAGTCCAATAGTTTGAATCAGACAGTCAGTCAATTAGTCAGTCAGTTACTCTTCAGCTTTCCTTTTTACTATACAGATTTTGTTTATGCTATTATTTGTTTATAATTGTCGATTCCTCGGCTAAAATTACTCGTAAACAATAAAGACATCACATTTGTAGCAGTAATCTAGCAGTGTATAATATATGCGCTTATTTATTGCCCGGCAGGCTACGTTTGCTCGTAAGTGGGACAGAAAGCGCAATAGGTGGACAATTATTGTCTCAATTTATTGCACCACGGGAAGCGAGATATTTTACCTAATAAAAAAATTATTTAATTTTGTACAAAGAGTCAAGCATACATACATTTCACATTACGATAATATTCGGTAATTAAGTTTGACCAACGAAGAAAGAAGTCGGCATTTTCAACTCGGAAAATAGAAACTTTTAGAATATTAAAACTAAACGCAATATAAAACCCAAGTACCGTGTGATACGGCGGAGCTAAAATGTTTTATGACAGTAAAACGACATTCTGTTTGCTCGTAGCAATGAGCGGACACTGTTGACTGCGTCTCATTACACTCGCCCTGGTAGACAAAGCATATGTTTGAAAGTAAATAAGTTAAATAATGCAAAAAGAAACTATTTAAATATAAGTTTATATAAGTTTTATACTTTTGTTTTCACGATTCCAGCTTGTGTTCTGGGTATTAGATAACTGATAAATATAAAACATAAAAAATATAGAAAAACACCCAGACACTAGAAAATATCACACACAAATTTTTTTCACATGTGGAAATCGAACCAACGATCTCCGCGACGCAGAGGGCAGTACTACTACCTGTGCGCCATTCGATCGTCATTAAATATTATAAAGGGTCTCGCAAGATTAAAAAATGTAAATATTTTTTACCTACTACCTACAAGTTATCTGTAGCCCCATCAGAGCTACATAATATAGCCACTTAAGTGACTCAGCTCTTTAAATGAGAAAAAAAAGTTAGTGCTTAAGGCCCGGTTACCCGAAAGCTTAGCAGAGCGGAGCTGTGTTTGAGTAACCAATCAGATTCGTCATTTAGACATCTCCTCTTCCTTCAGTTTCGGAGATGTCAAAATGACGAAATCTCATTGGTTACTTCGGGCTTCACTGCAAACTCACCTGTAGCCGAGCCGAAGATGTTCTTTTTTGAAAGAGGTAAGTAAACTGTTAACAGTATCACGCCAGAAGGCTATCTATATCGCTTGGAGGTGCGTCTTTGCTATTTCCACCAGGTAAGACCTGAGGAAAATTGAGCAGTGTGATGTGATATTTTCAATAAATTTAGGATCATCTAGAAGGCTCAAGCCAAGTTCTTTGTGATGCTATAATGATGTATGTGATGTTATAAACAACAAGCTATATGTATAAACTAGTAGGTCGCGTGGGGGCGCGGGCCACATGTGGCCCGCGTGCTGTCTTCCCGCCCATAAAAAGTCCCTTCAAAATTCCCCATACATTTTCTATGGTTAAAAAAATTTCCGCCATATTGGATTTTTTTTTCTATTCATCACGTAGATCTTCGAGTCCTGATCAGCTCTTGGCAAAAAACCGTTCTTCCATCTTTTATACTTTCCGAGATATCGACGAATTTCGATTGGCGGCCATTTTGAATCCGCCATTTTGAACTTTTTTTCAGGTAACTGCCAATTGGATAACGTTTCGAATGACATTTGGTCGAGCACCCCCCACCTATCTCCAATACCCTGGCTCTGCTCTTCACCTGTCTTCTAAATCCTCAATCATCAGCTTTCTCCTTATTTTTCTTCAAATTGAATTTTTTTCTTCTATAACCATCCGTGAAAAAAAAAAATTTCATACAATATTGTTCAGGAGAGGTGATAATCAGTCAGTCAGTGAATCAGCACAAGCAGCTATATATATATATATATATATATTAATATATATACTAGTAGGCCGCGTGCTGTCTTCCCCCTATTTGCCGTCCAACATTCCCCATACATTTTCTATGAAAAAAAAAATTCCGCCATTTTGGATTTTTTTTCCAGCCGTCGAATAGACCTTTTTGTCTTGATCAGTTCTTGTAAAGAAACCACTGTTCCATCTTTTATACTTTCCGAGATATTGACGAAATTCAAATGGCCGCCATTTTGAATCCGCCATTTTGAATTTTTTTTCAGCCATCTGCCAATTGGATAACATTTCAAATGACATTTGGTCGAGCACCCCCCACCTATCTTCAAAACCCTTGGCTGTGCTCTTTACCCGTCTTCGAAATCCTCAATCATCAGCTCTCTCCGTATTTTTCCTCCGAATGAATTTTTTTCTTCTATACGAAATGGTCATTGAAAAATTTTTTTTTCATACAAAATTGTTCAGGAGAGGTGATCAATCAGTCAGTCAGTCAGTGAATCAGCACAAGCAGCTATATATATTACTAGTAGAGCGCGTGGGAGCGCGGGCCACATGTGGCCCGCGGGCTGTCTTCTCTCCTATCTTCTCTTCTCTTCGCCGTCTTCTCCATCGCCAATTGGAATCCGATTGGCAGTGGGCTAAAAGAATTACCTCGGAGCACGATCATGGATTTAAAGATAGTTAAGGGCTGTGTGAATAAAAAATACACTGAACCTCATCTGATGAGGTTCAGTGTATTTTTTAATCAAACAGCCCTTAACTATCTTTAAATCCATGACCGTGCTCCTCAATCATCATCCAAATCGTAGACCATCATCTCTTCTTATACTTTTCATAGTTTTTCATAAGCCTTTGGGTTTATTGTAGCATTCACATTTTCCATGGAAAAATAAATTCAACCACTTTGATTTTTTTCATTCATCCCGTAGACCTTGAGATTCTAATCACATCTTGCAAAGAAACCACTCTCTTATCTTTTATACTTTCCGAGATAGAACAACACGAAATTTGTATGGCGGCCATCTTGAATCCGCCATTTTGAATTTTTTTTCAGCTAACTGCCAATTGGATGACGTTTCGAGTTACATTTGGTCGAGCACCCCCACCTATCTTCGTTACCCTGGCTGTGCTCTTCACCCGTCTCCGAAATCCTCAATCATCAGCTCTCTCCATATTTTTCTATAGTAACTCTCCGAAAAACCGCATCACAACCTTGCATAATTACCAACTGTTAGTCTCTTCAACATTCCCCATACATTTTCTATGGAAAAATAAATTCCGCCATTTTGAATTTTTTTTCTATCCATCGAATAGACCTTCAAGTCCTGATCAACTCTTGTCAAGAAACCATTCTTCCATCTTTTATACTTTCCGAGATATTGGCGAAATTCGAATGGCGGCCATTTTGAATCCGCCATTTTGAAAAATTTTTCAGCTCACTGCCAATTGGATGACATTTCAAATGACATTTGGTCGAGCACCCCCCACCTATCTCCAATACCCTTGGCTGTGCTCTTCATCCGTCTCCGAAATCCTCAATCATCAGCTCTCTCCGTATTTTTCCTCCGAATGAATTTTTTTCTTCTATACGAAATGGTAATTGAAAAAAAATTTTTTCATACAAAATTGTTCAGGAGAGGTGATCAATCAGTCAGTCAGTGAATCAGCACAAGCAGCTATATATATATTAACTAGTTTTTCGCGTGGAGGCGCGGCCCGCTAAAGCGGACCGCGTAACTGCTTGGAGCAATTTAAGTGTTCGCTCATACTCGGATTTTGCAAAAAGTCCGTATTTCGAATTTTCCCTAAAAATGGGGTAATTTTTTAAACCACCCATGATCTGTACAAATTCAGGATCGTCCGAGGCAAAACACTAAAAAATTATCAGCCTCAACTGTCCCGTTTCGGATCTGTGGCGTCCCGACTCCCGGGTTGAGTTGAGGTAGAAAAATAAAAAATTTGAAAACACCACTGCTCGGCCGCCATGTTGTTTTTCCTAATTTTTCCAATTTTTCTAAAAACCGTTTACTCATTTCCTTGATATCTGCGACATTGAACGAAATCGGTTGGAAAACAAAAGAGTTACGAAAGTCACGTCGGCCGCCATTTTGTTTTTCTGAAATGTCATAATTTTTTCCTATTCTACTCCCGCACTTAAACACGTCTCCTATACATCATGTTATCGTTTTATGTCTGTTTCTAAGTGAACAAAGTCAATTTTCTTATAGATCCCAATCGCCATACAATTTAGTATGGAAATTTTTTTCCGCCATTTTGATTTTTTTTTCTTCCAATAAATAAACTTACTCGTCCTGATCTTCTTTTGCTATGAAACCACTTTTCTATCTTTCATACTTTCTGAGATAGACACCGACAAACTTTGTATGGCGGCCATCTTTTTTTCGCCATTTTGAAATTTTTTTCAGCCCACTGGCAATTGCACGAGGTTTCGAATGACATTTGGTCGAGCACCCCCCACCTATCTTCAATACCCTAGCTGAACCCTTCACCCGTCTCCGAAATCCTCAATCATCAGCTCTCTCCATATTTTTCACCGAATCATTTTTTGACTTGTATACGCAGCCACAAGTGAAAAAAAATTGTTCATACAAAATTTTACAGGAGGACATTTTGGGGAAAATCACGAAAACTACCCCAAATGTGGCAATACAGCTTATATATCTCGATACTGCCAGTCGAGTTACACAATCGGTTCATACATGTCGACTTTCCGAAATGTTGCCAAGTGCCTCAAAAACACGATCAAAATATTCAAAAAAATTAAATAAAAACAAAATGGCCGCCACCCCATTCCACATAAATATTTTACATAGTTTCGTATTCTTCCCAGTAACTACAGGATAAACCGCTCCTGATGACGTTTCAATTTTTCATCTCGCTCGCACCCAGGCGACATGATGGCCCCTGAAAAGTGACCATGTCGAAAATCACTTTTACTTTGATAGATTCCAGTGTTGCCAGTGCTCGATCACAAAAATACCCAAATGTCATTTGTACGAGTAAGACACGTAGTCGCTCATACTCGGATTGCGCAAAAAGTCCGTATTTAGATTTTTTACTTTTTGGGGAAAATCTCGAAATTTCCCGAAAAATGGGGTAATTTTTTTCCCCCACTCAATACTTCTAGTCTGTACACACAATCGTCCCATAGAAGTCGAAACGCTCCGATGTTGCCAACTATGAGAAATTTGAATTTCAAAATCGTGTTTTTTCGTACATCAGACTGATTGCCCGCCAGAACAGCCGCCATCTTGGATTTTAAAAAATTACTCCCATTTCGTCAAAATTCAGGATAATTGTGGGCGAAACAAGAAAAAATTATCATCCACAACCACGCCGTTTAGGATCTGTGGCGCCGCGGTTTGGGGTCGAAAAATGAAAAATTTTAAAACGCCACAGCTCGGCCGCCATCTTGTTTTTCCAAATTTTTCCAATTTTTCTAGAAATCATTTACTCATTTCCTCGAGTGCTGCGACTTTGACCGAAATCGGTTGGAAAACAAAAGAGTTACGAAAATCACGTCGGCCGCCATCGCGGCCCGCTAAAGCGGACCGCGTAACTGCTTGGAGCAATTTACATGGTCGCTCATACTCGGATTTTGTAAAAAGTGGGTATTTCGATTTTTTCTCGAAAAATGGGGTGATTTTTTTTCACAAATTGACACCCGAAGCCTATACGTACGATCACCCCATAAACTGTATGCAAATGTTCTAATCTTGCCAACTGTGACAAATTTGAATTAAACAGTCCCAGTTTGAGGTAGAACAATGAAAATGTTGAAAACACTTTAGCTCAGCCGCCATCTTGTTTTTCCAATTTTTCCAATTTTTCTAGAAACCATTTACTCATTTCCTCGAGTGCTGTGACTTTGAACGAAATCGGTTGGAAAACAAAAGAGTTACGAAAGTCACGTCGGCCGCCATCTTGTTTTTCTGAAATGTCATAATTTTTCCCTAGTCGACTCTCGCACTCAAACACATCTCCCATACATCATCGTATCGTTTTCTATTTGTTTCCAGGAGAACAATGACAATTTTCTTATAGCTCCCAATCGCCATACAATTTAGTATGAAAAAAAAATATTCCGTCATTTTGAACTTTTTTTCTTTTCAATAAATAGATCTCTTTGTCCTGATCATCTCTTGCTAAAAAACCACTTTTCTACCATTCATACTTTCTGAGATACACTCCGACGAAATTTGTATGGCGGCCATGTTTTTTTCGCCATTTTGAAAATTTTTTCAGCTCACTGGTAACTGCACGAGGTTTCGAATGACATTTGGTCGAGCACCCCCCACCTATCTTCAATACCCTGGCTGAGCCCTTCACCCGTCTCCGAAACCCTCAATCATCGGCTCTCTCCATATTTTTCACCGAGTCATTTCTTGACTTCTATACGAAGCCACAAGTGAAAAAAAATTTTTTCATACAAAATTTTACAGGAGGACATTTTGGGGAAAATCATGAAAACTACTCCAAATGTGGCAACACTGCTTATGTATTTCGATACTGCCCGTTGAGTTACACACTCGGTTGATACATGTCGACTTTCCGAAATGTGGGCAAGTGCCTTAAAAACATGATCAAAATTTTTAAAAAACAAGAAAAAATACAAAATGGCCGCCACCCCATTCCACATAAATATTTTACATAGTTTCGTATCCTTCCCAGTAACTACAGGATAAACCGCTCCTGATGACGTTTCAATTTTTCATCTCGCTTGCACCCAGGCGACATGATGGCCCCTGAAAAGTGACCATGTCGAAAATCACTTTTACTTTGATAGATTCCAGTGTTGCCAGTGCTCGATCACAAAAATACCCAAATGTCATTTGTACGAGTAAGACACGTGGTCGCTCATACTCGGATTTCGCAAAAAGTCCGTATTTCGATTTTTTACTTTTTGGGGAAAATCTCGAAATTTCCCGAAAAATGAGGTAAATTTTTTTCCCCCACTCAATACTTCGAGTCTGTACACACAATCGCCCCATAGAAGTCGAAACGCTCCGATGCTGCCAACTGTGAGAAATTTGAGTTTCAAAATTGCGATTTTTCATACCTCACACTGATTGGCCTCCAGAACAGCCGCCATCTTGGATTTTTAAAAATTACTCCCGTTTTGTCAAAATTCAGGATAATTGTGGGCGAAACAAAAAAAAATTGACATCCTCAACCATCCCGTTTAGGATCTGTGGCTCTGCGGTTTGGGGTCGAAAAATGACAATTTTAAAACACCACAGCTCGGCCGCCATCTTGTTTTTCCAAATTTTTCCAATTTTTCTAGAAATTATTTACTCATTTCCTCGAGTGCTGCGACTTTGACCGAAATCGGTTGGAAAACAAAAGAGTTACGAAAGTCACGTCGGCCGCCATCTTGTTTTTCTGAAATGTCATAATTTTTCCCTAGTCATCTCCCGCACCCGAACACATCTCCCATACATCATTATATCATTTTCCGTCTCCTTCTGGGAGAACAATTATGTCAATGAGTGAGTCAGTCAGTCAGTCAGTGGTAATCGAGCTATATATATTATAACTAGTTTTTCGCGTGGGGGCGCGGCCCGCTAGAGCGGACCGCGGAACTGCTTGGAGCAGTTTCCTTGGTCGCTCATACTCGGATTTTGCAAAAATTGGTTATTTCGATTTTTCCCGAAAAATGGGGTAATTTTTTACACAAATCGACACCCGAAGTCTGTACGTACGATCACCCCATAAACATGCAAATGTTCTGATCTTGCCAACTGTGACAAATTTGAATTAAACGGTCCCAGTTTGAGGTAGAACACTGAAAATTTTAAAACACCACAGCTCGGCTGCCATCTTATTTTTCCAAATTTTTCTTCTTTTTCTAAAAACCATTTACTCATTTCCTTGAGTACCGCGAGTTTGAACGAAATCGGTTGGAAAACAAAAGAGTTACGAAAGTCATGCCGGCCGCCATCTTGTTTTTCTGAAATGTCATAATTTTTTCCTACTCTACTCCCGCACTTTAACACGTCTCCCATACATCATTGTATCGTTTTCGATTTGTTTCCAGGAGAACAATGTCAATATTCTTATAGCTCCTAATCGCCATACAATTTAGTATGAAAAAAAAATCCGCCATTTTGAATTTTTTTTTCTTTCAATAAATATAACTCTTCGTCCTGGTCATCTTTTACTAAGAAACCCCTTTTCTATCTTTCATACTTTTTGAGATAGACACTGGCGAAATTTGTATGGCGGCCATCTTTTTTTCGCAATTTCGAAAATTTTTTCATTTCACTGGCAATTGCACGAGGTTTCGAATGACATTTGGTCGAGCACCCCCCACCTATCTTCAATACCCTGGCTGTGCTCTTCACCCGTCTCCGAAATCCTCAATCATCAGCTCTCTCCATATTTTTCGCCGAGTCATTTTTTGACTTCTATACGAAGCTATAAGTGAAAAAAAAAATTGTTCATACAAAATTTTACAGGAGGACATTTTGGGGAAAATCTAGAAAACTTTCCCAAATGTGGCAACACAGCTTATATATCTCGATACTGCCTATCGAGTTACACAATCGGTTCATACATGTATACTTTCCGAAATGTTGCCAAGTGCCCCAAAAACACGATCAAAATATTCAAAAAAATTAAATAAAAACAAAATGGCCGCCACCCCATTCCACATAAATATTTTACATAGTTTCGTATTCTTCCTAGTAACTACAGGATTAACCGCTCCTGATGACGTTACAATTTTTCATCTCGCTCGCACCCAGGCGACATGATGGCCCCTGAAAAGTGACCATGTCGAAAATCACTTTTACTTTGATAGATTCCAGTGTTGCCAGACCTTGGCGACAAAAATACCCAAATGTTATTTGTACCAGTAGGACGCGTGGTTGCTCATACTCGGATTTTGCAAAAAGTCCGTATTTAGATTTTTTACGTTTTGGGGAAAATCTCGGAATTTCCCGAAAAATGAGGTAATTTTTTTTCCCCACTCAATACTTCGAGTCAAAACGCACAATCGTCCCATAGAAGTCGAAACGCTCCGATGTTGTTAACTGTGAGAAATTCGAATTTTAAAATCGCGTTTTTTCGTACTTCACACTGATTGGCCGCCAGAATAGCCGCCATCTTGGATTTTAAAAAATTACTCCCATTTCGTCAAAATTCAGGATAATTGTAGGCGAAACAAGAAAAAATTGACATCTTCAACCACCCTGTGTAGGATCTGTGGCGCCGCGGTTTGGGGTCGAAAAATGAAAAATTTTAAAACGCCACAGCTCGGCCGCCATCTTGTTTTTCCAAATTTTTCCAATTTTTCTAGAAACCATTTACTCATTTCCTCGAGTGCTGCGACTTTGACCGAAATCGGTTGGTAAACAAAAGAGTTACGAAAATCACGTCGGCCGCCATCTTGTTTTTCTGAAATGTCATAATTTTTCCCGAGTCATCTCCCGCACCCGAACACATCTCCCATACATCATTATATCATTTTCCGTCTCCTTCTGGGAGAACAATTATGTCAATGAGTCAGTCAGTCAGTCAGTCAGTCAGTGGTAATCGAGCTATATAATAATACTAGTTTTTCGCGTGAGGGCGCGGCCCGCTAAAGCGGACCGCGTTACTGCTGGGAGCCATTTACTTGGTCGCTCATAATCGGATTTTGCAAAAACTCCATATTTCAATTTTTCCCGAAAAATGGGGTAATTTTTTTTACTAATTTACACCCCGAGTTTGTACGTACTATCACTCTGATGTTGCCAACTGTGACAAATTTGAATGAAACCATCCCGGTTTGAGGTAGAACAATGAAAATTTCAAAACACTACAGCTCAGCCGCCATCTTGTTTTTACAAGATTTTCCATTTTTTCTATAACTAATTTACTCATTACCTCAAGTACCGCGAGTTTGAACGAAATCGGTTGGAAAACAAAAGAGTTACAAAAGTCACGTCGGCCGCCATCTTGTTTTTCTAAAATGTCATAATTTTTTCCTATTCTACTCCCGCACTTAAACACGTCTCCCATACATCATTTTATCGTTTTATGTCTGTTTCTAGGAGAACAATGTCAATTTTCTTATAGCTGCCAATCGCCATACAATTTAGTATGAAAAAAAAAATTCCGCCATTTTTTTTTTTCCAATAGATATACCTTCTCGTCCTGATCATCTTTTGCTAAGAAACCACTTTTCTATCATTCATACTTTCAGAGATAGACGCCGACAAAATTTGTATAGCGGCCATCTTTTTTTCGCAATTTTGAAAATTTTTTCAGCTCTCTGGTAACTGCACGAGGTTTCGAATGACATTTGGTCGAGCACCCCCCACCTATCTTTAATACTCTGGCTGTGCTCCTCACCCGTCTCCGAAATCCTCAATTATCAGCTCTCTCCATATTTTTCGCCGAGTCATTTCTTGATTTCTATACGAAGCCACAAGTGAAAAAAAAATTGTCCATACAAAATTTTACAGGAGGACATTTTGGGGAAAATCTCGAAAACTACCCCAAATGTGGCAACACTGCTTATATATCTCGATACTGCCGGTCGAGTTACACAATCGGTTCATACATGTCGACTTTCCGAAATGTTGCCAAGTGCCCCAAAAACACGATCAAAATATTCAAAACAATTAAATAAAAACAAAATGGCCGCCACCCCATTCCACATAAATATTTTACATAGTTTCGTATTCTTCCTAGTAACTACAGGATTAACCGCTCCTGATGACGTTACAATTTTTCATCTCGTTTGCACCCAGGCGACATGATGGCCCCTGAAAAGTGGCCATGTCGAAAATCACTTTTACTTTGATAGATTCCAGTGTTGCCAGACCTTGGCGACAAGAATACCCAAATGTTATTTGTACCAGTAGGACGCGTGGTCGCTCATACTCGGATTTTGCAAAAAGTCCGTATTTAGATTTTTTACGTTTTGGGGAAAATCTCGAAATTTCCCGAGAAATGGGGTAATTTTTTTCCCCACTCAATACTTCGAGTCGAAACGCACAATCGTCCCATAGAAATCGAAACGCTCCGATGTTGCCAACTATGACAAATTTGAATTTCAAAATCGTGTTTTTTCGTACATCAGACTGATTGACCGCCAGAACAGCCGCCATCTTGGATTTTGAAAAATTACTCCCATTTTGTCAAAATTCAGGATAATTGTGGGCGAAACAAGAAAAATTGACATCTTCAACCACCCTGTGTAGGATCTGTGGCGCCGCGGTTTGGGGTCGAAAAATGAAAAATTTTAAAACGCCACAGCTCGGCCGCCATCTTGTTTTTCCAAATTTTTCCAATTTTTCTAAAAACCATTTACTCATTTCCTTGAATACTGCAAGTTTGAACGAAATCGGTTGGAAAACAAAAGAGATACGGAAGTCACGCCATCTTGTTTTTCTGAAAGTCATGATTTTTCCCTACTCGACTCCCGCACTCAAACACGTCTCCCCTACATCATTGTATCGTTTTTTATCTGTGTCTAGAAGAACAATGTCAATTTTCTTATAGCTCCTAATCGCCATACAAATTAGTACTTATGAAAAAAAAAATTGCCCCATTTTGAAATTTTTTCTTTTCAATAAATAGACCTCTTCGTTCTGGTCATCTTTTGCTAAGAAACCACTTTTCTATCTTTCATACTTTCTGAGATAGGCACCGACGAAGTTGTATGGCGGCCATCTTTTTTTCGCCATTTTGAAAAAATTTTCAGCTCATTGGCAATTGCACGAGGTTTCAAATGACATTTGGTCGAGCACCCCCCACCTATCTTCAATACCCTGGCTGTGCTCTTCACTCGTCTCCGAAATCTTCAATCATCAGCTCTCTCCATAATTTTCGCCGAGTCATTTCTTTACTTCTATGCTAAGCCATAAGTGAAAAAAAAATTGTTCATACAAAATTTTACAGGACGACATTATGGGGAAAATCTCGAAAACTACCCCAAATGTGGCAACACCGCTTATATATCTCAATACTGCCGGTCGAGTTACACAATCGGTTCATACATGTCGACTTTCTGAAATGTGCCAAGTGCCTCAAAAACACGTTCAAAATTTTCATAATCAGAAAAAAAAAAAATACAAAATGGCCGCCACTTTCGTTCACAGAAATATTTTACACAGTTTCGTATTTTTCCCAGTAACTGCAGGATATACCGCTCCTGATGACGTTTCAAATTTTCATTTCGCTCGCACCCAGGCGACATGATTGCCCCTGAAAAGTGACCATGTCGAAAATTACTTTTACTTTGATAGATTCCAGTGTTGCCAGTCCTTGGCGACAAAAATACTTAAATGTCATTTGTATGAGTAAGACACGTGATCGCTTATACTCGGATTTCGCAAAAAGTCCGTATTTCGATTTTTTACTTTTTGGGGAAAATCTCGAAATTTCCCGAGAAATGGGGTAATTTTTTCTTCCCCAATCAATACTTCGAGTCTTTACACACACTCACCCCATAGAAGTCGAAACGCTCCGATGCTGCCAACTGTGAGAAATTTGAGTTTCAAAATTGCGATTTTTCATACCTCACACTGATTGGCCGCCAGAACAGCCGCCATCTTGGATTTTGAAAAATTACTCACGTTTTGTCGAAATTCAGGATAATTATGAGCGAATCAAGCAAAAATTGACATCTTCAACCACCCCGTTTAGGATCTGTGGCGCCGCGGTTAGGGGTCGAAAAATGAAAAATTTTAAAACGCTACATCTCGGACGCCATTTTGTTTTTTCAAATTTTTCAAATTTTTCTAGAAACCATTTACTCATTTCCTCAAGTGCTGCAACTTTGAATGAAATCGGTTGGAAAACAAAAGAGTTACGAAAGTCACGTCTGCCGCCATCTTGTTTTTCTGAAATGTCATAATTTTTCCCTAGTCGACTCCCGCACTTAAACACGTCTCCCATACATCATTTTGTCTTTTAATGTCTGTTTCTAAGAGAACAATGTCAATATTCTTATAGCTCCTAATCGCCATACAATTTAGTATGAAAAAAAAATTCCACCATTTTGAAATTTTTTTTCTTTCAATAAATATAACTCTTCGTCCTGGTCATCTTTTGCTAAGAAACCAATTTTCTATCTTTCATACTTTTTGAGATAGACACTGGCGAAATTTGTATGGCGGCCATCTGTTTTTCGCAATTTCGAAATTTTTTTTCATTTCACTGGCAATTGCACGAGGTTTCGAATGACATTTGGTCGAGCACCCCCCACTTATCTTCAATACCCTGGGTGTGCTCTTCACCCGTCTCCGAAATCCTCAATCATCAGCTCTCTCCATATTTTTCGCCGAGTCATTTTTTGACTTCTATACGAAGCCATAAGTGAAAAATTTTCAAAAACAGAAAAAAATACAAAATGGCCGCCACCTCAGTTCATAGAAATATTTTACATCGTTTCGTATTTTTCCCAGTAACTACAGGATATACCGCCCCTGATGACGTTTCAAGTTTTCATCTCGCTCGCACCCAGGCGCCACGATAGCCCCTGAAAAGTGATCATGTCGGAAATCACTTTTACTTTGATAGATTCCAGTGTTGCCAGTCCTCAGCGACAAAAATACTCAAATGTCATTTGTATGAGTAAGACACGTGATCGCTTATACTCGGATTTCGCAAAAAGTCCGTATTTCGATTTTTTACTTTTTGGGGAAAATCTCGAAATTTCCCGAGAAATGGGGTAAGTTTTTCTTCCCCAATCAATACTTCGAGTCTTTACACACAATCGCCCCATAGAAGTCGAAACGCTCCGATGTTGCCAAGTGGTTGAAATTTGAATTTTAAAATTGCGGTTTTTCGTACCTCACACTGATTGGCTGCCAGAACAGCCGACATCTTGGATTTTTAAAAATTACTCCCATTTTGTCAAAATACAGGATAATTGTAGGCGAAACAAGAAAAAATTGACATCCTCAACCACCCCGTTTAGGATATGTGGCGCCGCGGTTAGGGGTCGAAAAATGAAAAATTTTAAAACGCCACAGCTCGGCCGCCATCTTGTCCCTAGTCGACTCCCGCACCCGAACACATCTTCCATACATCATTATATCATTTTCCGTCTCCTTCTGGGAGAACAATTATGTCAATGAGTCAGTCAGTCAGTCAGTCAGTGAGTGGTAATCGAGCTATATATATTATAATAATAGCTAGTTTTTTGCGTGGGGGTGCGTAACTGCTTAGAACAATTTACGTGATCGCTCATATTTGGATTTTGCAAAAAGTCCGTATTTCGATTTTTCCCGAAAAATGGGGTAATTTCTTTTTCACCAATTTTCACTCCAAGGCTATAGTACGTACGATCACCCCATAAACGTCTAAATGTTTTGATGTAGCCAACTGTGACAAAGAACTAAACCGTCTCGGTTTGAGGTAGAACAATGAAAATTTTGAAAACACTACAGCTCAGCCGCTATCTTGTTTTTCCAAATATTTCTACGTTTTCTAAAAACCATTAACTCATATCCTCAAGTACTGCGAGTTTGAACGCAATCGGTTGGAAAACAAAAAAGTTTTGAAAGTCATGTAGGCCGCCATCTTGTTTTTCTGAAATGTCATAATTTTTCCCTAATCCAATCCCGCACTCAAACACATCTCCCATACATCATTGTATCGTTTTATTGTCTGTTTTTAGGAGAACAATGCCAATTTTCTTATAGCTCCAAATCGCCATACAATTTAGTATGAAAAAAAACCTAAAAGTGACCATGTCGAAAATCACTTTTACTTTGATAGATTCCAGTGTTGCCAGTGCTCGATCACAAAAATACACAAATGCCATTTGTACGAGTAAGACACGTGATCGCTCATACTCGGATTTCGCAAAAAGTCCGTATTTCGATTTTTACTTGCTGGGGAAAATCTCGAAATTTCCCGAGAAATGGGGTAATTTTTTTCCCCCACTTTATACTTCGAGTCTATTCACACAATCGCCCCATAGAAGTCGAAACGCTCCGAGGTTGCCAAGGGGGTGAAATTTGAATTTTAAAATTGCGTTTTTTCATACCTCAGACTGATTGGCCGCCAGAAGAGCCGCCATCTTGGATTTTCAAAAATAACTACCATTTCTTCAAAATTCAGGATAATTGTAAGCAAACCAAGAAAAAACTATTATCATCGAGTACTCCGTTTAGGATCTGTGGCGCCGCGGTTTGGGGTCGAAA
Source organism: Coenonympha glycerion (assembly GCA_963855885.1). Taxonomy (NCBI): domain Eukaryota; kingdom Metazoa; phylum Arthropoda; class Insecta; order Lepidoptera; family Nymphalidae; genus Coenonympha; species Coenonympha glycerion. Next base: position 12,378,096 of record OY979631.1, read on the forward strand.
AATGAAAAATTTTAAAACACCACAGCTCGGCCGCCATCTTGATTTTCAAAATTTTTCCAATTTTTCTAGAAATCATTTACTCATTTCCTCGAGTGCTGTGACTTTGAACGAAATCGGATGGAAAACAAAAGAGTTACGAAAGTCACGTCGGCCGCCATCTTGTTTTTACGAAATGTCATAATTTTTCTTTACTACACTTCCGCACCCAAATACATCTCCCATACATCATTCTATCGTTTCCTATCTGTTTGCAGGAGAACAATGACAATTTTCTTATAGTTCATAATCGCCATACAAATTAGTATGAAAAAAAAAATTTCGCCATTTTGATTTTTTTTTTCTTTCTATAAATAAACCCTCTCATCCTGATCATCTTTTGCTTAGAAACCACTTTTCTACCATTCATACTTTCTGAGATAGACTCCGACGAAATTTGTATGGCGGCCATCTTTTTTTCGCCATTTTGAAATTTTTTTCAGCTCAGTGGTAATTGCATGAGGTTTCGAATGACATTTGGTCGAGCACCCCCCACCTATCTTCAATACCCTGGCTGAGCCCTTCACCCGTCTCCGAAACCCTCAATCATCGGCTCTCTCCATATTTTTCACCGAGTCATTTCTTGACTTCTATACGAAGCCTAAAGTGAAAAAAATATTGTTCATACAAAATTGTGTTACAGGAGGACATTTTGGGGAAAATCTCGAAAACTACCCCAAATGTGGCAACATTATCTATATATTTCGATACTACCCGTTGAGTTACACAGTCGGTTCATACATGTCGACTTTCCGAAATATTGCCAAGTGCCTCAAAAACACGATCAAAATTTTCTAAAACAGAAAAAAATAAAAAAAGGCCGCCACCTCAGTTCACAGAAATATTTTACACAGTTTCGTATTTTTCCCAGTAACTACAGGATATACCGCTCCTGATGACGTTTCAAATTTTCATTTCGCTCGCACCCAGGCGACATGATTGCCCCTAAAAAGTGACCATGTCGAAAATCACTTTTTTTTTGATAGATTCCAGTGTTGCCAGTGCCCAATGACAAAAATACTTAAATATCATTTGTATGAGTAAAACACGTGATCTCTTATACTCGGAATTCGCAAAATGTCCTTATTTCGATTTTTTACTTTTTGGGGAAAATCTCGAAATTTTCCAAGAAATGGGGTATTTTTTTTTCCCCCTCTCAATACTTCGAGTCTATACACACAATCGCCCCATAGAAGTCGAAACGGTCCGATGTTGCCAAGTGTGAAAAATTTGAGTTTCTAAATTGCGATTTTTCATACCTGAGACTGATTGGCCGCCAGAACAGCCGCCATCTTGGATTTTCAAAAATTACTATCATTTCTTCAAAATTCAGGATAATTGTAAGCAAACCAAGAAAAAACTATTATCATCGAGTACTCCGTTTAGGATCTGTGGCGCCGCGGTTTGGGGTCGAAAAATGAAAAATTTTAAAACACCACAGCTCGGCCGCCATCTTGTTTTTACAAATTTTTCCAATTTTTCTAGAAACCATTTATTCATTTCCTCGAGTGCTGCAACTTTGAACAAAATCGGTTGGAAAACAAAAGAGTTATGAAAGTCACGTCGGCCGCCATCTTGTTTTTCTGAAATGTCATAATTTTTCTTTACTACACTTCCGCACCCAAACACATCTCCCATACATCATTGTATCGTTTTACGTCTGTTTCTAGGAAAACAATGCCAATTTTCTTATAGATCCAAGTCGCCATACAATTTAGTATGAAAAAAAAATTTCCGCCATTTTGATTTTTTTTTTCTTTCAATAGATATACCTTGTCGTCCTGATTATCTTTTGCTGAGAAACTACTTTTCTAACTTTTATACTTTCTGAGATAGACTCAGACGAAATTTGTATGGCGGCCATCTTTTTTACGCCATTTTGAAATTTTTTTCAGCTCATTGGTAACTGCACGAGATTTCGAATGACATTTGGCCGAGCACCCCCCACCTATCTTCAATACCCTGGCTGTGCATTTCACCCGTCTTTGAAATCCTCAATCATCAGCTCTCTCCATATTTTTCGCCAAGTCATTTCTCGACTTCTATACGAAGCCATAAGTGAAAAAAAAATTATTCATACAAAATTTTACAGGAGGACATTTTGGGGAAAATCTCGAAAACTACCCCAAATGTGGCAACACTGCTTATATATTACGATACTGGCCATCGAGTTACACAATCGGTTCATACATGTCGACTTTCCGAAATATTGCCAAGTGCCTCAAAAACACGATCAAAATTTTCAAAAACAGAAAAAAATACAAAATGGCCGCCACTTTCGTGCACAGAAATATTTCACACGGTTTCGTATTTTTCCCAGTAATTACAGGATATACCGCCCCTGATGACGTTTCAAGTTTTCATCTCGCTCGCACCCAGGCGCCACGATAGCCCCTGAAAAGTGACCATGTCGAAAATCACTTTGACTTTGATAGATTCCAGTGTTGCCAGTCCTCGGCGACAAAAATACTCAAATGTCATTTGTATGAGTAAGACACGTGATCGCTTATACTCGGATTTCGCAAAAAGTCCGTATTTCGATTTTTTACTTTTTGGGGAAAATCTCGAAATTTCCCGAGAAATGGGGTAATTTTTTCTTCCCCAATCAATACTTCGAGTCTTTACACACAATCGCCCCATAGAAGTCGAAACGCTCCGATGCTGCCAACTGTGAGAAATTTGAGTTTCAAAATTGCGATTTTTCATACCTCACACTGATTGGCCGCCAGAACAGCCGCCATCTTGGATTTTGAAAATTACTCACGTTTTGTCAAAATTCAGGATAATTGTGAGCGAATCAAGCAAAAATTGACATCTTCAACCACCCCGTTTAGGATCTGTGGCGCCGCGGTTTGGGGTCGAAAAATGAAAAATTTTAAAACGCTACATCTCAGACGCCATTTTGTTTTTCAAAATTTTTCCAATTTTTCTAAAAACCATTTACTCATTGCCTCAAGAAACTGCAATTTTGAACGAAATCGGTTGGAAAACAAAAGAGATACAAAAGTCACGTCGGCCGCCATCTTGTTTTTCTGAAATGTCATAATTTTTCCCTAGTCGACTCCCGCACCCGAACACATCTCCCGTACATCATTATATCGTTTTCTGTCTCCTTCTGGGAGAACAATTATGTCAATCAGTGAGTCAGTCAGTGGTAATTGAGCTATATATAGTATAACTAGTTTTTCGCGTGGGGGCGCGGCCCGCTAAAGCGGACCGCGTAACTGCTTGGAGCAATTTCCGTGGTCGCTCATACTCGGATTTTGCAAAAAGTCCGTATTTTGATTTTTCCCGAAAAATGGGGTAATTTTTTTTCACGAATCTATCCCCGTTCTGTCAATTTCAGAATAGTTGTAGGTGAAATACTAAAAAATTAACATCCACAACTACGCCGTTTAGGATCTGTGACGCCGCGGTTTGGGGTCGAAAAATGAAAAATTTTAAAACACCACAGCTCGGCCGCCATCTTGATTTTCCAAATTTTTCCAATTTTTCTAGAAATCATTTACCTCGAGTGCTGTGACTTTGAACGAAATCGGTTGGAAAACAAAAGAGTTACGAAAGTCACGTCGGCCGCCATCTTGTTTTTACGAAATGTCATAATTTTTCTTTACTACACTTCCGCACCCAAATACATCTCCCATACATCATTGTTGTATCTTATTCTATCTGTTTCCAGGAGAACAATGACAATTTTCCCATAGCTCCTAATCGCCATACAATTTAGTATGAAAAAAAAAATATTCTGCCATTTTGAATTTTTTTTCTTCCAATAGATATACCTTCTCTTCCTGATATTCTCTTGCTAAGAAACCACTTTTCTATCTTTCATAATTTCTGAGACAGACACCGCCGAAATTTGTATGGCGGCCATCTTTTTTTCGCAATTTTGAAAATTTTTTCAGCTCCTTGGCAATTGCACGAGGTTTCGAATGACATTTGGTCGAGCACCCCTCACCTATCTTCAATACCCTGGCTGTGCTCTTCACCCGTCTCCGAAATGCTCAATCATCAGCGCTCTCCATGTTTTTCACCGAGTCATTTCTTGACTTCTATACAAAGCCATAGGTGAAAAAAAAATGTTCATACAAAATTTTACAGGAGGACATTTTGGGGAAAATCTCGAAAATTAACCCAAATGTGGCAACACTGCTTATATTTCGATACTACCCGTTGAGTTACACAGTCGGTTGATACATGTCGACTTTCCGAAATGTGGCCAAGTGCCTCAAAAACACGATCAAAATTTTCAAAAACAGAAAAAAATACAAAATGGCCGCCACCTCAATTCACAGAAATATTTTACAAGGTTTCGTATTTTTTCCAGTAACTACAGGATATAGCGCACCTGATGACGTTTTAATTTTTCATCTCGCTCGCACCCAAGCGACACGATAGCCCCTGAAAAGTGACCATGTCAAAAATCACTTTTACTCTGATAGATTCCAGTGTTGCCAATGCCGGGTGACAAAACTACCCAAATGTCATTAGTACGAGTAGGACGCGTGGTCGCTCAGTCCGTATTTCGATTTTTTACTTTTTGGGGAAAATCTCGAAATTTCCCGAGAAATGGGGTAATTTTTTTTCCCCCACTCAATACTTCGAGTCGAAACTCACAATCGTCCCATAGAAGTCGAAACGCTCCGATGTTGCCAACTATGAGAAATTTGAATTTCAAAATCGTGTTTTTTCGTACGTCAGACTGATTGGCCGCCAGAACAGCCGCCATCTTGGATTTTTAAAAATTACTCACATTTTGCCAAAATTCAGGATAATTGTGTGCGAAACAAGAAAAAATTGACTTCTTCAACCACCCCGTTTAGGATCTGTGGCGCCGCGGTTTGGGGTCGAAAAATGAAAAATTTTAAAACGCCACAGCTCGGCCGCCATCTTGTTTTTTCAAATTTTTCCAATTTTTCTAGAAACCATGTACTCATTTCCTCGAATACTGCAAGTTTGAACGAAATCGGTTGGAAAACAAAAGAGTTACGAAAGTCACGTCGGCCGCCATCTTGTTTTTCTGAAATGTCATAATTTTTCCCTAGTCGACTCCCGCACCCGAACACATCTCCCGTACATCATTATATCATTTTCCGTCTCCTTCTGGGAGAACAATTATGTCAATCAGTCAGTCAGTCAGTCAGTCAGTGGTAATTGAGCTATATATAGTATAATAGTTTTTTGCGTGGGGGCGCGGCCCGCTAAAGCGGACCGCGTAACTGCTTGGAGCAATTTCCGTGGTCGCTCATACTCGGATTTTGCAAAAAGTCCGTATTTTGATTTTTCCCGAAAAATGGGGTAATTTTTTTTGACGAATCTATCCCCGTTCTGTCAATTTCAGAATAGTTGTAGGTGAAATACTAAAAAATTATCATCCTCGACTATCCCGTTTCGGATCTGTGGTGTCCCGGAATCGGAGTCTGTGGTGAGAAAGAATGAAAATTTTAAAAAACACTACAGCTCAGCCGCCATCTTGTTTTTCCCAAATTTTCTACTTTTTCTAAAAACTATTTACTTGTATCCAAAAGTACTGCGACTTTAAATGAAATCGGTTGGAAAACAAAAAATGTTCGAAAGTCACGTCGGTCGCCATTTTGTTTTTCTGAAATGTCATAATTTTTCCCTTTTCATATCTCACCCTCGAACACATCTCCCATACGTATAGTTTTCTATCTATTTCCAGGAGAACAATGACAATTTTATTAAAGCTCCTAATTGCCATACAAATTAGTAGGACAAAAATATATTCCACCGTTTTGAAAATTTTGTTATTTTCAATAAATAGACTTCCTCCTCGTGATCATCTTTTGCTAAGAAGCCCCTTTTCTATATTTCATACTTTCTGAGATAGACTTAGACGAAATTTGTATGGCGGTCATCTTTTTTATGTACGCCATTTTGAAAAATTTTTAAGCTCATTGGCAATTGCACGAGGTTTGGAATGACATTTGGTCGAGCACCTATCTTAAATACTCTGGCTGTGCTCCTCACCCGTCTCCGTAATCCTCAATTATCAGCTCTCTCCATATTTTTCGCTGAGTCATTTCTAGACTCCTATACGAAGCCACAAGTGAAAAAAAAATGTTCATACAAAATTTTACAGAAGGACATTTTTGGAAAAATCTCGAAAACTACCCGAAATGTGGCAACACTTTCTATATATTTCGATACTTCCCACCGAGTTACACAATCGGTTCATACATGTTGACTTTCTGAAGTGTTGCCAAGTGCCTCAAAAACACGATTAAAATTCTCAAAAACGAAAAAAGTTACAAAATGGCCGCCATCTCAGTTCACAGAAATATTTTACACAGTTTTGTATTTTTCCCAATAACTACAGGATATATCGCTCCCGATGACGTTTCAATTTTTTATTTCGCTCGCACCCAGACGACACGATTGCCCCTGAAAAGTGCCCATTTCGAAAATAACTTTTACTATGATAGATTCCAGTGTTGCCAGTCCTCGGCGACAAATCTACCCAAATGTCATTTGTACGAGTAAAACACGTTATCGCTAATACTCGGATTTCGCAAAATGTCGCAAATGGGTAATTTTTTCTGTCCCACTCAACACTTCGAGTACACACAATTGCTCCATAGAAGTCGAAACGCTCCGATGCTGCCAAGTGTGAGAAATTTGAATTTCAAAATCGCGTTTTTTTGTTCATCACACTGATTGGCCGTCTGAACAGGCGCCATCTTGGATTTTCAAAAATTACTCCCGTTTTGTCAAAATTCAGGGTAATTGTGGGCGAAACATGCAAAAATTAACATCTTCAACCACCCCGTTTAGGATCAGTGGCGCCGCAGGTTGGGGTCGAAAATTGAAAAATTTTAAAACACCACTGCTCGGCCGCATCTTGTTTTTCTAAATTTTCCAATTTTTTTAAAAACCATTTACTCATTTCCTCGAGTGCTGCGTTTTTGAACGGAATCGGTTGGAAAACAAAATAGTCATGTCACGTCGGCCGCCATCTTGTTTTTCTGAAATGTCATGATTTTTCCCTACTCGACTCCCGCACTCAAACACGTCTCCCCTACATCATTGTATCGTTTTTATCTGTGTCTAGAAGAACAATGTCAATTTTCTTATAGCTCCTAATCGCCATACAAATTAGTACTTATGAAAAAAAACATTGCCCCATTTTGAATTTTTTTCTTTTCAATAAATAGACCTTTTCGTCTTGGTCATCTTTTGCTAAGAAACCACTTTTCTATCTTTCATACTTTCTGAGATAGGCACCGACGAAGTTGTATGGCGGCCATCTTTTTTTCGCCATTTTGAAAAAATTTCAGCTCATTGGCAATTGCATGAGGTTTCGAATGACATTTGGTCGAGCACCCCCCACCTATCTTCAATACCCTGGCTGTGCTCTTCACTCGTCTCCGAAATCTTCAATCATCAGCTCTCTCCATAATTTTTGCCGAGTCATTACTTGAATTTTACAGGAGGACATTATGGGGAAAATCTCGAAAACTACCCCAAATGTGGCAACACCGCTTATATATCTCAATACTGCCGGTCGAGTTACACTGTACACAATCGGTTCATACATGTCGACTTTCCGAAATGTGCCAAGTGCCTCAAAAACACGTTCAAAATTTTCAAAATCAGAAAAAAATACAAAATGGCCGCCACTTTCGTTCACAGAAATATTTTACACAGTTTCGTATTTTTCCCAGTAACTGCAGGATATACCGCTCCCGATGACGTTTCAAATTTTCATTTTGCTCGCACCCAGGCGACATGATTGCCCCTGAAAAGTGACCATGTCGAAATCACTTTTATTTTGATAGATTCCAGTGTTGCCAGTCCTCGGTGACAAAAATACCAAAATGTCATTTTTACGAGTAAGACACGTGATCGCTTATAGTCGGATTTCGCAAAATGTCCATATTTCGATTTTTTAATTTTTGGGTAAAATCTCGAAATTTCCCGAGAAATGGGGTAATTTTTTTTCCCCCACTTTATACTTCGAGTCTATTCACACAATCGCCCCATAGAAGTCGAAACGCTCCGAGGTTGCCAAGGGGGTGAAATTTGAATTTTAAAATTGCGTTTTTTCATACCTCAGACTGATTGGCCGCCAGAAGAGCCGCCATCTTGGATTTTCAAAAATTACTACCATTTCTTCAAAATTCAGGATAATTGTAAGCAAACCAAGAAAAAACTATTATCATCGAGTACTCCGTTTAGGATCTGTGGCGCCGCGGTTTGGGGTCGAAAAATGAAAAATTTTAAAACACCACAGCTCGGCCGCCATCTTGATTTTCCAAATTTTTCCAATTTTTCTAGAAATCGTTTACTCATTTCCTCGAGTGCTGTGACTTTGAACGAAATCGGTTGGAAAACAAAAGAGTTACGAAAGTCACGTCGGCCGCCATCTTGTTTTTACGAAATGTCATAATTTTTCTTTACTACACTTCCGCACCCAAATACATCTCCCATACATCATTGTATCTTATTCTATCTGTTTCCAGGAGAACAATGACAATTTTCCCATAGCTCCTAATCGTCATACAATTTAGTATGAAAAAAAAAATATTCCGCCATTTTGAATTTTTTTTTCTTCCAATAGATATACCTTCTCTTCCTGATATTCTCTTGCTAAGAAACCACTTTTCTATCTTTCATACTTTCTGAGACAGACACCGACGAAATTTGTATGGCGGCCATCTTTTTTTCGCCATTTTGAAAATTTTTTCAGCTCATTGGCAATTGCACGAGGTTTCGAATTACATTTGGTCGAGCACCCCCCACCTATCTTCAATACCCTGGCTGAGCCCTTCACCCGTCTCCGAAATCCTCAATCATCAGCTCTCTCCATATTTTTCACCGAGTCATTTTTTGACTTGTATACGAAGCCACAAGTGAAAAAAAATTGTTCATACAAAATTTTACAGGAGGACATTTTGGGGAAAATCACGAAAACTACCCGAAATGTGGCAACACTTTCTACATATTTCGATACTGCCCGTCGAGTTACACAATCGGTTCATACATGTCGACTTTCCGAAATGTTGCCAAGTGCCTCAAAAACACGATCAAAATTTTCAAAAACAGAAAAAAATACAAAATGGCCGCCACCTCATTTGCGGTAAATATTTTACACAGTTTCGTATTTTTCCCAGTAACTACAGGATATACCGCCCCTGATGACGTTTCAAATTTTCATCTCGCTCGCACCCAGGCGCCACAATAGCCCCTGAAAAGTGACCATGTCGAAAATCACTTTTACTTTGATAGATTCCAGTGTTGCCAGTCCTCGGCGACAAAAATACTCAAATGTCATTTGTATGAGTAAGACACGTGATCGCTTATACTCGGATTTTGCAAAAAGTCCGTATTTCGATTTTTTACTTTTTGGGGAAAATCTCGAAATTTCCCGAGAAATGGGGTAATTTTTTCTTCCCCAATCAATACTTCGAGTCTTTACACACAATCGCCCCATAGAAGTCGAAACGCTCCGATGCTGCCAACTGCGAGAAATTTGACTTTCAAAATTGCGATTTTTCATACCTCACACTGATTGGCCGCCAGAACAGCCGCCATCTTGGATTTTAAAAAATTACTCCCGTTTTGTCAAAATTCAGGATAATTGTGGGCGAAACAAGAAAAAATTGACATCCTCAACCACCCCGTTTAGGATCTGTGGTGCCGCGGTTTGGGGTCGAAAAATGAAAAATTTTAAAACACCACAGCTCGGCCGCCATCTTGTTTTTCAAAATTTTTCCAATTTTTCTAAAAACCATTTACTCATTGCCTCAAGAAACTGCAATTTTGAACGAAATCGGTTGGAAAACAAAAGAGTTACGAAAGTCACGTCGGCCGCCATCTTGTTTTTCTGAAATGTCATAATTTTTCCCTAGTCGACTCCCGCACCCGAACACATCTCCCGTACATCATTATATCGTTTTCTGTCTCTTTCTGGGAGAACAATTATGTCAATCAGTCAGTCAGTGGTAATTGAGCTATATATAGTATAATAATATAATATTAATTAATAGTGTATTTTGTAGGTGTACGGATATTGTACAAGCTTGCAGGGCAGAACATTCTACGAAATTCCATTAAAACCTGAAATGGCTAACCGAGCTTGTTGGTATAAGTTCTATAGGTACATAGAGATAGCCTTTCTCTTGACACTCTTTTATGTAACATAGAGCTATCCAAAATTCTAATCTACTAGTCTGTGGTAATAATTATAGTAAATGATAAATAATACTTAATTGTTCCCACTTATTAAATTGTAATATTGGTACAAAGTTCGGTATACCTTTTAACAATACAAGAGTTAATAATAAAGAAAATTCTATTTTTTTTGTGCTATAAATGCATGTTTTCTAAATATATCGTTAATCAGTTATCATCATCATCAACTATTTAGTCCCAATGCTGAGGACTTCTCTTAAAAGAAATTTCAAGTTCTAGTGTTCTCAATACGAAATACAATATTAAAACTCCTTATTATGAGTTTTTGTTATGAGTTATGGATAAAAGCTACACGCAACGACCTTTTTAGTACGTTAGTCTCACGTTAGTACTAAGTTGTTGTGAAGTAACAGTCAACATTATTACAGAGACTATCCTAGCTAGATCAACTAATGTAATGCAAAGGAACCCTAAAAATTAAAACCCCTGCACGTTTTTACAATTACACTTTGAGAGAATAATGCATTGGATGGGCATTCATTTTTTAAATAGCTGATCTATATTATAATGTTATGTTACCGTGTTATAATTCTGAGATATAAAGGCATTGAATCTCTAAATTTAGTTCGTGAACTAAAATTAAACTCGCATTTCCTCAACGTAAATAAACCCTTTACATCGTCGATACTTACGTTACGAGTTCACCTTACGTAAGACAGTTTGAGTGGCATAAAATTAATTTTTAATTAGTTTTATGCTTGAACAAGACACTTCTGTATAATGCTGAACCTCAATAACCAGATTTCATTATTAAAATAAATAATATTTAATTATTAATATGAAAATATCATTAAAAGAAAGTTACAGCAACTCAAAACATTTTATTCTGTAATCTAAAGATAGGAGAACCTATTATTTATTGGTTAAGGAACACCATCGTACTGACTACTTATATTTTATATTATAGTGTTTTCACACACTTAGGAAATTATTCCTATAAATTTAAATATGCATCAAAATTTCACTCGCGGTGGGACTCGAACCCACGTCCCCTAGCTTTCGCGGCTAGGAGCTCTTCCTCTGAGCTCTAGCTAGCTAGTTCTGCCTAAGAACGAAAAACAATATGCATCCGAATTTCGTCGTGGTGAGACAGTCTCGCGTAGCTCAGAGGAAGAGCTCCTAGCCGCGAAAGCTAGGGGACGTGGGTTCGAGTCCCACCGCGAGTGAAATTTTGATGCATATTTAAATTTATACCATCGTACTGAGATCATACCAGAATACTAAATTGTATAATTGTACGTCTTTACAACGTCTTTGTCAGTAAAAACAAGAACAATATTAGTAAATAAATAAATAAATATATATCAGGACATTATACACAACGCAATCTAGCCATAGCGATTGCTTGTGTTATCGGTACTAAATAGCTGATAAATATACATACATATAAATATACATAAATATAATATATTGAAAAACACCCAGACAATCAACATTCTCCAGTTGTGGGAATCAAACCCACGACCTCCGACGCAGAAGCAGGTTCGCTACCGCTACGCCAATTTGGTCGTAAAAGTATCTTTACCGGGAATAAAATCTAGGAATTTTCTTAATACCACAGCGCACTAACATCACCAAAGATGTCGTTAAATTGAAAGAAAAATAATCAAAGCAGTGATTTAATAAATTGACCACTTCTGTATAAATAGCTATTCGTAACCAAAAGTGCTGTAAGGTAGCCGTAGAGGCGCCACTCATGAGTCTCTTCAACGTGGCGGGAGAAGGACGAGGGTCTCCTCCAGGGCAATTCGCATACATCATGTTGTTGTCGCAGTCCTGAGGGCAATAAGGCCAGGTAGTCTTAATAGCACAGCAATAGTAGTTACCTCTGGGATGGATCTACTAAATGTCAGCTCGATTCATTGGTTTCGATTGATCGCCGCGTACATAGACAAGGAATCTTCAACACGGTCAAAATTGCTCAGTTTACAACACCGACGGATATACTTTTAGAGAATGTGCTCAAGAACTCCACAACCTAATAAGTAAGGAGGTACGTTCCTTCGCCTTTCTACTACACATCGCAGACGCATCATGGAATGGAACACCCTACCACTTCCGCATTCCCAAGTATAATCTGGATGAATTCAAGCGGGGGGTTAATAGGCAATAATTGGCAAGAGACAAAAAGCATTAATTCATGACATTTATTGTCTTTCGTTGCCATCACTTTACTGCCAGGGACGGTGTTCTAACAAAAAAGAAAGTCTTCAAAGAATTAAAAGGATTATTTCTTCTTTCCTAAATCATTGCCATTATTGAGATAAAAAGGGTTCTTGCAGTCCAGCACGCTAATGCTATACTAACAGTAAGTGTAACAAAATTTGCTGTGTGCGCTTGTGGAAACTAAAACATCACTAAAGTTGATTAGGGCTAGAAGAAAACAGCGTGAGAAAACTTTCATGTTTTGAAATAGTCCAAAATATTCTCAAAGTTATGTAAAGCCTGCCAAACAATACGAATTGATCAATGCAGTGGACCAAACTCTTTTCATTTTCAGAAGAGAATCGTCTCCACAAGCCCTAAAAAGAGGTTTTACAAAATATTCTGGGTCATGCCCCAACACTCTTGTTATTGCTTCTTATTTATTACATTAGGACATTCCAAAATTATGAAAGACATTTATACAGGTAAATTATAAATTAAATGAGATTATAACAAAAAATAGTTTAAAACTGAGAGCATAGCGTTGCATCCTGCAAAAACTTTAACGGGTTCACAAAATTGTAAGAATTCCGGAAGAACAATGCTGCCATAAGTAAGCTCCAAACTTCATCGCTCTAAAATAACCATACCTTTGCAACTCACTTAAAACTTTTGCACTAAAATTACCGAGTCTGAAAGTGTGAACAATATCACAAATTGTGATAAATTCTCCACTCAGTTCACTTTGTATTCCGTCCTATTTTATATCGACGGACTTCAAAGAAGGACTAAACAGAAGTTTTAAATTTCAATTATTTTCCTTTATTTTATTTGTGTAATACGAGTTATGTATATTTTCCCGTTATTTTCAAAAACTTCAGTTTGGTTAGTTATATTTTGCGTGCAATTTTTCAAGTTAAATTAGTAGGCTAAACTTGATTTCAGGACCTTGGATAAACTAGTTTTGCCTCGGCAACCAGTACATCTTCTAAGGCCTAGACGACAGAGCCCCGCGAAGCGGTAAGAAGGCTTACGTATGAAAAACATTTTTCTATATAAAATTAAATGACAACAATTGATTTGTGCAATGCAATGTAGTGATAATATTAGCGACAAGTGAAAATGAATTCTAGTTTCATCGTTCTAATGTAAAAATTGTAAAAGAGTTTGGTTAAACTTTATTGATGTTTCTAATTACCTGATACACGGCTCCCTCGGATACAATAATTGAAAACTTCTGCAATGTGATCGCATTTTCGTAGTTGCATCGAGTATCAGATACGAACAAGGCTTCCAGGGTGCAACGCCGAAAGCGAGCTCTGGCACTGAGAACAAAATTAAAGATTATAACTATGAAATATAACGCAGATATTTTCACTGAGTTTTGTCCGTAGGTCTGCCGTAAATTTCGGTTCTCCGCAAATCCCGCGAGATCCGTGGATTTACCTGACATACAAAGTATTCCCGTACCCTTTTCCAACTTTTATAGTCACTTGCAACTAAGTTTGCTAAAGCACCCTACTCGTATCTCTAGTTCCATAGTTACAGATACATTTTTGGTATGATTTTTCGAAATCCCACGTGAAAAAAAATTATATCAAGATAGGTATAAGCTTACTTATTATTTTTAATATTAATTAATAGGATTCTCACACTTGAAAAATAATAATGTTACGGAGTTGCAATATGAAGAGTTCACTATATATTCGGTTTCCGATATTTTTGAATTCCTATTGGCAGCAATTGGCTTTTGCCCAAAAGCCTCATGTTTTATTCAGGGCATCTAACGGTTTTTGCTGCTGAGAATTTTGTAGTTTGTCAATTCGAACAGCTGTACCTATTCGGTATCGAGTGCTTTAAGCTATGTAAATAGAACGTATACCTGATACTTTCGTGTACCATTACGTTAATTACACTGAGAGTTTCTGTCATACGGTTCACAAACATCAAAATCTTCTAAACCATAGCTTAAAATTGACTGACCTTTTGAATCTGTTTTGTTACTATCTACAATCTATTAAAATGTTTGAAACAACTTTTTGTTTTCTAATCGTGTTTGTCAATTTAATTTCTGGTTAAAATAAGTTTTTAGACCCAAAAACAACCCAAAAAACAGTTTTAAATTTGAAAGTTATTGTCAGTCTCAGTATAGTTAAAATTTCGGTTTCCTAAAAATTTAGGCCGCTGATTTTCATTTAATGATGATCAAATAGTAACGTTTTTGTAGAAAGCCGTTAAAAGTATTCGTAAGTAATGTCCGATCAAGTATTTACCAGCAGAGCTGAAAATGGACTTCGTAATGGGTCCACTCAAGTGTTGTGTTCTTCTGTTCTTCTATCGCCTTCTTGAAAGTTACATAGCAGGCCTCCCAGGAATCTGTCGCGCTTTCTATGCATCCTTGTGCGTCCTCATAGCCTGAAAGTGTGTCACGTGTAGAGAAATTAATTGATTAAATAAATAAATAAATAAATAATTAAATAAATGAATAATTAAAATTAAGACATTAATATACACCCGCAAATGCTATACTCCACAATTCTTGTCATCGGCCTCAATCTGGAGTATTTACTACAAAGTGTACTTTTGTAACACGGGATTTCCTTAATTGTCTGTGTTACAACCTATTACTGCAATATTACTGGAAGACTATTGGGAGAAGGATGGCCAATATATGGAAAGAATTGCGAGTTTAAAAAGACAGATATTAGATGTCGTCTCAAAACATTGAATTACACTTGCTATCAGACATCAGTTCTTATTACTAAATATCCAAAATTCTTAGTAATATTATCATATTACGCATACTAATGTTACCGAGTATCGTGGGTACATGAAAGTTCACAGTGACTTGTTCACAGACAAAACTATACAAGTACAATAACACAAGCGGTAACGTTTGCCAAATTTGAAATGCATTAGATAAAGTTCTATTCAAATTCACATCACGTTCTTACAGCACGAGTGGAAAACTATGCTTTGTAACCAGTGTTAACATAACACTACGGAGATAGGACTTACTCGTATTTCAATAAGTATCCCACACATGTGTATACGACCACAAAATCCAAGATCTTCAATAGAAATCCGCCCTTCTATAAGACGGAAGACAATTTATTTTGCATTAAATCAACTTTCGAAGGACTAAAGTTTCAAACGTGTGGAAAATTCTCATAGAATTTAGATTTTCCGACTAAATCAATATTAATGATTTAATTTAAAGAAAAAGGAACACAACCTTTTGAACATAAAGTTATAAGCAAGAATATATTCGTCGAAAAAAAATCAACAGATTTCAATTTGTAAATTGTTTGTAAATATTTACAAGAATGAAAATCTGATATAGTTATAAGCTACTCAAACATTTTCAAAATAAATATGTAGTCGAACGGCGTAAACCTCATCCAGAACAAATAAAGACCTGAGTAGTTTATGAGAGAAACGTGGACTTACCAAAATAGGAATTCTAAAAGTGTGCCACCATAATTATACACCTACAAGCTACTTCGCCATTCTTATTCAAGCTATCTACTTGTCTACTTTTGTCAGCTTATTGGTTCTTTTAACTTCACGGTAAAGTTTTAACATATCCCGTAAATTGCCAAGTAATAATAAAAGCTTTGCAACATTTTGATGCCAACTGATTCAGAAACTCACGTATTAGAAACCATTCGTCGTCACAAATATTGTTGACCACATGAATGTGGCCCTTAATGCTGTCGTCATGGAAGTGGCTGTCGGTGACCTTCTTACAATCGGTGTTCCAGTCTATAGCACAATTCGTTATGTACCTTATTGCTCTGAAAATAACATGTTGACTCGTAGAGTTCAATCTTACGGATTGATCAAAAATTGTGTCAGTATATTGGATTCATAGAAAGGGGTAATTTATAAAGTACTGAAGTTAATAGAATGATTAATGTAGAACGCAATTTTACTTCACCTTAAGTACTTAAAGCAAAGCAGTAATGGAGTCGAAGATTTGTAAGAAACTATGAGGTGCCTTTGAGAAGCTCAAGCAATATTTGAGAAAATTATAACTTAATTAAGGCTACCACTTTCGATGAAGTATTTTGGCATCTATATGAAAAATATTTGTGAACTGCCAGGTTGTAACATGTTGCAATTTAATGCAAAAAACCGCACATTAGCGGTAGCTTTATCATTGATTGATTCCAGAGTAGATTATATTATTTATTTAAAATTGCAAATACAAACTTGCACCAGTAATGAATGTTTATAGTGGAAGGCGGCGACATCCGGCTTGAGTTATAAATTAAGGAAGCGTCAATTGTGCAGTTCAATGCGTAACTTGAGAAACTATCACAGTTTATATTCTTCGGTAATATTTGGTATAGATCTTTGGAGAAAGTAGTGACAGGTTCGAATTCTTGATAGAAATCTGATTTATTTGTTCCATCAGACGTAGAGTCTTCATAATTGGAATCTGAAAAGACCAGTATATGTTAGGTAGGTACCGAGACTTTATACTAGTTTACTAGTTAGCTCATGACGAAACAATATCGTTTCGGGTAGCTAAGAATATTGTATGAGCGTTTCTCCTTCAGCACCCCCATAAATTGATTGCACAAGGCCACTCGAAAGGTAGTTTGAACAATCATTATATCTAACCTCAAGCTCCGTGATACAGAAATGTGCAGACTCCGCAATGAGGAGGAGGAAATATCTATGCACATGCTGTTTCGATGCCTAGCCCTAATACACACGCGAAACCGACTAATGGGACGCATTGTCCTTCCGGAGGTCAAGAATACCTCTAATAGTAAAGGACGTGCTGCTCTTCTAAGTGGCAACCAGACTTGGAAGGAATCTGAACAATAGCAAGCACAATATTGGAGACAGCAAACGTGCTACTAAGAGCACAAGAGTGCAGTCACGTCATCGAGAAGATAAGAAGATTTGCACGATGACTGAAGAGTGCTTGAAAAGAAGGATAGGTTATTTATCAATCCCTGGAAACAGCAAACAATTCCATCTAGATGAAATTGCATGCAACAGGCAATATTGAAATCGCAACAGGTAGTAAATTATTAAAAGAAGCCGGTAGTTACATACATGCCTCCAAATTATCCAAAATTGAAATTAATAATATCATATACAAGTAAATTGTTTGCATTGTGCAAATTTCATATTAAAATTTTAAAATTATATTTGAATTTAGATAGAAATTTCGGAACTTTTTTCCACGATGGATAATGTATTTTGACAATTTATCTGCCATACCAGAAAATAACAGATTAAAGACCGTTAAAGACTGATCTTACATAGATCTATACAGAAAATGTCCGTCCAATTGTGTCATAATTTTAGTCTATACCTACTATACTCTACTCTGTGGTCATATTCCTTAATAATTAATACAAAGAAAAGCTAATGGATATACTATGAGTACTTTTTCAATATTTTTCACACAGATCAGAGAAGTATTTCCCCTTCCACTTCAGACGAGCGCGGGACGCGGTACTCATCGGCAAAGCGTCTGCGAACGGGTTAAGACCAATTTATATGCCATTCATTAATTCATAGATCCAACGCAATGAATATCTATATAATTTCGAAAACTACTGCACGCTAAAAAGACGTAATTTTAGAACTTTGAATAAAGCACAAAGAGTTGTTTCGAAAAATGTTCACGTAGATTTTTTTAAATCTGCTATAATGAGGAATGTGAAAATTGGCATAGTTTAAGTTTATATTTAAAGGAATGTATAAAATATAAATTATGGTCATAATTCATGTAGAGCGCAGACTGCTAAAGTAACCATTAGTTTAATATTACTCGATAGAACTAAATATGTTTATATATGAAAATACAATACATGTATTGTAGTATTGGCCACCGGCAAAAAAACAATTAGCGTAAATTGAAGAAAAATACAACTATAATTTTTCTTCACGGTTATTATTTGTATAACCCATATACGCGGATATTATTTGTATAACCCATATCAGCAAAATCACTTAGACCCCCGACAAAAGCAGATTCGGTGAAATTGCGTCCATTACTTTATCAGAATTCGATTGAAATATTTCAATTCGATAGAAGTGTGGAAAGTGTGTTATTTCTTCACGACTCCTAGTTTGTTGACCCAAGTCAAAGGTCCCATACCTTGCACGACAATGTACGTACGTTTTTCTGATGCATTCTCAAAAAAAGTATAACTACGTTTGCAAAAACAATAAACGATAAAAAATAAATCATTAAAAATAAAATTTTAAGTCCAAATCAAGTATTTACGTAACAGAAATAGCTCTATATATAGCTCTATATAACTAAAAAATATAACTAGAAATAGAAATTTTTTAATGCCGTACAAGTATTATAGATGAAGAGAACATTTACGGAATTTTTTCTTGCAAAATTTTCTTAGACTTAATTACGCAAAATTTTTGAACTTGACTACGCAAAATTTTCATAAATCCAATAAGTCAGGCATACTTGGAAACATTTTCACCCCATTTGCCCTCAGTCACCCTATTTACCCCAAACACATTCCGAACTGTCAGCACAACTGATCAAACAATGATCAAAGTGAAGCGGATTACCCAACATCTACCGAACTGACAGGATTGATTTGATGCCTGAAATATTTTACACGGACTGGTAGGCGATTCACGTAACGCGTCGGCTACATTTCGTGAAGTGAAATGTTCAAAAAGGTAATGGCATTTACGTATATGAGCAGACGATATTGAAACCTAAACATTATTTTGCAAACACTTAAAAATTTATTTTACAAGTATTTACGAGTACATAGAGCGTACAATTGAATGTAATTCAAAACGCAATATGGTCGACGATCGTGAAATTAAATTAACATAATTAGTTACACAAGATAAGTTTGAAGGATTGTATACTCGTATTCTATGTTGAAATACATTTAATTTTACGCTCTAAACCAATAGTAGGTACTATTATTGTATGCCGTGCCTATTAACGAAAAGTTAATTACTTAAAGCTATTTTTTTTTTCTTGATTCACATCATACATCGTGTGAAGACGTGAATGTGAATAGCCCCCCTGGGGTCCATGAAATTTCCATTTCATTATTATTATTCTTTTGATATTTGCTTTTGTCTTTTGAAGTTTTGATATTAGGTATACTTGATATAGATCAATGGTATACATAGAACTCTCGTGTTATGTATTATTTATTACAGTCCAGGTGGCGACTGTATGATTATTCAGTAGTCGTAGGGAATAGGGAAGGAAAACCTGCTTGTCTGAGGTCAAATTATTATTTATTGATCATTTCAAAGGCGTATGTATGACGGTTTATGTCCAAATAATATTAGTTATCTTATCCTAAAAGGAGCCCAGTAAAATGAGATTCGAATTTGAGGCAGTCTTTTCCTGAATACGATTTCATACTAAGTGATGAGTGATCGTGATTCATAGTTTACACTTTACAAGAGAAAAACAATTACAGATAACCTTCTGATGTCTCAAAAAATCTTTTCTGGTAAAGTTTAAGATAGCTACATAGCTGCTACGTACATAGCTCGTACATAGCTGCTACGAGAGTTATTGACTAACTGACCCACCTTGGGCCAATATAATCTTCGTCCCTTCCCTAGAACTTTTGCCTTAACAATAAATTATTAGAAGAACTCCTCTAATAGGTGTCCCTACATCAGGAATCGTAAATATAATTATGTTTTACTCGTCATGTTTAAAATGTGTGTTAACAATAAACCTTCCTCTTGCAGAAAATCCTACAGACTTTGGATTATGAATTTTTTATTCAACCCCAGGAGATTAATTAGCAACTTTTTGCACTCAAATATGAATATTTATTAAATAAAAAAGGAGCTTTAGGGGCTTTTTCGAAGCTTTGATGAACATAATTTAGGTATGCATAAATATAAAATATACTTTTGTTTACTTTTGTTTTTGTGTGTGGTGAGGTCAAAGTTCTCATAGATACAAAAAAAAAACGGTTTAAGGGCGATTGGTACCATCCGGGCGCGAAAATTCAAATTTTATTTAGTTTTTCGCTCATAGTGGGCTAATTATACATCAATGAGTTTTGCGGGCACAAAATTTATGCATCTACATGCTTTTAATAAAAACTATGCTCAACAATACTCATTTACTTCATATTGGTTCCCGATAGCTCGAAATCTGGGAAACTGCAAAAAATTATCATTCGGGAACCAATTTGAGATGAGTGGGAACTTTCGAGCAAAGTTTCTATTAAAAACACGTAGATGCATAAAAAGTAGGCCCGCAAAATGCATTGCCGTAAATCTACAATGTGCAGTTAGTGTAATATTTGCGAAAAACTAAATAAAATTTGAATTTCGCGGGCTGGTAGGGCCGCAACCGGGCTGGTAGGGCCGCAACAAAAACTCCAGATACAGCAACCCATTTGACGGTCAACTATGCTACCTCCTATCGCCAACGCTTCGAAGTATCGAATCAGCAAGGGCGCGGTATCAAATCAATAAAATCAAAATTGTTTATTGCAGTAACCTGGTATAGTACAACATTAAGTTCGAAAACAATGTCATGATTACTAACGAATATTATTATGGCTTCATATTCGTTATACTGTTTGCAAGTTATGTTGTATAATCTCAACGTTAACTAGATTATGGATTACCATGGTATCTTATTAGTAGCTTTAGAGTAATTGTAGCGAATGCTTCAACAATACTATATCACACGAGGCAAAAAATTGTATGACGTAAAACGTATACTATTATTTAAGTTTATTACGTGAAAATATGTGAATAAAGAGTAATTTTCATTAAAGAAATAACGACTTATTCAGTAAGAGACTAAAATTGAAAAACATCTTTCACTCCATCATTTTAGTTTCGACTCATCAATCAAAAAGACGAGGCTCTATCGGCTAGCTGGCGGATATTGTAGAGAGCAACGGTTGAAACAGAAATCGTGATCAAGTGTGGACTCGCATACTAACATGCATTTTTACAGTTGAAAGCGGTTCAGGAATTTTCTTTTACGTTAACCCGTCGTTCATCGCAGTCTACATTGGTACTCGTATATTTTGAATAGATATTCTCATAAAATATTGACACTGAGGTAAAAAAGTTAACGGTATCTCATAAAGATGTCTGGCCTTCGATTCTTGGGCATACTGATTTAGTAACCAGAGATTTATCTAGAAAGTTCTCAAAGGCGTTCAAAGACGCTAATCTGCGTGTGGTCTGTGCATATTTTGTTTTTTATAATCAATGCAAGCAAACGAGCGGACGGGTCACCTGATGGCAAACGATCACTGCCGCCCATGGACATTTGCAGCACCGCGAGAAACTGCAAATGCGTTGCCGGCTCTTAAGGGATTTATTTATCAGCCCCTTGAATAACCCCATGTTATAGTTTTGTGGGAACACTGTTGCTGGTAGCTGGTTCCATAGTTGGATGTGCGTGGAAAGAAGGATCTGGTATAGCAGGTGGTCGTGGATTGCCAGCTACCCCGGTGGTATGTATGGAACATGTTTCTACGCCGGAGTGTATGCACAGAGAAAGTGAAAGGAGGAATCACTTCAAACAGTTCTTCAGAGCACTTTCATTGAACAACCGATAGAATATACATAGAGAGCGGACGTCTCTACGGTGTTCTAAAGATTCCAGCTTGACTTGACTGGGGTCGACAACAAGACGTAGGTACTGCCCGCCTCTGAATCCGGTCAGATGGAAGCAGTTGGTAACTAGGTGCTCCAGCCCAAAGGTGGAAGCAGTACTCAATATGTGGCCGTACTTGCGTTTTAAGAGTTGAAGCTTGTGCAATGTGTGCATAATATGCGCAAAACCTTTAGATTTAGATAGAAATAAACTCGTGCCCAGAATTGGACTTCTCAAGGTTTTTAAGTCGATGATGATCATCAAATTTCATGTCTACAAATATTCAATAATTAAAATAGGTACCTACGTATGTACGAGTATATAACCAAACTGAGATTGTTGTCAAATATTTACCAAAACTAACTAACCTTCTATAACGATCTCGTATCTTTGATAGCGGTTTAATGTAAATAGAAATTAGAATATCAGCTATAGAATAATTACTTACTATTTACCATTCAGTGATCGATGATGTGTCAACTCGGGGTACACGTGCTGAACCCCGGGGCATACTTTAATATTTGAAACGAATCAACGAATCACGAAGTTTCTAATAATAGTCACAGTACCAAGGATTCCTATGCTCCGACTTTTAATTCGATTCGTAAAATGATTTCTCGTATATTTCTAAACTCCAATAAATCGCTATAAAAATAAGACACGAGGCTTCCTAAACATAGTTATTTTATGTAAAAATACTTGGATTATATATTTTATTTAGCTTATTTAAGTAACTAAATGAATATTATAATAAACCATAGATTAATAATCGTCGTCGCCTTTTACGAATCTAATTAAAAGTAATATTATTATTTGTCAAAGACCACTATATGTGGAAAGTCATAGACGCACTTGGACTTCCATTATTACACGTTTGAAATAACATATTTGCGAATGTTTGGACTTTTCGATAAATGTGATTAATATTGCAAAAGTTCTAATATCTTTACTTGTTTAAGACACTACAAGGTAGGTAATATTATGTAATCCCAAGAATAGTTAAAAGAATATTGTAAGCACGCACAATAGTAATTTAATATTATTTCAATTATGATAGACTTTTGAAGTTACAAGACTCTCAGAACTTTGGTACCAAAACATATTTACGAAGTTTCAATACGTATATAGTATCGCAGTTGGAAACTCGTTCTACATCTTCAGTTTATTCCATATGTATTTCTTGTCCCCGGGAATAATTACTGCCATAAATAACTCTTCACATATCGTGTTGAAGATAAAACAAGAAGGAAAGTTCCCAATGCGAAGTTTCTAATAAAGTTTGCTTATCAAATGAAAAACTTATCTTCACTCGTATAGATATTATGGCAGAGTACGTACCTTTTTTAAAAAGGCTGCTTAACAGCTGACCTGGCTAATTTTTTCTGGCCACATAAATTGTTTCACACTTAGTGGTATGAAAATAGTTTACGTCGACCTATCTCACGACCAAAAACATCATACAAATCGGTCAAGCCGTTTCGGAGGAGATTGTCAGTTATAAATATCTTATGTACTCAACCAAAATTATATACTTTTCCCCTAATCAAAATTCGTCAAAACATTATTATGTAACTTAGCTTACCGTTTCGAGATTATACGAGTAGGTTGAAAATATTTAGAATTATAAAGAAACCACTATTCTTTAAGATCCTCAATCTACTTATCCAAAGGAATAATGTCTATCCATGAATACTTTGCATCTGCTAATATTATGGACACAATGTAAACGAAATTATCCCATTGAAAATAATAATATAATTTTCATGAAAATTAATTGTGGCAATTGCCCCGCGTGCGAATTTCATTGCAAACACAATTTTCAGGCTAAAGTTTAACGACGAAGCCGAAACTAAAATAATACGATTACAGAATATAATTTCGTTAAATCCTTGTATATATCCGGGAGTTCCGGGACATGATACTTTGAAGCTAAAAAGTTATGAATAGAATTATTTTACCTACTCGTAGACAGTGCTTTTGCAAAGTACTTAGAGCCCCGTCCTCGCTTTGCTTGGATCACCCATGAGAATTTGGATAGAAAAGAGAGCCACGTTCACAGATGAAAATTTATATTAAAAGAATAAGTACAAGTTACTAGAACGGGTCGTGAGTAGTGGCCGTCATATGCTTCATAAGTCTGTCATATGCTTCACAAGCAAAGTTACGCATCCGTTATTAAGGTAGGTCTAAGCTAGGCGAATCGAGCACGAACCGAGCACGAGCGGAGCCATTTCGCTTCCTACAACGGTCACTGTCGTCCAATCCCTTTGTGTTCGTCAAAAAACCAACAAAAGGCGGAACGCAGCCGAGCACGAACGAAATGCTCGCAGAGCGCTCGTTCGAGGCTTGTAAGTCGGTCCACACTACACGAATTGTGTTTGGCTCGTGCTCGGCTCGTGTTCGACTCGTGCTCGGTTCGCCTAGCGTAGACCCACCTTTAGTGCTTGGCCACAGATTAGATTAAAAGGTTCTGCTTCATGAATCGGTGAGCGACGTACTTGGTGAGTGAGTATGGACTTTTATTTAGATTTTTTAATTTATAGTTTTACGAACAAATATTTTTTTGTTTGTTTGTTGAATTTGAATTATTCGTTAACATCTGATCAAAGGTTATAACATACTACAACAACTATAATTTTTTTATCTTTCCTTTCCTAAAGCTGTCAGCAAGCTCATGAGCACCACAATATCGTAACAAGTAAGAACGGCTACATTTACAAACCTTCCAACTTACAGCGAGCCTATAATCTTTATAGCCTATTCATTATTTATCTTAATCACTTCCTCAAACGTAAACGCCTGTCCCTCATAAACTTTCGCCATGAAGTGAATTCCACGCAGTTATCCCGTATAACGACCTTTACCAGACAACAACTACAGATAAGTGAATTCCTGTGGCTTTGTGTGAGTTTTAACAATAATTATTACGAAAAAAAAAAAAAACGCTATAAAAACTTCGACCAACATCTTAAGAAGCTTTCGCTCAACTGTTGAATCAAGGGTCGTATACAGAAAGCAGTGGTCCTGGAAACGGCACGCATTGTGAGGAGGTTCCTCACTCTTGAACCCTGACCACTGGTAGCTTGGGTCGTTAAGGCTCCGCGACCAGTGGTGGACTCAATTTTTTAATTTTCTAGGAACATTGTTAAAAATATTATTTAATTGTAATAAAAATAAATGATAGAAAATTATTACGCTATTAATTTTTTCTTTAAAAGCTTCAAAGGTCTTCTAAGAGATCAAAAGATTTTGGTCATGGAACACCACATCAAACGGATTGACAGGTATAGATACTCGTATTTCAATCCACAACGACGCATTTCAACGACGCGCCCCACTCTGTCAAACTTCATATGAATCGAATGAAACATTAGCGATTTTGACAGAGTGGGGTACGTCTTCGTGGATTGAAATATCTATAATGGTAACTGGTAGTAAATATTTAATTATTAGCGACAAACCCGGATTTATATAAGCTACCGGCAATCTGTATAATTCAGTTTTCTATAAAATACCTAGAAAATGTACAGAATACTCGGCCCGCGTGCAATGTATGCAATATTATGATATTATTGTTGGGCCGCCGGCAAGGTAAATAGATTTTGGTTTTAAATTAGACTTCTTCTTCTTCTTAGCCTTCATCCCGGCATATGCCAGGGTTAGCTAGATTGCAGTTTAGACGAATTTACGTTAAAATAGTCCCGTATAGGACCCGTGTAGTCACAAAATCGAATCGGATTGATTTAGGTAGGATTAGTCATAGAACCGAATTTTCTAACACCGACATAATAATTTCCGCTATTACCATTTCACTTCCGACTTTGTCTCAGTGTCATATTGTTTAAGGCTCAAATAGCCCGATAATTTCCTTATTCTCAACAATCCCAAACAATTTTTCAGACCTTTGAAGTAAATGAGGCGAGCAAGTTTGCATAACTTGAACGGTAATGATTCGTTAAACCTGAATACAGAATACATTTATTTTGTAAGACCTTTCCACAGTTTTCAGGAGTTCGCAACATCTGACTCAAATAAATCATCGTCTTTCGGACCTTTACACCTGTTCTGTTATGCTCTTAACGTTAAGTTATACTTTCATACTTTTTGGATGCTATTAGTGTACTCTTTTTTGGGCGATGGAATAAGGAACACTTATTCTTATCGGAGGGAGAGAGTTACAACCGTTTTCACCAACACTTTAAGAAACGCCTAAGGAGATAGGTGTCAGTTTTCACTTACAACCTAAGGGCTTAGGTGACTCTTAAATGTTGGTGAAAACGACCATAAGACTTCTTAGTGAGCCTTATAAGAGACAGGGCCGATAAAAAATCCTCACAATAGTCGAATATTCCTGCAAAGTCATTGATTGCTTTGCGCTTCGTCAGACAACCCCGTAAATGTACGGCTTAGCGAGACAACTACCAACGTAACCAACTATTGTTCATCGTACAATAGAAATATCAGATGAATCAATGTTACGATAACTGTCTGTTAGGAAAACGTTGAAAACTTTATTCTATCAGAGCTGATAGTGGTGGAAACGCGATAAAATTTTTCTGAGTTTGTTCTACCATTAAAAAAAATCTAAAATTTTATTCTTTCGCATAACCTAACTTACAGGCACTTGCAAAACGTTAGAATAAACCGCCTCGTTCGGAAAGTAGCACTGCACCGAGAAGAACGGGCAAGAAACTCGGCAGAAACTTATGTTGAATTGCTATACATTTATATGCAAAGCTACCATATCTTAAACCAGTCTTAATAAGACTGGTTTGAGATATGGTAGTGTCACTACATCTTTACTAACTCAATGGAATATATAATAAATCTTAGTTGTTGCTGGCTTTTATTCATATTTTGTTGATAAATAATTAATTGCTATAATTTTTTTCTGATTTTCAGTTTCCTTTTAGCCTTTAACTGCCTAGTTGTCCACAAAACTCTTTCCCGGTGATAAATATTAAGCTTAGATAAATCCTCTACATGCAGGTCAAATAGCTTAAAAATACTCGTATCATGTACTGAAGCTATATTTTCAAATTGCTTGCTCTAGTTATGATCAATGGACTGACTACGTTGACAATCGAACAAAACGGATTTGCGAACACAAAGGGGATAAACTATCGTCCACTTAATAATAGAAAAGTCAAACGCTTATAAACAACCCGGGGCTTTGTGGTCCCCGGGAAACAGAGCCGGGAAAAATTGAAATGATAAAACAAAACAACTGTCATTATTTATTTGTGCAGCGCGCACTTCGCAAATCGCAACCGTGAAATGTTTTTTTGAAATGTAGAAAACAATAATTACTCATAAGAGCAATTTACAGTAAATTTACTTGTTTAAAATTTATTTTACTACTTCTATTTTAGCTATGTCCGTAGGCTAGGTGTATGTAGATTATTGTATTTATTTTTAGTTATAATTATGTAAATTGTAAATAGATTTAAGTAATAATTTTGAGTCTTGCATCCCGTCTCCATGTAATGAAAAAATATGAATAGAAAAAATATAATTGGCTGAATGTGAAAAATGTTTTCTATACCAATTTAAGCAGTACCCATCCAAGTTTTGATAGCAGGGTAAGACGCCGTTTATAGTATAAAATCAAAGAAATCAATAAACTAATTAACTCAAATGTACAAAATTCCGCACATTTAAGTAAATAAGGTATAATTTTAAAATTTATTATTTTTGAACAATATTTTTGTAGCTATATTCCATCTACATTTTCAAATGAAAGTTCCAAAGAAACAGGCATAAAATTTTGACCTCTGCAGCTTCCAGTTTACTTAATATATCAAGGATGTCATGTTTGTTAAATTTATTATAATCAAGAATTTTGTCTTTCTTTAGTTGTGCTCAAAAATCTGCAAATGAGAAAATAAATCTTACAATTATATACCAACAATAATATCTACAAACCAAAAAAAAAAAATTTACTAACATAGTGATTTCATAATACCACATAACCTCTTTTTTTTAATTTCTTTTTGGAAAGCTAAGTATCTCCTTATCACATGCAAAAATACATTTTGAATTGATGCCAAAACCCAAAAGAAAATTATTTTCTTATAAAGGGTAATTAGGTTTCATTTTCCCTTAAAAATTCTTCGATTAGTGATAACATTTTGCTGATATATATGGAACGGACAAACATAAAAGCTACTTTCCATAGTAAAAAGTCCATGGTTTCCTCAGGATTCAAAAAAAAAATTAAATCAATAAATATTAATATTTTAATTTCGTTCTCTAAGCTTAACAACCCTATGGATAGGGCGTGCCATTCAATATTATTTCATTCTTCAGGGACATCAATGGCAGATACGGAAAGGGTGAGTTTAAGTTACAATAAAGTGATACTTATACCCTTATAAATTGCAGATATAGCCAATTGACTTTATTAGTCTCGAATTATGGCTTTTCGAGAACACTCGCTCTCGGGATAGGTTATCTATAAAATGGTAGCGTTATATATTGTTTGTTCCAAATAAGGAGCAAACGACAAAAAGTCACGTTTCTTGTATGGGAGCGCCCATAAATACTAATTTTATTCTGTTTTATTTTTTGTTATAGCAGAAACAGAAACACGTCATCATCTGTTGAAATTTCAACTGTCTTACTATGGTGGTTCAAGAGATACAGTCTGGTGGCACACAGACGGACAGGCAGAGTCTTAGTAATTTCCGTTTTTTACCTTATGGGTACGGAACCCTAAAAATTATTAGTACAATAGAATCTTTCTTTTTACGTGTTAGTTGGTAGTACAGTAATCAAGTAAAAATGTACAAGCTGTTCTAATTTTAGAGAACTATCTGTTACCGTAGACAGATTTGATGGAAGAAATGCTTCAATTGAAAAAAGGTTCAATGAAATAGAGTATAAAAAGAATACAAAAGAACAAAATCTATGCACGTACCAGTCTTATAGTATCGGGTGACAATCGAAAAGGTTACCTGAATACAAGAAAAGCTTGATCTTTCGGCCTCATAATATATTTTCGTGGAATCTATATTATTAAACCTCAAAATAAATGAAAACAAAGTTTACTTTTTTTTTCACGACAGTAAAATATTGCAGGTACATGACCCGTGATAAACTCGTAAATTGAACTACGAAAAGTTTTATTGGACGACGTTTTAATACGGAACTCCTATTCCATAATAACACGAATTTTTAAAGTATCCATTATGACGAAAAAAATTTCAAATGTAATGAAAATACAACGGTAATCAAAAAGCAAAAGACTCAGTTTGAAAAAGAATGTCATGGTTCTAAAATAAAATTAATTTGAATTTAACAGAGCCATTAAAAACTTTTGTTTTTATTTGAAATGACCAGTACTGAAGAAAGGTATTTTCATAGGTAAAGACCTATTATTTACAATAGGTATATAGGTAAGATTTGAAACAAAATTTTGGAATGAAAGCCACAGAGTGATAAATTACTAAGGTATTACCTACTGCTGAAAAAGGCCTAGTTTTTAAAGAAAATAAGGTTTCCATCCAATGCTTCTATGATATTGTCAATTCTATTAAAGACGATCTTATTATATTTCTTTTAGGCCTGGAAAGCTCTTCCAGCCTCCACGTTCCCAAGTAGGTACTATCTGAGTGCCTTCAAGAGAAGGCAAGCGCGC
Organism: Coenonympha glycerion; assembly: GCA_963855885.1. NCBI lineage: Eukaryota > Metazoa > Arthropoda > Insecta > Lepidoptera > Nymphalidae > Coenonympha > Coenonympha glycerion. The sequence continues at coordinate 12,407,744 of OY979631.1, forward strand.
TCCAACGTTTTATACTTACCTCATCATTTCTGTATACAGCAAAAATATATTTGTTATTTAAACTTAATTTCGTATTACACGATTTCAACAACAAAGTTGGTCTAAAACTTTACTATATAATAATAGAGTACAAAATAGAGTACAACCAAAAAGTCCGACGACTTGCCGTAAGACCAAACCTAGGAACTTCGAAACGAGGTGTTCATACTGATACAGCCAAAAACAAATAATAGGTACCTAATATGAAATATCACGTAGGTAGGTACTTTTATTACAATCGGGAGACGGTTTTATGACGAGTGCCGTAATATTAAAACAGATGATAGAACAGTTATCTAAGCAAAACTACCAGTTCAATCATAATTTGCATCATGTCCGCAAACCGAATGTAATCTAGACAATATAAGCCTAACGACTTTACCCATTAAAAGGGTCATGCTCTTACCCTAATAGGATATTTTATGTAACATGATGAAAAAACAGAGGATATAATTTTGGATTTTGCGTAGTGGAATAGAGTATTGGGGATTATTTTTTAATTCCCTACCTATCCATTAATTTTATTATTATTCGTACATTGAAACTGAAGATCGTCAATCTACGTCTTTATCGTCTAAAAATGTCGAAATGTGTTTCCACAAACTTCACTTGTGTCAACTTGGACTTAAGTGTTAGCTGTTGAGATAACATACTAACTAGGTTGAAATTGTTTAAAAATTCCTATGAAACTAGTAGACTTTAAAAATTAAATATTTCAGTCGGTCTTTGGCACAATTCTTACGAGGAAATACTGAAAGAAGAAAGCCGAAATAGAATTCGACGCCTGAACCTAATATTGAATTTACACTTGTTTATTCACTATTTATTTGTTGCTTCAAATCTCAATAAGATTGCATGAATGTTTGTAGCAACTATGAAACTGTCGTTATTAGTATAATATGATACTGTATGGTTTCATTTCAAAGTAGAATGAAACCAGCTGACGTCCACATGTCTGCTTAACTTCACAACTTATTCAATTTAGCGGCAGCTGGCTTTGTAAGTAGCAACTCATGCAGATGTCGGCAAATTGTGAGTGAAATTCTCAAATATTTACGTATTTATATTTTCGTACAACAAAAAGAAATGTTACTGTGTACTAACAGATTAAAAAAAAACTGACAACGATATGTGGATTTCATTCAAATTGTAGCCAAATCGATTAAGTAGTTGCAATGTGAAATAGGAGCAAGAAAAAGAGTATTTATTTATTTGTTTATTTAGTACCATAACATCTACCATACAATATGTTATTTAAAAATTGGAAAGATGGTGAGTATCTCAACCATCCATTTTTTTCCTTTAAAGCATAGATTCTGTAAAGTGAATTATAAACATTTAATTGACGCTCTTTAAAACCCAGGTAAGTTATCTCTCTCTTTGCATCAAGAAGAATTGTCCAAGAAACTGCTTGCTCTCTTCAAAATGTCAATAGCAATTATACATACGGAAAAAATATATTTTGGTAATTGAAATAATAAAACTAGCCTTTCCGATCACTCACACAAATAACGGACAAACCCACATCACATTCCCTCAAAGTCCGCGGTGAGTGGAGAATATTTACGTTTCATACCGAGATTATGCTAATTTTAACTACGAACGTTAGTTTGGACTTTATTTGCATACACGTATATTCAAAACGGACTGGTATTAAATTAAATTTTCAGAATTATTAACAAACCTCAGATTGCTTACTTTATGTTTGTGTTTATGATCTACTTGGAAATTCAATCTGAAACAAGCTTAGAAAACTTATTTAATTTTGTACGATATAGAAAATGATTCTTGAAAATTCGAGAATAAATGAATAAATTTTATATGTGTGATTCGTTGTTAACATATTAATAATTAATTATTAGCTAAAGTTTTACGCGTGATTTTTATTCTTTATTTATTTGCTAATTGCCAGAGAAATTTGGCAATTAGTAGCATAGTATAGTCTTCTCGTCCAACATCCTAACTAAGGTCAAAACAATGTCAACAGACCAAGGTCTTCGAACAGTGCGTATTGCCAGTGATGACTTACGGATCCGAAACTTGATCGCTGACTATGGGCCTTATAAGAAGGCTCAGGGTCACTCAGGGAGCGATGGAGATGTGATCGGAGTAACTTTGCGTGATCGAATCAGAAATGAGGCGATCCGTAAAAGAACCAAAGTGACCGAAATAGATCAAAGTGTTGCCAAACTGAAGTGGCAATGGGCGTGCCACATAATTCGTTGGACCGATGGACGATGGGGAACCAAATTGCTAGAATGGCAGCCACGCATCGGGAACTAAAGTGACGGCAGACCCCCACCAGTTGGACAGACGACATAAAGAAAGTCGTAGGGAGTCGCTGGTGCTGGGCGGCATAAGATCGTGGTGTTTGGCGGTCATTTTAGGGGGGCTATGTCCAGCAGTGGACGTCCATCAGCTGAAATGACGACGACAATCGCCGTTTCATTCGGTATCAGGTTTCCCTTGTCAGATGACGTAGCTTATGAAACTATATGGCGTAAGAAACCACCTTAAAATAAAGCTTGATAGAAGCTTAATAATCATCAAGTATCAACCTCTATTATTTTATTAAAAAAAAACTTAGTCACTCTCGCATATTACCAACATATTGCGAGATGATCCTTTACTTCACATATCAATTTTATTCATTGCACGATACATCATTGTCTGTTTTGATGAAAGAAATTACAAAAACGTATTGTCTCTACGAATAACCGTGAAGTAGTACCACGAGTAATACCATATGAGAGATGTGAAGTATATGACGTGCCTGTTAATTAAGCCTCCAGTTCTATTAAGTAAATTGTCGTCCGCAGATGAATTTGCTCTTTTATTTGAGTATGAATAATGAAGTTAGCTCTGGCGGTCTCCAGGTAAGTGTGATATTACTATGCATAGTAACATTTGAGTGGGAATTTTGAATTTATTGTACCCGTATATAGACGCAAATTTGGGGCTTCATTTGCATTTTAAATATAATTATTGCGAATGTGATGATTTCTCTAGGACTATTGGTACCGACTTTAGGGTAAGTATTATTAAATTATAATTAGGGTGAAGGTTTGTATATTTAGTTCTCGATCACGCCATAACTGCTACTGAAATTATTTGGCTATGGTGGTTGATTGCTTAGTTCCACATTAGTTTACTAATTTTATCCTGAAAAATCCGAACCTGTTAAAACTTATTATTAGCTTTAAGATAATTAAATTTATGACTAGTCTGTAAGTTTTTCTTTCATAAATAAAAAAAGAACTATACGTATCTCGCGATATTAGTAATCCTTTCTTTTCTTCTTTGAATGGATATAAGGACACAATTAAGTATATGTTATACCTAGTGAAAATTATTTTTAACTCACTTTCCTACGTTTTCCTAAAATCTGTGAAAGTCATTTCCCGCTTGGAATAGTGCCAATAAAATCAGCTAGGTACATACTGTGCTGAACAGCCTGGCTGATTCGTTGCTTAAAAGCATAGCCATCCCATGTCATCAAAAGGGTAAATTAAACGAGGGAAAATGTAAACTTCTGGACGTGGCTGTTGTTATAGTATTAATTTCTGCTCCATAATTATGAGGTCATGACCACCGCTGTTATCATATTTGTTTTTTTCTTATCAGGATTATGTGGAACTAACGATGTATAGATATAATATGCTTGTAAATATAACTTAGTCATCTCTATTGCTATTATTGTAAGAAGTCTACAAACAACTTTTAACTGCGCTATAGGTACCAACTTGCGGAACTAACTTATGTCTTGTTACTTGTAATATAAATATACAAGTATGCAACTTGTTCCGCGGACACTTTATCTTGTTCCCTGTTATTATTATGCCAAATTAGCCAAGTTTTTAGTCAGCTAATTAATTCCGAGGCACGCTGCCGTCTCGACTCGGGCTTTACTGAATGGCGTTATGCAATCATGGTTATGAAAATTAATCTTAAAATGCAAATTGATGTCATGAATTGTTGAATAGTAAATTAAATGGAGAACTATTTGTGGTTGTAAAGTTTATACACTTCGTTAAAGTTTAATATGCATGAACACTTTATGTACTTTACCTCGGACCTCGATGGAATAGAACTATAGAATTTTTTATAAACGAGTCAGATTACGTTACAAAATTTTACAAAAAAAATACTGAAGAACGTGAAACCGTTCTATGAAATTGTCGGCCATAATATTATATTATACAGTAATTCATTCTAAAAAATTAATAACGAAATAAAACCATGTCATAGAATGGTTATCACAATTATGGAGGTTGAGTGGAGCTCTTTGTCCATTCACAAAAGTCAAAGTGAATTCTCTCAGTCTTGCTTTATAATAAGTAAAAAATACTTTCCGAGAATTTAGAGTGTAATATCCTATTAAAATTATTAATGAAAAATGAGAAAATTTGTTTGGGTGTGTGTTACTCTATCACGCCGCAACTACTAAACCGGTTTAGCTAGAATTTAGAACGAAGTTAGGTTATTCTCTGAATTAACACGAACTACTGTTTAATGCCCTAAAACGCTGGTGAAACCGCGGGCAACGGCTTTTATAAAAAAAAAAATTCATAAATGTATTTACCTTTTTTTCCGCGAAGACGACGTTAATATTCAGCATATCGTTCTTGCGTTCATCTTGGATATACAAGTTCAACGGGCCTATATATTGAATAACGTCTTCGCGCGTGCTTTATCGTTGGAAAGATGCGAGCAATTAAACCTTGTTGTGTGTACTTAAGGGTTGCCCTTACATAAGCGTGCTTGACTGCCGATGGTTGTTTAGGGTTCCATACCCAAAGGGTAAAAACGGAACCCTATTACTAAGACTTCGCTGTCCGTTCGTCCGTTCGTCCGTCCGTCCGTCTGTTACCAGACTATCTATACCTATCTCTGGAACCGTCATGGTTACGGACTTAAAATTTTTACAAATGATGTTTTTCTGTTGCAGCTATAACAACAATATACTAAAAAATAGAATAAATATTTAAGCGGGTTGCCCTACAATAAAAGTGATTTAATTTGCTTAATTTTTGTTGACGATCCAGTAAACCTAATTACTTATCTAGCTTCTTCTATTCTAAAAGATTATCGGTTCACGTTTAAGATTATTTATGCTTTCCAAATAGATAAATTAAGTAGTCGCTGAGAGCCGAACTCTCCCGTATAACATAAGGATTCTGGGATACAGCCGTGCTATCCTGCAAAACAGCGACGAGCGTACATCTCTGCATCTATGAATTTGTCAGTTGTAATAGAGTACAATTTTTCATGCCATATTCGGGTTGGCAGCTGTCTGGCAGCTATTTCATTTTGTAGAATAGCACAGCAGGTCATAATAAACTTAATCCTGGATCCTTCAAACCATTGTAAAACTATTAACCAAAGGTGATTTAATTTATTTTTCAATTCATAACATATCTAATAGGCGCAAACCATTACATAAGGTGACCGCCACAAGGAAGTGCTTGTGTCTAGATTGCCACTACCCGCCAAAAAGTTTGTCTATACGTGCCGCTTTAATTACATGAAACTAATTGCCCTTATCAAACCATACCGTGGTTTTAAAAGTTTTGGCACATTGACTTAATCACGAAACACTGTAAAATAAAGTTTCCTCCGCCTCGCAGAATGAAGTTAGACAATTTAATTCCGGTGCCTCGTTCCGGCCTCATATTTTGAGGCTTCGCGGCTCCAAATTGCGTGACTAGAGGGAAACCCTTTTAATATTTACTTATAATATTAAGTCTTGCTATAAGCTTGGAAGCTGTCGTACCTAGACAAAGTAGTTTCATCTCTACGATATAAGCCGTAAGAGTTGTTGTTTGGAATTTCAATATTACATTAGTAATATTATATATTCGTTGATATAACTAACCAAAATTATATTAACTCAAGGCAAAGATATTATCGCCTCTAGGAATACAGTGTTCCCGTAACTATAATAACGTAAATATCTTCTCTAATATGTAAAATCCTCGTGTCACAATAATTGTAACTAAACTCCTCCGAACCGGCTCCACCGATTTTTATGATATTTTCTGTACATATTCAAAAGATCTGAGCTACTTATATGAGGTCTTAAGCCCGTTTCATTCTTCTTAATGGCAATACAATACAACGTGTGCCTGGTCAGCTACGAGTAGTTACACGACTGCCCAAAAAAGGAGTGCAATGTTTTAAGGGTTCATGTATATATGTATGTATGTAAGTAAGTTTCTTTATTCCACCATAACTTTTGAACGAATGAATAGATTCGGATATAATTATGGGGTATCGTTAGAATCCTTACATCATCCCAAGTAACATAGGCTATATTTTTTTTGGAAAATGTCTTTTTACCACAGGGCAGTCGTGTTTTTTAATTTTTTTATTATTTACTTTTTTCATAGTAATATTTTTTCACACGGCTCAAAGTTACCAGGCTGATAAACGTGAATCTAAAATTAACTTAGGTATAAATTCAACTTATAGTATAATATCAAGTTTATAGAAAACTTTTGATATTTTAATTTAATGTAATTACAGAAGTTAGTACTTAACAATTAAAATACTTTCATTTCTAAGTTAGTGACAATAAATACAAATAGTTGTTGCATCTCCTTGTACTTGTATACTCTGGCGAGTAATCTAGAACTCCCACCTTCCTCGCTTAAGATTTACAAGCATCCCTGCCTTCAATATACAAAGCGAAATACCGAATTACTCCCCAACTTCTGACACAAGTATATTAGGGACTGTTTTCATTGTAACACGTAAACGCGTCGATTTTACACTAAGTAAATAAATATATGATATTTTATAAACCAATTAATATAAATGAAGATGATGTGATTAAAAAATAGAAAAAATTTAACGACAGAATGGCGTAGCGATAGCGATCCTACCGTCTGCGTCGGGGGTCATGGGTTCGATTCCCACAACTGGAAAATATTTGTGTGATGAGCATGAATGTTACAAATACCGACTTAAACCTATATATATAGGCATAGGTTTTAAGTCGGTATTGCTTTCTTAAGCAAAAAGTAATGAAAAGCTTTGAGCAGTCTATAGTGCTATTCTGCAATAAAAATGGGAAATGTTTTCCAAAAAACCAACTTCAAATGCCACTACAAAGAGTGAAATAATTTTTAATGTAGGTAAGTACCTACACCAATTCGAAGTCGGGCAATGTTTCATACAATCCCTAACTTACTTGATGTGCGAAGAAAGTCATAGGCAATCGCCCGACTTCGAATTGGTGTAGGTACTTACCTACATTAAAAATTATTTCACTCTTTGTAGTGGCATTTGAAGTTGGTTTTTTGGAAAGCATTTCCCATTTTTATTTTTTACTTTTTAGTGGAAAACAATAAAATGCACAAGGCGTTGTAAAAATACCCAAATCGCTTGAGGTGTGTTCATAAAATCTGAAGAGATCCCTCAATTTTACCAAGATCCCATCATCAGACCCTGACTTGATGACTTTAGTCATCAAATCAGTATCTGCTAGCAAATGCACCAGTAACAATAAAAAATACCCAACTCGCTTCAAGTATACTAGCAAAATTTGAAGAGTTCCCTCGATTTCACCAAGATCCCATCATCAGACCCTGACTTGATGACTTTAGTCATCAAATCAGTATCTGCTAGCATATGCAACAGTAACTATAAAAAATACCCAACTCGCTTTAAGTATACTAGCAATGTTTGAAGAGTTCCCTCGATTTCACCATGATCCCATGATCAGATCCTGATTTGATGACCATAGAACAACTTGGAAAATATTACTCTTTCTAATAATACTCAAATAGTTTCATGTGTCCATATAAAATTTGAACAGTTCCCTCGATATCTCCAGGATCCCATCATCAGATCCTGACCTGATTAAAATGGAACCACTTGGAAACAAAACCCTCTTAAACAAAAAAATAATTTTTCAAATTGGTCCACGCGTCTTCGAGTAATCGGTGAACATACATAGATAAAAAAAAAAAAAAAAAAGATTCCGACGAATTGAGAACCTCCTCCTTTTTTTTGAAGTCGGTTAAAAATACTAAAAGCAGCGACGAGCGTACATCTATGCATCTATGAATTTGTCAGTTGTAATAGAGTACAATTTTGCATGCCATCTTCGGCTTTGAAGAATAGCACTGCAGATCTAACCAGTAAGTTCGAATAATATGTATTGAGTTTACCCTACAGTGACAAAGCAGAATATGTGTTTACAGAGGGGTTAGTACAGTTTTTTATTAAGAATTCCGATTCGACTCGCATCCCACAAACGAATCGAATTCCTCCATACATTTACATCCACCGCCATCTATGGACAGTCCCTCACGTTCGACTGTCAATAGATGTCATGTATCATAAATATCACACAAACGCGAAGCGAGTCGACTCATGTATTATACACAAGTGGAAAATTAAAACAATTTTAAACACCCACGACTCTTATAGACTTGAAATTGAAAAAGGATTAAATAATATTTTTAAAACTCCCCGACTAAAGGAAAGTAAGAACTAAGAACCTATCAGTATACTTAAAAATCCAAGAAAATCCGCCGGAGCTGCTATGTTCTGCCTGTGCCGGTGTTGATGGTGCAAGATGTTGCTGTTTACCAGTGTGTGTGTTTACTCTATTCATTTGGTAACTAATTCAATTTCTTGATACTTCTTATAATAAGCTACCGGTAAGCTTACCTATAGGTACTAACTGCATGAATTGATATTGGAAACAGAAATGTCAATGGCAGCTCCGACGGATTTTCTTGGATTTGTAATTATAGTGATAGGTTCTTAGTTCTTACTTTCCTTTAGTCGGGGAGTTTTAAAAATATTATTTAATCCTTTTTCAATTTCAAGTCTATAAGAGTCGTGGGTGTTTAAAATTTTTTTAATTTTCCACTTGTTTTATACTTTTTCAATTAGTATAAGTACCTATTATATTATTACAAAATAAAAATTAATTTTTAAGCTAGCCACTATCTCCTCTATGCAGCGTCGGAAGGCATCATTGACCCTCGTCATCAGATCAATTAATGTGTTATAATGAATAGTTAAACGAAACCTAATGGGTCCCAAGCTCCAAGTATTTTAATAGTTACGATTGTTGAGTAACACTCAATCCAAAGTTGCATCATCAGATATAATGTCCTCTTCACCAAATATAATGTGTGAGCCTCGTTAGAACATATCAAACAATCTCAAACACTAGGAGTTTACTAGAAACATTATAAGACACATTAGAAAATTTCGCTACCAAATGATAAAGAAACGTTTATTGTGGTGAGTGATTTCCGTAACAACTATCTATTAATGTATCCAAATCGATTCGGTCGTTTTTATTCCAAAAGCTTAAATTGGGAACATTCGTTTGCATTCCGAATGTATTTATGGCGCCCCCTGGTGAGCTATGTTCGTAACTACTATCACGAACCATCGCCAATAAGTCACTAATATTCTATTAAAAACTGTATCGAAATCAGTTTAGCCGTTTTTGAAATAAATGGGAACATTCGTTTGCACTATAAATGTTTTTTATGGCGCCCCCTGGCGATCGATGTTCGTAACAACTATCTACGAACCATCGGCAATGAATACCAATCATTATACAGAAAACTGAATTTAAATCGGTTCAGCCGTTCTGGAAATAAATGGGAACATTGGATGTGCACAAACAAACAAACAAACAAACAAACAAACAAACAAACATTTTTTTTATTGGATATTCGTTTTCTGTGAACAATTTACACACAAACAATCAAAAAATTTCATCAACCAACTAATGTACAAACGGTCTCTCACCCTAAACGCATATACCCGTACTCCGTTCCGTCGTGGGTAAAAAACCCTACAGCACGTATACGAATAAAATAAAGTACGGTAGAGCGGAAACGCGCAAACCTACAACAATCTGTAGGTATATTAGCAAACTAAGTTAATAGGCGTAGTTCGCCGCAACTTCTCATACCATTTGCAAAAGTTTCGTGCGCCATTTTGAGATTAAGAGATCCCTTTTAGGCGAACTGCCTCTACTTAAGTTTATCTTTTGTAATTTTTTTAATGTAATTCTCGTCGTTGTGAAAATACGCGAAGACTTTACGTAAATATTAATTTTAGTAGAGCATTTTAGTTGAGTAATATTTCGTTTATGCTTATTGCTTATGATACTGTTTATTAGCAATGTTTATAGTTTTCTATTGAAAAGCATTGAGCTCTTTTGATATCCAAGTTGATTGCTGCACTGATGGTTGTGTGAGTTCTGCAGAGCCACATCTGATTTTTTTTCGGGGAGGAAAAAATCTCTTTCGGATTTCTGCATGTGGTTATGTCTCAAGCAACCTCCTCGGCTGCTGAGTTATCAGCAAACAGCCTCCCCGTTTGCTGATGACTCTTCCTTCTCTTAGGCCCTTCTCTTATTTTTTTATTTCTCCTTTTCCTCTTCTGCTCATTAGGCTTTAAAAGTGGTGAGAGTTTTGGAGATCCGCATCTGAATGTTTTTTATTTTTATTTTGTGTAGTTCAGTAGTGAAATTTTCTTGAGACATGCATGAAATTAAGTACCTAATTCATCTAAGAATCCCTCAAGTTAAGTGTGTAGCAGGGGATTAAGCATTGCAACCTCGGCTCGTCAACCTGACATCTTATATTTGTCAAAGGTTATATGTATGATGATGAAGTTTTATAAAGATAAGTAGGTATGATCACTATGAGTGATTAGCCATATTATGGTTTGTCCGATGCCTTTATTCTTCGTCAAAAACGAAACTCATGCCATTTCTTATCACGAACATAGATCTATATATGCAACCGTTGACTTTTAATATTATGTTTTTTGCAAATATTCTATATCACAATATATTTTATTCAACATTCGTGCCAATTTGTTAACTTTTTAATGTAGGTAACCTCTCATAAGCTTTTTGTCTAGACCAGACTACGTACCTACTATTTTAAAAGCGATCCAGTAAATTAATTTCGTGTACGATTCGATACAATGTGCATGGTAATTTTAACCGTATTTACCTACAATGTAAACCGTGAATATCATTGTTTTAGTATTAGTTTAATATTGGTGCAGTACCTCATTTTCCCAACACCTCTGAATTATTCAGTCGTACGGAATTATTAAACAGCACAATAACTCTCGGATGCGGTGACTAAAATTCACGGTTAAAAAGTTCACGTTTTGCAAACGACGAAGTTTTCTTATTTATGCTAAACGTTCAAGATTGTGTGAAGTAAATTATGATGAAGTACGTCATTCTATTAGAACTTCAAGCTGCAGATTATAAAGGTGGCGTCACACTATGAGCGTGCTACATTAAAAATATGGATACGCTCTGTAGACTATAATGTATTTGTACATTATACATTCTACGAGAAGTTCTATACATTTTAGAGTCCAAGGCCTATCCTCCTCTCTCTTACGAATACGAGCTGTATGTAAAATATAAAAAAAGTATTCCTAATAACTTAAAAAAAGGTCACCAAAAATTTTATTGTACCTTTAAAAACCTTACAAAAATGGATATGTTGAAGTTACTTTTGGGAAAACTTTCTATGGAAAAAAATATGACATGACTTTTTTTGAAAGTAGGTAGTTGTCTTTTTAGGTTTTAATCTGCAAGCCACTAAATAAAAGGCTTATATAACCGTGTAGCTCGTTAATTATTATTTCTTAGTTAAATAATTTCATTTCTTCCTGCCAAAATTTTAAATTTTTTACTGTTCCGCCTTATTCTTCCATGTCTGTTAGTGCTCTTACTTTGGATAACTTTGTTAACTCTTAGTAAACTATGCTTGCATTTTCCGGAGTAAGCAGAAGCTTTCGTTATGTATGTGTAAGATATTTCTTGCTTGTTCTCAAAGTCTCAGAGTATTGAACTAGGTATATACGTATGAAATCTTACTGATATTTTTTGTAAATAATTAAAATAATTTTTGAAGCGCTTGTGAATTTTTGCTTTTGACTTCACGGATGTTAAAAAAATTAAATGAATCACTCTCAAAACAAAGTGATAATTCATTTTTTTAAAGGATAAGGGTACGAGTAGGGTTTTTAAATTTAGTGATAATTTATTTTCTTTTAAACCTTCTAAAAACAAACCCACTAAAACGCAGCGGTTTACTATTATTTATCAAAATCGGTTCGATTTAAAAAATTCCAAAAACGAAGAAAAAAACGTCGGATTGACGAACAAAGCGAAATAGCACATTTTCTGATAGTGACAACGTGGGCGCATGCAATTTGCTTTGCGGTCGCCGTCAGCCGATATCAACACGTTCGCCCGCCATTTTGAGCTACGGTTTCAGCAAATGATCATGCTCGTAATTTCAAGGCGCTCGTGTAATTTCGGTGTAATTAATCTTTCGCGCTGACAAAGTTATTAGAGACGAGCAACGATTTTGATGCAATGCAATGGATTTTAAATTACCTAAGCACATTCGAAATTCAAACACGCATTCATTCGAACTGCTCAGTAACTGTTTGATCTTTGTGCTGATTCAGAGTTTCTAAAATACGATGTATTTTTTTATACTATACAAGTTAGTACTTGAATGCAATCTCATCTGATGGTAAGTAATGATGCAGCCGAAGATGTTTACGTACTAATTTGGACGGGGTAAGTAAAGTCACCCCAAAGGTTTCTACACAACATCGCACCGGAACGCTAAATCGCTAAGCGAAACGTCTTTGCTGGTAGGGTGGTAACTAGCCACGATCAAAGCCTCCCACCAGACAGACCAGACCTGAGCCAATTTAGAAATTATAAATTTCTAAAGTGGCGTGGCGGGAATCGAACCTGCGACCTCCCACTCGAATCCCAGCGCGCGTCTCCTGCACCAGGGACGTCGATAAAGGTTGTATGGGATTGGGGAACAGTTTACTACTAATCAATGTTGTCAATAGATCTCGCTACAACAATCCTATACAAACTCTCGTTTACGCTCTCGCTTTCGAATATGTAAAAAACGCATTATGAAATAGGCACGCGCCATCGGTATTTATTACCTTCACCATAATTCCACCGCATCGTCATCCCCATTTCGTCAATATAATATTTTCTACTAGTGCACACAAAGCGGTTCACTTCTTTATATTTTCTAATAATATAAATGGCTAGGGTTTGGAGTGCTCTCCCGAAATCTGTGTTTTCTACATCCTATACAACCTGGGTACCTTTAAAAATAGAGTGAATATAGGCACCTTCTATGTAAGCGCGCTCCATCTTCGACCACATCTTCACTTTCAGTCAGGTGGGATTGTGATCAAGCGTAAGCCTATATTGAAAAAAAAAATACATACATAGGTACGTTGAACTTTTGCAGCAGTAATAGAAAAGTATTGAATTTCGGTTTGTTTGTAAAAATTTAAGCAGCAATCAAAAAACTCATGAACAAGCTCGTATGATTGGGTTTCACTTTAGTTCGTTCAGGAAACTCCAGAACATGGTCTAGTTTGCTTCAACTTAGTTCGAAAATAACTAATTTTTAATACTGAGGAAAAAGTTCATCAGAGTGAACTTTTCTTTTTTTTATGCAAACGCGAACTAAAAATCTCAAAACTAATGAACGTAGCTTTTCCATCCCTACGCTATGACCATGTGAATTTTATTGAGTTTTTTTCACCCGCAACATCTACGTCATATCGATTCTATTAAAGGTTATTACATAGGTTAGTCCTTCTTTTCTCTGTGGGTTAGTCAGACGTTCATATCCATAGTGACTTAAGTTCTATGATGGTTATTAATTTCAGTTACGTTTTAATAAATTCACACTATAGTTACTAAATTAGAAGACTACCTATGACTAGATTTTAAATTTTAATTAAGTTAAGAAATTATAACAAAGTAAGATTCGAAATCTTAATCAGTTTAATGGTACCTAACCCGGGTAATCGACGCAAATAGGGATCTAGATTTATAGCTATTACATGAAATAATCGATGTTATTTATAGCATTTCAACAACAGTTATTCACAGCAACAGTGCTTGAAAAGCTTTTATGCATAAAGTAACAGATTTATCAACAAAATAACTTGGAGTACAATCATTATAGATACAAGGATTAGCAACTGGTATGCAATTTTGTTCCGTTGGCCGGTTAAACGAAATTACTCTTCGTAATATCATGTTTGTCTGTAAATACTAATTTCACCAAAAAAATATTTTTGATAAAAGTGTGTTGCCGAAAAAATCCCTACACTCAGCGTTTTGATAACACAAAATTTAAAATGTCCATCCCGCTGTAAAAATATTATAATTTAAGGATAAAAGGGATAACCTTTTTAATGGTGTAACTCGTTAGCTTTATCTCTTTCGGTTTACTAGGCGTTCACGAAATTGACTGAACATCGTACTTATTAATATAGGATGATAAAAATCTAATAAAGCTATGTCGTGGCTATGGCTAGTTATTTAACGAGAATATATTATGAGTAATATAAAATCCCATACCTTTAAACGAGCAATTCTTGTATATATGTATATATATATTTCTATATAATCTGGACCTCGGAAACGGCTCGAACGATTTTCATGAAATTTAGTATACAGGGGGTTTTGGGGGCGATAAAGCTCTAAATGTATGAATGTAGCTAGGATTCATTTTTCGAAAATGTCGAATTTAACAAAAAAAAATATGACTTCTGCTGCCATCTATTAGCCAGTTGTTAAACTACCGAGCGAAGCTTGGTCACCCAGATATTATCTTTTATTAAAATTCGGTAGAATTTAATTAAATTCTTTCTGACGTGTTTAACGGTAAAACCGTTACATAATGTATTAAGCAGATCTTTTATATTATTAGAATGTCATAATATCAGATGTATGGTAAAGTAGTATAAAGTAGTATTTATCGATTGCAGTTCACACTACGTAAGTATATTCAACGGTCACACCAATGATAATCTAGCCCTGACTGAAAGCGTGTCCGAAATACGCAGGACCACAGAAAAAATAGTCGTCCGCCTTTCTTATCAACGTGATGTATTCATAAATCACCTTCTTCAAGTTTGTACAAAACGCGGCTGTACACTGTTTCTTAATCCCTTTCAACTATGGTGTTCTTTGTTGCACATTCTTTAAAGACACAATAATATAGTTCCACAGATTTTATATAGCTCGCTCTGTAAAGCAATGAAGAACTTAGAACTATGTTACCTTGTTGTTTATACTTTTGCAAACCGAATGATCAATAAACCCAAACACAGTACTATTTTTATTTCGTCGAGATAGCTAAAAGATGGCTCGTTAAATTTAGTGGCCTAATTTAAACAAGGTTAATGTTAATCCTACGACGATAACATTTCTCTTGTTGGGTGACCCCGACATGACGTCCTATCGCTTTCCGCGTCATTACATTCAAAGGACGGGTCATTTATACCATTACAAGTAGTTAAGAAATAAGAATCATTCATAATAATTTTGGAAAATATTTCTTCTTTGCGAATTCTAATCATGGCTTAAATTTCTCCTATAATAAATGTTTGGTTCTTGAATTTTGAATCGTCGGTACGTTTGGATGTTAGTTCTTCCTTCATAGTAATATGTATTATCTCATTTTTCTTGTATGTAGAAGGTTTGCGTAAATGTTCACATGGCCTCATCTTGAGATTCATATCGTTGGTTAGGATTCATATAGTCATTAGATGATATGGAGAATTTCTACCCGTCAGTTACTTTTTCAAATTTCAAATATAACACATCGGGAATTGGAATTTTTTAATAAAAGCCAATGGAAATCATTCGATTCCGGAATTCGAAAATCAAATTCGTGTCCGAAACATCCGGGGCATCATCGAGAGGACCAAATTTAAAGTGTCCATTGCATTTGCATGGGAACAGCTGTCGCAGAATTTCCATTTCGACTCTTGGAATCGGACGCGTTGGTTGAAAGCCAATGATATTATTCTACAGTTCGATTCAGAAACTTCGAATACCACCAACCAAGATCTAGATTGACCGTCTTTCAATTTATGTACTACGACTGTTTAGCTATTAATTTAATGTACAAGTACTTTTTAATTGTTTTATTTAGTCACCTTGTTTATAATTCTTTGTGCATTAAAATGTCACTAATTAATTACACAGTTCAAAAAACGATCTTTGTGTTTTGCAATATAATTTGTATCTATACTTACTCCTATAATAAAACTGTAACGAGCCGAGCTCTTGACATTGAAGAGGGCACTCTTTAGTCGAAAACTGTAATTTATTTTTTGTCCGTCTGTTTCATGGCCGCGCATCACGGCTAATCCAATGGATTTATATAAATAAAACTTGGCATGATTTGGAATTCATATTCCAAGGTAGGATATAAGATAATTTTTTACCCCAAAAAGCAATAATAGGAGAGACGTTCAAAGGCAAAATTTGTAATTCGTTTTAATTCCACGGAATTTTTGAAAACCCAGTATTCACGCGGGCGGAATTACGAGCAACAGCTAGTTCAAAACATAATAATTGAAATACAAAAATCTCACATTAGTAGTTTCTTAACACTGCAATTTTTCTTATAATTTCAAGATCTTTCTAGACCAGGGGTCTGATTGCGTAAGAAAAACTTATTCATCGCTATCGTATTCGTTAGCGAATTCTGCCCAGATGGGCTGACGTTAATTAGGGAAACAATCAGCGAGCAGAATAAGCAAACGATTACGGAAGCGATGAATAGGTTTTTTACACAATCTAGGGGTAGATATTGCTATACTTAATAATAGAGTAGAAAGATCATTCAATCAAAATAAAATCTAGGTATTTACAGCAATCGTTTGCTAGATACCTAATACGTCCGTTTATAACCGTTTCAACACTTCGTCGCACTCAAAAGTCGTTCTTTCTTTATAAACTTTAATGTACTTAGTTCTAGTAACTTCTCCTGAGACTTTATTGCGACCTACGTCCTGGGTTCAGACAAAACCACTCGTTGTTAACTTTTACATTCCAACTTGTGGCTAAGCTAGTTTGTTCTTTACACACAATGGGTTTTTTATCAAAGACTTTCTGGCAAAGGACTATTTCACCAGTGTATCTATCAGAAGTGGGAAGTTAAAAATGGTGTTCAAATTTAAGTTATCAATTGCAATTACGTAAATAGCTGTAGAACCTTCATCGATGCTTTGACTGTCATTATTCATGTCCTTTTTGAAAATTGCAGATTCTGAAATCATATTCGGCACGAAAAAATTTAACAGTAACAACAACTTTTATTATGACATGAGTCATATTATACATTTTTTCACATTGTCATATTACGAGTATGTCCATAGTCGGTAAAACACTGTATGTTTTTCTAATCTTTTGCATTTGCATTAAATAAAAATAAACCAAATGACAGATTAATCTAATGAAGAAGTAGTAAAATAGGAATTGTTCAGGGACCCTTTATCTTGTTCACGGATGGTGTTACGCCAAATGAGCCAAGTTTTTAGTCCGCTAATTAATTCCACCGCACGCTGCTCACGAAAGCCTTGGTGAATGGCGTTATTCAATATAGACTTATTTCTGACAGTAATTGATAAACAGCTGTTATTAAATTTCCGGTAAAGTGTGTGTTATAAAGTTAATTCATCCTTTAGAATCGGGAAAAGAAAAATAATCGAGTATGACCAACAGATGGGCGGACGAAAAATGTCTCACCAGGGTACCATTTGCCATTTTGGTATGGAACCTTAAAAAATAATACCTGCTAATACAGTTTGGAGGTAACACAACAATTAACTATGAGTATATTAGATTGCATTATTTTTTTATATACAGAATAATCTCGTTCCAATTTTTATCACCAAATTTCTTCTGGCTCGACCGCTTTTCATAATATTTTCTGTGTAGGTATATTCAGTAGGTCGTAAGCTACTTTTATATGCCTAATGGCAAAAAACGTTTGCTGGTACATCTAGTGTACATATACCTACATAATATTATCAACGTTTCGTGAAGGTTAGCGTCAGTAGACAGATGGATTACTTTAGCTACAATATGAGGTCTTAGTGCTTGGCGATTGAAAGTTAAGGTAGTTTAAGAAAACCGCCTTCTTGTCTCAGTTGCCAAGAACCCTGCCCAAACACTGAGTAACGTTACTTCACGTATTGAGCAGAAGATGTGAGTCATTAAAAAGTTCTATGTCCGTTTGTCCGTTACGACTTACATACCAGCGGCCCCTGTCAACGTTTTGCGAAGCTGAGGCATCAGTGGACGGGCTAGTATGTCTGTGAGACAATGGTACTGGAATGGCAATCATGTACAGTGATATCAGACAATAAATATCAATAGATTTTTTTGCTTGACTTCAGCTACAGTATGACATCGTAGCGCTTGACGATTGAAAGTTAAGGTAGTTTAAAAAAAATCACCTTCTTGTCTCAGTTGCCAAGAACCCTGTCCAAACACTGAGTAACGTTACTTTACGTTACCCGCGTGCTCTATCGAGCAGAAGATGTGAGTCATTAAAATGTTCTATGTACACCTTACAACTCACACACCAGCGCCCCCTGCTGGGAATATTTGCTTGTTTTCTATTCATTATTCCATTAGCCAACTAATTTCCCGATACCGTAAGTGGTTCAAAATGTAATTTATTAGCCGAGTTAAACTTTCTTGTACTTAGTTCAGTATGGCAATTAGTCGATGGAGGGCAACAAAGTTTTGATCGGGGTACTCTGTCTTGTTATCATAACATCAAAATCTGTTATCCTCTTAATATTTCAATAATGCGAGATCATACCATACGATCATGCAATATTCATTTAAAAATATATTAGTAACAAACGCTCGTGGCTCCGCTCCCTTTTATTTCGCGAATGCCGCGGCAATTGTGGACTTTTCCGGGATAAAAAAGTAGCGAATGTTTTTGTCCAAGAATACACTCCACTCTAAATTTCAGCCAAATCGGTTCAATAGTTGCGGCGTGAAAGAGTAACAAACACGCAAACACGCAAACATAATTATTATAAGTAATAAAGCAATAGGTGTTGCATAGATTATTATATAATAGTTTGATTATGGTGTCACATCTGATCGTTAGTGACCTACCAAAATCTAGATACGGTTGCATTGAGGACTCTCACAAAGCTGTTAACGCTACTGTTTGTGCATTTGTGCACATAATATCAAGTTTCAAAGTGATATTATACGACGTAGTAGATATTAGATTCTGGAAGCTACAGAGAACGAAAATACGTATCATTATCCGTAGGTCCATTAAAATATTATTCTTGAACACTTGAGGTACAAATCTAGGTAATTTTGTACGTCTTTTGGCTTACTAGTAGTGACATAATATTACACAAGATTTTTGCGTAAAGGAGTTTGCCTCAAAATGGGCTATTTTGCGTCCACACTGCGTCTGAAGCACGTATGCATGAAAAATCTTATTTCAAATTATAATATCACATATATTTTTTTCAATGATGTGCGTACTGGGGTTTAAAAGTATTATGAAAATAAAATTAATTAAACGTCTCGATAAAAGCGGAACTGCCATATAGGCACTGGAAACGTCACTCCCACTACCACTTGGCAAATTATACCAGTTTTTTATAAACTCACTTTTTTTGGGAAAAAGTAGGATAACTGTTATAGGAAATAAATCAAATGAAAACCCAATTACAATTGTAGATATGTAAAACATAATAAAGAAACTATAATTAAATAGCTAAATAATAAAGCCAAGCACACTGTACGGTATTGCTTACATTTAATTGAAATAGTCAAAAGATTTTTTCAATGAAAAAAAATCTTTATTGACTAGCAACTCCCTCCTGACAATGTCATTCAAGTACCAAGAGAGCCTTGTTGGACTGTACATATATCTCTACCACATCTATACAGATTAGATTTGCGCCTTCTGTTCAAATTATTTTTATAGCTGTTTATTGAAAAGCAAGAAATGCTTCACTGAACATTTTAATTGCGGTAAACAAAAGCACTTGCAACACCACAGAGTACATCACGTTTATTGTGTTGTTTGATCATGTAATGTGCAGCTAATTATAACAAAAAGTAAGCACACCATCTTGATCGTGACAACATCCTACGTGGCTTAAAACCTATTCATAAGTGTATTTAAATTATTAAGTATAATACTTTTATTTCCAGCAAAACCTTTGGCTCATAATTATTGAAACGATTTTAATGTTATCTGTCGCTTGGTTCCTAGGTACAACAATATGGATGGGCCCCGTCTACAAAATAAGCGTGCCTATTTTTAATGTGTAAAGTGGCGCATAAGATGGCGTCACCTAGGGAAGTACCACGAAGATTTGACAGCAAATCTTGGCGCTCACTATGGCGCTGCATGTCACGTAAAGCTATGCTACAAATGGGGCGCCTCCTTAATTCTCTTATCTCAATAATCTGTCGCGGCGCCACCGTCGAAACTAGGGTAAAACCAAACTCGTAAATAGAAACACTGGTTTAAATGTCATGAACTCTTCAGTCGTAGTTGTCTATGGTCAGCGTCACTGTTAGTTGTCTATGTCACTAATCGTCGACAGCGACACCACACAGAAGTTTTAAGGAACTACGGGGTGGCCATTATAAAAAATAAATGCACAATAATATAATAAATACTATTAAATATTATTTTACGTAGATAATAATATATAGAAAGAAAAAAATATTAATAAACTTACATACTTTGGTAACGTTTCGTTACATAGGTACCTACCTACTATGATATACCAATGCCTACCTAGATACTTGTGAAGTAGATCTGCTTTATAGTAATGTAAACAGGTGTAGGTATGGCCGTAGGAATAATTATATCTATATGCATCATCCAGGGTTCCACGGTAATAACGAGGTCGCTTTAAATAAAGTAATCATTATGGGCAAAAATACCGATAAGTACTTATAGTGCGTGAAAACAACTAACCTAACCTCAAAATATCAGAAAAATAGAAAATAAGATTGCTCCAAATTCCCGGTTTTTATCTTACTGATTTTTTTTTTAACATAATATTGGGAATATTTCCAATGTTTTACCGATGATTTGGTTAATACGCAAGTATAGCCCAATTTTCATACAAGAATCGGCAATGTCCTTTAACTATTTACGCAGCGTACCCGTTCCTGTTTGTGCAACATTTTAGGGTTCCATACCAAAATGGTAAAAATGGAACCATTATTTTGAGACTTTCTCCGTCCATCCGTCCGTCCGTCCGTCCGTCCGTCCGTCTGTCACACTCGATTATTTCAGTAACTATCGAAGCTATCGACTTGAAATTTGGTCATAATATTATTATGAGCGTGATTAATCAAGTCAGCCACTAAAGTGTTCAAGGGTTTGATTGTATTTACTTTTGTCCCAATATTACGTTGAAGTCCAACATTTGACAATTTGAGATTCAATGATGGTTAAAAATTCATTACATTTTTAAGCTCGTAGTTACTAATCTATGAAAAACTATTATTCCTGTTAAAACAAAAACACCAAAAACTTTCAACTCGTATTGTAACATACAAAAGCAGATTACTATTTAAATATACAAAAGCAATTAAATTCGCATCAGTATGCAACATCAAATGTACAATTGCACACACGAGGTCTGTTTATCTGGACCACTCTGAACAAGTTTTATACTCGTATACATTGCGAAATTTTCATGCACGTAAAGTATGTATGAAAATGTATTTATTCCAAGTTTTAGATTTTCTGTCAGTTAAAACGATTGCTTTTGAACTTAAAGCTTAAAGGAGAAAAAATATTTGATCTAAGACTAAGAAAGGATTCTGCAAATTCAACTCCTGGTAGGCTAATCACCTAACGCGTTAGATACATTCAGATGAAGTGAAATTTTTATAAAGGTCGTGGCTTTTACGTATCTAAGCAAACGACATTGAAATCAAATATTTTTTGCGAACACTGAAAAATTAATTTTACGACTTTAGACATAGAGCGTAAAATTGAATAAAGCTCAAAACGCAACATGGTCGACAATCGTGAAATTAAATTTACTTTGCGCGGTAAGGTTGAAAGATTTTATTTCATTTGTTGAAAAATATTCAATTTCACACTCTAAAGTCTAAGCCAATAGACATAAAGTTAATGTTTCAGTATTCATTTTTAAATTCATTTCTTAATTCACATCACTCAGTGTGTGAAAACTTTACGTGAATATCCCCTCAGAGGGGGAAACAGGTCACGCGTCCCCCCTTATACAAAACGCGCTGTTTACTAAGCCACAAATGCAGTAAGGTAAAGTTATTTTATTGGCTGCTAAGCATAGCGGACTCGATAGCAGATTCGGTACGGAAATACCGTCACAGCTGTTCCTATGTAAATTCACCGGACCATTTAAACTTGGTACCCTCGATTACTGCACTATGTTTCGAATTTCGGTATAGGATGACTCGATTTTGATCGTTATAATGAAGCTCCCGGATTTCATGATAGTTGGTACCTTTTAAGAGCACGTGGTTTGTTAGTGACCCGACAAAATTTGTATTGCCATATGAATTATCCCTCACTTAGGGGTATGAAACATATTTAGTTTACGACCTATTCTCAGGTCTACGAATGATGCAGACGTGCTTTACCTCGAACGTGCTTGGTAGTTTGAGCATTATTTTGACAACCTTCTTCGAAATAAATCGAAATTGCTGTACCTACTGGCCAAACAGCGGTCGGCAAAAGTTGTACGAACGGAAAAAGTTTGAAAATCCATATCTGTCGTGTTATTAAAATTGTTCCGCTCGTCTCCCTTGAATACAAAATTAATAGAACATCAATACTTAGTTGCAGCTTTCTAGGTCGAACTATTTGAGTAAGGCGGTAAGTGAGGATTTTTTTAAACAAGTTTTCTTTACACAGGGCATAACCGGAAGAAAATGGATTTTTTGCGTGATGAAATTCCGTCACAAAGAAAATCTACGACAATCTTCGGAAACCTAGAATACAAGTTTAACTTACTCGTCAACATCTATGCTTACTCGTCAACAGAATGGACATGCATGCAATTACGTATATAGATTTGGTGAAAACAGTGCCATCTATCAATTAAAGAAAATGATGGATGAAATAAAATGAAAATATAAAATGGAGTTTTATTTTAGGTGTTATTCAAAACTTTGTTTTTGCCGAGTGTCCCACGACACTAACGTCTTTTTTAGGGTTCCGTACCCAAAGGGTAAAAAAGAACCCTAGTACTGAGAATTCGCTGTCCGTCCGTCCGTCCATCCGTCCGTCCATCTATCCGTCCGTCTGTCACCAGGCTGTATCTCTTGAACCGTAACAGCTACAGACTTAAAATTTTCACAGGTGATATATTTTTTTGCCGCTATAACAAAAAATACTATAAAATAAAAAATATAATTTAAGGTGGCTCCCATAAAAAAAAACGTGATTTTTATGCTTGCTTTTGCTCCGGTAACAGGTAGACGCTTCAAATTTTCACAGAATTTTAGTTCTATACTTACTGTAGAAATAATCGATTTAATTAAAATAAAATAAAAACCAAAGGGAGGCTCCCATACAATAAACGTGATTTTATGCATGGCTTTTGATTTAGTGGGCAGGGGTGTTTAGTTTACTTTAATACTATAGAGAAAGCGAATATACTCTTGATGGTACGGAACCCTCAGTGCGCGAGCCCGACTCGCACTTGACCAATTTTTCTAATATAGTACGGAAAAAGCCGTTTTTTTTTGCTATATTAAGATGTATCTGAGCTGCATGATTCTCAAAATGTAGATGTCGTATTTTGTCTATTCACCGAAAAGTATGAAAATTGCCAGCCGCGCCGCCTCGTTTTCAGCAGTTCTGTACGTATAATATGATAACAAGATGAAATTACGCAGAAAATACATTCTGTATTAGGTTTAATGCACCAAATGTTGGAAGGCTATGTAAGTTGAATAATGACTGCGTTTTATAGCTTGAATATGTATCGTGGAAAATCAGTAATGTAAGTAATGCGCTTTGCAATACATTAATATTATGTTTGCGATCATTTGTCACTGAAAACCTTTTTTTTTCAAACCAAGCTCTCTTTTGCACAGCTAAGTTAACACTGATGACACTCAAGGAATACTTACAAAATATTATTTATTTTTAGCGTTCCGTACCCAAAACGTAAAAAAACCTATTACTGAGAATCCTCCATCTGTCCGTCTTATACCCAGCATTATAGTTAGACCATTATATATTCGTTGGTTATACACTTGATAATTTCACAGAATATGATGTATTTCCGTTGTCGCTATAAGAACATATTAAAAATGTAATAAAACAAAGATTTAAGGGGGTTCCCATACAATAAACATGATTTTTCGTTTTTGTTCGATGATCCAGAAGACTAATAGTCTTAATCCTCAGGCATATAATCTGTAAACAAAATCTCCATTTACCATTTTCACCACAGTTTACACCGTAATATTGTATCAAATACCCGTCGTATAAACTGTGGTCAGTAAATTAAACCACAAACGTTATGACTCTCTAAAATCAAACACGCAAATCCGTTCATCTAATTTACTTGAGAATATGAATCGCCACATCCGCAAATTCGCCTCGTATTACATGGTAATGTGGCGAAATTTTGAGCGCATTGAATGTATGCTTTGAGTCATACGAATAATATAATAGAACTAATATAGCTGATTCGGCTAAAGTTGTTTGCGATACAAATTATTGTTTATCATTTAGGGGTATGAAAAAATAGTTCACATCGTATTTGAGATCTATCTACCCAATGTAGACAGAAAAATCATGAGAATCGGTCGAGCCGTTTCGGGGGAGTTTGGTTACAAACACTGTGACACGAGAATTTTATGTAAGAAAAATATATGTGGACCCTCTACATATTATCTTGTCCTAAGTATAGTCACGGAATGAAAAGGTTCGTCACCTTAGTGTTGATTTTCGCTTGCACTAGTACTGCAAGATTCTATAATGTCAACATACCAAAACAATCGAATAGTGCAAACGAATCTGTTTGAAAATTGACGAACCTTTTCTTTCCCTTACTGTACATTGTAACCTCTGAATTTAGAAGTAAATGATAAAGTATAATGTAGAAGTGTAACTTTTAACTGCTTAACTGTTATATTTATAAACCAAAACAGCACTGTGACATACAGAAACCAAATTATAATTTTAATGTATTTTAACTACAAACAACTCATTTCAAAACTTTTATGAAACAACTATTTTTATTGCCAGTGCGTTTTTTGCTACTAGGCTGATTACTATCCACGGTCGAAACATCCCACCACACGCAGATCTGAGAAACGTATAATATCTATCCCTGACCTCCAACTCACATCAAATCGAAGACACGCCACTTCGCCAGATAGGTCGTCAAATCCCGCATGTTCCTGAAATTCAAACCTGGGAACTTGATAGAAATCTAAGCTTTAACTACGAACCGATCACAGCTGCATGATAGTCGTTAACCCACGCAAATCTCCTGAACTGGACGGCTTGTAAGTCACAGTGGCCACGCAAATCCTGTATCTCCAGTACATGGCAGAACTAAGCTAGTAATTAGTGCGTATAGCTCCCGAGACATGGAGTAAACCGCACTGCGTACAGAGATACAAAGCTAGCAATCTCAAGCCCAATATCATCCAACCCTAGAGACATTATAAGTAAAGGATTGATGTTTATACGTAGTCGAGTTATTACTAATATGTTAAGTGTTCTGATAATTTACTTTGGATTCCATTTCAAATTTTGACGTTGTCGTTACCTCCTTCTGTGGTTTGGTTCCGTTTTCCGTCACAGATTTAATATGCCCTTAGCCAATTATGTACATCTACGATCATTGTGAAAACCTATCGATTCCTCATTCCAAATCCAAATGGAATGAAATCCAAATGGAATGAAAAAAAATGGGAATGACATATATATCCGATCGATATCAATTGTATAAAAAAAAACTGTCATTCTCATCCATTTTGTTTTGCTAAACTGGATCGGGTCTGGCGCGGTAAGTGGATTCGACTGTGGCATATTTTTTCAAGCAATAATGTATCAATACAATGTTCAGTAAATGATAGGCGTTATACTCCTTTCGATTAAACTTTTTTTACACTGTACAAGTTGGTTCTTCACTGCAATCTCACCTGATGATAAGTGACGATACGGCGAAAATGTCGTCATATAAGCTTGGAAAAGGTACCCCCTAACGTTTTCTTTACAGCATTACGTCGGAACCTTAAATCGCATGGCGTTGCGTCTTTGCTGGTAGGTTAGTAATTATCGTGTTCGAAGCTTTTCTTGATAAGCCTATCAAGAAATTATAAAAAGTTGTAGTTCAAACAAAAACTTGCAGTCCAAGAAACCTATACGAAACAAAATCATTATGAAACGATTCTGCAAACTCCTCACATGATCACTCGAACTAGTTTAAAGTAAGTTTGGAGTGCTTATCTATGTTTTCAAACGATATATTAAGAAAATGAAAACAAACTTCAGAACACAAAAACGAAGTGTTCAACACAATGTATATCATTTTTTTGCGGGATGAAAAAAATTCTATACACTTAATATTTGCACATTGCCGTAAAGAATACTTTATTCCTGTTACAAGTAAAGCAAATCCTCAAAACCTTAACCGTATTTTGTGGTGTACATGTAACTAGGATGACCACGCTGGATGACAAAATAGGAAACTGATTTAGTTTGTTTGCTGTGATTAAATCAACATTTTTATTAATGTTTTGTTTTTGATACTTATCTGAGGTTGTGTTTTATAACCAGTTATTTAAAAAACTGATTTTTACTTTTTTGAATGAGGACTGAAGTTCTTTAAAGGCTTATAAGATTTAGCCCTAAAGCTAATTAGAAACTTTTAAATATTTGAAGTTAGCCATTTCAACTTTGAATTATTTAAAACAACTTACATCATGTAACTCTATTTATTTGTTGACTTATCTTTTGTAGGAGTGATGAACTAATTATTATCAATTATGAATTCCATGTACCTGTTGTAGTATAGTATGGAAGTTGTATTTTTTTTTACAATTTTGTGCTTTGCAACTACTAAACGTTAAAGGTTAGGTTAAAATAATGAAGATGTAATTCGGCTTGATTTTGAAAATAGGCAATCATTATTTTTCAGATAGCATCAGACCTATACACTGTCATACAATGAAGTAATATTGGTTATGTTTCTTTAATATTATCAATGGGCTAAGATGATTCGACAAAGGTATTGAGACCAGTCTTGAGGTGCAGGAATTTTTGTCTCCTGGAAATGTGACTATCCAGAAATATTCAAAAAGGTGCTTACTCTACGTGGAGGTACATAAGCAGTTCTTTACAGGAAAATAATGGAGCTATTATCAGGATACCTCCTCTACATATCACGTAGTATACGGGAGCACAATTCGGTTACCTGCAAACGCAATATTGGAAACTTTATGCCAACAACGTTGTATCCAATAAATTAGTCTCAACTCCGATATTTGTAACCCAGGCGATGCTCTGCTTTTACATAATAATATGTGTGTGTTTGAGATTGAACTAAAATATTATAAATGTATTATGCAGTTATAGTACTCACAAGTGTGTTGGAGTTGATGGACGACTGACTGCTGATTGTTTTCTTTTTTCTTTCAACTCCGAGATGTCAATGTCAAAATCGAATTAAGTATTTGACATGATTTTCGTCCGAAAACTGCTATACATTTTAGTAAACAATTAATTTTGAATTTAGATTAAGGGAAAACTGGTTCGTGCTAAACTTTCTTATATTCTCAAAGTACTGAACATGCCGCCGACCATAAAATAATTGCGGATTATTTTATTAATTAAAAGGAAAATACAATACTTAGCATAAAGAAATATATGACTACAAATTAATATTACACTATCATTAATTAACTATAGCTAAAGGAAGTGGCAAATAACTGCTTATGTTTATATTAATCTATGGGTAAGGGGCATATTTTGACCACAGGTCTCTTGAAAAGGGAATTGCCTGTGCGAACTGTGACTACACGAGTCACACCATCATCGCCGGGGTGTAGCTGATGTATACGTGCGAGACGCCATTGCAGCGGTGGTAATTTACTATCGATCAATACGACTACAGTACCCTCACGAAGAGTTGTATTATTATCAGCATGGAACCATTTGCCTCGGGGCTGCAACTGGTGTAAATACTCTACACTCCAGCGTTTCCAAATATGTTGGACAGCCTGTTGAATAACTTGCCATCGAACTAGGCGATTTGGATTATCATTTGAAAAATCGAGCTCTGGAAGAGAGGTTAAAGGTTCCCCGATTAAGAAATGACCCGGAGTGAGCGGTAATGGATCGGCGGGGTCATTACTTAATAAACAGAGCGGTCTGGAGTTTAAAACTGCCTCAATTTGACAAAGCAAGGTACTGAACTCATCAATGTTTAATGTGAGCTTGCCAATGACTCGATAGAGGTGGGATTTCATGCTTTTTACAGCTGCTTCAAATATTCCACCAAAATGTGAAGCATAAGGTGGGTTGAAGTGCCAAGTTATTGTCAGATCAGCTAGATTTTTACTCAGAATTGCTTGATTGGATTCGTTTTGCAGAAAAGTGTAAAGATCAGCAAGATAATGATTACAGCCAACGAAATTTCGACCACAATCTGAATAGAAATTTGTACATAAACCGCGCCTTGAAGTAAATCTTCGGATCGCATTAAGAAAGGAATCCGTTGATAAGTCAGGAACCAATTCCAAATGGGTTGCCTTTGTTGACATGCACACAAAAACGCAAACGTACGATTTAAGGACTTTTGCACCCCTAAATCGACCAGATTTAAGATTGAAGGGTCCCGAAAAATCTACACCCGAATGTAGGAATGGACGCAACGCGCGAACTCTAGCCGCTGGCAGCTGAGCCATTGGCGGTTGCGGTGCAACAGGTCGAGCACGTACACAGGGCACGCAACGCAAGGTACGCATCCGAACTGCATCTCGAGAACTTAAAATCCAATAAGTTTGCGCGAGAAGAAACTGTAAAGTTTGAGGGCCTACATGCAAATAAATTCGATGATAATGGTCGATAAGTAAATTAGTAAAATAATGTTTTTTAGGTAAAAGAATTTGATGCTTAGCATCGTAAGGTACGTTAGCGAGACTTATCCGGCCGCCGACCCTAAGGAGACCCGCGTCATCGAGAAAAGGCTTAAGCTTTTGCAAACGTTTTGTACATCTATCATCATCCTTCAGGCGTGTAATTTCTTCGGCAAACTGTTCAGCCTGAACCAAGCTTATGATGCGTTTTAATGATTCTTTCATTTCAGGAACGGTGACATGGTTTGTCGGATAAGTTTTGCTTTTGCGACATTTATTATAAAATCTGAAAATGAGTGAAACTATACGTATCATCTTTGTCAGGGAAGAAAACCGTTCGAGGAATTCTAAATTGGGTTCAGTATGGGTCAGAAGAGTATGTTTACGACGTTCTTCATCAGTGTGTATTTTCACTTTCGAAACCGGCCATTCAGATTGGGGCGCTGTGAGCCATGATGGCCCATTAAACCATAATTGATGATTTAATTGGGAAGGAAGAACACCGCGAGATGCGGAATCAGCCGGATTATCTGCCGACTGAACGTGGTGCCATTGGGAAGCAGGTACGTTACTTGTGGTATCTGCAATGCGGTTGGACACATATGTACGCCACTTGTGGGGTGATGAATGTAACCATGCTAGTGTGACAGTAGAATCGCACCAAGCGAAGACTTGATCAAACGAAACAATGTTGTCGTAAGCAATTAAAACCTTTTTTATAAGTTTTGACAAAAGATGAGCTCCACACAGTTCCAAACGAGGAACGGTGAGTTGTTTTAAAGGCGCAACTTTTGTTTTGCTAAGAAGAAGGTATGCACTGATGGCACCGTCGGAATTAACGACCCGAACATAAACACATGCTGAGAAGGCCTTTTCAGATGCATCTGAAAAGCCATGAAGTTGAACATAGTGAGAACTTGGAAGTACATGGCGAGGTAATCTTATTTCTTGCAACAAATGCAGCTCATCCAAGAATCGGTACCATAAATCGCAGATGCCCTTCGGAGGGACTTCATCCCAGCCGGTTCCTGCTACCCATAAAAGCTGAATTAGGTGCTTGATGAATAATGTTATGGGACTCAGGAAACCAAGGGGATCATATATTTTGGCGATTTCAGCAAGCATTATACGCTTCGTGCATTTGCGAGGAGGATGATCCGTAGCATATGTAAACGTATCAGATTTTGGGTTCCACTTCAGTCCAAGAACCTTAATGGAATTATCCGCGTCTAGTGCGGAAAGAATAAGTGAATCACTTGAATTTGAGTCACTATTATTGAGATTATTTATGAATTCAGGACTGTTACTTGTCCATTTACGGAGTTCGAAGGTACCAGCCTTGCATATTTCAGTCAGCTGACGTTGAAGAACGATAGCCTCTTCAATTGTATCTGTACCCGTGACAATGTCGTCGACAAAGACGTCGTTAAGGAGTACTTGAGACGCTAGAGGGAACGATACGGATTCATCAATTGCTAGCTGACGAAGCGTTCGCAAAGCGAGAAATGGAGCCGAAGCTACGCCAAATGTAACTGTGCACAAACGGAATTCTTGTACGGGTTCCTGAGGTGAGAATCTCCAAAGAATTCTCTGAAAGTCGCGATGTTCAGAACAAATATTAATAAAGCGATACATCATTTTAATATCTGCTGTGAAAACTATTTTATGAAGTCTAAACTTAAGGAGGACTTCTGTTATATCTTGATGTAGTTTTTGTCCTGTCAAAAGATTGTCATTTAGAGACCGTCCTGATGTAGTTTTGCATGAAGCATCGTAAACGACACGATATTTTGTCGTTGTCGCAGATTTTTTTATCACACAATGGTGGGGAATGTAGTAGGGACGCACATTATTGATAGGAGAACAAGTAACA
Organism: Coenonympha glycerion; assembly: GCA_963855885.1. Taxonomy (NCBI): domain Eukaryota; kingdom Metazoa; phylum Arthropoda; class Insecta; order Lepidoptera; family Nymphalidae; genus Coenonympha; species Coenonympha glycerion. The sequence goes on from OY979631.1 coordinate 12,438,640, forward strand.
GGTTCCATATGTCCTAGGTCTAAATATTCTTGTAAACATTTGTTGTATTCAGTCCTTAAAGTAGAATCACGAGACAACTTGACTTCCAATTTATTTAGGCGTGATAAGGCTATAGCACGAGATTCACCCAGCGGGGGTGCATTTTCCTTAAAGGGTAGAGAGACTGTATATTTTCCATTAGAGTCTCGTTTATAAGTGTTCACGAAAATCGTTTCACAAGTAAGTTCTTCTTTGGTAAGAGGTTTATGTTCTGGTATCGACTCCAATTCCCAAAATCTTTGAAGTGCAATGTCGAGCTGACATGTACTAAGATTAATGCAAGCAGAATTAGTGGATGTATGAGAAATTTTACCATTTAGAAGGTAACCAAAGATGCTATTGATGGCCACTGGAGTTCCAAGTGGACCCTTTATGTTATCATGGAGTAGTATGCTGTCAGTATAATCTGAACCTAAAAGAATTTCTACAGGACGTGTGGAACGTAATTCCGGATCCGCTAATGAGAGGTCCTTAAGGTGTGGCATTTGATCGAACGAGTTTGGTATATTGGGAAGATAACTAGTTATTTTTGGCAAGATCAAGGCTTCAATATACAGTTTAGGTTCTGTTTTGTTGTAAGGCGTTACTTCGCATAGGGCATATCCACGCGGTTGTTCATTGGTATCACCTATGCCTGTGATTGTGGTGCTTTTTTCGCAGGATATCTTGGTAATCCTAGACGTTGAACGCATGACTCAGTGATGAGGGTAGCTTGGGAACCTTGATCTACTAAGGTGCGCACCAGACGCGCTGGTTTTGGCTCGTTACTCAAAGGCCGAACGTTAAGCAATGCAGTTGTTAGAAGAACGGTGCAGTTACTATTATTAGGAAGATTTGTGGCTCCATGGAGGAGAGTGGGTGATGTAGCCCTTTCTTCAGAATGCGACTCTTGAGCCGTGGCCACAGACGTGGCACATTCAGTCGTTAACGTTACGTTTTGCTTAGGTACCGAGTCACAGATTGAAGAATGATGGCGTGAGGAACAAAAGCGACAGTTATGACGTGAGATACACTTTTCAACTTCATGTCCAATAAACAAACAGTTCGCACAAATCTTATTTAGGGTTATAAAATTCTTACGTTCATTTATGTTGAGCCTTTGGAATTTGTCACATTTATTTAGACGATGGGAATTTTCTTTGCAGTAGACACATTTCAGTGTATGCATGGAGTCAACCGCAGTAGTATAGACGTTCATATTTCGAGGAGGATGTATGGAATAAGTGTTGGTTGACCGTGGCATGCTATATTGTTGATCTGACACTGAATAAGATAACGATAATGGGCGATTGGATGTTTGCGAGGGCCGTGCTGTTGTCGCAAGGGGAGGTGAACGAGCTGAGCTAGATGAACTTGCCATAGAAGCACGGTTCGTAGTTACGGTTGTACTAGCTGATCGAGCAGACGCCAACATTACTTCAGATGCAGACAATTCCTTTTCTAAAAAATCAAGTAATTCGCTGACTGGTGGTATGTCACTAGAGGACCGTAATGATAATTCAAACCGTCGTCGAATATCCGGTGTTATTTTCCTCAATAATATGTTTAAAAGTATGAAGCTCCACTCAGTGACAGGGAATTCTAAAGAATTTAGAGCGGTTATGTTTTCTAAATAAGTGTTAAGTAAATGGCGTAAAGTGGATTGTACATCCTTTTCGTTAACCGATTCAACATCAAAAATATTATCAAAGTGCTTAGTAGCTATGATTCTTTTGTTTTCGTATCGATGACGTAACACCTGTAATGCATTTTCGTAATTAGATTCTGTTACTGGAATCGATTTGATTAAGTTAAAGGGTTCGTCCTTTAAGGACAATAATAAATACCTAAATCGTTCGACGTTTGATAAAGTTTCGTTTTCATGCACCAGTGACCGGAAAAGATCAAAAAAGGCAACCCACTCGGTCAATTTCCCATCAAAAATATTTAATGATATTTTCGGCAAACGAATGTGTGACTGTGTAGTTTGTGGTGCAACGCAGCGACTGTGTGTATCATGCCCGCAGGGCGTGGACACACATGCGACACTCTGTCTGCGTGTCTCCTTCATAGTTTCCAATGTTACTTGTATTTGATAATAAACGGAGTCAAACTGGTTACGTATAGCTAAATGTTCTTCTTTTGAAAATTTTTCTTGTTTGGCGGAAAGTTTTTCTATTTTTCCTTGAACTTGGAAAAATGTTTTCTTAATAGAATTTAGTTCTTTTACGCGTACACGAAATTCAGGTAAATCATTAGAACAGTCGGCTATACGTTGGAGACTATTGAGGGCAATATCACGTTCGAAAATTAGTTGTTCAAGTTCCATTATTAAAAAAAAAAAATTGTACTTGTAGATTTGGAATTATATTTGGTTGTTGCTGATGATGTCAAAGAAAATAAGTGGACGATATTAAGTTAAATTAAACTCTTGCATATATAGCTAGCACTAATTACAAAGTAACACAATAATTAATGATTAAAACTTAGTAACCATATCGCTAAAACGTAGTGTGTAACCCGCCTTAAACTCACCGCTGCATCATGGTGTCGCGTCGAATCAGTACATAGTATAGCACCTAGTACAAGTTACTATGCAACGAATCTGATCGTCTTTATTCGCTTTCGATTACACCCGTGTATAGTTTGTATGGAGGCACGAAAACGAAATTCGAAAACAAATTGAAATAACAACTTGTACTAAAAACGAATGGCACTTTTGTTCAACCACCGCCAAATTTGTAAACAAATTGAATAAAACTGTTTGTGTCAATCTGAACTGGAATTACTTAAACTGTTTGTAATTAGAATGGAAAAGTTTTGGAATGTTATTAGAAAAGGGATTAATTGTTAAAATAACCCGCAATTATGCTCACAATATCGTTCCGAACTTTGGTCGACGGCGGGAACACCGGCGGCTGTCAATGATGGAATTTGGCAGAAATACGAAAATGCTTAGTTTAGTTAGCACGAAACAGTCACAAACACGCGAAGTTACAGAGAAATGGGCTGATATAGTGCGGTATATCCGGCTCGAAACATTATGTTTGAGATTGAACTAAAATATTATAAATGTATTATGCAGTTATAGTACTCACAAGTGTGTTGGAGTTGATGGACGACTGACTGCTGATTGTTTTCTTTTTTCTTTCAACTCCGAGATGTCAATGTCAAAATCGAATTAAGTATTTGACATGATTTTCGTCCGAAAACTGCTATACATTTTAGTAAACAATTAATTTTGAATTTAGATTAAGGGAAAACTGGTTCGTGCTAAACTTTCTTATATTCTCAAAGTACTGAACAGTGTGTATTTTTTCTTTGTATTTACAGACAGTGAACTGTAAAGTGTTGCAATCTTATGTCTATTTAGGAGCGTTGATCTCGAACAACGGAGGCTGTATAGACGAAATCGAACGGCGCATGGCGATACCCAGATATAGTTAAGCTGCAAAAAAATATGGAGGAATCGTAAAATCACCAAGCCACTAAGACCCGGCTAGTTAGAGCACTGGTATTCTCCATATTCCTCTACGCTTCGGAGAAGTGGACCCTGCGAGAAAGTGAGAAATAGAAAATAGACGTTCTCGAGATGTGGTACTGGAGAGTGGAGAAGAATGTTGAGAGTGTCCTGGAACTAATTCCAAGCTAACAAGTCCATTCTGGAAGAGGAGCGCCTATCTTCCATCGTGGCTCAAAGGCTCAAATTCTCACTTAAGGAAAATAGAGCGCGGTAATTTTTTCAAAAAATAAAAAAATTGTGAAGCCATTTGACGAGGTAGAGAAAAAATAAAGACCCATATTTTTAAGTTGAAACGAGATACCGTTCCTATACATGTATGCATACTAGCTGACCCGGCAAACGTCTTTTGCTATTAGGGATATAATAAATAGCTTACGACCTACTCTTATGCTCGTTTTCACTAACAACTTAAGAAACGCCTAAGCCGATAGGTGACAGTACAAAAACTGTCACCTAAGGGCTTAGGCGTTTCTTAAATTGTTAGTGAAAACGAGCATTAGGCTTACCGAACATACACAGAAAATTTCATAACAATCGGTCGAGCCGTTTCGGAGGAGTTTGGTAACAAAAATTTGAACGAGAATTTTATCTGTGATTTTATATATGAAAAAGATATTAGAGATACTCGTAAATACCGTTCCCAGATCCATTAGAACTCACAGTATGAGTAGCTCCCGTGTGCGGTGTGCGTCTTAACTTATAGCTGTCATAGTTTACACATGATGGCAATTAATAGTAGCAAAATTAATGTGTTTCGATGTGCCACCGGTGTACCCATTACTTGCGTGATTGCCTGCGCGCCATCCATCATAGTGTTAGTAATGATTCCAGAATAGTAGGACTGATTAATTTGTTTGTTTCATAATCCGCTACTTGAAAAGATTATTTATGGTACAATAAGCAGGAACACTGTCCACATTAAACACCACACACAATTTTCCAATAATTTCTTCGATGCACGTTTCGTCCCGACACCGGGACATCCTCAGGAGACCATCACTTCGCAATGCGAAATTGTAGAGATTTCGCATTGTAGCGGATTATAGCAAAACAAATTAATTAGTCCTTCTATCTATGGATTTCCGCAAAGTAACACCTGTTTGCATTCAATATTTCCAGAATACCTTTGTTGTATGATAGGGCTTGTGGAGAATACCTTAGGCTTCAACTACCTATATCTAGGTATTTCTAGTAATTTCTTACCTAATCTCTGTGACCCAATCGTATTGATGTCAAGTTGCAGGAAAACGATCGTGATATTAATTTTTCTGTGCAGCATTACTAATGATAAAATTCAAATCAGAATCGGAATCAATTTGTTGGCATTGAACTCCATGATAATAATCAGTGAGCTAAAATGTTATAAACTTGCAAGAAAAGGTCGAATTACAGCTGTTAAAAATGTCTTCCAGACACCGCTGTTACTAGCCTTATCTGGTGGCCGAAGAGCAGGCTCATATTTTGCACAACGAATCAGCTTAGCTATTCACCGAGGCAATGCAGCTAGTATTTCTGGACACTATTCCACGTGGGCAATACTTGCACAATAGTTACAATAAATTTTACTGTAGCATTTTCAATAAAAAATACACAATTTTTTTAAATTCGTTGACACTAACACCATTTACCGATCTTCAATTATGAAAGCGAATAAAAGCCCCTAAATATTGATGTACCCAACTAAAAAATATTAGGTTATCTACTTAGAAATGATTCTCAATAAATCGAAAAGCTCTCAGTGGCAAATGGAAACTGAATTTCATCCCGATTCCAATAAGAATAAATTCACCTCAAATATGTCTTAACCTAGATTTTTGTGGGAACGTTATATTTATTATTTGTAATAGGTTAGGGAGAGATCGCTCTTCAAAAGCTATTTTTGAATAGATTTTTTGTGATATGATATTTTTGTTACTGTAGCCCGATAAAAGATTTAGACATAGGACATTTAAGATTTTAAAAATAAAACCTGTGGATTCTTTATTGATAAAAAATAATCATTTAATGTAAGAAAATATCGCTTGGAATATAAAAACTGTGTATACCTATCAGTTTACTTACTTTAGTATTTATTTTTATTTACTAGATATCGCTTACTTACGTAAAAGTTCACAAGGATCACTAATACCTGCAATGAAGCTCGTAACAAAGGATTCAATGGAAATCAAACGACCTAATGAGAAATTTACAAAGCTGTTTCACTATCTAATTGACTATTTGAGTCAACTTTGCATAAGTAACTACTGTGCCAATGCATTATGCAAATGACTCCTCTTAGTGCTAATAAATTATTTCTAGATACTGATTCGATTAGTACGGCGGCCTCTTTGCCGTGACTGAAATTCGATAACCGTCTTCAGTTCTTAAAGTGGGGTTTAAATGTTCCAAGTTTGAATTTTGGCCAGTTTAAGTTCAAACTTGGAAATAATGTATTTGAGTAATCACTATTGATTACTACAGTCATTATGATGGATTCGGGATAATATAGTTGCACTTCAAATATACCTATTATGTTTGTTTATAGGAACTTAGACCTTGACACGCTGTATGTCTATCAATCCTTCACGCTTAAATTGCTGAGCCGATTTGAGTGAAAGGACAGTTGCTCGAAACATTGCCCAGGCCCCCGGCGGTAACGAAATGTAACTGGTATAAATGAGTAAGCAAATACTCCCATGCATTATGAGCATTGTTCTTTGGAATGGATATAGATAATAGCCTGGTCTGACTAACTACGAGTATTTTCCATTCTTAATTTTTTTCGGAATTTGTGAAAAATCTAATTCACCCGAGAGGAGCCACGGGCAACGGCCTTTTTAACAATCAAATTCTGACGTATCGAATATTATGAATTAAAATATATTGTAATAATGTTTTAGAATAAGGTAGATCGAGATAATAATATCTTAACACTGTTAAAATAAGTTATCAAATATTTAGACAGGTGAGTAACATATGCGTACGGTGAGTAGCATCTGGATGTCACTTAGAGACGTCTCTTCACTCTCATCTATCGATAGATTTTAATAATTTCTATAGATACTAAATTAATTTCATCGATGACAATTAAAAACGACTCTGGTATAGACCTCTGGGATGACCCTAGAAAGTGAAGGACTGGGAAGTGATGGAATAAGTGTTTTCGAAAATTTCATACCTGGTTTTTAATTAATATTTGTTTATTTTTCCTGTGCATGCCGTTATCAATGCCGTTTTACAAACATCTTAGTATGTACCTAATAATAAAATTTTTCATTGTTCACTGCAAAAGCATCTAAAACACACTTTGCTATTTACTTGTTTATGATACTGTTGTTAAATGAAAATTTGAATAAATCGTACTTTTTGAGACTTTTTCTAATAAATGTACTGAATTTTCTAAATATTATAAGTTTGTGTGATGAAACTTTTCAAATATCGTGCTTCTGAATAGAGCATCTACCGCTATTTTAGTAAACAGCCTGTACAAAAACTGGTCTAATGAGAAAGTTATATACATATTTTGAAATATATTTGATACAAAAACTAGATTATGAAATGCCAAATAATGTGATGTCAATCATCTAATCAATAATTGAACACATTACTGTTATAAGTGCCGGCGGAAATCGTAAATATTGAATTAAGCATAATTCTAACGCATGAACAGTCTTAATTGTGCTTATTGTGTTCGTAAAAAATAACTTACTTTTATAGTTTTTTTTAATAGGTTTTTGATACATAAAATATGGTGATAGAGCGTTATTTTAAGAAAAGATGCGAGTAAATGCCAATATTGAATTGACACAATTGTACTTTATTTTATCGATAGTAAAATACTCTTTTCTACAACACTATTTTCATGTCCGACGGCCGTCCCAAATGCGGTTTTTATTCAAATTTTGGAATATTACCGCTCCGGTTGCGTAGTTCTAAGGTCCATGGATATCACAAGTTTCGAGAATATTTTGTATCGAGGGTCCATTGTGTATATCCATCTCTTTTGTGTACGATGAAGGGAAAAGATCTTATAGTCATCATTTCTTATTGATGAGATCCCTCGTAAAGAATTTCGTTGAGAGCTTGTACGTTTTTTCCTGTACTTCCTTATATGATTTCTAAATTATACGCATTTTTATCAAAAATTTATCTATGTTTAGATGTTTTTATTTTATGGTTTGGTGGCATCGAATTTTTTAGTTATTTCACAAATAATACTGTTTTAATTTTGAAATCCCTGTTTTTCACAGCAATCTCCCAGTATAATAAATTGCTCTTAACTTTGTTGTAGGTAGGTATTTATTAGCTACTAACGATTGTGCATTTTGTAAATATCGGCCTCTTCTAACTGGGTCGTAGTGAGAATGACTTTAATGATAGCTCACCACGCTGGTCAAGTGCGGATTGTCAGACTTCACACAACTTTGAAATTACAACTTTTGCCAACCGTCGAAATAAGTGATATTTTAACTACCTGTATGAATACGAAACGTCAGAGGAATTGACTGAGGTTTGAATTAATGTGCATAGAATCACTTCTTACTCCTTAGATACCTACTTTTTTCTTTAAGAAAATCGCACTTTGAATATATTCAAGCCAAAGGCCATTCATAGATTTAATTTACGGAATTTCAAGAAAGAAGTTCTCTTTATTATTCAAATCTAACAAAATAGGTTTCATGTTGCAAACTTTTCCAAAGTAAATAAAAATCAGCTTTTCTATTTTTACTAAGAAGTAACTGGAGAAAGTAGGTACCTACCTATACAGTAATATTCCTTCAAGTATCTCTTTCACATTTAGAATCCTTAGACTGAATACCTTTAGACTTATCATAATTCATATCATAGTACTTACAATTTTACAATTCTTCCGGAGAGCTTATTTATTTTATTTTTGAATAATCCAACCCAAAAACAATAAAAGAGTTTATTGAATTTTTATCTATTTAATTGAACTTCCAGATCTTTGATAAAAATGAATTCAACAGGAAAAGATAGTCAAACTTGTGCGCAAAAAGTAGCAAAAATTTAAAAAAATGAATAAAATAATTGCTTCAGTAAATTATGAAATGACCTTCATGTGTGAAAACAAATTGAACAATGACGAAATACGGAGTTCTTCTGTATTTTTGCACACGTTTGTTACATTATAATATTATATCTCCAACGAAGTTGTTAAGTGTGAGTGAGAATAGCCACCGTCGTCGCTAGAAACGATCTATGGCTTATGTAAAGCACAGATTTAAATATCTTCTGTGAATTTAAACATGAAAGCTAGTTTCACGGACTAGTTTTAACCTGCTGGCAGCAACGATTTAAAGAAAGCAGTTGGCAGGGTTTTTTGCAGAATCCATCCAGATACCTCAGATACCTCAGTATACCTACTGCTATAAAGCAGTAATTGCAAATAATACCTGTATTTTGTGTCAAGTAACACTGTAGCCAATTTTTGGGCATAATATGGTCTCAAGTCTCAGGATGACGAGCTCATTGTAACTTTGCAATGCAAAAGGGCAGAGGTAAATTGCGCAAAAAGCTGACTATTTACATATCATGACAATGATTTTTGTGAGCATAAGTTTTTTGCATCTAGGTCAATTTTTTTCATCAAAACTTTGGTCAACAATACTTATCTACTTCATATTGGTTTCCAATAGCTCCAAATTTGAGAAACTACAGAAAACAATCTTTCGGGAACGAATATGGAGGATAATGGAAAATTATACGCAAAGTTTTTAGTATAAGTATGTAGATGCATAAACGTTATACATTATTGTCACAAGCATACGATGTAAAAATAGCCTACTATTTGCGAAAAACTAAATAAAATTGCGGGCTACTTGGGCAAAAACCCGTAAACAGATTACAATAAAAACTAGAAATACAATAAACTCTAAAAACACTTTACTTTTGCTCGCAGTCTCGCTACTAAGAAAATATTCATATTTAAACCACAAAGTATTTCCTCTACTCCTCAAGGCGTCTGTTACCCGCGGCATTACGTTCAAATTTCGCGAATAAAGTTTGCACACGACGATATGCTTTATGCTTTCCGCAGCCGTTCCTTCCGAGTTAAGGGTTGCTACATACAAAAGAAAGTTTAGCTACCTACGAAGGAGCTATAATTTACTTTTGCCATTTTTACTTTTGCCTACCTAACTGTTTTACTATCGACCTTACTTCCTAACATTAAGCAAGTTAGTATCATATGGTTTTAGTTTAGCACATTTGCCACAATCTATTTACTGTAATAGGTAAAATCGAAAACATTATTTAAAGATCTTTAAAATTTAAATTAATAACATATTATTTAAATATATTATGAATAATGTAGTATATAAATATACGTTTATGTCAAATATACGTTCACAATTAATAAGGTGGAAGAAATCAAAAAAAAAGAAAAGAAAAAGGAAAAAGTTAAAGAAAGACGGAAAAGAGGAGAAGAAAATAAAGGAGAAGGAAGAAAGATGAAGACAAGAGGAATTACCTTCTGTTCAGAAAACACTGATTTCTGCAAAAACAATTTAAATCTAATAAGACTGTACACAGAATAAAGAGAGAAATAAAAACAAGGCAAGAAAAATAGGAATTACTAAATGTACACGTAGTAGACACCCTAACCAGTAACAAGTTAGTATGGATTTAAACTTTTTTCCATATTGTTTCGAATTTCCTCCACACATCCCGCAGCGAACTCTGTTAGTTTTTATTGAAACGTTTTATTGAAAAAACGAGATTCGATCCCAACCGCAGAAGCTTGGAATATTGCTTGTATTTATTAACCGACTTCAAAAAAAGGAGGAGGTTCTCAATTCGTCGGAATCTTTTTTTTAATCTAGTCGTATGTATGTTCACCGATTACTCGAAGACGCGTGGACCGATTTGAAAATAGGCTTGCGGATGACTACAATCATGTCTGATGGACAGAAATGATGAGGTCTAGGATGGAGCGCACTTGCCTAGAAAACGCATCACTCTTTCTCTTGAAGGCGCCCAGGTTGTACTCTGCTGGGAACACAGTATCTGTAAGGGTGTTCCACAGCTTAGTGGTAGGGTGTACCTACACATTACATCAATATCACATTCACAAGCAACGGTTAGGAAATGAATCTATGACCTTTTTGTATTAGCCTCTCATAACCATAGAGCTGTAAAGGCTCCTTTACACTACTCTTAACATTATTTAATTTCAGTTAAAAACACTTTACGGTTTATGCAATACCGGGGCGGTGTTTCATAAAATGAACGTTATATTCGCCACGTATCTCCTTTAGACAATTTGTTACATAAAACAGTGCTTACTATGAGAGTGTCGCCGTAACTCACGTGCAATAAGACGTCTGGCAGGGAGTTAATCTTCTCTTGCCTTTTTTTTTTGTTTCAAAATTATATAATTTTCCTCTTACGTTGTGCTTACGTATAATAATAGAATGTGTGGTTGGTATACTGTTCTGAACTAAAATAATCTAAATACATGACCTCTTGAACCGAACCCCACGCTCCAACGCCTTTTAATTTTTTTCGTCGCCAGTCGCACGTTAGTTGCAAGACAAGCTTTTTATTTGTCAGTAATTACTTACCTCCCGGCAAACTAAAATTTTTATTGGATTTCTTTTAAAAATCACTAAATGTAATGTTTGTAGATGAATATTTAATATCTATACATTTAAGTTTAACAATACTAGGTAGTTTTATTCTATAAAATATACCCCATAAATTCTTTGTACTGAAAACTCCACTAATCCAAACTGGTGCTAAATTCAGAGTTCGAGTTGAAAAGGTCCAGCTGTAATTATAACTTTTTGAACCGGTAGGCTTTCCTACCTGTAGTTACGTAATCATCATCCCATTTATGTACTTCATAATATCCCTTCACCGACTAGAAAAGAGCTGACGAACCTCAAACGGCAGAAGACATGGTCTTGAATTACTTTTGAAGTCAAACAACAAAGAAAACGTTCCAAGTATTATCAATTAATGTGTACGTGTAAGCAATAAACACTGAAGTCTGAATGTCCCTAAGGATCATGAAGATTTATACTCAATTCGCAGCCCCTAAAGTTAATCCCGTCTGAACCTTGTGTTTGCGAGATAACAATCAATTACCTACCCTACACCTCTGAACCTTTGGGTAATGAAGACTTGCGTCTTGTTAATAAGGATACAGGTGCAGGCTTAAAGGATGTGATAATTTATCGATTGCGTTAACAAAATCTAACATAGTATTGTGATAAGCACAGTAATATTTTAAAGGAATTCGAATTAAAGTAGTTACCGTAGATATATGTACCTATGTACTTACGCTACCTTTTATTTTGGAAATACCTACGATTCCTGCATGACTTGCTAAAAACTACGAGTATGCTTGGGAAGTCGTTGGCAAAATCTTGTTCTAGTTGGTTTATTCAGAAATTTCAGCAGAAAATTAGAATGACGGAATTATGGATGAGTTTTAACTTAATTACTGTTATGTAGCTACTCTAAATGGTTTCACTCTCCAATGCCCATGTACTTACCTAAGTAGTAGTAGGTAATTTACATGTTTAAAACTAAGACCAACGTACTTTCGCAGGGAATTGGGTCTAAGCTGTGTAGCCCTCTTTACTATTCTGCCCATTAACGGATAATTACTTTATTAATAAGACGTAGTCAAACTCTATGACTGTAATTCAAGAATGACTTAGGCTAATTAATTAAAGTTATAAATAAAAATATTTAATTCAACAGGTAACATCGTATATTTTTTAACACTCAGTATCACAAACATCAACAATCTTAACAAATAAATAAATCAACTACAACATGAAGACCGTTGAAAATGACTTAAAATTAATCAACAATATTTACAAGGTACAGATCATACACACATACACACACCACGCATACAGACATTACACTATTAATGGTGACCCTTGTGATGATGGATGGTCTTGTACACTGGGATTTTGACAGGGTAAGGATGGGGTACATGGACATGGACGGTCTTTTCCACCCTGATTGGTACATGTTTCTCTACCGGGTAGGGGACATGTTTAACGACGGGGTATGGGACAACCTTTTCAATGGGAATATTGATTTCGGTCTCAACTGGCACAGCTACGGGTTTGTTGACGGGGACCTTGACTGGGTAGGGGTGGGGTATTCCAACAAGGATAGGTTTGGGTACGCTCACATGAATTGTCTTGTGGATTGGGTATGTGACGTGTTTGTACTGAGGTACTTCCACGGGGTGCTCTTCATCGACGTGTTCGCCTACCGGGTAAGCTTGGGCGTGTCCAAAGTTGTGCTGATCACCGAATTCGTTGCCTCCGTCCTCAAGGATGAAGCCTTGTTGTTGTCCGTGACCCCCGTATCCACCTTGGTCACCGTGACCGCCGAATCCACCTTGGTCACCGTGTCCTCCGAATCCACCCTGACCTCCGAATCCGTGTCCGTTTAACTCTTCGTGGCCGCTAACATCTCCTTGGTTGCCACCGTGACCGCCGTCGCCACCCCCGTAGCTTTGTCCTAAATCGTGAGCCGCTTGTAGGTAAGAATCGCCACTAAAATCTTTACCACCGCCGTGACCTCCTAGATCAAAGTTCTGTTGCCCGTGACCGAAATCTTGGTTTTGAATAATGGCTACGGTCTGCTCGTTTCCATGGCCGCCGCCGAAGTCCTGGCCATGGCCTTGGTTACCAGAGAAGTCTTGGCCACCGTAATGTCCGCCTTGACCTCCAGAAAACTCCTGAAGTTGCACCCCTCCGAAGTCGTGACCGCCGCCTGCGCCGCCTCCGCTTGGAGCGGAGTAGTGATAGCCACCTCCGTTATCCCCGATGCTGTTGCCACTTGACTCGTACCCACCCTCGAATCCGGCCTTGCACGCGGCAACTGCCAACGCTAATATACAAACCTGTAACAAACAGAAGTAACGGTAAAAAAAAGTTTAGATAACATAACATACTACGGCTACAACTATACCTAGTACCTACAGACTTCCAGCAAAAACCATATATTTTTTTGGATAAAAAGTAGTAGTAGTAGTAGTAGTAGAAGATATATTCAGGGTATCCCTTAATAAAGAGCATGTCCATTCTAGTCAATCAAATCGGATGAGTAGTTGTGTGAAGTTGTGAAGAAGTTACAAACATTTAAGCATAATTTACTTAGGTGTACATAAAATGAGTAAGACGATGTGGGATAGATTTTTTATGGGAAATGATATTTTTTTAGTATGAACGAGAGACGATCTCTTTCGTTAAAAAATTAAAATAAAAGTGCAAATAGGTGCGCTACGAAAATAATAATCAATTAATATTTTGTCATAAAGCGCCGTTGGGAAAAATTGTGTTTTTTACCGAAAGAGATGGTTTGCTCTTGTTAAATTTTCTTAATTGCCAATTATTAAACGCATCTCTGTCCAAGCATGCGTCGGTAATCTCACAATTAACAAAAACTGACCTATTCACTCTTATACGCCAGAGTAACTCTAAAAGTATTGAAAACCCAAAAGTATATCGGAACAAGACGGGTATTGTTAAACAAATCCAAATAATGGATAGTGGAATGGAAACAAATGAGTTGGACCAAATTCTGAAAGTTAGAACCTCACTCAAGAAGTTTTAATCGAACCTTCAGTTTTGGGATTCAAGAAATATGTAAACGAATGATTCTTAAATAAATATACCTAAGAGTATTTAAATATATATTACAACAATTTTAAAATAAAAAACTCTTGCCAATTTAAACTCTAATATTTTTGGACCTTAGAAGAAATTACTTAAAAAAAATTCTTGGCAGCAAAGACAACTATACTATAGACCCGGCGGACTGCGCGAAAAAATGTCGCCAGTTTATGGGAGCAAAACCCCCCTCCGGCGTCAGCAGTAAGCTGTAAGCCTACGCAGTATTTCGCGGAAGTTTCGACACATGGCTCTACATTTTCTTGTATAAAGAAGGTTTACGTGAAATGTTCGGATGGGCTCATCTTGATGTTATTATCATAGCTTGGCAGTGAAAGCCTAAATAAATATTTTAGATTCAAGATTCCACTGTTAGATACACAGAGACGTCCGATTTTCGAAGTTATGTGAGTTTGAGGTAGGTAGGTAGGAAATGAAACCATTGTCTATAGTATTTTGTATTTTCAAAGGTCAAACCTGTACTTATTTAGACGGCATGGTAGCTAGCTTCATGTAAAACCTTTGTTAATATGAGAAGCTCACGTTAATATTATGGGTTCTCAAGATGAAAACAACGAAAAAACTAAGAACCTTCTTAAAGATACAAAGCAACTAAGTACTAGTATTAATGCAGTTATTTTATACTGTTACATAAAGGAAAATAATATTCATACAACTTTTCATCAAGCTTGGAAATTAAAGGCGCAATGCAAGCCTTTAATTTCCAAGCAAAATATCACTTTAAAGTATGAAATTGGATGACTTTCGGGACAACTTTTAAGGGCTCTATAATATGCCTCGAACGGGTTTTTACGCATGTATTTAAAATCGTTACATAATATTACAGTATGATTTGTAAATAAGGGTCATTTTTATTTGCGTTGGAAAAAGTAGATTTTAGTAATGTCCTGGTCAGAAAGTTTCTGATAGCGCTGTCATAATATCTCAAAAAAACCATTGTCGAACTATTATAATTATAAAAAATTAACAAATAAAAAGAATCTCAGCCTGTTTTATGGAATTAACTTTTTAGCACGGTTCACGGGCAGAGCCGCGGGCGTCTGCTAGCACTAAAAATAAAATCTACTGTTTGTGGTAAAATTAACGTATAAATCTATTTCTTTTGCCAATATGTAAAATTTTAAAATAAATAGAAGCCGTTATCATAAACTAGTCTAAATATTTAAATAACTCCAATGCGTTTGTTACGAGCACGAATTTCCATACTAAGTATTATCTAACTTTAAAATTACGTATCACAAAACATAATAATTCAGTATCTATGAAATCTTTCATAATGTAAACATAATAACCATCCAGATGTAAGAGTACATTAAAATATTGAATAATATGTTTTTTTTGCATTTGGAGCAAAAAACGCGTGCATCTTAATAATTTCCTTTCACTTTACGATCGCGCTTAAATAACGAGACAGCTTTTATCAGCTTCTCGTTACATAATAACAAATAAAGCATATTAATAACTGTTAAATTAAATTATGATGTGTTCAAACAAAAGTAAAATTAATTTACTATCAATGTTACCTCATTTTATTATAATTTCGAAATTGAATTCTTTTGGTGTGTGGTATCTTTTTTCCAGTGGGATTTTAAGCGTCCTTTGACAAAGCCTCCTTCAAGACCTTAGTAAGTTTAAAATTGAAATCCCAGTCCCAAACCCCCTTAAAAGGGAATCAAAAACAGGACCTCCCTTTTAACTTCAAAAGCTTGCAAAGTATCCCACAAAATTTATTTGAAGGAAAGTTTTTTCTACACCCTTTACGACAAGAAATATTTACGCAAAATCTTTTTACGCCGGGGCTTACAACAGGTTTAATTGAAGACCGAAGTTTTGATAAAACATCGAAAATACTGCTTCGTGCCATAAAAAATAAAAAAATAAATTTTCATAACAAGGACAAATCTAATTTATAATTATTCAAAAATTGAGTCAAAATCGCGGAGCTTCAAGGACCCAAGCCACTTGTGATCGGGGCTCTAAAATGATCTCACAACACGAGTCATCTACTACTACCTTCGGTATACATTACTTGATCCTACAGCCAAGCGGAAGGTTCTTAAGTTGTTCGTCTAAGCATTTTGTTATGAGACGATGACTGAAACGACTGTCGATACGATGTCGGACCAATAAATATATAACCGTTGAGTCCACATTCCACATGGCTGTATTTTCATGAACTAGGTCTAAGTACTTTCACAAATCTTGTGTTATTATGCTAAATAAATGGAGACATAAAATCAATCTACAGTAGTGGAATAAAACGGAAACTATAGCCGAAATTTAAAAAAAGAACTCTGAACGCAAGCTGAGCCCGTCAATCACTCACGGTCCAGCGCTCCCATTATGCCATTGAACTTATCCAACAGAACAACAATGCTATCATTTCCTTACATAATGTAACGTAACGGAGACATTTCAGTTGATTCTATTAACTTACATTTGATAATGGACGAAGTTAGCTAATTTGGAGCAGATTTTTTGTCAGTCTATAAGTTTTTTCTACACAACAATAGTTCTAATGAGAAGTTTTACACGTAAAGACAGACGGATTTATTTATTTCTATAAATCCTTATATTCGGAAAAAAGCGGGTAGACATTCACTGAGACTGTTTTAAGTAAAAAAATAGCAAATAATAAATAGTAGTAAATAATTATCTATTAATTCATCATCATCACCACCATACAGCCTTTTCAGGCCCGGGTCTGTTTCAGATACATATTTTATCAACCGCTTTTAAAGACTCACTAATGGACCGAAGTCTTCCCTCAGAATTCATAAAGTTCAAAATTTATACGATTTTAAAAACCATGGAGTGAAGATGCTCGCTTCATTTCTTTTACCGAATAAGAAAGAGAATTTGAGTTTTTACAATCATACCTAACTCTACTACACAGAGTTGGAGTCCAACAGAGGTGCGTGCCAAACTTCAATTCAAACCCTGGACTTCCAACTAGAAATGAAAAATCTGAATAACCGGATTACATAAATTATAATAATTGTATAACGATTCAAAAGGACTTGTAAACAATTCATTATGAATAAATTATTATGTTTATGACTTCTAAATGTCTAGAAAGGTTTAGTTATTCGGGTCTACGAGAAAATGACCATTATGACTTAACTAAAGTATGTCAGCCTTTCTCTAAGATTTGGTCTAAGAATTGGATATACTTAAGGGTAAGTAAGACTCCATACAGCTCCAAAGTAGATTGACCACATTCACAGGTAAGATAATAATATATGTGATTAAAGCATTGCAATAAACGTAATGTCTTAACAAACAAGCTACCAGATCACATTATAAAATCATTAATAACCTAAAGATTCGCGTTCGAAAGTGCAAACCACGTGCAAAAACTGTAACACGACTTACATAACACAGGTTATTTAGTTCGCGACCGCCGGCCGTCAGTGAATGTCCCTTTAATTTGCCTTTCTACAAGTTGAAGAGGTTTGATAAAACGTTGAGCGTGTTTCTATCAAAACCATAACTAGCTGTACAAAATTAATCACTTTATAGGTACGCTTACATAGTGGTCATTCATTGATTTACAAACTATGGATTTGGGGTCAGCGCTAAAAGGTGTCCGAACCGAACGACATACAAAACGCGAAACGACATACAATTGCACTTCAGTCTCGTGTTTGAAAATTAGGCTGTATAGTAATGGTTTAAGACATAAATTACAATGCTTAAGTTTGTTTATAAAATTATATTATATTCTCGGGACAATTTTTTTTGTGAATTTTGTATTACACCCGCCGTCCATAGATTTATAAGCCTTTGTGGTCATTGTACTAAATAATACTATCTGACCTGGCAAACGATGTTTTGCCAAATAGGTAAAGTATTTCTCACTTATGGGTATGAAAAATAAAATCATATATTTCATCATCTTAGAAGATATCGAATAAACACAAACACAAAAATCGGTCAAGCCCTTTCGAAGGAGTTTTGTTAAAAAAACACTGGTCTGTGAAACGAAAATAAATAAAATGGAAATGGGAATAGTTTTTAAAGATATTTCAGATAAATAGTTAAGTAACAAATAGCAAACGTCAAGCACCTTTAAATAAATAGGTATAAAAAATAAATTTAGGAAACTCTATTTGAACTTGATTTTCTTAGGTCCATTTTTGAATTATTTGGCAAATAAAATAAATCTTACCGTGAAATAAAAACATCTTGTTGGATTTCACGTTATTTCTTTAAAAGGCACATGCTCTATAAATTCCTGAATAAACCACCCTGCCTTAATCTCTAGTGATGCTACTACAAAAATTCATCGTAGATTTTGTAAATTTACTATCGACAAAGCAAAACGTATCTAAGTGAAAGTATTAATTATTATCTAATGCTACTAATAGTCAATTAATACTAGCAGCAAAATCAATAAGAGTAAACAAATGCTCTGGATATCACATGCTTCCAAACCGTTTCAAAGTTGGCCGTAGTTCAAAAGTTCAGGGGACCCAAATTTATGTGAGTCACTTGGGAATAAAACAATCTATGTTACTGAAACGCGCGTGCTCCCAGAGTGAACTAAAGTTTTTATAGAACTTCTTAACTTTTTGTGATTCATTGTACAGGATAGCATTTATAGATACGAAAAATTTTTATTCAACTTTTCATGAATCTTTTGCACCCTCAGACTACATAAAGTCTGTGTTTGCACCAATTAAATTATATTCGGCAATTTATTTTATGCATAACTAACAGACGCAACACTCTTTTAAGGAATAATACACATAGATTTAAAATAAATTTAGCCTCCATTGTTTTAACTTACAGACCACTAAATGTCGCATAGTGTCCCATCCCTATACGTCCTTTTGAAATACGAATATATCCTGATATGCTGAGTCGGATTCCACATGACTGGGCTCCTAACCGAGCAATAGTAGTCGTTCAATCGACTTCGAACTGCAAATTTTCTGCTCACTATTTTGTGTTTACAGCACTGATTTGTACACCAAAATGGAAAATGATTTTCCCGCAAACCTTCTGATTTCTGATACCGCAAAAAATCGGCTTTTAATATTATTTGCCTTTTCATTTCTTTACACTTAATACCTATTTATTATTTACCGATGAAATGGTATAGATTTTTCTGAAATGCAATAAATAAACAGAGACCACGTGAATTATAGAAGCATAAAATATTATGTAAAACTCCAAGCTACCCTAGAAAAAACACCCCTTTAGAGTGGAACTAGATTTTTTTGTATAATATTCAATATATTAAATGATTATTTGATATTTATGATGTAGACAGAAAGTCGGAACAAGGAAACCATCAGAAACCACATCTGCGCTATGTTGTGTAAAAAACATCGTTTCTTATACGAGAACGTGACGAAACAGTAGCCATTACAAATTGCAGTTATGATTTCGCGAACGAGACTATTTCCTGCGATTGCTATTCTTTAGTCTACATCCTAGCTTTCAACGATCGCTAAGCAGAATGATTAAATTTTGCACAGATAAGTTCTTTGTATAATGCAGACAAGGAATAAGACGGTAAGCGTTATTAAAAGTACTAAGAATATCTATCTAGACTTGAGAATATAAAAAAATAGGTTTGCTTAATCAATTCAATCTCAAATCTATGTGCTATTGTTATAATATTATATTTTGATAAACATCATCGATCAGAATATTAATGCATCTTCGTTTTATAAGTTCCGAAAATTGGAATGAGAAAAGATTTCGAAGCATGTTTTTTTGGTTTCCTTCTTATTTCAGAAAGAAATTTCATCACCTATTGAAAATTAAGAATTCTAGTTATTTTTGAATTGATAAACAATAAATAATAGAAATGAGGTAGAGGTCTATATCTCTACCTCATTTCTATGCTATATTTTTCTATTCATTTGATTTGGGAAATATTAATATTGATTATTATGAAATTATCAATATTTTTCTAACACTGTCTGCACCACAAAAATACGAGTAAAACCTTAGGTTAGAAATCTGTGAACTTAGCTTACTATACTCATTATGAAGTACTTAAGGTTTGATAAGTAGGCCCAGAAAAGTCTGCCCAATCTGAAAATTACCAACATTCTAAAAGTTATTTTACTAATGGAAAAGAGCATTATTATGCCAGACTAGCCCAGAAAAACAAACAGTTGCTCAAAAACGAAAATAACTAATCATCGATAAATGTAGAGATGAAAGGTTATCCACTACTTTGAAGAACGTACTAGGGTAACATGGGATTCTCCTAAAATCATGTAATCTACTACAATACATATTAAAAGATAATAATAAATACATTACACGGGATCATAACTTGAGATCGCGAGAGCAAACATTTGCATGAGAAAATGAGAAACGGTGCGAGTTTGATACAACAGTATCGTACATTTAATGTTGACTCAATAAAATGTTTAATATCTTGGGAATAAATGAAATGTACTTAAATACTGCCTATATACATAATAATATAGTAAACAGTGTCTAGATAAATACAGCTAATAGCCCTGTTTGCTAAGTACTGTTTTTGATTATTACTATACTAAATAGGCGGTAAAAGATTTTTCAAAATATTTCAAGTAGAATAATTATTCGAAACAATTTAAATACAGTGTGTGTTTTATACATGTCGACTTAAAAAGCTCATTTTAAATCCACTAACTATAATGACATTATTGTAACATCAACTAAAATTCTCATAGGGTTGTGCTCACGTTTTTTTATTTAATTATTTTAAACTTCACTTACGAGTATATTGAACCTTTAGAGGAAGGTACTATTTATTGAAAGCTCCAAATCATTCATGTTAGTTATTCGACTAAATTATGAGAATAGATTATTTATTGTTGCAATACATTGCTGATCGTACTTTTATTCGTTCATAATTCGTTTTATTTCGTCATTTCAGAATATATTTATTACCATAATTTAACACGGTTAATTCACACGTCATACTTATGACTATATTACGTGAATTCATTACCACCATTTTAGTACAGATTGTATCAGATTTTGTTAAGATTCGTTCGTGTATAATAATTTAATAACTGAGTGTTTCGTTATTTAGACATTTTAAACTATCGACAATGTGTAAAGTTACTTTATTGATAACTACTACTAACAATAATATTTCTATGTTATATGTGTTTGGATAATATAGTATTTACACAACAATTACTGAACCGTTTTGACTAGAAATATAGGTATCCAATAAAATTGCATAATAAAGGAATTTGTTAGATTTCAAACAAACTTAAATATTATTGTTACGTAGGTAGTCATAATAATTAGAATTATTGGTCCTTATATTTGTCTTATTTAATTCCCTCTTGCAATAATGTTAAGTAAGACGCAATATCTTTCAAAATATACGGTTAATTATTATGATTTTTTAATTTTTCGCAATTAATGTTTACAGAACACGAAACTACATTTTGATAATTCATTTTTACGTTGGAACATTTTTCACTTTTTCCTTTTTAAACACTTCCTTTTCATGAATGATTCCATCCTTTAAGTTACTAGGATTTTTCGAGAAGGCAATCTTAACCTGGGGGTCAATCAACTTCAAACATATTCAGAACACTCTGTATTTATCCGACTTCCGTTTGAACCACTATAGGTATGTAAGATTTTTTACTTTCATCCAATTAATGTTTTGTTTTTCGTCCACACACACACTCACTCAAAATTTAATTTGAAAACACTTACAAAAGTCTTCATGTCGCTTTGCTTAGTGCGGGTTGGTTCCCCAGTGATGTCAAACGCAATGATAGCTTACGATAGATGCTCTAACTTTTTATACCGAACGGAAGTGATTGTAGAGTATACTCGCGGGAAAGGCTCAAAGACTTTATCGAGTGGGTACAACGCATTTTTGTTTTATTTTCCTTCATATTATAAATTAATTATACCTACTCTATGTATAGTAAGTATATTAATTTAGGGTAGCCTGTTGTATTTCTGATTAATTTGCTGTTATCTGTTATTACTTGTGTTGATTGATTTTTGTTATATTGGTTAGTTCTTTCTCGCGAGCTCTTTCATCTGATAAAGTAAATGCTTGGTATTTGATTTTATTACAACATATTTTTTTTAATAAAATATCAGCTGTGCTATTCTACAAAATGTCCATCCCTGAAATAGCTGCCAGACAGCTGCCAACCCAAATATGGCATGCAAAATTGTACTCTATTACAACTGACAAATTCATAGATGCATAGATGTACGCTCGTCGCTGTTTTGCAGAATAGCACGGCAGAAGACTTCTCTCCAAGAATAGTACAAGTTTGTCTGAAATTAGGCCTATGTTAAATATTTAAATAAAGATATTTTGAGTATTGAGTTTTATGATGTATAAAAAAAGAACTACAATACGTACTCCCAAATAATTGCTTTAGTCAAATCATCTTTATTTCCCGTCTTTTGAATAATTTACTATTCGCTTTTACCTTTTACGTAGCCTTAATTTGTTGCTTGTTAAATATTTATCATGAATTCTAATTAAGGCGGAATTAATTACAACTGTGATAAATATTTACCCGACATTACATTGACCTATCTTGTAAAATTTATTTTTCATGAAAATCAAATCCTGTTCTTTTTCTTCTGTTTCGATTATTTTTTGCGATTTGGCGATTACTTAGCCCGTTGCAAGTGGAGTGGCCGATGCAGGTCGTCACTCCACTCAGTCGTCGTCACAGCTCACTCCAGAATCCGAGGAGGCCTCCCAGGAAGCAGGATACCATGGAGTGTTGCTGAGGAGCCCAAGTAGGTCTCGCGTTGGTCCCACACATCAGTGCACGCTAGTAGATGTAACGTTTCATCTTCCACCATGCAGGCTCTGCACAGAACCAATACGTTAATAAGAACTTGTATAGAAGAAGAAAAGTTATTTAAAGGTTTGACCTTCAGAAAATTAACTTTCATAACATACCTTCTTAACATAAGGTGCCTATCAAGCTCAAGACTCATTTATACCAAAATTATACAGAAGGAGACTGGCCCGTTAGAAACTAATTTGGGAAACAATAGAAAGTTTGAAATTTTCAACATCTTTGAATTAATGTTCTCAAACTGCTAATATTGTAATTCAAATTGTATAACGCCACGTTTAATTTCGGTTTCAAATAAGATAAATGCCCTCAAGCTCCAATATATCCTACCTAAAGCATGAAAGTTTTACTGCTTAAGTATGTACATAATTACTTCAGTAATAGTTAGGTACATACAATTTAAACATAGTAAAATTGGTCTATTTTGTACCTAATATAAACAAACAATAACATATAATAAAAAATAAAAAAAAAACAGATTGTAAAATTATTATTAAAATAAGTGATTATTTGTAAATTAATGTGTTAGCAAATACATAACTTATTATATACAAAAGAAATTCGTTTACGTATGAATATATTATCATCAATATACATATAATAAATTTGTATAGGTCGAATTTCTGTACAAATAAAAAAGATGCTAAAAACGGAGTCAGGGGGATGTAAGAAGTGAAAAAGAACTAATTTAAATTTTTTTCAAATTTTTTGTTTCTCTGTTTATCTGTTTGTCTGTTTGTCTGTTTGTCTGTCTGTTTGTACGGGCTAATCTTTGGAACGGCTGGACCGATTCCAATGAAATTTTGTGTGGTGGTAGTTCATGTCCCTGGTCAACATATAGGATACTTTTCATCCCGGTAAAATAAAGAGTTCCCGTGGGATGGTTAAAAAACTGCAATTAATTTAACAGCTTTGTAAACAACAACTAATGAACTTAATTTAGTAAAATTTGTTATGCCGATTCCTTATGTTGCCTCTTTAACAAAATATATATATAGTAAAACTTATTAATCCAATCGAGTTCCCGCGGGAAAGAAAACATTACAGAAACAGTTAGCAGGCGTCTTTCAAGTAACGGATTTAAATGAAATTTTATGATCCTGATGACTTTATATATATGCCCGGTCAACATTTAAGATACATTTCATCCTGAAAAATTTGAGAGCACCCGTGGGATGTTTGAAAAAACCTATAGCTACTTATCTACGTAGCACAATCAAAACGGGGTCAAAATATCGACAGTTTAAATCGTCCTTTTGATCGTGCAACTAGGTATAACTATACAAGATAACCCGTACGTAGCAGGAACGGGTTGCTACGTACACAGCAGCGCATCAGAATGCTTAATTACAATATCTGGACGTTGGTATCATCTCAGAATAAGATAAGTTTGGTTAGTATAGATATTAAAATCCACGATGACACGCCCACTCTGTCTTACTCCATGCGAATTGAGTAACATAAGCGATTTCGACAGAGTGTATAAGTAGAGGAAGACCAGAGAAGATATAGGTAAATTGTGTGAAAGAAGATAGCACGTTGACAGGAGAGATTGGAAGAAGACTCCTTTACGGGTCCATCGAACCCAGGGACCACTCATTTTTCTCGGGAAAAATTAAGAAATTCCACGGGAAACATTTTTGTAAAAAAAACGAACTGCACGCGGGCGGAGCCGCGGGCAACAGCTAGTATAGAATAAGGTTTCCAGGCCAACGTTGTTATGCCACTAGGGATATAAAGAATAGCTTACGACCTACTTTCAGACCTACCGAACATACACAAAACATTTCATAACATCGGTCCAGCTGTTTCGGAGGAGTTTGTAACAATTCCGTACTATAATAACTATATTGCTAATTAAAGACATTAACAGTGTAAATAAATAATAATGACGTGCATTTACATATATAGGTGGTATTAACAACTCTATGTGAATTGCACGTAGTCTGAGGTGAATTGTAGGTGTAGTTCTGATATAGTTTTCTGTTGATAATGCGGTTACTTTTAACGTTTTGGGCTCTTTCCGTTGGTTATGTGTATCAAAAGTACAACGTCCTGCAATAGTGCTTTTTTTCTTCCTTGACTTACACAAAATTAATGCAAGTCTACATTAATTAAGTGAATGTAACCCATACGTAACCTACGTAAGATGCAGTGTAGATATTATATCAATTAATATCAGCGGGTTGTACTGGACGAGTTGACCATCTAAAGCTGCACAAAATACCATAATATTACGAGTACCTAACTTTCATTGATATTTAAAGTAAGGATTTCGGGTCAGAGCTAAAAATGCCCGAACCTAATGAATGCCAAACGCGAAAAGAGTTGCAAAATTAGGCTGTATAATAATGGTTTAAGATATAAATTACAATGATTAGTTCGTTTATAAAAATACACGCGAGAAAACCTTATAAACGAGGGCACATCCTCGTTTATAAGGTTTTCTCGCGGCACTTTTCGTGAATTTTGTATTACACCCGGGGTCCATAGATTTATATGCCCATGCTTACGGTGTAGAAAAGTCACTACGCTAAATGATTAAATAGCAACTCTAGTGCTGACAAAATAAAGTGCAATTCAGTTGCAACAGCGCCATATGGCTACGACTTTATTAACCTAAACGTTGTGCTCTCTTTCTGTCGCTTTACTTTATCTCTCTCCGGCTATAACAGGGGTCCTTAAAAACCGCTGGGCGGTCGGCGATATGTACTTGTAGCGTTTGTACCTATACAGTGCGAGTGAAACCCCCTCGGCTGTAGCTAAATAAGGGTTATCACGCTTCATAGCAAAGGGCGTTAGTTTATGGTAAGATCTTTACAAATTGTAATATTGGGGTTCCATACCAATTTGGTAAAAATGGAACCCTTACGGTAATGGTGAGACTTTCTCTGTCCGTCCGTCCGTCCGTCTGTCACACTCGATTATTTCAGTAACTATCGAAGCTATCGACTTGAAATTTAGAATAGTTTTAGGTAATAGTGACCTAACGCCATTGCAATCATAAAACATTGAAAATTGTTTTTATTTTTATTTTAAAATAGGGGAAAACCGGGGCTTCGAATTTTCAAAATTAAATAACAATATTGAGTGGGGTATCATATGAAAGGGCGTTACTTTTTTATTCTAAAACCGATTTTTACTTATTTTTATGCCTGATAGTTTTGGATTTATTGAGCAAACTGTCGAAAAAAATACCGTTCCCCCCCCCTTATCTCCGAAGTTTATGAATCGAAAAATCTGAACTAATTACGATCAATAAACATTAATGTATATTTTACAGAAAAAATAAAATCAACTCCCTAACTATTATACTTTATTTGATAATAACAATAAACCACCAAAAACAAAGTTACGTTTGCGGTTCGCCAACAAAAGTACCTACATGTACATTCATTGAGTTTGTAAATTATACTCGTAAATTCATGAACAAAAGTGATTCTTTCAATGTTTTACTTCTTTTATGGTATATGGAACCCTCGGTGCGCGAGTCCGACTCGCACTTGGTCGGATTTTTTTCAGTTTTCAAGTTTCCCATCGCGGATCATCACTAATTAATTATATTCACGATCGTTATAAAGATTGAACCAATAGCCTGATTAATTATTACGACCGACATACGCTGCTTGTTAAAGACGGTGAATGTTAATAAAAAGAAGTGTTTTCTCGGAACGGAATCACAATTCACAATTTATTTATTTGGTTAGTATCTTAATAGTACATTGTGATACAAGGGTGGAAAGTAGGTTTTTGCAAACGAGCTGTCATTCACAAGCCCGAGCCGAAGGCGAGGGTTTTTAATGTCACGAGTTTGCAAAAACCTATACACCCGTGTATCACACGACGTTTTTCAATACAGTTGTGAGAATTAGTAAAAAACAAATAAAAGAGATAATATGTTTGCTCAAGATTTTGGGGGCCAATTTCCATCTTGTTTGGTTTTTCGTTTCAGCCGACGGACGTCCACTGCTGGACAAAGGCCTCCTGCAATGATTTCCAGCCCGCACGGTCCTGCGCTAACTGTATCCAGCGCCTTCCTGCGACTCTTTTAATGTCGTCAGTCCATCTGGTCGGAGGCCTGCCAACACTGCGCTTACCCGTGCGGGGTCGCCATTCCAGCACTTTGGGTCCCCAACGTCCGTCGGTCCTACGAGCTATGTGTCCCGCCCATTGCCACTTCAGCTTCGCGATACGTTGAGCTATGTCGGTGACTCTGGTTCGTCTACGGATCTCCTCATTTCTGATTTGATCCCGCAGAGAAACTCCGAGCATAGCTCTCTCCATCGCCCGCTGAGTGACTCTGAGCCTTCTTATGAGGCCCAGAGTCACTCAGCGTTTGGTTTTTACCTTAAATAAAATATCGAAGATCGAAATCGAAGGCGACTTCGAATTCGCAATCGAAAAGATAAAAGATAAAAGATAAAAGATAAAAGATAGAAGATAGAAGATAAAAGATAAAAGATAAAAGATAAAAGATAAAAGATAAAAGATAAAAGATAAAAGATAAAAGATAAAAGATAAAAGATAAAAGATAAAAGATAAAAGATAAAAGATAAAAGATAAAAGATAAAAGATAAAAGATAAAAGATAAAAGATAAAAGATAAAAGATAAAAGATAAAAGATAAAAGATAAAAGATAAAAGATAAAAGATAAAAGATAAAAGATAAAAGATAAAAGATAAAAGATAAAAGATAAAAGGTAAAAGGTAAAAGATAAAAGAAAACGAAAAAAAATCCTTCTGTGTCCATCCCATCCCAATGTCCATCCCATTTTATTGTACAATGAAAACTCCTTGGTATCAAACGTTTTGCAAAAGTAATGATCGAGCTTGTAAAAGTAAGTTACGACCATGAAAAAGAAAGATGCCTGTGCGTAAGATTTAACTTTCGAATACTAATGACAGCCTCTGAAAGTGCGCCATACCATACAACTGTATTGAAAAATAATAAAAAATAATTGTTATCCGTTAGTCTCGCTAAATCTTAGTAATTTCGACAGATTTCGATAAAATCGTGCGTTCGAGTGGGATCCGAGATGGTTTATAGATCTGCAATTAGACTCGGCAGGTTTTAAAAAAAATATCACTACAGTAGGTACATCGTGATTCTTTTACTATTATTATTATTATTAAAACTCTTTATTTGCACCACACAAGAAACATAACAAAGGACAAAACACATATTAAAGTAGGTACCTATTGGTCCAAAAGGCGGCCTTATCGCTAAGCAGCGATCTCTACCATCCATACCATCAAGGCAACCTTGAGATCAGGAAATTACAGAGGAAACACAAAACTGCAGGTGGTGTGAAATTATAAAACATACATCCAAATGACTACATACTAATACATAAACAATCCTACACAAATAAAACAATGATATTTATTAATAAACAAATATTAAAATATAGACTAATATATACAATATACCTACATACTACATGACATAGAAAAGAGAATTAAATAAGATAAAATAGTCGTCGTTAGACCCTGTGCTTAAGAAAATGACTTTTGACTAAATTTTTAAATATTTTTAAATACTATGTTTACTAGATGACGCGGCAAACGTTGTTTTGTTGTTTGGGGGTATGAAAAATAGCTTACGACCTACTCTCACACCTATCAAACATGCACAGAAAATTTCATAACAATCGGTCGAGCCGTTTCGGAGGAGTTTGGTTATTATAATTTTATATAGTTATATTAGAAAATAGATTTGATGACTCATACAGACGTTATTGACAATTATTCCAAATGAAATAGTAGTTCTTATCTATTATCATCACATAGGTGTATTAGTTGTCTCTACACTCTACGTATGTATTATAAAAATCATATACCTTATTAATTTTCATAAGAAATTCTAATGAAATTTTTCAAAAGTGCAAGTATTCAGGAGGCAGAATAATGTAATACTTAATTGAAAATTGGTAAAAAAGTTTGGTGTTCCATTTTTATTTTTACAAATTATAAAGATACAAGCAGTGAGAGTGAGAAAGGAAGAAAGCGATAGTGAAATCATTTGCGCCTT
Source organism: Coenonympha glycerion (assembly GCA_963855885.1). Lineage (NCBI taxonomy): Eukaryota > Metazoa > Arthropoda > Insecta > Lepidoptera > Nymphalidae > Coenonympha > Coenonympha glycerion. The sequence goes on from OY979631.1 coordinate 12,467,691, forward strand.
TTAATTTTAATTCAGTACCTAAGTAGGTATTACACAACGCGGGATATTAAACGCAGAGCCTTCGGTATAAGGGTCGGCACACACTCCTCAGCATACATTTGCAGTTACTCGTTTATTTTCATAGCAATTGGTAATAGATAATAATAATATAATTGTTAACTTCATAATTTTTGAGTTAAAATAGTCAATCATGTCATATTTAGGAGGGGATAATTATGTCACACTTATTGATCTTTTTATTACATATACACGTTGCAACTCTGAGTAAATATCATCCGTAAAAGTAATTAAAAAGAAACTGACAGACGACTGACTGACTGACAGACAGAAGAAACAGAGAGACTGACAGAAAAACTGAAAGTCTAACTGAGGTCTGACTGCTCTATAAACGCACAGCTTTAGATTGATTGGGTTTTAAAATATAGGTTAAAAAATAGCTACCATACACATCTATAACTATTATTATTATTATATGCCTTCCTCTAAAAATTTTTTTTTTTTTTTTCTTAATATATTTTTCATTTTCATGTCTTTTTTTTTTTTTTTTTTTTTTTTTTTTCTCAATGTCTTTTTAAATTTCATGTATATATATTTTTTTTTTTTTTTTGTCAATTTTTTTTTCAATTTATTTTTCATTTTCATGTCTTTTTTTTTTTTCTTTTATGTCTTTTTAATTTTCATGTCAATGTTTTTTTTTTTTTTTTTAGAGGTCATCCCATAAGCGGGCAAAGGCCTCCCCCCTTTTCTTCCACGCGGTTTTTTCTCTGGCCAGGCGGGTCCAAAGCACTCCAAGCCCGTCAAAATCCTCTATATCTGTCCGCCAACGTGTGTGCGGCCTGCCTCGACGTCGCGCGATGAATCGTGGGCACCATGTTGTGGTTTCCTTTGTCCATCGGTCATCTGTCAGTCGCATGATGTGGCCGGCCCATGTCCATTTTAATTTTCGCGCCATTCTCAAAACATCAATTGTTTTTGATTTGTCTCTTATGTCTTTTTTCTTTATTCTATCAGCAAGCCTCACTCCTAACATACTTCGTTCCATTTTCCTTTGTGTAATTTTTAATTTTTTAATTTCATTTCTGTTTAAAGCCCAGGTCTGTGATCCATATGTCAGAATTGGAAGTTTGCATGTATTGAACACTTTACTCTTTATATTCAATGATATCTTTTTATTTTTAAATATGTATTTAAGACTCCAGTATCTCTTCCACGCACTTAGAGTTCTCTTATTGAGTTCGTCTCCTTGCGCGAGTTTATTGAACGATACTATCTTTCCCAGGTAAGTAAAGCTCTCTACTGTTTCAATGATATTATTGTCTAGTCTTATTGAGACTGGTCTGCCTGTATTAGACATTATTTTGGTTTTGCTCTTATTCATGCACAGTCCCACTTTACCACAGTGATCTTTAAGTTCGTCCATCATTTCCTGTAGCTCTTTTTCACTATTGCTGAAGATTGCTATATCATCTGCAAATCTTATATTACTTAAGTGTCTTCCATTTATTTGTATACCTTTATTTTGCCACTCTAGTTGTGAAAATATATATTCCAGCACAGAATTGAAAAATTTTGGTGATAAGCAGTCTCCCTGCTTTATTCCTCTTTCTATTTTCAGCTGCTGACCTATTTTGTCCAGTTGAATTCTTACTGTGCTATTTTCGTAAATGTATTGTAATATCCTGATATATTTATGTATAACTATATAAATATATAACTATACTACACTGAAAGAATTTTTGGGTTTTACCCTGACTTAACCATTCCCATAACCTTCTGAGGTTATGTGAGTGAAGCCGCGGGCGTCCGCTGGAAAATGATTAAAAGTCCAAGTTAAAGGACCAAAAATTCAAATATTGTATCTATTTTCTGTTTGTTAAAAATGCTTAAGGCCATCGAACTTTTATCATAATAACATGCCCTTATTAACTTTTTAATTTGTACTTGGGTGGAAAATTTTACGTATTGGGTCTTCTCAGATAATGTTCAAACATTAAACATTCTCTTTATTAGGTAATTTTATTAATTTACCGGTAAATAATATTGTTACAAATTACACCAACGTATTAAAATATACATTTTTATTTTTATCAGTCCTTAGCCCTTTTTATGACCTACTGCTGAATGCGGATTCTATCTATACGGATACGGATCTACTTATTACAAAATATTACGTGAAGGCTTTTGTAGGTAGTTTAATCCACGATGACGCGCCCCACTCCACAATCGCTTATATTTCATGTGATTTGTAAGAAAATGGGAAAGAGTGAAGTGGATTGAACTATTTATATAATATTCACAATAATTTTACCAAAATATGTTTCCTACATACTCCGAAACCCTCATAACCTTATATCAGTGAATCAATTTGACTGAAATTAGAAATGTATGTGTATATGGATTTTATCTTAAATTGGAAATGTACGGGGAAATCTAGCCAAAGCTTATAATTGAGATGCCAGCGAGTGTGGTTAGTACCTATCTCATAAACTTATATGAAACCCCTAATCTCGTGTATAATTCTATAATTGCCAGGCTCCTACCAGTTTACACGATCTAGGTTTAGAAAGTCTCAAATTAGGTCTTATTCGTACGTTGCTCTGTCTCTCTATTTTGTAACAGATACGTACCTTATTACGGATTATTACCTACCTCCAAACAAAAGCGGAACTAAGTGATAACGTAACACAATATTGGAGTCATTGCTTTGTTTTAGAATGTTGATGATACAAATGATATGTTTGAAATTCAATATCCGAGATATCCGAGTATCTTTAAACCGAAATAATACTTAATACTTAAAGCCTGGCCAGAAAAACAAAAAAAAACGTGCCATCAAAATGCAACTTATTTTCAATTAGGTACCTACGCCTCAATTTTAATTTTTCATTTTTTTTAATATCGGTAAGCGAAAGCTTATGTTATGGGTACTAGGTAACTGATAAAAATACAGAAATATAAAGAAAAATAACCAGACACTGGAAAACATTCATACTCATCACACAAGCATTTTACAGTTGTGTGAATCGATAGATACTTACTTAAGTAAGTAGTTAGTAAGTAAGGAAACTATGCTTATACTGCTTGGTCGCTACCTATGCGATTCATAAGAAGGCTCAGGATCACTCAGCGAGCGATGGAGAGAGCTATGCCCAGAGTATCTGCGTGATCGAATCAGAAATGAGGAGATCTGCAAAAGAACCAAAGTGACCAACATAGCTCAACGTGTCTCCAAACTGAAGTGGCAATAGGAGGGGCACGTAGGACCGATGGACGTTGGGGACCCAAGGTGCTGGAATGGCGGCGACGCACCGGGAAGCACAGTGTAAGCAGACCCCCCACCAGGTGGTTAGACGACATAAACAAAGTCGTGGGGAGTCACTGGCGCCAGGCGACGCAAGACCGTGGTGTTTGGCGGTCATTTCAGGAAGCCTATTAATTAATATACAGCAGTGGACGTTCATTGGCTGAAACGACGACGACAACGACGAGTTATAATATATCACTAATTATTGCGTATCGACTATCGTTGCTAGAAAACATCGCGCCGAAACCTGCATGTTTTTACCACAATTTTCTCAATGGTGTGCGAAGCTCCCCAACCCGCACTTGGCTAGCGTGGTGGACTGTGGTCAAATCCCTTTCATTCTGCAGGGAGCTCCGTACCCAAAAGACCCATGATTTTATATTAAATCGACATGCAGCTCTTTCATAACTCACAACATTCTCACCTAACTTCAACGTTAATCAATCTTATTCCGTCTCACTTTAATGTTAAGTTAATTGCATTCTTCGAATCCTGAACTTTTACTTTTTACGAACCGATAATGACAGGTCTGCGTATAGCGAAAAAACTTGCCCAAAATAATTACTTTTTGATACGGAAACTATAGTGACAATTGTATTGAGTAATACTTAAGTTTTGTAGATGCCTATTGCCTACTTTTCAAAACGGTAGAAACGATTTTGATATGACGAGATTCAAAGTCTGGTAGCTATAAAAAGTATATTATTGTAATTAATAAACGGGACCCTATTACGGAAGTCCGCCATCCATCTGTCCGTCTGTCCGTCTTTCACCAGGCTGTATCTCACGAACCATGATACTAAGACAGTTGAAATCTTTGTTGTCGCTATAACAAAATACAACAAACGTGATCTTTTTGATTATAATGGTACTTACGGAACCTTTCATGCGCTAGTCGAACTCGCACTTAGCCGGGTTTTTCTTTCTACAGTTTTAAGATTTTAGGCTATCCACGTGAACTCTAGTCTTTATTACCACTAATAGCATCCTTTCGATACTATATGCTAACCACAACCAGTTCAAAATTAACATTATGCAACTTTAAAAAGACCAATTAAAAAATATACTGGTTTCGTTAAACACATTCATAATAATATGAATAGGAGCTTTTCAATGTATAGAGTGAATGCTAGACATTTCACGGTGAATTGAACTCGATATCTACTTTATTAGTTACGCATCTACGAGTACTCAAACCGACAACTGAAATACATATTTACTTTTATAATTAATATATTAAATGTTATTGTCATAAAGAAGTAAATTATGTATATTTTTTATTTTTAAAATAGCTATCTACCTTTAGCCTGGCTTAGATCTTACTTTGGAAATAGAAGCTGAGAGAAACTCATACAAGCAATTTTTTAATTGGGTAATAATTATGTTTAGAAGTTTCACGAACTAAGAGATTAGAACAGATAGGTAAACTGATTTAGATATTATTCATTTAATTGCAAATTACAGCTTTTACAGTGGTGAATAACGATGAAATTAAATATTATGTAATTTTTTGGACTTTAGTAGCTTTAGTAGCTTCCTCTAGGTATATACGACGAAATTCAATGTTGGGGAAAAATACTCAGCAGCAGCAATTATGTAGGTACCTTATTTTTCAGATGAAATGGATAGGATCATTATTTTTCCGATGAAATGGATAGGATAAGTTAGAACCAGCCGTAGCTAAGCCTGGAAGCCGTTAAGGTCTGCACTCACAACATATCTAAATTTATTCTTGCGCGGAATAAACTTAGAACGCTTTTCCTAAGCTATACCTACTCACAGCTTTAAGTGTTAGTACCTACTAACACCTAAAGCTGTAAAAGGTACAGATTGAATGACTTTTCTGCTAAGTGTAGAAAATCGAAAGCAAAGCTACCTAGGCTTTGTATCATGGAAAACAGTTTCTTATGATGCTTTTCCACTGAAACAAGAGCTGTGAGGACCTTTATTCTTTATCTCAGTAATAATTAATCACTCAGTGATCTACAAAGAGCTTTTTTGATATTTATTTTATATCCACTGAAGGTTTAACAAGAAATATTATTTTCGTTTCACTTCATAAAGCAGCAATGTATTACGAACCATGGACAACAGTGATTAGCACTCGAAGTTTCAATTTTACAGAATACGAGCCCAGGATGGGGTTTGTCCAATTAAATGTATACTGATTTTATTAAAGTACTAGCTGTTGCCCGCGGCTCCGCCCGCGTGCAGTTCGTTTTTTTTACAAAAATGTTTCCCGTGGAATTTCTTAATTTTTCCCAAGATAAATGAGTGGTCCCTGGGTTCGATGGACCCGTAAAGGAGTCTTCTTCCAATCTCTCCTGTCAACGTGCTATCTTCTATCACACAATTTACCTATATCTTCTTTGGTCTTCCTCTACTTATAACACTGTCGAAATCGCTTATGTTACTCAATTCGCATGGAGTAAGACAGAGTGGGGCGTGTCATCGTGGATTGTAATATCTATACTAACCAAACTTTATCTTATTCTGAGATGATACCAACGCCCAGATATTGTAATTAAGCATTCTGATGCGCTGCTGTGTACGTAGCAACCCGTTCCTGCTACGTACGGGTTATCTTGTATAGTTATACCTAGTTGCACGATCAAAAGGACGATTTAAACTGTCGATATTTCAACCCCGTTTTGATTGTGCTACGTAGATAAGTAGCTATAGGTTTTTTTTAAACATCCCACGGGTGCTCTCAAATTTTTCAGGATGAAAAGTATCTTAAATGTTGACCGGGCATATATATAAAGTAGGATCATAAAATTTCATTTAAATCCGTTACTTGAAAGACGCCTGCTTTTCCTGTTTTTGTAATGTTTTCTTTCCCGCGGGAACTCGATTGGATTAATAAGTTTTACTATATATATATTTTGTTAAAGAGGCAACATAAGGTATCAGCATGACAAATTTTACTAAATTAAGTTCATTAGTTGTTGTTGACAAAGCTGTTAAATTAATTGCAGTTTTTTAACTATCCCACGGGAACTCTTTATTTTACCGGGATGAAAAGTATCCTATATGTTGACCAGGGACATAAGCTACCACCACACAAAATTTCATTGGAATCGGTCCAGCCGTTCCAAAGATTAGCCCGTACAAACAGACAGACAAACAGACAAACAGACAAACAGACAAACAGAGAAACAAAAAATTTGAAAAAAATTTAAATTAGTTCTATTTCACTTCTTACATCCCCCTGACTCCGTTTTTAGCATTTTTTTTATTTGTACAGAAATTCGACCTCTACAGATTTATTATATGTATTGATGATGAAGTATGCTTGACTGCTATCTCGCTTCTTTAATAAGTGATTGATTATGAAGCAAAATCAATAAATGAAGCCGAAAATGTAAATGGTACGGGCTACGTGCTACACAGCATTGCACTAGAATGCTAAATCGCTTGACGGTGAGACTCCATCAAGTTCCAAATAGAACAAGTTATGATTTATAAATATTTTCAAATACAAGCTTTTACACGTTTTATCAGTATTTTTCTCAGCATCCAGGGCTGACCATCATCAAAAAGATCAAAAAGCTTCATAATAATTTTGCATTGTCATCTGATTTACACCTGCATGCAAAATTGCTTACCGGGGACTGGTAAGATTTGATTACAGACAAATAAACATCGGGACAGATGAAACTCAATAAAACCTTGTAATAAGTTGTAAAAAGCTTTTTATTTTATTCAAGCGGCACGATATATAGCGTAAGATTTTATCTTAGATAGATACCTACTTACTACCTAACTCTTTTAATAATTGCTACGATAACGTTATCTTCGACAGAATTAGTACATTATTATCAAAGACTTTTAAGGGATACCTACATAGAAGTCTTTGATTTTTATCTTCAAATTTGAAATTGCTATTAAGTACCTAGTAACTTGTAATTAAATAAAAAATATGACGTCATTTTGTTCGATTCCTACAAGTGTCCGATATCGTTAGTAGAAACAAGCCTTTAACTCTGAGCTTTTAAGCAATGCTTTAGTTGGGTATTTCTCAAAGATGAAAGTAGATACTTACTACTGCAGAGTTATTTCTGATTGACACGCGAGATCTGTCATATACGAAATAGATTATATCGTTATCCGACACGACAAGTACGCATATATTATTTTATTAAGTATTTTGTTTACGTTTTGTTCTAATAAAAGCGAAAGAAGATTAACGTCGGAACTAGCTCCTTTCACTCGCTCTAGTGAGAGCAATGGGCTCGGGCACTTCACTCGTGTATTACATAAGTGCTATCTTATCGGAATCCTTACCGAACGGTCATCGGTTCATACGCGAATCAAACTTATACAAAGCTGTGAGACTCTGTAATGAATTTATTAGACAGTTTTTCTTGATAACTGACGTGCTTCGATACTTTAACTGGCTGGTTATTGAAGCATTTTTTATTGACCTACTGTCACAGTTTATAATAGACACTATGATAATAACATCAAGATGAGCCCATCCGAACATTTTACGTAAACCTTCTTCATACAAGAAAATGTAGAGCCATGTGTCGAAACTCCTGAGAAATACTGCGTAGGCTTACAGCTTACTACTGACGCCGGAGGGGGTTTTGCTCCCATAAACTGGCGACATTTTTTCGCGCGGTCCGCCGGGTCTATAATATACTCGTAGTTGTCTTTGAATAGACAGCTGATTTTTCAGCGATTGAAAAATAAATAAGACGTTATTTATAAAAGAGGCGAGTTCTGACGAATAAATAAGACGTTTGGACATATTTTGTATGCACCGACGTATATGGTTTGTATGCCATATTTTTCTAAGATAGTTTTTCCGGCGATTGAAAAATGAGCCTCATTCAATTACTTCCAAATGTTAACGACATGACGTATTTTGTTTATTACTATGCAATCAAACACTTACATAAACGTGAATATACGACTACATTTTATAAGTAAGTATCCAGCTTCCTATATTATCAGCACTCTTAATTTAATTTTCAAACTTTCAGGACAGGAAATAAGAAAGGAAATAACAAACTCTATTTTAACTATATTGAGGTGATCAAAGCCAGCAGTAGAAGGACAAACAAAACTTTTTTGACGCGTGTTCTACCATGAGTGTCAATTTACAATACAGGGACGCTGACGACACGATTTTTCTTTTAGTGACTTCCAGCGAAGCTTACATTATTGCAAGTTTTAGATGAAGGACAAGGAGGGCTTTTTAAAAGACTTTGCTTAACTTGCAATGTAAGTATGTTTGTGTAGATGGAATCTGCAACTCAATTTTGAAGCAAATATCTTCAACCGATTGAGCTAAAATTTTGTATGCGTGTTTAGGTTCGGGTGACAATGGTTAGGGTTAGTGTGGCGTCATTATAAAGCTTTTATTTAAATTGGATTGTATGTTTGTTTGGGTAGATTCTGGCAAATCCATTTTAAAGCTGATATCTTCAACAGATTAGATTTTTTTGACGCGCTCTCGGATTCGAGCGGGTTCGATTGCCACCACGGGAAATTCTAAAGTGGTCCACTTTAGAATTTTATTATTTCTAAATTGGCTAAGGTTTGGTCTGGTGGGAGGCTTCGGCCGTGGCTAGTTACCTGTGTAGAAACCGTTCAGTTGACTTTACTAACCCCTTTCGAGTTGGTACATTAACATCTTCGGCTGCATCATCACTTACCATCAGGTGAGATCGCAGTCAAGTAGGTACTAACTTGTATCGTGTAAAAAAAGATTTAGCGTAAATTTGTAAACATGTTTAATTTGAATGCACTACATAGGTACTCGTATCTGTGTATCAGCATTCTAAAGATTTTATTTAACGTGCAGTGTAAGTTTATTCGAGTCTAGCAACTGAATTTCGTAGCATATAATATCTTCAACCGATTGAGCTGAAATTTATTAGTTATGGAGGTAATTCTAAAGCTTTTTTTAGAGTCGTATCGTCCTCGTGTCGTGTCGTTGGAACAGTCGCGCTGTATGAGGCAGTGTTTGTACGCGAAAGACAAACATTCCACTTGGTGAATATTGGGCATTGTTTGGAGTGCGACGAACACGGCGTTGACGATAAATTGTTCCTAGATAGTTAGGTAATGTAACTACTAGTTGCATCGTACGCTATTACCAATCATCAGTAATAAAAAAAACGGCCAAGTGCGATTCAGACTTGTGCACGAAAGGTTCCGTTATCCTTTATCATTTTCTATGGCAAAAAATCGCGTTTGTTGTATGAGAGATAATATTAATGAATAATGAAATACAACAGAAATAAATAGATCTGTAACAACCGTCTAGTGTCTATCTATCCCGGTTTAAGAAAGAGCGTGGGTCGACTTACTGATAGGGTCGCGTTTTTAATCTTTTGTGTACGGACCATTATTACGGTACGTACTTAAGGATGCCCTGACTCACGATGTCTCCCATACATTCGTAATACCAAAATCATTTGTAATTCGTACAAATTTCGATCATGTTGTGGTGTTATTCGGGTTCATTTAGTAATAATCTATGCTCCTGGCCATATTTGGTTAGGAAATATTTACCTACTTCTCTGAAACGAAATATAAATGAATTTTGATTTCCATATTTTTGCGTCAAAAAGGACATGTTTTCTGCTAATTTGTTTTGCAAGTAACCTGCAAGTTTTTGGTATTACGGAACTCGACCAAAGTTGTAACAATTTTGATCAAAATTGATTTATATTTCGTTTTAGAGAGTATTTCCGAACCAACTATGGCCAGGAGCATAGATTATTATTATAGGAACCCGAATAACACCACAACATGATCGAAATATGCACGATTTAGAAATGATTTGGTATTTCGAATGAATGGAGACATTGTAGTTCATGGGAATTTAACAAAAATCTTGATCTGGTGACTTTGGCCGCGGATATCGGCAAAGAAGCACCGCCAAGCCATTAGCTTTCCGACTTCCGGTGCAATGCTGTGTAGGTTTTACTAAACTAATTGGTACGATAACATCTTCGACTGCATAGTCACGCAGTCAAGTAGGTACATACTAACTATTATCACAGTACAGTGTAAAACATGCGGTAACTATTTTCGGTCTTATTAAATAGATTTTCGCTTAGGTACTTACTTATAAAAAAATATACGTGAGATACCTACCCTTCCATACGAGTTACGAACCATAGCAGTAGTTGTGCAATCCATATATAAAAAGTCTGTGGTGCAATCTCCATGCTGTAAAACAATTTTGACCTAATCATTTTTCCATGTACCTCTTTCGCCTGCCTTCCAATCCGAAACACCACATTATGTTATACCTAACCTCGTTACATAAAACTCCGATGGCTGGTGAATATAATTACATTTACTGTGGTATAGTGTTTCATTTGAAATGAATATTTCATTTTTTTTCGTCTGCGAACCGTTAGATCACCTCACTTCACCGGTCGATCTAAATAACGTAACAGCATAGGCATAGTCAATTAGATTTGAGATTGTAATAGAATTCCATTAATTATTGTAGAATAGAATAGAATGTCATTTATTTGCAAATTGTGGTGAAATAAATGAATAAATAGATATTTAAGTGTCCTATATTTTTAGACCCTGCAATTTTTTTATTATCATTATTTATTTAGTAACTATAGCATAATGACTTCTATGTATCTAGAAGTCTTTGCTATAGCATAATGTGAAACTGAAATAAAATGTTGTAAAAAATAATCATGCACAGGAGTTAAAAAACAACAACAAGTGTCACTACAATTTTATAGGTAGGTACTTAAGTAGGTACTTGACTGCAATCACATGATGGTAGGTAAGTGACGATTTACTTGGAAGTAGAGAATGCAATACCGGGATACCGGGATCCCGAAATACCGGGATCCCGCATACTTTTAGCGGGACTAATCCCGGTCTAAATTTGAGCGGGATCCCGCGGGACTGGCGGGATTGCAAAAAAGCGTGGTTCATGTGTGTTACTCTGCGCGAGGCGGCGCCTGAACTGGCTGGGCTAAACACAACGATGCGAGGGTATGAGAGGACTAGTATGAACAGTTCTGGATTAACTGCCCAACAGCCTAGGTTTGGTAATATAAGCAACGTTGAGGTGATGATTAAGAAGGAAATAAACTATTTCGAGTCCGGTGGATTAAAAGGCACGTTACCTTCAATTCACCTATAATTCGTTAATGACTATTGTACCACCAGCGTGGAAGCTGAGCGGGCTTTTTCAGCCGCTGGATACCTTGTGTCGAATATCAGAAGCCGTTTGGCAGACGACACAATCAATACTTTTCTACGTAGCCATATGTAAGTCTAAAAGTATACCCTGAATATAAACCTTATAAAGTGTACCATGAAGTTTGTTGAATTTGGGTAGTAATTTTTTTTAAATTTCAAAAGTTTAAGTAAGTATACCCTGCGGGATTCCGCAAATACCGGGATCCAGCGGGATTAACATAGTTCAATCCCGCAAATACCGGGATTGAAATTTTCTGGCGGGATTGCATTCACTACTTGGAAGCAATAAGTAAGTAGGTAGGTATACATGAGTAACCCGTTAGGGGTTGTTACGCAGCATCCCACTGGAATGTTAATTGAGTTCTTTGCCTTTTAGTAAGTAATGACCAAAAATCATCCCGGAATGAGCAATTTCTCATTAGGTACTCGTAAGTATATTAACTCGATAATCACGGACCCAATCTTGTTACTTCTCTTATTTTATTACTATCTACCTACTTAAGTGTAGATAGAAGTCGTTGCTCATAGGTCATACAAACAATAAAATATTTAGATTGAATAATATTTACGAAACAGTTGTTATGAAACAGACTGACTCATGATAGAACCGTAAATTTTTTTTAAGTTTTTACCCACGTATTAGTGCAACATTTTTTTAATTATTTTCCTACGCGGTTGGTTACCCTACAAACATAGATTTTACCTACAAAACGTAAAATCTAGTGCTGTGCTAGACGTAAAAATGATCAAGTAAGTACCTCTACCTACAATTTCTTATCTCGTACTTAGTGAGTTAAAAAATATTATGAGAGTTCTTATATTTTATCATGATTTCTAATGTAGGTATGTATCGAATAGATTCATTCTAATGCACCTGATGTACATTAAATTATGAAAAAAAGTTACTTTTATAAGTGCCATCTAGTGAGTTACTTGTAAACAAATACAACTCAAATATGAACCATGAAAGACGTTGGGCAAAATTACACACAGCGACTTCAATGGTTGACGTAGTTCATAACATGTAGTGAAGATGGCACTGTTATTATAAAACGCGAATGCCATTCCATAATATTATTATGTGAAACGTATTAAATAAAATTTGGTTTACAGGAGTTATATCCATACCATAGTAATAATAAAGAAAAGGTGCCTATAATTGCTAAATATTGTCTAATTTTATTAATGTTTGACGTCAACGCTTGACGTACTAACCGAAATAATGCGATTAGCATGTTAGTGAATACATTTACCAATAGATGGAACTATACCTCCTAGCCTCTAAGTGCAACATATTATCAATATATTATATCATCAATATATTATATCAATACTAGCTGACCTGGCAAACGTTGTTTTGTCCTTAGGGGTATTAAAAAATAGATAAATTGAGATTTAAACTATCCTATCTCTCAAGTTGGATCGAACTGCACATGGTGTGCGAATTTTATTATAATCGGTTAAGTGGTTTAGGAGTCCATTGAGGACAAACATTGTGACACGAGATTTATATATATTAAGATATATCATATATGAATATAATTATTATCAATATTATTTTTACGTAATTTTAAAATTTGAATAATTATTTTGAAACAAACGCATAGGTCAGCACCGAATACAAAATAACGTCGTTGCCTTTAATTCTAGTAGGTACACAGTTCTAGTACGAGAGTGACTTAAAAATAAAAGAAAGTATGTACTTAAATAGATTTTAATGAAAATTTATTATCCAACATGACTAGGATTTAAATGACAATTAATGATAATAAATAGTTACTAAATATTTTAAATTCAATTGAGAAGAACTTTTAATTACTTTATAAGCTATAATAATAGTACCTGATGTCTTTGTTAAATCCAAATGGTACCCTAGTATAGATATACCTATAAATATAATATTATTTTTTAAATATTGTTATGGTTGATAGAGTAGCAATAATTTTAATGACCGCCAAAGAAATGTTCGAACTTTGCACCGATCCCATAGTCAGGTCTCCCACGGCCCAAGTCTGCCTGGGAGACGGTACCCCCCGCCGTGATGCGAGTGTTTTTATCCAGGTTCCAGACTTTAGACAGGTCAGCCTGCGCCTAGAAATTACAAAGAAGACATTAAAAATACGTTTAGAACAACTTGCAGACTTAAATTAATGTTTCAAGTTCCAACAGAATGAGAAGGGCTTGACGGTTTCGCAGGCTTCACACATCTTTGGTGAAAACCATTATACTGAACCACCAGAGAACGGTTTTCTTTCCTCGCTAAGTACATAATTTTGCGAATAGGTTTTGATTTAAAATTGATCTAATTTTGATTGAACGGTTAGTGACCACTTCGGTCACTAACCGTTCTTCTAATATTGACTGATATTGGAACAGAACATTGAAGCCCGCAATACTTACCTCACACGCAACCAACAAAAATATTATCCCTTAAAATACTAAAATTCAAAAGGGTATGTACAACTTACGCCAGTTGGCCCATGCATCTCTTTCATCACGTGCAGATTGGCTTCAGTATCTCTGGCAGCGTTTTGCCAGTTCAGCTTGCCACCCAGGTAGCTGCCATCACCGTTGGGGCCCAACACTCGGGTGCCATACGCCTCGCCCGCCAGCTTTCCTCTTTGGTCGTCGAATATATTGCCCTTGTAACCAGCTTTACCCTGTAACCGTTAAAATGGCAACCATCATCCTATACTTAAATTCTTATGTGACTATGCAGCCGAAGATGTCATTGTACTTATTTACTTGAAAGAAGTAAATGACACCTTTTTGTCCCAGCTCCGACGAAATTCTAAGAGCCAATTTGGAACCTATTCTGTCCAGAGCCGGAAACCATAGTCGGGACTTCCCTGGAACTCCCGTATTGCGTTACAGTGATTCAAAAACTTATTTATTTATTTCTTATTCTAGATTTTATGACTCACAAAAAGGCTGCCGTCATCCTTGTCGCCAAGTGTACCGAACACCTTGCCTTGTCCAACTTGCTTGTCCCACGTCACGTCTCGAGGATGGCGAGCTTGTTTGGCGAACTTGTACGTATTAGGATACCTGCATATAAATGACCAAAAGCGTTTCATATACTTATACAAGAGAAATAAGTCATCATTTTCTCAGCCCATCGCCCGCTCTTTGTAGTAGTTTATGTCTTTACTTGCGTTATTTATTATCATTTTAAGAGTTACTAAGACGTGCGATTGGTATTACTCGTATATTGTGCTAGTGTCGCATCTGAAACGGCGATCGAAGTTATGCAGATGCGTTCCGACTCTTAGAATGAGAAATGGATTAAATCCACTATCCTGGTCAATGATTCTTGATTTATTTCTTAATGTTATTTACAAAGAAACACAATGCTATAGTAACTCACATTTCTTCATAGTGTGGCGGCTGAGAAACCTGTGCATATGCGCACGCCAACAAGGCACATGCAAATAATATGGTGATTGACTGCATAATATTGAAGATCTGTAAATGAATAATAAAAAAAATTGTTTAAGTTTTCTCAAAGGGATATTAAAACCAGAGAATTTTTTTTAACATACGCAGAGTCTAAGAATTAGGTTCTCATAAGATGAATTATAATGAATAATTAAAAAAATACATATAATAATACTAGCTGATGCCCGCGACTTCGTCCACGGGGGATAAAAACTATTCTATCTTTTAAGTTGGACCAAATGACAGATATTCACGAAGTTTGAACGAAATCGGTTTAGTAGTTTAGGAGTCCATTGAGGACAAACATTGTGACACGAGATTTATATATATTAAGATTATAATGTCACTCACCAAGTTGGTCACTTTTGCAACTGTTGACTTCACAAAACTGTGTAAAGATCTGTGGTTTAAGGAGTTATTCTCGAAGTATTTATATTAAAACTGAACAGAGGGTTAAGTCCCTTGTTAGTGTTAAAGGGGAATAATGCACTAATTTCTTTATTACAGCATTTTATTTTCCTCATTCGAGTTGTTTTTGTTAATAAAACAGAGCATTTCCTTATCAACTTAGTGTCATGCATTACGTCATAGTAAAGTATTATAAGATGATTGGATTCACTGATAAGCACACACTGCACAGCTCAAACAATTCCGCAGATTCGATATTCTACGTTTGTAAAAAGTGAATATCACGATCACGGTGAAAGACATCATGAGGAGACATACACTTCTCGCAATATGGCATTTTGCTATGCGCTAAAAATATAGAAAAGGAATTAAATCCAAAAATGTATGAAAATGATTGCTTAGATCGCTAAGTTGGGCATATTTATGACATGGTCAATTTCCTTCAAAAGCGAAGCAATAGCAATCTCAAAAATTATCGAGTCACAGACGAACGGATGGACGGACAGGGAAAGAAAGTCTTACTGTAAGGTTTCCATTAATTAACATTTTGGTATGGAACGTAAAAAAATGGATGGGTTGTATAGTGGAAGGAAAGAGACCTCGAGCGCGGAGCCCGATGCAGCGTGGTCTTCTCCGCAGGGAGCGAGTCCCTTCGGGGGTACGGGCCTCGAGGCTTGCCTCCTTACCCGGGCGATGTGTCGCGGAGGCGCAGCGCGCCCCCGCTGTCGTTCTTCTAGCCCCGGTAAGGGGCTAAGGCCTCGCCGTCCTGGCTTGTGGCCTGTGGGTCTTGTAGAGCTTGTGGCCCCGCGCCGTCAGCGATCGTGTCGCCGCCCTGCGCGGGGGTGTCGGGTTCCAGTTGTGTGAACCTCGCGTCGTCATCGTCGCCTCCATGACCATCCACGCGCAAGCGCGCAGGGGAAGGAGACCGCAGGAGCTCGCGAGGTAGCGGACGCCCGTTTGGTGGTCGATCGATAGGTGGTGCTATTCCGTGGAGGTGCGCGCATGGCCCGTAGTCCGCTCGAGCGAAAAGGCGTTGCGCAAGAGCGCGGACAAACTCCTCCACGGTAGGCATCCTGGTATCCCGGTGTATGACGTCATTTCTGACGTACCTCGGGGCTCCTACGATCAGGCGCAGGCACTTGTTCTGCTGCACCTGCAGCCGGCGCGTCTGAGTGGCTGAACATAGGGCGTACCAGGCAGGTGCCGCATATATGTCAGACGAGAACGGACATACGCCCCGTAAATACGGAGCTTGGTCTTCGGTGTGAGGCTGGAGGCTAGGACTTGGCTCAGCATCGACACAGCGGCCTTCGCCTGGTTCACCGCTGCGTTGGTCAGATCAAATCCGCACCGCACTCGACACGAACGTCCACTATGCTCTCCACGTCGCAACCAACAGGGCAACATGGCGCGACATCGTCCTTAAGAAGGTCGTCGGTGGAAGGGCTCACGACCCTTAGAAATGAGGAATACGACGCAGAGAGAGAGATAATATGGCTATAGAGCTGCTGCATACAGAACTCGTTTACCCTAACGTTTCTCAAAGGCGTGTTTAAGCCGGTAACATTCACTTAGCCCGTATTGTGGGCTACGTCCATTTTCAAGCCCCTCTTATGATCCGCAACCTGCAAGCCCATAAAAAGTGGTTAAGATTATGATCTTATCATAATGTAAAGAAAAAAAAAGAAAAGAAACTTCTTTACATTTTCACAATGTTAGAAAAGGAAAAAACTTTTCTTTCTTTCTTTTCTTTATATTATCACAATGTTTACTACTTAATAGTAAATTCATTAGAGGTTCAGAATCCACAATAGGAAATGCGCCAATCGGTGTTTGTTGGTGTTTGTTCTGTAACGCAAACAGACGGCATGTGCTTAGCGCAGTGTCCTAGATTCCACAATTTGCATGTTCGGACTGCATTATCTATATCTATACTTAATATTATAAAGAGGTAGCGTAACGATGTTTGTGAGTTTGTGACGTTGTAAGGGGTAATCTCTGAATCTATTGAACCTATTTTCAAAATTCTTTCACCAATAGAAAGCTACGTAATTGTGGAGTGTCATAGGCTATAATAATTTCCAAAATTAATTACGCATCTTTACTTAAACTTGAATATTGTAATCCGAGTCGTAAAAAAATTGCTTTAATCGCGTGCGCTGCGGAAACTATTGAGGATAGAACACAACAATGTTCTACAATATTAAAGAACGTATCAAAATCAGTAAAAAAGGCCCTGGTAGCATATGCCTATCTTCTACGGGTAACTCACAATAACTGATTTTACTGTTAAAATTGTTGATTACACATACTTCTACGGGACAAAAATATTTCTAACGCGGAACGGAGTCCGCGGGCACTGCATTATTATCAAATAAAGAAGATTTAATCGGAGCTTATAGAATCATGCTCTTGAATAAAGGGACTTAATACATCTGGAGGCTCTGGAGCTTTTATTAAAACGACTTCGATTTTACTCCAATACTCACAGTCTAAATATTACGATAAAATAACAACTAATAAATAAAATAGTGTACCAAATACACTGATTCTATTTTGGTCCTTCTTACTCTTACGAATACGTTGGTGGATACGACAGGCAGCGTTGCGGAAGAATATAACAGAAAAACAAGTAACAGTTTGTAACAGTAACTTTTACTGAAGGGTATTATAATTTTGTGCTGAGTAAATTACAATGGTCACAAAACATCAGGGTGCTGAGCATTGGGCATTGTGCGTCGTATGATATTGTAACGCAGAGCCATGGGTACCTATCTGACATTAGCAGGAGTCCTTGTCCATGGGCGTTTTCCTCGGTTCATTATGCTCTCGTATCAAAAAAAGCTTTGAAGAAGGATAGTATAATTATTAGTTTAGTTTCTGTCCTGCCAAACGATTCACGTAACGCGTCGGCTGCATTTCGTGAAGTGAAATGTTTGAAAACTTTCACGGCATTCGCGTCTTTACACTGACTACACGTGAACTCATATCTCCCGCTCTCGCCCTCCCGTACTCACGCCCATGTGAAGTCTGCGGTGAAGTGGAGTGAATCATGACACTGAACACTTGGTGTATTAAAAAATACGCGAATCTCCTAGCTGCTATAATTGTAGCTCCTCTGGCCTTCGCACCGGTTCAAAACCCCCTTGGAGATTTAACGCAATATGATGCCCCAATTATCCTCCGAACTCACAGGACTTCGCTCAAATTGTGAGCCTTGCGAACACGTGTCCCTTGAGATTCGTTATCAATAGCGGCAATACACGAGCTATTTACTTTAAAACACGGATACAAGCCCCTTGGGAGTTTTTGTCCCAATTTCGATATCTGCCTGTTTGGACTGCGGTCCGGTGAAATGAAATACCTATTCGTTGGAACGGGAAATGTTTGGATAGTGAAATATAATAAAAAGTAGATCGGGGACAATAGTACTCAAACCTACTATAAAGAAAATAATACAACATCTACATTTTCGTGTTCATGATTTATTGAAGCGACCCAAACCGACATTACGCTACGTAAAATCCTTATTTCAAAAATGTTCCAAAGGTAACTAACTACCTCTAGCCATAGCTACCACGAAAGTCTTATTTGTCTTTGAACTATCTCATAATACCCTTACACTAACTAACGCATATTAAATAATGCCTATTAATTACGTATATATTATTTATTTATTTATTTATTTATTTTCACACCATCTTACACTATCATTACAGATATCCAATGCGATAGTGAAGTTATTATCTAAACATCTATCTTGTTATACTTATACATGTCTATTTATTTAAACCTAATCTTAACCTACACTACTCCTACTTAGGTATAAGAAATAATCCACATTGCTCTTATTGTGAATTCACTCAAAGAGCAACTAAAAATATCCACGCTCTCTGCAATAAGGTTAAGGGTGCGGAGGGCACGCGTCAGCGGCGCCTTCTGAAGCAAGTTGGTGCGCCCACACGGCACCGCTAGCAACGGCGGCCGGCGTCTCCGCTCCACATACCTCTCCGGTGCACACAGACTGACCTGCGCCAATATGTCTGGATTTGATACCTTCCCTCTTATTACCTTAAAAATATATGTGACGAGGGTAATTTCCCTCCTAACTCTCAGTTCAGTGTATCCAACCATCCCCAGAACAAATAACGTTGGATACATCAATGGATAATATGGATACACTCCATACAACCTCATATATAAAAATCTAACAAACTTGTTTTGTACCCGCTCCAACATAAGACTATATTTAGTTTCATGTGGAGCCCAGATGACCGCATTCCCTTCTAGTTGACTCCTAACCAACGCATTGTACAAAGCAACGATTGCCGTTGTATTAGTAAAACCACGAACTGTACGAAGCATAAAACCCAGATTCCTGTATGCTCTTTTACAGCATTTAATGATGTGATTACGGAACGTTAGCTGAGCGTTCAATGTAACCCCCAAGTCTCTTACCTCTGTAACTCTCGGTATCTGCACCCCGTCTATGTTATAATTATAAACAATAGGGGCATGCGAACGAGAGAAAGTAATGACTGCACACTTGGATGTGTTAAACTCTAAGCTGTTATCCTCACTCCATTTCATCACTCTGTCGATGTCCCTCTGTAGTCTCACACAGTCACTCTCATTGTGTACTGGTAAATAAAGTTTAAGGTCATCCGCAAACAGTAAACATTTGGCCTCTTTGACCATTTTTGGCAAGTCATTTATCATTAAAATAAACTGCATCGGACCCAAATTACTGCCCTGACTTACACCAGACCTCGTAAAATACGGCTTAGACTTATGCCCCCTGTATTCCACATATTGCTGTCTATCCCGCATGTAACTAGCAAAAAAGTGCAGCAAATGTGGGGTGAACCCGAATGCTGCTAACTTTCTGAGCAAGACATCATTATCCACTAAATCAAAAGCTTTTCTAAAGTCGAAGTAAGCAGCATCAGTCTGAACCCCCCCATCAACTGCTGGTACGACACCAGACATATAGCTAAGGAGATTGGTGGTCGTGCTCCTAGCTGGGCGGAAACCGTGTTGTTCCTCCGTTAGCTGTGCGCTTACCTGACAGTATAAGCTAGAGTGAATAGCAGCCTCGAAAACCTTTGCGGGAGTCGACAGAACGGCAACGGGTCTGTATCCGTCCACCTGTGTACCCGATCCCGTCTTCGGTACTGGAACCACTCGAGTTAATTTCCAGGTTTCTGGAAAAACTTCTGCTGCAAGGCATTGGTTATAAATATGAAGCAACGGATACGCTAGCACAGACCGACAATCTCTAAAAATATAAGGGGGTATGCCGTCTGGACCTGCAGATTTCCTAGGCTTAAGCTGTTTCAGCGACTTGCTCACTTCCTCCAGAGTCAATCGGTGAAGATGGACACGTGCCGCGATGTTTTCTCCACCCGCCGCCGCCATCGCTTCACCGACATTTAAATCAGCTCTCTCTGCCCTATAAACCGAATGGAAATAGTTAGCAAATTCCAATGCGCATTCCTCAGCAGTCAGCAACACTCCATTTTTTAAAATTTTTTGCGGACCTCTAGTAACTCTTTTTGATTTTGTGTAATTCCAGAACGACAATGGGTCCTCTTGCATTACGTTTTGAATCCGCTGCTCATACTGTTCACGCGCCCGTGTTAACATGGTTTTTACCGTCGATCTACACTCAGCGAACGCTTCGTAATCCCTCCGTGATTTGCTCACCTTATATCGTCGGTGTAAATCGGCTTTTAATTTTATGTTGCGAATAATTTCAGCCGTGTACCACTCGGGATAAACGTACCTCGGGGTAACGGGACTTCGCTTTTTCTTTGGAACACAGTCATCGATAATACAATTTATGGTATTGTAAAAATAATTTAAACTATCTTCTAAGCTTAACTCATACATCGGAGTCCAGTCAATGGCCGAAATCGCAGAATATAATGACGGGAACTATATAAGTTTTACAGCTGTTAGCGTATCTATTCTATTTCCACTGGAACGAAATTAAAATAAATTACTGGAATTTCATATCCGATGACCAAATTGATCATCGATAACAATTATTATTATTGGCAAATATCATTCTTGTTATTTTTTATTGTAAGTCATTTACCTAAGGGTGTGGCGAAATTCACAATTGGATTAGCCCGTGACGTCACAGAATATACACTGTGACGTATCGAGGATTAGTCCATATAAAATTAAAAAGACTGATGATGAACAGTGATAAAATTAATCAGTTTGGTACTTGAAGTTACTAAAGTTTTCACCACCAATGGTTTAGCTGCGGAAATGGGAAAATGTACCTCATATTTCTGTGAGAACTTTATATTTAGAATGGTTTATGTGTAAACGCTATTTGATACAAATTTGGCTCAATAAGCTCAGTACTGAAACTGTTCGGTTTCGGTTCAAAATCATAAAACACCAGCTTGATGTAATCATAGATGGTAGCCAAAAAGGTAAACCGTTTATTGATTGCTACATCGCACATGAAATATACGCGATGGAAAGTAGGTATTTAATATTATATAACCTAACCGCCAAAGGATGTGACGTCAGAATGCAGCCGAAGAATATGTACTAATTTGTAAAACGTACTAATTTGGAAAGATTTCATAAATCCCTAGCGATTTCTATACAGCATCGAGCTTCGTCGAGGTGCGTCTTTACTTGAAGGGTGGTAACTAGACACGGCCGAAGACGTGAGCTAAATTAGAAATCATAATATTCTAAATAGCCCCTGCCGGAAATTGAACCCGCGACCTTCCACTCAAATCTGAGAAGGTAAGAACTTATCATGTTGGCAGATTACTGGTAGGAGAGGCTTACGCATTGGCAGGTGACACTGCGGAGATTGTGAAAGAAACTGGAGAAATAAATGCAGGAAATCTAGTTAACAAAATGCTACAAAAAGAAGAACACTGGACTATAGTGGAGAAATACATAGAAAAATTATGAAACAAAAGGGGGAAGAGGAGAAAGAAAGAAAAAAGGAAAAGAGGTTTTAAGACCAACGTGTTGCCGTGTTTTAGGCTTAACGGCAGGCACACGGCAACACCGGAGACGGAGGGGTTTTAGCCGGTAGGAGTCCGGCACTACCAGAATGGTGTCCATGAGGATTTCCCCTCTAAAGGAAAAAAAAAAGGTGACACTGCTGGGAACGGGTCTCCTCTCAGACTGAGAGGGGTTTGGCCATAGCCAACCACGCTGGCCAAGGCGGGTTGGCGGGCTTCACACACCTCCGAGAACATTTTTGTGAACTCTCAGGCATGCCGATTTCTTCACGCTGTTTTCCTTCACCGTTAAGCAAGTGATATTTAGTTTCCTAAAAACGCACATACGAGTACCTAACTCGGAAAAGTCAGAGATCAGAGAGCGAGCCCAGGATTCGAACCCGCGACCTCCTTATGAGAGGTAGAGATCAGAACCACTGAACTATCACTGCTTTTTACAGTGACACACGAGTTTCTTAATACAAAGGAGATGGGAGGTATGGGTTGAACTCTATTTTATCCCATTTTATTAAAGTCCTGGCCACTCTGCAAACGTCCGGAAGTTTGTACCGTGCGCCGCAACGCACAAAGCACTGCAACTCGTAACCTAAATCCATGCATTTTGGGGAAACGGCCCCGCACCGGACATGTAACATGCTTCAATCACAGACTACACTCCGGAGAACTGTATTTACTCTGTATGTAGAGAGACTTGCTCCATTGTCTACGTCACCACTGGCCGTTTTCACTGGCCGAGCAAACAATTTTGGTAATCTTTTAAGTGGACCCCACGATACAGCCTACAGGTGAACTAGTGTGGGGTCCACTGGATATCAATAAAGAGGCAAATATCGATATACATATGTCCTATATATTATTTAGATCCCTTTGATACATCTGTTAATCCAAATATGTGTGAATGTGTGCTCATCTTCTTTGTCTTGTACCCTTCTTTTTTATTTCTGTATCGATGTTTTGTATAACTTTTTGTATAAATAAAATTTATTATATTATATACGCCGGCACTACATTAATAGGAACTAAAAACTGAAAACTGAACTAGAACTATGAACTAAAAACTGAACTAGAAACTAAGAACTAAAAACTGGATTAGTTAGACCGATATATAAAAAGGGTAAAAAAGATGAATACGCTAATTACAGGCCAATCACAATATTGCCTATCATAGACAAACTGATAGAAGCGCATATAAGCGACGGAATACACGAGTTTTATAGGAAAAATGAAGTGATTTCAAAAAATCAATTCGGATTTCAACCAAAGAAAAGTACGACACAGCTACTCTCAGGGTTTACGGACTACATTTGTGAGAGGCTTAATAACAAGAATCACGTGATAGTGGTCTTTATTGACTTTAGTAAGGCTTTTGACAATCTGCGCCACGATATACTAATACAGAAATTAGAAAGTACAGGGATAAGGGGACCATTACTGACCTGGTGTGAAAATTACCTTAAAGATCGATCATTTTACGTGAAAATAGGTAATACGCTAAGTGACAAGGCTAAGGTTAATATAGGTACAGCTCAAGGCTCAGTATTAGGCCCATTACATTATATAGCCTATGTAAATGACATTAATAACGTTATTAAAAAATGTACAACATTTCAATATGCAGATGATACATGCATAGTGTCTGCTAATCGGGATGTTGAAATGGCATTGAAAGACCTACAAGAGGACTACACAAATATTGCGAAGTGGTCACATGATCACGGCCTATCCATGAACACACAGAAAACAAAATTATTACACATTCACTCATCCCACCTAAAAAGTACAGCACAAATAAAATTAATAGCCCACACTCATGATTGTCTCCACATTTCATCTACCAATTGTTCATGCGAAGCCATCGAACAGGTTACTCAACACACTTATCTAGGTCTAACTATAGATAATAGGTTAAATTGGGGTCCACATATAAATAATGTATGCACTAAACTACGCGCAATTTTAGCAAAACTTAACATGACAAATCACAAAGTTCCATACCACATAAAACTTCAATTATATAAGGCCTTAGGCGAAAGTATAATACTGTACGGACTGAGTACCTATGGTCGTACATTTAAAACTTACATCGAACAAATTGAAAAACTAGAATTGAGAATTTTAAAACAAATTTTGCCAAAAAAAATAAAGTGCCAATTCAAAGATGATGAGAGGCAAATTTATAAATACTGCAATATATTACCCGTTAAAGAAAAAGTTAAACTAAGATTATTAATTGAAAATTTTGCATTCTTTAACAGTAATATCGATACATGCAGCACTTTACTTAGAAGGGTAACGAAGAAAAGAATTATAACAAAGAGGGCTCTCAACTTTTATGGAGAAAGAACCACCAATTATTTGTTACCCAGATTAATAAACAACTTGCCCCTCTCACTAAGAAATAAAATAAACGAAAGAAATATAAAATATACCTTAAAGAATTACTTTAAAGAATTGTATAACGAGATCCCTAAATAATGCCATGGTACATTTTGGATCAGCCTGTAGGTCTGTCGAGCACAAACCGGTTTTGATAGCATCGGTTCACGTCACTCGCAACTATGAACCGCGCGCATCTATACATTTATGCTAGGTAGTTCTGCGAATAGCAATTTATAGCTTAAGTTTATATTTAAGTAAGTATTTTTTGTTTAAAATTAAGAGGAATGTGCAGCGCCTACACAAACTAGAAATAGTTTTAAGGCGCCAAGTAAACTGTTGTATACTTAGTATAAAAATCATTGTTAAATAAATAAATAAATAAATAAATAAATAAATAGGAATATTTGTGTTCGTGTTTGCCTTATTTGACGAAATATTTGGCGAGTATGCGAATAAGCAAAATAAAGTTGTAGGTACAGAGACCTCCACAACATAAAGCCAAAAAATAGGATCACTATTCTATTACATCTTTGTTCTACATTATGGCTAAACATTCCTAAGTTTACACATTACTTATCGCAATATTTGCCAAATAACACGAATACTGAATACGCGATAACGAATAGCAAAGTGCAATTTATAACTTATCATACAGTCACAGGCAGTATCTCGCTGCACGTGGTGCAATTAAATACATGCCATAAAGCTCGTAAGTGTGACAGACATCTCTGGTACCCAGTTATAACCTTATCACAACATACCTAACTACTGAACAGATTTATCTGGAGTTTGAAATTTGGAGTGTAGGCAGCCTAAAATAAATCAATTTTATCACGGAATTCTTACTCTACGGTCCCTGTGGGGTTATACATTGCTATAGCCAACTAATTTCAAGCACGCTGTTGTCTATGATTCCATCCACACGAGATTTGGATTTTCACAAATCCTGTGAAAATTATATCATGTTGAAGGAGAGCAACTAATTATACTACAATCATTTCGATTTGCTGTTAATTTAATAAAATTAAGACAGCTCATAGGTCGTAACCCCGAGCAACAAGATTATACGTAGCTACGAGTAGGTATAATAAAATCACGTGGATCACTGGAAACGGTATTTCCCCGTACACTGCCGAGTCAACATAATGTATGTGCTACATTTGGCGAGTACCCAAATTTACTACCAGATACTGCACGTACGTTATAGATATGCTTTTATAATGCCCGGTCCCGCGTCCTGATCCCAAATAGAATACTAAAATTTTCGCCTTTCTTATACGAATGAATCCGATAAGTTTTATGTTCAAATTGAAGCACTTATAAGTCGATCTCAACGCTCTTGAAGGTTTCTTACAACAAAGAGTAAGAACAAAAATCATTTATTTTCTTTTCATCAATTTATTCATACAATTTTGTATTTTTGAAAAATATACCAGAATAAATGGAGTAAGTAGGCACTTGCTTCATTTATTTAAGAAATAATGTATTAAAAACTGATTTTCGGATTTTTCCTTTTTACAAGTCCCGTAAGAACCATGGATTATTCTGGAGTGTGAAGTAGTTAGTAGACTATTTGTTAATCCAGGATATAGATAAGCTTTCTACATTCTAAATTTAAGCCAAATCGCGTAAAGGCGTACAATCATACATAAGTAATTAAGTACCTATTCACATTACAAATGTGCAAACTTTCACGTTATTTTTGCATTTTGTGTTTTGGGCCAGGCCGATTCAAACTCAGAATACTGTTAGTCAAGTCAGTAATATAAAATATGGATGACCAAAATTATAATAGTGTAACAGAAGGGACAAGGCTAAAAGTGTACCAAAGAGAATTTAAAATATGCGAAATGCAAATATCAATATGAAGCTTATAATAACCCATGTGAATGGAACATGTGAATTGAATTTCGACCAACGTACCTACCCAAATTAATCAATGTTTGATCACGTAATGGATTGTTTGACCCAATGCATTATTTATGCTAATGGCGAATCGATTGTGTTCAAATGTTCTGACCAACCAACGATTGTTTTTTGTTGGTACAGTTCCTTTTGATTAATTTTAATTTAGAGCTGTCTTTGCCCACGATTCCACCCGCGTGAATTTTGGTTTCTCAGAAGGAACGATTTTGAGGGAACGATGGTTTTTCATGATGGAAATCTACGAATAGTCTAATTTTATGTTAATTCAGGAATTTCAGGAAAATTTAGTCAAATAGATTAATTCGTTCTCGCATGAAGGATATAATAAACATACCTATATACACACAAACAATATCAAGTTAAGTGTGTAACATATTTGTTAATTCAGCATTTAACCTATCTCTATTCCAAACTTCAGGCAAATGGATTCAGAACTGTTAGCTTAAAGAAGTATCGAGTAGCAAGCCAAGCACCAGGCACTTTTGCTTTATCAGTGTGATCTACGTTCAAAATTTCAGCCAAATCGGTTCAGTAGTTATTATTAAGGTGTTCCGGTCCTACCAACCCGCGAAATTCAATTTTTATTTAGTTTTTTGCAAATATTTTAGACTAACTACACATTCTAGGTTAATGGCAATTAATTTTGTGGGCATAATATTTATTAGAAACTTTGCTCGAAAATTTCCACTTCATATTGGTTCCCGAAAGATAGTTTTTTGCAGTTTCACAGATTTCGAGCTATCGGGAACCAATATGAAGTAAATGGGTATTGCTGAGCAGAGTTTTTATTAAAAACATGTAGATGCATAAAAGTTGTGCCCGCAAAACTCATTACCATAACCTACGATGTATAATGAACCCAGAATTAACGAAAAACTAAATAATCGAAATTCACGCGTATACGATGTGTAGCTGAAAGTGTGGGATACAATCGTGGATATTTTCTAGCTACCTTCAATACTGTATGTAGGTAGATTGTAGAGTTAGGTACGGAACACCGGTATTTGCTTTGAAACACAAACACACGCCATGTGGGGAACACTGTGTCCTAGATCCAACTATGTGTTTTGCATGTTTGCACTCCATACCGCCTGCTGCAGAGGACGTTGATTCTGGTGACCTATATCGAAGCATTTTGCCACCTCAAAATGAACTTCTTACTTCCATTCCATTTCAATTCACCTCACCTTGAGTGTGAGGCCTCTTTCTCAACTATTTATTGATCGTAATCAGAAACAAATAAGTATTAAAGTATTAAAGCATCCTTTCCTAAATAAACAGCAACCGTTAATAAAGTAAGTCTTAAATTATTTTATAAATCTACTCAATTTAAGTCAATTTACATTCGAACGTGTTCACAGGCTCTAGGGGCCAAAATTCAGGGTAATTTGTTATGGAAACACTCCCTCTTACTTAATGGACTTAGCTCCGTTGTTTTCTCGACTTTACATATTTATTAGCAGCGATATTATCACGTAGAATTACAAATTATTGTTGAAATACTTTAACTTGAGCTGAGCACGTTCTATCTACGACGTTCTATATCCTCTTGTGGAATTATATAAGCCTCAACTGTTTATTGACTGGCAGGTGTCATAGCATAAAAATCATTATAAACATTGCAGTTTACGTGTACAGAATTTTTTATATTGTGTATCTCAAGATTCTACAAAGGGTATCATATGTATAGGCTATAACCACAGATCAGGGGCCCTAGCACCACCTCTTAAAACAGTGATACTGCAGTACTGTTTTATGATTCTCATACCAACAGAGTATAAAAATGTTAAATCAGTACTGCTTTAAAAGGTGGCGGTACGGCCCCAAAGTAAGGCCCTTCGCACACGGCTCGTAAGCGTAAGCGTAGCGTAATCCTTGCGCACGACGAGAACAGTACGAGTACGAGCATTTTCTTTTCAAACATGTCCGCAGACAAAGCGGTGTTGCAGCGAATCGTAGGAGGCGTAATTGTCATAATATTGTTATGCCAAGTTATGCGTAGCGTCATAACGATACGCTTACGCTACGCTTACGGTTACGAGCCATATGCAAAGGGGCTTTGTTCTTACAGTGGGCCATACTCCTATCAGTGAGACCAAGAGCCCTTCACGCTGTCCTTATTATTCCTCATAGAAAATCTTCAGGCTTGTTAAATCGTTTTAACTCGTTACCACCAGTGACAAAGACAGCAAGGAATTCATCATGTTATAAGGAACTCACTTATAACGCCTGACATACTCTAATGAAAGCCTTTATCATAAACGTTCGCCATTAGAGCTTATTTCGCAGGCAAAATATTAAAACTGAATAACTCTCATAAAGTAGACTTTGATTAAGGGGAGGTTTCGCTAACACGAATCGCGTTTTGTTTTAGATTTTTCAAGTCATCATTTTTTTTAAATCAGAATTCAGGATGTTTTTAATTATAAACAAGAAATGATTATACAAAATTGAATGACTAATTAGACTCAGGTTTGTATAATGATGTAGATTCGCATCATTCGTGAGTTAGTTAATCGTTCAAATATGTCACGAATAACGTTTGCCTTTTGATAGGACCGATTATTATTAATAACGAGTAACGGTACATTTTCCTTGAATATATACCCACGGAGTTCCGTAAAAGGCGTAAGCTGTTGATCATCAAAGCCGTTACATTCGGATTTCATGTAACATACAGATATTGTAAGAGGAAAGCTTTCATACAAAAAGCGATAACGTTTTCCTACCCGTAAATGTGGTCTGATTTTCATTACTTTTAGAAATGTTCCAGATAAAATCAAGAACTATGCTCGTACGTTTAACTTTTTGAGAAATATTACGTATTTAGAAAGTTTTCAGCGGCTATTCATATATTTGACCTAAAACTTCCTCGATATTTTTATTTATGTTAATTAAATAAAACGTACCAGCCTAGATTACCTAAGGTATATTTAATCTAATGAGGTAAAAATTGACGAATTTTGTAAACGTTTAATGTAAAAATGTTATCATAAGATGCAATATTTTAAGAACAAAATGTAGGCTAGCTAGCTCTGGACTTGCAAGTCTCTCTATACGGGCATAGATTTTTATGGCTAGAGGGTATTCCAGACCTTTGCGGTGCGGATTCAAAGCCCCTCGTACGTGTCTTAGGTACGTTAACTCGCTAACTGCAGAAAAGTCGTTTTAATAAAACGGCCGCTTAAGCAATTTCAATTTCCCGGCGCACGACGGCCTCTTCGGATACATTAAGCACTTAACTATCACTGTCTGCTTGCTCTTGGCCCGTTTTATAAAATAAAATCCCAGGAATTTTCACGTCTACGGATATATTTTTTCAAGTTGTTTATCCCGCCGTCTGTCTCTAGTCTAAGTAGATACGAGTATATAATGTCATGATAGAATTTTGTAGGTTGCACTTGTGTATTTTATTTAATCACACTAATATTATAAATGGGAATGCTTAATGTGTATGTTGTTACTTCTTCACGAGGCAAACGCTGGATAAACACGTCATGGGCTAATTTAGAACCCGGAAAAATACATGGTTACCCAAGGTTACCGGATAATTTGTGAAAAATGGAAATTCACGCAGCTGGAACCGCGGGTACTGTAAGCTAGTGTGTAATAACTACAATAAATAAAGAAAATTGGTATATAATAAAAGATACCCCTTCCGACATCAGCTTTTTTAATCATTCAAACTTTGTTCTGAATATATTATTAACATGTGTAAAATCAACAATTTTAGGCATTTCTTAGAAAAAGGATGATAACGACGCAAAAATTTCTACATAATTTGCAAAATGAAATTTAAAATTGAATTAAAAAAAAAAAAATATTCAAGGGACCAAAAAGAAACAAAAGCCTACACAAAAACGCCCAAATTAAAAAGTTAAAGAGGTTTCTTTTTAAATGTTTATCGCCACCCAAACATTGTCCACCAAATTGCTTTGATCCACGACTTTATTTTGTAAACGTTATTGTTTCTGTTACAGATTCGTTTTATAGTCCTTGTTACAACTGAAATTTATTGGTCCTCGAGTTACATTCATTGCCTCAATAAAAAGGAGTCATAAGTAAAGAGAAACAAAACGAAGTATTGTTTAGGCAAGAATTTAATTAAAATCTTATTATTTGGCATTATACTTAATTCTAACAATACAAACATTTTATGATTGACGTATAAAACTACAAAACGTTGAAGTACCTATAGCGTGATTTCATGAAAATCGTTAATTAAAATATAGATTTCAGTTACTTAATAAGTAATATTTTTTCTCGATGATCATAATAGTATATTATAATATATTTTGAAATTTTCAAGGAAAAACTCGTACTTCGAATATTATTATAGAAAGCGATACAATAATATGGTTAGATATACCTAAAAATACTTGCTGAAAGTCAGACCAGCTGACGGTTGCCAGGATTGGCTAGGTATGTACGGTGATATGGATTTAGTGAATCCGGCACTTAAGTCTAACGATGATGAAGGGTTCCGGAAGAGATTCAGGTTGCCCATAGCAGAGTAGTCGGTGCGGTCGAAGAGATTGGTATGTGACGCGCCGAGAGATGCACCGATTTTGTCCCTGAAAGTAAATTGCACTTCAGTAATGGGCCATGGCAGCGCGTAAAATATATGAGAAAGTTGTAAGCATCTAGCAATACCGTATTTTCTATTATGATTATCGTCTTGCAAGTCACTATCTTTATATAGGAGAATAGGAAACTACTTTGACCTAAAATTTTAGAATCTATGTATTCATAGCATACATATTTTGCACGAAAACGAATCGAAGATAATATAGTTATAATATTACTAGCTTGTAAATATCGAACCTTCACTACAGCAGATATTATAGTAAACAGAATGTTAATCTCTGTTTTCCTTGACTCTGAAATTCCTACGAAATCGCAACATTTTACTTCACTGATAGATGCATGAGCTTCAGCTGTTTGTGCTATGCAAGAAACGTGTATTATCAATTGTATGCCAGATAAAGAAAACTTACTTGTACATATAATCCAGACCGCCTCCAACAGTGTTGAAGTTGGGAATAACAGGATTACTGGGGAAAGATCTGGTGGCGAAAGCATTCGCAGAGACGTCATGGTTATCGTTGTGGAAAAGGTTCGCCCTTCCAGCCGCTGTGAGCTGGTCTCCAAAATCCGGGATATGTTTGCCAGTGAGACTCAGGCTGTGACGGTTGCTGGAATCAGAAATTTACCCATCACCGCTTATAGCCCATATACTTCTTGAAGAAGCAATAAAAGTCTTAATTCAGGGGCGTGATTCTTGAAAATATTTAATTGTACTTCGGTCAACCATCACCAGAAAATTGGCGCTTTTGTTGCATAATTGATGCAAACATTAACCAATCAGCTGCATAGATTTAAGCTAGTCACCGCTATAAGTATATTTGCAGAATCAAGGGACTATGTTTCTTTGAATGATTTAGCTGATGAACATAAAAAGGAACAAGGTGAACGAATAAACATTCAAAAATACTCACACATTGTCCAAAGCCAAGCCACCACTCGCAGCACTATATCCACCACCATTCTTCAGACCTTGAAGCCCTCCAACAGCACTCAAGACATTCTTGTCATTGCCAGCCAAAGGCAATTTAGCCATAATATTCGTTGAACCATCAGGGTTAGTGTTCACGACACCCTTGGCTTGACGACGGACTCTACTGCGGTAAACGGGGTAAACCGACTCTTGGGGATGCTCAAAGTAAAGATCTTCAATGTCATCGTTCATTAAATTGGCATGGTCTTCCAATAAAAACGCCGGTCTGCCATATGGAATGGACATGGCACTGACTCCCACCAAAAGTACGGTGAACCAGGCAATCTTGGCAAACATTGTGCTTTTTTTTGTACTTAGTATTTAGACTGCTAGAAACAATATGCGAATGATTCCTGAGACACATCTTCCCTGTTTTATATCGAAACTCGCGAGACCAGTAAATCCCCGGCGCAATACATGAAGAATTACTAGATGTGTCCTCGATCTACAAGATAATTATACCAACATAGTTTTTGGGCATGCTTCTTTAAAACAAGGAAGTCTGGTTATTATTTTCAGGATTTTAATTGCATGTATTATAGCCGTTTTCACTAAACCTAGGAAACGCCTAAATCGAATGCTTAGCCCTAAGGTGACAGTTCTTGTAGGTGAAAACTGTCACTTATCAGCTAAGCATTCGAATTAGGTGTTACCTAGGTTTAGTGAAAACGGCTGTTAGAGCTTTTTTCCGCCATAACTTCTTGAGGGCTGGACCGATTTCGATGCAGGTATATGTATAATTTTATTAATATGCTGTATTGTTTGGGTAGATTCAAAACTTTATTAAAAATTCTTAGGCAAATCTGTTAAATATTTTTCAAATGCCTTTAGAAATTGACATGAAATTATTTATAGTAAAATTATACTGCAACGTACATTGTATATTTGTTTGCGAAATTTTGAAGTTCGAATAATATTAAATACAAATGTGTTGAAATGATAACCTCCGTTTTAGGGTAAAACGGGACCCTGTTACTAAGAACCTATACTAGAGTGGATAGAGATAGTAACATTTTCACACAATATGTGACATGATGTATTTAGGTTGCCACTATAGCAACGAATACTAAAATAAATACTATATGATATTTATATATTTTTCTTAGTCCCCTTTTATTAAATCTTTTATCCCCATAAAAACAAGCAGAAAAATCACGTTTGTGGTATAAAACAAACGTGATTTTTCTGCTTGTCTATATCGTTTTTGCTCGATATTGATAGCGGCAACAGGTTAACATATACAGCTTAAAATATTCACAGAATACTTATTTATAAGTATATACACCTTAAAATAAAATAAGATTTAAATAATGGCTTTATTTCATGGAGCTCCCGTACAACAAACGTGGATTTTTTGCTCGTTTTAAATTAGGTGGGTAGAGTTATTGTGATTAAAATTGGTCTTCATGGTTCATAACTCTCCCGACTCTCTCACTAACCGAGAGGTGTTTAATAAGTCTTTATGTACGGAACCTTTAGATTGAGAGCCCGACTTACACTTCACAAATATTTTTGAACACGGAAAATAATAAACTCTTCCATAATTCTCTATTTCCACGGGTCCGAAGAATTCCCCGATAATACAGTGCTCCCTCAAGTTGTAATTATTATAACATCTGACCTCTGAGAGGTGGACCTTTTCAGGGTTGTCAAAATATATACCGAGTTGAACCGAGAACTTGGTTGCTAAGCACTTGTCTGCGCACACTTTTGTAACAAGTCAAGTGATTACACGAAAGTATTCGAACTTAATATTTTTATTTTCTTATAAATAAATTGAAAGATGAATTACTATTCATCCTTGTTTTAATCTGTGAAAGCTTTATCAAAATAATTAGCAGAATCCTCTTTTCGTGCTGTTTTAAAAAAAAAGCTGCCAGAATTAATACAGAATGCAAAATCTTTTTGAAGCTGAATATTATTTATTTATTAGTATTTCTACTTTAAGCACGGCAATTTATAACATCTATTTAGCAGAAATTTTATCAGTGTTCAGTTTCTAGGTAGTGACAACCATAGGTATTGCAAAATAGTTATTCCCGCTTATCAAGTGCGCTTGTGTCATACGTATGACTCAGTTTGTTTATACCTATTGCGTTCACAAAAATGTAAGCTTTATTATATTTTTTTAATTAAATCCTAATCCTAATCCTAATCCTAATCCTAATAATATTATAAAGGCGAAAGTTTGTGTGTATGTTTGTTACTCCTTCACGGCTCAACTACTGAGCCAATTTAGCTGAAAATTGAAACATAGGTAGCTTATAACCCGGATTAAAACATAGGCTACTTTTTATCCCGGAAAAATCCGTAGTTCCCGTGGGATACTCAAAATACCAAATTTTCTAGAGCAATCTGTAGCTACATCTATAGATAGATTGTTCAAGCGAACTTGCTTGAAAGCATGTTTAAAGGTTGGAATAGGGAACGATAACGGGAAAATGACGTTTCTCTTAGGATTCATGAAAAAGCGAATTTGACGCGGGCGAGGCCGCGGGCAAAAACTGAATCTATTATCACTATAAATGTGAAAACGGGCACTATGTAGGTTCTGAACTTAGCACTGCACGCATTTAACAAGTGTGTTTTAGTTGAACAAGGGGATATGGGATAATAATACTATAAATGTGGAAATGGGTACCCGTATTATAGGTTCCGACATAACAGCTGTTTCACTATTAGCATTTTGTGTTTTAGTTGAGCAATGAGCTACAGCCGTGCTATTCTGCAAAACAGCGACGAGCGTACATCTATGCATCTATGAATTTGTCAGTTGTAATAAAGTACAATTTTGCATGCCATATTCGGGTTGGCAGCTGTCTGGCAGCTATTTCATTTTGTAGAATAGCACAGCTGGTTATAACTATGAAATATAATATTTAATAATAATATTATAACTATGAAAACGGGTACCTATATGATATAGGTTCTGAACTAACATCTGTTTCGTTACTGACAGTGTATGTTTTAGTTGAGCTATGGGATATGGTATAGTAATTAGTAAGGCTATAAATGTGGAAATGGGTAATAAAGGTTCTGAAAGTACAATTGTTTCGCTATTTATAATGTGTGTTTTGGTTAAGCAATTGGATACAGGTTAATAATGCTAAAAAGGTGTTCCTGTATAGTTTCTGATATTAGAACTGTTTCGCTATTAAAAATATGTGTTTTAGTTGAGCAATAGAAAATGTGATAGTAATTATACTATAAATGCGAAAATGGATACCTATAAGGTAAATGTTCTGAAATTATTTCACTATTAAGCGGATATGTTGATTTTATTTTCGTCCTTCTCACTCTTATGAATACGTTGGTGGGTCAGGTTAGGTTAGGTTAGTATGCAGCGTTGCGGAAGAATATAACAGAAAAACGTTGATTTACCTAATTACTTCAAAAACTAAGCCAGTTATTTAAATGTCGTTCTGAGCGTTTTTGGGAATTATTTTTTACCTATAAATTAAAACAAAAATTACAATTATGACCATCGTAGTTTTCGATGGAAATTAGAAAAATGGAGATTTCGGAGCAATTTTTGGGAGAACTTTTTGGCGAGAAATTTTTATCCAATCGTGTTTCTGAAGTTAGGTTAACACATATGCTGTTTTTTTCCCAGAAAATCCAGGACTCCCTCGGGATTAGTAAAACCCAAAATTCACGCGGGTGAAGCCGCGGGCAAAAGCTGTTTTGATAATTTCTTAATCACTCTGCTAATCCTTTCAAATTAACACTAATGTTTTGATAATTTTTTAATTACTCTGCTAACCATCTCAAATTAACACTAATGTTTTGATAATTTCTTAATCACTCTGCTAATCCTCTCAAATTAACACTAAGCTTTTGATAATTTATTAATCACTCTGCTAATCCTCTCAAATTAACACTAAACTTTTGATAATTTCTTAATCACTCTGTTAATCCTCTTTAATTAACACTAATGTTTTGATAATTTCTTAATCACTTTGCTAATCCTCTCAAATTAACTCTAATGATTTGATAATTTCTTAATCACTCTGCTAATCCTCTCAAATTAACACTAATGTTTTGATCATTTCTTAATCACTCTGCTAATCCTCTCAAATTAACACTAAGCTTTTGATAATTTCTTAATCACTCTGCTAATCCTCTCAAATTAACACTAATTTTTTGACAATTTCTTAATCACTCTGCTAATCCTCTGAAATTAACACTAAGCTTTTGATAATTTCTTAATTACTCTGCTAATCCTCTCAAATTAACACTAATGTTTTGATAATTTCTTATTCACTCTGCTAATCCTCTCAAATTAACACTAAGCTTTTGATAATTTCTTAATCACTCTGCTAATCCTCTCAAATTAACACTAATGTATCGATAATTTCTTAATCACTCTGCTAATCCTCTCAAATTAACACTAAGTTTTTGATAATTTCTTAATCACTCTGTTAATCCTCTTAAATTAACACTAATGTTTTGATAATTTCTTAATCACTCTGCTAATCCTCTGAAATTAACACTAAGCTTTTGATAATTTCTTATTCACTCTGCTAATCCTCTCAAATTAACAATACTGTTTCGATAATTTCTTAATCACTCTGCTAATCCTCTCAAATTAACACTAAGCTTTTGATAATTTCTTAATCACTCTGCTAATCCTCTCAAATCAACACTAATGTTTTGATAATTTCTTAATCACTCTGCTAATCCTCTCAAATTAACACTAAGCTTTTGAGAATTTCTTAATCACTCTGCTAATCCTCTCTAATTAACACTAATGTTTTGATAATTTCTTAATCATTCTGCTAATCCTCTCAAATTAACACTAATGTTTTGATAATTTCTTAATCACTCTGCTAATCCTCTCAAATTACCACTAAGGTTTTGATAATTTCTTAACCTCTCTGCTAATCCTCTCAAATTAACACTAAGGTTTTCATAATTTCTTAATCACTCTGCTATTCCTCTCAAATTAACACTAAGCTTTTGATAATTTCTTAACCACTCTGCTTATCCTCTCAAATTAACACCAAGCTTTTGATAATTTCTTAATCACTCTGCTAATCCTCTCAAATCAACACTAATGATTCGATAATTTCTTAATCACTCTGCTAATCCTCTCAAATTAACACTAAGCTTTTAATAATTTCTTAATCACTCTGCTAATCCTCTCAAATTAACACTAAGCTTTTGATAATTTCTTAATCACTCTGTTAATCGTCTTAAATTAACACTAATGTTTTGATAATTTCTTAACCACTCTGCTAATCCTCTCAAATTAACACTAATGTTTTGATAATTTCTAAATCACTCTGCTAACCCTCTCAAATTAACACTAAGCTATTGATTATTTCTTAATCACTCTGCTAATTCTCTCAAATTAACACTTATGTTTTGATAATTTCTTAATCACTCTGCTAATCCTCTCAAATTAACACTTATGTTTTGATAATTTCTTCATCACTCTGCTAATCCTCTCAAATTAACTCTAAGCTTTTGATAATTTCTTAATCACTCTGCTAATCCTCTCAAATTAACACTAAGCTTTTGATAATTTCTTAATCACTCTGCTAATCCTCTCAAATTAACACTAAGCTTTTGATAATATCCTAATCACTCTGCTAATCTACTCAAATTAACACTAAGGTTTCGATAATTTCTTAATACTGAAAACTGGCCAAGTCAAATCTAACCTATTTTAAGATCTCACATTTTTGAATAACAGCAATTGTTATAGGTATCCAATAAAGCAAAGAAATAGAGTTTAATAATTGTTCATATTGTTTTTTGTTCCTATAAATACAAATTTCGATTTTACATAGAACTTGGCACTCATTTAGATCTCCATTCTTTTTGCGGCGAAGCCGACAGCCAAGCATAATTTTTGTATTGAACTTGGCTCTCCTTTTTTTACATTTATGTTTTTGGTGGCTTATTTTTTACCGATACATTAAAACAAAAATTCAAATTATGTGCATCGTAGTTTTCGATGGAAATTAGAAAAAAGGAGATTTTGGAGCAATTTTTGGGAGAACTTTTTGGCGAGAAATTTTTATCCAATCGTGTTTCTGAAGTTAGGTTAACACATATGCTGTTTTTTCCCAGAAAATCCAGGACTCCCACGGGATTTGTAAAACCCCGAAATTCACGCGGGCGAAGCCGCGGGCAAAAGCTAGTAATATTATAAAGGCGAAAGTTTGTGTGTGTGTTTGTTACTCCTTCACGGCTCAACTACTGAACCGATTTAGCTGAAATTTGGAACATAGGTAGCTTATAACCCGGATTAAAACATAGGCTACTTTTTATCCCGGAAAAATTCGTAGCTCCCGTGGGGTACTCAAAATACCAAATTTTCTAGAGCAGTCTATAGCTACATCTATAGATAGATTGTTCAAGCGAACTTGCTTGAAAGCATGTTTAAAGGTTGGAATAGGGAACGATAACGGGAAAATGACGTTTCCCTTAGGATTCATGAAAACGCGAATTTGACGCGGGCGGGGCCCCGGGCAAAAACTAAATCTATTATCACTATAAATGTGAAAATAGCCACTATGTAGGTTCTGAACATAGCACTGTGCGCATTTAACAAGTGTGTTTTAGTTGAACAAGGGGATATGTGATAGTAATTATGCTATAAACAACAACTGTTTCGCTATAAGCATTTTGTGTTTTAGTTGAGCAATGAGATACAGGTTAATAATATTATAACTATGAAAACGGGTACCTATATGATATAGGTTCTGAACAAACATCTGTTTCGTTACTGACAATGTATGTTTTAGTTGAGCTATGGGATATGGTATAGTAATTAGTAATGCTATAAATGTGGAAATGGGTAGGTACCTACCCATAAAGGTTCTGAAAGTACAATTGTTTCGCTATTTATAATGTGTGTTTTGGTTAAGCAATGGGATACAGGTTAATAATGCTAAAAAGGTGTTCCTGTATAGTTTCTGATATTAGAACTGTTTCGCTATTAAAAATATGTGTTTTAGTTGAACAATAGAATTTGTGATAGTAATTATGCTTTAAATGCGAAAATGGATACCTATAAGGTAAAGGTTCTCAAGTTATTTCACTCTTAAGCGGATACGTTGATTTTATTTTCATCCTTCACACTCGTTGGTGGGTTAGGTTAGGTTAGGTAAGTTAAGTATGCAGAGTTGCGGAAGAATATAACAGAAAAACGTTGTTTTAACTAATTACTTCAAAAACTAAGCCAGTTATTTACCTTCGGGGGGGAATATAAGAATTAGTTAATGAAATAATTAAGGGAATATTGGAGCAAAGTTAATAACATTTAATGTTAAATTTATTAAAACAAAAACCTTCAATGTTAAGTTACTCGTAGTCTAATGTTTGCAAAAAACTAAATAAAAATTTGAATTTCAAGTTACTTTACCTATTTTTTTTTACTTTATCTATTCTTATCTATTTGTAGTTCATGTTACTTAATCTATTTTATTTCTTCGATCGCGATTGGAACGTAAAATAAATAAAAAATTGGCCAAGTGCGAGTCGGACTCACGCACCAAAAGTTCCGTACTATATTAGAAATTATAAATACAAGTGGAAAATCAAAAAAAATTAAACACCCACGACTCTTATCTAGACTTGAAATTGAAAAAAGATTAAATAATGTTTTTAAAACTTCCCGACTAAAGGAAAGTAAGAACTAAGAACCTATCAGTATAATTACAAATCCAAGAAAATCCGCCGGAGCTGCTATGTTCTGCCAGTGCCGGTGTTGATGGTGCAAGATGTTGCTGTTTACTAGTGTGTGTGTTTACTTTATTCATTTGGTAACTAATTCAATTTCTCGATACTTCTTATAATAAGCTACCGTTGAGCTTTATAGGTACTAACTGCATTAATTGATATTGGAAACAGAAATGGAAATGGCAGCTCCGACGGATTTTCTTGGATTTGTAATTATAGTGATAGGTTCTTAGTTCTTACTTTCTTTTAGTCAGGGAGTTTTAAAAACATTATTTAATCCTTTTTCAATTTCAAGTCTAGATAAGAGTCGTGGGTGTTTAAAATTTTTTTAAATTTCCACTTGTTTTATACTTTTTCAATTATTATACCTATTATATTATTACAAAATAAAAATTAATTTTTAAACTAGCTACTATCTCCTGTATGCAGCGTCGGAAGGCATCATTGACCCTTGTCATCAGATCAAATGTGTTAGAATAGTTAAACGAAACCAAATGGGTCTAAGCTTGAAGTATTTTAATAGTTATGATTGTTGAGTAACACTCAATCCCAAGTTGCATCATCAGATATAATGTCCTCGTCACCGAATATAATGTGTGAGCCTCGTTAAAATATATCAAAAAATCTCTAACACTAGGAGTTTACTAGAAACATTACCAGAC
This sequence comes from Coenonympha glycerion, assembly GCA_963855885.1. NCBI lineage: Eukaryota > Metazoa > Arthropoda > Insecta > Lepidoptera > Nymphalidae > Coenonympha > Coenonympha glycerion. Next base: position 12,508,260 of record OY979631.1, read on the forward strand.
ACATTAGAAAATTTCGCTACCAAATGATAAAGAAACGTTTATTGTGGCGCCCCCTGCTGTGCAATCACCGTAACAACTACCTACGAACCATTACCAATAATTCACTCATATTGTACCTACAGAAAACTTTATCCAAATCAGTTCAGTCGTTTTAGAAATGATTGGAAACATTCGTTTGCAATATTAATGTTTATTATCGCGCCCCCTGGTGAATGATTTCCGTAACAACTATCAATTAATGTATCCAAATCGATTCATACGTTTTTATTCCAAAAGCTTAAATTAGGAACATTCGATTGCATTCTAAATGTATTTATGGCACCCCCTGGTGAGCGATGTTCGTAACTACTATCTACGAACCATCGCCAATAAGTCACTAATATTTTATTTAAAACTGTATCGAAATCAGTTTAGCCGTTTTTGAAATAAATGGGAACATTCGTTTGCACTATAAATGTTTTTATGGCGCCCCCTGGTGATCGATGTTCGTAACAACTATCTACGAACCATCGCCAATGAATACCAAACATTATACAGAAAACTGAATCTAAATCGGTTCAGCCGTTTTGAAAATAAATGGGAACATTGGATGTGCACAAACAAACAAACAAACAAACATTTTTTTATTGGATATTCGTATTGTGTGAACATATTAACATACAAACAAACAAAAAATTTCATCAACTAACTAATGTACAAACGGTCTCTCACCCTAAACGCATATACCCGTACTCCGTTCAGTCGTGGGTAATAAACTGCAAGAATCACTTTTTACAGAACCGCAAACTTAACTTTGTTTTTTAGGTTAAGAAAGAGTTCTTTTATATAAATTAGTTAGTTCTTTTAAATAAGTATACACTGATCCCTATTTTAACATCTGACCTCTATTAGATATATCAGAGAAGAACTTGATTCATAATTAACTACTTATAGGTGATTTAATTAACGAATATTATTAATAATTATATTTTATTCAACTAAAATGAAAGATTTTAGTAGAATGATTGTAGAAAAGTCATCGTGATTTACGAATCCTGCTGAGCTTATGCATCCTTGTTTCTCAAGGCATTCATTTCAAAAACACATAAAATCAGGGTAGGAAAGGTACTACATGGCGTTATAATATAATAACTATTAAGAAGGTACTCTATTTTTAAAACGCTTTAACTAACTCAACGTTCATACAGCACTAATTGCGAGAACAAAAAGAATTTTATTAAAAAATCCGATGATCCGTTTCAATAGCCATCACATTTTCTAGATAATAAACTATCTTGTACAATATTTCTGGGCGCTGCTGATTGAAAGTCGATAAATTTCTTCCTGATGTTAGAAGTTCAAAGCCCCCTACTACGGTACACGTATATTGTAATGCAGCAGAATAGAGGAAATAGTTTCTTAAACTGCGGAAGAACTTAGTTATTGTGAGTGTGGCTACTAAATGTGTGTACTAAGTAATTATAAAACCTAAGGAACAATGACGAGACGAGCAACGCGTTCATCTTATGTTATGTAACACTTGCAGCTACACAGCTTTAGCCATAATATTATGACATATTGCAATACGCACAGAGTGAAAATGTAATAAAATTCAAAAAACTCTCACGACTTTACATTACAATAGCATTCACTCAGCGGGCGATGAAGAGAGCTATGCTCGGAGTTTCTCTGCGGAATCAAATCAGAAATGAGGAGATCCGTAGACGAACCAGAGTCACCGACATAGCTCAACGTATCGCGAAGCTGAAGTGGCAATGGGCGGGACACATAGCTCGTAGGACCGACGGACGTTTGGGACCCAAAGTACTGGAATGGTGACCCCGCACGGGTAAGCGCAGTGTTGGCAGGCCCCCGACCGGACTGACGACATTAAAAGAGTCGCGGGAAGGCGCTGGATACAGTTAGCGCAGGACCGTGCGGGCTGGAAATCATTGCAAGAGGCCTTTGTCCAGCAGTAGACGTCCGTCGGCTGAAACGAAGTATTCGACGCACTATACTACACTCATCATTCTGAAAGATCAGTTCTTACTACATTAATGTACCTATCTACTGCAGCGCCCTTTAAACCGAAACAGCAAATTAAAATATTTATTCTTTCACGTAGGCCTAAATGCTCTTTAAAATGTTCCATTAGAAGCCATACATACTAATGCTTCACAGTAGAGTAACTGTCGTGACAGTAACTCTACCAGTACTTATATACGAGCCGAGAAGAGTCATTCGCAAGAAGAGTCTTCAGTATTAAGTGAACGTAACCTATGTATGAATTTTGTATCCAACCATCTTCCGTATTATTTGCTTATGTTAATGGGCAGATTTGCAGCCTGGATCCATAGGTATTATAAAATAGGTGTCGGAAATACTGTAACTAATTAGACATATTTTTTTTCACCACACTTGCTCATAAAATGGCTCTAATTTCACCGCAATTTGGCACATAATGACACCTAGTTAGACAGTTTTTTCAACACACTTGCTCATCATATTCATTAGTGAGTTAGACAGTTTTTTTTTAATTTTATTTACTAAATAAAATTATTTTTAGTATTATTTTATTCACAAGTTTGTTGAAAAACGTCGTATGATACACGAGGACGGTAATCATCAATACTCAATTGAAGATTACCGTCATCGGCTATCTTAAGACCCTCACCTAACGGCTCGGGTCTCAATGGCGCCTCAGCGGTAATCACCAACTTTACTCACTTGTACCATAAACTACTATTAAACATTTCTTTGCAAAACTTCCTTAGTAGGGGAATTTTGCTTGGATGGCACAGTTTTTATGTCTCCGGGACCCGGATTGGAAGAATTTAATCTCAAAATTGCTTGCTTAGCGATTTCCACTCGTCCGTAAAACAAAACGGTATTGCCTTATTTGATGATTTTTTGTTTTAATAAAATGGCTAATAGTGTTATTAAATTTGTTTAATGTAATAATAAGGTTTAAAATCTTAGTGTGTTAGCAAATATCACGTAGTATTCGGTGACCTTAGCCTGTCGTTATCATTAATAGGTCACCTGGTTATTGAAAAGCTTTAAAACTTTTTGATAACAAAAGCTTTTTCGAAACGAAATCAATGAAAAGGTGAAATTAATTTTCTATTAAATTGTTAAAGAACAAAAACATTGCATTTTAACATCACCAAATACTTAATGCATCTGTTGTTTTAATGCCTATCTACAGGTCTCCTGGAACAGAAATCAGAAAAGCCGATGATGATTTCTTCATGGTATACGCTGACACAAACGCTATAACATTACTACTCTATTCATGGCTCCACTTTAGGACAATGGTTTCTACACTGCGCTTTGATCTATGCATTTATCCTAAAGCTTGAAATAAAGCCTCGCTGCTACTGACCTACGAATATTGCCGACCTTCCTGGCACAGTTCGATTCCCGCCACGGGTTACTCTGGAATGTTATGATTTCTAAATTAGTTTAAGTCTGGTCTGGTGGGAAGCTTCGGCTGCAGTTAGTACACTTGCCACCCTACTGGCGAAGACGCACCGCCATGCGATTTAACGTTCCGGCGTAATAGTGTAGAAACTATAAAGTGCTTCTTACCCCTTCCAAGTTACTACGATAATATTTTCAGCTGCATCTTCACTTACCATCAGCCGCAGAGATCGCATGGAAAAAAGAATTTTATTTAGAAAATTCTGATCAACCTGTCCTCTGATTGCGTAAGAAAAACATATTCATCGTTATCGCAATCGCGATTGAATTCTGCCCCGTTATTGGCTGACGCAAATCAGGAACCTAATGAGCAAGCAGAATTAACTATTACGATAAAGATGAATAGATTTTTCTTAGAAAATCTAGGGGCTGTTTAGCAAATAAGTGAATAAAAACGGGTCGATCCACTAGTCATCCCTCCGAGAACTCAATACGAAACTCGTTTGAAGCCCATTTCCGTCGTCCCGTCGTTCAAGTGAAGTTATTTATCATCGGAGCGCTTGAGATGGCGGAGATTTAAAACAACTCGACGTCTCTCGGGGACGCCTGCGATATTGAATTACCCCTTTTTACCCAGTTTCAGTGCAGACTCGAGGGGCGATATTTATTTAAGTTTCCAGTCTAACGAGGGTTATTTACTTTTCTTTAATTCGCCTTGACATTCTTCTTCCCAGTCGTTCACTCGTGGCAGTGGTTATGAGAAATTTGGTGAATGCAAATGTCTTACGGCGGCTTAACGATCATCCTCCAGAGAGTCCTATTGGAGGCATTACTGGAACACTTGGTGAGGAAGGAACTAGTAGCGGCCCGGGGGGCCAGATTTTATCTTGTTGGGGATCAACCACATGCACCCGTGTGCCTTCCACTCGCCCTTGAATTATCAGGCGTTCAATGGTATCGTGAACGCTATCAACAGCACCTTGCCACCTTGGACAATGGACCCCGATGTAAATTACTTTGACGGGCTACGAGTTTGTGCCAACGCCCATTAATATATCGAGCTACGTCGCCCTTCGGTCAATTCCTTTATTTTGAAGCTCTTTCCACTTCCGGTTCAATCCTGCAAAGACACTTTCTAAGCATAAGTCCATTTCATAAAATTTGAACCTTCATATGAGGCCCATAGACAATAAACATTGTTTAGAATCCATTGGAAATCGAATTTCGTCAATATTCCTTCTCAATGAATTAGGATGGTGAGTACGTATACCTAAACTTTTCTTGGAACACTCACACACAGTTCTCGACCTTGCTCATCTGTCTGTTTATCAGCAGTCTTCTTAGTCACGGATCTTAGCGGAGAATATGTCTTCCTTCTTCTACGCGTTTTTGTCTCTACTTCAGCTTTTAGTGATTTCAAAAGTAAAGCAATATCTAACAATCAACCGTTGCGAATTTTTAATCTAATCTTGAAACTAAAAATAAACAAGTTCCAAAAATAATTTCCATACCTTTTGTTTGTTTTTGTGTATAAAATGCAACGCAATCGTAAGCGCAGACTGCAAACTATTGAGACCTAAAAAAATGTAAAAGAAAATTTCGTATTCCATTTAATATTAAACATAAACCAACGGTCCTGTTATATCTGCATAATTGATCTGTCTGTCCAGGTATCACTGGGATATCGGCTGCTTTTATTACTCCCCCCATTGGTCCCCCAACCCCCTTCCAATGCAGACGCATGTAAGATTTTGTCACATGTACGACTTATAGCAGTGTCTTGCTTTATTATAAAAAAAATATATCTTTACAGAAGGTTTCACCATTTTGACCGCTCTGTTTTTTAGTCGTGCCTTCTGCGTCGGGGGTAGTGGGTTCGATTCCCATAACTGGAAAATGTTTGTGTGTTGAGCATGAATGTTTTCAGTGACTGGGTATTAATTATTTATGTAAATTATATTTATCAATTCTTTTGTACCCATAACACAAGCTTTCGTTTACTTTGGGGCTAGTTTGCAAATTGCAATGTATGTCCTGATATTTTTATAAACGATGCAAATAAAAATGCGTTTGAGATTCGATAAAAAATAAATTTTCACATTTAAAAAGAGTATAATAATATAATCAAGAAACACGGACATATCACAACATCAAGATGTCTATATTATAAAGATTGAAGATTGTAATATTAATTTAATAATTAATTTAAAATTCACCACCAGCATCTCTTCAAGCTTTTAAGTTTAAGAAAATCTAAAAAATATCTACCATTGGTAAAATGTGATCGTAATAAGTCGTAGCGATGATATCGCATCCTATAGCAGAGCTTACGGAGGAGCAATGGGTGAAACAATAAAGCTAAAGTGAGTCCGCACTTCGGAGGCGCGCGATTGTTAGTGTAGTGTCCCTACAAACACTATTGTTTTACTTCGGATCATTTATATTTTGACGCAATTCCTATCAGCTCGAAGTGAAACGGTTTGAATGTACAGTAACTGTTTATAGATCTTTTCTTATACTTAGTACTTGACTGCGACTTAGGTTTAGGCTTAGGCTAGGAAAAGGAGGAAAATAAAAATAAGTTTTTGTTATGTGAGTGTGTACATACTCGTACATATTATGTTTGTTACTCCTTGCGCCGTTGGTATCGATAAGATGCGGCTAGGAACAGAGATAAATTTTTATACCCATAAATCTAGATTCACCGCGTAAAACCAAATTTTTGAAGACCTCCCATTCCCTCATTCTTTCTCGCTACGGAGGAATGACTTCTGCCGTGGCCATTACCACGTTACTTTCAACCCGGCTACTGGCAAAGACCTACCGCCAAGGAATTGAGCGTTCTGGCGCTGCTTTGTAGAAACTTGTAGGGGTGGGCTACTTACGTAACTACGATATACGATAACATCTTCGCCAGCATCATCACTTTCCATCAGATGAGATCGCAGTCAACTAACTAGCTATACTAACTTGTACAGAGTGTGATGGTCCGAGGCGGATCGACTATATTTAATTGAACCATGATTGGATAATTTGGATGAAATTGACAGTTGTACTCACTTTCGTTTCCCTTACAGCAGGCAACAACAGATGTATGGAGTCGAGACAAAGCCATAAGCCCTTTCGGTTAAGACAATGGAGTTTTTATTTTCCTATAGTTAAATTCACTCTCATTTCGCTGAGGCAAACCGACTCAGAGGCAAGTCACGGCATTCTATTTGTTTCTTTGTTTCCTTACAATAAGTACCAAAATAGAATTTACATAGAATGACTTTAGTAATAGCATTGTTGTTTCTTGAATACGGACGATCCCAATTTGACGTGATATGAGTTTAATTAATCAAATAGAATGAAGGACAAATGCTGTCTGAGTGGGTGGAACAGAGCTCACACCATTCGAACCAAAAAACCTTGAAGCTAGGGAAATCCTACGCCAAACTGGCTCTGAATTTTCAGATTATTTGGGCAGATTCAGGACTTCCTTTTTTATTCGCTACGAAGCGTATTATTACCACATGCCCGTAGGCCAGGTACATAGAGCCTTTAAGGCTTGCCCAGGTACCATGGATTTTGATTTATAATTAATTGATATGATTGTAATTTGGCCAAATTACGGTCGGAAGTCCTGAATTCATGAAAGAGGACGTGTTTCACGGGCTCCCATTTTTGCCATTCGAAGATTGCCAATCAGCCATGAAAGAGTATATATATATAAATCCCAAAAAATAATTTTAATAATGATTCTATCGGCTTCGCTCCTTCCTCTACACAACTGTAATTCCCACATTAGGACCATAAGCAAATATTACCTATTATGTCATGTTAAGGACCCACCTGTATATCAGCCATAGAACCACTCTGGATACGCTTTCTCCTTGGAGTACAGCCCCACGATGAACAGACTTATGTATAAAGTATAGTAACGAGCTAGATGAACTCGGCTAGCCTCGCTAATGTTACTCGATTAGTTCTGAAGGAACTAGAAGGCTAATTAAGGATTGACTTTAGTTTATCCACCTTGTCTAAAATTATTCAGGCTAGCTAATTTTAATTCAATCAAACTTCAAGGGAAATATATTATAGTTTAAAGAGATTCAATAGTAAGGTTTCTTTTAATTCATCTCCTTAGATTAAGTATTCAGGCTTAACAATCTGAGTTCATTGAAAGCCATAAAATAGATATAAATTTATGCAGCCTTGCATTGTTAAATTTTATGATTAATCAAATTAGGTATGTAGAGAAATTCAAATGATGGAAGGTTTCGGAATGGTTGTAGTGATGAATAAATCAGTGACACTTTATTAAGCATAACAAATATATTCCGAAGGTCACTCCACTTTAAATTCCTTTAGGTAAGTGGGTCTTTATTATAGAAATAAAAGGTTTTAAGCATAACTTTTATATTCTGTATATTTCAGACTTCATTATTATCAAATCGATCGAAACTGGTATGATTATTTAGAATTTAGATCACGTTAGTAATCTTAAATCCCAGGAACTTGGTTACTATATAGCCACTAGGAAAACAAGTTCCCGAAAAACAAAAACCTAGTGGGGCATCATATATGTACACTATTTACTTAACACACACATGCCTATATATAATATGTACATATTAATTCACCAGGACTTAAATTAAGGAAACAAAATACACAATCAGGAAGGTGTTTAAAATACTAAACTAAAGACATCATATTCACAATAGGATACGAGTTAATTTCAATTTTATTTATTTTGATTTAGTTTAAATTCTTCTAAAACAATCCTTCTAACTCTGTATATTCCCTCGTAATTATCATAGCTCGCTATGTATCTATTATTACCTTCTGACAATTGACTCTTATTCCCAAAACAATAACCAAACTATTATGGTAATTGATATGAAATGAAATGAAATTCTTTATTTCACATAGGTCTAAATAATAGGTGCCCATAGAATGTCAAACTCTACCGCCACGTTCGGAATGCAGATTTGCTCCGAGAAGAACTGGCAAGAAACTCGGCACTTGCAATACTGTTGGCTCTAGTCTAAATATACTAAATTGTACATCGATTCTATTTATATCGAGAATAAATTGAAACCACCCTCGTCCTCCAAGTCCATTTTAAGTTTGAAATCGAATCAATCAAAATTTATCTCAATTAATGTCTAAACGAGGTTATAAGAATGAAATTATCTCGTATCACAAAATTAATAAGGAAAGCTGTACTTTACCAAAAATATAAGCTGGAGATCTCCGCCACCTCGAAGGCACTCTTTACACTGTTTAATATTATGATTTAAAATTTATTTAACCTAAGATTTATTTAAACTTTAAATTTTAATTTTATTTATATAATAATAAATCTCTACAAAATTTAACAGTACTGTAGACGGATTAGAGAATTCTTCGCTCGATCTCAGCTGTCGAGCCCGGAATGCCTCTTTCCATCCTTGCACCGTACTATTTCAGCGTTTCCACTCCACTCCCCCTCTGAAATCAGAAGTCACACCCAAGTAACCAGTATCTATGTGATTGGTTAATTTAATTCTAGACAGTCGTCCCATTTGCCATGAATGGCAACGAAATAGACCAATCAGATGAACGTTAAAGACCCGCCTATTTCTGAAAAAAAAACTTCGCTCCCAAGGTTTATTTTGTAAGTCTACGTTTTTTTTTTTTATTCCCACGTTTCAAATTGCATTAGACTAAACTCGAGTAACTTATCGTAACATTTGTCAACCATTTCCAACAAGGCGCCAATGCTTGACGTTTTTATTAGTCTGCGTTTCAAATTTTAGCTAAATTATGGGTTTACTTAAACGAAAGTCACTCAAATTTCACGTAATGGCTTACTCGAGTGTCGAACCTGCACAATATTTGAGTTTCTAATATTTATGGAGTTATTTTATGTTTTTGCCTAATTTTTTACAACGAGTTCTGAGTATCCAAAATTGCTTAACGACTTAAGAAAAAAAATTAACACTGTTTACGGTTTACCATGTCAAGAGTATAAAAAAATCACAAGAGGTACCTAAGTCGTGGTCAAACGCAGTTAGCAAAATAATTTCGTCGTAGTGTCAGTTAGTAGTAGGTAAATTCCCCTTTATCTTTATTACCTCGATTGCTAAATCTCCATCAAAGCCCTCCATTTGGCTACAAGCCTAACGGTGGTATAAACCCGGTATGCACTATAGGTTCATGACTGCCAAATATTCAGACCGATTAAGTCATACGTGAGGTTCCAGGTTTTTTCCATGATGCATAATCTATCAATCTATTATCTGTTCTATCTATCTACCTCTTATTATTACTAGTGGTTCAACCCGGACTAAGCTACCCCTAGACCAAAGAATACATTAAAACCTGCCGTGCTATTCTGCAAAACAGCGACGAGCGTACATCTCTGCATCTATGAAGTTGTCAGTTGTAATAGAGTACAATTTTGCATGCCATATTCGGGTTGGCAGATGTCTGGTAGCTATTTCATTTTGTAGAATAGCACAGCGGGACTAAAATAGGGACTTCACGAAAGCCCGCCAAATCGACAATTTTTTGATTAAATTATAAAAATAGCTTTCAACTCTTTCATCTTTCTTCTTCTTTGTTAGTTTTTCTTTTTTTTTTCTTCCTTAATTTCGCTCGTTTTGGAATGTTCTTTTTTCTTATAAAAATTGGCACATAGGTTCTTTTTTTAAGGAACAAGGTAGGATTTCTCAATATCTTAGCCAAGGTTCAACTACTTCTTATTTGAATTCGCGATGAATGGTAGATAGTAAAATAAAAACGTGAAACATTTGAAAGCGGTCTAATAATCCAGTTTTACGCTGAGGCGTCAGGCTCATGAATATTCAGTGTGTGTCCGCCCGAAGATATTAATTATGCACGGTTTACGTCCTCTGACGTTAAGGGGACGTCTCCACTAAAATGCTGAAAATTAATCGTGCTCTCCGAAGTCCGAGTCGAGTGTCATCGAAGCTCAGACATCTTTCAGCTATTCTAATTCTAGGATAGTTAAAACTATATTGTGAGTTTGTTTTCGCCAGACGCCAGTTTGTCTTATTTGAATCAATAAAGGTGGAAGAGTACCCAGGATTGATGTTCTTCGAAACGATATTTTTGATAATCCAAGAAAAAACAATGTATACCATTATCAACTTCACAACTATTATCTGTCTAGCGATTCACACGCGTCATCTGCATTTGATGAAGTGAAATGTTTAAAAAAACGTACAGGCATTCACGTCTTTACCCACACCTCCCCTCCGTTCCTATATAGAAATAAATAAGGAATTTATCATCTATAATGAACCTACGTGAAGTTTGAATTGAAGTGGAGTGAGGGATTTTGCTCTGATATATTTGAAGCTATACAGCTTCTCGGATCGATTGTTTTATATGATCGTATCTACCTAATCTTTAAAAAAACATCTATAAAAAATGTGATTATTATAAATTATGAACCATCTCTATCAATTAATAAACTTTCTATAAGAAGAGTTCTTTTTAAATCGGTGCTTTAATAGGGACACAGACAGATGAAACTTTACACTTCTGACACTCTCTTGCTCTTTCTGTCAAGTGTCTTTAATTAATATATATATAGCTACTCGTGCTGATTGGCCACTGACTGACTGACTCATTGATCACCTCTCCTGAACAATTTTGTATGAAAAAATTAATATATATATAGCTACTCGTGCTGATTGGCCACTGACTGACTGACTCATTGATCACCTCTCCTGAACAATTTTGTATGAAAAAATTTTTTTTCAATGACCATTTCGTATAGAAGAGAAAAAATCATTAAGAACAAAAATACGGAGAGAGCTGATGATTGAGGATTTCGAAGACGGGTGAAGAGCACGGGAAGGGTATCGTAGATAGGTGGGGGGTGCTCGACCAAATGTCATTCGAAACGTCATGCAATTGGCAGTGAGCCGAAAAAAATTTCAAAATGGCGGATTCAAGATGGCCGCCATACAAACTTCATCGGTGTCCATCTCGAAAAGTATAAAAAATGGAAGAGTGGTTTCTTGGCAAGAAAAGATCAGGACCCGAAGGTCTACGCGATTAATAGAAAAAAATCCAAAATGGCGGAATTTATTTTTCCATAGAAAATGTATGGGGAATGTTGAAGAGACTAACAGTTGGTAATTATGCAAGATTGTGGTGCGGTTTTTCGGAGAGTTACTAGAGAAAAATATGGAGAGAGCTGATGATTGAGGATTTCGGAGACGTGTGAAGAGCACAGCCAGGGTATTGAAGAAAGGTGGGGGGTGCTCGACCAAATGTCACTTGAAATGTCATCCAATTGGCAGTTAGCTGAAAAAAAATTCAAAATGGCGGATTCAAGATGGCCGCCATACAAACTTCAACGGTGTCCATCTCGAAGAGTATAAAAGATGGAAGAGTGGTTTCTTGACAAGAAGTTATCAGGACCCTATGGTCTATTCCATATATAGAAAAAAAATCAAAATGGCAGGATTTATTTTTCCATAGAAAATGTATGAAGAATATTGAAGAGACTACGAGTTGTAAATCATGAAGTGCTTTGATGCGGTTTTTTGGAAGGCTACCAGATAAAAATATGGATTTAGGTGATGAATGAGGATTTTAAAGACAGTCAAGGAGCATGGGCAAGGTATTATAGTTAGGTGGGGACTGCTGAAACAAAAAATACTCGGAACTTCATGCAATTGGCAGTGAGCTGAAAAAAAACCAAAATGGTGGATTCAAGATGGCCGCCATACAAATTACGTGTTGTTCTATCTCGGAAAGTATAAAAGATAAGAGAGTAGTTTCTTAGCAAGAGGTGATCAGGATCTCAAGTTCTACGGGATGCATGGAAAATAATTCACTGTGGCGGAATTTATCTTTCCATGGGAAATGTACATACTATTAGAAGAGACAATGATCTAGGATTTGGATGATGATTGAGGAGCACTGTCATGGTTTTAAAGATAGTTAAGGGCTGTTCGAACAAAAAATACGCTGAACCTCATCCGATGAGGTTCAGCGTATTTTTTGTTTGAACTGCCCTTAACTATCTTTAAAACCATGACAGTGCTCCTTGGTAAGTTTCTCAGCTCACTGCCAATTGGATTCCAATGGGCGATGGAGATGACGGCGATACCTTTATGGGCGGGAAGACAGCACGCGGGCCACATGTGGCCCGCGCACTCACGCGCCCTACTAGTTAATAGCTGCTTGTGCTGATTCAACACTGACTCACTGACTCATTGATCACCTCTCCTGAACAATTTTGTATGAAAAATTTTTTTTTGAAGGATGATGTCGTATAGAGGGGAAAAATTCATGAGGAGGAAAAATACGGAGAGAGCTGATGATTGAGGATTTCGGAGACGGGTGAAGAGCACAGCCAGGGTATTGGAGATAGGTGGGGGGTGCTCGACCAAATGTCATTCAAAACGTCATGCAATTGGCAGTGAGCTGAAAAAAAATTCAAAATGGCGGATTCAAAATGGCCGCCTTTCGAATTTCCTCGATATCTCGGAAAGTATAAAAGATGGAAGAACGGTTTCTTGACAAGAGTTGATCAGGACAAAAAGGTCTATTTGATGGCTAGAAAAAAAAATCCAATATGGCGGATTTTTTTTTCGATAGAAAATGTATGAGAAAAATTGAAGAGACCTCAAGTTGTAAAACATGAAGTGCTTTGATGCGGTTTTTTGGAAGACTACCAGAGAAAAATATGGAATGAGGTGATGATTGAGGATTTTAAAGACAGTCAAGGAGCATGGGCAAGGTATTATAGTTAGGTGAGGATTGCTGAAACAAAAACAAAATGGCGGATTCAAGATGGCCGCCATAAAAATTTCGTGTTGTTCTATCTCGGAAAGTATAAAAGATAAGAGAGAGGTTTCTTAGCAACAGGTGATCAGGAGCTCAAGTTCTACGGGATGCATGGAAAATAATTCACTGTGGCGGAATTTATTTATCCATGGGAAATGTACATACTATGAAAAGAGACAATGATCTAGGATTTGGATGATGATTGAGGAGCACGGTCATGGTTTTAAAGATAGTTAAGGGCTGTTCGTACAAAAAATACGCTGAACCTCATCCGATGAGGTTCAGCGTATTTTTTTGTTCGAACTGACCTTAACTATCTTTAAAACCATGACAGTGCTCTTTGGTATTTTTTTCAGCTCACTGCCAATCGGATTTCAATGGGCGATGGAGATGACGGCGATACCTTTATGGGCGGGAAGACTGCACGCGGGCCACATGTGGCCCGCGCACACACGCGCCCTACTAGTATAAGTATAAATGCGTACGCCTGGCCTTAATGGAGGGTGTACTGTCGGTTTTAGAGCCCAGATTTTAACCGTAGCGCGACTAAAGTGCTGAGTGAACGAAAAAAATTGTCGCGTCGTGGCTTATAAAAATTTAGCGGTCGGATATGTTCGGAGTCACGTAGAGCGGTGCATTTAACTGGAAACCTTTTGTATTCAGAGGCCAGGGGTGTAGTAACTATTTCATTTTGACGTTGGTACAATTTGCTCGAATTTAACATTTTTCATGAGCCGCAAATCGTAATATCTCGAACACTCGCAAATCGTAATTCAAATTCGGGTAGACCTACTTGGTTTTAGGAAGTCTTTGTTTCTTAGGGGAATACACTGATATTATTTTTGTCCTTCTCACTCTTACAAATAATACGTTGGTGGATGCAACAGCCGACATTCAATGCGTTCTGAAGAATATACCAGAAAAAGTAAGTTTTAACTAATTACCAAAAAAACTAAGCCAGTTATCAAAACTTTCTGAGCGTTTTTATTATTTGAAGATTTTAATTTATCACCGAAACATTACTATAATATTCATTGTAGTATTCGATAAAAATTAGAAAAATTGAGATTTTGGATCAACCTTTGGGAGAACTTTTTATCCAATTTTTAAACTATCAAACAATTTTTAACCAATCGAGTAAATGAGTTTGATTAAGGACCCAAAATACATGGCGTTTAAATTTGGAAGTAATTTCTTTACAGTTTTGAAACTGCAGGTCACTAAAAATCGCTTCCAAAAATAGCCAAGTAACTCTTTGCATATTCATTATGAAGGTACCTGATACCTATCAATTACGAAAATTTTATAAAATTTAAAATACAAAGTAATATGATTAAATTTAATACAAATAAAATAATGGAGAACTAAGTATTTAAATCATATTCCTCATGTTGTTTTTTTTCCTTAATTAGATAACATATTTTTATGTGCCCAGAAATAAACTATGTTTTTTTTTTACTTTTTATTGTCAATAGATTCCCGATACAGTATAATTTATTTATTCAACAATTTCATTGCCTCGCACGTAGTTAAATTTATTCATGTAAGCTCAATGAACAACGAACTTCATTTTTTGCTTGAGACAAGGAAAACTGACTTTAAAAGGCTTTACAATAAAAACGAAACTTCTTTAAAATAATAAAACGATTTGACCACCATACAAACAATATTGTAAATATCTTTCAGTCCCATATTTCTATTTTATAGCCAAACAACGGAAAACATATCAAAATTGTTTTACATATGATTTTCTTCGCATTTTTACAATTTGATCTTTATTGGATCGACTTAGGGTATAAAATTCATAGCATACTTGATATTCGAAAGTTCTTCAAACATAGCTCCGGAAACATAGCTCCGGAGATGAGATACCTACATATCTAATAACTGAAAATAGTGGCTCCATTAGCACACCCTACGTCCTTATATTATTTTTCAGTCCATAGGTCTTGGTAAGTTGCACTGTTCGAAGTACGGACCTATCCAAATGAAATCTTTATATCGTGGGCACTCCATTATTATAATGAAAAAAGCTAAGTGCGAGTCGGATTCGCGCACTGAGGTTACAGTTCTATAGAAAAAAAATGAAACTATAAGAACTTTTCTTATAGAACCGAAAATTAATTTGTTTTTTGAGGTTGATTGTTGCTGCGAATAAAAAAAAAGTTCCCTTTTTTCCTTTTGTGGTACGAAAACATCAAAAAATACCTTTAGTAGTTTCAAAAACTTAACTTCGCTTTGGGAGAAAGCGGGCAAAAGCTAGTTTTCAATAAAAGTTCCCCCTCGACTATTTCCAGCCGCGAGGAGCCTCATAGTCTTCCGGCAATGTGCAAGATAAAGTTTATACCGCGCTTAAGTATCGATAACCGCTTTTTTTTACGCAACAATGGAACGCCATCTATAGGATATAAAGATTCGATTTTCTGTTTTTCTTTTTTGCTAGGAAAAAGACATGTTGTAGCCTACTTGTTCATGAATACAGATGCTTTCGTGCAAATATTTCTTTGCTTTTCGCCGACACCGGACCATTATCAGAATCTTAATATTAACCAACTAAGTAGATATTTTTAACTAAACACCCCTGCCTACCAAATTCAAAAACGGGTAAAAAAATCACGTTTGTTGTATGGGAGCCCCTTCAATTTTATTGGGAGCCCCTTCAATTTTATTTGAATTTACTATTTATTTATTCAGTAAATATAATTATAATAAATAAATAAGTAAGTTATAACTATGTAAACTGTGAAAATTTTAAGCGTCTACCAGTTACCGTAATCAATATATAGCAAAAACCTGTAGTTATCACGGTTCAAGAGATACAGCATGGTGACGGACAGATAGACGGACGAACGAACAGCGAAGTCTCCGTAATAGGGTACCTTTTTTACTCTTTGGTTACAGAACTCTAAAAAATACATAATATCTTAATATATATAAATCTCGTGTCACAATGTTTGTCCTCAATGGACTCCTAAACCACTTAACCGATTATAATAAAATTCGCACACCATGTGCAGTTCGATCCAACTTGAGAGATAGGATAGTATAAATCTCAATTTATCTATTTTTTATTACCCCCTAAGGGCAAAACAACGTTTGCCAGGTCAGCTAGTTTATTATATGTTTTTTACCATAAATAGGCTTGCGCTTAACTTAAATCATGGCTAATGGACAGAAATGATGAGGTCTAGGATGCACCGCGCTTGCTTAGTAAAAGCCTATTCACTCTTCTCTTCAAGGCACTTAGATTGTACTTGGCTTGTAAAAGGTAAAAAAAAATTGTTAGACACTTACTCGTAGTATTAATAACAGACGATTAAAATCTGCAATGATGAAATCATCATACGTGACTTAATAGGACAAATAATTCTATCATTATTAATGTGATAGTTATAAAACCCAAGACCATGGACTAAAACTTTACACCATGGAATTTTTACATTACCCTCATAACCGCCAACATCATCATAAAACCGGGAATATGGAAGATAAAATGTATCTATGTAGTAAAGGTTCCATTCCGGGCATTTTGCGCCTCATTGGCGAAGAGTCAGTCATAAACACGGTTACAGAGAGTTTGCGTGTTTAACCAAGATGTTTTAGATAAATCTGTTTCCCGAAAGTGGGAATTCCACAGTTGTCATTTGAGAGGATTCGAGGAGGAGAGAACTTTGTGGTGTATTAACGAGTATTTTTTACGCAGTTTGGACTTTCAATTAAATGCAAAAATAAAAGAAGACAAATGTTGCACTGCTTTTATTCTTTCCAATATTAATCTACCACATAATTAACTAATCGTTTAAATTCAAATGTATTTTGAAATTTATTGAATTATAAAACATCTACGTCACATTCCAAGTCTGAGCAGTAATTACAAATAAATTCAATTTCTTCATAATCTTCGTCATCAGCTGTAATTCTGCGACCACAGTAAAGGTGAACAAATTTCTTGCATCTATTACAGGTGTGAATATTGCTTGTAAACAAAAATACGCGATCACAAATAATACATTTTAATTTCTCAGGATTGTCAGTACTTTGATTAGTAGGTGATGTCGACCCACAGGCGACAAAATGTATACTTTCAGTGTCCATTGGTGTAGATTCATTGTCGTCAGAATTCATATTTCCAGTGCCAGACATAATATTATCTTCATCAAATGATACAGATGATGCACTGTCTCTAGAATCTTTAGTCGATGGTGGCACAACTTCACTTTTATTGTTTTTGTTTGGAAATAATATTCTCTTTGCAGTTTGCCCCACTCTCTTGCCGAAGACTTTTTGCATTGCGTTATCTTCAGTGTTCATACTGAATTGGACGGCATAGCAAGTCAGTGGCCAATCAGAACAGCTCGAGCACTCCATCCATTTGTTTATATAATCAACAATTTTACACTTCAAATCATCATCGTCGAGGATTTTATGGGAAACTCTAGTTTTGTACTTTATAGGCGATTGTTTCAATAACAACAACACCTCTTTGAGGCAATCAATGTGAGTAGTCTGTATAGTTTCAGGAGGTCCAAAGTCTACAAATATTTTGTAAAGTTCCGAGGCAACTTCTCCAGCATCGAGTTCTGTCAACGGCCGCAATAAAACATACCCACTAACTGCTTCTCTGTAAACTAATAAATAATTATATTCATTTGTTATGGCAATGAATGAGCTCATGTCTAAAAACATGATATGCACTAAACCATTAAACGTGGCGACCTTAACATTTTCGTCTGTCGTCTTATTTTCTACATTAATATTTGACACCTTGGCGCATACGTTGCAAGAATCCATGAAGCTTTCTAAGAAAACGTTTGAAAAATCGAAAAAGTTATTCAAAACATCATTCATTCTACAAACCCCCTCGCCCACACAATGTTTATCACGGAGATGAAAGTCCACAAATACGTTAAAACTGTCCTCGCTGTCAAGCACTTCTAACACTTTATTGTTCTTTAAACATACCAGTTTTTCAACTCCATTTATCTTTACCACATCGTATAAATCGTCATTTATTTTCACTGGATGACAAGACTTCCTAGCATTCGTAGACTTCATGTCTCTACAAATCTTAACTTTCATCATTGTTTTATTTATCCATTTACGAGTATACGGAGTGTAATCATATTGCATCTCCAAGAATCTATTCACTCTTTCCGTATATTTCGTTTTCACGTCTTCGTAATCAAAATCAAAATCATCAGATGTAATTGTTTGCAGCGCCATCTTGTTTTTGTTAGAAATGCACAAACGTAATGCGGACTCTAGGACGTACACAACACAACTGAACAAAGTACGAGTAATGAATAATAGAACAGACTTGTCACTTGAGTGAGTGAGACTGTAGAGCGCCACAGCCCACGCCACGCCGCGGAGCTAAACGAACCTCTTATAAGTCGTTGGCTACGGGGAGATAAAAAGAGAAAGAAATACAATTTACTCTACAAGGGCAAACGAGACAGGCTATATTCTGGCGGCGCGGCGCGCAACGGTTCACGCAGCATGCCGGGTGCGACTGGGGCAGTAAACCCGTACTCAGGTGAAACTTGTATTTATATTATTACACCGTTTTCATTGAAGCACTGATATGCTGGTTAGTACAGGGAGTAGCACAATATCAGCAATGGTAATCGTTGTCTTTCAAGTAATCGTAATAAATACCAATTAGTCACTTCTCAGTGGATGCGGAATGCCCATTGATTAAACATATTAAAGGATCAGCACTTACTGACGTCACGCATACAGGTTTAGGGTCCGCCCTAAAGTCGGATTTTTAAGTCAAAACTGTAAAATGGCGCTAATGTATGCGACCGACAGCGGTATGTGCTGTCAGCAGTACCGGAATGTACGACGCGCGACTAATATAATACACACACAATATATTAATACATACAATATATTAATTGAGAAATTTTTGGCTTCAACTACGTCACATCTTTCCCGTCCTCTTAGCGTAGCGTATTTCGTCGTTGGGTATGCCTCACAAAATCACAATAACAATGGTTACTGCCCGCGACTCCGCTTGCGTTTTTGGATTTTCACCAATCTCGCATAAACGACGGATTTTCTGAGATAAATAATTTAAATTGAGTAGAACTAAGAAACTTAATCCAAGTACGCAAAATTTAAGCTTTCCAGGTCCAAGGGGGTGAGCTCGGTGATGAAGATGAAAAAAATGGCTAGGATTTTTTTTCATTTGAAAAAAAGTACTCACCATTTTGGCTGGCTAAAACGCGAATTTGAATTTATGTCTATGTTGGAAATTGGAATAGTATGGATACCCCAAAAGCTTTTCAGAGTCAGTTATAATTTTTTCTGAGAATTCTTGAAACCAAAATCTTAATATTATATATCTTAATACATATACTTAAATAATTTATTAAATGGATATTTCGGAGCAACATTTGAGGAACTTCAAATCGAAAAATTACTTCTATAGACTTTTGAGTCCTTTATTTAATGTAGTCTGATTTTTGAGCGAATTTAGAGCTAAGACCCAAAAAAGTACATATTTTATTTTAGTATCTTAAAAATTGCTTAACTATAACCTTTTAGCTCGTTAATCAATGAATGAGAACTTCTCTTATCATGTTTTGTTTACATTTCATTCTAGTTTTACGGCGCATCTACATTATTTCATTGTCACTCAGTTTCCTACTTGTTTAGCGCGGCGGTTGGGAATATTGAAAAGAACTCAGCTCAGTATGTATCTCAGATCCCGACTCTATGAATATTTTGATAGACTCGACTCTGATTGGTGTACGAATAATACAAATACAGTCGATACTCGATAGAGATGTCGGGACTCTGTGATTGTTATTGGAAATGTTTTCGAGGCTTTTTGTGCCTGTTTCGATTATTTCAACTATAACAGATAGATAAAAAGTCTTTGTTGTATGACGTAGGTACGATACAATAGGAATGGCTTTACATTGAGTACTGAAAAGGTCTACAAGTCGACATTTCTTACAATTAAATTCTGTTGCCATTCTTGAAAGCAAGTAGCTTTCAAGAATGGCAACAAAATTTAGCTTTTCCCGTTCCCTGGTCAATAAAAATAGTACAGAATACATAATATTAATAAAATAAAAATGATATCAGGCCGTAAATTTACATACGAGTACGTCGCAAACTAGCCCCAAATCGGTGTTCAATGTAAGTAAGCAATAGCTTGTGTTATGGGTACTAGATAACTGCTAAACAAAAGAGCAATATAAATTTCAATTTCAATTCAATTTCAATTTATTTATAAAAACAGGAAAATGTTGCACAGTAGACCGTACAAAAAACCCTTAATTCTAGTGAACAGAATAGCTGTAGGTACAAACATTTTTTAATCTGATGGAGTGCTTTGGCGTCCGTACTAGGTAAACCTGTGTTACGGGCATCATAGCCTTCCCTTGGATCCATCGAATACTTAAACTGTACAAACTTGAATTTACTATTAGAAAAACCAGATTAAGTGGTGCGCACGCGCGAGCGCGCGCGCGCGCGTGTGTGTGTGTGTGTGTGAGAGAGAGAGAGTGAGTGTGTGTGTAAGTGTGTGTGGTTGTATGTGTGGTTGTGGGTGTGTGTATGCGTAAACAGAAAACAGGAACATAACAACTAATTATGTTTTCGCTTTAGCGATCAAATCCTCAGTTTCATGGTAGCTAAGACTCTTTAGCCAATTGTTAACTGTTTTTCTTAGGTTAAGTTTATTAAATTTAGATATAACGAGCGTATCATTTATTCTATTGTAAAGTTTTGTGCTAAGAAAGAGATATTGTCGACCGGCAAGTGCAGTTCTCCATGGAGAAATTTTGAATATTTTTTGTTTGCGTCTTTGAGGAATGTTAGCATTGACTTCAGATTGAACATTATGGTCTGAATGTTTACGTAAAATTACCTGGGAAATAAAGAGTTGCCGAACATTCAGTACGTCCCACTCTTGGTAAAGTGTTGTCGTAGGATACCTGCGAGGTCTGTTTCCCAAAACCTTAAGAATACCTCTTTGTGCGCGCTCTAGACGTAACATGTCAGTCTTATTGGAGCAACACAAATAAACACTTAGATATGGATCATACAATTGGCATTCACACTATGAGAATATTAATCACACAAACATTTTTCAGTTGCATGAATCGAATCCACGTCCTCCGACGCAGATACTATCGCTGCGCCATTTGGTCTTCTATTTCATATTGATTCAACGTCATAATATTAAGAGAGTCAAAGTAATTATATAAGCTAACCTGCCCTCAAAAAAAATCATCGCACTTAATAATAATTACTTAAGAAAAAAACTATGCAGCTTATTACCTTAATGCAGCTTAAAGCGTTAACTTGAGCTCATAGCGGCGTTACAACAGTCGTACAGGGCACTGAAAGCAGCCAGTTGTAAACTTTAATTGCCCGTGACCTCTTTGTTCAAAAGCGTTACTGCGCGAGTCCTTTGTATCGCCGCTGGAATGAGAATAACCATTCTTTTTATTATTTATTTTAATTATTTTAAATGGACACTAGATTTAGTTTAGTTTCTTCGTCATCCCCATTAACATCTCACTCTACGACGTTTTCATTTTTATTGGGAGGGAAAAAAATATTATAATATATATTATTGCAGGAGTTTACTACCAAACTTTCGATTTTTTGTATTGAAAATTAGAGTATTTTAAACGACATAATTAAAGGAGGAGATTCTCATTTCAGCTGATACAAAATGTATGTTTTTATTAGGGTTCCATTTCTTAAGGGTAAAAACCTGACCCTTTTACTAAATCTCCTCCGTCCGTCCGTCCGTCACCAGGTTATACTCGTATCATTTGAATCGTGATAGTTAGACACTGTGGTTAGACACTTGAAATTTTCACAGGTGAAAATTTCAAGTGAGGTTTTCTGTTGCCGCTATACGTAACTAAAAATACTAAAAAAATGGAATAAAATAGATATTTAGGAGGCTCCAATACAACAAAAGAGATTTTTTGCCTGTTTTGCTACAGGTAGATGCTTAAAATAATCACAGAATATTTAGTTATAATGTATTCACTATAAGATTACTAGTTAAATTAAAATTAAAATATATTTATTATTTTTTGTAATTTTAATTTGGTGGACAGACTAGACGTTTTGGTTGGAATTGGTCTTGATAGTACGGAACCCTCAGTGCGCAAGCCCGACTCGTACTTGACCAATTATTACTGTAATGTATTACTTAATTATTACTGTAATTATGTGTGTGTAATCTTAGGTTGGAAGATAAATGTTTTGTAAATACACCGCTCCGTACCGATGGAGTATCGAAATTATGATAAAAATTGGAGAAGCTTTCCACAAAAAGATTTATTAAAAATATTGTTTTCGTGCAATAACTCATAAAATTACAACAATAAAAATGTAAGAAGCGATGCAATTTTTAAAACAAATAAAACTCGAAACAATACGCATCAAAAGCAACTGTCCGTAGATATTGTTTTGGTATCACAGGGTTGGCAAACATTCACAATTATTATTTTTCGTATTATTTATTATGTTAGTACAAAAAGTATAATATAACGCTTACAGCTTCAACAAAACTCGCAACTGTGACGATACTGCCTTAGACTAAAGAGTTTTAGTTTACAGCAATAGGCGTACCAAAACGGTAAATGTTTGTGTCATTTTTGTAAGCCTAGTCCTGACCCATTTTAATATAATTAGTAAAATCCTTTGCAAATGCTGGAAATCCAACATGTCCACGATTCAATAGTACCGCAATTCACTCATCTGTTGGTGTTGCAATTTCGATTGAAATTCAAGTAAATATTGAATGAAAGCAGGCGTTATTTTGCGGAAATCTATAATTAGCAGGACAGATTAATTTGTTTTGCTATAATCCGCTACTTGAAAAGATTCTGTATGGTACAATATGCAGGAACACTTCCCACATGAAACACCACACACAATTTTCTTACACTTTCTTCGACGCACGTTTCGTCCCGACACCGGGACATCCTCAGGCGATGTTGATTTTACAATGCGAAATCGTAGAGTCAACATCTTCTGAGGATAGTGGATGGTGTTCCTGCATATTGTACCATACAGAATCTTTTCAAGTAGCGGATTATAGCAAAACAAATTAATCTGTCCTGCAAAAATTAAAGTAGTTTGGATTGGACCCAGAAATATTAATGCAATACGAGTATACCGCATAAGAATATGACAGTTTTTGATAAATAGTTCTGTTTGAAGTCGTTCTTGCTCATTTTTGCTCTTATATATCGCGTCGTCGAACTTAAAAGAAAATTATCTGAAAATTATACCCAGAGACCCTTTATTTAATGTAGTCTGGGCCAGAGACAAATAAAATTAAAAAATACGGCAAGTGGCATCTCGGGACGCAATGCTGGCTGCAACTTAGTGATTTTAATATTTAACACGAGGCAGCCCTGAGATAGCGAATCCGCAACAATAGGTGCCCATTGAAGCGTTCTTCGGGAATGCAGGCCTGTTGGTTTAGACATCTCATCTCTTGAGCCCACAGACATCAGCTCGAATAGTTTCAAAAAAAACCGGCCAAGTGCGAGTCGGACTCGCGCACCGAGGGTTCCATACCGTCGAAGAAGTAAAACATTAAAATAATCACCTTAGTTCATGAATTTACGAGTATAATTTTCATATAGGTACTTTTGTTGGCAAACCGCAAACGTAACTTTGTTTTTGGTGCTTTATTGTTATTATCAAAAAAAGTATAATAGTTAGAGAGTTGATTTTATTTTTCCTGTAAAAAATATGTACATTCCTGTTGATCATAATTATTTCAAATTTTTCGAATGATAAACTTCGGAGATAAGGGGGAACGGTATTTTTTTGTACAACCTGGTATACCCCCCTTTTAAATAAAAATAAAAATGTTTTTCGAAATTATATGATTGCAATGACATCGGGTCACTATTACTTAGAAATATTCCAAATTTCAAGTCGATAGCTTCTATACTTACTGAAATAATCGAGTGTGACAGACGGACGGACGGACGGACGGAGAAAGTCTCACCTTTTTACCATTTTGGTATGGAACCCTAAAAACGAGCCTAGAACGTGTCATACTCATGCAACGAGGGTTCTGCGGTCCAGAAGAAGGAAAAAGATTAAAATTCTATTTTTATGAAAGACTTAGACTTATTATGTTTGTTAAGGTTTATGGTCTATTAATATCTAAAAAAAAAACACACAAAACAGAGTAGAGTTTTTTCTTATTTTAACTCTAAAATTAACGACCTGAGGGGGTTTTCGAATTCGCTGTTTCAGTCCCAACCCCCGGGTAGGTTACGAAGTCTTACTCCCTTGAATGAAAGATATTCCAGCTGCGGAATCGTTAATTGGAACTTTCAGTATTCATTTACAATGGTGTTCCGAACAGTCATATCAATTTTTAGCTTTATGCGAACTACTGTAGCTTCTCTTCTAATATTACAATAGTAACATATATATGAGAATAGTCCTATAAAATAACATTATTATAAGTGCAATAATATGTAATAGTAGATTGTTATACAAGGGACGTAAGTAAGCTATTACAGAACAAGATCCAATTTGGCGCCAGTGCGAGCGCAGCTCGCAAAGGGCGCTAATGGATCGCGTGCACCCGAGATATTTAGTCACACGAGCGAGCGCAGCGAGCGAGGGTGAATATAGTTCGAGGGTGTAATAGCTACTTGCAACCGAGGTAAGCATTCTACTTTATATCATTCTTGCGAGGTAAATAAAACATTGGTAATGCAAAATGAAATTTTAATTAGAATAATTAGCAAATTTAGAGAAAAAAAAATAAAAATAAAAAAGAAATGAAAAAATAAAAAAAATAAAAAAAAATGATAAAAAAAATAAAAAAAATAAAAAAACTAATAAAAAAAGTAATAAAAAAAAATTAAAAAAAAAAATAATAAAAAAAATAATTTAAATAAAAATAAAATAAAATTAAAAAGAAAATAAATAAAATTAAAAAAATAAAAAAAATTAAAAAATAAAAAAAAAATAAAAAAATAAAAAAAATAGAAATAAAAAAAATAGAAATAAAATAAAAAAAATAAAAAAATAATAAAAAAAAGTAAAAAAAAGAAATAATAAAAAAAATAAAAAAAAAATCAAGCATAGTGCGACGTACTGTTGCCCTTGAACTGTAATGTGAACATTACAATTCAAGCATAGTGCGATGTAATGTGCCTTGAATTGCAAACACCAACTTACAAGGAGACTTTCCACCATAGTAATCCATACTTACTGAGCAAGTATGATATAAAATATTATTATACTGCAACGCTCCGCGTCGCGTTGGTTGAAACTTGTGAGTCAAGATGAGATTTTGCATAAGTTAGACGTTGCAAAAGTGTGCGGTCACGAATTATCTCTTAAACACATAAGGTCAAGACGATGTACATGTAATATTTAGTTGAAAAAGAAGGCTGCTAGAAGAATTTCCAAATTTGGAAACTGATCATATTAAGAACTTCAAAAATATTTGTTATTTTCGGATTAATTCGTCGAAGTAACGCTTACATGTTTTATAGGTTCCTATTAATTTTATACAACTATATATCATTCTTCTCAAATAGTGTGCTCTCTAATAGGGTGCTTGAGTGTTGTGGAACACTCGGATGGAACAACGTTCCTCTCGTAACATAATATTATATCAGATTATATCCTTAAATAGCAAACGCCCGCAGCTTCGCTTACATGAACCTTTACGTGACCCTTAGGAGTAAAATTTTCAAAATAACTAACTAAGCGTCCATTTTTTTTAATTGGAACTTAATTAAGCAAAAAAATTTGATACCCAGAATTTTACCAGAAAATATAGAATTTGAAACAATTCTGTCCAAAACAAAAATCAAAAATCTATTTTTCAGATTATGTTTCAAAAACGACATCAATTTAAAATTTTCTAGAAAACACAGAGACATGTTATACAAACGAAATTGATATCTTAAGAAATGAAGTAACTCTAGAAACACGAGTATAACTGTTTTCTTTCGATTAGATACCTATAAATGGAATGAAACAGTTAAACGTTTATTTAAAGATAATTGCATTGCAGTGAGCATTGTGATGTCAGATATTTTGATGCTGTAGATATTTGAGGTCCTTCACGATAAATAACTGGATACTATAGAGTTCTTAAATACGATACTGGCCTTCGACCAGTGCCTGGTAGCTAGAACTTGCAATCGAAGATGAAAATCTGTGTTTTATTTCTAGGAGTAACATTGAAATTCTTTTTTTTTAACTATAGATATACTAGTAGGCGAGCGCTTGACTGTGATCCAACTGTGATCGAAAAAGGAAAGTAATTAATGATTTTATACAGTCTTAGTTGGAACGCGCTTGCCTAGGAGATGCCTATTCAATCTTGATTTGAATGCGCCCAAGTTGCAAATGGTGGGATAGATAGTGGTAGTGTAACACTAATCTCTAGATTTAATGGTTTGGGGCAAAGCAATTTAGAAAAACATGCAATAATGAATAAAATGTATTAAATTGTTATCGTAACGAGAATGGATTAAAACAAAGCATCAACAAGAATAGTTATGAAGGTGTATGGAACCCTAAAAACGAGCCTAGAACGTGTCATACTCATGCACCGAGGGTTCTGCGGTCCAGTAGAAGGAAAAAGATTAAAATTCTATTTTTATGAAAGACTTAGACTTATTATGTTTGTTAAGGTTTATGGTCTATTAATATCTAAAAAAAAAAACACAAAACAGAGTAGAGTTTTTTCTTATTTTAACTCTAAAATTAACGACCTGAGGGGGTTTTCGAATTCGCTGTTTCAGTCCCAACCCCCGGGTAGGTTACGAAGTCTTACTCCCTTGAATGAAAGATATTCCAGCTGCGGAATCGTTAATTGGAACTTTCAGTATTCATTTACAATGGTGTTCCGAACATTCATACCAATTTTTTGCTCTATGCGAATTACTATAGCTTCTCTTCTAATATTACAATAGTAACATATATATGAGAATAGTCCTATAAAATAACATTATTATAAGTGCAATAATATGTAATAGTAGATTGTTATACAAGGGACGTAAGTAAGCTATTACAGAACAAGATCCAATTTGGCGCCAGTGCGAGCGCAGCTCGCAAAGGGCGCTAATGGATCGCGTGCACCCGAGATATTTAGTCACACGAGCGAGCGCAGCGAGCGAGGGTGAATATAGTTCGAGGGTGTAATAGCTACTTGCAACCGAGGTAAGCATTCTACTTTATATCATTCTTGCGAGGTAAATAAAACATTGGTAATGCAAAATGAAATTTTAATTAGAATAATTAGCAAATTTAGAGAAAAAAAAATAAAAAAATAAAAAATGAAAAAATAAAAAAAATAAAAAAAAATGATAAAAAAAATAAAAAAAATAAAAAAAACTAATAAAAAAAGTAATAAAAAAAATTAAAAAATAAAAAAAAATAATAAAAAAAATTAATTAAATAAAAATAAAATAAAATTAAAAAGAAAATAAATAAAATTAAAAAAATAAAAAAAATAAAAAAAAATAAAAAAAATAAAAAAATAAAAAAATAGAAATAAAAAAAATAGAAAAAAAATAAAAAATAATAATAATAAAAAAAAGTAAAAAAAGAAATAATAAAAAAAATAAAAAAAAAATCAAGCATAGTGCGACGTACTGTTGCCCTTGAACTGTAATGTGAACATTACAATTCAAGCATAGTGCGATGTAATGTGCCTTGAATTGCAAACACCAACTTACAAGGAGACTTTCCACCATAGTAATCCATACTTACTGAGCAAGTATGATATAAAATATTATTATACTGCAACGCTCCGCGTCGCGTTGGTTGAAACTTGTGAGTCAAGATGAGATTTTGCATAAGTTAGACGTTGCAAAAGTGTGCGGTCACGAATTATCTCTTAAACACATAAGGTCAAGACGATGTACATGTAATATTTAGTTGAAAAAGGCTGCTAGAAGAATTTCCAAATTTGGAAACTGATCATATTAAGAACTTCAAAAATATTTGTTATTTTCGGATTAATTCGTCGAAGTAACGCTTACATGTTTTATAGGTTCCTATTAATTTTATACAACTATATATCATTCTTCTCAAATAGTGTGCTCTCTAATAGGGTGCTTGAGTGTTGTGGAACACTCGGATGGAACAACGTTCCTCTCGTAACATAATATTATATCAGATTATATCCTTAAATAGCAAACGCCCGCAGCTTCGCTTACATGAACCTTTACGTGACCCTTAGGAGTAAAATTTTCAAAATAACTAACTAAGCGTTCATTTTTTTTAATTGGAACTTAATTAAGCAAAAAAAATTTGATACCCAGAATTTTACCAGAAAATATAGAATTTGAAACAATTCTGTCCAAAACAAAAATCAAAAATCTATTTTTCAGATTATGTTTCAAAAACGACATCAATTTAAAATTTTCTAGAAAACACAGAGACATGTTATACAAACGAAATTGATATCTTAAGAAATGAAGTAACTCTAGAAACACGAGTATAACTGTTTTCTTTCGATTAGATACCTATAAATGGAATGAAACAGTTAAACGTTTATTTAAAGATAATTGCATTGCAGTGAGCATTGTGATGTCAGATATTTTGATGCTGTAGATATTTGAGGTCCTTCACGATAAATAACTGGATACTATAGAGTTCTTAAATACGATACTGGCCTTCGACCAGTGCCTGGTAGCTAGAACTTGCAATCGAAGATGAAAATCTGTGTTTTATTTCTAGGAGTAACATTGAAATTCTTTTTTTTTAACTATAGATATACTAGTAGGCGAGCGCTTGACTGTGATCCAACTGTGATCGAAAAAGGAAAGTAATTAATGATTTTATACAGTCTTAGTTGGAACGCGCTTGCCTAGGAGATGCCTATTCAATCTTGATTTGAATGCGCCCAAGTTGCAAATGGTGGGATAGATAGTGGTAGTGTAACACTAATCTCTAGATTTAATGGTTTGGGGCAAAGCAATTTAGAAAAACATGCAATAATGAATAAAATGTATTAAATTGTTATCGTAACGAGAATGGATTAAAACAAAGCATCAACAAGAATAGTTATGAAGGTGTATGGAACCCTAAAAACGAGCCTAGAACGTGTCATACTCATGCACCGAGGGTTCTGCGGTCCAGTAGAAGGAAAAAGATTAAAATTCTATTTTTATGAAAGACTTAGACTTATTATGTTTGTTAAGGTTTATGGTCTATTAATATCTAAAAAAAAAAACACAAAACAGAGTAGAGTTTTTTCTTATTTTAACTCTAAAATTAACGACCTGAGGGGGTTTTCGAATTCGCTGTTTCAGTCCCAACCCCCGGGTAGGTTACGAAGTCTTACTCCCTTGAATGAAAGATATTCCAGCTGCGGAATCGTTAATTGGAACTTTCAGTATTCATTTACAATGGTGTTCCGAACATTCATACCAATTTTTTGCTCTATGCGAATTACTATAGCTTCTCTTCTAATATTACAATAGTAACATATATATGAGAATAGTCCTATAAAATAACATTATTATAAGTGCAATAATATGTAATAGTAGATTGTTATACAAGGGACGTAAGTACTTGCAACCGAGGTAAGCATTCTACTTTATATCATTCTTGCGAGGTAAATAAAACATTGGTAATGCAAAATGAAATTTTAATTAGAATAATTAGCAAATTTAGAGAAAAAAAAATAAAAATAAAAAAAAAAATGAAAAAATAAAAAAAATAAAAAAAAAATGATAAAAAAAATAAAAAAAATAAAAAAAACTAATAAAAAAAGTAATAAAAAAAATTAAAAAATAAAAAAAAATAATAAAAAAATTAATTAAATAAAAATAAAATAAAATTAAAAAGAAAATAAATAAAATTAAAAAAAAAAAAAAAATAAAAAAAAATAAAAAAAAAAAAAAAAAATAAAAAAATAGAAATAAAAAAAATAGAAAAAAAATAAAAAATAAAAAATAAATAAAAAAAATAAAAAAATAATAAAAAAATAAAAAATAATAATAATAAAAAAATAATAAAAAAAAGTAAAAAAAGAAATAATAAAAAAAATAAAAAAAAAATCAAGCATAGTGCGACGTACTGTTGCCCTTGAACTGTAATGTGAACATTACAGTTCAAGCATAGTGCGATGTAATGTGCCTTGAATTGCAAACACCAACTTACAAGGAGACTTTCCACCATAGTAATCCATACTTACTGAGCAAGTATGATATAAAATATTATTATACTGCAACGCTCCGCGTCGCGTTGGTTGAAACTTGTGAGTCAAGATGAGATTTTGCATAAGTTAGACGTTGCAAAAGTGTGCGGTCACGAATTATCTCTTAAACACATAAGGTCAAGACGATGTACATGTAATATTTAGTTGAAAAAGAAGGCTGCTAGAAGAATTTCCAAATTTGGAAACTGATCATATTAAGAACTTCAAAAATATTTGTTATTTTCGGATTAATTCGTCGAAGTAACGCTTACATGTTTTATAGGTTCCTATTAATTTTATACAACTATATATCATTCTTCTCAAATAGTGTGCTCTCTAATAGGGTGCTTGAGTGTTGTGGAACACTCGGATGGAACAACGTTCCTCTCGTAACATAATATTATATCAGATTATATCCTTAAATAGCAAACGCCCGCAGCTTCGCTTACATGAACCTTTACGTGACCCTTAGGAGTAAAATTTTCAAAATAACTAACTAAGCGTCCATTTTTTTTAATTGGAACTTAATTAAGCAAAAAAAATTTGATACCCATAATTTTACCAGAAAATATAGAATTTGAAACAATTCTGTCCAAAACAAAAATCAAAAATCTATTTTTTCAGATTATGTTTCAAAAACGACATCAATTTAAAATTTTCTAGAAAACACAGAGACATGTTATACAAACGAAAAACGAAATTGATATCTTAAGAAATGAAGTAACTCTAGAAACACGAGTATAACTGTTTTCTTTCGATTAGATACCTATAAATGGAATGAAACAGTTAAACGTTTATTTAAAGATAATTGCATTGCAGTGAGCATTGTGATGTCAGATATTTTGATGCTGTAGATATTTGAGGTCCTTCACGATAAATTACTGGATACTATAGAGTTCTAAAATACGATACTGGCCTTCGACCAGTGCATGGTATAGCTAGAACTTACAATCGAAGATGAAAATCTGTGTTTTATTTCTAGGAGTAACATTGCTAGTAGGCGAGCGCTTGACTGTGATCCAACTGTGATCGAAAAAGGAAAGTAATTAATGATTTTATACAGTCTTAGTTGGAACGCGCTTGCCTAGGAGATGCCTATTCAATCTTGATTTGAATGCGCCCAAGTTGCAAATGGTGGGATAGATAGTGGTAGTGTAACACTAATCTCTAGATTTAATGGTTTGGGGCAAAGCAATTTAGAAAAACATGCAATAATGAATAAAATGTATTAAATTGTTATCGTAACGAGAATGGATTAAAACAAAGCATCAACAAGAATAGTTATGAAGGTGTATGAAAAAAGCTGTTCTTCGTACGATATTTTAAGTGAGAAGGAAAGCCCGTCTCCTGTAAAATACTCAGGTAAATGGGTGTTTAAGCGTACTGTCACCTTCCCAAACTCCATCACAGGGAGGCTCCCCCCACATTGACAACAGATTATCTTGAAACCACTTCATTACGTCCTCAAAAATTTAAGGTGGATATTTTAATGAAATTTTATGAAATTCTGCAGTATGAAACGACGCAATTGACAATTTTAATGAAAAAGTGTTTGCTATATTATGTGAAGGCTGGTAAATATTTTTTGTAATAACACTGGATTATAATATAGCACTTTTCTTGCTCATAATCTCTAGAAAAGATCAGTGTTAAAATTGGTATTATATAATTAATTTATGTCTTTCTTACTTACCGCCCAATAAATACACAATATCAGTGGAAAAGTTATATTCTGTTTTATCCTTCTCTGTCATCAATCATTCGATATTTGAAGTAAAAAGATAAAACAGAGTATAACTATTCCATCTCTATTCCACGTTTATTTCAAATGGGGTTAAAACACAGATCACTTTAAATACAGGGTTAAAAGATATAATTAAATTGCTGTTGGTTTGACTTCATATCAACTAACAAAGCTTGAAGGAGAAAACTCTTAAGCTGATGGCATTCTTACGATGCAATAATATGCGTAAGGTAAAATTTTGAATCAAGCTATAAGAAAGACTCAAGCACTATTAAAAACAGTTGGCACTTTTTAATTCTTGCAAAAAAATCGCTACCGTAAGGACGAGATATCGAGTGATCACTTACTATAATTAAATCAAGATATCGATTCTCCCATCGGAGTAATATCGAGACATGATCTCAGCTACGTACCGTAAAACAAGAGGTTCCATTGTCAAGTTTTGAATCTAGAGATAAACCATCTTGTATTAACGTTCGATTAATGCAACATGAACCTTGTTGACATGGGACAGGGTGTGAATGGAATGCAGAAGAAATAATTGTTAGCGACAGCGCGTGCCGTATACAAACTAATAGTTAACCTGGATAGTTGCAAATTGATTCGTACTTAGTTGAAATAAGGTATAAAATGAGTGCAAATATGAATATTGTAATTGATTCAGTCTACTGAAATCTGACAAGAGCTGTTTAGTGTAAAATCAATTTTAAGCAACGGTGATAGAATACATGACGATTGTAAATACAAAATGGTGAAAACTAAATACTATGGTTAAGCACGCAGTATACTTTTTATCTGAGATTAAAAAGGGGGTTTCCAGAGGGATGGAACAGGTGTTGAAATCACCCTAAGAGAAGTTTATTCAAGGAGAGACGTGAAACAATGAGCAGATGTACTTTCGTCGTCAATTGGTGAACAATTGAGTGATTTCAAGCATTCAGTTTTCACCACTGAGGTTCTCGTCAAAACAATAGTAATCGTTATTCGTAGATTGTAGTTTGATGGAGACTGTAGGAATTGTACGGTTTTTGTACAAATTTCGAGTCGACTCGCTTCGAACTAATGAAAAAGGTTTTAAATGAAAAG
This sequence comes from Coenonympha glycerion, assembly GCA_963855885.1. Classification (NCBI taxonomy): domain Eukaryota; kingdom Metazoa; phylum Arthropoda; class Insecta; order Lepidoptera; family Nymphalidae; genus Coenonympha; species Coenonympha glycerion. The sequence continues at coordinate 12,541,481 of OY979631.1, forward strand.
GCATACATGAAACCTGGTAGGTATGTATTTTATTAATATATACCTTACCTTGCGACATATAAACATGTATTATTATATATTATGTGTGCATGAATTTACAAGACAATAATTAATAATGTCTTGTCAAAGTCAGGTTAATTTTGAGGCCCACATGCTGAAACAAACTCAAGAATTAATACAGTTAGTGTTTACAATTTCCTTAGAATTCAGATGGTTGGCACCTGGGGTTCTACATTTTACAAGTACTTAAAGGCGTATCGCTTGGTATTCATGCTTTATTGCAACCAATAACATATCTTGACTACTATGCGAAAGTTAACTTTGAAATCTTCAGTGTTACTTACTTCCAATTTACTAACTTCTAGATAGATTCTCATCAGTACAGTGTTTCTGTCCAAATGAGTTGCCAGTTCAAGTAGTTCCTAACTAACTAGGTTCATCGCAACAAGCTCAAGACTGCACAAGTGCAGTAAGTGTTTCGAACTGCGAAATTGTATTTCTGTCTGCACCGTTCAATATTATGGCGATCCTGCGAAATGAACTCTATATACTATCATACAGTTTATGATCACTACGTGTTTTCTTCACTAAGCTCTAGAAAGCAGTTGTTTGTCTAAATAAAATTGGATTTTCACTGCCACAAAAACAGGTACACAACAATTAACATCACAATATGCTGAAAGTTTTTGCGTCAAGGGCTAAAAATAAACGGTGCAATAACAACACAGTATAGTTATCTCTCTTATCAATTAGAAATACTTGTGTCTATCACTTTCAAGGGAAAATTCAATCTGCAAATAATATATACTCACGCCTCAGTGACTTGTTCCGTTCAGAAAATAAATAGAATATGAACGGGTGAGCAGAAAGCCTGGAGTATCTATCCATCATTGATGTTAAAGAGACAGCTATCTACTCGTATATGAAGTGTGGTCTAGTTGCGACAGCACTCACCAATTGATTAATTTTATCAAGTAACATTCACTGCAGTAGGGGACCGGATAAGATGACTGACTTTGTTGATTCCATTACAGTTTTATTGTTCCTCTAACCTTTTAAAGCAAGATATGACATATTTTACACTCGTAAAAAGGTAAAATTCTAAATATTCTCAAATCTGGTTTGGTCCCCAGGCTTCAGCAAAGGCTAGTTTCCGCGCTACTAGCACAATCATACCGCAAAGCGATTTAATCTTCCGGTACGATGCTGTGTAAGCCTTTAGCGGTACTTACCTCGTGTTAGATAGTACGATAGTATTTTCAGCTCCATCATTACTTAAACCACCACTTAAGATTGCAGTCAAGTAGGTAGGTACTAGTTACCAGTTGTAGTACTATATTGTAGTCCGTTAAAAAAAGTCACATAGTCTATCCGTAATAACCATTTGTAAGAATGACGGCAAAGGTTGCCTATCAACATAAAAATGGTTTCAACATAACCCACGACACTGGCAAAGTTTCTGGCAGGCTTCAAACACCATTGAGATACAATAATATATACATTTTACTTACATAGTCACAAATGTAATTCTCAGTAAACTCAAAGGTGCGTGGTTTTAAGCCTCTGACTCCCAATAAACAGGCAAAGGTCTGCACAACTGAGCTTATAGGTACATAATATTATATTTTAAAGCTTTACATCCATCTCTTATGACATAAAATCTGCACTTAGGAATCAATAGGCTAAGTGATGATTAATTTTATTATTAATTAATGGTAATTTTATCATCTTAGCCTTGAAACATAGTGTTCTCAATTCAAACTCAGAGGCACAGTATTACAATAATATTTGGAATATTGTAATACTGTGTCAGAGGGAAAGAACCGGGTACATATTTAAAGCTTGGTATACATAACAATGTATTAGTATTTAGTAACCGCCTACTAGTACTACGGCGGTGCTTCCCCGCAGTGATCGACAGGAATTGCATTAGGGCTGACGGACGTTATACTTCCAAGTTGTCGATAAAAACGTCGATGGCAAAATAAAAATAAATCAGCCAAATACGATTATGTCTCACGCACAGAGGAATTCATATTACAAAAGAAATAAATATATGAGAATCACTTTTTCAACGACCTGCTAAAGTGTAAGTGTTTGTAGTAGACGTAATAAATATATTGTTTATAGAAAAGCAACTATACGAGTACTTTACTGATCCTGTTCTAGTTCTTGTCTTCTAGTTTTCTAATGACCCCAATTATTTCAGGTAATTCAATTGGTAGAATTCGAAGATAAGTGGGCTGGTATTTCTTTAAACTGTATTGGAAAACTAAAAAATAATAAAAATAAACAAAAACCTGTTTGATAGTGGCATAATTGTAATATTACAACGTTTCAACCCTCTTTGCTTATTCCTCTTTTTGAATAAAAATAAAAATTATATTCCTTTGTTTCTGGGGATAGTAAATTTCATCATTCATTTCATTTATCTACTTAATATTTTTTTTTACATCGTTGCTCGTTAGTTAAATTTATCTTTTTTTGTTTTTTGTTTTGCTGTCTACTTTTAAAGTTTTCGACAACAGTAAAAGCACAACACTAATTGATCATATAAAATACATACTACGTCCGTTGTCCAGTCATTAATAAACAGTCTGAGCATTGCTTCGGCAAATAAGTCGCGAGGGATTTTAATCTGGAATTTCTATTCCAAATTAGTTGAAATTAAATATTATCAGTTAAAGTTCCCAAAATGCCGGTCACTGGGGATCGTACAACAAATCAACTGGACAAAACAGAGAGCTTTTCAATTACTGGTTGCAAAGAGTTTGATAGTGGCAGCACTGTGTCGGCAACAGCTTTTGCTAATAATGTACGACAAGGACATGACCCATTTAGGCCTAATGCCCCCCCATACAGCAGCGCCGGCTTACATCTAGGCGTTGAAAATCGGTAAGCGAATTTTTTAGTATCTTACATCTTCTATGTCATTCTGTGCAATGACGAAGTAAGCTACGCTAAGTGGACGGGAAAGATGTAACGTATGTTGAAGCCAAAAATTTCTCAAATATGGCTTCGCGCGTCGTACATTAAACATTTTGAACCGCTAACAGCATATACCACTGTAAGTCACAGACATTAGCGCCATTTTACAGTTTTGATAAATTAAAAATCCGGCTTCAGGGCAGAGCATAAAAATGTATGCGTGACATGTAGATGTATGTTTTGACTTTGACTTTGATTATGGTCATATTTATTTAATCCACCTTCACAGTCAGTACATTTTATAGTGTATCAGTTCGTTTCAGTTCAGTTTGTATGTGTGTCTGTGGTATGTTTAACGACATAACTACTAAATCGCTTTAGCTGCAAAATATAATGAAGATAGATTTAACCCCGGATTAATACATAGCTTGTTTTTATCATTAAAAAATCCTTGGAAAATTGTTTGAAACCAAACTTCCCGCGGGCAAAACGGTATAGGTATTAATACAAAATTTTACTGTAAGTTATAAATTTTTTTTTTCAGTTGCGGCTCAGTGGGATTATCTGGAACACACATTCCGAACCGCGCTGACGTGCTGACGGCCTCCACCAACGTGCATCTTGTTAACAACGACACCCATAAGTTGACAGCCAACGCTTTCACATCTTCTGTCATCCCAAAAGCTGGCCCTAACTTTTCCACTCATGGTGGTGGAGTGGACTATATGTACAAGTAAGTTAATTAGCATAGTTGTTCCTTGATGACGCCTGTATTTGATCTCCAGGTTGAGCCATTAAGGCACATGTAGTATTGAAATAATGTTTATTTTCGGAAGATATTGCGCAGGTGGCTAGGCGAAAAAAATTGATTTTTGCGTGACGAAAATCTTCTCACGCAGAAAATCAGCAAAGATCTACAATGAAAGTTTCTCTTACTTAAGTCAAACTCAACAGATTGGGCACGCATGTAATCACGTATAGGGTTTGGTAGAACGAAATCGTTAGCGCGAGCTAACTGAAGACAAAATTCACACACTCACAGACTCATACATTCGGCAGGAACAAAGTTTGGAATAACACCTAAACCAAATTCGTGTGACTTCACTCATCACTCGATAGATAGCTCTGTCTTCAATTAGCTCGTACTAACGCGTTCGTCATGCGTGCCCATTCTGTTGACTAGTAAGAGAAACTTTCATCCTATATTTTTGAATGTTTGCGTAATTTTTTGTGACGGGATTTTTGTCATGCAAAAGTACATTTTCCTTCGGCTATCCACCTGCGCGATACGATCCGAACAGAAAGACTGTTTCAAAACTATTTATTTTAATTTTTACACGACTGCCCAAAAAAGAAGTGTAATGCTTTTAGGGTTCATGTATGTATGTATGTATGTATGTGAGTTTCTTTATTCTTTCATAACTTCTGAACGGCTGAATAGATTTGGATATATGGGGTATCGTTAGAATCCTTAAATCATTTCGAGTAACATAGGCTATATTTTTTTAGGAAAAGTCGTTCTACTACAGGGCAGTCGGGTTTTTAATTTTTTAAATTATTTACTTGTTTATGTTTTCTTTCCAGAAACACAGTAGGAGCAAATGCGTCTGTGTCTCACACGCCGATGTTTAAGCAAACTGACTACTCGGTTGGTGGAAAGCTGAATTTGCACAACACACCGACTTCTTCGTTCGGTCTGAACGTTGGAGCGAATAGGTCTGACAGCCCTTTCGGCAAGGGCAATTGGGAACCGGGCGCATCGTTCGTTTTCAAGAAATCTTTCTAAAACAAATTATTATTTAACCTAAAAAAAGCATGATAAAATATACTTATTCTCTATTTTAAAGGATTATTACTAACGAAAATTATGTACTCGAGTATTTAAACATTTGAATTTTTATTTATGTATTTTTTATAACATGAGCTAATTTCGTAATTATGTAAAATAAAGATATTTAAGTAAGCTTTTGTTTTATTACATTTATTTCGTTGATATTTGTTCCTTAATTGGAAAATAATTAGTATTAATTAAATTGGGCATGTGCAAGGTATCTGCAACAGAGAACCGAGATACTAAAACAAACTCAGTATGACAGACTGAGGTAGTAGGTACGCCTGTTCAATAAAGTTGAGACGCACAATAAATACTACGCACAATCTAAAATATTTATAATGTATACTTGAGCAATTCCCTAGGTCATTGAATTATATTGTATTGTATTGTATTGTAGAAAAGTTATATGGGAAAAACTAGCCCACAGACAAATTACTCGCAATTGTGAGTGGGTATACTATCTAAACGTTTATAGTGAAAGTCTTAGCTATATTAACAAAGAAATAGCGTAGGTCTGGCATACAACGGCATTGGAGCCTCAATGTATTTACTATGTTGCATAAAATTGTTCCTGAAAAAATAGCAAAGTACCTAATTAACATAAAAACATTATGCATACGCTCAAAAACTTTTATCCTTAATTTTGTAAGAGCTTTACTAAAACGCAAAAACGCTTTTAGCGAACGGAAAGAATACGTGAAAACGTTTTTTTCATCACGAAATCCAATTTCATAATAAACTTGCAAATCTCTGAGCGAAAGCATTTTCGTATTAAAACAAATTGTAACTCCGACCTTAAAAATAAGAAGGCAATTGAAAGATTCGAGGATATTTTTAAGCCCGAGTCGACGAAAGTCCTAACTGTGGCAATAATTGAATAATCACGGGAGTAACTTCGTCGGCAACCGCATTTTCTTGTGACTACCCAAGTCACAAGAGATAATTTGTGAGCGATTTATAAGTACAGATAAATTATTAATAGGACTCTATGAAGAATAGCTAATTTGTATCCACCACATGAAAAAGTTTTTATTTCACAGTGACATTGATTTTAGTTGACGGAATATTAAAGAAAGAATAAAAATGTCACTAATAATTAAATACATCAGGCCATTAGACACTTGGTTAACTGAAACACTTGGTGAAAACTGTTATGGGTACTAGAGAACTGATGTACATAATATTTAATATATATTACTTAGGTAAAAATTATATGTAGAAAAATACCCAGACACTGGAGGACATTAAAGTTCATCACACTTTTTTTCAGTTGCGGAAAATGAACCCACGAACTCCAACAGGCAAGAAAGAACTGCAGTTCCGTTATTCGGTGCTATGGGCTCATTCTGTATCTTTCAGTTTGTTAGCCACTTGTACAAAAATTATGCAAAAATAGGATTTCTGCCTCCGTTTTCTTAGTTAATAACCCAGTGAGAACTGAACGATACGTCATTATCTGCCCATGGAACATTATTTTGGTGTTTCTCACCTGGCCCCAAGTTTGCTGCTTTTAAATATGATGTTTTATGGTTAATTTAACTTCACTATACAGTTAATTTAACTCAATTATTATTGCTCCTAAAATATCTAGTAAATAACCAAATTTTAGAATTCATTCTATAGGATTATAATCAAATCATTTCTTCTAGGGACAAAATCAAATAATGGACTTTATTAAATTTATGAAAGTATATTTACGCCGCTTTAACCTTAAAAAAATTTAATTTATTACTTTACATTTGGTAACGAATTATTACTTAATTGATTTCGAGTGCGTTTGTAGAAGTTTTTTGGTCACAACTAAAACGCTTAAGGTTATAATTTGTGCCACCGAAGGGAACGTTAAAAACAATCTGCTGCTGTGAGTTAGATTTATGCAAGTCTGTTTTCAGCGAACTCTGAAGCTTGAATTGAATGCTGTTGGGAATGAAAGTTACATTTTTTGTTCTTCAAGAGGGAGTTGGGGCGCTTTTTGCTGGATTTTAATGTACCTGCATTATAATTAATTGAGAAAGAGGTTAGAAATACGGAAGAAACAGAATTTCTCCACCCCCCCCCCCTCCCTTCCCCTCAAACCCGTCACCGTCAGGGGTGTAACTTTTTACCCGAACAATATGTGGGCTGCATAGAACAATCTGTCATTGCAATAATGCTTTCACTTTGAGTGACCGGTTCGGTCGTTTTTTGAGCTAAATGCACCGTACTAATTTGTGTTTTAACCATATTATATCAACGAACTGAGATTAATAGTTGTATAGCTAAGTTCTTTGCCACAGCAGAAATTAGCGCTAATGTTGAAGGTAAGTCATCTCGCTTAGGAAATGACAGTCGCAGGTGCGCCTCCGACGGCAATTGCTAATAGCTTTTAGACAGCACGGGATAGTGATGTTCTTACTTCTAACTAACTTATCGATACTTCAACTTAGCTGTAGTTACATAGGAATATGAAATATCCATTACTTGGATGGAAACTGTCTTGACTTTGAATAGGAAACGTTGTTTGATATGCAGCAATGAAAGTAGATAGATTTACCTATGTGAATTTTTTATGATGGTTATTAAATAGTATAGCAAAATGTTCTTTGAATAGGTCTACTTAGCTTAATAGTTAATACAAAAACCATAGTAAGAGTAGAGTTTAAAGTTAAAACATGAGCGGTGAATATACGAGAGTGAAAGAGGGTCGCTTGCCAGTGATTTTTGACCGCATCAGAGCGTACGACGCGCCGTAATAAAACTCTGATTGTGACTCGTTCCAAAAGCGCACTTCAAATGTTTTAACTGTTCTGAATAGCCATTGAAACAAGCTTAAACACTTTAGCTGTTTTTTTAATTGATCTTGATTCCGTATTTTTCAATGAACCTTGAAACTTTAACTACACAAAAATTAGCTACTTGTATGGAAAAATGCGTTTTACTAAAAATTAAGATCGACAAGAGCATTGTTTCTTATTTTATTCATAAACTAGATTAATAACTAGACACATTTAATCACAAATGGATATATTTTATGTGGATTAGAATATTTAAAACATTAAGGGAATCCTAGCGTAGAATGCGCTGGCTGACTAATCGTAATTTATTTCGTATCGTGTAACAAAACTTAGATCTATTATGTTGGCAACTTGTATTTAAAGGTTGGCTAATACATTAGTCTATAGTTTAAAAACGTTTCACGAGGACTTTATTACCTACATGATAATGTTTAAAGTTGTTTAATAAAAACTGGTAGTTGGAAACGATTGTTGCCAGAAGCAATCACGGGTGTTCAGTTTTGGAAACAATCGTTTCCAAAAGCAAGCGAGCTCAAATATTATGACACATAAAAATTAATAGAAATTCGTAGAATTCTTTACAGGTTACATATCACATGATACCCCACACGTTACAGTTATCTCACTTATAAGAAAAGAAAACTAATTATCATTTTTTTCGAGTACTAATAATTTTTTCGGTTAGTACATGGAGGAATTGGAATTTGTGTTTATATTCATTATAATTTTACAAATCTTGCGTAATAAGACCTTTTTTAGCTCAGAGTGTTAAGTTAATTCATAATAATGTGGCCTACTTAATAGAAAAATATTAATTAATTAAGTCAATTTAGTCGAAGTTCGCTATTAACATAATAATTAATCGTAGCTTTAAATTAAATGCAGTCAAAGCGGATATTAATTGGATAAAAATAGCTACATTAACATTCATGAGTAAGGGCGGGGCCTGCACAAAATGATTTATAAATTTCCAATAAAGCGTATTTCGATCGTTTCACAGGTGCTATGATTTATTTTAAATTCTTTTTGGAGTTCAAAAATCGATTTCAATCTATTTAATTATTGTTTTCTTGCCATAAAATATATTAGTAAGTATACAAAGCAGTTCTAAATGTCTACCCACGCTGTCCGGTGCCTTTTGTATTCTTTATTTTCAATGTTTCGTGTATGTGACGTTATTGTGCCTTAATAAATAAATAAATAAATAAATACAAAAGCGTGTTAAATATTATACACATATTATATGGGTAATTAATGATGGCAATGAAGTATAAGTAATGTATAGCGATTCATGTAGGCAACGCGTCGGCTGAATTTCGTGAAGTGAATTATTTAAAAACGTCGTAGCATTCGCGTCTTTACGCAAACTACACGTGAAACCAATCGTCCCGCCCTCCCCCTTACCCGCTTAGACCTACTACATTACGCTTACGTAAAGGCTGTGGTGAAGTGGAGTGAGTCATCACACTCAGTGTATCAAAAAAATACACGAATCGCTAGGCATATCGAAATAAATTCAAATACATCTTCAATTAGTTTTATGTTTCAAGTATTACCGCAGCGCAGATACATCATTCGAAACAATAACAATGGTGTTATCATCAATAATTGGGTATCAGACCTCGCGCAGGTTTCTATTATGGACGAAATAATTTAATATTTAGTACAGCAGAGCGCACGCACCTTATTTGTAGCTTTGAACTAGTTATGCTGTAATTTGTGCAAACGCGGCTTTAAAATCCTAACTAAACGGATGTAGTTTCACAAATTGTATTTGTAATGAAAATATTTTACGTATATTTAGCAGCTCTTTAAATGATTAACCAGGCGGTTGAAATTTGCTTCAAAAATGTTTGATATTCCATCATAGACAAATTGTAATATTGCAGTATGCATACATAGGTATTTCTTAAAATCAAAATCAAAATGTTTATTCGTTCACATAGGCCTTAACGTAAGTTACAAGCACTTGCAAAATGACTGACTCTACCGCCACGTTCGAAAAGCAACAAGAAATTTAACATTTTGTAGGTTAATTTTAACGAACTAAAAATTCGGAACGGAATTTCTGAATGGTAAGTTCATTTGGTCACTGGTGAAAGAAGCTAAAACGACGAGTACGACTATCGTGTATCGACTATCGTGTCAAGAAATTCTTAACGATATTTATTTGTATCGATGTTACATACTTCACATCCCTTAAAGAACAAAGATGACATACAGTAATGGCCGATCTGCTCTGCCATATGGTGCCAGCAAGCGAAATAGTACCATGTGTTTTTAACTCACTTTTCTACTTAACCACATTACTACTAAACATATTATTTATTTGCTTACTAATCCCATTATGCAGACTGTGCTACTTACATAATTATTTACTTTGGAACTATCTTAGAATTTTATCAATAAAAGTATTTTGTCTGATGGTGACACTATTATGTCTGGTGGTATGGTATTTTGTCTGGTGGTAGCTTTTTAAATATGTTATAATTTAATAATTTTAGTAAAGTTATTACTTACCGGCCATACTGTTTCCTCAGAAGGGTTAACGTGAACTCAACGGGTCTGCCCGCGAAATTCAAAATTTTCGTGGTTTTTTGCAATTTATACGCTAATTAGAGATGATAGGCTTATGGCAATCAATTTGCGAGAATGGCAGTATCTTCTTTACATGATTATATCAAAATCTTTGCATAAAAATGTGTATCCTAGGAAATTAGTCCAAGTATCGAGTTTTATGTGAGTAACTCGCAAATCTCTGATTAATTTCTTTATTTCGACACTTTCGAGCAGAGATTTTTATATAAACACGTGAAGAAGATATTGATATTATCGCAATTTGACGGCCATAAGCCTATTATGTCTTATTAGCTTAAAAATCGCGAAAAACCACGAAAAATTTGAATTTCGCGGGCACAGCCGTGGTGTGCTCCTTAACAGACTCCTGCAACACAAGTTTTTACTTAGTGTAGGATCTGTGCATCATGACGTATGATATGTAATATTCGCCGCATAATTCTTAAGTCTACTTACCATGTAAAATGTAATACCTATGAATTGTGAAATAAAGATTATTATTATTATTATTTATTTACTATTGACTATAGTCACGTGTAAGTGTATATCCCTAGTAGTATGGATAAAAAAATATTAAATAAAATTTAAATTTAAAAAGCCCCATATGCTTATCATTTAACAACTACTAACTATGGGATTGGAGCAATGTATGTGATGTTGTCCTTATAAAAAAAAAAAAAAAAACAATTATACCTTCGTGCGAAAAGCACTTAATCAAGTCATCACAGTTTGAGTCAATCATGAGCCAAAAATGCCTTGCATTGCAGCATTGCTACATTACTATATTATCTAAAATACATACACTACACTGCAACGACGCCACACCACCCTATCTTATAGTGTCATTATTAATTATTATTAATACCTATTAAAGCACATCTCAAGGGAAGAGAGCAGGATGCACAAAATATCTAAAGCTATAAAGATAATATTCAAACGTAGCCTGAAGTGGTATTATGTAGCGGTTGAAAATCTGGTCACCCCCTACTACTGGAATTATATCGAGAAATACTATAGTTTACATAATGTTCTAAGTCAAGATCAGCGATCCCTTTATCTTTTATCATAGGAATCTACACGGTTCTCGAGAATTAAAAAAAATGCTTATAGAAGTAATAGTCGATAGGTAGTTGAATGTATATCACGACTTTTTAACCGACTTCAAAAAAAGGAGGAGGTTCTCAATTCGTCGGAATCTTTTTTATATACAACATTTTAAAATTACAAGAGTTCTCCGAATAATGTAAGCTTCTAAATAACTTATAGCCTTAACGTTTTCATCCATACAATCGATTTCCACTGTTCACTTTGAAATATAGTTGAAGACCTCTATTCAAATGTTTCCTCGATTAACGAGTTTTTAAGCTCATTAGGATCGAGAACCCGTTGTAGGATATTCCGGCTAGTACTCTATGGTCCACAGTTTCAGTTGAAACGCGATCCGGAACGCACGCTCCTCTAAACCAAAAGAGCGGGAAACTGCAAATAACATTTCGTAAAATGAAAAATAACAGACTCTAGCATGGTGCGTTTAAAGACTATGACTTATTTATCTGTGACTTCCAAATATGGAACGTTCTGTGGCGGCAAAAACAACAACTGGGATTTTGAAAAATGTTACTCGTAATTCGAAACTTTTTTCGAGTTTCATAAAACTTTAAGTGCATCGTTGTCGACAAAAATGGATACTTTTAATTATTGGATATTTTTCATGTTTTTGGCGCCATTCTTTTCTGGTGAGTCCATATTTTTATATACATATGAAAGGATTTTAAAAACGTAATATAGTATTATTTGAAAAAATAAAATTGTTTTTTTTTTTCTGTACTTCATATTTAATATTATTAAATAAAATTATTTTATAAGGAAAAAATAATTATTTTCCTGTGGACATACTCGAAATATTTCGTAGCAACGGTAGTCGTAGCATACATAAAGTAATAGTCGTAGCGTCACGTAGCCAGCCGTAGTACCACATAGTACGTTGATTTTTTGCAAAATTTATAAATATGAATTTATTTTTTAATTGTATGTAATTAAATTACTCATTTGAATTTCAAAACGAGAATTCAATTTAATCAATTAAGCCGACTGCAATATTTACTTTTTGAATTCAGTTTGAATATTCAGTTCGTTTGTTCTTTTAAATTAAATTTGTATGCAACTGAAATATTGTACCTACGTGTAGAGATTTAAAGTAACACATTATAAGGCAAAATATGAGTTTTAAAATACATCTATTGCCTTCACAAAATAATTAACACTTATATAATTTACACTTATCTAATAAAGTTTCACAAGTTGCTTGGCAATTACGCATTGTTGTCGTTACAACAGAGTTAAAACGTACACAGCCAAGATACTCCTTAATCCAAATATGAAACGCATTATTATTTTACATACCAGACATTGGCATATAAATCTATAGACCATGGGTGTAATACAAAATTCACGAAAAAAGTAACCCGAGAAAACCTATATAAACGAGGATACATATTTTGTATTTTTATTAACAAACAAAAACATTGTAATTTATGTCTTAAACCATTATAAATTTATACAGCCTAATTTTGCTTAAGTGCGATTAGAATTCTTTTCGCGTTTTGGGATTCATTAGGGACGGACACTTTTTAGCGCTGATCCTAAATCCTTAGTTAATTTAATATATCAATGCTACCAGACATACTGAAAACCACTGACTTATGAGATCCAGCTTTCAATCAACGGGACTACATACAACGGTTACTTTGGTTAAGTTTCTCATTCTGAGAGGAGACCCGTACCCAATTGTGGCCCTTACCGTGACTTTAAATTAACTGAATAGACGTTGAAATACCCAGAACCTTAAACACACCTGATTTCAAAGTAAGTAATGGTACAGTCAAACAAGCAGGCGAAAGTAGTTAATCTTTTCGTAGCAGGGCTCTCCACTAAGGCAATATATCACGAGGGATCGGTCAGCTGGGAGGATATAAACTGTAGATAGTATACCAATCATATTAGATACTAGTAGGGCGCGTGGGGGCGCGGGCCACATGTGGCCCGCGTGCTGTCTTCCCCCCTGCTTGCCGTCCAACTTTTGGCCTCTTAAACATCCACCATACATTTTCTATAGTAAAAAAAAAATCCGCCATTTTGAATTTTTTTTCTATCCATCGAATAGACCTTCGAGTCCTGATCACCTCTTGTCAAGAAACTATTCTTCCATCTTTTATACTTTCCGAGATATCAGCGAAATTCAAATGGCGGCCATTTTGAATCCGCCATTTTGAAATTTTTTTCAGCTCACTGCCAATTGCATGACATTTCGAATGACATTTGGTCGAGCACCCCCCACCTATCTTCAATACCCTCCCCGTGCTCTTCACCCGTCTTCGAAATCCTCAATCATCAGCTCTCTTCATATTTTTGTTCTTAATGATTTTCTCCCCTCTTTACGAAATGATAATTAAAAAAAATTTTTTTCATACAAAATTGTTCAGGAGAGGTGATCAATCAGTGAGTCAGTCAGCACAAGCAGCTATATATATTGTAATATGCACAAAACCAACTTATATTACGACCTAGTTTCGGCCGAGGCAGCTAATCTCTACAGTGCTAGCGTAGCTACTCCGACTTTTAATTCGATGCAATGCAGTAAACTGACGTTCAGTATTTCCTAAACACCAGTAAATCTGATATTTTTCAATTTTATACCTTGAATATTGTATAATAATAGGCAAATTGACTTTCTAAACTAAATTTTATTTATGTGAATACTTGGGTTATATTTTTTATTTCGTTTGTTTAATTTACATGACAAATAAGAAGCCATCACATAAAACTATTCCTTGGTCTGTAATAGCCATGATGCGTCATCATCACGCTTATGAAATTATTGCAGTGGACAAGTTTATGCTCAAATACATTTTGATTTTGTACTCGTTATATACCTAGTTCTAAGGGACATTGGAGTCCAACAGGAACGATAAAACATGAGACAAAGACTGATGAGACGTATAGACTAGATCGCTACTTTGCGTGCTATCTTAGATTTTAGAACACTGCTTGCTGCGCACGTTCTAAAAATTAATTGAATTTCTTAAAATTTCTTGAAAGTTGTTGTCTATATCATTCTTACTACAATCTATCAGTCTATAATTGTTTGCGCTTTACGCTAGCACTCCGTTTTATGCTAGGCCTATCGCGTCGACGGCCTGCACGCCCCTCTCCCGCGAGCGGTTTGCGACCAGCGCCCGCGCGCGCCCCGGCGCGTTCGCTCGCCCGAGTCCGGTGCAAAATCCCGACGGAGTCGGTCGACTGTGTGTGCCGCGTTCGCCCGCGTGAAGTCGCCCGCCACGCCGCATCGCGCTGTCTTATTATTTATGAGGAGCTATTTATCGCGTACCATTTTGTTCCGCGTCGCCCGCGTGTTGTTTGCCGGCCACGCCGCCACTCCCAGTTCGGTGCTACAAGCCGATTGAAACGGTCATACCCAAGTGCCGCGTTGCCCGCGTGAAATTTGCCGGCCACGCCCGTGTCGTTTAGTTTTTACGAGCCCTATTTATTGCGCTCCTTCGTGTGTTGTGTTGTCCGCCGCTTCGTTCGAACGCCGCGGGCCCATTTTACTATCAGGAACACTGTTTTTTGTGCTCACGTGCCACCTGGACACCTCGCCGCCGCGGACACACTTCGCTACCCGCGATTTCGTACCGCCGCCGCGAAAGATCCCTCAAGAAAGGGAGAGTGTGTTCCTATTTGCATTTAACACCGCAGACACCACACACTACATTCATCCTACACGAACACACTCCCCGGATTCCACGTGCTGGCTGTCTCCATGCGCCGGTAAGTACCTAGTAGTAAGTCACTCTATGCCGCGGGATTAAACCCAGTGCAAATCGCCTAATAAAATTTTTTGGCGGGCCCTTTTCGACCCGCCACCGCCGCTGCCTGTGGGAATCCGCTGGCCTGCTCTGATGGGCCCGGCAGTTGCCCGCTGATTCATTGGCACAGGCGCGGTGCGTAATCATTTTTGGTAGCAACGAGCGCGGTTTGTCTACACCTCGCTTTGCGTTTTGCGCTGGTTTTGCCCGCCGCGCCGTTCATTTTCTGCGCCGCTGGCATAAATCCCGCTTTCCGCCACGCGCCGCGTCGTTCGCCGCGCTGTTAGCGGAAATTCCGCAATCGCCGCCAGTTCCGCTGCGTCAACGCCGCGTTTCGGCCGCGTTCCGATTATTATAATTATAAGTTTAATCTTTATTTTAAGTTTTGCTTGCGTGCCGGTACCGCCCGCTCGCCGTAATTTAACACGCGTATCTACTACGGTCGCGCCGCTTTGTTCATTGCGACTACGATACGACCGCGACCGCGATACGACTTGTTTACTATTGCTTTAATTTTATTATTGCTTGCACTCGCGCCGCCCGCCGACTTGCCGGCCGCCTTTTCAATTTATTGTTGCTTTATTTTTGCTTTTGTTTACATTTAATTTGTTAGAATGTCCGCGAACATAAAAAAGCTAGCTGTACAGATACAGTCTGAGCTTCGCTGGGCGACGTCCGCCGCGGGTTTGATAGGCCGCGAAGATAGATCCGCCGCCCTATTACACCGAGCGGACCAGGTGCGGACTCGGCAGGCCTCTGTGGAGCAGGCCTTTCAAGACCTGCTCACCCTCGGTCCCGAACAGGAGGTACTGAGGACGGCTCAGGCCGATTACGACCAGTTCTTCGAACTGATGGACTCGGTGGTGGAGGCCGCCCATGGGATCCGGACCGCCGCTGATGAAAGGCGTCGAAGTGGCGCTTTTCGAGACTCCCCCAGCCGACCGCCCACACAGCCGGCATTACTCGGGAAACTGCCCACGATCGAGCTGCCCAAATTCGGTGGGCAGCTTCAAGAGTGGATGGGCTTCCTGGCGTTATTTGACAGTCTGGTCCACGCCAGGAAGGACCTGTCCCCCACCCAGAAGCTGACATACTTACTGTCCTCGCTACAGGGCGAGGCCCTGGACGTGGTGCGGCACCTCGACCTCTCGGAGGAGAGCTACACCACGGCCCGGGAATTGCTGGCCAGGCGCTACGAAAATGTGCGCCGGTTGGCCGACGCACATGTAGCCCAGCTACTCGCCTTGCCCGCCGTCACCGGGGTGGCCGGCCTCAGAGAGGCCTTGCTAAACCCCTGCATTGTGGCCACCAACGCTCTCCGTCGATTGGATCTCCCCGTCGACCAGTGGTCCTTCTTGTTGTTGCACATAGTGCTCTCCCGCCTGCCTTCGGAGCTTAAGCTCCGCTTCGAGCAGCGCTTCGGAGGGGACGGTGCAACCTACCTGCCCCCTTTCTCCGACCTCCTGAAGTTTCTGGAGCAGGAGTGCCTCCAGGCCGATAACTCCGGAGTTACCGGCCCTCGAGTGGCCCCTGGGAGGTCCGAGCATGTCCGAGGGGGTGGGGCAAGGACTGGCCCTTCGGCGGGGACCGGCCCCAACCGGCGAGGCCGTGGAGCCGACGCCAGAGAGGGTCACCGGGTGTCACAGTACAGCGGGGCCGTGGCCACGAAGCCCCCCCCCTGTGCCTATTGTCGGCACCCCGGCCACCAGGTCTCCTCGTGTCCGCACTTCCTGGCCAAACCGGTTGCGGCCCGGAGAGATTACGTGGCGACACGCCAGTGGTGCTTCTCGTGCCTGGGCCAGCATCTCGTAAGAGACTGCCCGCGCCAGCGGCCCTGCCCACATTGCGGCGGTGCCCATTCGGCCATCTTGTGCGCTAACCGGAGTGGTTCCGGTCGCCGGGACGTTGGGTCGCGCACCCCCCCCATGGGCGGGGGCGCTCGATCGCGCACCCCCCCATGGGCGGGGGCGCTAGTCCTGGCCACCCGGCCAGTCCCGTTAGGCGTTCTCCGGTGGACCACCAACCTCCTAGTGGAGGTAGGGGTTCCGCCCCCCGGAGGAGGGCTTCACCACCCCGCGTCACGGTCACATCCCCCTCGCGTCATTACGACGGGGATATCGCGGCTGCCCCATTGAGCGTCGTCCCGCGTCGGTTTTCGCCGCCACTACACGAGTGGCCGCGACTGGAGCGCCATCCACCCACCATAGGTCGAGGCAATCCCTACCGGGTGCCGGACGCTAGCCGCATGGTGCGGCCCCGGATGGGAGCATGGTCTCCGTACGGCATGTTCGTCACCTCTCCGTACGGAATGCCCTCCACCTCTCTAGCGCCGCCCCAGCCGGAGCACCCCCGTCAGTGGGATCCCGCTGGTGAACCCTCGCCGCGCTAGGTATCCGCCACCCTAGCTCCCACCGTGGCCACCTCCCCTGAGACTCTGAACCTACAGCAGACAGTATGTCAGACCATACTTTTGCCGACGGCCTCAGTGAAGGTGTATAACCCTAATGGTGAATCTATGACCGTTCGTTGCCTTTTGGACCTGGGTAGCCAACGCTCCATAGCTTCGTCTTACTTGGTGGGAAGGCTAGGGCTCCCTTGGAGACCGCGCGAGTGTCGTGTCATCGGTGTCGGTGGCGCCACGCCCGCCTCGCACAAGGGAGAGGCTGAGTTAATGTTTAGTCCTATTCGTGGAAACCTGCGGGTTTTGATTATGGTGACCGTCATGGATAACATTTTAGGTCCCCTTCCGCAAGTTCGGGTAACCGACGCCGCAGTGCGCTGTACGTCAGGTTTAGCCCCTGCTGACCCCCACTGGTCCGAACCCGGTCCTATGGACCTTCTTTTGGGTTCCGACGTGCTGGGTCTTATCATAACTGGGGGAGCTAGGGCCCTGCAGACCAATGGCCTTTGCGCTTTGCCCACTATTTTTGGCCATAGCTTCTTCGGTCCGGTTTTATGGTCTAGCCCCTCCCCGGAGCCTGACCCCATCCAGGTCGCAGGCTTGTCGCTGACCGAGGTTGTCCAGCGATTTTGGGAGGTTGAAGAGCCGCCTCAGGCCGCTCGGGTTAGCCCCCTTGAACAGGAGTGTGAGTCCTTTTATAGGAATAACACGGGGCGCCGTACGGACGGACGCTTTGTAACCCGTTTGCCACTCCTGGCGACACGACCCCCCCTGGGTCAATCGCGGGCCCTCGCTGAGAAGAGGCTCCTATCTATGGAACGGCGCATGAAACGGGACCCGGTCTTCCGTAGCAAGTATGTGGCCTTCATGCGGGAATATGAAGACCTTGGTCACATGTCGCCGTCCAACTTTGATTGGCGTTCGAACGAGCATTACTTCCTTTGCCACCACGCCGTTTTGAAAAACCCGAATGGGAAAATCCGTGTGGTTTTTGATGGCTCTGTTCCAACGTCCAACGGAGTGTCTCTCAACCAGTGCCTACACTCCGGTCCCAAGTTGATCAAGGATATCTCCGACATCCTCACGACGTTTCGGCAGCACCAGGTGGTCTTTGTGGCCGACATCCGCATGATGTTCCGCCAAACCGTGGTGCATCGTGATGATCGGAGGTACCAGCTGATATTATGGCGCGAGAGTCCGAGTGACCCCATACGAGTGTTCGAGCTGAATACGACCACCTATGGCCTTCGGTCCAGCCCCTACATTGCCATCCGGTCATTACTGGAGTTGGCCGACCGGGAACGACTGAAGTATCCTCGCGCCTCAGCCATTTTGGAGTCGTCAGTCTACATGGACGACATTTGTACTGGAGCTTCCAGTGTTGAGGAAGCCTTGATTTTGCGGGATGAGTTGATTGCCATCCTGAAGTCGGGTGGATACGAGCTGAGTAAATGGCTCTCGAGCTCCCCGCTTGTCTTAAGGGACTTGCCGGGAGAAGATCAGCAGGATCCACACATTTTCGAAAATCCCGAAAATCCTAATTTGCTGACAGTCTTGGGTATACAATACCAGCCCGTGCAGGACATTTTTACTTACCGGGTTAAACTGGATCCCCCCTAAGACTTGGACCAAACGTACGGTCTTGTCCACGGTGGCACGTACCTTTGATCCAAATGGGTGGATCACCCCCGTAATATTTTTGGCCAAATGCTTCCTGCAGAAGCTCTGGTTGGCTGAAGTCAGCTGGGACGAGCCCCTTCAAGGGAGGTTATTACAGGAGTGGCTCTCCCTTGTGGCCTCACTTCCGAATGTTAATCGGATTTCGATGCCTCGTTGCTTCCTACCGCCCGGAAGGTGCCACGCCAGTCTCCACGGCTTTTGTGATGCGTCCGAAAAGGGGTACGCAGCCGTGGTCTATTTGCGGACTGTCAGTGACACCGGCGAGGTCGCAACCCACCTTGTCTTGGCGAAAAGTAAAGTGGCCCCAATTCGGTCACGCTTGACGATACCCAAATTGGAGTTGTCTGGAGCCGCTCTTTTGGTGCGCCTTCTCAACCATGTGCGTACGTCCCTCCTATCGATTGTTGACCTGACGGACGTGTACGCCTGGTCGGACAGCGAAATTGTCCTTTGTTGGTTGCGAGCCGCTCCCCACAACTTGGAAGTCTTTGTTGCCAACCGGGTTTCCCAAATCCAGAATTCGGAAACCCCGTTGACCTGGAGACATGTGCCAGGGGACCTGAACCCTGCAGATTGTGCTTCCCGCGGATGTGAAGCTTCCGACCTTGTCAACCACTCTCTTTGGTGGGGCCCTGACTGGCTGACTCGGAATGAGTCCGCCTGGCCTCAGAGTAGGTTCTCCGAGCCCGATGTGTTACCTGGCTTGCGAGTCGGAGTTGTTGAAGATAAGCCAGCCAATTCGCTGAGCTATCTTCAGGAACGCTACAGTTCCCTTGATAAATTGATTGGGGTGACGGCTTGGATTCAGCGCTTCACCCACAACGCTCGGAACCCACGCGACAAAATGTCGAACCCGGTCTTGTCGCCCCTGGAGAGACAGGAGGCCCGGACCTTTTGGATACGTTTGGTTCAACTGGAGCATTTTGAGTCCGCTATTGAGACACTGAAGCGAGGTTTACCTTTGAAGGGCTCGCTCGCCCGCTTAAACCTCTTCCTGGATGACACCGGATTGATACGCGTTGGTGGACGCCTCCGGAATTCTGACTTACCCTATGGGGCACGTCATCCCTTATTGCTTCCGAACAATAGCGCTTTTGTAAAATTGTTGGTGACGCATTACCACGTCAAAAATGCCCACGCTGGCTGCAACGCCCTTTCGGCCATATTGCAGCGCGAATTTTGGATTTTATCGGGACGACGCTCCATCCGAAGCGTCATTTTTAAGTGCATTCCGTGCTACCGCCTGAAGGCCAGCACCATGCAGCCCATTATGGGGGACCTCCCCACCGACCGTGTCGTGGCCTCGCGCCCTTTTTCGGCGGTCGGGACGGATTTTGCGGGGCCGTTCTTCGTCAAGAGCTCCAGCCTCCGCAATGCTCGTTCCCTCAAGGCCTACCTTTGCGTTTTTGTTTGCCTGGCTACCAAGGCCGTACACCTAGAACTGGTGAGTGCCCTCAGCACCGAAGCCTTTGTAGCCACGCTAGGCCGCTTCGTTTCACGCCGAGGTTATCCGCACCTGATCCGATCGGATTGTGGGACCAACTATAAGGGTGCCGATAGATATTTGAAGGAAGTCGTCCAATTTTTGAATGAAAATAAGATAGGCCTCGGCACGGCAATGTCCAAGATGGGGATAACTTGGACCTTTGACCCGCCAGCTTGTCCCCACTGGGGCGGGATCTTTGAAGCCGTCGTCAAGGTCTCAAAGACGCATCTCCGACGCGTGATAGGTGAAACCATTTTGACATTTGAAGAGCTCGCTACCGTTTTTTGTAAGATTGAGGCTGTACTCAATTCTCGGCCACTCTGCCCCTTATCGTCCGATCCCAATGACCTGGAAGTTTTAACCCCCGGTCATTTCCTAATTGGTGAACCCCTTAACGCCCTGCCCGAGTACCCCTTCAGGGACGTGAAGGTCTCACGGTTGTCTCGTTTCGAATTGCTACAGCAGATGACCCAAAATTTCTGGCATCGTTGGTATTTAGAATATTTGCATCTCTTGCAGCAGCGCGTTAAGTGGTCCGACAGGACCGACCCACCTAAGGTTGGTGATCTTGTCCTAGTTAAGGAGTCTAATTTGTTGCCTTTGTGCTGGCGTCGTGGACGCATTCTTAAATTGATATATGGATCCGATGGGGTTCCCAGAGTTGCCGAGGTAATGGTCGGAGATTCGGTTTTGCAGCGAGCCGTCTCTTCCTTATCCCGCTTGCCCATTGGTTAGTGGACCCCAAATCCTTGGGTCCACTGGCGGGGGTGTTTGCGCTTTACGCTAGCACTCCGTTTTATGCTAGGCCTATCGCGTCGACGGCCTGCACGCCCCTCTCCCGCGAGCGGTTTGCGACCAGCGCCCGCGCGCGCCCCGGCGCGTTCGCTCGCCCGAGTCCGGTGCAAAATCCCGACGGAGTCGGTCGACTGTGTGTGCCGCGTTCGCCCGCGTGAAGTCGCCCGCCACGCCGCATCGCGCTGTCTTATTATTTATGAGGAGCTATTTATCGCGTACCATTTTGTTCCGCGTCGCCCGCGTGTTGTTTGCCGGCCACGCCGCCACTCCCAGTTCGGTGCTACAAGCCGATTGAAACGGTCATACCCAAGTGCCGCGTTGCCCGCGTGAAATTTGCCGGCCACGCCCGTGTCGTTTAGTTTTTACGAGCCCTATTTATTGCGCTCCTTCGTGTGTTGTGTTGTCCGCCGCTTCGTTCGAACGCCGCGGGCCCATTTTACTATCAGGAACACTGTTTTTTGTGCTCACGTGCCACCTGGACACCTCGCCGCCGCGGACACACTTCGCTACCCGCGATTTCGTACCGCCGCCGCGAAAGATCCCTCAAGAAAGGGAGAGTGTGTTCCTATTTGCATTTAACACCGCAGACACCACACACTACATTCATCCTACACGAACACACTCCCCGGATTCCACGTGCTGGCTGTCTCCATGCGCCGGTAAGTACCTAGTAGTAAGTCACTCTATGCCGCGGGATTAAACCCAGTGCAAATCGCCTAATAAAATTTTTTGGCGGGCCCTTTTCGACCCGCCACCGCCGCTGCCTGTGGGAATCCGCTGGCCTGCTCTGATGGGCCCGGCAGTTGCCCGCTGATTCATTGGCACAGGCGCGGTGCGTAATCAATAATATCACCAGGTTTACCCAGGTTTTAGGTACTAAGTTAATGTGCGTGAAAAATTGTATATAGCGACGGCTCGGGTTTGCCAATTTAGACAAAGTATTTTGTGCCGCACTTTTGAAGTCGAGGGCGGCTTCTTGGGCCTCTATGTGTATATAGGCTTACGCTTGACGACAATCATACCAATACAAAGCAATAATGAGGACTAGGTTTGATCAAACTAGAATGTCTATTCACTATTCTCTCCCATAATTATTGTTATACTTGGTTTTTGTACTGTTCTAAAAAATTTAATAACAATAGTAAGTATATATTATTCCACAGTAGGTATAATAATATAAGTCCGTATATCTTTGGACCTACAAAGTTTGGTCTTACAAAGCGTGAGCAAAGCAACTAGATTTCTTTCATTGTTAGTATAATATATTTTTAGTAGCACTAGAACGACAGTTTGGGTTAGGCACCTACTTTTCACTATGATAACACCCTCAATGGCCCCGCGAGATGCAACCTAGATAAGAAGAAAACTTTTAAAAGGGACGCAACGTCGGCGGCCTAAAATGCTTTTCAAATTCCCAAGCCATTTTTCTGCAAACACTTGGGCGATGAGATTTTTTCGAAAGACAATATCAAAAATATTAATATTAATTGTAAATTTAATATTAATGTAAACAATGATAGATAATTTAATTATTATTATTGACAGTTTTTTTTATTAAATTACTCGTTGGAAAAAGTAGAAGACATTTACTAAGTATTTATTTTCTCTGTACCTGGAAACAGGATACCTCAATTATACATCATTATTACTTTTATTACAATCCATTTAATATTCAGGTTACTGCTCTTAAGTAACCTCTCAGTATAAAAGAAATTGTTAAACCAAACCCAGCACGCCGGCTTTGTGTGTTTTAGCAGGCTTCAACTCATTATACAAATCTCTCTGCTACATTTTTTTATACAGAATTCACCTTTTTGTTACCACACCACCATTCGAAAACCCTCATAACTCAAAAATCTTGAGATTCTAATCTTCCAACCACTTATTTCTATAGGTCAGACAAAAAGACGTCACTAATGTAAGTCTTGATTAAAAATAAGCAATTGTAAATGTTATAAAAAGAAGTCTGTACTTTTTAAAATCTTCATCGCAAACATTTTATCTAGATAAAGTAGGTATGTTTGTAATGGAAATTCTCGTAGAAAAAGCTTAAAAG
Source organism: Coenonympha glycerion (assembly GCA_963855885.1). Taxonomy (NCBI): domain Eukaryota; kingdom Metazoa; phylum Arthropoda; class Insecta; order Lepidoptera; family Nymphalidae; genus Coenonympha; species Coenonympha glycerion. Next base: position 12,564,877 of record OY979631.1, read on the forward strand.
CGTCTCCGGCTGCCATACTTACCTTAAACTTTTAAAAATGTCTTATCTAGGGTACATCTTGTAGATCCCATTGAAGCTCTTATGACGCCAGCGAGTATTTCCCTCAAAGCGTTGGGGGAAAACGTTTGCGAGTTAGGCTTTAGAGATTTAAAATGCGAGGATATATGAGAAACATTTTGTGAGGCAGGTACACTTTGGTTAATTCTATGCGGAAAAAACACACCTTTGCATGAAATACAAACATTTTTGTGAACGTCGGATAGGCGTAAGATGTAAACTTTCCTCTCTGTTCATTACTTTTCTATAATACCCATACTTGGCTCGTAGTAACGAAACGACTAAGCCACACATTTTGACTAAGCAGATGATTTTGTGAAGAAGAAGGGGTTGTAGAGTTAAGGCGTGTAGAGTTAGAAATTTGGCGCTATATGGGGTCTGATATGGTGTCCATGGTCTCGTCTGATTATGGTGGGATAATAATATTTATCCGAATTGGTGGTGTTCAATAGATGCTATATTGTAATAAATATATAACTAAAACTTACTTAACTCGCGTAATTCTAATTTTAGGGAAGTTATTCCCAATTTTTACTATGAAATATGACAGCATCGTCAATTTTTCCATGTATATTCCATGGAACAATAAGAAACAAAAAAGACGTCGTCTTGTTCCGCGGAACAAATGAGAATCACTTATTTTTTAAACCAACCAGCATTTATTTGGTTTACATTGTATTAAATACCAGTAGTGTTGCGAATAATTTAGTAGGCGTATGTATATATTACTGTCGTAAATAAAATTTTTGGGCATGATTCCCGCCTTACATACAAATAGTTAATCTCATTTTCGTTGGAGGGCTATTCGTCCGGGGCAATTTATTATGGCTCACGAAAGCCGGCCGTCCCGGATCGGACGTGTATAAATAAGACGCACTTTCAACATATTTTATTACTGTGAATTATACGCGATGCTGTTACATCTCGCTTCCGTTTTTAGGGTTCCGTAGCCAAAGGGTAAAAAACGGGACCTTATAACTTCACCGTCTTCCGTCCGTCTGTCACCAGGCTGTATCTCTTGAAACGTGATAGTTACACACTTGGAAATTTCACAGATTATGACGTATTTCTGTAGCCGTACAAAAAATTGAATAAAATATAGATACAACAAACGTGATTTTTGCCCGTTTTAGTCGATGATCCAGAACACCCAACACATTTATAGTAGTAGTGGTAGTAGAGTATAATTGAGCATTTAGTCTTCTGCATCATCATCTCGCTACGTTATATAGATAATGGTACGGAACCCTTCGTGCAAGTCCAACTCGCACTTGGCTGAATTAATAGGATATTATATAACATTTACAGCACTTTTTGTCATTAAGCTTTAGGCCACAATAAGCATATCACAATAACAATAGGTCATAATATTATTTTATAGTGAACAGATGGAAACGGGTGTACTCTACCTTTGAAAATTATTATTATTTGTCTTTTCATCAGCTAACTATTATAGTTCACCAATATGAAAGTTGCTAGATATCAATTTTCATTTATTTTAAGTAATGCCTATTATTGCTTTTATCTCTACCTTGTATTTACTGATGAATTAATTGCAATTGGCTAATAAATTAATATAATTTAAATTGAGGAAATAATTTGATGCCCGGCGCTATATTCATCTCTAGCACAACTACGCTGTGAACTATGAAGCTTGTATTTCCCTGATTTTACCGCTGATTTATATAACTTACTATATACTTGTAGTTGCTTGCCAGTAAGAACTGTTTCAAAAACAGACAAATATAAAACTTATGACAAAGCTACTAACTGTAGACACTAGATTTTCCCAGGTTTGATCTAAGGTCATGATGAGGCTAGAGTTCGATTTCAGCGAAAATATCTATGGGATGAAAACATTAACTCATTAGTTCCTTTACAGCTGTTACTGTTTAAATAAACATTTTTTTAAATTTTATTTATTATATTTGAACATACAAATATTCAATATAAATTAGGAATTAGGTATTACAGTGAACAAAGTCGCAAGCTACCCGGAAAAAATATTATTTTATATTAATAAGTAAACAATTATGATGAAGCATTTGTTCTGTGAATACGTCGAGGTGTGCGAGCGATTTATATGAGATAAATTCCAGCTCATGTTTCAGAAATTACTGCTTTTTGTAGAGTGACCACTTGCGTTGATAAAAATAAATATTATATATAAGCCGTGCAGAAATGACAAAAGATTATAGAAAGAAAAAAGATTTCAGAATTGTATCAGCAAGAGTATGATTTAACTTAATTGGAAACGTAGAAACAGAACATCATCTTCCTGTTTTTTAATGACGCATGGTCCTGAAGTCTTTCATGCAATTGGGATTATTATAATAATTAAAAGAAGGTGCTAAATTGGAGAAGGCCAAAAATCCTGGCACTTGTCGATATATTTGATAAAATAACTTCTCTGATCTCGGGGTTGTCATAGGAACGTAACTGTTTTTTTTTTAAATTTTGAAGTCGACTTTCCACTTCACAGATTTTAATATCTTGTGATTTTCCTTTTCCTAACATCAAATGTCTTTTTCATGGCCCCATTAGTGCTCGTACATGAATATTTGCGTACGAAATTCCACCGAAAACGTAATCGGGAGTAAATATGGTAACTTCGCATAATTGACGAAGTTCCGCGCGAATTCGTACTTAGATACTTTTTTGGAGAATATTTTAAGACATACATTCTATATGAATGTAACCCTTATGATGAAACTTGGTGCCAATTCACCTGATTCAAGATTATGTAAAACTCTTATTTAAAACTCATATTAGACTTATTCAAATTCTAGTTTCTGTGTACAAAAATGAAAATAAAAATAGATATTTTTACTTGTACTGTTACCGTATTATCATATTAAGTGTCTATTAGTAGTAAGTTGTTTTTTTTTTTTTGAGTAAAAACTTATTATTATTTTTTATAAATAATGTTTGGTACTTAATACATTCTGGCTACTTGTACCTATTATATATGTATGTTATTTTTTTGCATGCTGTGTTTACTCATAAATAGTCACCACATTCAGCAAAATAGATGTTAAGTTGTTATGAATTATATAATGTCACGACGTATGATGTTATAGTAAGAAACTGAAGTAAACCAAATATATAAATAAAATAAAATTAACTTTGTCCGTCCCTTAGGTCCATCTTTATGTCCAATGTTGCATTGTTACAACTTAAAAAAGTTCACCAAGGGTCCAGTTAGCGAGTAGAGTCTTTTTTATAACATTTTTTTAACTTTTTTCAAAGGAAAATCCTGAACTCATTGTTGTCAGACGTCTATCGTGGTGACATACTTAAAAGTTTGACTATTACACTTAGCCGTCCTTTTTACTCGTACTCTGCACCTTATGGGCGCGTCTTGGAAAGTTGGAAAATGACGCAAAGTATTCCCCTTATAAGGGAAGATTTTATACTACCGTCTTCTTTCAGGAAGCGCTTGCTTAATATTTTTAATACATTTTTCGTTCTCGCCGGAACTTCCCTTAGGTGACTTTCTTTCCAGTTTTTAACCGAATTGACGAAATTATGATAATTTTATCATAATTTCGTCAATTCTCAACTAATCCCATGATTATTTCTTACGAGTAATTTTAAAAAGTTTGGTGTCTACTTGGGCCCATTATAAAACAATCATAGGATACGAAGCAGGTTTAAAAAATCGTTATTTCACTTGAATGAGACTAAAATAGTACCACTCCTTGTAAAACTTCGGCTATAGTTTGTAATTTCAGTTAATTTAAGCTTTAAAATCATACAAGAGTGAACACTGAAACTGAAGTATAGCGGGTGTAACTTCGCATAATTGTATAAGTTTTAACAACGGCGCGTTGTCTCAAAGCCCTCACACAAGTTACTACCGGCTTGTAATCTAACAAGATGTATATGCACCATGTCTGTTTTTTACTACGATGTGTCTAAATATATACTTTACTTAAATTCTATAAAAATATCTTTTTTATTTCTTTTGCTTAAAGGCATCTCTAGCGTTCCGAGTTCGATTGCAAAGTTGTTTACCATCATGTGCCATTCAGCATTATCGTCAAGTAGCTACTCAATTGTAAATTTAACAAATGAGAATTTAGAAAAATAATTAATTTCGTAGATATCATCTGTGTTGTAAATTGCTCTAGCGATCGACGCAGGTAACACTCTCATCTTCCTAGCAATGTACAAATTTTAATGTAACTTCGCAAAACATTCCAAGGAGTAACTTCCGAAGACAGCCAAGCGAAATACTATATAAAAGACGACTGCTAAGTGTAATTGCCGAAGTTTTAACGACGTCGCCATTGACGTCGCAAACTTCAACTTGATGTATTCCGTTTAGAAGTAATGGAACTTTGCCCTAATGGGGCGTCAGTACGAGTACTACAATTTTCTGCATGTGCTTTAGTCTCATCCATTTCGTAATAAAATTCTTAAATTCGCTCACGTCTTTTTTGTTCTTTGCAGGGCTAACATCTGGTGTCAACGTTGTAGAACATTTTCTAAAACCCATAAGTATAAGGTAAGCTTTTTATAATATTTTGATACGTAAAATCAAACCATGAGGTTTGAAAAGACAGAATTAGGACTGAGCACATTACAACAATTTAAAGATATTCTGTGTGACGTTACTAATTTGGGGTGATAATATAGCAATTAAAGCACGAGTATGTTACAACGAGTACGAGTTAGCGTGCGGGTTTTCAAGGCGCCACCATCTCTGAGGTTCCGGGTTCGATTCCCAATGTAGAAAAATAAGTTTTCTACATTGTCTTGGGTCTGGGTGTTGTGGTACCTTCGTTGTTTCTGATTTCCTTAACACAAGTGCATAAGCTACTAAATAAGGGATCGTAGCAATGTATGTCATATTGTCCACTATTTATATAATAAAAATTGCTACTTTTATTCGTGTCTTGTACTATAAATGGTGTACACGATAAAGCAGCCAAAAGCTCGAAACGTCCCTCTTCGTCCCTTAATGTTCATTAATTTAATCTTAATTGAAAGGCAAAATCCCCTCCGGTCATTGTCGTTATAAATTATTTCGTTAATTTGATATTGATACAATGTTCAATATAATGACCTTTTCTTATTCATTTTTCATATACATTTTGATTAAATTCTATATAGGTTTACGCTTAACCCCAATCTCACCTGATGGAAAGTGACGATATACGCAGGTCGTAAGATCCGGAAAACACAGATTTTGGGAGAGCATTCCAATCCTTAGCCATGCGTAAGTCTTCATTAAAAAATGAACTGCTTTTTGCGTACTTATCCATTAAATGTTAGTCATTAACTTATTGAAAATTCTGGTTTATATAGGTATCATTACTATCATCAGCTAAATCACTGTCGAGGGAGCAAACAATTGTGCCAAAATGTTGTCTTGTTTATCGGCAGAGGTAATTTAACCATGGTTATGTGACAAAGCAACTTCATTTAAATGCCACAATCTGCAGTGCGGTGAAGTGTGATCCTAAATTTCGTCATTAACCCAAATTACAGGATGGCTGGCTGGGAATTATATACAGTGTAAAACGTATTTGAGCATTGCATACCTTGTGAGTATTCTCAAATCACAAACATGCGTAACAGAAGGTGCGTTTATGAACTCCTCTTTGGATAACATCTAGTAGCATCGTGACATTAAATTATGTATTCACATCTCATTCTATTTTTGATGTTGGTATTGGAATTTATTTTCTTATTACATTTTTCAATTTAGACGCAGTTATGAGCACTTACAAACATCAATAAATAAATAATTAATACTAATTGATAGATATAAGTTTAGTTAAATCGAAAGTGAAACTTTTAAAGTTCAAAAACAGTAAAAACCTTTTGACTTGTCGTTTTAAATTGAATTATATAAAGATTTTTTGGGTTCAGAAATTATGGTAACATTGATGGATGACTTAATAATATTGCAATTTTTCTGGACTGGCATCACAGAGTTCTGAAAGGAAATTCATGAAGTGTTCTAAAGTTCAGTAAAGTTATCTATACATCTAAGCATTAGTTATCTTAGCATTATTTATCTTACACCGTAATATTTACGACAAACATTATGGAATACCGCTAAGTAGGTATATGTATATGCGAAGTTTTCAAACAGCTTAGTAACTTTACCAAAGCGTTACCATTCGCCGCCGGTAAGCGTTGGGTAACTTAATGAACTAATGTGTATAAATTACCTCATTCAGACGCCGCGATACGCTAGTCGCTGATAAATTAGTCTAACGCTTATCGTTAACCCAAATAATGTAATCTCACTGCTAGTTTCAGTCGATTTAATTAAACTGATTAGGAACAGTCGTACCTAAAGACTAATCTTAGTTAAGATTAAGACCAACTACACGAAATTTGCGAATAGGGACATTTGCATTCATAAGACTTTCAAAATGCCATAAATAAACCAAATTAGTAGGTAGTATACAATGTAAAATGATGAGCTAATAAGGAACACTTTATTGCACCCATAAACATGACTAAAAAGAAGATAAACACATGAAAAAAGGAATAAAATGAATAATTAAGATCTTTGAAAACAAGTGAGAGAATGATATTCTATTAATTATTTGTGATTATAATGATCGGGATAAAATTAATTATCACAACACCCAACTTGTAACCATTAACACTTAGCAACAAAAACTACATACTACTTAGCAATAACACTCAGTGCAGGCGTTGTTCATCATCAAGCGGTAACATTACGAACTAATGTGTCTAAATTGCCTCATCCAAACGACGCGTTCAGTGGCGCTGGGAAACAATCCCGAATTTCATCATTAACCCAAATAGTAGACTCAGAACTCAGGGCCCGGGAATTTCATACAATTTAACTGAATTACTATTACAAATCCCATTGCTAGTGTACAAGTTTGCTTAAACTTAAGGGTATACGAGAGACTTCAAAGTTACTATACCCTCAGAATTCTAATGTACCCGTTAAATACAAGCAACAAACAACTTTATGTTAGGGCTTTAAAGTCTAATTCAGATGAATTAATGAACTTTTTGTTTGCGAAGGAAAAACAATGGAAACAACTGATTTCCTTCAGTTCGGATCGTAGTTTCACTAGTTAACGAGTCAGTTTGGTTTCGAAAGAATAACACTGGCGCTCATTGTTTGCACAATGGACGTGGAAATTGTGGAGCTGTTGAAGTATTTACTTTCTTACTTCCCCCTTTTTAAAACGAAAGTACGTTCGCTTGATAACGATCGAAATGTATAAAGAGAACATGAAACGAAATACAGAGTAAATAAAATATCAATGAAACTCTAGACTTTTAACGAGAAGTACGAAAGTCGTAATAAAAATTAACTTTCTCAATATCAATCCGTGAGGTACAGTATACTTTTCGCTGGAAGCGTGGACCCAAGATACAGGCCTCGTCCTAAAAATGTACCTCCCTGATACAAGCTTACCTAAACCTTTATACCCACCTAACCCATATGTTGCGATAGTGCTGCGTGCCTACAGTATGTCATATTAGTCCTAAATTATTGAATTAAGCCTCACTTTCTTGGCTTTTGGTCTGACAGTGTGTCATTATTGTATTCAGAAAGGTTGCGGTCATGTCCAGTGGGAAACCTCGAGTCGTTTTAATATATTCAATTCATATTGTTTATTGGTTTTAGAACCATGGTAGGCACAACGATGATGGTATCAATCGCTACTCACGCAAGTTCTTGCCTTGCCTAACTTACTCGTTATATTGTGTCCATTACTTGTATGTTCCATGCTTTTACCGTCTTTAAGCCTATTGTCATTATTATCATCCAATCCAGTTCAGTTACCTACTTAAATTAACATGCCTTGTTGTAAGTCTAATTCATCATTTGGATATACTGTATTGAAATATTGGATTACATATTTTACTTTTAAATCTAATTTAAGATTCTTGGAGAGTATTTTTGGTCACGTCCGGACGGACTAAACGACGAAAATTATTTTAATTTCACCCCTTAATCGAAACTAATCTTCGTTCTTCACTTCCATCATGGAGATTACCGCCACGTCCGTCCAATTCAATAGCTCCAAACCTTCTGGTATTAGATTTAACGAGCTTTTTGGAATCTCCTGGCCTAGATAGTCAGTGTTTGAAACTATGCCACGGACTGTCGGAATTTCGGGTTATTGGGACTCGAAACAAAGGCATATAAAACTTTGGGAGTCAGTGTATTCTGGTTGTTTGTTTTACATACTCTGTCAGCAATGTTTGAAATTTTATCGGAAGTTCTTAACTCGTATCGTTCGTCGTTTCCAACACCATTCTAAAACTTTTTGTCTCGACTCAGTATGAGTTTACGCTCGTTCTGTTCAGTTTAAAGGGAAGTGTTTTGCTTGCATATATTTTTTTCGCTTACTTCCGATATTTTAAATTGTAAATTATACTTTTATTTTTCACACATATAGAGCTTTATCGAGGAAATCCATGAATTAATAATGTCTTGTAAATAATCATAATTTTTATAGAACAGTGCTATTTATCATCTAAATATTGGATATAATCATGAACTTCCATGACAATAATCCTAATCCTAATATTATTATAAAGGCGAAAGTTTGTGTGTGTGTATGTTTGTTACTCCTTCACGGCTCAACTACTGAACCGATTTAGCTGAAATTTGGAACATAGGTAGCTTATAACCCGGATTAAAACATAGGCTACTTTTATCCCGGAAAAATCCGTAGTTCCCGTGGGATACTCAAAATACCAAATTTTCTAGAGCAATCTATAGCTACATCTATAGATAGATTGTTCAAGCGAAATTGCTTGAAAGCATGTTTAAAGGTTGGAATAGGGAACGATAACGGGAAAATGACGTTTCCCTAAGGATTCATGAAAAAGCGAATTTGTATCCAATCGTGTTTCTGAAGTTAGATTAACACATATATGCTGTTTTTTTCCTAGAAAATCCAGGACTCCCACGGGATTTGTAAAACCCCGAAATTGACGCGGGCGAAGCCGCGGGCAAAAGCTAGTTGTCAATAAAAATATAATTAACTCTAATGGTCACGTCTTTGGATATCCTGATGATGAGTCTGTGTTGGCGCTAAATAGGAACGACTCGACAGTCAACACATTTATGAGCATAATGAAGAACTCTCGGTTATATGCAGTTTTCCTGATGACATAGAGTAGAGCTATCTAAAACAGACATAAGCCACGTACCAAACCACCATACAACTAAACCAAACCAGCCATTCGATTTAAAAATATGACACCAATCAGTAGCCAATGTGCGCACGGATATGACTGGCAAAACCAAATTTGGTTTTGAAAACTCTGTTGCATGAGTGGCAGTACAGCTGACCACTGCTGTTATAGGTGTAGTTGTAGGATGGTTTTGGCCTAGCTTTCCGGTCCTAACGCTTAACGTCCAGATGGTTTTGACGCAAATACCAGCCATTCGATTCAAAAACCTGACACCAATTAGTAGCCAAGAATCTGAAGTACCAGGATGGATCACTTATAAACACAGGGCTATAATATGTTTTAGCGGTTGGTCAGATTGTAATTTGAAAATTCAAACAAACTATTTAGACTACACTAAAATTGCCTTGACTTTTTATTTGTATTTTTACAAGAAAGACACTATTCCTCTCCCCTATATGACTGTCACGCTTGACAAGGCGAAGTGGTTTCGCGGCACGTGCTCAGGAATGGTCAAGTGCCAGCTGCGGTGTTGTTTGCTTGACACGTGACTAAGTTAGAGAGGTTTATTGTTCTAGAATGTACAATGTAGACCCTTTCAAATTTTGACGTTTATATATTTGTACAGTTTTCATTAATATGGAAACAAATCAAAAAATAAAATGTTCGGTATCAAAATGTCGATATAATATTAAACATAACTAATTTAATGTACGAATAGGTATAATTAATATGTAAAATATCAAAACTCGTAAAATTTAACATTCATGGTACCTATTACTAAACTAGGAATAAGTATTCCATCTATTTTATTCAAATCCGCAAGCATGCAACTTCAATGTGTTGGTGCAACAGCAAAACTACTCTCGATAAACGCTAAGCTATACGTATATAGCACGTCGCTAGTGTCCAATCGGTCTAATGGTTCCCCCAGAGTGGATGCTTTTATTTTTTTCTGTGAAATGGCAATTTTTTTTTGTAAATCACTACATTCACATAAATGGACAGGATCTCAACCAGTTGTAGGCTTACGACAAAATTACTTCACATGCTAAATATAAAGTTTTGCTTATAAGGATTCACTTTAGGAATCAACTATTTTATGAGAAACATTTGATAGTCCGACTGATTTCTTAAACTGGACACTTTTTAAACGAAGATTTTTTAAATAAACATGTAAAGGTGATATTGACCTTTGATAAGCCTAAAAATTGCAAAAGTGGGCAAATCAATTAAGTTAGCCTAAGACAGTAATGTTTTAAGTTACAAACACTCAAGGCTCTTTCTGTTAAAATCTCTGTAATTCTGAAGATAGTTTTATAAAAGCGTTGGATATTTTTTATCTCAAAATAATTTAAAATGAAAGCAGCAATCTATTTTCGTATCAAAAGGGATACATATCTGTTTGGTAACTTATGGGCGGATGTTCAAAGACTGTGTTCACTCACTATAGAATTAAGCGGGCACAAGTCGCTGATCCTATATTGGACTGGACCAAAGGAAGAAATATTCAGTAAAAAGATTCAGTTGAAGAGGAATGGGAAAGTATCAAAACAGATAAAAGAAGTGGTTCACTTATTCACTTATGCAATAATTATTACCTACTAGCATAGATTTATTAACTACCTACTAGTGAACAAATATAAACTACTATTACAAAGTGAAAAAGAAATAAAACATGAAATGTACCTACTCATACAACAATTACATTATACATTCAATACATAAAATAAAACAGTTTTGTTTCGACTCTACCAGGGACATAGACAGGCTGTTTTAATTAAGGAAGGATCGGTCCTTTAACAATTGACAGCATTATTTTCATACAATAAAATCACCGCCTTGCTTGAGGCCTTCTTCATTAATTATAATTTATACTCGTAATATCAATCAAAAGATCAGATTCCTTTAATTAAAATTAATTGCTTTTATCGGGATTTTTTTTGTTCCAGATCAATATCCAATTACGAGACAGATGGCACTTATAGAGATTTCGCAGAATGGAATTATTATAATAACCGTAAGTGATAGCTGTAAATTGATTCCTTTTGGTATCGTTCAAATATCTACAAATACCTCAATAATAATATCGTTTTGTTTTCACAGTAATTGTTATTTCAATATGAATGATTTCTTTTGTTGTATCTGTATTTTTTTTATTAAGAGTTATATGTTTGAGTCAGACGTATTGAAATGAATAACGGTGTGATAATATTAATCTTTAGTTAGTTTTACGAAAGCGTCTACAAAATTATACAGCATGTTATTTTGCAGACTTCAGTCAGGCCCAAACGTAAACTATAAGAAAATACCAAGAACTGTGGAGTAATAATCCAGTATAAATACATCATAAGAGAAAAAAATATTATGCTCTATATTTATTGTTTTGTATGTTTATGAACTTACAGATATTCACATAAACCGCAGGAGGTGCAAAAGAACTTTACCAATGATCATTTCACAGCACTTCAGCGAAACTACAGTCACACCAGGAGTTGATGTAAGCATTTTTATTTTATTTTCATCGATAACAGAGGACAATTATGGTTGCAAATCATTAGATAATACCATAATTTTCCGCAAAATTTTGTGAAGAATGAAAGTCATAGAATTTGTTTTTATATAATCACATATGACATAAACCCTTTCCTGCTATTCACAAGAGTATGCTTGCGGTAAAACCCTTCTTTGTCTAGACAATAAAACACCCTCACGCGACCTTGAAAGCATTCAAGCAGTATAATATAAATCACAAGATAATATTTCGATGCCAACCCTGACTTAATTGCCTTTCTAAATTCAAACAATATTGTATTTTATTACTCAAGTAATATGGTATGATTTCATGAATTTCAAATGTAATTATTCTCACGAGGAATTAAAGCGTAGTGCGTCTAAATTTGGACTTTAGATGTATCTCAATAAAGTGTGATTTGGTTTGTAGGTAGGCCTCCAGTGTATAGTCAATGGTCCTCATCCAGCCAGATTTGTTTGGGAAAGGGACGGCGTTGTTATCTCTGCCAATACAGATTCGAGGTATGTTTCGGAAAATTGGACGAGTTTGTATTTTAAAATATCGTTTTGATGTACATATTTTCCAGTGTGAAAAATGAAAAAGAACAAAAATGCGTAACAAAATCATTTCCACTGGGCGATATTGTAATAAAGTGAAGGGCTGTCATAGATAATAATCACAGGAATACTCGATTTAAAAAAATATATTTAACGGGGAAAATAGTACAGAAAATCTGGCAGCATTTGGTTCAATTCTTATACACTGGTACAAGAAATTACAAATCATTTCATTGATTTTTTTTTCTTATCTTATTACTGCATCGTTACGTATCATTTGATAATTGCAGTTAAATATAAATATTCATTTGAATTAATAAAATGTTAGATATTTAAACTAGTACTTAGTATGGCTATAACATTTTAGGTATTCAATAGGTCAAACCATGACTACAGATGGTGGAGTAACTACACAACTTAATATTTCTCATGTAAGAGTCGATGACGGAGGCCGATTTGCATGCGTGGCTCATCTCGGAGAAGCTGTCATATCACACGAAGATAGGCTTAATGTTTATGGTAAGATAGCTTAAATAAGTCATACAATAACATAGCGTAAACTTAAAAATGAAATAGAAAAAAACACATTTATGTAACTGAGTCCAGTGTAAGAAAATAAATGGAATAAATTTAATCAAATACATTACTCGTCGTATTTAAGATTCAAATTATACAAACGTTACCTACCAATTAACGAAAATTTTTTAGTTTCAAATCACTTTTATTATTCAATGGATTTATAAAAATGGTTTTTACATCAAACGTATAAGTAAACTTTGTTTTAATTTAATAACGACCGCCCTGGATTTACACAGAGAAAGTTACACATTTTGATTCCCTAACTTTTAATTATAAGTCAACTGTATTTTAAAAGCCATCATAAAAATGTCGCAAAAGTTGTGTAAAACGGTGAATATTTTAGTACTTTATGATAAAAAAAACTTTTACAACCGAACAGGTCCCCCCTACATCCGGACATTGCCTCCCTTCAAAGTTCAGACCGGTCAAAGTGTTACGCTCAGATGCCCCTACTATGGCTTTCCAATAAGGTAACAAAAAAACTCGAATTTTGTTGCTAAGCTGCGTGATCTGCATGAGACGTAAAAATTGCTAGAGTTCGAATTAAATACATTAGTACAAAAAGAGCGAAAACTAATTCATCATATCAGTAAAGTATTAAACGCGAATACAAATTATGAAGATTAATTAGGTATTTATCCGAATTGCCAATGATATTATTTTGACATGCAAATTATTTGCAGAGAAATAACATGGGAGTACAAAGGAAAAGAAATCAGTTCAGACTCATTACAAACTAATCGATACAAGAGACTTATAAACAACACTGCCCTTAGTATAGAAATTTTTGGTAGAAAACCTAAGTTAAGAGGAAAGAGAGATATAGCGACTATCACGAACGATGGAGTGTTAAATGTAAATAAAGTTAGTAAAAGTGAGAATGGAGCGACATTTGCGTGTATAGTGCGAAGTCCATCTGGTGAAATGGCGAAAAGATCATTCGAGTTACAAGTGGTAGAGGCTCCACAATTAGAGGATATACTTTTAGCTCCGGATCTTCAAGAAGGGCAAATAGTACAAATACATTGTAATTTAAAAAGTGGCGATTCGCCCGTTTATTACTCTTGGTTAAAAGATGGAAAGAAAATTCCTTCTAACCTTAAGGTAAGTTTATGAATTTAGTAGTATTTTATATATTTTGCATTGGTATTTATAATTACTCTTGTTTTTATTTAACTAAAGGATGGGGAAAATATGATACGACTATAACGAATAATTGTGATGACATTATTTCAAGTACTTGAATCTCAAGAATGAAGACTATTCTACCCTTTGCCCAAATTCAGACAATAGGTATTGTAGGAGGGCTTATACATTAAACATACCGGAGCTTACACATTTATGGAGAAATATTTAGTTTCCGAAATCGTATACACACATTTCCTTACCGTATACGGCGAAATATTCCATAACGGAAACTGACTATTCTGGTATTAAAGGCCGGAATGTCTTTGTGGCGTACATTTCAGATCGTGGAGCGGAGCTTGGAAGTATTTAGCGTACTTATTATCAAGAATGTGTCCCTGGAACACTGCGGCACGTACACCTGTGTTGCGGCGAACCACGTTGCCAAAGTTAATAGAACAGTAAACTTGTATATCAAAGGTATGAAACACATTTAGTTACATAAGAAAATTATATTCGTATGATATTCATACAAACTTAAAAAAATTTTTCATCATCTCATCATGTAATTCTGAGAATACAAAAGGATGTTCAATGTAAGTATAAAATCAAATTAATTGTTAACTGCTTTCGAAATAACTTTTACAACGTCTGAAATTCGCCGTGTGTTTTTCCTTTCAACAAGTCAGTCATATCACGCTATTCACTATTTGAATTTAGAATGTACCTCTGTCGTTTAAGTCAATTTTCAATCACATCAATATTTCAAAGTTTTCATTAATGTGGACACAGAATGTGGATGAGTTATTATAGTTATATTTGTGTTTTTGTATGATTGTTAGATCTGAACCAATTTGACTGAAGTACGAAGATAGATTAAACCCTGGAATAACACATAGGTTACTTTTTATTTCAAGAAGTCTATATGATTCCCATGAGCTTTATGAAAAAGCAAAAATCACTTGGTTGGAGCCGCGGGTTAAGTTAGTATAATAAATAATTATACTCGTAACTTATCATACGAGTTGTAACATAAGTTAAATGAAACCGAAAAAGCGGAATCATATTGCTTTCCTCTTTGAAAGGCTTGAAACCATACAAAATGTTCGCTTTGTGTGCAAAATAAACTTTACTGAAAACAAATTCCATTTCCCACAACAAGCAGTAAAGTTAAGAAGCTCTGTCTACATAACGGGATGGTTATTACGTCATTTTGTTTTCGTACTATAAAAATATGAACAAGTAATTTTTTTTTGTAAATATCTTATGGTCTCGATCGATGTCACAAAACACTGTATTCTTTAATTTGGAATTCAAAATATTATATACCTATAATGCTTTTATTTAAATTGTTAACGTGATATTATAACAACGTAACATGCCGAAAGGTAGAATAAGATGTAAAATCGAATTCGCAATAAAGATATTTGAATTTGAAAATTTGAATTTGTAAAATTTAACACTAATAATTTCTCGCAAATTAAACTGTTGAGTTTTTAAGTCCTAAACTCTATCTACTAGGCACAAGTTTTAATTAGACAGCTAAATTGGGTAATTTAATTGTTATAAATGTCGTAACTATACAGGAGCAACAGACACTTAATTTTACAAATGCACATAATATTACGTCATATATACTACAACAATGATGCAGACTTTCACATGTTTTTATGATATTAATTGGTTATCGTATATAGAATAGTGATTAAGTATTAATTATTACATGACTGTATGAATGTATTTGTAGTTGCACCAAAATGGGATGAGGAACCGCAAAATACTTCCTTGTTATTGGGAAGAAACGGACATGTTTCCTGCAGTGCAAATGGATATCCACAACCCCAAACCCACTGGCTGAAGAAAGATGGTGAGACTTGGCTATTTATTTCTTAACCAAATATTATTGACGACCTCCCTAGCGCTGTGGCTGCTATTTTGTTAATCTGGTATTTTAAGAATCTGGTATTTTTAGAATCTAGTATTAATTTTATAATTTTGGTGATTAAGCGATGGAGCGTGGCGCACGTTCGCATTCCGGTGGAAGGTCGTGGATTCGATTATCGCCACGGGCCACTGCATTTTCAAAGGATTCATAATTATATATGAATCCTTTCAAAGGAGAATGTATGTTGTATGAAAATTGGGCTAACCTTGCGTCTTAACCAAATCATCGGTAAAACATGAGAAATATTCTCAATATTATGTAAAAAAAAGATTAGTAAGATATTAACAGAGAATTTGTAATAATCTGATTTTCTAAGTGGTTAATTTTTTAAGTTTTTTAAGTGGCATGGCGGTTCCACATGTTTCGAAACGTTTAATTAGTTTTTTGATAAAACTTTTTAACCCCCGTTCACATTTCACTAAAATAAACATATGCGATATTAAAATTTGAAAGGAGATTCTTCATGCATACGTGCTTCAGACGCAGAGTAACGCAAATCTAGCCCATTTTCTGGCATTATCCTTTGGTTCAGTTCTGGCCTGGTGGAACGCTTCGGCCGTGGCTAGTGACCATCCCTACCAGCAAAGACGCCAAGCGATCATGTGTACTGGCGCGAAGCTATGTAGAAACTAGGAGGAGTTACTTACTCTTTAAAAGCTCGTACGATAACATCTTCAGCTGTATCGTCACTTACCATCAGATGAGATCGCAGTCTTTTATTTAGCTGTGCTTGAATACCATCAAAAATATTATGGTTTGCCTAAACTTCTTTTGATAATGCTCCAGCGTCAGAACTGTACTCCAGTAGTTAGTTAGAGATAGTGTACGTGTTTTCATCTGTTATTGCGGATAGGTTTCACGAAATAGTTTTTTTAGGGTTTAGTTTACATATTTTGTGTAGAATAAAAACCTTCAAAGATTATCATTATATTCATACTCATATATCTAAATTTGGCTTACATTAATGAAGTTAAGTTTACAAACGTTCGAATCCCCACGATTAACTAAATGTTAATTAACTCGGTAGATTTGGCAGCGTTTCAATTAGGCCGTTCGCTAACGTAGGTATCAGTTATGCCAGGATTGGAGTATGTTTGAAATTGTATTCATTCGGCGTCACTGCGCTGATACTCGATTGATGGATCACCGCGTTTACATGACGAGCTACAATCTAAAGTTTATGGTTACAAACACAAATACGGAGTTAAAAGTACCTAAATGCTCTCGGACCGTAGTTCTGAATATTAACTTCTTTGAAACTTCGTATTTTATGCAATGTTAAATGATCAATTAAATAGGCCTATTTGTGACAGATGTACGCGCTATTCATTATCCTGTAACAATATTGTCGCTATCCAGCGGTGAAAGGGCACTTACCCTGCGCTCGCACATATTGCGTCACACAGGATAATCGCACATTAGAGACATCGAATAATTATTTAGTATAAATGAAAAAAATATTAAATTTTGTGTAGACGTAAAAATAAAGTTGACGCTCCTAATAATAAGAAATAAGTAATGCTCAGAGGATTTTTGTATTTTGGAGAGACTTATGCCAGCCAACTTAGAGGTCCCTACCTTGTATACCTACTTTGAAGTTATTTGTAGACAAAGTAGCGACCGATTAGAGAGGCGAAGTAATTTCATCTATCGATATACAATAGTATGAGTTCAATATACAGTGATATACTTGATGTAGATAAGGAGGAAAATTTAACACTTTTATCTACCTACTTATGGTTCGTTCTTACGAGTACAAGATTGTATCTTTTGATTCTACATACAATACACGTAGTTAAGTTCAAGTTTTTCAAATTTACATCTCCTGAATCACAGGGGAATCCCAGTGAAATTAAGATTCAGTGCACAATTTGCCAAGTTTAAGTTAAAATAATTTTAGTAGTATCCGAGACTTGGCGACCAGTGCTGGAGGTGGCGGGCGGCGGAGTGCTAAGTCTGTCTAATGGGTCTTTAATATTTGATTCTGTGGCGTTATCCGATGCTGGGCTCTACACGTGCCATGTTGAAAATGGCGTCGGCGAAGCTCTCAGTAAAACCGTTTGGATTTCCGTTAATAGTGAGTATTTCGAGCTTTGAAGATTTAATTAACTATAAAACAACAATTTTTTAATTAATTTTTTAAAGCACACAATATTTATTGATGATTCGGATGAATAACCACAGATTACATAATAGCTGTTACTATACGAGTAGCATAAGTAATACTATTTCCTATGTATTTCAGTTTAATTCATATTTCCTCCTTGCGTTTTAATATTTGATATAATTAGTTTAACAATATTTTTGTTACAAATTAAAGTGGTAAAACCATAAAACCACTAGAAGCCTTATATAGTTCAAATAGTTGCCTATTAGTGAAATAATCGGGGTTCAAATCAGAAAAACACGCCTCTTTTCGGCAGTGTATATTTTCGAGGCAACCAAATACTAATTGTGAAGAAACCTGAATGCCTAAGAATATTCCACAATTATCTTAAAAGCTTATAAACCCTGCTAATACTTGTCCACCATTGCGGACTATGTAGCGAACCGTTTAAAGAGGTATTAAAACAAAATTTTTGAATAGAATCAAGAGTTTACCAGTTATTTCACATTTTAGAACCAGTAACATTCGACATAGCAGCGAGGAATTTAACAGCGAAATTAGGACAACATGTTACAATAGAATGCCAGGCCAAAGGAGATGATCCGATACGAATAATGTGGACCAGAAACGGAAAACCAATTAATCCTTTGACGCAAAGGTATTTGTTTCTTTTTTGTTGAGATTTTAACTATTCTAGACTTTTTTGTTATTTGTTTGTGCAATAAAGAAATAATGGTAGCTGCCTCATTAGCTTTACTCCATGAATTTTAAGGTGGTCTTTCAGCTACACTCAGTAGCTCTTTGAAGGAATTCTATCCCATTTGAGTATTTCGTTACAACTTCTAGCGCTAGCTTAGTGCTTGAGTTCCCACTTTTAGTTGAAGAAAAAAATTGTAAATATTCTAAATGTAAAACATCGCTAAAATGGTATTTAATAGTATTAATTAGTTTAAAGTTTGTAAGTTTGTGAGTATGGATGTTTGTTCGAATGAAATTTCAAATATGGTAGAATATAACTTGAGTAAGAATACATAATAATACTAGCTGATGCCCGCGACTTCGTCCACGTGGGATAAAAACTATTCTATCTTTTAAGTTGGACCAAATGACAGATATTCACGAAGTTTGAACTAAATCGGTTCAGTAGTTTAGGAGTCCATCGCGGACAAACATTGTGACACGAGATTTATATATATTAAGATGTTGCTTTTTATTCCGGAAAAATCGACACCTTTTAGTGTTTGTTGAAATGTAAACTGTATAATATAATATTATATATGTTTGAATATCAGATTTATTAAATTTCGTATAATTTTAGGGTTAAGATATCTGAAGCTAAAACCAACGACGGCATGAATAGCATATTGGAGCTGTTACAAACGGAGACAAGCGATGGTGCCTTATATCAATGTAAAGCTGGAAATCCTTTTGGAGTTGATATTTACACAATCTATCTGACAATACTGGGTAAGGAATTTTCCATAGTACCTATAGGAATAAAAATAACAATGCATCAAGTGCCGATTTACTAAGCACTGCATAAGTTAAGAGAAGAAAATAACTTCACAGCGGAAGAATTGGTTTTCCTTTTTATCTTCTTTATTACATTGTTTTAAACCATACTACACCTTTTAGTGCGCAATATCAATCCGAAACCTCATCTACTTTAGTAGCCAATTGTGGTAAAAAAAACTTTTGTTCATAATTGTGTGCTTATATATTAAGTGATTCATTATTTGTGCCGTTAAGTCTTTAACTGCATGACCATCACTTTGATTGTGTAAGGGTGCCCTGACTTACGTCAGCCAATAGGGGGGCGGAATTAGCAAACGATTATGATAACGATGAATACGTTTTTCTTAAGCAATCAGACCCCTTTAGTATCAGCAATGTAACGTATTAAAATTTTAGAGCCTCCAACGCCACCATCTGATTTATCAGTGGACTCAATAAAGAGTCGGTCAGTCAAGCTCTCCTGGCGCGACATGGCGAGATCCTTAGCTCAGTACTACAGCGTGCAAATTACTAACAGTCAAAGACTGAGTTGGAGCACCGCGAAAACTATTAACGTTACCAGGTTAGTACTTTCTCACGTTCATTTTCCTACCTTTACACTTACACGTCCTTCCATAATTACTGAGCTTTGCAACTATTGTGTCTGCAGTATGGCCAGTGATTGTTACTAGGTATTGGGTGTATTTCACTTCACTTTATTATCATTTTTAAAGTTAGCGCCACCTGATAATATTATAAGCAAAAGTGAAAACAAAGTGATTATTACGTTACATTCTAGGATTCAATGATAGTGATGGTAATTTAATCATTTATTTTCAGTTTCTTTTTTACCCGACTGCAAGAAGGGTTATGTTTTTCGCGCGTATCTTGTATGTATGCATGTAAATTCCTTTATGACCACGTATCTTCCAAACGGCTGGATGGATTTTGACGTTAATGGTATCGTTAGATTCGTCTCATTAACCCAAGTGTTCTTAGATAGGTTTTTGAAAATAAAAACCAAAATGGCGGATTTTGGGCCTAAAATTGTCAGTCATTTACAAAATATTTATAACCAAACCTATCGAGTGGGGTATCAAAATGAAGGGAATTACAAGGAGATTACAAAAATATATATAAGTCATATGTTTCGAATTAATTTGGAATTATAAACAGTCGATCAATGCGTTCAAAACGGTAATATTTGTAGTTTTTGATAGCGTTAATCTTGTATTGACCAAATGTGTGTCGTACTTTATATTGTGCATTTTTACTTGGTATATCATAGCATAAATCGAAAACATAATTTAATATAATCATTAAACAATTATTTAACATCTATAATTTCGCTACTCGCGCTAGATGGCGCTGTGTGTACTTTAAGACGCGCTCCACTTTGTCGAACGATGTTTTTCCCGAACGATCCGCTTAAAGCGACGTGAGTTAGATACGCCTGAGCCCTAAACGTACACAAACTACACCTATGAAATGTTACTGGTCAGCTTATATATTTCCGGGATAAAATCCAGGTTTGCGTTTGACGACACTGTTTAAAACTTTTACTTCTTCCAAGTGACTGACTGACTTGAACCGACATAATCTATATATCTATACTTATAATAAAACTGTAAAGGGTCGAATTCTGTACATTGAAGATATTTTGAAAATTTTTGTTGGAGGACACTATTTAGTCGATACTGAAGCCAAAACTGTAATTTGTTTCATTTTTGTCTGTCTGTCTGTCTGTCTGTCTGTCTGTCTGTCTGTTTCACGACCGGGCATCACGGCTAATCCGCTGGATGGATTTAAATGAAACTTGACATGATTATAGTTCATACCCCGAGGTAGGACATAGGATACTTTTTGTCCCGAAATTCATCATGGTTTCCCTGGAAGACGGCATCAAAGTCCAAACGTTTTTTAGTTATAATTCATTAACGCGTTGTCCGATTCCATTCATTCTTTTTTTGTTAGAAAGGAGGTTCTTTAAAGATTATTCCATACAAATCTTATCATCATCACTTTTGTCGTTCAGAAATTACAGACATCAGAACCTTTAAGTTCAAGTAGGTAGGTGACTTGAAACTCGGAATGCACAAAGAACCTAGGGCTAGGACGTAGGGCTCAAGTAAGACTGGAGTACCCTTACAGCCGTAAATAAATAGGCTTAGCAGGAGATTTTGTATGGTTTAAAATTTTTCACTTTTAGGGTGAACAAAAATCATGTAACTGGCGTTATCGCTACGTTATACCGTATAGCGCCATCTCTACAATTTATGTGGAACTTGAATGTAAAACTCTGAGATAGGTACTACCGAATTTTTTTGAATAAAAATTAACTGTCATGTTATTTACTGTTTCCTGACTTTATATTAAGATGGCACTGTTAACACATGAACAGATTTAAACTTTATCATCCGCAATATGGAAAGGGTAAGATAATGGTTCACAAATATTTTTAACTCTTAGGTCTTATCGATCCTAACCGACTGACTGTTATCTAAGGTCTTTTTATACGTAAAGAAATATATATATAGCCATTGTTCATTCTGATGTTTTGGATTGTATTGAGATGAAGCAAAGATTTTTAAAAGACTCTTATATTATGTTGGGCTGGGGAATATTGTTAGTAGAGTAATTTATCCCAGTGGTACCTACCCGGCTGAACTCTGAAAGAAGAGTTCTACCACCAGTACAACTTTTGACATGGTTTAATAATTTTTGACATATTTTGTGGTTTCAGAATAAAAATCACAATGAAAAGGACGATTTTAACTGTCGATATTTCGATACATTGGTACAAGTCGTGGTCACGTAGTGACCACGACCTGTGCCACTCGAAACTCCCGAACCAAACTCTGAAAGAATAGTTCTACCACCAGTACAACTTTTCACACGGTTTAATAATTTTTGACATATTTCGTGGTTACAGAATAAAAATCACAATGAAAAGGTCGATTTTAACTGTCGATATTTCGATACATTGGCACAAGTCGTGGTCACGTAGTGACCACGACCTGTGCCACTGGGTCGAAATATCGACAGTTAAAATCGACCTTTTGATCTTTCAACTACGTATAATGAAACTTTATATAATTATTAAGAAAAAGAAGTTTTCAAAATCACCACAAGATAACCCGTGCAAAGTAAGAACAGGTTTCTGTACAACATCACACCAGAATCCCGCAAAAAATCAAGGAATTCCAGTAGAAGGTATATTATGTAAAAAATCGTAATTCACGCGGGCGGAGCCGCGGGCAACAGCTAGTATAATATATAACCAAATATACCCACTTTACGTCTTTGACATTGTGTAGATAAAAGTGCTTAGGTTTCGCTCGTAAAGTGTGGCAACTAAAAAGCCTAAAATAAAATAAATAATTAAAAAAATCAAAAAACCCGACTGCAAAAATGTCAACTAAAATGCAATAACTTAAAAGACTGAAACAAGGCGGACAACGAAAACAAAATTATAATAAACTTAAAACGATGCAATTTTTACTTCATTTTAACAAACAACATTATGAGCTGAAAGCTTTAGTTAAATTTTCGCATTCAATTTAAAAATAAAGCAGGCGGGACCTATTTTCGCAAATTATAAATTAACATAGAGAAAATTAATAGGTCCCGCCTGCTTTATTTTTAAATTGAATGCGAAAATTTAACTAAAGCTTTCAGCTCATAATGTTGTTTGTTAAAATGAAGTAAAAATTGCATCGTTTTAAGTTTATTATAATTTTGTTTTCGTTGTCCGCCTTGTTTCAGTCTTTTAAGTTATTGCATTTTAGTTGACATTTTTGCAGTCGGGTTTTTTGATTTTTTTAATTATTTATTTTATTATTTATTGATATTATAATTATTCGCGTTGTGAATTTGGCGATTTTATTTTTGTCGCACTCAGCGGGATTTGAATCCGTATCTCATTAGTTATCACGGCTGGGGCGTTTATCAATTCACCAAGACTATATCACCGCAGAGTAACGAAAGTTAAATTGAATCTTAAATTTTTATGCAGAACTTATTTCTATTTTTGAAATTTGTTCCTTATTAGGTTAGATGAAATTCGTCACAGCATCGAGTTAGAAGATCTTCAGCCAGCGACTAGCTACAGCGCGAGAGTGGCCGGCGGCAATCAAGCCGATCTGAGCATTTATTCAACCCCAGTACGATTTACGACCACAGAAGAACGTACGTTGTTCATTATTTGATTGCTCTTTCACTAAAGTGAAGGAAAATGTTAAGAAATCGTCGTGATATATTATTACGTTAGTTATGAAAGTGAGTGGCATAATCTGATAACAAAGTAACTAACTTCGTTATTTCATGGGTAAGGGGATAATGTTATAATGCATAACGGGTATGAATAACAAAACAACAAAAAAAAAGTTACTGCCCGTTCAATATTGTGTTGTTGGTTTTAAAAATAAACATCTATATATATTTATATTTATATTTATATATAAATCTCGTGTCACAATGTTTGTCCGCGATGGACTCCTAAACTACTGAACCGATTTAGTTCAAACTTCGTGAATATCTGTCATTTGGTCCAACTTAAAAGATAGAATAGTTTTTATCCCACGTGGACGAAGTCGCGGGCATCAGCTAGTTTATTTATATCTATATATTTTTATATATTTAATTATTATTTATTTATTTATTTACAAAATTATCGAAATATAAAAAATCTCAGTCTGTGAAACACAGCAATAAATGGTGGTTATTCCTATAGCTCCTTCATCACCACCGTTGGGAGTGCAGTTGGAACAGACTGACTCACCAGGGGAACTAAGAGCAAGATGGCTGCCGCCGCCTGCGGATACTCACAACGGGCTCATACTGGGCTACAGGCTGAGAGCTGTCCCACAGCTGAGTGGGGTTAAAGGTTAAGTGTCCACAGATTTATGTTATGAAAGCAAAAATTAAGAATACTTAGAAATATTATTTTTAGAATAAATATTTTATAGAATAACAGTGATTTTAATAAAATTATTGACTTGATTAATTTCAATTAATGCATCTGCATTATTAAAGACTGCTATATACTAAAAATGTATATTAACATTATTCATTTTATGTACTTTACTTTTGCAATTTTTTATACTTAGAAACACTAGATATTTGTATTTTATATTTATTATTTGTTAAGTAATCATGTCATGTTAATTGTTATGAAACTTTTCATTTTTTAGAAAGTCAAGAAACAAGTGACAAGATCATCAAAACTTCATCTCTATATTCAAAACAAGAAACGGTGATCACTGGTCTTTTGAAAGGAGTAAGGTATGTAAAATTTTATTAAACCCAATAAATTACTTCGAATGCCGCGTATAACTAAAAACATATCACTCTGTACTTACCACCTTCTTAATTAAATATAGTGAGGTGTTCTCAGTAAAGTACTGAAACTACTACTACTCCTAGTTGAAAGTCGAAAAAAACTTTTATCTCTTTTTACTATTAAATGAAAAACTTACTGGATAAGATTGTAGCAGATTTTGTTCTAAATTTTGTTAAAGGGACTTGTACATGAACAGAGTAAACACAATCATAAATATTTAAAAATAAATTTCATAAACAATTTCCGGAGCCTGTGAACTTTTAATTGAATATCTGTAACAGGTATTCAGTTTCAATCGCGGCGTTCAACGGAGCCGGGAATGGACCCTTCTCTATTCCGCTGTTCCAAGACACTCGAGAAGGAGGTTAGTACCTACTATAAAAGTTTAATAAAGTGTTATTCAGTACGCTCTCTTATTACTTTATCTTCGTTAAAGTCTGCTTTCCAGGCCTTTTTTTGTTTAATAGTATGTTGGCGATCAACCTTGCAACGAAAATTAGTGGACTTGAGATACGTTTTGCTTAGCAGATTTTCATTTTTTTATGACCTTACATTTTTAGTGAGGAAAACTTGCGAAAGACACAAAGGTTGCAAATCATTCACCAGTCAAACACAACATGTAGTTAAGAATTTTGTGCTGAATATCATGCTTATGATAAGATGTTTCTTGGTTTCCAAATACCTAAACATTTTTAATTATAAAGAAAAAGAAAGTCTTTTGTTTTATTTTTCAAATAATTTTAAAAACCTGTAAAGTTGCACGACTCTCTTGAAACATTCCGTCGTTATTCTAAATTAGGTAGATCCTTACAAACTTCATTCCACATCGTCGTCGCTTCTGAACTTGTTCTCAAGATGGCTTGTTGCTTCTCTAATTTAAATGCTGCTTTGTGAATGCAATTTTTGTTTTTAAATTGTTCTTTATTTCTCTGAAGTAAATAACGTCTGTGTCAACTTAATTTTACTTGCTTAACAATTAAGGAAATCTTGGTGAATAAACTAACGTGGCATCGTAGCTCTCCAACGGATGGACCGATTTCGGTGCGGTTTTTTTTCATTTGCCAGCCAGTTTCTTAGTTATGTTTGATCAATATCCGCTAGCTAGCAGTTTAAGAGAAAGTCAGCTTTATTTCAAGGTACAGGACTACAGGTACATTTACAAGGCATTTTTGGAGTATGATAACATGAGCCAGTACGAGTATAATAGTTAAATGATAAGCGTAGGGGCTTTTATTTTAAATTTAATTTTTATAATTATATCTGTAATCCTTTCTATAGCACCAGAAGAAGGACCGTCGTCAGTGGAATGTGGAGGAGTAACATCAACAGCTCTTCGCGTCAGCTGGCAGCCGATACCACCGTACAAGCAAGCTGGGGCACTCATAGGATACTCAGTTCTTTACGCTGCTCAAGGTAAAGTGCAATTTATACTTTACAGCTGCAAGAGCTATAGAAGAACATCTCAGTAGTTTTCAAATCACCATGGGCTACGTTATCTTACTGCAGGTCATCTGTATCTGTAGAAGAGTATACACTTCATTGCGCTTGTCATCCTGAGGTGACATTATGCCTAAACCGTGCCTTTTTAACTATGATTAATATATATATATTTGAATTGACGGATTAGTCAGTAAAAATCAACAAAGAAGAGTTTTACTCACTCACAATGTTTAAAAAACATAAAAACACACACAAATTTACATCCGAAACTAATTATTAATTCACGGTCATCGTGAGTCGACACCTTATTCAGAGTGAAATTCGCAGTACTAAGTTCTTTGTGGATTTGTCAGGGAATAACTGAATACGAATGAAAAAGCAAGCAATAACACTGCTTAACAGGCTTTCGAACGGAAACATAGCAATGCTTCCCAATTAATGCTCCACCGCAAAATACACTGCAGAGATATCTACCTGGCCAGACGTATTTTGCATAAAACTCTTGCCACCTAGTAACCCTAATTAAGAGGCACGTTGAATGTCCGACGGGAATTACTTATTTTTGGTCAGGATACCTATTATTCGTTCCATACAAAGTTAAATGTATACTGTAAAATATGCTTTTTACGCTGTTTTAAGGTCTCAATGTTGAAAGGTCAAGCAATATTGTTCATTATGATTATTTAAACACATTTAAAATGGTGAAAGATAGTATAAAATTTCAAATAGAATTGTAAACTTAAATGCCAAAACCAGAATGACTTTGTCTTCATCCTAATTACTTCTCAGAACTTCAGTCCAATAATGGTTGAAAGTTCGAAGCGAAGCCGGAATTCAGAACTGGTGAAATAGATCATTACCGTTTGAAGTTTAACAATAGTTATCTGCTAGAACTTGTAGCTGCCCGCTTGATATTATCTGCAAAAGTTCGAAATTCCTCTTCGGTAATTTTCAAATACTTTCCAAGTTACGAATTTCTGTGCTACATGGCTCGGAGTGCGGATTTTAATAAAAGGGATGCCACTTATAATAGAGAGTGTTATGAATTCTTCACTCTTTTAACCAGTTGAGGCAAAGTATGTATGATTTTTTTTAGCTGTAGCAGCTGCTTTTTTTAAAGTGAAACTTTTATTGCATCGTCTCAAACTTTTTCGTCTGTGTGTTGCATTTTGCGTGTCGTTCGGCTGCGGAGTAGGGATAAATGAAAGGTGCTCGGCAGAGCAGCCAAGGCCACAAAAGTTTTACTTTTGACGTGGTTTCATAAAACCACACAATCCTTTTTTAGACCTTGCTCTTTTCAATTTATTAAGTAATAATTTCGCAGACCGATCCGACCACGGTATCCTTTTTTGCGAATGTATGCGTAAACGCACAGGTGCAATTTTTGTTCCCTCACTTTCATTATTCGATGGGACGACAGCTCCAACACGATCAGGGCATAGGCTGACTGCTTTAATTAATTGTATGGGCCCGACCCCGGAATCGAACCCAGGCCTCGTTCGAACTTGCTCACCACTAGACCAACGAGCAAGTTAATTTATTACTTAAGCGTATCACTTGCACCAATTTATTCCTCTCGTTATTTTTTATTCTATGCTATAAAAATAAATTATGGTCATAAGCCACAATGATTCTCATAGGTCGTCCATGGCTCAACGCGACATCGCTAGTGACGGAGCTTCGCCTGCAAGGGCTGCTCAAGTACACCAACTATACGGTCAAAGTGGCCGGATTCTCCAACTACGGCAGCGGGCCCTTCTCCTTCCCCATCGTGTGCTCTACACTACAAGACGGTAAGATTCTTTTGCTAACGTAGGTCGTGGGTATTATAAAAAAATACCAAATCGCTCTTGGCCTGTATTTTTTATAATATTAACTCTAACAACTTTTGTTCTACGACTTTTCAAAATTCATTAATAATTTGTTTCATACAAAAAAAATTAATTTCTGTAAAGTGACATTACACTGTTGCGGTTTCACGCCACGAGTTTGCGCGCCGCCGCGCCACAGTCTGCGACGTTACCACTTGCCGATGCTACATTACAGTGCAGGAACAAGTTGAGTATCTCTGTAAAATATTAAATATAATTTGATGTTTCTCAAAATATCGACTAAAAAAAAGTCGTAGAACAAAAGTTATTATTGTTAATATTGTAATCAAATACAGGCCTAAAGCGATGTGGTATTTTTTATTATAACCTTGTATACTCGTATTAGTGCACATACGACTACTCGTATCACACATAAAATGTGTGTTCCAATCAAATGCAAGTTGGTTTCCACTTTCAAAGTTCCAAAAGACTTTTATTTCGATTTTATCATGGCTGTGTTGTAGAATCGACTACGTGTTTTACGTAGGCAAATATATCATATACATTTTTGATCAAGCTGTGTAAATAAATTTTGGATGTAGATGATGGAAATGAATATATATTGTACAAAATTAATATATCCTACGTTTTTGATACCAACCGACGTATTTACGTCAAAAAACCAATAGTTTTCCTCCAAAAATAACAGATAACTAAGTAACTTTAATGGTACCCAAAAAAATAAAGCTCCAACAAATAATTTCGCAAAGCTAAGTGTATCGTGAGCTTTATTGAATTATATAATTAAAGTCTTCATTATATTGTTTAATGTTTACGAAATATTCCAGTGGATTCTATTGTTTGTGAATTATTTATTTGCTTACTTAGTTAACTAGTGCGTAATTTCAATTTGTTTGGCTTTCATTATCTCTGCATTGTCTCTAATTAGTAATTAGGTTTGCTCGGAAAACATAGTCGTTCATGCTATTGTATTGAAATGAAATTTCTATTAACCTACAGAGAACAACGGGCGGTCTAATTGACCCCTGTATATTTATTAAAAGGATTTTTGTAATTAATTATAATAAACCAATGTCATCAGTAGCATTTATTATACTAATTTTTGTAGTAGCATTTACTGAATAATTAATTGAACAATAGCTGAATAATTATTATTCTTTTATGCGCATTATATTTTTTCTGGATTTTACCGTTGTACAGTGTAACAGCGTTTTAATTATTAATAAAAACTATTTAAAATCAGTACATTTGACCAAAATCCAAACAAAATATTCCAAAACTGAGCTTGACTTGACGAACTTTAATTTTTTTCTTATTAATGTTGAAAGGATAAACGTTTGCATATGAACTTTGTCTCCCGTGAAAGTGCTAAACTGGAGTTTCAACATAGCCACTTTCAACATTCACACTATTCACACAAAGAGACTTGAATAGTAACGTTTTGGATATTGTATTTCCACATAGCTATTTTTTATTTAGTAAATTAATTTTTTTAAATATTATTATTTACGTCGAACATTTACATAGGTAATACCTACATTGAATTTTGAAACTATGTTTAATTTCAATGTTGATTAATATACTGTTGCAATGTGTATTTATGTCAGTGTCTACGTAAAAACTACCATCCCCATAGTATCTAGAATCCAGTAATAAATAGAACAAGATAACTTACATACTTGTAGTTCTTTTGATTACTGCTATATTATCATGATCTTCAAAGTTCCAAAAGAAAGACGCTAACTTTAACTTTTTCGGAATAATGTTGCCAATAAATGAATAATGTTTTTCTTTTAAATAACATACTTTATACAGTGCCAGACGCGCCCGCTGAAATCAAATTAGTATCGCAGTCGTCGACGGCGCTCCTTGTCAGCTGGAAGAAGCCCAAACAGCCCAACGGGCGATTACTGCACTATACAGTTTATTGCAAACCGACGACTAGGTAAGTGAACCTTAAGTGATACCTAAGTATAATATTATAATGAGTGGGTCCAATACACCCCGCATCTCCAGACACACGACGCGCGACGCTCCTTCCATTGGTATTTTATTGGAAAGTTTTAAGTATGTATATTTGTACATGTATAATTTAAAAAGAAAATCCTTTTATTAATTAAGTAATAGAATTTTATTAATTAATAAACTTCACTGGGACATTTAAGACTCCATAAATTCAACATCTTGCCGGCCTAATTTACTCGTACTTCGTCAACATTCTCAGCAATTTATTACACTCGCAGGTGAAAAGGATAAAACAAAAAGAAATTTTCTTTAACTTTTGCCCTTTTGTTAAAATTGTTTGTGAGGAATAAATCTCGGATTCGGCGTTAGTCCCGAACAAACTCAATGAATGAAAATAATAATAAAAGCGTGGAAGCCAAATAATTGACTCAATATTTTTACTTGTGGAAAAGAACTGGGTTTTTCCGATAATTCTTTTTGGTAGGTAGAATTTATTTCTTGGGATGAGGAAAGGACTAATGAACACCTTATTATTTAATTAACAATAATAAAAAAAAAAATTATTTATTAATGCACAAGAACTTATATAGGTACTTTTGATATCTGTACTTCTTATCATTTTGATCTACCAATTAGCCCTTGCACCAATTATTAGCATCATAATATTATAACTAGTTTATTTAGAAATCCCTAAATGAATAATTATTATTTATACTAACTTAGAGCTTATTTAAAACAATAAAAAAAGATTCCGACGAATTGAGAACATCCGCCTTTTTTTGAAGTCGGTTAAAAATGAAAGAATACTTACGTTACATGAACATGGTACTAAGAACTATGATAACATGAAATAACGAAGATACCCCTGACTCAGTTGGCAGCACACTCGGATTTGAGCGGAATGTCCTGAGTTGCATACCCGACACTGGCCACCGGTATATTACAATTTCTCTAACATTTCTAAATGGGCTCAGGCTGTTTACCAGTTACCACCCTACCGGCCAAAACGCACCGCCAAGCATTTTCGCATTCCTGTGCGATGTTGTGTAGCAACCGTACCCTCTTCCAAGTACAATAACATATTCGGCTGCAAATATAAATTAATTGCAGTTTAATATCGAGTACCTACTAACTAGTACGGTGTAAAAAATACATTTGAGAAAACACAAAATCACGATTTTATTAAGATTTATCCAAACGAAAAGGTCAAGATAAGGTACATCATCTAGCTAACTGATCTGTGAAATCACATAAATTCCACACGTGTAACTTTGCCCGATTTTATTTTCATTTTCCTCGTTAGCTTCGGGTATACTCAAACACACATGATTAGACGCTGAAGCTTTGATATTATTATAGAAATGAGTTTATATATTTTAAAAAAATATGGCAGCTTGAAACAACTTAGTTGCGAGTTTCTACTTATTCTTAGGCTTTTAATATATTATAATATTTATAATATCAAGAATAAAAATCTTAGTTTTTTTTTACGTAAGCCTAACCTGTAAGCGTAGCCTTTTGTGAAAAGCCAAAACTCGACAGCCACGTTCAGAAAGTGCATTTATGTAGAGAACAATACAAAACAAACTCAGTATAGTTAGTACATATTTTACAAATGAAAAACTACCTAGGTCATTTTTGCACTAGGTTTTTTAGGACTAAAAGCTTATATTAGCGTTTCGTTATTCGATTCCTCTAAATTACTTTTCCGCTCTACTTATTTCTTTTTTAATGGAAATTTCCTGATTTCCTGGTTAGGGATTTTTTTATGAAGCCTTTGCAACAAATAACTAATTTATTTGAAATAATGTACCTTTGAAATAAGATTGTAACTGTGGTCTAATAGATGGCACCACGGTTTTGCCAAAGGTTTAATATGATATGTATTGAAGTTATAAACTCGGCGAATGGGTTCTCGTAGCTTATCAGCACTCATCACGATGCTTGGGGATGCAGCCGTGCTATTCTGCAAAACAGCGACGAGCGTACATCTCTGCATCTATGAATTTGTCAGTTGTAATAGAGTACAATTTTGCATGCCATATTCGGGTTGGCAGCTGTCTGGCAGCTATTTCATTTTGTAGAATAGCACAGCAGGTTCAAATCCCGCCGGGTGCGATAACTTTGGTACCTACGTTTGCAATAATTTATAGAAATTATTTATGTATCAAAATTATTAATAACTACCAACGGGATCAAAATTATTTATGCATCAAAATTATCACTACCTATATCTATCGCAGTTGGGTGCTCTATCAACTGAGCTATGGGAGCAATATAAATAAGAAATAACTAATATTTGAAATATCTATACCAGCAATGACGGCCCCCAAATCCATCGAGTGGAAGTCGAAACAGACACGGAGCCATACGAGCAGACCCAGAGCTTGGAACTGAAGGGCCTGTACGAAGGACGGCAGTACGACGTGTGGGTTACCGCAAGCACCGCCGTAGGGGAGGGCCCTGAGAGTCGACGGGTTACTAATACGCCATCGCAACGAGGTAAGCTTTCATAAATATTCCATTTATAGCTGTTCCCTAGTGGTTTTTCACAGATCCCTGGCCATCTATTAAGAATCATTCATTCAATTTTAGAATTTTATTTTTTGTAATTTAATAAATAAGCACCTGCCTGCGGGGTGATTCGCGTGACGTTTTCATACAACTGAGTGGTGTGAATCAAGAAATAAAATAAAAAATTAACACTGAAAATTTTACTTTAGTTTAAGGTAGTTTAGTTTAGGTTTAGAGTGTAAAGTGTAATACAATCTTTCAACCTCAACGCGCGAAGTAAAAATTTCACAATTGGCGACCATGTTGCGTTTTAAACTACATTCGATTTATGCTCTGTTAGTCGTAAAATTAATTTTGCAGTGTTCGCAAAAAATGTTTTGGTTTCAATATCGGTAAGGTATATGACCTTTTTAAACATTTCACTTCACAAAATGTAGCCGACGCGTTAGGTACATGAATCGGCCTGGTCACTTCGGCCGTGACTATTGTGCAGTTATTATCTCGCTGCAGACTCGCCGTGTATAAACGTGCTTTTAGTAACCGACTTCAAAAAAAGGATGAGGCTATCAATTCGACTGTATGTTTTTTTTTCTATCACCCATTAATAAAGATACATAAAACAACTTTAAATAAAAAGTTACGATGAGTGATATCGATAGTTGTTTTTTTTTTTTTTTTATAAATGGGTGATAGAAATAAAAACAATATGTTTATACAAGGTGAGTCTGCAGCGAGATAATAACTGCACTATAGTTACTACCCTCTGCCAAGCTATTTAGCGTGCGTGGCGCGGTGCCGTGTAGCAACCTATGATAGCATTGTCTACGAAGTGACTTTTGCATAAATTATGTAGAATTTAGATTTATTTATTTATATTCATGTACCTATGTGAACTCGCCATCCTCACATAAACTCCTTGAGTTTAAGAGGATGGCAAGATGTATACATATTAATTGTTGTGTTTGGTTTTGTACAATAAATAAAAGAAAAAAACCGCTAGGGATGACTTTACTTACCTCTTCCAAGTTAGTACGATAGCATTGTCGGCTGCATCATCACTTATCATCAGGTGCTATAGAAGTCAAGTACTAACTTGTAGAGTAAAAAAAAGTACCTTCTAACTAGTTTAGAGTAAAAAAACTTTTTGCAAAATTACTAAAACTCTTATTAATTCTCTAGTCCTCGCGTCTCTAGGTCCTATTAGCTACATTTTTATTGCGAAAATGGAGTTCATTACTTCAAAGAACTCTACAAGGAGCTCGATAAAACTTCTCCAAGGAATATTAATCACGGACCGCTTTCAATATGCAAGAACTTGTAAAAGCTTACAATAATTTACAAAAAGGTTCTTTTAAGGTTTTTTTTTTCATATTTTCATACATAGTTGCCTTTATGCATATTTTTACGATGTTGCAATTACAATAAATGTGATTTCTTATACAAAACAGGGGTCTAAACTACTGGGTTATGTAAAAAATACCAAATCGCCTTCGGCCACTAACAACTTATTCTACGACTTTTCAAAATTCAGTACCTATGAAATTATTTCATACAAAAAAAAATATTTCTGTAAGCTGACATTACACTGTCGCGAGTTCGCACACCGCCGCGCCATTGTCTCTTGCCGATGTAACATTACAGAGTAAGAACAAGTAGAGTATCTCCGTAAAATTTAGAATATTCGATATTTCTCAAAATATCGAGTAAAAAAAAGTCGTCGAACAAAATTTGTTACTTTTAATGTAAACAAATGCAGGCCGAGAGCGATTTCGTATTTTTAGGGTTCCATACCAAATTGGTAAAATGGAACCCTTATGGTGAGACTTTCTCCGTCCGTCCGTCCGTCCGTCCGTTCGTCCGTCCGTCCGTCTGTCTGTCACACTCGATTATTTTATATAACCCTGTATAAAATATTGCTGTAGTGGTAGCAGGGGTATGGTCGCTGGGTGGGGACGTGCGGGTGGCAGTCCGCCGCGCCTTGCTGCTCGCCTGCCGCAGCGTGGGCTCGCCGCCGCCGCGCACCGTGTGGTACCACAACCACAACATCATCACTCACCATCCACGGTTCACGAGGAATAACGATGACAGCTTGCTCATCAAAAGTAGGTATCCATATTCCACATAGTAGTTTTTTTTACAAAAAACTATCATTTTACTTTAACGGATACCCATTATCAACTACTTATGACAAACCACTAACCTCATATTCACTAGACGATTAATAATTGATTCCTGTTTAATTTCTTGAATCGAAAAAATTATATATTATATCAACTAGCTGACTCAGTAAACGTTGTTTTGCCACTAGGGATACAAAATTTCATAACAATCAGTCGAACCGCTTCGGAAAACTTTGGTAACAAAAATTGGCACGAAAATTTTATATATTAAGAAACATAAGTAATACTTCAGTATAATAATATGAAAGTACCTAAACTTATAAAAGGCGAACTATTCCTTTCTGATTGGCATTTACAACAAACATAAAATATTTTTTTACTTAGGAATTGGTCAAAACTAAATTGGCGTAATCATTTTGAATTAGTATACACATAATTTGCTCTATAAAAATCGTCTATTATAAGTCGACTCTCCCTTATTTCATTCAAATGATCCTAGCGAGATTTCCAAAAGAAATCTTCGTAAATGAATCACAGCGAGAGTGAATATTGGACTGAGTTATAACTATTCTTTTTATAAACAGAAAAAAGATGATGTTGAACCGCTGGCCCGGTATTAGAAAACAAGCGCATATTTTGTCTATGTCGCATAGAAGAGGAATTCAAGGCAATAAGCTGAATGAATTACTAGCTATAAACGTTATTGATTTCTAAATCCCTTAGTATTTCCTTCTAAAGATTAAAGTTCGTTGACTTATTTGCACACTCAAGACGATTTAAACATTACAGTCTATCCGATTAGTACGAGTACTTCCAAGTCGATAGGTTTATCCAATCATGGTGTTATTAGGCTTACCAATCGCAATTCTGTTACAACTACTAATAACTATTATAATACTTAGGTACGTATGTAACGGAATTCCGATTGGTAGCAATGTCACAATATTTGTTCGGCGGAATCTTGAAACGCAATCCTGAAACTCAAAAGCAAATATCTTCAAGCGATTGATCTAAAATTTTGCACATCAGTTTGACTGAAAATGCATGGTACTCAATGTGTGACGTCATTCTAAATCCAACATGGCGGAACACCCAAGATGGCGTACTTGTTATTTTTAAGCACTTCTACATGGGTATCAAAATATGAATTGGTCAGATGAGAGGAAAACGGATACATCGATTCATGAACCTATAATAGCTTTATTTTTCAAAAATATTTTTAATGATGACTTTATTCTTCTGCTGCTTTATTCTTTCTTCTTCTGATCAAGAAGATCGTCAAATAATTAATATATTTTTCTCTCATTTATTATTT
Source organism: Coenonympha glycerion (assembly GCA_963855885.1). Lineage (NCBI taxonomy): Eukaryota > Metazoa > Arthropoda > Insecta > Lepidoptera > Nymphalidae > Coenonympha > Coenonympha glycerion. The sequence goes on from OY979631.1 coordinate 12,600,939, forward strand.
CCATTACAATCAATAAAATATTTGAAATGTTTCTGAAAAAATAGAAAAATACGTTTAATTAAAAATATCGAAAAATTGAAACCACCACCTGCAGTATTAAAAGGGTCCAAGCCACCGTAGTTCAGGATTCCAGCAACAGCTTAGCGAAAGCTTCAATATAAAGCTTTTATATGTACATTATTTATTTTTCTAATGTTTCCATAGGTATCGATCAATCTCTCAGCGGGAACTACACATGCCTGGCCAAGAATTTATACGGATCAGACTCAGTTGTTTATTCCGTGAAAGTTCTACCGCTGCCAGACCCTCCATCCCTGAGGGCCACCCCGTACAAAGACTCCATTGTCGTTGAATGGGACGAGATAAGGACTGTGAATGATACGCTGGGATACGGGATAGGTAAGTATTTATTGACCTGGTTTAGTTATTACATACATACCTCATGAAGTCCTGACTAATGAGAGGTACAAGTTAGCTTAGATCGTTAAAAGCTAATATCTTGAATGATTTTAAATGCCTGCATTGCTATCAATGTATTGCAACTTGCGAACAGGTTTTCAAAACCATACATCTAAAGTACATAATAAAAATATAATATTAATAATAAATAAATTTGCTCAAAAATTAGACTCTTTCGTGTATAGCGTGCGAAAAGTTCTTCTTTTCCGAACTAGTACTTTTTTATTTTCCGATGAACAAAATGCATACTGAAGGATTTCATTAAAAAGTTTTTAGTGCAAAATGTTTACATAAAATGATTTTTACTATAATATTTTTTGACAAAGTACATCTTAATCTTTTACTTGTTAAAGATGATATTTCTTTAACGTGAAATCGACGGGTCTGCCCGCGAAATTCAAAATTTTCGTGGTTTTTTGCAATTTGTACGCTAATTAGACATGATAGGCTTATGGCGATCAATTTGCGAGAATGGCAGTATCATCTTTACATGATTATATCAAAATCTTTGCATAAAAATGTGTATCCTAGGAAATTAACCCGAGTATCGAGTTTCATGTGAGTAATTCGCAAATCTTGGACTAATTTCTTTAACTCGACACTTTCGAGCAGAGATTTTTATATAAACACGTGAAGAAGATATTGGGATTATCGCAATTTGACGGCCATAAGCCTATTATGTCTTATTAGCTTAAAAATCGCGAAAAACCACGAAAAATATGAATTTCGCGGGCACACCCGTGGTGTGCTCCTTAAATAGATTAACTAGAATTACACATAAAGGGTATAACAAAAGCAAGCCATAAACGATGCATGAAAAGAAAAACCTCAACCTAGTTCAATCAGTTATGTTACTGGTTATCTGAACGCTCATCAATCATCCATTGACCCGAAGGGGATGGGAAATGGAGACATCGTTTTATTATTGCCGAATAATTCCAAAATGATACGATTGCGCAATATCTATGTATGTATTTACCAGAATGTATATATTTTCATAAAGTTCGTCTAATCCAATGTACTTTAATTAATTAACAAAAAAAACCGACTTCAATTCTCATCAAACTACTGTTGAATACATCCTTTCCAAGTAAAAATTTAAGACTTATATGGTTTTCTCATGGATACCATTATCAGAACTGGACTGAATTGAAATGGGACCACACGGAAAGCGCCAGCTTTCTTATAAAAAAAGAATCATCAAAAGCGAATCACCTAGTCCAAAGTAGAATTGAGAAATGAGAACCTCCTCCTTCATTAAGTCGGTTGAATATGAACGCACCTTCAAGTATTTAGGCTAATACGTTGAATGAAAAATGTAGTGGAGAGACGTGCATTGATTGCGTATTTGTGACTCCTTCATGCCACAACAACGGGATCGATTTTGATGATTGGAGTGCAGATAGCTTATACCCTGGATTAACACATAAGCTCCTTTTTATCCCGGAAAATCCGCCACTCCCGCGGGATTATAAAAAAATCCAACACCGACGCGAGCAAAGCTACAGGCATAATAACTTAGTAATCCGATTTATATAAAGGTCTTTACGCAGTATATAAGTTTGAATAGAACGAAACACGACCTTTTAGATAGGTCGAGACTTCACAAGTAGTTTATTCAGCCTAAGTTCCACCCTTACCCGGCCCTTCAGTGCTAAGGGTCTCTTCACACGAGAGACCTATTGTGGTCGAAGTTTTCGAAAGGGAGTGATAATAAATCAAAAGAATATGGCATCAAGCAGTCAACAATAAAAAAGAAAAGTGGCCAAGTCTGAGTTTTGCCTAAGATCCCATAGTGACATAACCGTCTTGTTTTGCTTTAGTTAGTGTCTTAACACCTATATTATATCTTTCTGACCTTCCGGATTAAAAGGGCACTGTCCTTAGCCAATTGTACTGGCATTAAATGTAGTACGATTACCATCGTAACATACTATTGTCACGATAACATACAATAATTAATTAGCCCACTTGTAAAAACTTTCTGAAGAAGTCCCAGAATTGCAGATTTTTTTCTCCTAATTATTTATACCCTAAATTTCACAAACGCACCAAAAGTCAAAATTGCTTGCATAGAACTCGAACTTCGACGGACCCCCAAATCTTAGTCTACTGCAGGTAAGTACACTAAGTAAAAGATACATAAAAAAATGCTAAGAATTCGATAGAGTTATAAGTACGTTTTCGGTCACGGTTTCGAATCGATCGAATAACTTGCACTAACTCCACTGATTCGAATGTTTTAACGATGGAATTTAAACAAATATTTTCTATTTGGTCCATTAGAAAAAAAATCATAACTGTTAATTTAACTTTAAATTTATACATTACATTTTTAACCGACTTCAAAAAAAGGAGGAGGTTCTCAATTCGTCGGAATCTTTATTATTTTGTGAAAAAAAAACATGCGTTTCATTAGCGTACAATCTAACATGGAGGGAGGAGGATGGGCCGTGGCAGGAAGCGTGGCCTATGACCAGGGAGACCAGGTTGCCGGGGATACAGCAGCACGCATTGTCGGGCCTCAAATGCGGCACGAAATACTCCATACGAGTGACGGCTACTGACAGCATAGGAACCTCTGTGCCGGCTCATATAGACGTCACTACTTTGGGAGGAGGTAAGTACTCATAGTAGCTTTAGAATTATAGAGACCTTTGGAAGAGTTTCCAGTTGACTGATAATGGTGATTTCCGGTGAACTTAAATTTAATAGAAACAGATACTAATTTAGCGAGATATAAGAAACAGACATTCTCTTTCTGGAAATGAATTCTTAATTCAAAGTTTTTTATGATCCAAACTAGAAATCATTCGAATTAGGTCTCTATAATTCTGGAGAAGCTTTTTAGCAAACCATGTTTTGACCAAAACTTTGCCTTAGAAACGATTTCTTTAAGAATAAGAATTTTTCTTAGCAACTTTGAAAGGGTAAATAACAACAACACTTGCTACACATCAGCGCATCTGGCTACTGTACGCTAACTAGCATAGTGGTAAAAGGAGCATCCCCACCAATGGCCAAAATAATCTGAGATTTAGAATATTGCGCGCGCTCTGTGCTAAGGAGGTATCGAAAATAGTAATCTTCTTGGATCAGAATAAGGAATTAGCTTGATATACCTAAACTGCAGTCTTACATTAGTACGAATCCATACACTACTATTTTATGTGCTCTATCTAATAGCCCCGGTCTCTCCGCCAACCACCGACTGGCTTTGGAGCAATGCATCCCACATCTACATACAGCTGAGCGGCTGGGACGACGGAGGCTGTGACGTCACCAAATGGGACGCGGAATACCGCCTTCTTGGCAGCAGTTTCTGGCATCGGGCTGAAAATTTGGCGGTAAGCGGCTAGATAAGCTATTTATTGGACGGATATTGTGTTTTATTTGGCTTGCAATTCTCGACGTACCTACTGAAATTATGCATTTTGCTTTCGTTTTAATATTGTAAATATATTTTATGTTGTTTATTTTGGCAATTATTATTATTGAAGCTCGAAAAACTTTGAAATTTTAATGATCAGGTATAGGGAAATCATTTCGGCTTAAGAGTCCTGTGAACTACGATGTCTCCATTCATTCAAAATACCAAATCATTTGTAATTCGTGCATATTTCGATCATGTTGTGGTGTTATTCGGATTCATATAGTAATAATCTATGCTCCTGACCATATTTAGTTCGGAAATACTTGTTTAAAACGAAATAATAATCAATTTTGATCAAAATTTTTATAACCTTGGTCGAGTTCCGTAATACAAAAAATTATGAATGAAAACTTGTAACTTTCTTTATTAACTCGTGTTTTTCTTTAGCTGGACAGTAAAAACTGTGCTCCTGAACTAATGCGACGTGAGATAGTGTTGTTTTTATTACAAATAAGCTGAAAACATGTCCTCGTTGACATAAAAATAAGCAGAACTAAATTCGTTTACAATTTCGTAAAGTATTTCGGAACCTGATCTTGCACGAATTGCAAATGATTTTGGTATTACGAATGTAAGGGTGAATAATCCAGACTCTTAATCCTAAAAATTATAATTTATGGTAAACCATATTGAATACAAGGAAAAAGGTCTGCCAAAATTTCTGCCAACACTGATTTGCCGCGCCCTGTGCCATAACAAGCGCTGCTGCCTAAAAAAAACGTTTTTGGGCCAATGCACGGGTATATAGACGCACGGTTGTCCGGGTCCTATACATTATACATGTCTATGATCCAATGCCAATTTTCAGTAAATTTATTTTACTGATAGGCGATGGACCTCAGCCTTGGCTGGGGCTATATGGACAGCAACTACCAAGCACCACCTCTCCGCTCCATACCCGCGTCTTACGCGGTCGGCTCCCTCGTACCAGGCAGCTGGTACCAACTCAGAGTCACTGCCACCAACGACGCCGGCACCGCTTCCACCGTGTATACATACGCTACTAAGACTGTAGATGGAGGTAAGAGTGTTTTTGAAAGGGTTTTTGAAGGGTAAATGCTTTAGCCACGGCTAGTACCCTATTGACTGCAACTTGCTGCAACGAACCACTAAGGAATTAAGCGTTCCGGTACAATGCTGTTTACCAAACTTAATTGCCTCTCCCAAGTTAGTATTATAACATTTTTTTCTCATCTGGTAACATTTTTGTCAACAGTTGTTTTACAACAGTGACACTACAAGTTAGTCAAGTACTAACTTGTAATGTAGTTGAAATCTGCAATCCAATATGACCTTAGAAGATGTTATTGTACCATCGCAGCGCTCAATCGCTTGGCGATGCGTCTATGCGTCTTTGATAGGGTGGTAAACAGCTGCGGCCGAAGCCTTCCCAGCGAAGTATACTAATTTCTATAGATTAAAAAAAATGGCTTGGCTGTAATCACATCTGAATTTCAATGGAAAGTGATGAAGCTACCAGATTGACAAATAAAGCGAGTTTTCATTAAGTCAACTGCAAACGAACGTGAGCACTTAGAAAAGTTTTAATATCTCTTACCATAAAAAGTGGATTTGTTTTTGACTGAATACAAACAAAATCAATTAATATTACAATCATCTAAATGATGTATATAGGATTGTTAAACCCTCAAATAATAATCGAAAATGTTGAGCTCACGATCATTAATATTCATTACAATACAGTTTGGAATCTCATCAAAACTTTCGTCATTACCGACCGGATTGGAGACTGTCTGATACCGAGACACAACCCTTTCACGATAAAGCCATGTAATGACAATTATAATATTCCAATATCGACTTGTAATGTTTTCAACCCACGCAAACTGTGACGTAATGAGTCTATCATATCCAGGAACTTTGTAATAACTATATTAATTAATAGAGATCTGGTTAGGACACAATAATAGTAAGTTAATGATGTTTGTAACAAGTAGAAATGAACCCAATTTAAGTAACGTACTTGTCGTATTACAAATTAATGTCTACCTAAGAGCCGTAAAGTATCTTGGCAGTACCGGTTAAAAGTACGGGATATCATTTTAAAATGAAAATCTTTACTTTTCTCATATATGCTTTACTTACAAGCTCGTTTTTATGAAAAATTTAAACTCTGCTGACAAATTCGGAAAACAGTTTTACACCGAGTTGAACTGGAAATAAACTCGTTACCTTGTTCTTTTGAATAATATGATATCTTGTGTGCAGAGGGATGTAGGTCTATTTTTTTCTAACAATTTTTCCTCTGCTTTGTTAAGATGACTTTTAAATATAGCTTGTTCCAGAAGAAAACTAAACGCAAGAAACAAGATTTTTTGGGAAACATAAGTTTGGACTCAGATGTGCAAAAAAAACTATAATGATAATAATTTATGCAATTTCTCTTTGTAGAAGAAATAGGCCCGCCGTCGGAGTTCTTCGACCTCAACATGCTGGTGATTATCTGCAGCAGCATTCTTCTCGTCGTTTGTCTCCTTGCCTTCATCTGTATACTGTTTAGACGACATAGGTAAGACATGTATTGCTAAACTTAGTCGTAGAGCTAAATAAGCGCCAGCAAGTCACCAGACACTTGGACCAATTTTTGGGATACTGTATTCACGATTTTTTTTAAATCCGCTTACCATGGGCCCAATCGTAGTCAATCGTAGTAATAATATAAATTTTAAATACTTCACATTGCAGAATGCTTAGGTGCTCCATTAATATAATATTAGCAGGCCATAAATATCTATCAAGATTAATTACGATTTATTATTCTTATCTTAAAACCATCCGTGTCAATGCATGTTTATGCAAATTCGCGTATGATTTTGAAGCAGGCGTTCCGCAGGAACTCATCTTTCTTGTGGATTTTACCAAAAATAATCTCTTATAACTAAAAACCTTTTTCTTATAATAATTACAAACTCAACAAAAAAAATCAACCGAATATGAGCAGGCTTTACGATAAAATGCATTAAGATACAATCTGTAATTATACTTTAAGGTTCCGTACCTAAAAAGGAAAAACGGAACCCTTTTAGAATAACTTTGTTCTCCGTCTGTCCGTCCATCTGTCACGACCCTTAACATTTTTAAGATATCAATATTTGACGTTGTTGTCCTTTATCTCCCACTTTTTTATAGCACCCTTTATAGATGGATTTCATCAGTGTCTGTGATATGATAGCAGCACCTTTAGAGCGAGGGTGATAAAAATTTCATGTCCGCCCATTTAGGCAAAATTACTCGTCGCAATACCGCCACTCCATCGCCGAGGAGGTGAAGTCCCGGAACGAGAGTGTGGCCTCGCAGGCCGAGCACAAGGAGAGATACGCGCACACGCCCCGCATATACACTTCCCCCGTCCACCCCCGGAAAGGCGGTAAAAATGGTAAGTGGATTCCATATATAAAGTGGCACTTACGTTTTTACAAGCGTTTGAGGGTCTCCTTTTCGAGTTCATTTGTTTTATGCTTATGTTTTTACGGACACGAATCTGGTAAAGGGGAAACGAAATATAGGATTTGGCGACTGCTGGTACAGTTGGGTGCGCTATGGCAATAGTGTTTTTTACATACGACAATTTTACCAATTATTTGACTGCAATTTCACCACATGATGATGATGACTTGGAAGAGTTTAGTGACTCCTGACGTTTGCTACATAGCATCGCGCCGGAGTACTTAATATCTTACTTCTGCATCCTTTCTGGTAGCCTAGGCTGAAGTCTCCTACTAGACCAGAACTAAGCCAATTGTTTAGATTATTTACATGTTATAAAATACATTAAGTACTGCAAAAATACAATTCTGCAAAACAGTAACAAGCAGCTAATGTATCTATGCAGCTGATCAATGTATGCATCGGTTAAATCGCGTTGACACTGATTGGTTAATTTTTGCATTTATTATGCAGCCAAGGCCCCAATTACTGGCTGGTGATGGTTTCCGTTGCTCTGGTTACCATCGATGATTGGCCTATGTACAATTTTATTTTCGAAAATCACACTCCTGAACGTGCTAGTTCAGCCAATTAGAAAACACATGCTTCACTTGAAAACACCATAAACCTTAAACAAATAGTAATTAGTGAAATTTATCATTCTCCTAGAAATGTTCGAGATAAGTCCATACGCGGAATTCGCGCTTGGATTCAGAACATTCGACCACGTGGAAAACCAAGACCTGCCGAGTAGATTGCCCAGCAGACCAAGATTTGATACTGGTAAGTAATCTATTGTATCGTATCCCTTTTTCTGTTCTCCAAGGAGGCGATAATAAATAAAACTGCTAGGAGTTCCCACGTGACCTTGTCTGGGAAGTTTTCCCAACAACAAATGCAATAAACCACGAAGTCTACAAAAACATTCTCAACTGACTTACTCACTGCCCCAAGAGTAAATATCTACGTAGACCAAGTTAGTCGCACAACGAATACAAGAGCAGACTGCATCAAAGACCAAAGTCACAGACTCCATTCAATCAAACGCAAGATAATTGGACGGTACCTCAGTGAACTCTGTCCAGGATTAGTCCACTAATAAAGCGGTTAGGTTCCATATTTCAAAGGGAACGCATGCGCCCTCTACTCGAAATTGGTACCTACACGACGTCGTATTGTATCAGTACTGTCCGTAAAATATAGTTGCTGTATCGTTTGTCTTATAAGACAGTTTCTACTGATTTCTTTAGATACCATATGACCAAATGTTTTGTGTGAAAATGTTGATTGTTGTCTGTTGTTGTGGTCGCCTTTGCAAACTTTTTCAAAACTTTTTTTGTTGCAGTGTCTAAATGCTTATTTTAAATATTTTGCTAAAGCTTTAACATCCTGAACCTAACCTTCAATTTTTCCCAATTTGAGAACTTAATCGTTAAAAAATACAGATTAGTTAAAAAATAAGTTGTTGTGGATATACATATTGTAATAAAATGTTTATACCAAACCAGCCCAGTTCAGTATCTAAATAATTGGAGTATGCATCTAAATTTAACCACAGAGTACAGAGCTATCAGCTAGTCGTAAATGCATGCTGCAATCAATTTAGCCCCTTTGCTGCATGGCTTAATATATCAAAGGAAATGATGACCTCTTACCAATGCACAATGGCTAACGTTGCTCGCACGAGTATGAATTACTATAAATTCATGCATATGTGCATGATGTATTACAATCATATAAATTCATATATATGTTTAATATTATGCTAATAATTTAAATTCAATAAGTAAATGTATATTGCTTTTTTTGCCGTAAAACCAGTATGTTCAGAGTCAATAATAGATCTAACTTAGATGTTGTATAAAAATTCCGGGAAATCAGAAGTACACGTAATGATTTTCCGGGTAAAAACGTTTAAAATATGTAAAAATAAAACTATTATTTAATTCATTATGATTTTGTTATATTAACAAAACGGTTTTCAATAATAATTGAATTACATTTCACGCTTCTACTTCCAATAATTGATATCGCATAGTTATTTACTAATTTATTGCAAAATTTGTCTTGCCAATCACTTAAATGCGGAGGTGTTATGATTTTTGGTTTGTTTTAAAACGGACCAAATGACAAACAAGCTTCGTATTTAATTTTAAGAGAAAGAAGAAATTCTAAGAGATACCTAACAAGTTGACATTAAACATTATTTATAGAAACCGAATTATATCCTAAAATTAATGCTCATAATATGATTATTATTAGTCGATATTTAATGTCTTTGGTATCTTTCTCGAATGATATATACGTATTCGTATATATCTCGCTTCATTTCCACACAGATTATATCTATCTTATTTATTGATAAAATCTTTGTGTGCCTCGACTTTATAAAGCTGTCAACAAAGGCAATTCCAAAAGTTACGCTTATCCCATCGCAAGTTCGACGGTCACGAAATAAGCGTATTCTGCTTAAAAAAATATAACTAATTTTTTGACGCATCTAAATTAACCATACGCTACATTAGAATAATTGCATATTTGTAATGTGAATCGATTATGTTTCCTATAAGGATGAATAGTTTGAAGTTTCTAATGGACCAACTGACGTATGAGTAGTAGAAATGTCAGATATCACAAAAACTTTCCCATACATTTCATATGAGATTCCTCTCGCCGCCTGTTCATTATAGTCGTAAACAATAATTCAGGTTACTTTAGACCATATCCGTAATCAAATTCATTTTTTTTAATTTAAATAAAAAAATATAAACACAAGAAGTATGTAGTTTAGAACTCCTAACTAAATTACTACTTACAAAGTAATCAATTACAATAAAAAGCTCCAACTTAAATTATCGCTGATTTCCTAGCTCCATGCTACGCTTCTGTATCACCATCAATCTTGATCTAATTTAATAAAATTAATGACTCTGTTGTTATATTTAGTTTAGCTGCGGGCTTTCGTGCGACGGCGAGATAAGGGTACTTGCTCACCTAGGGTTGTGACTTGTGACCATTTACTGTATAACATATGACAACCAAAGTCAGGATATGGGAATCCAAACGATTTATGTAAACCTTTTTCATACAAGCAAACAATAGCGCCATCTGTCAAAATTATATAGGTGGTCGCTGAGCGAAGTACAGCGTGGCCTTACTGTTGGTGGCAAAATAACCATTTTGGCACCGATAAACTGGCGATATTTGTCCGCGCCGTCCGCCATATCCAGGGCATATGTCTATTCACATATCCAAATCAAATTAAAATCAAGTAGTTTTATTGATACAATATGAAATTACAGACTCTACTGCTACGAGCCGAAAAGTCTCTGCACTTGCTCTTTAAAAAATCGTATTTTACAATATTCATGTTACACAATTAGCATGTGAGCAGAGAGAAGGCTGATAGAATTTTTACTATCAGGGTTCGTTTTCATTTAAATCTATCTCTTTTCAGTGGAAACACTCATTTTTTCCTCAGCTCAGGATCTGCATCGCACCCTTACTCCCGTATTTTCCGTCGCCAAAAAACTGATTGATCATTGTTGAGAATTACTTTGTTATGGAAAAGCGGAGTTTTATTAGGGTCAATGATTGGTCATTTTTTGTGTACGTATTATGTAAATATTTCACCGTTATTATTTTGCATAGCGCAATAACCTTCAAAGTTTCAGTATGTGTGTGTGCAAGAAGATAATCTAAAATCTCGCAGATTTTATCCGAATTTTATCCAAACTTTTGTGATCGATGACCAATATTTTATTAGCTTACACTTTCCTACATATAATACTCGTAAATATCTTTAAAAGAATGGACGTAGCAGTTATATAGTATTATTATTTTAGTTCACCAGCGGTATACGAATTTAGGATTTAAACACACCTATTGCGAGTGAGTAGGTATACGTGGTCCATCGCTACGTAACATGCAGCCGTGGGCCCAATAACATATTTCGATTTGATGGATGGAACGCAATTAATGTAATTAAAAAAATGGGAATGCTATATGCGATCGCAAAATAGACTTGTGACTTCGACGAAGACAACTGTCATTCTAATATTTTTTTAATTTCGGTCCAATCCGTTCCATCCATCGAATCGAAATATGTCACATGGCTTAGGCCTATGGTCAGCCAAGAAACCACATGACAAACAGGGGTAGTAATTATTACAAAAATACATACTGCAAATATTTTACTATATTTTAACCACAGATGTTTTTTTTCAGAGACGAGTTTCCAGACGCGCTCAGAGTCGGATGACAGTGACAGCACGTCCAAAGCTACAGTCTCAGGAATGCCTCGACGTAAGTTGTCGTCTTAATCCCTTTTTAAGACTCACTGATAGGCACGGGTTTCTATTCAAAATGGCAATCGTAAACCACGCTGGCCAACTGCAGATTGACAGACTGCACACACATTTGAGAACAATCGTATTTCGTCATTTTGTCATCTTCGAAACTGTCGGCAGAGGAGTCGGATCTGACTGGGTACTCAAACACAGCTTTCCTTTACGTCAATCTTTCGACGCTTTACTCTTATAAACATACACATTTTTAATAAGTTCCTTATTATTAACCACTGGTCGGGATGATAAACCTAAATAGCATTTAGATGGGTCGTCTATTGTTATTACATCACCTATTGAAACATCACCAAAGACTAAATTAAAAAAATCTAAATTCTTTATTTCACATAGGCCTAACGTACAGGCTCTTATAAAACGTCAATATGATGTTTGTCATGTATGAAGATAACTACAAGTCGCCTTAAAGCTAAGTTTACGAGGGTTCCAACGCGCTCTGACTAGATTATCATCTGTCCAGACTCCAGCCTACTGGTTAAGCCACAAATTCTATTCCTCATTTTTGCAGTCTATCAACCATCTTAAAACGGATTAGGATTTTCATCACGCCATGAGATACATTGGCATTGCGACAGATATGTCTATGTTCTATGTACTGGTAGCCTATACCCATTTACCTATTGGCGGCCCGCCAACTCGGATGTGCTCTGGGAACCAGGTCAAACCGATTAAATAAACTTCCACTTATCGTGATGTCGGAACAAATTAATTTAGACGGATTTTGATTAATGAAAGCGATTTTGTTAATTATCGACTACGGAAATAAAGACGACTGTGTAAGAAATGTAAAGCATAATTTACAGTGGATATTTATTTATCTTTGTAATGTACATATATGAACCACTATTTTTAAAAAATAAATATTGTACACAAAGTAGTTTATGTAAGTATTCTGAATTCTAAACCTTATCAATTAATTACTCGTACCTAAGAAGGATTGTTATAGGATTTTTTTTGATCGTACCAAAGCGAATATGAAATCACAATAATTTAGAAAGGTACCTATTACAAAGGGTTCCTACAAACTATCGTATTCTAATGCTTTGCTTAGCGACCGGTAACTTTTGGTTGGTTTATTTTTTATTCGATTGAATATCTCTAACTTATCTAATCCACCACAGGACTGCAAGGAACAGCCGAGAGAAGAGGCATCCTTATAAGGTTGTTTTCATCCACATTTCTGATACGTATACCGTTAAGGTATAGAACACTCTTCCAGCTTCTATGTTCCCAGCTAAATACAATATAGATGCCTTCAAGAGCAGAAGAGTAGGCATTTTCTAGACCAGCGTACTCCATCCTAGACCTCATCATTTCTGTTTATGAGACATGATTGTAGTCAAGCGCAAGCCTATCAATAATAAAAAAAACTTGGGTAGGTACAATATAAGCCCCTATTAGTATGCATAACACGGTCAAGATTAGATTATTAAGCCGCAGATGTCCATCCAACCGTGTGCAGTTACTACCTTCTGGCAGGAGGCCAAAATCACTATGTTCTGGAACCAGGTCAAACAGATTAGCTCAAATGTAGGCCTTTGCTGAACCGGCTCCTAAAACGCGCATCAAAAATACCTGGAGTTTGATTCCCAACTAACAATTACTCTTGCTATTCGAACTTCAATATTTAATAAGACAATTTTGTCCACAAAATTTTGGTCATGAATATTCATTGCTTTCTCGTTCAAATATATCGTTACTTTAAAGTATAAATAATTTCTTAAACTTAAAGGCTTCGTTTAGATTTTTTCTATTTTTCGCTTTTTTTGTTCTGTTTTATAATATCCGCCCCACCTGCGCCTCATTATATTCTATCATTGGTCTTGGTCGATCATTTTCCTTTTTCTTTTTTGCATTGTTATAAAGCACTTTTTTATCATCCTGTTGATAACAACACTTCTTCATTTGTAGTTTTGTCAGTTCAGATTATTTGTTCGATATACATCTACAATACATTTAAAAGTCTTAATGCAGTTGTTTCTGTATCAGGTTTTATGGTATATTAATTAAATTTTGCATATTGTGGTTTATGGTGAGTTTATGCTTGCAGAGTTCTTTCTGCCTGTAAAAGCAGATAGTATTCTTTTCACATAATACAACGAAAGTCATAATAGTATTACATTGTATTATTTAGATGCCCGTTTTTGAGAGTTCAAGAAAGATTCTTTCTGTAATCTGCATTTTTCCATTTCAGAACAATTAGTATTATGCATTTCAGTCTAGTCCATTAAAAGCTCTCTTAAGGCAAATGTATCGTAAATCTCAACTGTACCGGATGCTGGGAACTTAGCTTGATTTATACCAGACCGTTCTACCGAAAGTAGGGTTTCGTGTACGTTGCCTTAAGCGGTAGCGGAAACGATTTCACCTAACGAGAACTAAAGAAAATACTTAACAATAATTTACGCAAGAAGTAAATTACGCTTTAAAACCTAAAAAAATTATGAAAAAATCCATTAATTATATTAACGAAAATTCACGAAGTCAATCTACGCGTATCGAAGGGATTATATCATTTGTCATGACATTATGTTTTCTTTTGTGTTCGATGAACGTGGAAACAGCATCCATAATTTTAACTTTAACTTAGTAAGAAGGCTTGACGAGCTGATCATTATTTTTAATCTCGAACAGTAGACAAATTATTTTAATAGTTCGTAAGAATTCTGACAGAGGGCGCTACTATATTTTGCTTGTCACAGAACAACTCGTGAAGAGATTCACAGAAAAAATAATTTTAATAATTCTTTGCTAATTCTTATTTATAATTTAACCAAGAACACTTTTCTTCTAATAACCTTCCCGCTACTTTTCATGCGTCCGCTATTCCTCGTAGAATGGCCTCGGCGCAATTTGAAGAATGAATGACTTACCAGTGCAATAGATGCGCAGCGGAAACTTTTTGTTGACGTAGTTCTGACTTGAAGCAGAAATTACCAAGTTGAGTTACGGAGACTAATTAAATACAATAGCAGAAATTGTGGTGCGTTTTATATTATGTAAAATTGTATAAACTAGTCTTGAGGTAGGCATTACTTGGGTCTATTAATATAAGAAAGAAACTGTCGGGCAAATCGTAAGTTTAAAAAATTGTGGAAAAGTGTCAAAAATTGTGGAATATTTTCTAAGGCCAGAGGTATGTGTGTGTGGGTGTGGTGTGGTGTGTGTGTGTGTGTGTATGTGTGTTTAGCCAGTGAGCTATGCTAAGTTTGTAGAAGGAAGGGTAGATACTAAAATTCAATCTGTACGTTAAGTATGTATATGTATTTGGGGTAATAACAAATGAGTAAACCCTGCCCGTAATCTACTTAGTGGCGAACTAAAAGCCTTTGTGTGATGCTCGGGCTTATAATAACAAGTGTATCGCCATACTGACACATATAAAATACTGTTTCAATAAATAATGTTAAATCGTTTAGTTTCGCCCTTATTTACACTTGCTGCTATTTCAATTTTAAAGTAAAATTCACTCAGTACATCGCTAGAAAAATTTCATTTTCTCCTTTAAAATTTTCCCGAAAAGCATATCCGAGGATGACGATGCCATATTTCACCCTTAGCTCCTAAAAGCACTCTCAAATAGAAATGGAACTTGTTTACAACTGGAACTAGTGTTAATAAATCACAATGTTGTTGCAGGCCACTGCCGAACTCCGCATCACAGATAAAAAACTGCCAGGATTTTATTTCAATGCTGCTGCACTACGGAGGTTTTTTTCGGATGCTTTTTTCCGTTAGCCAGTACTGTGTACACCAACTTTTTAACAAATTTTTTGTATTTATTGTAATAATATTAAAGGGTTGTTAAGTTTACGTTATTGGGTCACGCACAACTATCTAATAGTGACAGCAAATGTGAGAACGACAATTACCGATTCTAAGATTTGTGCAATTATTGTCGTTGTCCGCTTGCCTCGACAATTTCGTGTCAGGAGCCATTCACATAACGTTTCCACACACTGAGTGATGTGAATCAAGAAATAAAAAAGTAACTTTACATCTATTGGTTTAGAGTATAACATTTTATGTATTTTAATATAGGAAATACAATCTCTTTTACGCTTTATATCAACAGTCATAAAATTAATTTTCCAGTACTCGCAAAAAAATCAACTTTTGATTTCAATATCGTCTGCAATATGTGTAAATATAAATACCATGAACTTTTTAAACATTTCACTTCACAAAATGTAGCCGACGAGTTATGTGAATTGCCTACCAGTATACGATCTCTTGATTGTTTTTGACGTTTATTGCGGTATTATACAAAATTAATTAAGCAAAATGTGTTCTTAGAAAATGTCTATGAATTTCTCACTGAAGAAGTTACAAAATGTTCGAAATCATTTTGTTGGGTATTTTGTTGATTTTGTAAAATATTTTTAGCAATACAAGAAGGTGTGTGACATATTATGACATATCGTGTTTTTTGAGTAAAGTCAGTGTTTTAGTATTTTCAATACTGTTATACGAAACCAATAGCTGTACTTAACTTTAATGAGAATAATTTTACCATTGTTTATAGTGTAATTATTGTTCTTAATTTCGCTTATTACATTGAACGTTATTCAGTAGTTTTTGATATTTTCTTTAACTTAAATTGATTTCAATAAAAAAAATTGGTTTCGGTACTTGTTACTTTAGCTAACTTTTCAAGATTAAATGTGTTTTAATTTTAAATGTAAGCAATCATATCAATAGTAAAACTGAAAGTAAGTTAATGTGTAAAAAGGTAAATAATTGGGTCTTATTGTATTGTATAAAGCCTTTTGTGGTTGTTTGTTTCGATATCAGTAAAATTAATGGCATTTACAAAATGTCATGTACCTTTTAAAGTAACAGATATTAATAATAGTTCGAAAAACTGATTCACGAAGGGCAAACAACTTAGTTTATTGTTAATTATTCCTGTCGAATATTATCTTTATTGAAAGACTGATAAATCTTCATAGAAGTAAGACGTACTTATGCCAGGTCTTTGTGCCAAATCTCTGTTGTATTATTATACTTTGGTAGAACTTTGTCATTGTTAATTTTCCGAGATTTCTCTCGCAATCCGTTATAATGGATAAAATTTCTCCTTTGACAAAGTTGCATCTACGTCTTCGTGTAACTTCGTAAAGTTAGATACTTTGTTATTACTTAACCTAACTTGTATTATGGTCGTAATTATTTATTGAACGTCAAATAAAAATAAATGTTTGAAGTAAAGAAGTGTTTCATTAATTTTACCCATAAAAATATTTATCTATGTAAAAATCGTTTATTTCTATAATTAATTAATCGTAATTGCTGGCTCAACATGTACAAAATTATGAGAAGCCTGAAAGGAACCATTCATGGAGGTCATAACTTAGAGAGACGACGGTATTAGGGTCCCCAAGGAGCTGACCCCGCACGAAGAAGAGCAGAATTAAGAGGATTTAATGAATTTATTTTTGTCCTTCTTAGATACTCTTACAAATAAATACGTTGGTGAGTGCGTCGCACGAAACTAAGATTTTGTAGCAACTTGTCGCGAAAATTTTATCCAATCGTGCTTCACAGCGTTTTTAGATTAAAGGCTCAAAATACACAACGTTTAAATTAGAAAGTACCTAAATTTCTTTTTAGTTTTTAAACTCCAGCTCACCAAAATTCCCTTAAATACCCCGTCTACCCCGTTAGGCGTTCGCGTAATACGATGATGGGCGTTTATAGTCTGGTTTCGTAAATAGCTAAGTGGATTTTTGCACCTTGCGTCCTTGGGCTTTTTTACTATTGACACATTTCATACCTTTATTTGGACTTATTCATAACTTAATCCAAAATGGCATTCGTATGCGTTTTTGTGTTTGGTATATGGGTTAAAATTCTTGGAGCTTACGATCGATTAATTAAAAAAAATAATGATTTACAAATAATTAATGCACCTTTTATTTATAGGTACTTTCTGGGCTTGGTAGAGCGATTATACTAAGTACATCCGGACACACGTCACCCGGTTAGTCCGTAAAGCTGCATGTTTTGAAAACGGGAAGGTTAACACCACGCGGTAATAAATCATCCCCAACATTCTCCCGGAATTAATGTTTAGAGTACATTGGTTTTATTGCCCTTACTTTAGATTCGAAAGGACCTCCATACGGTGTACAAAACTGCTGCTGTTATGGAAACACAATCATGGTTTATTTCAGTTGCAATAGGTACCTACTCAACACATGCTGAAAAAAATTAATCTAAACTAATACAATATATGCGAATACTATAAATGCCAAAGTAACTCTGTCTGTCTATTACGCTTTCACGCCTAAAACACTGAACCAACATTGACGAAATTTGATACATAGATAGACTAGAGCTTGAGAAACATAGATCACATTTTTTCCCGAAAAATGAAACGGTTACCGTGGGATTTTGAAAAATCCAAAACTAGCTATAGCAATATCGAACTATTGATATAGGTAGATTATAGCAAATTTCTTTAAAATTAAGTATAAAGGTGAGAAAAGGGAGCGGGAACGGGAATGGGAACACTATTTATCCCGGGAAAATCCACGATTCCCGCGGCATTTGTAAAAACCAAAATTCACGCGGGCGCGGCGGTGCCACGGGCATGAGCTAGTTAATAATATAAGGTAAAGAATAGATTTTGTTCGCAGATTATTATCATACAGGAATCTCGTGGTGGGTACCATACATAAAAATTGCAAGTAGTTTTCAAAGGCGCGTTTTATGCGCTGCTCTTGTGAAGCAAACTAATAAACAATTTAACTTGTCTAAACTAAACCGTAATTCATACTGACTCCATAACTTCTAAATAAGCCGTTGCCATAAATAAAATAAGTTGAAAGCGATTTTGACTGTAAACTACAATTTCAGGCATTCCCTCAGGACGAACCGTGCCCTGTTTTCAATTTCGGTAACTTTTTGAACTTTGTCAGATTGAACCACGTTTGAACGTATTCCAGAGGGTATTAATTGTGCTAATAAGGATTTACCATGCACATGAAGGTTCGATTTTTCATATTATGGTTACCTCAAACAAAAATTGGACGTGTAAGAATTTATTTGAATAACTTCCTAAGTAGGTAAGTGTATTGCAATCCACGAAGACGTGCCCCACTCTGTCAAAATGCCTTATGTTTCATTCGATTCCTATGGAGTTTGACAGAGCGGGGCGCGTCAAAGTGGATTGAAATATCCATATAGATTTATAAACGTCGTCGCTGGCGCTCCTAGGAAATATTCTATATGTGGTGTTGTATGTAGGTTATGACTGCATCACAGAAAATTGATTGAATGGTTTCGGTTGCCCGTCTTGAGTATAATCTGCACCTTGATAGGTATTTAGAAAGAGACGAAGTGAAGAGGTGACTTTTGCGTTGTGAAGAGGTAATATCATAAGGACCATTTACAAGCGCCTGTATATTAGGCCTATGTGAAATAAAGATAGGTATTTGAGGTATCAAGTTATTCCCTGGTCTGTGATATCCGCAACGGAGTCAGCCGCGCGGCGGACTTTTTTATTCCTATTTAAATAAATCTTTATTAAAAATAAATATAATCTAATCTTGACATTATATTTTGTATAATTTTATCCTTATTTTCAATTATGAAATAGGTAATTCACTACTTAATTATTAATTGTTAAGACAATTTAAATTTCTATCAGCGAAAGTAGCAGATATTATTAACTCTGCAAGTCATTCTCATATGAAACGATGCCAAGAATTATTAATAAGTGCATTATGTTAAACTTCATACGAAAGTTATAATGTTGACTTCCATTGCAATTTGCAATATAAAACGCAAAGACCGATATAACATCCAAACAACGGCCAGCTAATCATTGAAAGGGAACTAAACGATTAACCTTGGGCTACCCAGTAGCGGCCTGTAAGGGATTATACATGATGAGTCAGCCTAAAATTTTAACGTTAGAGATTAGGTATGTATCATAAGTACGTACAGAAAACATTAATCAATAGAGAGCAAATAAAAATAAACCATAACAACTAAATTAAACTTTGAATCAGTAATGTGTTGAAAATTTACAATAATAAATACTGTTTCATTTTTCTTTAAATAAAGAGTCCATCCTTTCTTTGGTTGTTAAATATTAGACAGCCGCTATCCTCAAAATAATTAATCCCACCATCACCCAGCTCTTATAGCTAAAATTCTTTAAAGTTTCAAGAAAAATCGCCAGTCTACTAAAAAATAAGGCTTTTAATCAATATTAGCAAGCAAAAAACACGTTTACCGACATTCCCTCGGCTTTAATCACATTAAAATTTCTCTCTGCTTCGTGGATGGTGAGCTTAGCGTCCCAATGGGTTTGCCTTATTTATATAAACTTCTCATTTTCGTGCCTTTCCAGCTTGTTAATATAAAAGTATTATTAAGTAATTTTTTGCTGTGCCAAAAGTCTCGGTAAATCGTATCAGCTCCTGACATATTTATAAATTCTTGCACGAAAAAATTTCGTAAAATCATTCGCAAACAGATAATATATATAAAAGATAAATCTGTATTATTATCTACTCATGTTTAGTATATAAATTAGATACCGACAAGTTGGATGCTTTAAAAATCTATAAAACCGGACATGCAAATTATAAAATCACGAGGAATGTACTAACCAATAATAAACATAAATAGGTCTTACGTATATTTTTGTAATCTGCTTTTCCGAGTAATTTCCTTCATTATGACCCCATTGGGATAGTTTGGTTAAATATTTTTTACTATCGACTAATTTTTGCGCCACATTTTTTTTTCTAAAGACACTTGGATTTTTGAAACAAATAAAATATCTAAAGATAGCTTAAATATATTAATCTAATCTAATATATAACAGCCATTTGGAAGATACCTAAAAGGTAATAACGAAATTTATAAACAAACAAACTTACAAGATACGCGCGAAAAAATAACCCGAAAAAGATCCTTTCTTCCTTAGCAGTCGGGTAGAAATTGAGAAACTTTATATTTTTTAGGTTCTATATAAATACGACGAACAGTTTTTTTCATAATTTTGTATTTATTTTTTCCCAAAATTGTAGAATATACTCGTACTTTCACATCACAGTCGACAGTTGACTGACGGGCGCAGTTCGGCGGCGCTGCGAAAATGTTGGCTCGTAAGGAAATTGATTCCAAAGCGGCAGCTCTTAATATCCTGCCCTTATTTTGAAAGAGTTCCATAAACAAATATACTGTCGTGTCGTGATGATGTCAAATATTGCTTTCCCAAGTTATTTGCAGAATTAGTTAAAACTGATATAACTGTGCAAAATACAAAATAAAATCTTCTTTAAGTGCAGCTCTATTAGATATACAATATTGAAGGTACTTCCTCTCCATGAGGGATTCTTTTAAAGACAGAAAATACCCCTCCGTCTTGGATTGCATGTGGGACTTGCATCCACTAAAAACTGTCTGTTTCTGAGGCAAACCTGTTGGCGGCAGTACGGGATTCACTGTCGTATTCATCGCGCTCCCGCCACCTTGCATGAGGCATAGCCGTGGGATGCCCTGTAGAGCTTAGCTCCTTCAAGCTGCTCCGTTTAGTTGGGCCTATACGCAATACTCTTTTTAATATAATAATACCAACCCAATCCAATTAAAACGTAACATTAAGTTACCATACTTCTTTTTCACATTTTCCACGTTGATACCTTACGAACAAATAACAAGAAATTTTCCAAAACACCCATTCCACTTCGAAATTAAAAACTTTAAGTAGAAATAAAACGTAACATAAAAAGCGTTCCTAATTGAAAATATCTTTATCTCTAAATGCGGAAAAAGGAAGATTTGTTTCAGCACTCGATAGAAATAGCGTGTAAGAGCCATTAAGTTAATCGGCTTGGCTCCGTACCACGAGGTCCATTTAAAAAGAAAAATTTTTGAACGTCATACATTGCTCGCTACAAAAAGTTTGTCCTTTTTTTAAAAAAAACCAACGGGTATAACACAAGAAAAGTCGATGCAAGCTTTAACACAAGAAAAAAATGATATAAACTATAAATAAACTCACCGGCATATTTAGCGGAACATAAAAAAAGGTCCATAATTAAAAAAATATGGTTTTATTTTAAAATCTACTTACTACACTTCTTTTGTTATTTAAAGTTTCATTTGTTTTTACTTAAAATGAGATCACATTAAGATTTTGCGAGTAAAGCCTATTTGTGAAAAATGGTACATTTTTGAACTTTTCATGTAACCTGGAAAAGTGAAATTTAATATTAAAATTACAATTAATTAAATTAGAAAAATGGTGATTAATATCGCGTATTTCCTCCACGTGCTCTTATTAAAGTTTTTACCCGTCTAGGCATACTGAGAATTATGTTATCGATGGTCTCCTGGGATAGTCTCCGCCATTCCTCAACTACGGCGATTCGCAGTTCTCCCACGTTGGCAGGAGCTGGAATTCTGGACTTAACTTTTCTTTTCAGCAAGTCCCAAACGTGCTCTATTGGGTTCATATCCGGTGATCTCGCCGGCCACTCCATAACAGTGATATTCATATCATTAAGATAAGCTTGAGTTACCCGAGCGGTATGCGGCAGAGCATTATCCTGCATAAAAACAAAATCGTCACCGATATATGGGGCAAACGGTAGGACATTTTCTTCTAAAACTTCTCTGATATAGCGGTCTGCAGTCAGACTCCCTCTGTCAATCACTACCAAGTCTGTGCGAGCTCCCAAACAAATGCCCGCCCAAACCATTATTGATCCACCACCGTATGCAACTGTAGTTTCAAAATTTGTCTGAATGTATCGTTCTCCTTTGCGTCTGTATATTCTTTTCCTGCCGTCAATTTGATTTAAGAGAATTCTGCACTCATCACTAAACAATACCTTACTCCATTGGTCCGCGTTCCAAAGTCGATGTTCCTGAGCAAAAGTTAACCTGTTTCTACGATGATTTACCTCGAGCCTTGGAGCCTTGGCGGGCACAAATAAACTCAAACCAGCTTCTTCGAGCCTTCTTCGTACCGTACGCTCACTTACGGTTACACCCCGCACTGCTTCTAACTCATGTCGGGCTTGGATGGCCGTCAAACGGGGCTTCCTACGTACACGAAGCCGAATGAAACGATCATCCCTACTCGAAGTGCGTCTTTTTCTGCCTTGTCCTGCTCTTCTCACATAAGTACCGGTCTCCCTGAACCGTTGGATACTGCGATGGATCGTTGAAACTGGTCGACGAAGATCTCTGGATATCACTCTGTAGGTTTGACCATTTCTTCGCATTTCGAGTGCCCTAGCAATCTCCGTTGGGGCTAAGTCAGGCATAATTCTGTCATCAACTCCAGAAAGATACGCGATTAAAAAAAACTAACAAAAAACAGTATTTCAATTTTAAATTTAAATCAAACTCAGAAGGAAGAAATACTCGAAGTTCGCTCCAGATAAGGTGTATTTGAATAAAATTAAAACAATTGCATAAAATGTGATGTTCAGTTGTTTTCTTAATTTGAAAATATTTCTTTTTAAATTAAATAACGTATAAACCAGCCAGCAACTTTATATGATACTGATATCAAACCTTTTTTTTATGTTCCGCTAAATATGCCGGCGAGTGTATATCTCTATATTTTAGAAGAATAAGAAGAACGTAGATTTGGGAAATTCTGAAAAGTTTTTTTGTATTATAACAAACTTAATAATTATAATTCGTAGAAAGTCAGTTTTAATTACTGCCAACATTATTAAATTCCGAATTTACCAATTTGGAATTACAAGAATTGAACGCACAGATAAAAATCATGGAAAGCGTCAGTGTATATCAAATCCTGGATATAATACAAACATGGTACATATTTCAGCGACAAGTAAAAAAGCACGGGAGTAAAATCGATGCAAAGTCGGTCCCGCTCGATAAAGAGGCTACTTTGGATGGATAAATTAATATTATTTCAGCCGTAAACGTTTTATGATAATCCCTCTCTTCCACGGTAGAACTGGAATACTTTCGCATAAGTATGGATAAGCTTTAAAGAGGATCAAACGGTGGAATAATTTGATTAAATTTTTTCTATGAAATTGATGAAAATTAAATAAGTGGGTATCACTTCCAAATGTTATAAGGACGGAGGTGATGTAGTGGATCTTCTTTTATTAGGAAAATTGACTTTGAAGTAAAAAAATCTTTATCCCTTTATTTAACGTTAAGTTTTTTTTTTCAAATATAAAAGAAAATTTATTTTTGTTTTAGATTTGGTTGAAATAAAGTGTAAAGGTATGTAAAATTTTATTAATAATAATTTTACTGATAAATCAGAATTCAGTATTCTCATTTCCAAAGAGTAGGTACATATTGCAGCGCGTAAAGTCCAAGTCAAAAAATATTATTTTTATTCCTTGGGTCAGTGAAATTATTTTTTACCTAAGAGATTTCCTCAGAGTACTAGGATATATTTTATCGGTCCACGCGGGTCACTCCACCTTCCCTCCATCGTTTAACTCGAGCATACGTATACAGATAAAATGCCGTATGAATCCAATCAAACGTTATCGCTAGTGAATAAAACAGAGAAACAGAGGGAAAAATAACGGAAATGAATAAAGGCTCCGTTCGATTTATTGCTGAGTGGCTCGGGGAGTAATGAAACTGAATAATGCATACCCCTGAATATTGCCCGTGGAAATAGGGCTGGCGACGCCGGTCGCTCAGGTTATTGGGATATGATTTTGAACTGTAATTTATTACTATCATCGACCTTATATTTATGACAATTTCACAGATGTTGTTTATCATTTTTCACCTGTATTACATTTTTTTTGATATTACGTTAATACAATAAATTTACTCGTACTTTTGGAAAATATTCGGCTTTGACATCGATAGTAATGTTAACTTCAATTTGCAAAACAATTCATCTTATCTTCCGAAGATCAGGGGGCCTACCACCGTGACCTAAAGTAATATTATTGTAATATTGTTTTAAAATGTCCATACTGGCATTGTATGAAAATTTCAAAACAATATTACAATAATATTGCTTTAAGTCATGGTGGTAGGCCCCCTGTACTTGCAAATATACTCGTACCCTGTATACGTATTATTTGAGTATGAATTTTCTCATACCAACGAACAGCTTACAGAAACAAACAAAGATATGAAATGAAATGAAATGAAATTCTTTATTTCACATAGGCTTAGATATAAGCTCTCATGAAATGTCGAGACTCTACCGCCAGGTTCGGAAAGCAGGTTTGCACCGAGAAGAACTGGCAAGAAACTCAGTACTTGCTCTTTTCAAAAAATGTCTCAATATACAATTTTTAGTACTTAGTATGAAACAATATTTTTAAGATATCTCGTGAGGAGATGGAAGCATATCACTATCGTTTCAAGAATCTTTGTTATTTAAAAATTCTTCAATGGTGTAGTAACCCTGATTTATTAGATGTTTTTTGACAGTATCTTTAAACCGGTGCAAAGGTAAGTCCAAGACAGACTTCGGGATCATATTGTAGAAGCGTACACTCAACCCCACAAAGGACTTCTGTACCTTACGCAAACGGTGTGGCACTACAACTAACTTATGTGCTCCACTTCTAATTGGACGGTTACTTATATCTATCCGTTTATTGTAATTATTAATATTTTGACGTACAAACAGTAGACAATTATAAATGTATTGACACGCCACTGTAAGAATGCCTATTTCTTTAAATTTTTGGCGAAGAGATTCGCGTGGCTTCATTCGTGATATTAAGCTTGATTTAATGCCTTATATAAAATAATTCATAACTTTTTACCAACTTGAGTCCAATTCAACTCATAATAGTTTATGATTTTTTACGATGAGTTGAATTGGACTCAAGTTGATAAAAAGTTATGAATTATTAAAAAGTTATGAACTAGTATGATTTTTTACGATGAGTTGAATTGGACTCAAGTTGATAAAAAGTTACAAAATAGAGAATAACAGCTTAGACATGACTGATTCGCATAAGTCCTCGTATAGTATAAACAAAAAAAATTAAATATAAAATAGCTGCAACCCTAGCGAGGCTCCATAAGGGATCCCGTGCGATCACACAGCGATTAGATTTTCATGAAGCTTTGCTGATTTCGATGAGCTTTTTCAGTTCACTTAGAGGAATAAAAGGGTAACTGGAATATTTACTACCGGAGGAATAGAAGCTATAAAAAAAAGACGTTCCAAAAATTCTTACTGAGAAACAAAACAACAAAAGGTTTGATTTATTTATATTTACGCAGCCCTTATCAGTTTCTCTAAATTACGATTACGAATTCATATAAAAATATACTACATAGAATTCTTTGAAAAATTCAGACTTCATTGTGTATTTATTAGTAACAAAAGAAATAGAATTCCATAAACCACAGTACAAATTCCATAAAAAAACTGTTTATTCGGATAATTTTACTGCACACACAAAATTACAAGAGGCACAAGAAACGAGAAAGAGTACAAAGGTAGTCTTGTTCTATAAAAATCCCTTACAGACAACCTATGGTGAAGGCATTAGTTCTGTTTCCGACTTGCCATGAGTTCTATCTTCCATATCAATTATCTTTAATAAACATTGTACTTTCTTAAATTGGCGTAATAAAAACGTATCAACATTTACAAAAAACCCCAATTGTTCAATATTTAAAAATAATCCACCACCTTTTTCATTTCAATTGAATATAATTCAAAAATAACTCAGAAACAATATATTTTTATGTCGCACATATTTTTAAAAATTGACTTTTACGATGCTCTCCGAAACAACAATTGGTACATCGTAACTCTTTCCGAATGTATCCTGCTTAGAATTTATTTTCTTCAGTTGTACAGAATATAACAATTTTTATGCTAGATAATAATATAATATTGTATTTTAAAGCACTTTTGTGACTAAAATAGTTTTATAGAGAATAGTTATAATTCAATAAAGTAAAATCGGTAATATTGTGCTTATCCGCTGATAAACGATATTTGTGAAGTTACAAGTAAGAACAATGGTAAACAAAACGGATTCTTTTAACGTTTTACTTTCTTACAGTATCCCTTGGTGCGCGAGTCCGACTAGCACTTGGCCGGTTTTGTAAATATAAGAAGGCTGTCGTCGCTCGAACAATCATGCCTGATTGAAAACAATGAATGATAAGCTCCTATAGACCGTCTAAGAAAAACGTATTCATTTTTATTGTAATCGTTTAATAATTCTGCCCGCTGATTTGGTTCCTGATTTGCGTCAGCCAATCGCGAGGCAGAATTCGCTAGCGATTACGATAACGATGAATACGTTTTTCTTACGTAATCAGACCCAGCTAGGTCTGGGATCAAGCGCGCTCGCCTATTGACCCCAGATTTAAGAAGGCCGGCATCAAGGATTCTGGAATGGTGAAGTTTTCTCGATGTTTCTCCATTCCCTAACCGTTGCCCTTTGATACCACTTTTTATGCCTTAGTTGTTTCCGTAACATTATATTCAATAATATTTTCTTATAAATACTGGCAAAATTCTAGTACTTATATGGCCTAGGCTACTCATATAAATTATACTCTCATAAACTTTTAAAACTAACTTGACGAAGTTTATCGTGTCTAACAAGATAGTTACGCTCTTTTCCTCCTTTCAGAATCTTCAATTAACCCTCTGTGCCCTCGCTTTGACGTTCAAGCTAATTTACAACTCATTCTTTTTCCTTTTAAAAAGCAATTTCTTACGGGAGATTGCAGTTTTTATGTGTGTTTTTGAGAAAGTATTATTAGATTCTTACCTAAACTATCTAATTAATATCGATGTTTAGAAATATGGTGCAATTAGGAACCGATGATGTGGCTAATATTTAAATTCCTTTTGAATCTTTAAATACCTAAATATTATTTTATTTAATCTGTCTTTAAATTCGATATAAGAAATTCATATATTATTTTGAGTAAGTCGCCCATAATTCGCCTGACGTCGCGTTGTTCGAAAAGGTGAAATTTGAAAATACATTACTTACCATTCGAACACTTCAGGTATTAAACCCCAAAGCGCAAAGGCATTGACCACACTTTACTCTTTAATAGATCAAAATTTATAAATGCTAAGGCACGAAACACACAGAGACAGCAAACTGCAGAGCCATCCGTGGTCCGCTACGCTACGCTATCAATTTCCTAATGCACAGCCACGAGCGGCGGTTGAATATGGATGCGGCACTCAGTGAATTCGGTCATTAGACTCTACTGACTAACCACACTACAGTAGTACGCGTACATTTCTGCCCGTACAAGTCTGCACTGAGACTACAGTAGCACAGGGATACAGTTGACTTAAGCATAATATCACCGATTAAACATAAATATACAGAACTATGCCAAACACAGATTACAGTTAGAAAGTTGAAAAAACTTAAGCACATAATAGTAACGTAGGAATTAGTGTTGAAACTGATTATCACAAGGCAACTTACGAGTAATAAGTGTGGTAGACACTAGGCAATATACCCATCTCATTCGGAGAGGGGACCCGTGCCCAGTAGAAAACAAAAAGTGGTTGAGACGATGATGAAAATGTAAAGATAGTAACCTTAAGCACCGACTTACGTGCGTTTATACACTTGGGGGTCCAAAGTGGCAAATTCCTAACCCCGAATCTGGCACAGAGGTTTTCTTAACTGCAAATACCAATACCTTATTATCCTATTGAAACCCAGAAACCCGTGATCTACAGTTCAACAAGACAGCTACTTTTACTGAACTTTATTATAATATCTATCTAGACATATGGTATACATTACCCAGGTGCAGGGAAATGCGGCGTTCCGCCCGCTATCAATTACCTAATGCACAAGCTCTGCCCATGAATATAAATGCAGCACTTGGTCACTAGAGTCTACAACGTCGAGAACGCTAGGTAAAGGCAACGTATTCGACACTACTCATAATTAATTTAAGAATAAAAATAATTAATTAATAATATACATTTCTCCTGTTGTTTCTGAAATGTTTGCCCACCACTTCGTACGTAGTCATTAGAATTAAGTTCCCTCCCCTTTTTATTGCATTTGATTGATATTATCTACGAGGCAATTAAGGCCAAACCTGAACATTCTAATTTTCTTTGTCAATAAAAATGTATTTTGGTTATTTTCATTACTTTTTTCAAAAGTTGTAATAACAATATTATTCAATTGACATTAATTTTAAGTAAAAAGTAGTAACGTGTTAATGATGTTTTAAATTATTGTGGCTGAATAGAAAATATGATATTATGTATGCTGTTTAATCACTGAAATATGAGATTAGTATGAGCTTTGATAAAAAAACATGTAGGTAAAGGTATTATTTTCTTTTGTATCTTATAATTCTGATGATTTTAAGATCTTTGGGCTTAATCTTTTGGGCTTGACATAATGTCCTCATCTATTTTTGACATGGTATCTATTGCGTTATTGTTGCAATACCTCAGCCTTAACGCGAAACACGCAGAAGTGCTTAGTGACAACGAACGCTGTTTCTTTCCCACAAGCCCTCTTAATTGCCGGCTGCAATCGGTTTGTTTTTCTATGAACTTTAATTTTTAATTCCCTTCTAATTTACCCTTTAATTAATTTACTTTAATTATAAAACGTTCGACCGCTACGCCGCACGATGACATACTGAGATAACACAAAACCCATAGGCTTCTTCTTCTTCTTCTTCTCCCGTGTCCCGAGAAAACCTATAGGTATAAATGAGGGTACATGAGTATTTTTATAAACAAACATAATACATTGTTATTTATGTCTTAAACAATTATTACTTACATAGCCTAATTTTTTAACACGAGACTGAAGTGCGATTGTATGTCTTTTCGGTTCGGACAGTTTTTAGCGCTGAACCCAAATCCTTAGTTTATAAATCAATGACAAAAACTTCCTTTTAGGCATATCTACATTATATCAACATTATATCTGTCTTTGTGTTTAGTAGCGGATAGTACTCGATAGCTGGTACTTTGAACTTGATTGCACTAGACTTACGCAGTCGTACCTATCGCTTAACTTCAGGTGAAAATCATTCTCGTCTCTACATTCTTGGCTATAAAATTGGCATTACCGTAATGTAAAAACGATTTAAATGTACACAACTCGTTAATTCAGGCATCTTATACTATTACACGCACAGGCGGCGCCGTGAATTTAAAATGCACAGGAATTATGAAATAAGCTCACCGTGAGTCCGTTTACCCGCTTTTCCTCTTGCCAATTAGTGTTTCAATATTTTATTTTATTTCTACTCGTAATTTTTTGCGCCGCATTTTTGCATAATGCGATTTTGCAAACGTGAGCGTTCCGCTTTTGCAATCGCAATTTAGGTGGTAGCTTTTAAAGTGACAAAATTGTTTAATCAACTATCTGGAGCATATAAAGTCATTGAGTAATTTATTTGTTGCTTTCATGTGCTTACATTTACTAATTTCACTAATTTACCCAAGGCCCTGTTAAGGCGTTAAAATTGATAAAAACGCAAAACTAGACACAACTATATAGAAAATACACAATTAATAATAATATCTCCATAGATTTACAGGAGAGAGGTCGTCGCTCGCGCTCCGAATTAATATCTTACACCACCATTTTAAAAATTATGAAAGCTCTATAAACGGGGCTAAGATTTCAATAAAAAAAATACTTGGCCAGTTTCATATACTATTGGCGTTTCAATTTTCAGTATCTGTACAGTAATTTCATAGTAGAAACTTCCATCTACGAATATCTTGAACAATAGAAGAATGCTAATAAATATTCAATTTAAACTATTTACCTTCACTTTGCAAAGTTAAATAACCACTCAGCAAAGCAAGTAGGGAAGCAATTTATGTTAAAGTTCGTCGTTACGAAATTGCCTGCTATCTTTCTAGACATGGCCGCTTGACCTACATTGCTAAATCGCTTGAGGATCGCCCTCCAGATTTTCGATAGAGGGACGCGATGGTGACTTTCAAAAGGTTATTGTAAAGCTTTAAAAATATCCACAAAAGCTTTTAAAAGAATTGGGAATATTGGGTCGGGGGCTTTATTACTTCACCCTATACATCTTTTGTCTATTAAGTAATATATTATGTAGGTACTACATTCTTTTAAATCTTATTTGTAAAGTCTTTTTAAAACTTGACGAGAGTTTCTTCTTATTTTTCTGATATTAATTTTAGGGACTTGGCTTTTTATAAATAATGTCGAGCCCTTTTTATCCGACTGCAAGAAGGGTTATGTTTTTCGCGCGTATCTTGTATGTATGCATGTAAATTTCTTTATGACCACGTATCTTCCAAACGGCTGGATGGATTTTGACGTTAATGGTATCGTTAGATTCGTCTCATTAACCCAAGTGTTCTTAGATAGGTTTTTGAAAATAAAAAGCAAAATGGCGGATTTTGGGCCTAAAATTGTCAGTCATTTACAAAATATTTATAACCAAACCTATCGAGTGGGGTATCAAAATGAAGGGAATTACAAGGAGATTACAAAAATATATGTAAGTCATATGTTTCGAATTAATTTGG
This sequence comes from Coenonympha glycerion, assembly GCA_963855885.1. Taxonomy (NCBI): domain Eukaryota; kingdom Metazoa; phylum Arthropoda; class Insecta; order Lepidoptera; family Nymphalidae; genus Coenonympha; species Coenonympha glycerion. Next base: position 12,632,143 of record OY979631.1, read on the forward strand.
AATTATAAACAGTCGATCAATGCGTTCAAAATGGTAATATTTGTAGTTTTTGATAGCGTTAATCTTGTATTGACCAAATGTGTGTCGTACTTTATATTCTGCATTTTTACTACTATTTTATTAGCTCAATTAACTTTTAAGAGATTACCTATGAAAAATGGTGAAAACAAATAAAAGAAAACCCGGCTGAGTTTGTTGTGGGCTTCTTCTCAGTGCAGGGCGCGTTGGAACCGAGGGTAAACCTAGTTTTAAGTCGAATAATAGTTATCACCATATCGTTTTATATTAAATAATATAAATGACCTTTCATAAGTCTGTAAGTTAGGCCTATGTGAAATAAAGATTTTTTTCTATTTCTATTTGTAATCTCAGTTTTTCCCGAACGATCCGCTTTAAGCGACGTGAGTTAGATACGCCTGAGCCCTAAACGTACACAAACTACACCTATGAAATGTTACTGGTCAGCTTATATATTTCCGGGATAAAATCAAGGTTTGCGTTTGACGACACTGTTTACAACTTTTACTTCTTCCAGTGACTGACTGACTTGAACCGACATAATATAATATATAACCAAATATACCCACTTTACGTCTTTGACATTGTGTAGATAAAAGTGCTTAGGTTTCGCTCGTAAAGTGTGGCAACTAAAAAGCCTGAAATAAAATAAATAATTAAAAAAATCAAAAAACCCGACTGCAAAAATGTCAACTAAAATGCAATAACTTAAAAGACTGAAACAAGGCGGACAACGAAAACAAAATTATAATAAACTTAAAAAGATGCAATTTTTACTTCATTTTAACAAACAACATTATGAGCTGAAAGCTTTAGTTAAATTTTCGCATTCAATTTAAAAATAAAGCAGGCGGGACCTATTAATTTTCTCTATGTTAATTTATAATTTGCGAAAATAGGTCCCGCCTTCTATATTTTTAAATTGAATGCGAAAATTTAACTAAAGCTTTCAGCTCATAATGTTGTTTGTTAAAATGAAGTAAAAATTGCATCTTTTTAAGTTTATTATAATTTTGTTTTCGTTGTCCGCCTTGTTTCAGTCTTTTAAGTTATTGCATTTTAGTTGACATTTTTGCAGTCGGGTTTTTTGATTTTTTTAATTATTTATTTTATTACTGAATGAAAAAGAGAAACCAACAAACAAAATACAGACTGTTAGCAGATTTTGAAAACAACCCGATATATTCGAGCCCCCTACTTCTTTCAGGTTGACATCCAAATTTTTTATAACAAAAGTATAAAAACCTGTGCTATGTTCATTGTGCAAGCATGTAGTGTTCTCAAAGCTAAACCACGTAGTATAAGTACTTATAAGGGATCCTCTCAGACACCCTCTATCAACCCTTCACTTCGCCATACCACCGTTAGGAGTTATATCTATGACTCGAATACAATCATTAATGGATAAGTTGTTCACCGCAGTCTGTTTCACATGAATTCGTTGATCCTTTCGTTATCAACGTAGTTTGTTTCAGTGAATAGAGGTCCGATGATTGCTGGAGATGGCATCACGAAAGATGGCCAATCTTAATCACCTCGATTTCGTGGCGCCTGAATTGCGAATAGCTATCGAGTGATATGATTTAATTTTATTTCCGATTTATGTCCAGATTTTCTCATCGTCAGTTTTAACAATTACTTCAATGGAAGTATAAATTGAGCAGGGCTAGTACAAAATACAATAATGCTAAGAATTCGATAGAATTCGAATCGAGATTCAAATCGTGATTAATCCAACTTGTACTCACTATAGGTCTAAAAAAAGATTGTGTGAAAGTACCTAAGTGCAGACAATATTTTTACCAAAATAAATTTAAGCTGCCAACGCGCACTCCCCTAAATTAAAACGATAGTAAGTACTAAAAACTCTTAATTTAGAGCCCATTGTTTCTTGCTCACAATAATAATTGGTAGCTAGGGGGGTCCATTCCTGAAAAGCTCCAAAGCTCCGCCATTGGCTTCCTTTTGGTAGGAACAAAAGATAGAGTACCGAGATACCTACATTGTTTTCCAACTTGTTGTTCTTGAGGATAATGACCGCGTCTAAGAATTTAAGAAAGGATGCGAATGCATAATGAGTCTTGACATTTTTCATCTTCAGGTTGCAACCATAGCAGTATTTGAATTCTCATTTTACGTCATGTATAAAAAACACCAGCAAATTCAAAACAGAGTTTAGTTTGGACAAAAAATATGATGTACTAATGTATAAAATTATCGCCTCAAAATGTTTGTAACATTTTTTTCCGAAACAGCTTCACCGACTTATTTTTTTTTTTCTGGTCTGAGAATATGACTTCAACTCATCGACCTTAATGTAGCTCAACGTATCGCGAAGCTGAAGTGGCTATGGGAGGGGCACATAGCTCATAGAACCGACGGACGTTGATGACCCAAGGAGCTGGAGTGGCGACCCTGCACGGAAAAGCGCAGTATTGGCAGACCTCCGACCAGGTGGACTGACGAAAAGCGAGTCTTGGGTGTCGCTAGATACAAGTGGCCCAGAACCGTGTGGGCTGGAACTCATTAGAGGCTTTTGTCCAGGAGTGGATGTCCGTCGGCTGTGATACACAACTGTTATCCATTAACGTTTTGCTTTGAAATGACATTATTTTTTCCACACTAAAGCAACAATCCATAGCGAACTCTCATAACTCTCTTATAAAGTACAATAATAATTGTTTTAAGGTGATGCTAGTTGAATTCAAAAGCGTGCTAGTTTGATATTAAAAAAAATCTTTCAACAGTTTTATTTGTTAGGGACATGGTTTTTGTCATAATGACAAACTCAAAAGGCAACCACGTTATGTTAAATCTACAACAAAAGACTTTCACTATCTTCTACATAGGTACTAAAATGGACGTTTTTAAACGCAAACTCCACAGTCAACTGATTTTATACGGAAATTCTCGGTGTACAATATTGCATAGTTCGAGCCACAGTTTTAATAAAGAATGCACGAAATGCAGGCACTCCTGAAAAGAGTTTAAGGCTTTGGGAACCAGACTACAAAAGCAAATAATGCCGAATGGCGTTTATTAGTCATGGATATGAGTTTCGCAAAAAATGCTTATTCAGAGATCCGATATGCGTAAAGAAAGGCATCTTTTCTTACTAACTGAACCTATAATAAAACTACTATCGCTCTCATACTTATAATTGTACAAATCCTGATTCTCGTCGAATGATGCGTATATAAAACAAAATTAAAAAAAAATCAACTTCAACTCTCATCAAACTACCATTGAAGTACATGATCCTTTTCAAAAAAAAAAGAATCATCAAAATCGGTTTACCCAATCGAAAGTTCTGAAATATCGAACATAAAAAATACAGTCAAATTGAAAACGATGAAGATTTTTTTGAATTCGGTTGAATATGAGCAATATATTTTGTTAACTTAGTGTCATGATTAAATAAATATATATTTATTTAATCATGACACTAAGTTAACAATTGCATATTTTGTTAACTTAGTGTCATGATTAAATAAATATATATTTATTTAATCATAACACTAAGTTAACAAAATGAATTTAATAAATGAATCAATATTGATTCATTATTAATAAATAAATTCTGCGAAAAAAAAATAGTTGTGTTTTTATACAACAGTATAGTTTTAAGGGGACCGGACGGTCTACTATCATAAAGGAAATTTGTTAAAAAATTGCCTTATCTTAAGAAAATCTTCAAATCTTATCCGAAATTATAATTTAGAAAAATAAGTAACCCTCAGGTAAAGCTACAAAATAAATATTACCGCAAAATGTTTAAGCAGTGTTTTAATTTCCTTTAAAGCCCATTAACTTTTTGGGCTTACGTTTGAATTATATTATCTTTATTTCGCACTTTGTTGTTATTTACAGGGTTCCCTAAATCAATGAGATGAAATTTTGAAATCGTCTATTACAACGCTGTTACACTAAAATACAGTACCTACTCAGAAGTTATATTCAACAATTTGTCTAAAGTTTTACATAAGTAGCAGATGAATGTGGTGTCAAAAAGTCATACATTACTATATATATAGCTACTCGTGCTGACTGACTCACTCATTGATCACCTCTCCTGAACAATTTTGTATGAAAAAAATTTTTTTTACTGAGCATTTCGTATACAAGGGAAAAATTCATTCGGAGGAAAAATACGGAGAGAGCTGATGATTGAGGATTTCGGAGACGGATGAAGAGCACAGCCAAGGGTATTGGAGATAGGTGGGGGGTGCTCGACCAAATGTCATTTGAAATGTCATCCAATTGGCAGTTAGCTGAAAAAAAATTCAAAATGGCGGATTCAAAATGGCCGCCATACGAATTTCGTCGATTTCTCGGAAAGTATAAAAGATGGAAGAACGGTTTCCCGACAAGAAGTGATCAGGATCCGAAGGTCTATTTGATGGATTGAAAAAAAAATCAAAATGGCGGAATTTTTTTTTTCGATAGAAAATGTAGGGGGATGATTGTCGTCTTATATAGGCGGGAAGACAGCACGCGGGCCACATGTGGCCCGCGCCCCCACGCGACCTACTAGTTACTATATATATAGCTGCTTGTGCTGATTCATTCATTCACTCATTGATCACCTCTCCTGAACAATTTTGTATGAAAAATTTTTTTTTCAATGACCATTCCGTATAGAAGAGAAAAAATCATTAAGAACAAAAATATGGAGAGAGCTGATGATTGAGGATTTCGGAGACGAGTGAAGAGCACAGCCAAAGGTATTGAAGATAGGTGGGGGGTGCTCGACCAAATGTCACTCGAAACGTCATCCAATTGACAGTTAGCTAAAAAAAAATTCAAAATGGCGGATTCAAAATGGCCGCCATACGAATTTCGCCGATATCTCGGAAAGTATAAAAGATGGAAGAATGGTTTCTTGACAAGAAGTGATTAGGACCCGAAGGTCTATTTGATGGATAGAAAAAAAAAAATCAAAATGGCGGAATATATTTTTCCATAGAAAATGTATGGGGAATGTTGAAGAGACTAACAGTTGGTAATTATGCAAGGTTGTGATGCGGTTTTTCGGAGATTTACTAGAGAAAAGTATGGAGAGAGCTGATGATTGAGGATTTCGGAGACGGGTGAAGAGCACAGCCAGGGTGTCGAAGATAGGTGGGGGGTGCTCGACCAAATGTAACTCGAAACGTCATCCAATTGGCAGTTAGCTGAAAAAAATTCAAAATGGCGGATTCAAGATGGCCGCCATACAAATTTCCTGTTTTTCTATCTCGGAAAGTATAAAAGATAAGAGAGTGGTTTCTTTGCAAGACGTGATTAGAATCTCAAGGTCTACGGGATGAATGAAAAAAAAATCAAATTTATTTTTCCATGGAAAATGTGAATGCTACAATAAACAAGGCCTATGAAAAACTATAAAAAGTATGAGAAGAGATGATGGTCTACGATTTAGATGATGATTGAGGAGCACGGTCATGGATTTAAAGATAGGTAAGGGCTGTTTGAATAAAAAATACACTGAACCTCATTAATATATATATAGCTACTCGTGCTGATTCACTGATTGACTGACTGACTCACTGATTGATCACCTCTCCTGAACAATTTTGTATGAAAAATTTTTTTTTCACGGATGGGGTCGTATAGAAGAAAAAAATTCATTCGGAGGAAAAATACGGAGAGAGCTGATGATTGAGGATTTCGAAGACGGTTGAAGAGCACGGCCAGGGTATCTAAGATAGGTGGGGGGTGCTCGACCAAATGTCATTCGAAATGTCATGCAATTGGCAGTGAGCTGAAAAAAAGTTCAAAATGGCGGATTCAAGATGGCCGCCATACAAACTTCATCGGTGTCCATCTCGAAGAGTATAAAAGATGGAAGAGTGGTTTCTTGACAAGAAGTGATCAGGACCCCATGGTCTATTCCATGGATAGAAAAAAAAATGAAAATGGCGGAATTTATTTTTCCATAGAAAATGTATGAGGAATATTGAAGAGACTACGAGTTGTAAAACATGAAGTGTTTTGATGCGGTTTTTTGGAAGACTACCAGAGAAAAATATGGAATTAGGTGATGATTGACGATTTTAAAGATAGTCAAGGAGCATGGGCAAGGTATTATAGTTAGGTGGGGACTGCTGAAACAAAAAATACTCGGAACTTCACGCAATTGGCAGTGAGCTGAAAAAAAAACCTAAATGGCGGATTCAAGATGGCCGCCATACAAATTTCGTTTTGTTCTATCTCGGAAAGTATAAAAGATAAGAGAGTGGTTTCTTAGCAAGAGGTGATTAGGATTTCAAGTTCTACGGGATGCATGGAAAATAATTCACTGTGGCGGAATTTATCTTTCCATGGAAAATGTACATACTTTGAGAAGAGACAATGATCTAGGATTTGGATGATGATTGAGGAGCACTGTCATGGTTTTAAAGATAGTTAAGGGCTGTTCGAACAAAAAATACGCTGAACCTCATCCGATGAGGTTCAGCGTATTTATTTGTTCGAACTGCCCTTAACTATCTTTAAAACCATGACAGTGCTCCTTGGTAATTTTTTCAGCTTACTGCTAATCGGATTCCAATGGGCGATGGAGATGACGGCGATACCTATATGGGCAGGAAGACTGCACGCGGGCCACATGTGGCCCGCGCACACACGCGCCCTACTAGTTACTATATATATAGCTGCTTGTGCTGATTCATTCATTCACTCATTGATCACCTCTCCTGAACAATTTTGTATGAAAAATTTTTTTTTCAATGACCATTCCGTATAGAAGAGAAAAAATCATTAAGAACAAAAATATGGAGAGAGCTGATGATTGAGGATTTCGGAGACGAGTGAAGAGCACAGCCAAAGGTATTGAAGATAGGTGGGGGGTGCTCGACCAAATGTCACTCGAAACGTCATCCAATTGACAGTTAGCTAAAAAAAAATTCAAAATGGCGGATTCAAAATGGCCGCCATACGAATTTCGCCGATATCTCGGAAAGTATAAAAGATGGAAGAATGGTTTCTTGACAAGAAGTGATTAGGACCCGAAGGTCTATTTGATGGATAGAAAAAAAAAATCAAAATGGCGGAATATATTTTTCCATAGAAAATGTATGGGGAATGTTGAAGAGACTAACAGTTGGTAATTATGCAAGGTTGTGATGCGGTTTTTCGGAGATTTACTAGAGAAAAGTATGGAGAGAGCTGATGATTGAGGATTTCGGAGACGGGTGAAGAGCACAGCCAGGGTGTCGAAGATAGGTGGGGGGTGCTCGACCAAATGTAACTCGAAACGTCATCCAATTGGCAGTTAGCTGAAAAAAATTCAAAATGGCGGATTCAAGATGGCCGCCATACAAATTTCCTGTTTTTCTATCTCGGAAAGTATAAAAGATAAGAGAGTGGTTTCTTTGCAAGACGTGATTAGAATCTCAAGGTCTACGGGATGAATGAAAAAAAAATCAAATTTATTTTTCCATGGAAAATGTGAATGCTACAATAAACAAGGCCTATGAAAAACTATAAAAAGTATGAGAAGAGATGATGGTCTACGATTTAGATGATGATTGAGGAGCACGGTCATGGATTTAAAGATAGGTAAGGGCTGTTTGAATAAAAAATACACTGAACCTCATTATATTATACTATATATAGCTCAATTACCACTGACTGACTGATTGACATAATTGTTCTCCCAGAAAGAGACAGAAAACGATATAATGATGTACGGGAGATGTGTTCGGGTGCGGGAGTCGACTAGGGAAAAATTATGACATTTCAGAAAAACAAGATGGCGGCCGACGTGACTTTCGTAACTCTTTTGTTTTCCAACCGATTTCCTTCAAAATTGCAGTTTCTTGAGGCAATGAGTAAATGGTTTTTAGAAAAATTGGAAAAATTTTGAAAAACAAGATGGCGGCCGAGCTGTGGTGTTTTAAAATTTTTCATTTTTCGACCCCAAACCGCGGCACCACAGATCCTAAACGGGGTGGTTGAGGATGTCAATTTTTTCTTGTTTCGCCCACAATTATCCTGAATTTTGACAAAACGGGAGTAATTTTTCAAAATCCAAGATGGCGGCTGTTCTGGCGGCCAATCAGTGTGAGGTATGAAAAATCGCAATTTTGAAAGTCAAATTTCTCGCAGTTGGCATCATCGGAGCGTTTCGACTTCTATGGAGCGATTGTGTGTAAAGACTCGAAGTATTGATTGGGGAAGAAAAAATTACCCCATTTCTCGGGAAATTTCGAGATTTTCCCCAAAAAGTAAAAAATCGAAATACGGACTTTTTGCAAAATCCGAGTATAAGCGATCACGTGTCTTACTCGTAGAAATGACATTTTGGTATTTTTGTCGCCGAGGACTGGCAACACTGGAATCTATCAAAGTAAAAGTGATTTTCGACATGGTCACTTTTCAGGGGCTATCGTGTCGCCTGGGTACGAGCGAGATGAAAAATTGAAACGTCATCGGAAGCGGTATATCCTGTAGTTACTGGGAAAAATACGAAACGATGTAAAATATTTCTGTGAACTGAGTTGGCGGCCATTTTGTATTTTTTTCTGTTTTTGAAAATTTTGATCGTGTTTTTGAGGGACTTGGCAACATTTCGGAAAGTCGACATGTATTAACCGATTGTGTAACTCGACTGGCAGTATCGAGATATATAAGCAGTGTTGCCACATTTGGGGTAGTTTTCGAGATTTTCCCCAAAATGTCCTCCTGTAAAATTTTGTATGAACTATTTTTATTTCACTTATGGCTTCGTATAGAAGTCAAAAAATGACTCGGTGAAAAATATGGAGAGAGCTGATGATTGAGGATTTCGGAGACGGGTGAAGGGCTCAGCCAGGGTATTGAAGATAGGTAGGGGGTGCTGGACCAAATGTCATTCAAAACCTCGTGCAGTTGCCAATGAGCAGAAAAAAAATTCAAAATGGCGAAAAAAAGATGGCCGCCATACAAACTTCGTCGGTGTCTATCTCCGAAAGTATAAAAGATGGAAAAGTAGTTTCTTTGCGAAATATGATCAGGAAGAGGAGGTATATCTATTGAAAGAAAAAAATATTCAAAATGGCGGATTTTTTTTTTCATACTAAATTGTATGGCGATTGGGAGCTATAAGAAAATTGACATTGTTCTCCTAGAAACAGACATAAAACGATAAAATGATGTATGGGAGACGTGTTTAAGTACGGGAGTAGAATAGAAAAAAATTATGCCATTTCAGAAAAACAAGATGGCGGCCGACGTGACTTTCGTAACTCTTTTGTTTTTCAACCGATTTCGTTCAAACTCGCGGTACTCGAGGAAATAAGTAAATGGTTTTTAGAAAAAGAAGAAAAATTTTTGAAATACAAGATGGCGGCCGAGCTGCGGTGTTTTAAAATTTTTCATTTTTCGACCCCAAACCGCGGCGCCACCGATGCTAAACGGGATGGTTGAGAATGTCAATTTTTTCTTGTTTAGCCCACAATTATCCTGAATTTTGACAAAACGGGAGTAATTTTTAAAAATCCAAGATGGCGGCTGTTCTGGAGGCCAATCAGTGTGAGGTATGAAAAATCGCAATTTTGAAACTCAAATTTCTCACAGTTGGCAGCATCGGAGCGTTTCGACATCTTTGGGGCGATTGTACGTATGGACTCGAAGTGTTGAGTGGGGCAGAAAAAATTACCCCATTTCTCGGGAAATTTCTAGATTTTCCCCAAAAAGTAAAAAATCGAAATACGGACTTTCCGCGAATTCCGAGTATGAGCGATCACGTGTCTTACTCGTAGAAATGACATTTGAGTATTTTTGTCGCCGAGGACTGGCAGCACTGGAATCTATCAAAGTAAAAGTGATTTTTGACATGGTCACTTTTCAGGGGCTATCGTGTCGCCTGGGTGCGAGCGAGATGAAAAATTGAAACGTCATCAGGTGCGCTATATCCTGTAGTTACTGGGAAAAATACGAAACCTTGTAAAATATTTCTGTGAATTGAGGTGGCGGCCATTTTGTATTTTTTTGCTGTTTTTGAAAATTTTGATCGTGTTTTTGAGGCACTTGGCCACATTTCGGAAAGTCGACATGTATCACCCGATTGTGTAACTCAACGGGTAGTATCGAAATATATAAGCAGTGTTGCCACATTTGGGTTAATTTTCGAGATTTTCCCCAAAATGTCCTCCTGTAAAATTTTGTATGAACATTTTTTTTTCACCTATGGCTTTGTATAGATGTCAAGAAATGACTCAGTGAAAAATATGGAGGGAGCTGATGGTTGAGGATTTCGGAGACGGGTGAAAAGCACGGGCAAGGTATTAAAGATAAGTGGGGGGTGCTTCACCAAATGTTATTCGAAACCTCGTGCAATTGCCATTGGGCTGAAAAAAATTTCAAAATGGCGAAAAAAAGATGGCCGCCATACAAATTTCGTCGGTGTCTACCACAGAAAGTATGAAAGATAGAAAAGTGGTTTCATAGCAAAAGATGACCAGGACGAAGAGTTATATTTATTGAAAGAAAAAAAATTCAAAATGGCGGAAATTTTTTTTTCATACTAAATTGTATGGCGATTTGGAGCTATAAGAAAATTGGCATTGTTCTTCTAGAAACAGACATAAAACGAAACAATGATGTAAGGGAGATGTGTTTATGGGCAGGAGTAGAGTAGGGGAAAATTATGACATTTCAGAAAAACAAGATGGCGGCCAACGTGACTTTCGTAAATCTTTTGTTTTCCAACCGATTTTGTTCAAAGTTCCAGTCCTCGAGGAAATGAGCAAATGGTTTTTAAGAAAATTGGAAAAATTTAGAAAAACAAGATGGCGGCCGAGCTGTGGCGTTTTAAAATTTTTCATTTTTGGACCCCAAACCGCGGCGCCACTGATCCTAAACGGGGTACTCGAGGATGATAATTTTTTATTGTTTCGCCCACAATTATCCTGAATTTTGACAAAACGGAAAATTTTTTTCAAAATCCAAGATGGCGGCTGTTCTGGCGGCCAATCAGTGTGGGGTACGAAAAAACGCAATTTTAAAATTCAATTTTCACACACTTTGCAACATCTGAGCGTTTCGACTTCTATGGTGCGATTGTTTGTATAGACTAGAAGTTTTGAGTGGGGGAAAAAAAATTACCCCATTTCTCGGGAAATTTCGAGATTTTTCCCAAAAAGTAAATAAAAATGGGAAATGCTTTCCAAAAAACCAACTTCAAATGCCACTACAAAGAGTGAAATAATTTTTATTTCAATTTTAGGTACCTACACCAATTCGAAGTCGGGCGATTGTCTATGACTTCTATGACGGGCAATGTTTCATACAATCCCTAATATAGTCCTTCTTACTTACTTCATGTGCGAAGAAATGACGAAGTCATAGACAATCGCCCGACTTCGAATTGGTGTAGGTACCTAAAATTTAAATAAAAATTATTTCACTCTTTGTAGTGGCATTTAAAGTGGTTTTTTGGAAAGCATTTCCCATTTTTATTTTTTACTTTTTAGTGGAAAACAGTAAAATGCACAAGGCGTTGTAAAAATACCCAAATCGCTTGAGGTGTGTTCATAAAATCTGAAGAGATCCCTCAATTTTACCAAGATCCCATCATCAGACCCTGACTTGATGACCTGACATCAAATCAGTATCTGCTAGCAAATGCACCAGTAACTATAAAAAATACCCAACTCGCTTCAAGTATACTAGCAAAATTTAAAGAGTTCCCTCGATTTCACCAAGATCCCATCATCAGACCCTGACTTGATGACTTTAGTCATCAAATCCGTATCTGATAGCATATGCACCAGTAACTATAAAAAATATCCAACTCGCTTTAAGTATACTAGCAAAATTTGAAGAGTTCCCTCGATTTCACCAAGATCCCATGATCAGATCCTGACCTGATGACCATAGGACAACTTGGAAAATATTACTCTTTCTAATAATACTCAAATAGTTTCATGTGTCCATATAAAATTTGAAGAGTTCCCTCGATTTCTCCAGGATCCCATCATCAGATCCTGACCTGATTAAAATGGGACCATCTGGAAACAAAACCCTCTTTAACAAAAAAATAATTTTTCAAATCGGTCCACGCGTCTTCGAGTAATCGGGGAACATACATAGAAAAAAAAAAAAAAGATTCCGACGAATTGAGAACCTCCTCCTTTTTTTGAAGTCGGTTAAAAATCGAAATACGCACTTTTTGCGAAATCCGAGTATGAGCGACCACGTGTCTTACTCGTACAAATGACATTTGAGTATTTTTGTTGCCGAGGACTGGCAACACTGGAATCTATCAAAGTAAAAGTGATTTTCGACATGGTCACATTTCAGGGGCTATCGTGTCGCCTGGGTGCGAGCGAGATAAAAAATTGAAACGTCATCAGGAGCGGTATATGCTGCAGTTACTGGGAAAAATACGTAACTATGTAAAATATTTCTGTGAACTCAGGTGGCGGCCATTTTGTATTTTTTTCTGTTTTTTGAAAATTTTGATCGTGTTTTGAGGCACTTGGCAACATTTCGGAAAGTCGACATGTATGGACCGATTGTGTAACTCGACGGGCAGTATCGAAATATAAAGGGAGTATTGCCAGATTTGGGGTAATTTTCGAGTTGTTCCCCAAAATGTCCTCCTGTAAAATTTTGTATGAACATTTTTTTCCCACTTAAGGCTTTGTATAGAAGTCAAAAAAATGACTCAGTGAAAATATGGAGAGAGCTGATGATTGAAGATTTCGGAGACGGGTGAAGAGCACAGCCAAGGTATTGAAGATAGGTGGGGGGTGCTCGACCAAATGTCATTCGAAACCTCGTGCAATTGCCAGTGAGCTAAAAAAAATTTCAAAAAAGCGAAAAAAAGATGGCCGCCATACAAATTCCGTCGGTGTCTATCTCAGAAAGTATGAATGATAGAAAAGTGGTTTCTTTGCCAAAGATGATCAGGACGAAGAGGTTTATTTATTGAAAAGAAAAAAAATTAAAATGGCGGAATATTTTATTTTCATACTAAATTGTATGGCGATTAGGAGCTATAAGAAAATTGAGATTTTGGTCCTGTAAAGAGACATAAAACGATACAATGATGTATAGCAAATGTGTTTGAGGGCAAAATAGGAAAAGGGAAAAATTATGACATTTCAGAAAAACAAGATGGCGGCCGACGTGACTTTCGTAACTCTTTTGTTTTCCAACCGATTTCGTTCAAACTCGCGGTTCTCGAGGAAATGAGTAAATTTGTTTATAGAAAAAATGCAAAAAATTGGAAAAACAAGATGGCGGCTGAGTTATAGTGTTTTCAAAGTTTTCATTGTTCTACCTTAAACCGGGACCATTTAATTCAAATTTGTCACAGTTGACAACATTGGAACGTTTTCACTTCTATGGGATGATCGTACATCTAGACTCGGTTGTAGATTGGGGAAAAAATTACCCCATTTTTCGGGAAAAATCGAAATACGCACTTTTTGCAAAATCCGAGTATGAGCGACCACGGAAACTGCTCCAAGCAGTTACGCGGTCCGCTTTAGCGGGCCGCGCCCCCACGCGAAAAACTAGTTATACTATATATAGCTCAATTACCACTGACTGACTGATTGACATAATTGTTCTCCCAGAAGGAGACAGAAAACGATATAATGATGTACGGGAGATGTGTTCGGGTGCGGGAGTTGACTAGGGAAAAATTATGACATTTCAGAAAAACAAGATGGCGGCCGACGTGACTTTCGTAACTCTTTTGTTTTCCAACCGATTTCGTTCTAAGTCGCAGCACTCGAGGAAATAAGTAAATGGTTTTTAGAAAAATTGGAAAAATTTTAAAAAACAAGATGGCGGCTGAGCAGTGGCGTTTTAAAATTTTTCATTTTTCGACCCCAAACCGCGGCGCCACAGATCCTAAACGGGGTGGTTGAAGATGACAGTTTTTGCTTGTTTCGCCCACAATTATCCTGAATTTTGACGAAATGGGAGTAATTTTTCAAAATCCAAGATGGCGGCTGTTCTGGCGGCCAATCAGTGTGAGGTACGAAAAAACGCAATTTTAAAATTCAATATTCATACACTTGGCAACACCGGAGCGTTTCGACTTCTATGGGACGATTGTGAGTTTCGACTCGAAGTATTGAGTGGGGGAAAAAAATTACCCCATTTCTCGGGAAATTTCGAGATTTTCCCCAAAAAGTAAAAAATCGAAATACGGACTTTTCGCGAAATCCGAGTATGAGCAATCACGTGTCTTACTCGTAGAAATGACATTTGAGTATTATTGTCGCCGAGGACTGGCAACACTGGAATCTATCAAAGTAAAAGTGATTTTTGACATGGTCACTTTTCAGGGGCTATCGTGTCGCCTGGGTGTGAGCGAGATGAAAACTTGAAACGTCATCAGGAGCGGTATATGCTGTAGTTACTGGGAAAAATACGAAACTATGTAAAATATTTCTGTGAACTGAGGTGGCGGCCATTTTGTATTTTTTTCTGTTTTTGAAAATTTTGATCGTGTTTTTGAAGCACTTGGCAACATTTCGGAAAGTCGACATGTATGAACCGATTGTGTAACTCGACCGGCAGTATCGATATATATAAGCTGTGTTGCCACATTTGGGGTAGTTTTCGTGATTTTCCCCAAAATGTCCTCCTGTAAAATTTTGTATGAACAGTTTTTTTTTCTCTTATGGCTTCGTATAGAAGTCAAGAAATGACTCGGCGAAAAATATGGAGGGAGCTGATGATTGAGGATTTCGGAGTCGGGTGAAGAGCACAGCCAGGGTATTGAAGATAGGTGGGGGGTGCTCGACCAAATGTCATTCGAAATCTCGTGCAGTTACCAATGAGCTGAAAAAAATTTCAAAATGGCGTAAAAAAGATGGCCGCCATACAAATTTCGTCTGAGTCTATCTCAGGAAGTATAAAAGTTAGAAAAGTAGTTTCTTATCAAAAGATAATCAGGACGACAAGGTATATCTATTTAACGAAAAAAAAAATTCAAAATGGCGGAAATTTTTTTTTCATACTAAATTGTATGGCGATTTGGAGCTATAAGAAAATTGGCATTGTTCTCCTAGAAACAGACATAAAACGATACAATGATGTATGGGAGATGTGTTTGAGTGCGAGATTGGATTAGGGAAAAATTATGACATTCCAGAAAAACAAGATGGCGGCCGACGTGACTTTCGCAACCCTTTTGTTTTCCAACCGATTTCGTTCAAAGTCGCAGTATTCGAGGAAATGAGTAAACGGTTCTTAGAAAAATTGGAAACATTTGGAAAAACAAGATGGCGGCTGAGCTGTAGCGTTTTAAAATTTTTCATTTTTTGACCCCAAACCGCGGCGCCACAGATCCTAAACGGGGTGGTGGAGGGTGATTATTTTTTCTTGTTTCGCCCACAATTATCGTCAATTTTGACAAAATGGGAGTGGTTTTTAAAAATCCAAGATGGCGGCTGTTCTGGCGTCCAATCAGTCTGAGGTATGAAAAAACGCAATTTTAAAATTCAAATTTCACCCCCTTGGCAACATCGGAGCGTTTCGACTTCTATGGGGCGATTGTGTGAATAGACTCGAAGTATAAAGTGGGGGAAAAAAATTACCCCATTTCTCGGGAAATTTCGAGATTTTCCCCAAAAAGTAAAAAATCGAAATACGGACTTTTTGCGAAATCCGAGTATGAGCGATCACGTGTCTTACTCGTACAAATGACATTTGTGTATTTTTGTGATCGAGCACTGGCAACACTGAAATCTATCAAAGTAAAAGTGATTTTCGACATGGTCACTTTTAGGTTTTTTTTCATACTAAATTGTATGGCGATTTGGAGCTATAAGAAAATTGGCATTGTTCTCCTAGAAACAGACAATAAAACGATACAATGATGTATGGGAGATGTGTTTGAGTGCGGGATTGGATTAGGGAAAAATTATGACATTTCAGAAAAACAAGATGGCGGCCTACATCACTTTCAAAACTTTTTTGTTTTCCAACCGATTGCGTTCAAACTTGCAGTACTTGAGGATATGAGTTAATGGTTTTTAGAAAACGTAGAAATATTTGGAAAAACAAGATAGCGGCTGAGCTGTAGTGTTTTCAAAATTTTCATTGTTCTACCTCAAACCGAGACGGTTTAGTTCTTTGTCACAGTTGGCTACATAAAAACATTTGGACGTTTATGGGGTGATCGTACGTATAGCCTTGGAGTGAAGATTGGTGAAAAAGAAACTACCCCATTTTTCGGGAAAAATCGAAATACGGACTTTTTGCAAAATCCAAATATGAGCGATCACGTAAATTGTTCTAAGCAGTTACGCGCCCCCACGCAAAAAACTAGCTATTATTATAGGTACTATATATAGCTCAATTACCACTGACTGACTCACTAATTGACATAATTGTTCTCCCAGAAAGAGACAGTAAAAGATATAATGATGTATGGGAGATGTGTTTGGGTGCGGGAGTCGACTAGGGAAAAATTATGACATTTCAGAAAAACAAGATGGCGGCCGACGCGACTTTCGTAACTCTTTTGTTTTCCAACCGATTTCGTTCAAAGTCGCAGCACTTGAGGAAATGAGTAAATGGTTTCTAGAAAAATTGGAAAAATTTGGAAAAACAAGATGGCGGCCGAGCTGTGGCGTTTTAAAATTTTTCATTTTTCGACCCCAAACCGCGGCGCCACAGATCCTAAACGGGGTGGTTGAAGATGTCAATTTTTTCTTGTTTCGCCCACAATTATCCTGAATTTTGACAAAATGGGAGTAATTTTTAAAAATCCAAGATTGCGGCTGTTCTGGCGGCCAATCAGTGTGAGGTATGAAAAATCGCAATTTTGAAACTCAAATTTCTCACAGTTGGCAGCATCGGAGCGTTTCGACTTCTATGGGGCGATTGTGTGTAAAGACTCGAAGTATTGATTGGGGAAGAAAAAATAACCCCATTTCTCGGGAAATTTCGAGATTTTCTCCAAAAAGTAAAAAATCGAAATACGGACTTTTTGCAAAATCCGAGTATAAGCGATCACGTGTCTTACTCATACAAATGACATTTGAGTATTTTTGTCGCCGAGGACTGGCAACACTGTGATCTATCAAAGTAAAAGTGATTTTCGACATGGTCACATTTCAGGGGCTATCGTGGCGCCTGGGTGCGAGCGAGATGAAAACTTGAAACGTCATCAGGGGCGGTATATCCTGTAGTTACTGGGAAAAATACGAAACTATGTAAAATATTTCTGTGAACTGAGGTGGCGGCCATTTTGTATTTTTTTCTGTTTTTGAAAATTTTGATCGTGTTTTTGAGGCACTTGGCAACATTTCGGAAAGTCGACATGTATGAACCGATTGTGTTACTCGACGGGTAGTATCGAAATGTATAGAAAGTGTTGCCACATTTCGGGTAGTTTTCGAGATTTTCCCCAAAATGTCCTCCTGTAAAATTTTGTATGAACAATTTTTTTTTCACTTTTGGCTTCGTATAGGAGTCAAGAAATGACTCGGTGAAAAATATGGAGAGAGCTGATGATTGAGGATTTCGGAGTCGGGTGATGAGCACAGCCAGGGTATTGAAGATAGGTGGGGGGTGCTCGACCAAATGTCATTCGAAATCTCGTGCAATTGCCAATGAGCTGAAAAAATTTTCAAAATGGCGTAAAAAAGATGGCCGCCATACAAATTTCGTCGGTGTCTATCTCAGAAAGTATGAAAGATGGAGAAGTGGTTTCTTTGCAATAGAAGATCAGGATGAGGAAGTCTATTTAGCGAAAAGAAAAAAATACAAAATGGCGGAATATTTTTTTTCATACTAAATTGTACGGCGATTAGGAGCTATGGGAAAATTGTTATTGTTCTCCTAGAAACAGATAGAAAACGATAGATTAATGTATGGGAGATGTGTCTATGGGCAGGAGTAGAGTACGGAAAAATTATGACATTTCAGAAAAACAAGATGGCGGCCGACGTGACTTTCGTAACTCTTTTGTTTTCCAACCGATTTCGTTCAAAGTCGGAGTACTCAAGGAAATTAGTGAATGGTTTTTAGAAAAATTGGAAAAATTTGGAAAAACAAGATGGCGGCTGAGCTGTAGTGTTTGCAAATTTTTCATTGTTCCACCTCAAACCGCGGCGCCACAGATCCTTAACGGGGTGGTTGAAAATGTCAATTTTTGCTTGTTTCGCCCACAACTATCCTGAATTTTGACAAAATGTGAGTAATTTTTAAAAATCCAAGATGGCGGCTGCTCTGGCGGCCAATCAGTCTGAGGTACGAAAAAACGCAATTTTAAAATTCAAATTTCACCCACTTGGCAACATCGGAGCGTTTCGACATCTATGGAGCGATTGTGTGAATAGACTCGAAGTGTTGAGTGGGGCAGAAAAAATTACCCCATTTCCAGGGGAATTTCGAGATTTTCCCCAAAAAGTAAAAAATCGAAATACGGACTATTTGCGAATTCCGAGTATGAGCGATCACGTGTCTTACTCGTTGAAATGACATTTTGGTATTTTTGTCGCCGAGGACTGGCAACACTGGAATCTTTCAAAGTAAAAGATATTTTCGACATGGTCACTTTTCAGAGGCTATCGTGTCGCCTGGGTGCGAGCGAGATGAAAAATTGAAACGTCATCGGGAGCGGTATATCCTGTAGTTACTGGGAAAAATACGAAATGATGTAAAATATTTCTGTGAACTGAGTTGGCGGCCATTTTGTATTTTTTTCTGTTTTTGGAAATTTTGATCGCGATTTTGAGGCACTTGGCAACATTTCGGAAAGTCGACATGCATGAACCGATTGTGTAACTCGACTGGCAGTATCGAGATATATAAGCAGTGCTGCCACATTTGGGGTAGTTTTCGAGATTTTCCCCAAAATGTCCTCCTGTAAAATTTTGTATGAACTATTTTTATTTCACTTGTGGCTTCGTATAGAAGTCAAGAAATGACTCGGTGAAAAATATGGAGAGCGCTGATGATTGAGGATTTCGGAGACGGGTGAAGGGCTCAGCCAGGGTATTGAAGATAGGTGGGGGGTGCTCGACCAAATGTCATTCGAAACCTCGTGCAATTGCCAGTGGGCTGAAAAAAATTTCAAAATGGCGAAAAAAAGATGGCCGCCATACAAAGTTTGTCGGTGTCTATCTCAGAAAGTATGAAAGATAGAAAAGTGGTTTCTTAGCAAAAGATGATCAAGACGAGAAGATATATATTCGTATAATGGAAGAAAAAAAATTCAAAATGGGGGAATTTTTTTTTTCATACTAAATTGTAGGGCGATTTGGAGCTACAACAAAATTGGCATTGTTCTCCTAGAAAGCGACAGAAAACGATACAATGATGTATAGGAGATGTGTTTATGGGCAGGAGTAGACTAGGGGAAAATTATGACATTTCAGAAAAACAAGATGGCGGCCAACGTGACTTTCATAACTCTTTTGTGTTCGAACCGATTTTGTTCATAGTCACAGTACCTACTCGAGGAAATGAGTAAATGGTTCTTTCGACCCCAAACCGTGTAGCCACAGATCCTAAACGGAGTAGTCGAGGATGATATTTTTTTCTTATTTTACCTACAACTTAACGCCGCTTGTACGTATAGACTTGGGTGTAGATTGGTGAAGAAAAAATTACCCCATTTTTCGGAAAAAATCGAAATACGGCGTTTTTGCAAAATCCGAGTATGAGCGACCACGGAAACTGCACCAAGCAGATACGCGGTCCGCTTTAGCGGGCCGCGCCCCCACGCGAAAAACTAGTTAATATATATATAGCTACTCGTGCTGATTCACTGATTGACTGACTGACTCACTGATTGATCACCTCTCCTGAACAATTTTGTATGAAAAATTTTTTTTTCACGGATGGGGTCGTATAGAAGAAAAAAATTCATTCGGAGGAAAAATACGGAGAGAGCTGATGATTGAGGATTTCGAAGACGGTTGAAGAGCACGGCCAGGGTATCTAAGATAGGTGGGGGGTGCTCGACCAAATGTCATTCGAAATGTCATGCAATTGGCAGTGAGCTGAAAAAAAGTTCAAAATGGCGGATTCAAGATGGCCGCCATACAAACTTCATCGGTGTCCATCTCGAAGAGTATAAAAGATGGAAGAGTGGTTTCTTGACAAGAAGTGATCAGGACCCCATGGTCTATTCCATGGATAGAAAAAAAAATGAAAATGGCGGAATTTATTTTTCCATAGAAAATGTATGAGGAATATTGAAGAGACTACGAGTTGTAAAACATGAAGTGTTTTGATGCGGTTTTTTGGAAGACTACCAGAGAAAAATATGGAATTAGGTGATGATTGACGATTTTAAAGATAGTCAAGGAGCATGGGCAAGGTATTATAGTTAGGTGGGGACTGCTGAAACAAAAAATACTCGGAACTTCACGCAATTGGCAGTGAGCTGAAAAAAAACCTAAATGGCGGATTCAAGATGGCCGCCATACAAATTTCGTTTTGTTCTATCTCGGAAAGTATAAAAGATAAGAGAGTGGTTTCTTAGCAAGAGGTGATTAGGATTTCAAGTTCTACGGGATGCATGGAAAATAATTCACTGTGGCGGAATTTATCTTTCCATGGAAAATGTACATACTTTGAGAAGAGACAATGATCTAGGATTTGGATGATGATTGAGGAGCACTGTCATGGTTTTAAAGATAGTTAAGGGCTGTTCGAACAAAAAAACCTCATGATGAGGTTCAGTGTATTTTTTATTCAAACAGCCCTGAACTATCTTTAAATCCATGACCGTGCTCCGAGGTAATTCTTTTAGCCCATTGCCAATCGGATTCCAATTGGCGATGGAGATGACGGCGATTCTTTTATAGGTGAGAAGACAGCCCGCGGGCCACGTGTGGCCCGCGCTCCCACGCGCACTGCTAGTTTATTATATAACCTCCATCACATTTTCCATCACACGTTTTAGCGGAACTAGACTTAAAAATGTTTCCGTATTCACGCTGGTGAATATCGCGGGCGTTTATTTTCACTCTACAATATTTTAAATCCGCAAGGACTCTGGTGTATCAGCGATAAGCTAGCATACAGTTTGCAACACCTTTCTTGCCGTTTTTAATAGCATCGCTTTGTTACTTTTCATGTATGACTATTAATTGACTACTATTTTTCCTTTTTACAAGGATACGAGCACTACCTACGTGCTTCCTTGTTAAGTTTCCTGGTTATCTGTTGCTTTCTTTTTTTTGATCTTATAAATTCACAAGCGTGTCTGACTGCATCATCAACGGCCATTACTTCAACCTATTTTTCTTTTATCTATTTTTAACGTTAGAACATTAGTCCTTTATAGCAGTATTAAGTTTATTGTTAATATTGCATTGTTGATATTTTTATTTACTCTAGAATTCTATTTATAACAGGGATTTGCTAGGATTAGGGACTCTTCACCGCCCATGGTCTAATCAACTTTGGAATGATGGAGACCAAATCATGAGGCATCCGTTCGGCATTTTCTCTCGGGAAGTTCTCGAACGCTGCTTCTTTCAACTTTCTTAGTACGTCTGTGTTTAGTTAACTTTAATATTATACTAGCTGTTGCCCGCGGCTCCGCCCGCGTGAATTACGGTTTTTTCCCATAATATACATTCCTACTTGAATTCCTTGATTTTTCGCGGGATTCTGGTGTGATGTTGTACAGAAACCTGTTCTTACTTTACACGGGTTATCTTGTGGTGATTTTGAAAACTCCTTTTTCTTGCTAATAATATAAAGTTTCATTAATACGTAGTTGAAAGATCAAAAGGACGATTTTAACTGTCGATATTTCGACCCAGTGGCACAGGTCGTGGTCACTACGTGACCACGACTTGTACCAATGTATCGAAATATCGACAGTTAAAATCGTCCTTTTCCAATTCATTGTGATTTTTATTCTGAAACCACGAAATATGTCAAAAATCATTAAACCATGTCAAAAGTTGTACTGGTGGTAGAACTCTTCTTTCAGAGTTCGGCCGGGTAGGTACCACTGGGATAAAATACTCTACTAACAATATTCCTCAGCCCAACATAATATAAGAGTCTTTTTAAAATCTTTGCTTCATCTCAATACAATCCAAAACATCAGAATGGGCAATGGCTATATATTTCTTTACGTATAAGAAGACCTTAGATGTGACAGTCAGTCGGTTAGGATCGATAAGACCTAAGAGTTAAAAATATTTGTGAACCATTATCTTACCCTTTCCATATTGCGGATGATAAAGACGCGGCACTCCGGGAATGTCGACATAAGTGAAAACTTGTCTTAACAGTGCCATCTTAATATAAAGTCAGGAAACAGTAAATAACATGACAGTTAATTTTTATTTAAAAAAATTCGGTAGTAAAGTAATAACCTTTCTCAGAGTTTTACATTCAAGTTCCACATAAATTGTAGAGATGGCGCTATACGATATAACGTAGCGATAACGCCAGTTACATGATTTTTGTTCACCCTAAAAGTGAAAAATTTGAAAACATACAAAATCTCCTGCTAAGCCTATGTATTTACGGCTGTAAGGGTACTCCAGTCTTACTTGAGCCCTACGTCCTTAGGTTCTTTGTGCATTCCGAGTTCCAAGTCACCTACCTACTTGAACTTAGCGCTAAAGGTTCTGATGTCTGTAATTTCTGAACTACAAAAGTGATGATGATAAGATTTGTATGGAATAATCTTTAAAGAACCTCCTTTCTAACAAAAAAAGAATGAATGGAATCGAACAACGCGTTAATGAATTATAACTAAAAAACGTTTGGACTTTGATGCCGTCTTCCAGGGAAACCATGATGAATTTCGGGACAAAAAGTATCCTATGTCCTACCTCGGGGTATGAACTATAATCATGTCAAGTTTCATTTAAATCCATCCAGCGGATTAGCCGTGATGCCCGGTCGTGAAACAGACAGACAGACAGACAGACAGACAGACAGACAGACAAAAATTAAACTAATTACAGTTTTGGCTTCAGTATCGACTAAATAGTGTCCTCCAACAAAAATTTTCAAAATATCTTCAATGTACAGAATTCGACCCTTTACAGTTTTATTATAAGTATAGATTGTGATGTCATCACATTTTCTCTTTTTTCGTTTTTCTATTCAACGTAGTTCAACTGTATAATAGCTGAACATAACGCATAACGTTTATAAAACAGGGCCCGCGCTTTCCACGGATACGCAAACACGGCTCCCACTGCAATCATCCAGTATGCGATACAGCCTCTAACGACTACCTAGATATCGATACAATGGACATGCCTTGCATCCTCAGCTTACGGGCGCACTGCTGAAGAGATGCCTTCTTTGCAGTATTGCAGTTTGGATCTACTTTGGAGCTTTTGTAAGGATTAACAGGTTTTAACAACTATACTATCACAGTCATGTAAGTGATAATTGGGATCGATCGATCAGATGTAACGATTTTTTTTATGTATCGGAATGACTTAGTCTTTGAAATGACAAGAATTATAGTCTTATCTGGTGGGAGGCTTCATCAAGCGATTTATTGTTCCGGGGCGATGCTGTTTCGAAACCGTTAGGAGTTGCTTACTACAACTTAGTACGATAACATCTTCAGCTGCATTGTCACTTACCATCAGGTGAGATTGTAGCCGAGTACTAACTTATTATATAGTTGTTTTCTTCGATTTCTAATATATCTATTTCTAATCTAGATTTGGTGTATTTGAAAATTAGTAAAGATGTATATATTTGTAAATTTTTTTTCATATTAAATTTACACTTCCGTTTCTACATCCGTTTCCGTTTCTGCTAAATTTTACTTTTTCCGTTTCTGGTTCAGCTAAGACACTTCCGTTGCATCACTAACTTTTATATGGCTGAGGCTGCTTTACTTGAACTACGCTCATGCCACATCCAGTGTTGCTATGATACGGCACATCACAAATTGTCTTGTGTGCAACGTTTAGCGCGCCGCTTCCGTTTGTATACGCGGGCGTCCCCAGTCACTCGTACAGGGAAATGCATACCGGCCGGGACTCTCGCGGCAGAGCGGTTTCAAGATGACGGCAAATAGGCTTACATCTAGACGGCGGGTTATTGGATTGAACAGAGTCAACACTCTAGTCCTTGGAGGCAGCGATAGATATCCTTTGCCGCTAGTATGCAGCTTTCATAACATAGGTATTACCAACACATACCTACAGTCAGTCGAAAAGAATGTATTTCTGTAACCCTTTGTAATAGACACAAGTATACCCTGGACAGAAAAAATATCGCCAGATTATCGGTGCCAAAAATGTTTCTTTTGTCACCATAAGTACAGCCACGCTTGTAGTTCACTCATCAGCCACCTATAG
The DNA here is from genome assembly GCA_963855885.1 of Coenonympha glycerion. Lineage (NCBI taxonomy): Eukaryota > Metazoa > Arthropoda > Insecta > Lepidoptera > Nymphalidae > Coenonympha > Coenonympha glycerion. The sequence continues at coordinate 12,656,427 of OY979631.1, forward strand.
AATTTTGACAGATGGCGCAACTATTTGCTTGGACGAAAAAGGTTTACGGAAATCGTCCAGATGCCCATATCCTGAGGTGTCTTACCGGTGCCCTTTGGTTATTATCAATTTGAGGTGACTTTCGGGCACAATAGAAAAACCCATTTTATTATTTGATTGGGAACTATTTGATTTATGAATTATTTAAGTGTAGTAAGTATACGTGTGTCCTACAGTGCTAAGGGTTTAAATAATATCAAATTAATAAGTTAACTACAGCTCGTCGTAAAGTGCTAAGCAATTCGACACAGTGGCGCATGGAACTAATAAAACTCCAACAGTCCCAAACAATTTGGTCGATCGCAAACACATTTGGAAGCTTTTATGCTCTATCTAGACATATCAGGGTCAACTTTGAAACACTCTGACCTCAATTATGCGTACCATTAAGGTACAATCAGACTGTATGTATTCACACATACCGTGTCTAAGTTGTACCGTTCCTGCTACCTCCATAATACCTCGTCAATTCTAGAAAAAATCTATAAACGATATATGAACAAATTAATTGATGAGGAATCGTATTTCCAAAGTTTTCAGAACACCTACAGTTGCAGATACTGAAGTCCTTTTTTTTTAAATAATAATAATTATATAATGTAACCTCAATACATATTGTGTGGAGTGGCGTAACACAAGGAATTACTACAAATAACACTACAAACTACAGGAGTTCAGACTATCTTTTGTATAATTATGATAGAACTTCACGTACAGGTAACTTCGTTAAATCATTAGTTAAACACCGAACTTAATGACCGCTATACGTAGATAGACTTTTACTCGAAATCAGATTTGAACAGTGCAATTTAATTAAGTACACTTTACTGCATAGTAATATAATTCAGTTGGAACAAGTTAAAGTTAATTAAAATACCACAACGCCAAAGCTGCGAAGCTATTTGAAACAAAGCGCACAGTGAACTCTACGTAAATACTTGAACAATTGAAAACAATACTCTTTGAAAATAATATTTTGTAGCTATTCCTAGAAACATTTCGTAAACAGTGATTATTCATTAAATGTAATTATGTTGAAGTAATTAATTGTGTTCTTTGTTAACTTTGTTGTACTTAAAAACATTAGGAATTCCAATTTTGGAAAATGACAATAGGTTAAGTATAAGTTAACAGGTTCGTTATAAGTATACATATGTTAGCTAATGCTAGCCTGTGTATGCAGTCTCTATTATAGAGTGCATAAATATGTTCATCAGCATACACCTTCTTTTCTTTGGCGGCAATGCATCACTTAAAAAATAAAAAGATATTCAACTTTTTAACTTTTTCATCGGTATGTAGTATGTACTATGTAAGCTACGATAGTATAGAAATATATAAAAATGACATATTTCTCTTTCTCTCCATGAAAATAGTAAAAATAGACAGAGATATGACCATTTACGATCAACAATAGACATTTCGTAGTTTCGCCAACGTTGCATCTCGTAAAACATTCAGATACCGAAGCTCCGAAGTTGATGAGTTCTGATAGATAGTTCCACGCTGTAGCTATCGACTTCCCATACCAGATACACTTAATAACTTGATTCTAGCTCTCCGATACAAAGCCGAGCGCAAAACTAACATCAATTTTCCGCAGTTGCAAACAATTTGCTCTAACGCAAATACTCTCTGATGGCATTTGCTTGCAATCAGGTTTAAGCACTGTAAGTACCTGCATATGTATTGCAGTTTGTTGGTACGATACTGCAGTATAAAGCTTAAATTACGATATAAGAGACCGTTATTAGTAATACTTAACCTACTAATTAATTTATTATGAATAACTTTCATAGAATCTCAAACTTTTGGATTCTGTGCAAAAATATTTTTTGACCTACTAACCCACTCACCCACTTGGAAAATAGATCTTTAATGCCCAAAATGCGGGCGGGGAATTTTCATTTCTCCCTAGGCCAGGAAATCATTTTCGACCCTAGGGCAGAAAAGACATTTCCAAATTCAAACATGACGTAGGTAATTAAAGATTTCTTTTAATAAAACATACGGTCAGTAACGAAGCTTGAACTTAAGAGCCTTCTGACCCACGGTGTCTCCCATACAAACGTAATACCAAAATCATTTGTAATTCGTGCAATTTTCGATCATGTTGTGGTGTTATTCGGGTTCATATAGTAATAATCTATGCTCCTGGCCATATTTGGTTCCGAAATGCGTTTGTTAAACGAAAATGTAAACGAATTTAGTTTTGCTTATTTTTATGTCAAAGAGGACATGTTTCCTACTTATTTGTTTTGTAATAAAAACAAGACTATCTCACGTCGCATTAGTTCAGGAGCACAGTTTTTATTGTCCAGCTAAAGAAAAACACCAGTTAATAAAGAAAGTGACAAGTTTTCATTCATAATTTTTGGTATTACGGAACTCGACCAAAGTTATAAAAATTTTGATCAAAATTGATTAGTATTTTCGAACCAAATAATATGGCCAGGAGCATTGATTATTACCATATGAATCCGAATAACACCACAACATGATCAAAATATGCACGAATTACTAATGATTTGTTATTTTGAAGGAATGGATACATTGTAGTTCACAGGCCCCACAGGACGTGTACAATGTACATCAGTTTTTTGTTTTATTCTTTTGGAATATCAATAAAAATAATGATTTGAACCTAAAAAAAGTGAAATGTTTATTAAAAATTTTATCAACGTTTCAGAAAATGCCATCACAGACTACCTATTTCATACCTTACTTTCTTCTCCAATAAAAATATTCGCGATGATACTAATAATAACATTTCAAAGCCAAACAACTCATGACTAAATCATACAAAGAAAGCACATCAAGTCGGAAAAGTCAACCGAATTTAATTGGAATATTCATTGGGAAGCGACCTCACGACCGCATGTATTATTCACGCGTACTTAGACCTCACAACACAGTACATTCAATTGAAAAGCGCTGTCTTTATATGTGCTTTCCTTTGCGCGTTTCCCTTTTTATTTACTCAGTAATTTCAAATGAACTGAATTCGGAACGACTTTTAAAAACTAAAGCACCGTGATGTTAAAAAGCTTTTTACTTGTTGACGATCGAATGGCGTAGCGGTAGCGAACCTGCCGACTGCATCGGAGGTCGTGCGTTCGATTCCCACTACTGGTTAAAGTTTGTGTGATGAGCATGAATGTTCTCCAGTGTCTGGGTGTTTTTCAATATATTATATTAATATATATTAGTATGCATATATATATTTATCAGTTATCTAGTACCCATAACACAACCTATCGCTTTCTTTGGGGCTAGATTACGATGTGTATAATGTCTTGAAATATATTTTACTTGTATTCATTCAGTTAGAACAGAGATTCTCAAACTTATTTCCTTACCGCCCCCTTTGAAAATCAATTCTTTTTTCAGCGCCCCCAATTTTTAATACACTCCTAAAACTTAAAAACCACGATTTTTAACTTTAATTTACTTATGGTGGTATAATTAATTTCGGTCAATGAACCAGCCGATCGGTACCGAATTGATCCAAATGCGTTAATTTTGACAAAAGCTTGTTACAACTTGATTGCGTACTGCGTGAAGGCTATCCCACGAAAGTTATATTTTATTAGTTTTAGATTTCATACCATCATACCTAAACTAATTATTCGATATTGAGTAGTAGTACCTTAGGTAGTAGGTAGGTTTTAATTTTAGTAAATTTTAAAATATAAAGTAAGTATACTTTCTGCATATTTTAAAATTGGGGTAACATACCCATGGGTATCTAAAAGAAATTAAAAACCTACCATCGCCCCCATAAACCACACTAATGCCCCGCATTTTTTTCTGGGTCCCTTAACGCCCCCCTCTAGGTGTCCAACGCCCACAAGGGGGCGTTATCGCCCACTTTGAGAAAGACTGAGTTAGAAGAAAATACAAAATTTTGCCTAAAATAAGTAGTTGACTAAATTTTTCAAAAAGCTTTTTCAGATGTTATGATTAGTCCCATATAACACGATTGCAATATAATAAATCACAATATACATAAATCTATGATTAAATCAAATAACAAAATTGTCAGACCGTCGCGCGTCACCAATTTAGGGAGGAAATAAATTCAATGAAAATATTTTTAACCGACTTCAAAAAAAGGAGGAGGTTCTCAATTCGTCGGAATCTTTTTTTTTTTTTTTTTTTTTTCTATGTATGTTCACCGATTACTCGAAGACGCGTGGACCGATTTGAAAAATTCTTTTTTGTTTAAGAGGGTTTTGTTTACAGATGGTCCCATTTTAATCAGGTCAGGATCTGATGATGGGATCCTGGAGAAATCGAGGGAACTCTTCAAATTTTATATGGACACATGAAATTATTTGAGTATTATTAGAAAGAGTAATATTTTCCAAGTTGTCTTATGGTCATCAGGTCAGGATCTGATCATGGGATCTTGGTGAAATCGAGGGAACTCTTCAAATTTTGCTAGTATACTTAAAGCGAGTTTGGTATTTTTTATAGTTACTGGTGCATATGCTAGCAGATACTGATTTGATGACTAAAGTCATCAAGTTAGGGTCTGATGATGGGATCTTGGTGAAATCGAGGGAACTCTTCAAATTTTGTTAGTATACTTAAAGCGAGTTGGGTATTTTTTATAGTTACTGGTGCATTTGCTAGCAGATACTGATTTGATGACTAAAGTCATCAAGTTAGGGTCTGATGATGGGATCTTGGTGAAATCGAGGGAACTCTTCAAATTTTGCTAGTATACTTGAAGCGAGTTGGGTATTTTTTATAATTACTGGTGCATTTGCTAACAGATACTGATTTGATGACTAAAGTCATCAAGTCAGGGTCTGATGATGGGATCTTGGTGAAATCGAGGGAACTCTTCAAATTTTGCTAGTATACTTGAAGCGAGTTGGGTATTTTTTATAATTACTGGTGCATTTGCTAACAGATACTGATTTGATGACTAAAGTCATCAAGTCAGGGTCTGATGATGGGATCTTGGTGAATTTGAGGTATCTCTTCAGATTTTATGAACACACCTCAAGCGATTTGGGTATTTTTACAACGCCCTCTGCATTTTATTGTTTTCCACTAAAAAGTATAAAATAAAAATGGGAAATGCTTTCCAAAAAACCAACTTCAAATGCCACTACAAAGAGTGAAATAATTTTTATTTAAATTTTAGGTACCTACACCAATTCGAAGTCGGGCGATTGTCTATGACTTCGTCATTTCTTCGCACATCAAGTAAGTAAGAAGGAAGTAGGGATTGTATGGAACATTGCCCGACTTCGAATTGGTGTAGGTACCTAAAATTTAAATAAAAATTATTTCACTCTTTGTAGTGGCATTTGAAGTTGGTTTTTTGGAAAGCATTTTTACGAGTGTATTCAATGGATCCGGCATCCGGCAATTGAATTTCTTACTTACGCTTGCACTGGTAGAAGAATATTATTATTCAATATTTTTTTTCTACCCAATTAATTTTGAGTGCATAAAGAGAGGATTGATTTTATTCTGGATCTGTGCCTGAATTAACATTTTACTAATTGTATCCCGGAAAAATCCCTTAATTTTATACTGGAAACTGCTACTTTCTACATCCCGCAAAAAGCTACTGTTCCCGCGGGATTTGTAACTCACCCGAACCTACGCAGGCGAAGTATGAGGACTAGTAATTTTGTGCAGAACTATGATGATCATTATGCCATTTTGATTGGTGCAAAGGGATTCTATCACTGTGTTAGTAGTTACATCTATTTGTAACTTATGAAAATCGACCAAGGTGCAAGTAAGATTAGCCCGATTCGGGAAGTACATACTCGGTTGATAGACTATGCTCCTAACGTTTCAAAATTGGTTAAGTTTAAAATCTTACTACCGTATTGTAACGTGTGAAATCTTTGGAAATACGAATGTAAACTCGGCGATATCAAAGAGAAAAATAAAATCAATTGGAAATGTATGCATTGGGAAGGAAACGTACATTCGAATACATTATTCGTGCTTGTTTGTATCGGGTACAATACAGTAGGTCGATTACGTAAGCTTTGCTGTATATCCCTATACACCCTATTGTATTTGTCATACCTAGTCCATAGAGATTTCTAACATCCAAAACCTCATGCCTCGTATAGAACCATTATGGTCCAAGATAAAATTTTAATCATCAAACGAATTCAAAAATGTAATATAGATAACAAATAAAGAAAGTTAGAGTCAAAGACATTTTTGTTGCGCTTGGCGACAAGCGTGCCTGACAACAAGCAATGATGAAGTTGGACGCTTGCCTGGTAGATGTATAATTTAATCTTTTCTTGAAGTCACACAGATTAAGTATACATGGCAGAGAACACAAAGTTTGGAATATTGACTCATACCTACTTTAGCGACTTCTATTAAAAAATAATTTTGTGGAATTTGAAGATAACGACACCACGCTTACGGATGTTATGCCACTAAATATTGTGTTTTAAAAAATCTTTTTGTGCATAGCGATTTCAAACAACCTATGCAATGATATATTTTTTTTTGCAGTGTGACCCAATACTTTTATTTTTATTTTATTTAACAGTAAAAGATTTAAAAAATAACAAAATTGATATAAAAATTTAATATCAATTTTGTTATTAGAATAATTTATATGGCAAAGCAACGTCGGGTTAGCTAGTATTTCTATAACAAACTACGTATAAATATTTCTCAGCAAGCTGCAGACGTTAACAATGCATTTACGTCCGCCAAGTTGCTTACCTCATCGTTTCTGTTCCATATACGACCCAGCCGAGCGTACTCGTAGGCTTGGATAAGCAGTTTCGTACAAAGCCGATTTGGCACTTCTGTTAAGTTGAATAATCTCATACCACTAATGGAGTTCTGGAAATGGATTGGAAAAGGATGCTTTATATTCAATTAATAATACTGATAAAGTTTAAAGGAAATGATAATCCCTTTAAAGTTTAAAGTTCTAACATCTGCTTTGATAATCATCAACTAATCATTATAACTACCTACTGTCCAAGATAAGAGTTGATAAATGTCAAAAAACCCTTTCACCAGTAAAAAACAAGCAAGGTGATCCCATAAAAATGTATCCATCATTAAAGAACTGTATAGCATGACCATTGATATATAAAGTAAGCCAAAACGCGAAAAAAGTTCCAATCGCACTTAGCAAAATTAGGCTGTACAATAACACATACTGTACAAACATAAATTACAATGTTTTAGTTTTTTATAAAAATACACATGTACCTTTGTTTATATAGGTTTTCTCGGGACACTTTTTCGTGAATTTTTTGCAGTTCTTTAAAGCTGGATTGATACATCAATCAAGCATTAAATCGTAAAATCAATTTTTAGTGGTTATATAGGTATGTAAATGCCTACCTTTACCTTTTTAACCGACTTCAAAAAAAGGAGGAGGTTCTCAATTCGTCGGAATCTTTTTTTTTTTTTTTTTTTTCTATGTATGTTCACCGATTACTCGAAGACGCGTGGACCGATTTGAAAAATTCTTTTTTTGTTTAAGAGGGTTTTGTTTACAGATGGTCCCATTTTAATCAGGTCAGGATCTGATGATGGGATCCTGGAGAAATCGAGGGAACTCTTCAAATTTTATATGGACACATTAAACTATTTGAGTATTATTAGAAAGAGTAATATTTTCCAAGTTGTCTTATGGTCATCAGGTCAGGATCTGATCATGGGATCTTGGTGAAATCGAGGGAACTCTTCAAATTTTGCTAGTATACTTAAAGCGAGTTTGGTATTTTTTATAGTTACTGGTGCATATGCTAGCAGATACTGATTTGATGACTAAAGTCATCAAGTTAGGGTCTGATGATGGGATCTTGGTGAAATCGAGGGAACTCTTCAAATTTTGTTAGTATACTTAAAGCGAGTTGGGTATTTTTTATAGTTACTGGTGCATTTGCTAGCAGATACTGATTTGATGACTAAAGTCATCAAGTTAGGGTCTGATGATGGGATCTTGGTGAAATCGAGGGAACTCTTCAAATTTTGCTAGTATACTTGAAGCGAGTTGGGTATTTTTTATAATTACTGGTGCATTTGCTAACAGATACTGATTTGATGACTAAAGTCATCAAGTCAGGGTCTGATGATGGGATCTTGGTGAAATCGAGGGAACTCTTCAAATTTTGCTAGTATACTTGAAGCGAGTTGGGTATTTTTTATAATTACTGGTGCATTTGCTAACAGATACTGATTTGATGACTAAAGTCATCAAGTCAGGGTCTGATGATGGGATCTTGGTGAATTTGAGGTATCTCTTCAGATTTTATGAACACACCTCAAGCGATTTGGGTATTTTTACAACGCCCTCTGCATTTTATTGTTTTCCACTAAAAAGTATAAAATAAAAATGGGAAATGCTTTCCAAAAAACCAACTTCAAATGCCACTACAAAGAGTGAAATAATTTTTATTTAAATTTTAGGTACCTACACCAATTCGAAGTCGGGCGATTGTCTATGACTTCGTCATTTCTTCGCACATCAAGTAAGTAAGAAGGAAGTAGGGATTGTATGAAACATTGCCCGACTTCGAATTGGTGTAGGTACCTAAAATTTAAATAAAAATTATTTCACTCTTTGTAGTGGCATTTGAAGTTGGTTTTTTGGAAAGCATTTCCCATTTTTATTAGTCATTTCGCTTCACGAAATGTACCCGACGCATTACATGAATAGCCAACGTAACGTAAAATTCGCTCCGCGTTGAGCTCCGCGTTCCGCCTGTGTCTGGCCTGTATCCATAGAAGCGACCTAAGGTAATTATGAGATTAATAGAAAGTATTAACCTTTGATAATAATATCAATTATAGTATTTTCTTTTTTTGGAATATTATTTAAAATAACATTTGCCACTATAATATTATGTTATTTCAGTTTGAGACGTCAATGAAAAACAAAGTTAATAGCTACGTGCTGTAGTAGTAACGCTAGAAAACGAAAAATTGATCCTGATGATTGTCCAGATTTAATTAAAATCCATTTATTCAAATTAATCCGTTTTGAGTCGGCGTTAATTAGATTCTCGGCCGTCCCCGATCCTACTTACTTTTTAGATATTGGCCATTTCATGGTTTATTGCTTTGATTAAAGATTTTATATACAACAATGTTTATTTGGGGGAATACAAGAAACCAGTCTTCTGAATTTAATTTTATATATTTCGTTTATTCGCAAATTATTTAAAAGTAACCAACAACTTTATAACTTGAAAAGAGTAGTTTTGTTACTACAAACTATTTTTCAGGTTAAAATAAACTAAAGCATAGGCGCTCCTTTTTTATTTTACGAAGTTGATAAAAATATGCATCTTTCCAGCAAAAGGATTTTTAACAACGTGTAAATTGTGAATATGATAATGCCAATGCAATTTTATCTCTTTGATTATATCTCTTTGATTGGATTTCACAAGGTTAAACCAATTAAGCCTATTTGAAACATAAATACCTGAGGAAGTTTATTCGCTGCTGCAATAACTTACTCACCAAATAACAGCAATTTATGCAGTCAATTAACTCTACGGGCACTCACGGGCAAAAATTACAATAAAATCACATTGCGAAAATCTAAAACTATGAACCGTAACTAAAACTCAATCCGCCGGTGCAGTACATCACGATAAATCTTCCACGCTCCAGATAATAACGATTTTACTGCGCACATATCTGCAGAATGGCTGTGCGGGGAGGTCAGCGATTTTGACTTTTCTTTTAATGTAAAGTAAACTATTGTTTTGAATTTTAATAGTAGATTTTTGCATCAAGCGCAAAGTGTATTACTTGGTATTACTTAATACATTGCTGGCATTAAATTAGCATGAGTCCTAGCACGATGGGTTGTGCGGGCGCTGCTGCATCAGCAGAGTCCCTCAAGCGGCGCAAATACAGTAATCTCGTTGGAGATTACATATTTGAGCCGTTTGGGGTCGAGACGCTGGGTCCGTGGGGTCCAAGTACTCGCTTCTCCTTGAGAGAAAAGTCTAAGTGCATTTGCCTCTCGTGATCAGAGGGCTGGCCTCACTGGCCTATTCTTAGGTCAGAGGATAAGAATGCCATCCAACGTGGCAATGCTGCCAGCCTTCTGGGCACTTTTCCAGTTGACACCGATTCGGAGGAATACTTTGATGCTTAAACTTAAATTCCTTTTTTTTTATTTTTACCTTATTTTTACATTAGATTGTAAGACTGTATATTAAATTAGCATGAGTGCATTTAGGGAGGTGCGTAATCTACTTTTCTTAAAAGTATCGCCTTTTTTCTCACTATGAAAGAATTCTATAACAAAACCAAATTAGTGGTGCAGGCCCTTGATTCTGCAAAAATACGGATAAAGCAGCGACAAGCTTACATCTTAGCAGCTGATTGGTTAGTGCTTGCATCAATTATGCAGCCACGGCGCCAGTTGGCCTATGTACGCTTTTATATTTTCTAAAATCACACTCCAGATTTAGATTTTTAAATGAGCATGGGTTCCCGGTAAGAGAAATTTAAGATTTTTTTAGAAGGCAACGGCAAAGACGTACTGCCGAACTTAGACCTTTACTCCACCAATTTTACCTAAACTGTGATTAGGAGATTGGGGATCGTTATTACAGCAGCTGATAAAATAATTCAAATAATGCCCTCCGACCTTCATCTATTCATCTAAGAGTTTATTAGGGCGAATAAAGCTCGTTACAAGAGCTAATACAGTGAGAATGGGCCATTCGCGGTCACAGTAAATCGTCTCGAGCTGCGAATCTGTCCGCACTACTTAGACCTTGTTAACTTCATACATTGTTCGCGGTTTTATGAACTACACTGTTATGCTGATATTATGCTGCAACTAGGTACTACGACTAAAGGTAGGATAGGTAATAAGACGGTCTTTAATACTATTATTTTTCATTTATTATCATCACGTTACATATATGTATGAGTTTGTATGTTTAGATGTTTGATACTCATTACTCAATTACGCCGCAATTACTGAACCGAATTGGCTGTTCGAATGGTGATACTGTGATAGTTGATACCATAAGGATTAACATAATATTATAATATTAAGTAAACCATGGATTCCTTCGGTTTATTATCCATGGACTACTTTCTGTTCCGGAAGAATCCATGGTTCCTATGAGATACGTGAAAAACCAAAATTTGAAATAGCAATCTATAGCTAAAGCTATGGGTAAAAAGCTATAGGAAACTTTTATGAAAGGAGGTATATAAAATTTACTTTTTTGTTATTCACACACTAGGTATAATTATCAATGTATCAAAATTATCGCTGCCAACGGGATTCGAACCCGTAACCACCACCTGTCGCGAGTGGCCGCTCTACCGATTGAGCTATGGAAGCGTATACCGCTGACACGATAATTTCGATACATATTGTTTTCCAGTCATATGCAGACTGAGGTATATAAATGTCGGGAAAGATAGCGGGAGCGGCAATAAAAATCCACAATTACCTTGGAATTTGTGAAAACTGCATTTTTTATAGGTAATGCATGAAATTGTTATTATATCTTTATTATGTCTCGTGAGACGACGCAAGTGCATCCATTCGAATATACTTTAAAGGATCTTTGTCATTTAAAGATTAGTTGAATCTTAGAAGGTTTCTGCAGCTATTACCTAAGCTTTAATAACATAAGACAATCCATGGCTTAGTTCTATCCAACTTAATAATATCCTCCTAAGCTATAATACTATGATAATATACATATTATAACGCCCGCCCACAAATATAGTGATATTATTACATCGTAATGTATCACTCTTGGTGCTGTAGACGTTAAAAGGGTCTACTTGATGGATGACCGATAACGTCATTCATCATCATAATCCCTCCCACAAATATATTAGCTGGGAAAAATTTACGACCTTAATAATATCTATCGTGGGAATTTTGAAAGTGCTATAACTTGTATTGAAAGTATATCATTAGACGGACTCTTGAAAATTATAGGTTGATGTACAAGTTAATCGATTTACTACTATTCGAGTACTTATGTGTTGATATTTATTATTTATAATGGAAAAACTGTCTGTAAAAATAACCTTGTGATTTTGTCCATAATTTTTTTGTACACTAGCTTATCGGCCCATGCCGATCATCCAGATGTTTGTCCAGTGGGGAATTTCAGGAACTCTTCCTTATGCTTTGTCTATATTATTGAGAGAATTTCTATACTTCAGCTCTAATAGAATGGCCTAGACCGTAGAGAGACGATGATGAATCTGTTTTGATTTATATTTCAGTATTATAAAAGATCTGTTTGTCTTACTGTACGAAGTGATTAACAAAATTAAAATAGGTTCAAAGAAGTTCTGGCGTTTATTATATTCGTCAATACAATTCGGTTGTTGAGTAGGTAGGTATTATTTTATTTATTCGGAGAAAATATGGTCTTATTTTAAAGAAAGAAAGGCTCTACACATTCGAACATTTTAAAGTTCTTTCCCATGTAAAACGTTTTCGCAAATTGTTAGCCAGCTAAAAAGCTGAAAAAGATCACTTGAAAAACCGTAACACTCACAAAAAGCTAGGAACAAACATTGAGCACATCTGTGACGCGGATGGTGATAATTTACGGGTAGAATTTCGGGCTGCGATTTGCAAGTTACTGCCAGGAAGCTTGTTCCAATTTTAGCTAGAGTTAAAAGCAAAGTATTAGAGTTCGTGCTTATTACTTCTTTTACGTACCTACTATAAAACGTTTATTATTTATTTGTGGTGTCAAATCATTCTATCCATACAACTGCGCATACAATTTGCCACAAGTTTGTATAGCTTGAAATAACATACAGAAACACTTGCATATTACCTTGATTTCATTTAGGACAGTACAATACAAATAATTACAATACAAAACACAGTACACATATTTATTATTTACAATATATACAAAGTATGTGTAAAAAAAGTTGACTTATTATTTACTAGCTGTTGCCCGCGGCTCCGCCCGCGTGCAGCTCGTTTTTTTTTACAAAAATGTTTCCCGTGGAATTTTTTAATTTTTCCCAAGATAAATGAGTGGTCCCTGGGTTCGATGGACCCGTAAAGGAGTCTTCTTCCAATCTCTCCTATCAACGTGCTATCTTCTTTCACACAATTTACCTATATCTTCTTTGGTCTTCCTCTACTTATACACTCTGTCGAAATCGCTTATGTTACTCAATTCATATGGAGTAAGATAGAGTGGGGCGTGTCATCGTGGATTGTAATATCTATACTAACCAAACTTATCTTATTCTGAGATGATACCAACGCCCAGATATTGTAATTAAGCATTCTGATGCGCTGCTGTGTACGTAGCAACCCGTTCCTGCTACGTACGGGTTATCTTGTATAGTTATACCTAGTAGCACGATCAAAAGGACGATTTAAACTGTCGATATTTCGACCCCGTTTTGATTGTGCTACATAGATAAGTAGCTATAGGTTTTTTTAAACATCCCACGGGTGCTCTCAAAATTTTCAGGATGAAAAGTATCTTAAATGTTGACCGGGCATACCTATATATAAAGTAGGATCATAAAATTTCATTTAAATCCGTTACTTGAAAGACGCCTGCCAACTGTTTTTGTAATGTTTTCTTTCCCGCGGGAACTCGATTGGATTAATAAGTTTTACTATATATATATATATATATTTTGTTAAAGAGGCAACATAAGGTATCAGCATAACAAATTTTACTAAATTAAGTTCATTAGTTGTTGTTTACAAAGCTGTTAAATTAATTGCAGTTTTTTAACTATCCCACGGGAACTCTTTATTTTACCGGGATTAAAAGTATCCTATATGTTGACCAGGGACATAAGCTACCACCACACAAAATTTCATTGGAATCGGTCCAGCGGTTCCAAAGATTAGCCCGTACAAACAGACAGACAAACAGACAAACAGACAAACAGACAAACAGACAGAGAAACAAAAAATTTAAAAAAAAATTAAATTAGTTCTATTTCACTTCTTACATCCCCCTGACTCGGTTTTTAGCATTTTTAGGGTTCCATACCAAAATGGTAAAAATGGAACCCTCATGGTGAGACTTTCTCCGTCCGTCCGTCCGTCCGTCCGTCCGTCTGTCACACTCGATTATTTCAGTAATTATCCAAGCTATCGACTTGAAATTTAGAATATTTATAGGTAATAGTGACCCGACGTCATAACAATCGCAAAAATTTGAAAATTGTTTTTATTTTTATTTAAAAAGGGGGGAAAACCGGGTCGATAAAATTTCAAAATGAGATAACAATATTGAGTGGGGTATCATTTGAAAGGGCGTTACTTGTGTATTCTAAAACTAATTTTTATTTATTTTTATGCCTGATAGTTTTTGATTTATTGGGCAAACTGCCGAAAAAAATACCGTTCCCCCCCCCTTATCTCCGAAGTTTACCAATCGAAAAATCTAAAATAATTATGATCAATAGAAGTTAACGTATATTTCACAGGAAAAATAAAATCAACTCGCTGACTAATATACTTTTTTTGATAATAACAATAATCCGCCAAAAACAAAGGTACGTTTGCGGTTTGCCAACAAAAGTACCTACATGTAAATTATACTCGTAAATTCATGAACAAAAGTGATTATTTCAATGTTTTACTTCTTTTATGGTATCATGTTAGTGTAAGTGGCACTGCCGTTCTAATATGATATAAAATAAATAAATAAATAAATAATAAATAAATGGAACCCTCGGTGCGCGAGTCCGACTCGCACTTGGCCGGTTTTTTTTTATTTGTACAGAAATTCGACCTCTACAGATTTATTATATGTATTGATGATGATTATTGACCCTCGGAGTCTATACAGTACCAAAAATCAAACAAATTGCAAAACCAAAACCGGTGTAAACAAACAGATAAAGACAAGCTACTCGCATTAGATATAAGAATACTCAACCATTTATGATAGATCAGAGGAGTAAACCAATGTAAAAGTGTTCATCGGACTGTGAAGGCCGCGCCAACCGCTCACGTCTTGAGGTTCAGGAGAATCATACGCGTTATTAATTGCTCGCAGCCACAGGATTGGATTAATTCGTCAACCGAAGAGCAATCCATTAGGCTGTGACGGTCCAAGACCTACTCCTCGATAAACTGGATATGACTGTTCCAATTTAATCATAGAGTAAACTTTCTATTCAATTACAAATAAAATTTCAGAATCTGTGTTCTCAGGAACTATAGGTGTAGTGTAGTGTAGAACGGCAAGCTGCTGAGAGTGGTGGTCGATCCTAAAAACTTGCACCAAACGTTTTTCTTTCACGTTTCTGACACGAACCGCTAAGGTGTGTAACGCCCTTCCAGGCTACGTGTACAATCTAGGTGTCTTCGAGAGAAAAATGAATACATTTTCTCGGCCAGTGCGCTTCAACCTAGAACCCATCATTTTTTGCCATCAGACATAAATTATAGTCAAGCGCAAGCCAATCTACAAGAATATAAATACAAAATATGACACTGCAACTTTTTCGTCTTAGGCTTGCTAATCCATAGTGCGGAATAGACTTCAAAAAAAGGGTAAAAGAACGTAAGCTACTAATATGAACTTAATATATATACTTATGAATTTAATATTCAAAGCCACTTCCAGAATATCTTCAGGCAATAAATACATCATACGCATTGAATATTCTCTTCCCGTAGACTTCTGAAGGTGTCTGCAGACAACATACATTGCAAATATAATCAAGAAATACGATGAGGTATGTGTAAAAGATAAAAATCATGAAGAAACAATAGTGCAGAAATAAAAGGCACTTTACGAACACAAGTTCGTTAAGTAAAATGCTGTAAGGAAATTATCACGTTAGGGATCGTGATCCTGTAATGAAATGACGTCCTGGAAGAATTTATTTCTATAATATTTTTCATTATTATTAATTTTAACGATATCTTCGTTTAGTGTTAGTAATATTATGCCCAGTGTACTTAAAAAGTATGCTTAGTCTTAAGTCTACGATGTTCCACACTCAGGGGAATTTACCACCAAAGTGAAGAGATTATTGGAAGCCATACTGTGACAGACTAGTTGATTGCTATCTATAGAGAAACAGTAATACCACAGGTTATACATTGGTTGTGATATTGCTCTAACGTCGGGATCAAAGTGGACCCAGATTTGATCCTTATTGGTTCTAATCTAACTTCATTTTTATTGAAGTTGATTGTCTTCCAACTGCCAAAGACGAAAGTTTTTAAAAGTGAACTTTTTAAAGTGAAGTTTTTAAAAAGAGCCATATTTGGAAAAAGGTTTCGAAATGGATTTTGCACCGTAAAGTACGGTTATAAGTTATTATGTCAGGTCACTATGTACCTGGTAAAATATTCATTAATTGATGACGTTCGTTCCCTTCTGTTAAATGACAAAGAGGCGATGAAACTCTTTGCGGATCATGTTTTTTTTTTCAACTAATAAGCTAACGCTTGACTGTTATTATACCATGGAAAATGATGATACAGTATTAGGTAGAGCACGCTTGCCAATTAATGTATTGAAAAATTGTAAAATGAGGACAAAGAGACAAAAAAAACGATATATGGGGCAAGAAGGCCCCATCAAAACACCAACAGCCCATAGCAACTGGATGATTTTCAAAGTGCAAGATTAACTTAGCTTCTAGATGTTTACCAACCTTTTATGGTAGAGTGTAAGTTTTGTAACCTGTCACCAGAATAAACAAAGAATAAAACCTTCCTAATGCAAAGAACAAAAACACATGCAAAGATTAAAAACGCCATGGCCATTTGGCGCAGGAGGAAAATGTAACCATTACTTATCACAGGATAATCTCCACCCGCCATATACAAGACTTATCCAATACACAGCACATGGGCACAGCTAAAAGGCACTAAAAGCTGCAAAAAGAGAAACAGGCGCACTGGGAAATGACAATAAAGTAGCAAAAAGGCAATTAAAGAGAAGATAAGCGTAATATACAGCCCTTTACGGCCCTAAGCGTTGGATAATAATGCTGTGATACAGCTGACTAAAGGCAGATACAGAACAATAAATATAAACGCTAATTACATACCCCATAAATATGAAAATATGTAATTGAATTTCATCATGAAAATCAATCTTTGTAATTACAACCATTGTCAAATATTTTGTTTAGTTTGCATTTGTATTTCTATACCTGCGTTATATTTATTCGTATTAACTTTATCATAACAAGTCACATAATTATTTATTAATATTAACTTATATTAATATTTATTTGATTGCTAAAATAGCTGAATGACTAAAGCAAGAATAAAATAGGCATAGGATGAAAGTGAATAAATTGTGTTTCTACCATTAAAATTTCAGATTCATAACGTATGTTTATGAGATAATACGAATACCATTTAATTATATATATTTATTTAGACATATAAATTATAAGATGTTAAATTAACTTAAATTAAAAATTAAAACTAGGTATAAAATTAAACTATATCTAAATTAAAAACTACGTATAAAACTAAATATATACAAATTAAAAACTAAAAAATATTATTAAAGGAAGTCCCTGTGGGCAAGGTTCCGAAGTTACTGGCAGCGTTCCCTCTTTGAATAGCTAAGCTAATTCTTTGTCCGAGGTAGCTGCCATTTAATTGTAAAAACATGTTATAATCTTCTTGGTTTTAAGGCGAGTTTTAAAGAATTAAACCGGAACCTTATACCTATTCCTCCATTAATTATGATAACACAGATTAATATTTTGTTTTGCTATAATCCGCTTCTTTACGCCGCATGTTCGACACTATTAACTTTCTACATAATAGTCAAGCATCTGCTTGCAGGGTGTATCTTGGCAATTATCGCTTGCAAAACACGATTTTTTTTTAATTGTTATTATATTATTATTTTTATATTATATATATTTTATATATCAATTTTTTTAACAAAGAACCATGAAATGGCACCAAATGATCCGCATGGGGTATATTTAAATGTTAATTAGCATTTTAAATAATGTAATAAGTATACGTATAATGTAATGATTTATCTTCAAATCAACTTTTTCGGTTATACATGAAATCTTTAAGCACTCTTCCTACTAATATTATAAAGTTTGTACGAGTATGAATGGATGGATAGATCTATGTTAAACTTTCACGCCACAACTACTGAACTGATTTGGCTGAAATTTGTAACATTGACAGCTTATAGCCCGTACTAACACATAGACTACTTTTTATCCAGGAAATATCCATTGTTCCCACGGGATTAGCGAAAAACCGAAATTGACGCGGGCAAAGCCGCGGGCATCATCTAGTTTAACATATTTTTTGTTTAAAATATTTCGTGTAATTTTATTAAATAAATCAACTGGCAGTTCATTGATAGTACCTAGTTGGTGCACGTATTCCCAAGTCCTTTTCCCGTAGATATTACTGTATGCAAATAGCGATCATCGCCAGGAGGAGCAGCGATCATGTAAAAGGTGTTTGAACTCGGGTACTTATTCATCAATAGGAAGTTAGAGCCTCCGCTAAAGTTGCTCTGACGCAATTGGTATTTGGCAAAGTGCCCGCGTTGAATCGACTTTCACGGAGGCCTGACGCGTGATAGATGACTGTTATTTTCGGAGCGATTACTTTCTTTATGTCTGCCGATAGAAAGGTACCGTACCTACCTAACACAAGAACCCAAAGTAATCAGAGTAACTTCATGTTAAATTTTTCCAAGATGAATCCATATGGTTTGTACTTCCAAAAATTCACATCTCAATAAGAGCCAAACTTCTAACTCTACACGTACTAATTCAATATGCCTACACTTTGCCGTTTCCTTACTATATGAATAATTATTTCAAAAAGGTCTCCTCCAGAATAACACAATAATACGCCACAGTATCGTTTCTTACATAATTTATTGTAATATAAAAATCACTTAACTTTTCACAGACAATTCTTTATTTGTTACGTTCATGAAACTAATCATACTCAAATCGTGCGTCTTCAACGAGCTCTCAAAGTAATCTCTCCATGACTTTACCCGCTAACATGTTAAATTATAAAATTAAAGAATAATGAAAATTTTCACCTTACGCCCATAATAAACTGGCCTGCAAAACTAAGTATCACGCTTTTCAAATTAAAAATTTTAAAAGTGTGATACTTACTTTTGCAGGCCAGTGTATGTGACACAATTTTAGTTTACCATGTATTTCAAACTTTTATGGTAAAAATGAAATTAAAGTGGCATTTTCAGAGATATGAAAATTTATGTACTTGTGTATTTTCATAAGTATGAACTATTATGATAGCAAATCATAGCTAAATCGGATCAGTTATATTGCCATGAAAGAGTAGCAGACGTCTTACGATAATTCAATAAACTGTAATTGTAAAATACGGCATTAAAAAAAGGCTTTCGCAAAGCCAAGCTAAGACCTGCACTGAGCAGTAACTTGATTACTCAACAGCTTACAAAGAGCTTGAAGCTTATTAATAAAGTTAGTAGCGTTTCGTGCAACGTTATTAACTTATCTACACAGAGTCCGCGAAGCTTGACATCTATTAAGTAATAATAAAAGTGAAATTCCCTCACTTGGGTATTATTGAATAAATTAGTGATTAATAATGACGAGTGAAAGAGATTAAAGAAATAAGGAGATAAAGATTTATCTAATGAATGAAGAGGTCAATTCCCGATTGGATTAATTAAGGTCTTTTCTTCATTAGGTCAGGCTTAGCGATCCATGTTTTTTGTCTAATTGTGGTTGGGTTCTGTACATAACAAACCTACTAATAATTATTATTATTGTTCTCATAGCACCTGCATATTATGATAATATTTGCGATCATAGCAGAAACCAGTTACTATCTAACTTTACATTCTTGCTTAATCAGAACAAATTACATTTACTTCTGTAGCTCATTTACATAATTATATGTTATTTTGTACAAAAATGGACCAATCACGTAATTTTTATACAAATTTACAATAAACTGATAGGAATTTTTTATCTAATAATTTCGTCTAATGGATTATTTTATGTCCTGTATAGAGAACCAAATGATAATAAAATAACATCTTTCAATGAAGCTGGAAAGCAGGCTATTAATTGGCGGCCCTGTCCAATTTAGCGCAAATATCCTTAATAAAGGGCATTACCTTTCACCTCCACGAGACCAATCCGTCAAGAAATCCGACCCGACAGTGATGGACGTATCACCTCTTATCTTTATTAAGGTTAAGGGTGTGCTTCCACTGGATGAGTGGAGCTGAGTGCAATATAGTAGGGGAGCCCAAGAAGGGATTTTTCCGCTCGAGTATACTTTCATGGACAGTTTTTTTTAAAACCTGTATTAACTTCCCACACCACTGAGATAGCAAAATTCGTATAACCTCTTTTTTCATTTAAGCATCTAATATTAATTACAATTCAGTAAGTCATCACGATGTTCGAGTAACTACCGATTTATCATCTTCTTCCCTACTAAATACTAATATGAGTGTAGTAACAATAGAGATAAAATAATATATACACAGAACTCTTTGAAAAAGTAGCAGTATCTGACAAAATTCCCGCGTATACCTACGCCACAATATGGTAAAAACCCGTCCCTGTGGATACGCGCGTCCAGACTAATAACCACAGACTTGTATACTAAAGACAGGTCGAGCAGCGCGAAAAAATGTCGCCAATTTAAGGGAGCAAGAATGACTATATTGCACCTTCCCCTGTCAACAGTCAGTATAAGTAGATAGGTAAAGACCTATTTCTTTTTTTTTTTGAATTAATAATAATATTGCAGGCAAGGTGACCACAGACACAGATAAAAAAAAATATAAAAAAATAAACATGTATTTCGCAGGAGTTTCGACACATGGCGCTTCATTTTCTTGTATGAAGAACATTTACGTAAAATGTTCGGATGGGCCTATCTTGACTATTTTTATCTATTCTAATAACATAGTGAGGTGATCTGTGGCGTGGGTCGCGGTCCATAAACGATACTGCTGCGGTCGGCTTACTACTGACACCATTGGTGTCAAAAAAGCCTTTGTCACCAGTAAAATGACGTCATTTTTTCCGCTGGGTCTTGAGTATAAATCTCTATTGAGTAGGTACCTAGTATCCGTAAGATGAGATAGCATTTACTGTGTCTGGAGGCAGCGATGAGGAGGCGGCGCGGCCGAAGGCGACAAATCAAATAGAACAGCTAAACCTGATTACGCGTCTCGTGATTTGGAACGCGCGTGACTCCACTGGGTGCTCTCGTCTTTACTAGTCCAACTCTATATGTACGAACTTGAGACGGGGTCAAAAATACCCCATGCTACAAAAAAAATTATGCATTTCCATACTCTCGAGGTGTTTCCCCAGAAAACCCATACTGTGAAAAGTTGTTGATATGATTCCGGTTTTGATTTTGATCATGGAAAATAACAGGCACATCGTTTTAACCTTTGACGTTTTCAATTTAATGTTTTTGCTTGTTTGATAGTTCTTCATAATTTCTAATAGGTCAGTATATTGTGTTGCCTGTCTATCCAAACATCGCCATTGGAGGTACACTATTATTGTATTTCGTGTCGTTGGTTGGATAATGGTCAAACCACAGATCCCGCTCACATTCTCAATAGTAATTATTATTTGTTATGCCCAAAAGTGAGCTGTAAAAAAAGCGGGTTTCGACAAAATGATTAATCCCTTCATATTTTACTCTTGATTTATTTAGACCTAGCTCCAAAGTTAAAGTAGTTCCGTTTACTTTCACGGAAGGAGTTTAACAACTAATCCGAAACTGTATGTTTATTGATTTATAGCGAAAGCTGAGGGCTTATTAGAAGGAGAAAGTTTCTGCCAACTTCGGGATAACTTTGGAAAAATGAAATTACTTTCAACAAGGAAAAGTTTCATTGTTTGATAACAAGTAGACGGTATGATAAGTGTGCTTCAATATTTCTGTTATAATGTTCATGACTCACTGGTTCAGCAGACGTTGGTTTGCACTTTACTACACCGAAATACCAGTGTGACCACGACCTATGTCTCGCAGTGCGGTTAGGTACTTTTTGAAAACCACTTAGTTCATTTTACTTACGTTTGCTACAATATCATGATTTTATTTTACTCCTTAAATCAAAAAACAATTTAGTACTGAGTAATAGAACCGTTTAGAATTGTTGTAGCTTTTAAATTATACACAGGACCAAGCTAACCCTTCAAAAAATGTCGCAAGTTTGGTGTCAAAAATGATTGTTTTGAAACCAACGGTGTCAATGTAAGTCGACCGCGTTTTTGTTTCCGGTGCGTTTCCACAGGGATGGTATCCGCCATAATATGGCGTACTAATAGTGGGAAATTTGACAAATGGCTCTACCTTTTCTTGTACGAAGAAGGTTTACGTAAAATGTTCCACGGATGCGCGCTCTTCCATAGGTTCATATATCGGTTGTCGGATGTTTTTTTAATTACATATTTGTTTGGGTTAACGTAACAAAGTTAGAACAATAACATCTTCCGCTGCTTCATCAATGACTATCAGATGAGATCGTGTCAGTAAGTACCTAATAACTTGTTGCGTTCGAATTAATCAATCATCAATGTATGCGTAACGAACCATGGAAAAGGAAGCTTTGAGGTTTTCACTATTCCCCCTGCGCGAAAATTGACATTTTTTAAGTATTCATAAAGAAAACATAAGTATCAAGTACATGATAAACCTCACATTATTTTTATCAAAGGATCTAACATTGCGTACCTTCTAAAAACAATTCTAGTTTCAAAGAATATTCCGAAACATAGAGATGTTAGTTGTCCTTTTTCTGTCTCATACCTAATTCCATTACTGTAGGACAGAGTTATAGGTAACAAGTTCATCATTTTAATATCACGAAGAGTTTCGTTTTAAAAAATTAACTACCCGATACAAAACCATCGGAACCTGTAAGCACCAAATTAAAACGAGAAATTAATCTAAAAAATAAACACGCCCAGCCAGGTCGAGTCAAAAAAATGTTTTCCTCCGTAAACGCTGGCTGGCACGTTAAACGCGAAGTTAAATATAAAATCAGCGAGGGCGGAATGTTTTTAATAATGTCGGGTAAGCGGGCACAGTTTCCGCTAGAGAGCGCTCTCTAAGTAGCTAGGCAAATAAACTGATGCCGACGGAGGACTTTTAGGGTTCCGCTGGGAAATATTCAACGTAAATCATGAAAACTGCATCCTAAATTATGAAAATGGGATTTTTAAAGAATATTTTACCAACATTTTCTGTTTTTTCTTTAACAAAGAAGTAGACATGATAATAATTATATTCTCTGGCTGATATCGCACCTACGATATTTATGAGTTTCCAGTGTAGAGCTGTTGAGGCGGAAAGACAATATTCGTGTATTAATTGCTTGTTGTTACAATGAGGCAACAATGGTACAAAAACGTCGAATATAATTGTTAAAGGCTATATCGTTTAAAGCTTTATTTTATGCATCTCACTTGCTCACTGACTCATCATTGCTCAGCCCGAACCCTTAGAAAATATAGAAAAGTGAAATTTTTCATACGTAGAGATTTTGTTTATAACGTAACACGCAAGGCAGGCATTTAATACTCGTACATTTAGGGGTGAGTTAGAGAGCTTTTAACAAAAATATTGGTTGCTTATACGGAACCTCGTCTACTCATAGTTCTTCACGCTTGTCCCTTCCACCAGATAGCTGCTCAGTGAATTTAACGTGTTCCCAGTTGGCTGGTAAAGTGAGGGCGCGTATTTTGCCAGACTAGTTTTAACCGACGGGCTGCCTCGCCGCTCGGAAGCTCGGTTATTGTGAAACTTAAAGCGGGCTTGACTTGTGTGGTCTTTATCGTGATCCATTGACATAAATGGCGAAATTAAAGTTTATTGACACGGCTTTCACAGGCATTTCAGATAACTTATTTAGATGAGAAATTGTTGTAACACTTTATTTCTGCAGCTACAATCTATCATCTAATTATAGTAATTTCATTACCTAAGTACCACTATTTCAACGGGCGAATAAATAGAATGCGATAAGTATTATTGCAACGATAAAAAAATGTAATAATTATTTTGTACCTACCACTCAAGGTACTAAATACTAATACATCAAGGCACTGATTATACGTATTCATAAAACACCCATGGCAGTGTCCATAATTGTGTCACATCGCAGGGTTACGATGTACGCGTAGAATTTTTTTTACACTATATAAGTTAGTACTTGACAGCGATCTCACCTGATGGTAAGTGACGATGCAGCCGAAGATGTTATCGTAATAACTTAAAGTCACCCTTACGGTTTCTACACAGCGACTCACCGAAATGCTAAATCCCTTGGCGGATAATAATTTAGCCTAATTTAGTCTATCTCTTTTTTCTTTGTTATACATATAGGTAGATAGACAGAAAAAAAGATCGACACAGATAGACAAAATTATCTCTACCTACGTGCAAATGCTGTATAGGCAGATTTACTAAAGGCGTGCTCTCAAGGAACAGAAAATGATAGAAAAAAAGTAAACTTCCCTGTAATAAAAATACGTGTAAAAAATTGTACTACGTGTACGTAATTGTAATACGTGTAAATTTCTCAATGAACGTCATAATATAGTCAGGTAGCAACACTTAGCTAGATAGAGCCTCTCCAGCAAAACGGCGAGTCGAGTCGGCAAAGCTAAGATTAAAGCTAAGAGCTAAAGCGCTTTGCTTTAATCCCGGGATTCACTCCGAAGCCGCTTTATTCGCTCCGTGCACGCAGTTTACGCACGTACATGCGTCAAGAAAGAGGAAATAACCCAACTACTTGTATACATATAACTAGTTAAATAAATCCCTAGCCAAACTTCTTTTGTGCAGGTATCTTTGATAAGATTTCCTTCTCTTTCTACTTACATTGTTATTCCTTATATATTTTTATCAATTTTATTTCCCAACCAAGAAATAATTACGTAAAAGGTACATAAGTAATAAGATAATGTTCAATAAGTGCGTCCTATTGTGTAATTATTTCTTGATCGCGAAATAAAATTGATAATAATATAAAGGGAATAACTAAAAATGGAAGAAGAACATAACAAGAAAGAGAAGGGAATCTTATCAAAGATAAGTTGCGACAGACGTTGACCACCGTGGCCCGATCTACTTAGCAGCATATTACCTACATAATGATGGATAATAATAGCAATATTACCTACATAAGATTATTGAGAAATATACTTGGAAACATCCATACTCGTAGAGTCCATAATATTATATGTGTGCGTGATTCAAGCAGATAAAACCACAGGATAAAACAGTACAGAATAGTAAAGCTGGGGATTAAAGCTAACTGTTTTAGTCCGTATTTTAATCTTGGGTTTCCCGCATGAGTGTTTTGTTCAAGTGCCGTCGCTTCTCTCGGGAGCTGTCAGTGGAATCGCGGGTGTGACAATTTACAAGAAAACTGTTTCCCGCGAGATCGGGATATTATTGCATTTCTTACAGAATTAAGAGTGCCAGAGTTGTACAAGATATGCGTAGCTGTAACAGAGATAATTTAATTTGGAAACTTATTTAGCGAAATGCTTGGCGTAGTGTTAGGTCCTAGTGTGTTGTATCCTGGTAGATTCCTAGTAGTTTCCCAGTCAGAGTTTAGTTTACGCAGCGAAGGCAAAGGTCAAACCACCGAATTTTACTAACGTAGTTAAGATAAGCACCATTGAGCTACGAGATGTACTACGTAAGTACATACCTGTTAGCTCAATGGGTGGCACTGCATAATATTTCCGACTACAGGCTGATACTATTTAGGTAAGTCCGTAACTATAATACAATCTCTAAATGAAAATCTCTATTTTTCCCATATGAAAAGCAAAAACTCTACCGCCAGGTTCGGAAAGCAGGTTTGCACCGAGAAGAACAGGCAAGAAACTCGGTACTTGCTCTTTTCAAAAATGTCATAATATACAAGTTTTATTATTTAGTATAAAACAATATTTTTACGATACTATCATGTGAGGAGATAGAAGCATATCCCTATCGTTGAAAGAGTGCTGGTCATTTAAAAATTCTTTGATATAGAACCCTGATTTATAATACTTTTTTGACAGTATCTTTAAACCGGTGCAAAGTTAAGTCCAAGACTCAACCCCACAGAGGACTTCTGAACCTTACGCAAACAGTGTGGCACTTACCTATAGGCTACTAAACCAATGAGACAGTTGCTATAACTAACTGCAATAAATATAAGAGCTCAGCAGCTCTTGCTATATTATGAAATATTGATTTCCATTCTATCTATCGAATCGCAATGTCATATTGCTATAGAATTTTAGCTCGTTGAACGCTTTTAAAACAACGTTAGTTAGAATCGCTTCTAAACCGTTAAAAATTTCATGCACAGGTTCAAGTTATTGTACCTTCACAGATTAAAGATATTGGATTCTATTATTGCGTTTGACACAAAACGTAGCAAAGCAATGCAGCATGTCTCTGGTGAACATGAACCTTTAGCATATCCATCCATTTTCTAACAAAACGAAGGAAATGTTTACCTAATTACAATTTTACCTTGGCAATAATACTCGCTAAACAGAGGTAAACCAATCACGGATATCTGCCATTTCCAGAAAGTGCTTAGCATCCATCAAATTAAACGCGACCCGTCTTAACAAACAGTTAAAACAACTAAATCAATTTAAGAACTTCCCCCAAGAACTGTTAAACAAATAGCACTGAATAATTTTGATAAATTTCGCAAAGTTAATTTACACTGAACGGGACTTACAGAAGAGGACTTATGAACAAAGACCCTTTCAATTTGTAAAATAAATTAAACAAAAACTTACCATTTGCAAACCGGATGATTAGAAAAATTGAGTCGAGATTGGATTAATATAGTAAATATAGTAACAGTTATTTTTTATTTTAGCTGCAGAGAACGCAACAATAAATTATACGAGTATAACCGCCGCTTTTTCTTACTCTTTTGAGAATGAAAAAGAAAAGCAACCAAATAAATTGTTGGTGAAATACGACTGGTTCATACTATGTGTCGCGTCAGACGTGATTGGCTGACTCTACATGAGTCATCATCAGCATCGCTGACGAACCCATCGACAAATACCACAGTGTAATTTATATTTCAGCAAAAACAAATACTTCTGCGCAGTTCACTAGTTACTGATACGAAACACAATCATCATCATTATCAAAATTAGTCCGTCTAAAAAAGTCAAGTGGTTGAATAAAGCAGCCTTCAAGTACCTACTTTTTATTTCATTATAGAGAGCTATCATCAGTCATACAAGATCCCTTACAATTACTTTCATGTTACAAGCAAGTGTCATGTTATCGGGATATCTTTCCTACGTTTTATGTGTAGGTATTTATTATTGAAATCAATAATATTATATTAGGTTATTTCAGGAAGTTCTAATGACTTGTGGTGAGTTTCTTCTACTTTAACATATAGACAAGCTTCAGTCGAGAATCATTAGTAACGGATTAGAAGCTCGCAAAATAAATTAATCGCCTCGCTGCCGAGAGGTGATTTTGTTTATTTAATTAAGGCCCAAGAACTTCCAAGTCAAAACCGATGTCCAGACTAATCAGAGCTCAAGAAATAGGAGCTTCTGTTATTGTTGTTTAATGCCTTTGTTTATTTAACCACTCTAGCATTAATTAATTTTCAAAATCTACTGTCCATATTTTAGAAATTTTTGGCTTCAACATACGTCACATCCTTTCCGTCCTCTTAGCGTAGCGTATTTCGTCACTGGTTTCACCTAACTGACTTTAGCAACTATAGTTAGATGGCGTAACGCTTTTCATCATTTCCTCGCACAGTTGGTTGTTTATAGTTTACTCGTTTACTGGCTTCATACAGAACGAGTTCACTTTAGTTTGACCTAAGGGTAAAGAAGTCTTGTAAATGTGAAATCTTAAAAGTGTTGAACAACTTTCTATTGATAAAACATGTAGCTGAATTGAAGTTTTAATATTAGGTAAGTTATATTGTTCATTCGTTCGTTTCAGTCGATGGACAAAGGCCTCCTCTAATGATCTCCAGCCCGAACGGTCTTACGCCACTTGTATCCAGCGCCTTCCCGCGCCTCTCTTAATATCGTCAGTACATCTGATTGAAGGTCTGCCAACACTGCGCTTTCCCGTGCGGGGTAGCCATTCCAGCACTTTATCGGACTGTTTTACAAGCTATATGCCACTGCCACTTCAGCTTCGCGATACGTTGAGCTATGTCGGTGACTCTGGTTCGTCTCCGAGCATAGCTCTCTCCATTGCCCGCTGAGTGACTCTGAGCCGTCTTATGAGGCCCATAGTAGTAAAGTATAGACAGTGTGTCGGCATTTTGGTTGAGTTATTTTAACGTTTTACATTATTATTGGGTATCCAGCAATGAAAAAAAATGTAATTGTAAAATTGTAATTGAAAAGACAATTTGAGAACATGTGAAGCAACAGCCTGTCATTACGAGCAGCATGTCATTATTGATTTTGTGTGCACATTCCCTAAAAACTAAATCAAAATTGAAATGTCTTTTCCGGGGTGGGGGTGAGGGGGGCGCTCGCCCTTAATCCTTAATAGGGGAATTTTCCCTTGTAATGAGCATTCCCTTAAATTATCGCTAGTTCTATCCCGGACACACTGTATATAAGTTACAAATTGGGTAAGTAGTTTAAGAAAAAACCTTCGTATATTGTGTGACAAACATTGTACGTACTTGAACTATAACTGTGTTCCATTTTTGCAATTGAACTCTGAATCCCTAGAAACAACTCAAAATCCATAAAAATATTCCATTACGATTAAAGAGCAACCAAAATATTTTGTTGCGAATATTATAAGGCAATTTTTTATTAAATATGTTCCATTTTGCTGTGTTAATTTCCTCGAAAATGGAATTTTCCCTCAACTTTTTCCGAGAGGCAATAAACTGAACAGTAAATAGATGTATACAAATACTACTCGACTCGTTAAATGCGTGCTCATAGAAGGAAAATATTGTACAAATTGTAATAAAATTTGCCATTGATTTATTAAGTTGTTAAAAAGTCCCTTGCAAAACGTTAGTATTTCCCAAATAATTACTTATTATAATTGGCATCTGGGTGAGCTATGCTTGGTATTTTTTTGGTAACTACGCCATTTTGTAAAAATACCTAGATCGATTTATCGGCCCCAAAATTCCCAGTATAATAAATTTCATGAAAATCGTTGAGCTGTTTCCGAGATTCAGATTATACAAACGAACACATTACAAAACATGCTCATTTAAATATACACTCATGTTAAAAATTAATCATGGCGTTGTTATCGTTTATCTGCTTAGAGACGATATTTAAAACATAGCCATTGCACACCCATTTTAGTAGCATCAAATAATAGCTTCTGTTATTACACAACATACGTCTCTTCTGGAGTATTCACAGAAGATTAATTTGATATGTCCAAAGAGATTTATTAGGGATGCCTCTCCGCTTTTCCGTAAATTTATATTCGTCTCCTGGAATTAGATTTGTGAAGCTAAGTCTCCAAATCCCATGTACTAATATGCTAACGCAACTAAGAGTTATCAGGGAAAGAGTGGAGACATCTAAAAGCAAAACACATTTATTTTTCTAATTCAATTATTTATGTGAAAAAAACTCATACGAAACGGCTTGACCGATTTCTATGATTTTTTTGTGTTTAAGTACTATCATCTGAGAATAGGACCATAAACTTTTTATCATACCACTAAGTGAGAAATAATTTATATGGCAATACAACGTTTCCGTGTCAGCTGGCATTTACAAAGAATTATCTACCTGACCCAAAAAGAAAGTTCTTTTAGGGATAAGCTATCCTATGCACTTAATGTTTGATTATTATGTGTTCCGACTGTCTGATTTTTTTTGGTGCAAGATTCGGACATATAAGTACGAGTAGACCACCCAAGTACGATGACATGAAGAGGAACGTAGGCAGGCTAGGTTTCTATAATTTTCCATGTTTGTCGCACTGAAGCACTGTACAAACACAGAACTTCGGTACGTTTAGTGCTACAGAAATAAATATCAGTTACCCATTTCAGTTAGTTCCCTTCGGTCATGGGACCCAATCTATTAGCCAGACCATAAGCAAGACAAAACACTTTGTTTAGTCATATCAGAGTTATATCGGGCGCACGAATATGGCAATGCTTCGATAGCGCGTGACATGTTTTTCGAGCCGATCAGCTTAACTGATTTATGACAAAGTCACTGTAGCTAGTACCTACAGTAGGAACATACGAGTACAGAGGCATTGGCCTTACAAATCTAATTCAGGCCTACGACGCATAAATCCACGGCGGGCGGGAAACCGTCCGTAGGTAATAAATCTCCATAGGCAAGGAATATTCATGAGGGTACCTACATATGTAATTTGTTGTGGGAACTATTTTTGTGTAATTTTGTATGTTTTCTGTCACATGTATTCATAAGAGAGTAGGTACTGCACGGATTGACAATCTCTTACACCCTTAATCGCTTAATTGCTTTTCGAAGTTACGAGTAGCTTAAACAGATCTAGAGCTATTGTAGCTCTAAAACGACCAAACCCGCACATCCATAGTGAAAGTATTATTGCAATGCCAGATTGTTCTATAATGTCCACATATTGTTTGGTAAAAAGTTACACCCCTGACAGCGTCGGGTTTGGGGGGAGAGGGAGAGACGTTCTGATTTTTTCAATTTTATTAAGTATTCCAAAAACTATGTAATTTAGCGCAAAAGTGCGATTACGTTTTTTCTTGACACTTGACACTAAATAGCATTGTTTTTGAAATATCTAAGTGTGATCAGTGTGACAGTATTTAGCCTTCTCTTCTAAAACTGCCCATTTAAGTTCAATACTCCCTTTGAGAGACCTTGCGTGTTGCATACATCGCTCGCTAATGGACAGCATCAAAGGGTTGGTGAAAGCGTGTGATCGAAACTGTTGCCTGAATTTTGAGGTACTTTGAAATATCTACTTTATAAACTAAATTTCGAACCTTCCTTCTAAAATTACTACTGTACGCTATTTTAATATTGGTATTATTAACGCTGATCGGTCAAAGGGTGATTGTGTATAGAGCACACCACTCTATCAAAACCTAATGTAATGTAACCTGTAAGCACATAGCTCTGTCAAAATCCCTTTTACCGTGTATTATTTCAGAGAAAAGTGTTGAATGTAAGTAGTGTTATTATTTACATAGTGCACTGTACAATGTCTGCTTACTACTGAAATAGTACCATTGCAACGAAAGACTGCTAGGTACCTATGTAAAATGTATTGACTGATTCGATTGACCTTTGCGAGAATACTGAGGGACCCTCAGATGGCTCCTATACGAAATACTAGCTGTTGCCTGCGGCTCCGACCGCGTGAGTTTCGGTTTCTGGCTAATCCCGTGGGAACGATGGATTTTTTCGCGATAAATTAGCCTATGTGTTAATCCGGGTTATAAGTTATCTATATGTTCCAAATTTCAGCCAAATCGGTTCAGTAGTTGGGGCATGAAAGAGTAACAAAGATCCATCCATCCATACTTACAAATCGCGGATACTGAATCCTTCAAGCCAAACATACACTCTGACTCGGATTCTCTATTTGAAATAAAAATAAATAAAAAATACAAAGTTTATACTGTTGGCGGTAAATAATAGTAGGCTTTACTTAAAACATTGGATATCCTCAGGTCAAACAAGTTTTACACAAAAGTCCAGCACGAACTTCCAAAAAGACAACTTTAAAGAACATTTTGTGTAAGTGCAGTCAAACATTTGCTCAAAACATTTTCCATAAAAAATGTCAATAATAACAGGAGATAAAGTTCTCTCCGTAGCGACCGTAGACGTGGCTTTATTTACTACCGGCACTGGGTAGTGGGTATTGGGTAGTAGGTAGTGGGTAGGTAGTGACTGTTCAGCTGGGTAGTTGGTATTCAGTGAGGGCGCACGTTATCTGCGTGTCGTATTGGAAAATATCGAACATCTGCAAGAGTTATCGTCGGCATTCGAGCGAGGATGTCGCAAGGCAGGAAGAGGCTGACTGCGCCTTTGTAAAGCCTAACAAGATAAACGTATTTTGATTTAATATCGCTTATATTTTTCTTTGTTTTGTTATCGTTACAAAAATACATTCAGATAATACCTTTCACCCGAGAAAGCTATCAGGTGAATGGAATAAATAAACTTGCTGCGATAATGCCGCATTATTGCATTATTGCATACCATTTTATTTTTAATTTACTGTTTTTGTGAATCTGTTTTGTAAAGTTTGGGTGCAATTACCTAAGTTCCTTCTTCACCAGGTATGCCCAATTAAACGTAACTATCCGTATTTTATATTAAATACAAACTTTTTTCCCACTACGTTTTAAAAAATCAGTAACTTAAAAATTAAAAATACGTTTTTTGAATGGTCATTTTCTTGTTCGTCAATTCGACGGAAGTTGACTCTCGGTCAGTTATACTAATTTTTATGTATGTGTTTAGCTATTTTGTATTTATCCTATAAAGTAATGGAAGCATTGGAAAAGACTA
The DNA here is from genome assembly GCA_963855885.1 of Coenonympha glycerion. Classification (NCBI taxonomy): domain Eukaryota; kingdom Metazoa; phylum Arthropoda; class Insecta; order Lepidoptera; family Nymphalidae; genus Coenonympha; species Coenonympha glycerion. The sequence goes on from OY979631.1 coordinate 12,688,983, forward strand.
GCATTTACGCCACAGGGTAAACGAACGACTTTTCCGATTCCTTTTTTGTGAAAGGTACGAGTATATCTAGTAAATCTACGAATCCTGCCGGTTCAGTGAGTGCGATTTATAAGGTCTTGGTAGCCATATAAATTCAAGCTTGTCGTACCTCACGCTTTATATTATCTTCTAGGACTATGCGTTTCTCACACTATTTATTATGACTTCTTTATGTTAACTGATTTTATGACACTTCGCAATATAGGGAGGAGTCTTTCTGGTAGTTCCTCTTATGTCTTTGGGCGCCTTCAAATTAGCTGCAAAGTGAAGCGCGGCGGAAGCGCGTCTGCAGCGCTGCAGCCGCGCTACTATGTAAATTTATGTAAATAAACAACTAAATTAAAATTTTATTTAGTTTTTCGCAAATATTAGACTTTTCGAATATTAGAATTTAATATTTAAGTATGCATTTACATGTTTTTGATAGAAACTTTGCTCGAAAATTCCCACTCAAATCATGTTGATTCCCGAAATAAATTTTTTTGCAGTTTCCCGGATTTCGAGCTAGTGGGAATCAGTATGAAGTAAATGAGTATTGTTGAGCAGAGTTTTTAATACAAGAATATAGATGCATAAATGTTGTGCCCGCATAACTCATTGCCATAAGCCTACGATGTAACCCTACTATTAGCAAAAAAACTAAATAAAATTTGAATTTTCGCGCCCGGATCCCATTCCTTGAATTACTTTAGTTTATAACTTGCATTGCAGAATTGGTACCATGTCCCTTTAAACTAGTGACCGTCTTTTCAGATGACCCCAATACTCGTCACTGAAACCTCAGAGCGTCGGAACATGGACTGGTTCCGTCACAAATCTAATTCGGACCGGCTAGCATAAATTTGCAGAATGACGGAAAACCGGCCGTAATAAATCTCTTCGTACGAGGAATATTCATGAGGGTACATCTACATATGTAATGTGGGAGGAACTATTTCTATGTGCATATATTATGTGAGTTTTATCCGACCACACGGTATCAACTATTTTTTAAACAAAAATCGAAAAGAATGTGAATGTAGCTAAATATATCTCAGTAAAAAATATGACAATACGAGTAACACAGATTTATAAAAATAGGTCGTCGCTCCCGCTACGACTAGATAGTGCGGCTTCTTGTAGTGGGAGTGTGTCGATTTGAAAGAACATTGGCAGAAATGTACACAAATAAAGTCTAGCGTCTAGATGTACTCGTAACATTTATTACAAGACGATTCTAGTAAATAACTGAATTTTTTCAAGGTATCACCAGTTATTGTAAAGGACGCGTCAAAAAAAAATTATTTAAAGAAATTCAATTGATTACTGTTAGGTTCCGTTTCCACATTCCTGACAGCTAGTGTTGCCGGATGCCAAACTTTTCCACTTTTATACTACATATTTTTGACGATCGGTCCACTTTTGTACGAGAACAACATGTAACAGATACCTATCAGTATAATTACAAGTCCAAAAAAATCCGTACTCCGTTCCGTCATGGGTAATAAAAATGGGAAATGCTTTCCAAAAAACCAACTTCAAATGCCACTACAAAGAGTGAAATAATTTTTATTTAAATTTTAGGTACCTACACCAATTCGAAGTCGGGCAATGTTTCATACAATCCCTAATAGTCCTTCTTACTTACTTGATGTACGAAGAAATGACGAAGTCATAGACAATCGCCCGACTTCGAATTGGTGTAGGTACCTAAAATTTAAATAAAAATTATTTCACTCTTTGTAGTGGCATTTGAAGTTGGTTTTTTGGAAAGCATTTCCCATTTTTATTTTATACTTTTTAGTGGAAAACAATAAAATGCACAAGGCGTTGTAAAATACCCAAATTGCTTGAGGTGTGTTCATAAAATCTGAAGAGATACCTCAAATTCACCAAGATCCCATCATCAGACCCTGACTTGATGACTTTAGTCATCAAATCAGTATCTGCTAGCAAATGCACCAGTAACTATAAAAAATACCCAACTCGCTTCAAGTATACTAGCAAAATTTGAAGAGTTCCCTCGATTTCACCAAGATCCCATCATCAGACCCTGACTTGATGACTTTAGTCATCAAATCAGTATCTGCTAGCATATGCACCAGTAACTATAAAAAATACGCGACTCGCTTTAAGTATACTAGCAAAATTTGAAGAGTTCCCTCGATTTCACCAAGATCCCATGATCAGATCCTGACCTGATGACCATAGGACAACTTGGAAAATATTATTCTTTCTAATAATACTCAAATAGTTTCATGTGTCCATACAAAATTTGAAGAGTTCCTTCGATTTCTCCAGGATCCCATCATCAGATCCTGACCTGATTAAAATGGGACCATCTGGAAACAAAACCCTCTTAAACAAAAAAAGAATTTTTCAAATCGGTCCACGCGTCTTCGAGTAATCGGTGAACATACATAGATATAAAAAAAAAAAAAAAAAGATTCCGACGAATTGAGAACCTCCTCCTTTTTTTGAAGTCGGTTAAAAAGACAGTTCAAACAATAATAATACTATTTACACGATTTATAGCAAAACTGAAGCTAGCCGGCATAAATGCAATGCATGGGATGTAGAAGTTATAAAGTTAATTTGTTGCTTCAATGTGATAAGAATAGGGCTTACAATTGTTGTTACCATAGAACAAACAGCTTCACATTTTAGGTAGTTATAAACTCAAAAGTTCCTGATCCAAAAATGGCCAATTTCGGTAGAAACGTTCCCGTTATTAACGAAATATAAACCTCAACAAACATTTTCGACTTCCCTTTTTAGGGTTCCGTAGCCTATACTATAAGGACTATACTGTTGTAACTTGGTAAGTAGATGTATTCTGTGAACCGCATTAAGATTTTCACAAAAAACTAGGAAAAAAACAATAAATTTTTGGTGTACCCCATACTTAGAACTGAAACTCAATTTTTTTTTCATCAAACCTATAAGTATGGGGTATCTATGAAGAGGTCTTCAAAAATGATATTGAGGTTTCTAATATCATTTTTTTCTAAACTGAATAGTTTGCGCGAGAGACACTTCCAAAGTGGTAAAATGTGTGACCCCCCCTCTAATTTCTAAAATAAGAGAATGATAAAACTGAAAAAAATACATGATGTATATTACCATGCAAACTTCCACCGAAAATTGGTTTGAACGATATCTAGTAAAAAGTTTTTTCTTTAGGAGTCATTTAAGCTATTTTCCCATACAAAAGTGAAATTTTAAGGGATTTTCCTTTACAACATTGAAATTTTCTTCGTTGTTCCAGCTACTCCGGAAAATCTAAAAGTCCTAGAGATTTGAAATACGGTACCAAGGTTGATATTAATTCATGAAGGTGCACTAAGAACGGGATTTCTGAAATTCACATTTTAAAGGGTAAAAATCATACATTTAAGGGATTTTCCCACTAACTACAAGAACTTTTATATTATGTTACTTGCTGCTACGGAACCCTTCATGGGCGAGTCCGACTCGCACTTGGCTGCTTTTTTTTTAAATATCCACGCGTTGCCACTGTCGTAGGTCTCTACCCATATTGCTCTAACTCAAAATTCCGCCTGATGTAGTTGAACCACTCGAATAAAATATACTCAGATAGCTCGCTTAATATTCTCCGGGTGCAATAAAATCGAATAAAATATAAAACGTTCATAGGTAGCGGATACACGTGCCCGCTCCCTCGTAGAAGCGATAATGATCCTCCGAGCGGGAACAGATCCACGAATAAGATTATTTTTCAAAGATACTAACCTGCTTTTGATATTTATCAGCTTACAAAATCGTTACAAAGTGGGGTTGAGTGATAAACTTAGCTCCGGTTTATTAAAATATTGACGAAGTCGTAAAGAAAGAACAGAGGAAGGAAAATTCTAAGGCCAATACCTACCTACTAAATTGGAAATAAATTACTCTCAAAGTACAAGAATCATTTATCTATAGTTTATACCTATTTTATAACAAGTTTGCGTTTTCGTTGACGTTAACTCGTATATTTACTTACCTACTGCATTATAAAGATTCGTCATGCCGCTGCTGCTATTTACCATTGTTGACTTCTCTGCACATACGATCCTACCAGCTATCCTCCGACTTTTGATATGTCCGACCTCACCTCCTCATCCGACCTCAATGATATCATATTCGGTTGTGACACATAGCCACGGAATGCCAGCTAATGGTACCTGACCTATCTATCACTCCCACAAACATCGCGAGGAAACGCAACGTAGTGCGATCTGTTTTGAGCCCTTTTCATTTTGAGAAAACTTTGGACCTTCGCCTATAGTCATCATTACCAGAAGGGGTTTAGCCCTTTTCATTATCCACTGCAGGATCTGGTCTCCTCTTAGAGAGGGTTTTAACCATATAGTCAACCACGTTAGGCCCCCTCATCTCCCGTCAGTCTCGGAGATGTCAAAATGACGAAATCTGATTGGTTACAAAAAACCAGGCTCCGCTCCGCTCCGCTTTGAGGGAAATCGGGCCTTAGCCAAGTGCGCTGTACTCTGCATACCTTTTAGAACATTATGATTCATTTCATTTCATTAGGCTGTGACTGGATGCTCGCTGAGCATGGACGACACGGTAAAAAAATCGTAGCTCGTATCGATCTTGGATCGTAAGTTCTAAGCCTATATGTACAAGTACGAGATAAATAGGAGAGAAACTACGTCTCTCCGCTCACATTCATTCACCGCTTTTCAGTATTCAGGGGTTCCCTTTAAAAATATTTGAACGTGTCTCGAAATCCAGCCAGCCAACCGCTTCGATGACACGCTTTTAGCGTCGCTTTGATGCTGTCCATTAGCAGGGGCGTATGCAGCCCGCATGGAATCTCACAAAGACTGGAATACTAAAACAGATTTTTATCGGACGAAAAAGAGAAGATGTCGGCAGTACGAGGATCCGCTTTGAAACGAATTAATCATTTCAATGTTTTTATGCTACTATTTGAAGAACATACGGATATTCATCTTTTAAGGTGGCGCAGTATGCTCGACAGAAGTTTTGCTATTTCACCTAACTTGTATGGGAAAGGGATATATACTTAGTGGTCTACGCTTTGATGCTGTTCATTAGCAGGGGCTTATGCACCCCGCATGGAATCTCACAAAGACTGGAATACTAAAACAGATTTTTATCGGACGAAAAAGGGAAGATGTCGGCAGTACGAGGCTCCGCTTTGAAATGAAATTATTTCAATGTTTTCATGCTACTATTTGAATAACATACGAATTCAACTTCAATTCAACTTTTAACTAAGTATACCATAACATATTAGCCGTTATTATCAATCATAACATAAGTCATTGAACGCAGTGAAAATCTATGCCCTGAGCTTTTACGTTGTGGTCTGTGGAGGTTCCCTGAGGTTTATAAGTAAGGCCCACTTGCGCGAAACTTCGGGTTCCATTTCCATTTTTAACCCGAGAGTCAACCTTTGGACAATTTGACAACTTCACTCTAGGTTAGCATGTTAACTCTGAGTTAATAAACTAACCCAGGCCGACGCAAGTGGGCCTAAGTACAGTAAAATCACAGGGACCCGCCCAAAAACGCGTCTTAAGCCAGATAGCAGCGGAAAGACATGTTTTCCCACATTTTATAGTATGGAATATATATTTACAACGGTATTTTTTTCGACAGTTTGCTCAATAAATCCAAAACTATCAGGCACAAAAATAAATAAAAATTGGTTTTAGAATACACAAGTAACGCCCTTTCATATGATATCCCACTCAATATTGTTATTTCATTTTGAAAATTCGAAGCCGCGGTTTTCCCCCCTTTTTAAATAAAAATAAAAACAATTTTCAATATTTAGGGTTCCATACCAATTTGGTAAAAATGGAACCCTTATGGTGAGACTTTCTCCGTCCGTCCGTCCGTCCGTCCGTCCGAGCTGCTCTCGCACTGGCGCCAAATTGGATCTTGTTCTGTAATAGCTTACTTACGTCCCTTGTGTAACAATCTACTATTTTATTATAAGAGTAAATTCTTTATCGTTTTTGTACTTATATTATTTAAATTATTATCTTCAAATCAGGCCTATATACTGTACATAGGATTGAGAGAAACGCTTGAAGCGATCGATCCCATAACCTAGATTTATGTTCTATTAAGTTTTTCTGACGTCACTCCTCATTAAAATGAATTAAAAATTGTGTCAAAGAGTCGCAGTATCAAAAAATTCTTCGAAACATTTCACCATCAATATCCTCATCTGGTGGAGGGATGGCTCATACTTTGCGGCTCAAAGCAGCCTAGCTGAGTAGCACGGAGATATACCGAGTAAGTATTCTTGGCATTCTACGTGGGGAAAAATTGTAGATACCGCACAGACTTGTATACTAAAGACAGGGCAAACAGCGCGAAAAAATGTCGCCAGTTTATGGGAGTCATTAGTATCAACTGTATAAGGCCACGCGGTAGTTCGGTCAGCGGCGGCGGCGGGTATTTTGACAGATGACGCTACTGTTTGCTTGTATGAAGAAGGTTTACCTACGTAAAATGTTCGGATTGGCCTATCCTTACTATTTTTATCTATTAGATTTAAAAATAAACGGCTCTCCTTCACATTCGTCTTGATAAGATTACATTTACGTGTTAGCGTAAACACATGGAGGAGCGTTCATTTTGGCGGTAACGGTAACAGTAGCGCGAGTTCAATAGTTTTATGCTATCCCGAAAATACCAAATGCGCCTATTTGACTTCTCAATTTAAAAAAAAAAAACTAAAGTAAAATTACTCTGATTTTCATTACTTTATTAGCATGCATCTCGTATCTACTTTAAAAAAATATTATTTAGCTATTAGTAAAACCATATTATTTTCTTCTCAAAAAATTTTTTTTAAATAACATAAATACAGTATACAAAAGATGTACTTAAATTAAATTTCATCGGTATTTTTAAATTGTACTGACACTATCGATCTTTTAAAGTCTTTGGTAATTAAAAAAAATCAGCCGAGTGGGAGTCCAACTCGCACTCGAGCGTTCCGTGCCACCGAGCAAAAATAATCACCCACCGCGAAAATAATAGATTCGCAATACCACTATAATATTGCTTCAGCAGAAACAATTTTAATTAAATAAATTGGAAGTTTTATTTTTATTACAAAAAAACACCCCACCATATTTTTAGGGTTCGGCAAAATGGTAAAATGGAAAAGGGGGGGAATACCGGAGGCTTGAAATTTCAATTTGTGCTAATTTTATAGTGTTGGATATCAAAATATGAAAGAACTTAACTTGTAAATTTTAAATTGTTTTTTGTGTATTTTACTTTTTGATTTATTATTCTCTCCCCCTGAAGTTTATCGATCTAAAAATCTGAAATAATTATGATCAATAAATATTAGGTACGTAGTAAAAAGTGTACATTTTATGGGAAAAATAAAAATTTCGAAAACGTGAATCGCATTAATTTCCTTGATTTGCTTTTGTACGTCCACTACCTATCCTCCAACTCTTTTTTTTTTGTTTTCAAATTTTTTCTTACTTCGCCTGTTCTTTCTCCGTTTAGAATTCAGTATTTAGTTTTCAACTTGATAGTTTTACCCGTTCTTGTGAAAAAGAGCCAGTCAATAGTCAGACATTTTTTTAGTATCTTAATTTTAAATATTCCGATTATTAGCTCGTATATTAAATATTACGAGGTTTTCTTTGTTACAAATAAGCGAAATTAAAATGAGAATTCTAATATTTTAAAGCTTTCAAATTCAATTTCCCAGTGGCTCGTAAAACAAAATACTACGTCGGAAAAACGAAAATGTAAATATTTCCAAAGCACCTGTACCTAGAGGCAAGGCTTCTCATTAAGGCTTGGACTCCACAGAAACTATCTTCTCGTGCAGCTGGCTCGCGGTCAGATTTTAGCGGGAGGTTCAACATGGGTCCTGGAACACAACTGTTTTTGTAGTACCTAGTAGAAAAATAATTACTAAAAAAATTGCTTTCGGGCTACACAAAGCGAAAAATTATTTGGTTAATAAACAAAAAAAAATTTAAACTACCTATATTTAAGAACAATTGTTTCCTGAATCTATTCTTATTTAAAACTAGCTGACCTAACAAACGTTTCTTGGCGTTATGGATATAAAAAAAAGCTTACAACCTTACTCTCAGACCTATCCGAATGTACACAGAAAATTTCATAGATAGATAGATAAACTCTTTATTGCACACCACAGAATAAAAATATAAACAAAGAAAGAAAAAAATTAAATACAAACAAACTTAGGAGTACAATTCATAACAATCGGTCGAGCCGTTTCGGGGGAATTTGGTAACAAAAATTGGAACGAAAATTTTTTTTTATTAGATTAATCATTACTCCATTTCGCGTTTAAAAAAAGAATAAAAAATATTTAACGTGATGTAACTTTTTAAATTTTCCTTATGGTATTACACATTACAATATAATACGAGTATGCAACCGTACAGCTGTTTTATTCCAAGCTTTTCCTGGATAGCGGCTCTATTGAAAAAGTAGCCTCAAAATGGCGTACTCAAAAATCGCATTGCAACGAAAACTTCAATTCAGTTTCAATTAAGTTGGAAATGTCGCAGCGACTTAAAAGTTTCGACTTAAAAGCTTTCTACCAAAAGGTCGGGATTATTTCTACCCAACCTTTCTATTAGAAATACATTTTGTTTATAATAATAAAAGGAGAGGGCTTTGAATATTGGCATAGCTGTTCTTAATAAAAGGTAAGATTTTTATTATATTTTATTATAATATGATAAAAAGCTTCGAGCTTCGGACTTCAAAGGGGAAATAGACTTATGCCTGCTTCTTTTTTATTTTTAGACCTAAGAAACGGTAATATTTAATGTTTACCTACTTATTTGATGATAAATACCAAAATAGTAACTAAATACCAGAATAGTAAAACTAGTAGTAGTAACTAAATCTAAATTCTTAATTGCGCGAATATACATGTATAACTTTTTAAAACAAACCCAAATCAATTTAGATCATCTAGGTACCTAAGTCTTTTTCATAGTTCACAACCGATCATTCAAGTCTATTTATCACTATCGATTAGCAGTAAGAAATTTCTAAATTTTATACGAAACTAAATTCACAATAAGAAAATGCTATTTAAAAAAATGCAAACAATTTATTTACTACATTTTTAATTTTTCGGAGTATTAATTTTTTTTGTATGTAACTACAAAATGAATGTACCGTATTTTAAGCATGTTACAAACATTTTTATTCGTTTTGAAAAAAAAACTTATTTTTAAATTACTTAAAAATAACGGCCATAATTAAAAATTACTCTCATTACATTACATTATCAAAAAAATGTTAAATTATTATTTATATAACGTATATAGGGCAAATGATCTAGCATTTGCCCTATTTAGCCGAAAGCCTAAAAAAAGGGAACGATGTATAGATGCATGAAAAAATGTCACAAGAAGTGTAGCTCATATCCTGAGGGAACTATAGGGAGTTCAAAAATGTACCATAAATTAAGTGACATCCCTAAAAACGGCTCGTTCAATATGAATGAAGTGGAAATAATGAAGAGTATAACGCTTAGTTAGTAGGGTTGCTTAAATCAATTTTTCTAAATTAAATAGTAAGTTTTGTATTGAAAATAAAATCTCCATTAATGTGTTAGTAAAGTAAAAGGGTTTGCTGCGGGCACACTATACGAATTAACCAACACCTTGTATAATTTATATATTACACTTTCAGTACATGATAAAGAGGTGGATTGAAAAATTGGATTTATTAATTAAAAGCAAATTTATTTGTGCACCAGGCGAGGCTATATATTTAGCGTTGCATAAATTTTCAGGCTCCTTGTTTTTTTCCGTTTCAATCTGTGTAATGGCGGTGGAAATGAATTGTAAGTACGGGACCTATTCTTTAGCCCGTACGATAAAATTTCGAGGGCAAAAACAATTATTTTTATAATAACTAAGAGTACAAAAATGATAAAAATGATGACAATGAACAGAAAAGTATGATGAACCCAGTGCAGCAGTTGTATGATATTACTAGCTAGCTGTTGCGCGCGGCTTTGCCCTCATTTTGGTTTTAACATATCCGGTTATAATAACCAAAACCGTTAAAGATTATGGTATCGCGGACTTTTTTATGACTTTCAATATAAGGTACAAACTCAACCAAAAAAGGTCGTGCGTCTTCATGGGAATCCTGGCGCATTCTCAAGAGTTATTTATTTTGTAAGTTATACACACAGATTTTATCTGTGGTTATACAATTGAAATAAAGTTTATTATGCTTTATAAAATAAGGCACTTCCATTCCATTCCACCTCGGTGTAAATTAACCCTTAAAGGGGTGCTCCCTCCCCGGATTTCACTAGAAATGTTTACGGATAAGCGCATACCGTAAAGGAATATCTTGAAGTACCTACCTAGGTCCGCATGGTTATATTTTATAGTGCAGTGGGATTTAAAAAAGCTTTCTAGAAAAATGGAAAGTTTAAACAAACGTTGGATTTAAGCAAACATTTACCTAGCGTTAATATTATTCCGTCAATGCCGACACGAGTATTATATGAATTGTAATATGTACATTCATACATATCCCTGGATGTAGACAAGGGATAAGGAAGAGTTTTTATTCACACGGGATTTTCCAGGCCAACTATTGTTCCTATTTTCAAATAAAATTTACGAAATAAAAGCGTATGGGAAAATTCTTTAAAAAAATACACTTCGATAACAACGTAACGTAGTTAATGTTTTATAGCAAAAGGTTAGGAAATATTCTCCCATTTTTTCATTTCACGTCGATATAGCAGGCTCTTATAATGCATCGGTCGGAATAACACGTATTTGCCGACAAACCGTAACTTTGCGTTTACTTTTAACTATTTTTCAGCTTACCTACTTCATGAGATTTAAACGTTGCTTTCTGGGTAATAAACTGTTAACGAGTTAAAAAGGGATTTTGGATATAAATATCAGTAGTTTCAAAAGTTTCTTTTGAATTATATAAAGCAGCCAATACCGAAGCGTTATCCATCATAATACCGCCAAACGAGAGCCAATATAAAAAAAAATGAAAAATCCAAAAACTCTTTGTAAAAGACGATGACCATGGATGCATCGAATCCGGTACCAGACAAAATAACATAAACTAGATGTTTCTGAATTAGATAATTTCCAATACTTAGAAAATCAATACACACTCAAATTATATTCGAGATGCATGATAATCGCTATGACGCAAATGCTTTTGAATTTAAAATCAATTTCGTTCTAAATTGCCTTCATACATCATAATCTGTTATTCATATACTATTCAAATCGTAATAAACCTTGCCCATCCGAAATAGAGTTGAAATTTCCGCGAAGAGCTAAAGCTAAGTAAAATATAAAGTAAGTGGATACTGAAACGGCTCGGAGTGATTTCAGAAAAGCCTTCTGAAGTCCGCCGAATTAGGGCCCAGGGTAAATAGGATTACATATATTTGTTCAACATAGCTCCCCAGTGGAGGATAATCTATTTTGGAAGAGATTCAGCCTTATAGGATGGTCTGGAAGGCTTTGTTTTAAGTTATTTACCTGGGTTTGAAATTGTGTTTATTAGTGTGTACCTTTTGCTTGGCTGCCGTATAATATTATAATTAAACATTCGCACACGTAGGTTATGTTATGGGAAAAGTTGGCAGTGTTCGGATATTATAATCTTACCTTTTGAAATAAAGCTTCTAAATAACTTTACAAAGATCGTAGGGCATAGAAGGTACAAACATAGAGTTGTTTTTTTTAGTTATTGGCACGTTAGTATTCCGACGTGAAGCAGTAGGTTTATTTTTTACCCATTGGGTACGGAACCCTAAAAAGAGTTTCCTAAAAAAATATATCGTCAGCATCTAATACGACCTATCGAAGAAAATAATAATTATTGTTTTTACAAATATCCGATATTTTTATCGTCCAATAAATTTATTTTTTCATACACATAAAAAGAAACATTTTTCCAGACGAAAGAATCCTTATATAAAAGAGAACATTAAATGGCTTTCTTATAAACAGTATGTTTTTATGTTATGATGAAATTGTTTATTAAGAAAGAAATATTGTCGAGAGCGAATTCTTTGTCCTTCAAATTCAATGGCCCGCAAGTTAAAATCATAATAAATCGCTGATATACTGTATTTTTTGACTGGAAGTGTCACTCATTATAAGAGTAAATAATTCCGGAAAGATAGATCCCTCTTGAGTCTTGTGCTTTTAATAATTCTCTCTGGATAGTTTAAAAACTAAAATAACACCTACACAATTCTACAATAATACTTATAGCATCGATGAAGTTACATCTTGGGCACTGATTGGTTAATACTTGCATCGGTCGAAGCCGTCGGTTGTACAACATAGGCATGGTATTCACCTTATCTGTGGCTATGATAGTTGAGAACGCTGCTTACATACCGGCGATGTTTGTGCGATGTACAATTTTATTTACGAGAATCGGTCTACTGGTATATGTTGCCATCTCTAATGTGCGTTTATCGCTGCAAGATCGGTCAGTTGCTCAATACAATATTTCTGATAGATTTTAAATATTGACGTCAAAGGCCAAAGTCACATGTTCATTTACCCTGTGCTCAGATCTAGTTAGCTAGTTTAATGATATAAACTACCTTCAGCTCGTAAGTATTTTGTTATGTACATTAATACTATACTGAAATAATTATTTCGCAACCAATTTCTCTACATCTTTGTGGCGAAACAAGCGAGGCGTTCGGGCCGTTATCAAGAGCGTTCAACTTCGGAAAATTGTTCTCAAGATCTCCAATCTGAAACAATGGGCGTTAGCGCAGCGCCCGCGGCGATAATTGAAATTTAAATGCGGAAAAAATCTATACACTCTTAAAACAATGGTGTTTTTCATTTTTATTATTAACACAGACCTCCCTAGCACAGCCGGTTCTTTCATGGCACTAAGCAGGAAGTCTCAAGTTCGAGTTTCCGTTTGTCACGGCTTATGACACTGTAGGAAACAGGTTCTTTCCGACATGGAGTACTGCAGTCACCACTGGGATGGATCTGCAAAATATCAGCTCTATGCAATGTACTTGGTTGATCACCACGCAGAATAATCGGCAAGGAATACGGGCAAAATTGCTCAGTTTAGCGGTTTTTTACAGGATAATATACTTTGGAGAGTGTGCTCAGGAACTCCACAACCTTCACCTTTCTACCACAGAACTGCAAGAAGAGAGAAATGGCATCCTTATGTGGGTGAGTGGCAGCAAACTCGAACAGAACGTTTTTCTTCCAACTTTCTGATACGTACCGCTAATAATATGTGGGACACCCTTGCAGCTTCTGTGTTCCCCACCTAGTATAATCTGGGTGCATTTAAGAGAAGAGTGAATAGAAATGTTCTAGGCAAGCGCGCTCCGATGTAGACCTCATCATTTCTGTCCATCAGACATATTTGGAGACAAGCGCAAGCCTATAAATAATTAAGAAAATAAAAGCTCTCAAAAAGATGTTAAGAGCACATCTACCCAATCGATGCGTTTCGAATCACACACAATTCGTATTTTTATTGAAGTAAAAACCCGCAATCTTGGTCGACGCGGTAGAATATGGACAAAACCGTTTCGTTCAATCCGTGCCCAGCCGTGGGATAAAAAGGGATTGAGACGACGAATAATATAGACACTATAGAGTGTTTATACTATTATCTTAAAGTACAAAACGCCCGAAGGAAGGTTGTTTCATTAACAGTTTCCCGTCAACTCCTCAAGGACTAAAGCTTGTTTCTGAACAAAAATGTTTTCTGGTAGTAATAGTAGAAATATCGAATACCGATAGCTTTGATTGTTGCACAAGTTTTTTGTTTATGATTTTAATTAAGGGTTTGAAATGACAAAGGTAGGTAAGTAAATTAATTAAAACTTTCATACTTACAAAATCGAATTTGCTAAGGTATAATATTATGGATACTAAAGGTTTTGCGAATCTGTAACTCGTAATGTAGATATTAACTTAATAATAATTATGGGAAAACAAACAGCATCCCTAGGGACTCATAGTTCTCTATTACAAACTGACAAATAATTCAAACTATTGTACACGAGTTTACTTAGTTTATAGTCCTAATAATGTAGGACTTATAACAAGTTTTCGTGTTACGTAGAAAACTTTAGAGAGAAACTTGTACTTTAGCGAACTATTTTGAAGTTTGAACCTCATAGGTTAAAAGGGTACATAGAACTCATATATATCGGCATTTTTTGGCTTCTAGAGGAATCTGGGGAGGTATTGGATTGGCTCGAATGCTCGAATGATGGAATTATTTCCATACACGGTACAGCATGTAAGTAAGTTGAAAATATACTTACATTAATAGTACGATCCGTTAAATGATGTACTTCATATTTTTCCGCTTGGAATAAAACAAGTTGTAAAGCAAGCTAACTCTCAGTTCACTAAGGGAACACTGATGAGGTACTTTCCTACGGGAAGTCCTGATAAGTCTGGAATCATAGATCGAGGCGTGTTCATTTCACGAATGCAATCTTGAGACGGGCAAGAAACGCCTGAAGGTAGTCGGTTTCATTAACAGTTTTCCTATCAACTCCTCAGGGATCCTATTTTATTTCAAAGCCAATGCTTACCGACCACTCGCAAGTATATTGAAAATCGATTGAAATATTTCTAATATGACTCTTTACCGTTCTTTCGTGGATACTTAGCTATCGATATTATGATTTTCAAGTTAGCGCTAGTAATATGTAGGTAAGTAGCATTTTAGTTTATAGTTGTAATTTAGCTACTGTCGAACGCTGGATTTAACTTGTCCTAGGCTTGATTTGAAGTGATTTAGATTATCTCGTAAAAGTGATTGCTAAAAACAGATTTTTTTTACTCTCTTATACATTCAACAAAGTTATAAGTTTATCGTCTTAGCACTTAGCATACCTTATTTTACGCTAAGTTAGGTGCCCTTTGTTTGATGATGAACGAAATGAAATTCCAAACATATGGTAGTGACATATCAGATCGACAAAATCTTCTTGTGACCTATCGAAGACAACTGTCATTCTTATACATTTTGAAATTTCATTCCATATAGTTATAGAATGAGCGATTGAAAGATTTCAATGACGTTGAGATAGCTCATGTGGCTGAGGCTGTAGATTACGGCACTAAATCGTTGGAATTACCAATATTTGGCCCATGTATGACTTGGAACCAAATCGGAACCATTTTGAAAAACCGTTTGCAGATAGTAAATCAAATTGGGGCAATAATACCAAAGCGGAATTTTACATTTCCATATCGAAAGAGCTTCTCTTTACAATATAATCTGCCCATTTTTTATGTTCAGGGAATCGGGTATTCGTATCGTTTGTTCTGCATGATTGATTGGGCAAGTTAATGACCTATGGGACCCGACCTTTTTGTTTCGTTTATTTCGACCTTTTGCTCTTTGCACTTAATATTATGGTTAATGATCAAACAGCTTATATCCGCTTTTACCAATATTAGGTACTTTTCTCAAAGGGCACTATTAGGTACATATTTTGTTTATTGTTACAGAAACCTTTCAAAGATTCTCTGTAAACGTACCTACTTGCAATATTTCCGTATAATATATTCGATATTGCTTTATACAAATACGCCATTACACATTTTTCTTTTGAATCATTACGTATATGATTTCGATGAGTTTATTGAACTGCGAATCCTGTAAAAGTACCGATTCGCAGGAAAATGTAATTTCCACTTTCGTGCCTTCAAAATTAATAAATTGAGAATTTGGAAGCATTTCATCGGAACGTAATATGTATTACTTTATTGACACATTAATATTATGAGGCGCGTGTGTGTATACTAGCTGACTTTGCAACGTTGTTTTGCCACTAGGGATATAAAAAATAGCGTACACAGAAAGTTTTATAACAATCGGTCGAGCCGATTTGGAGGAATTTAGTAACAATTAACAAGAGACACGAGAATTGTATATATTAGAATAGATTAATTAATTGGATAGAGATAAGACATTAAAAAAGGGTAAGTTCTTACAGGTGCAAAGGCACTAGGCAGTGTTAGAATTCTTTTTTTTTTGTTTTTATTATAGAGAAAGTTTAACAAAATTAGTCATATTATTTTTCTTTTTACACAAAATAAATAAGCGTAGCATAAACAGAACTGTCCTGCTTCCTCGGGGAGATGTAATTTGTAAAGTTTATAATGAAATACTCCGCTGAAGATGTCGAGTTTGTTATAGAGCGAGAAACTGAAGTTCATGAAAATATACGAAGATATTGCGGCACACTGAGAACAGTTACACTGTGTTATTACATTTTGCAACAAGGTTACTCATAATTTTATCTTTTTGGTAGGTATAGCAAATATTTTTTAGTTAGTCTAGTATTTGCAATTATTATATTTTTGCAAATACTAGACTAACTACACCCTGTACGCTTTTGCAATGACTTTTGCGAGCATAACATTTATACATCTACATTTTTTCATATAAAAATTAGGTGTACCTAATGTTTATTATATTATTATATTTGTTTATATTTGTTTATTATATTTAATATTTTTGTTTTGTTGTAACAAAACAACATAATCGAAATTCGCACGAATTATAAATGATTTTTGGTATTACGAATGTATGGGACATATCGTTGTTCCTGGACTCTATAAAGTTTCGCCTTCATTCTCTATTATATAAAATTCTCGAGTGTCGGTTTGGTAACCAAAAGACTACTTCGAAACGGCTCGCCAGATGGTTCTGAAATTTTCTGTGTATTTTCGGTACGTCTGAGAGCTTTGCTAAGAAAATAGCTTACGATCTAAGCTATTTTCTTAATCCGTAATCGCAAGAGACAATGTTTGCCGGGTCAACTAGTAATATGATAATTTTTTTTTTTTAGTCTATACAAGTTAGTACTTGACTGCGATCTCACCTGATGGTAAGTGATGATGCAGCCGAAGATGTAAGCGTACTAACTTGGAAGGGGAAAGTTAAGTCACCCCAACGGTTTCTACACAGCGTCGTACCGGAACGCTAAATCGCTTGGCGGTACGTCTTTGCTGGTAGGGTGGTACTAGCCACGGCCAAAGCTTCCCACCAGACCAGACCTGAGCCAATTTAGAAATTATAAAATTCCAAAGTGACCCATGGCGGGAATCGAACCTGCGACCTCCCACTCGAATCTGAGCGTGCGTCCCCTGCGCCACGGAGGTCGTCAATTAATAAGCTTTGTAACGTACTCGTAAAAAGCCCGCGACTTTTTCGCTGTCGCTGTCGCTGGCGCCAGGCGGCGCAAGATCGTGGTGTTTGGCGGTCATTTCAGGAGGCCTATGTCCAGCAGTGGACGTGCATCGGCTGAAACGACGACGACGACTGAGCTTTGTAACATATGATATTCTAACTAATAAGTTTTGTAAGATGTAACTTGTACCCACTGTACCCAAGTCTCAACTGGAGCAAGAGAAGCGCCGCGCGGCGGGTTCCGTCGAAGCGCGAAATGGAACGAGGCGAGTTGTTAAAGTCTCGTCCGCCGACAAAAAGAGGACCTTATCTCAAACTTACTTATACCCGTCAAACGACGTCTTTTCACGATGCATTGCACTGGGGAAATGGAATGAAAACTATCATAAACTTGTCCGCCGTAAGCTCTTTCATAGATACGGCTTATAGATGACGAGGTGGGTGTATTTCTTTTACCTACTGAAAGAAGATGAAGGCGGTATCAAGTTTTCTCATGAACTAAAACCAAAATGTTCTAGGGAAATAAAATAGTGTTTTTTTAAGAACCATTAGCACGATAAGGGCTTTGTTTTTCATATCCGGAATTTTATTTTGCATACAAATTAAAGTTACTTTATTTTCATCTCACCCGCTCGGAAAAGCGTTTTTTAATGCCCGAAATGCGGGCGGGAAATGATATTATATTCCCTAGGCCCCCAAAGCATTTTCATTTTTCCCAAGGGAGACAAAGTAGTATGAAAATCCCTTCCGGCCCTTGGGCCGAAAAGCATTTCCAACGTCAAACTCGAATTTAGTGTCATGTCAATGTCAAAGCTGAATACTTCTTTTTTTTCTAATAACACATACGTTCAGTAAAAAAGTTCAACCTTAGAGTTTGTATAGGTACATTAGTTTTTTTATTTTTACTTTTACTTAGAATATCAATAAATATAATAACTCCTATTTAGTTTTATTCATTATAAAAGAAATCTAATTAAATCCATGATTTTTCCTCGTAGTTCATGTAGGTAATTATTGTTAAAATATTTATAAAATTTTATATTATCTTTGGTTCTTAGAAATTCCTATTTCGGAACGCATTAAAAAAAAGTAAAAAAAAAAGTTTCTCATTTTTTTTTCTGGTCTAGTGTTGGTTGTCTATGTTCCCAATCGTGATTAAATGAAAATACCAATATTTTTATCACTTTATTCATTATTTTTTTGTTTTAACTTTGAAATAAGGTGAGTGATGATTGAAGATGGTTTCAGTAAGTGAAATTATTCAGAGTTATCAAAAACAACTTAACATAAATCGCAATACCGATCTAAATTAGTGTTCTTCTGGTGATTTTTTCGCTGTGGTGAGATGAAAAATTTTGTGTTATGGACGGTCGCAAATTTTTTTGGGTCTCGTGTCTTTGAATGCCTCGCTATGCTCAGGATTCTATTCTTTGAACCCCTCGCTGCGCTCAGGGTTCAACCCTAGAATCCTTCGCCGCTCAGCATTCAAATTTGACACTCGGCCCAAAAATCCACTTTGCGCCCTTGCATAACAAATAACTATTTCAATGCAGATTTCCTGTCACGTCGAGTAAGTAGTCTTGTCGACCCTCCAGCGCGGTGGCGCTCACATTAGGGTGGGTAGGTCGCTTATTCGATTCCTTCGAAGGGCCACTTTAGAATAATATAATTTCTAATTTGGCTCAGGCTGGTCTAGGTTTAGGTCTAGGCCGTGGCTAGTTTAGGTCTAGGCCGTGACTAGTTGTCACCCTACCAGCAAGGAAGCACCGCCAAGTTATTTAGAGTTCTTCAGGGTCACTTACCCATTCCAAGTTAGTATAGGATAACATTGGCTGCACCGTTGATTTCAAGTGGCTTTCAGGTGAAATCTCAGCAAAGTACCAATTTGTAGTGAGAAAAAATGCAACCATGCAACACCTCACTTAGCCCCTTCGCAAACGGCTCGTAAGACTGTACGTCGAGAGCGAAACGAGCACGAACATTTTGAAACATGTCCGCAGACGGTGTTGCAGCGAATCATAGCGTCATAACGATACGCTTAAGCTTACGAACCGTGTGCGAAGGGCCACTTGACGCACGTACCCATCCTCATGAGAATTTGACTTTTTAACTGCTGGCAGCTTACGCTACCCTATATTTCACAATTTTCAGCACATATTTTACACATCGATGACCATGTCGACTTAATGCAAACTATTAGGTACTAGTTACCTACTAATTCAATATGTAAACATGTAGGTACAAAATCTTCCTACGGTAGCAATAATTAGTCTTAACTACTCAAACGTCTTGTGAAATTGCCGCCTGCCTCGAACCTAATTTGAGTCAAATGAACATTACACCACTCCTCTAGTGATAGCGGGAGCGTATTTTTGCTTTGTATAATGACTTTAGGTACATTCGCGTACATACTCCATACAATCGCTAGGCATTCTAGTATTCTAGTCACGCATCTACCATACGTCTGCTGCGTTTTTCCATCTCTTTCTCAGTACTAAGTATAAAATGATTCTAAAAACTGTATTACAAAGTGTCAATTATTTTGTGAGTAACCCGGCCAAACACCATTCTTCCTGTGATCCTTTCTTATTCATTGCGTTATGACAATTGGATGACAGGAAGGATGGTGATGGCCAGCATTACCCAAGTCTTGCATTGCTTTGCTAAAACGGACATTATTGAGGAAAGATTAATAACAACTTCACATATGAAAAAAATACTGCCGTCTTCGCAATTTTACTGCTATGGAATTCTGCAGTTTCCAGCCATGACAATCAACATAAACCACTAAATTAGAAATATCCTAGAGTGCAGACAACGAGTAGAATGTGGCATTGTCTAAAAGATACCTCGCTTCTTCAATCAACATGTCCTTATCCCTGATCTGTGATAGTTTGATTGCCAAATCAAGTTTGAACTATTTGCACTTGGCACTAAAGCTCTAATTGGGTGGCCCGTCGATGGCATCGCTGTAAATTGGAGTAACATTGCCCGTAGCAATTGAGATTGCAGGTCTCCGAATTAAGTTTAAGTCTGGTTCCAATTTATTGGTTCGTTTGCTGTGATAGTGCTGTCTAGTCGATATAGTTGTTAAAGGGTGTCTTGACAACAGTACATGTTCCGTAGCCGCCTCTACTGTTCCTTACTTATGTAGATTCTTCGTGGTAGTTAGTAATTAACCATTAAGCAAGGTAAAAAAAATTATGATGAGGAAGCCAAGTATTCTCCGCGTCAATTCTCAATGCTTGAAACCAAAGTTTTTAACCATTGCACCCTTCCTGACCCACGTCTAAGTCTACGTTAGAAGTTTCTCTTGGGGATAAAATCCGAATTAATGACATCCGCATGTTGTAGAGGCGGTGGCCAAGACCTATGTCCAACTGTGGACGTCTGCAGGCTGATATAATGATGATGATGAACAGTTAATAGTAACAGTATTACGAGTAGCCAATACGAGCTATCTTTGTAATTTTTCTGTACCAGCGTAAGTGAAAAAATAACGTGCGTGTAGGGATCCGTAACTACGGATCCCTACACGCACGTTAATTTTAACTACCCTCACATAAAAAAATTAATGCAAGCCCTTAGTGCTTCAAACGTATGCCTCTTGGATTTGAATCCCAGATATGCAGATGAATCTGGGGACACGGTAGTGTCCCCGCCAAGACGAGCCAAGCGAAGCGCGAGGGCACTACCTATCTTTTCTCGAAGTGTTTCGCCGTATTTTTAAACCCTTATAACTTAGGCCTGAATTATTTCAGATAATCAAAATTCTCGGAAAATTATGTCGCCAGTGAACTTATTAAACCTATAAAGTTTCAATTTTATAGGTCTTATACTTTAGATTTTATTGACGTCTAAAAAACCCAAATTTCGTCACTGACTGACTGACTGACTGACTCACTGATGATCATCAAAATTCCTAGGTACTTCCTGAAGACCTAGAATGCTGAAATTTGGTATATAAGCTAGTATTAGCACACAACCAACAAAAAAAATCCAAAAGTTGGAAATTTAACCCCCCAACCCCTTAAAATAGGGGATGGAAGTTTGTATGAAATTACCGCAAATATTGATGCTAGAGGTCTCAAAATTGATATAGGGACTCTTTGTAATAAACAATTAAATACGTGTTTCAGGATTTTTAGTTAATCACCCCACATCCATAAAATTAGGGGGTTGGAAGTTCGTATGGGGTTTCCCATAAGTATATAGGTATAATAAAAACTTAATTTCTGAAATTTGGTATATAAGCTAGTATTAGCACACAACCAACAAAAAAATTCCAAAAGTTGGAAATTTAACCCCCCAACCCCTTAAAATAGGGGATGGAAGTTTGTATGAAATTACCGCAAATATTGATGCTAGAGGTCTCAAAATTGATATAGGGACTCTTTGTAATAAACTACAAATAAGGAAAAAAATAAACTAGGTGAACCAAGGAGGGTTCCCTCATTTAAATGATAGAGGGGGGGATACTTGATTCGGACAAATATGCACCTTGCAATGATATTCAAGAAATACACCAAAGAAAAGGAAATTAACCAAATAAAAAATATAGTCGTAAACAACTTACAAAAAGAAGTGAAATCCCAGCAAAAACATTTTCATGTAAAATGTTGCCAAGACGAGAACATGTGGCTTACACTATCAAAAAGTTATCAGATCTCATGTAGAGCAAGACTTTTAACTCTACACGCCTTAACTCTATACATCCTAACTTTATAAACTCTACACTTTAGTCAAAATATATTATGTCTTGGCTGTTTCGTTACTGTCACATGGGTGTAAAGTAAAAATATTATTCACTGACTTTGTACTTTTCTGATATACAATACCTAGTTTCTGTAGTAACGATTATTTATAAGATAGGTATTGAGTCTCCTTAGAAACTGCACTTAGGTTTTACTAACTGCATTGATTTCAAATACTTCATCACACTTTGCAAAAGTGTGTTCCTTTGCTTTAGAGGATATTTTTAATAAATGGAAGTTTTTTCCCATAACAATGGTGATACCATTTAATATTAATGTGAAATTTCTTGAATTTTGCATGGTCCATTATGCCACTTGCAAAACTCTATTAGAAAAGTACTGAACAGTGAATAAATTCTTCACTTTACGCCCATGTGACGGTACCGAAACAGCCAAGACATAATATATTTTGACTAAAGTGTAGAGTTTATAAAGTTAGGATGTATAGAGTTAAGGCGTGTAGAGTTAAAAGTCTTGCTCTACATGAGATCTGATAACTTTTTGATAGTGTAAGCCACATGTTCTCGTCTTGGCAACATTTTACATGAAAATGTTTTTGCTGGGATTATTATATTTTTAAAGATATAGACAAAAATAAAGACGGACTGGTAAATGGAAACGGAAAACCAAATCGCTTTTTTCTAAAAGTAAAATTTCTTATAACAGTTTTTAAGACGCCATCAATACATATAATAAATCTGTACAGGTCGAATTTCTGTACAAATAAAAAAAATGCTAAAAACGGAGTCAGGGGGATGTAAGAAGTGAAATAGAACTAATTTAATTTTTTTTCAATTTTTTGTTTCTCTGTTTGTCTGTTTATCTGTTTGTCTGTTTGTCTGTCTGTTTGTACGGGCTAATCTTTGGAACGGCTGGACCGATTCCAATGAAATTTTGTGTGGTGGTGGCTTATGTACCTGGTCAACATATAGAATACTTTTCATCCCGGTAAAATAAAGAGTTCCCGTGGGATAGTTAAAAAACTGCAATTAATTTAACTGCTTTGTTAACAACAACTAATGAACTTAATTTAGTAAAATTTGTTATGCTGATACCTTATGTTGCCTCTTTAACAAAATATATATATATATAGTAAAACTTATTAATCCAATCGAGTTCCCGCGGGAAAGAAAACATTACAAAAACAGGCAAAGCAGGCGTCTTTCAAGTAACGGATTTAAATGAAATTTTATGATCCTACGGTCAACATTTAAGATACTTTTCATCCTGAAAAATTTGAGAGCACCCGTGGGATGTTTAAAAAAATCAATAGCTACATATCTACGTAGCACAATCAAAACGGGGTCGAAATATCGACAGTTTAAATCGTCCTTTTGATCCTGCAACTAGGTATAACTATACAAGATAACCCGTACGTAGCAGGAACGGGTTGCTACGTAGGTACACAGCAGCGCATCAGAATGCTTAATTACAATATCTGGGCGTTGGTATCATCTCAGAATAAGATAAGTTTGGTTAGTATAGATATTACCATCCATGATGACACGCCCCACTCTGTCTTACTCCATGCGAATTGAGTAACATAAGCGATTTCGACAGAGTGTATAAGTAGAGGAAGACCAAAGAAGATATAGGTAAATTGTGTGAAAGAAGATAGCACGTTGACAGGAGAGATTGGAAGAAGACTCCTTTACGGGTCCATCGAACCCAGGGACCACTCATTTATCTTGGGAAAAATTAAGAAATTCCACGGGAAACATTTTTGTAAAAAAAACGAACTGCACGCGGGCAGAGCCGCGGGCAACAGCTAGTTTAATATAATTGGCAACAAGAAGACGTGGTGCAGAACATCAAACCACGCGAGGCTTCGGCGGTAACAGCGTTTAATCTCGCCCTTTGAGCCCCCACCCGCACCCGTATACTTCTTCTCTTGAGTGGTGACACCACGGCTTTGTATGATTGTGGAAACTCACGATAAATTATAAAACAGTCACTAGATTCGTATAGCGACGCATCTTTGACAAATGAAAATCGTTATCGATAACTCAAGTAATCAACCCTATAATGATTCTAAATCGTTACCGTTTGTAAAATACAGTCAATAAGTACTTGGGCACTATTTTTCCCACCATCTACAACTTGGGCGCCTTCAAATTAAAAGTAGGCATAAAGGCAAGCGCAATTTTTTTTAAGAATGTTTCATCACTTTCCATTAGGTGTGATCACAGTCAATCGCTTTCATATATAGTTAAAAAAGAGACGATCACTATATTATCAACGAATATATAATATTACTAACGTAATATTATTGTGTGTAGGTATGTAGTATAGCCACTAGCGTAGAGAAACTTTTTTGATTTCACTCTGCGCCAAAAATAATGAAACCTAACCATGGAGTATCCGTTATAAAAAGCAGCATGGCCACCTATTTTGCATGCTCAAATGGAGAGTTCACCTTAATTGGAGGCCCCAATACGGCGTAACAAGGCAAATGGAAATTACAGCGAGGGCGAATGTAATCGAATAACGCCTACGATTTTCCATTAAACATCATCCACCGTGGCACGCTGATTCAAGGAGGTATTTACTGCTCTTAATGGTGAAACAAAGAGTTATGAAGTATAACTCTTTTTCTTGTAAGCTTAGGCGACTAATCTATTTTAATCCTACGATTGCATTTGCACTTGGTACGCTTGTGGAACCGAGGGTTCGATACTACTAAAGATTTGCCCAATGAATCTAAAATTATCAAGCATAAAAAATGGGAAATGCTTTCCAAAAAACCAACTTCAAATGCCACTACAAAGAGTGAAATAATTTTTATTTAAATTTTAGGTACCTACACCAATTCGAAGTCGGGCAATGTTTCATACAATCCCTAATAGTCCTTCTTACTTACTTGATGTGCGAAGAAATGACGAAGTCATAGACAATCGCCCGACTTCGAATTGGTGTAGGTACCTAAAATTTAAATAAAAATTATTTCACTCTTTGTAGTGGCATTTGAAGTTGGTTTTTTGGAAAGCATTTCCCATTTTTATTTTATACTTTTTAGTGGAAAACAATAAAATGCACAAGGCGTTGTAAAAATACCCAAATCGCTTGAGGTGTATTCATAAAATCTGAAGAGATACCTCAAATTCACCAAGATCCCATCATCAGACCCTGACTTGATGACTTTAGTCATCAAATCAGTATCTCCTAGCAAATGCACTAGTAAGTATAAAAAATACCCAACTCGCTTCAAGTATACTAGCAAAATTTGAAGAGTTCCCTCGATTTCACCAAGATCCCATCATCAGACCCTGACTTGATGACTTTAGTCATCAAATCAGTATCTGCTAGCATATGCACCAGTAACTATAAAAAATACGCGACTCGCTTTAAGTATACTAGCAAAATTTGAAGAGTTCCCTCGATTTCACCAAGATCCCATGATCAGATCCTGACCTGATGACCATAGGACAACTTGGAAAATATTATTCTTTCTAATAATACTCAAATAGTTTCATGTGTCCATATAAAATTTGAAGAGTTCCCACGATTTCTCCAGGATCCCATCATCAGATCCTGACCTGATTAAAATGGGACCACCTGGAAACAAAACCCTCTTAAACAAAAAAAGAATTTTTCAAATCGGTCCACGCGTCTTCGAGTAATCGGTGAACATACATAGAAAAAAAAATAAAAAAAAAAGATTCCGACGAATTGAGAACCTCCTCCTTTTTTTGAAGTCGGTTAAAAATAAATAAAATCTGTTTTTAAATATACAAATGACGCCCTTTCATATTATGATATACCACTCAATATTGTTACCTATCTCAATTTGAAATTTCAACTCGCCGGTTTTCCGCCCCTTTTAAAAAAAAGTATAAACTGCTGACGTGATTATAGGACAAAATTAGACCTAAAAACATGTCTCAGGGTGTTGAACGCAGTGCAGTGTGGCGTAATATTGCAATGAAAATATGCTTTTATTTGGGTCTCTAGGACCCCGGGGTCGAAATTACCCTACAATAAAAAAAAACTTATTTAAGTAAGGAAGAGGTTCAGTGCATTAGTGTTAAAAATACCATATTTAAATCAAAATACTTTATTGAAAATACTACACAATATTTACAATTCATTAAAAATTACGGCAAGTAAGTAGGTATTTATTTTACAAGAAAATCAGACTAGGAAAAACACATTTTCGTATTAAAGAAAATACAGGAAAAATATTTGGATAAATTAACATAAATTGAATAACCTAAAAATAATCGACTATACCTAAGCACTATTTACACATGATTGAAACACATGGTCATGGTGGTATAGATGTCCAAATCGCTTACGTATCATTCGATTCGTATGGAGTTTGACAGAGTGGGGTGCGTCATCGTGGATTAAAATATTTATAGCTGGTTGGTGGAAATCACCAGCGGTAGTTGAAGTTGGCCATGCCGCCGTACTCGCGGGGCAGGCCGTGTTGACGCCCGTACGTGCCCTGCAGGGAGACGTCGCCGTTTTTGCCAACTGGCCACTTTCCACCAGCCGCTGCTTGGTACTGTAATAAAAGAATAAAATTTAATCAATTTGAAAAATAACTGATCAGCCTTTTTGGTGACTCCTGCTACGTGTAATGAAGCCATTGTGAGTGCCTTAGATGAACTCATATCTTGAAGAAATACCTACTCGTGAAAAGAGATGCAAGCGCATTCCAAACTAGGACTCGTCTTAAACTTCCTTTTGACATGATAGGAGTCAAGTTCAAGTCCGTCTTGCATTATAATATTAAAGTGGCTTAATGTCCGCCACGTGCCACTTTAGAATTTCATAATTTCTAATTTCTGAGGTCGGAGGTCTGATTACGTAAGAAAAACTTATTCATTAGCAAAGTTATCGTAATCTTTAGCAAATTGGCCGACGTAAATCAGAGAAACAATCAGTGGGCAGAGTTTGTAAACGATTACGATGATACGTTTTTCTTACACAATCCATGGGCTGATCCCCTAGAAGGTTTTGGTTGTGTTTAATTACCACCCTACTAGCAAAGATGCACTGCCAAGCGATAGTATTCGAGCGCGATGCTGTGCCAAAAACAGGTAGTTGTACTATATCTCAATGCTCAAATGTTGTTGGCGGAACCAATAAATAAATATATGACCTATTGATACTTACAGAGGTTCCGCCATGGACCTGACGGCTGATATCGAGAGAGGCAGCAGCGTTGGGGTTCTGCCAGTTGAGAGCGCCTCCAAAGTGCGAAGAGTCGCCCGCTGCACCCAGGACTCGAGTGCCGTAGACCTGGCCGTTCAACTTGCCACGGTTGTCGTTGAAGATCTGGTGCTCGTAGCCTCCTTTGCCCTGTAATGACAAGATGATATGACTATGCTTTTAGACTATACGAAATTCCGGAAATGCAGTATAGAGGCATCGGGCAGGCTCGAATTCTCACTTTCTTTGGACACGTGATTAGACGTGACAAATGACAATGTCTCCATGGAACGTCTAGTCGTCCAAGGAAAAGTGAGAGGGAACCAGACCTCGCGGCAGATCGCCTAAGAGATGGACGGACCAAGTAAAGGTTGCAGTGGACGTCCCTTTACATGTGTGCTCAAGAAAAGCAGCTGTCCGGGAAGAATGGAGACGGATTGTCAGGCGTGTGACTGGAAAATGATGACCACCAGAGGCAACGCTAAAATAGCTTGTTAAGAATAGATGCATACTTACTACAATTATCGTGGAATTTCAGAATTTAAAAATGCCACTATCATAAACACGTGTTTGAGCTTTGCATTAAAAGTTCAAGAAGATGGTTGATGGTTACATATACAGCTGATGAAATTAAAGGAAATATTAATATTAGCCAATAGGTTGCAATGCCCTGCAGAATTATTTACGAGTAGAAGAGGAAAGCGACGGACTAAATACTTACAAATAATCCAGCGTCGTTTTGTCCAAGTGTCCCGAACACGCGACCATTTTCTCCGACCTTTCTGTCCAAGGAGACGTCACGACGTTCCCTCTGATGATTTTGCAAATACCATTCTGGGTAACTGCAATTATAGAAAGAGTTTATATACCTAAGTTACTTTATAATAAGTAATAGAGGAATGAAATGATGGAAGCTAATTTGAATAAAATGATTAGAATTTACAAAAATGAGAGTAAAAGAATAGAAGAATGAATTCAAGGAAGTAAAGGAAAATATACTTACTTACATATCCTCTACCATTAATTGAGGTCTGATAATACTCTTGGGCGAAGACAGCTACGAACACCGCTGGTAAGATGTAGACGAACTGCATTTTGTCTGTAAGGAATTAAACCTTAAAATAAATAAATCTTGATGATTTCAAATTCAAGTTGCCTGATGTACATTTGTGTTCATTCCTTAGTATTTATCTACTCTAATCTCCATTTTTAGGGATTTGAACCCAAATGAAAGTGGCAAAAAGAAACAAAAGAATAATTTCGTTAAGATTCGTTAGAGAAGTACTTAGCTAAGTAATATATCACACTTGCGTAATAGGACAGCACATAAAAGTAAAGTCACCTCTAATATCGGTTTCTATACAGCATGGCGCCGGAATGCGTGTAGGTTGGTAACTAGCCATAGCAGAATCCTCCCACGAGATCAGACCTCAGTCAATTCAGAAGTCACAAAACTTATCTACGTATACGTAGTGATCTTATAACAATCGAATCCACGACCTCACACGAAATTGCGAGCGTGTATACCATTGCTTACCTACATAAAGGTCTTCTTACTGATCCTTCAAATCTCAATCACGTTGCATTTGCGCCAATGTTATAAGTAGGTAGGTACCTAAGTTTTTTATCGATAGGTAGGTATATAGGCTTACACTTGACCACAATCTCACCTGATGGAGCGCACTTACCTACGAGTAGAAGATGCCTACTTACTTAAGTACTTATTCACTGAAGTTGTACGATACCAGAGACACAGATTTCGGAAGAGTATTCCAAACCCTTGCCATGCGTATGAGAAAAGACGTAAAATATTTGTAGTATTAAATCGTCTAATTTAAAATTGAACGCCCCTCCACTACATTACTTCTTCAAAGTCTACTTAAGGGTAAACCCGTGGAGGGGTGTTCATTTTTAGATCAGACGATCTATACCTACCTATTTGTATCGCTGCTACTGTTATGTCTAAAAACTCACCAATTTTATAAATAGCAGGACTCGCACACAAAATATAGCAAAATGAACGTTTGTCCAATGAAATTCAACACTAGATTGATACATTTTCTCATCCAGACTCCAGTATTTATACTACGAATTTGCACGGGACTTCCTCCGACTTCCGAGCAAAAAAGTTACCCAAGTTATTCCCCTAGCCCGCCAAAGCCGGTTACTTACTTGTGGACCGAGTAAATGAATTAATTGGCTCGCAATCGCGAATTGTTTGCACAGAGGTTAATTTCTGATGCTTCTTATCACTTGTATAAACGTATGACGTTTTCTCATCTAAGTATAGTAGTGATTCATGCCTATCCATTATTATCTGCGATTCGTTTCATAATTATATTATATCAATACTAGCTGTTGCCCGCGGCTCCGCCCGCGTGAATTACGATTTTTTTACATACTCGTAATATACCTTCCTACTGGAATTCCTTGATTTTTCGCGGGATTCTGGTGTGATGTTGTACAGAAACCTGTTCTTACTTTGCACGGATTATCTTGTGGTGATTTTGAAAACTCCTTTTTCTTAATAATAATATTATAAAGTTTCATTAATACGTAGTTGAAAGATCAAAAGGACGATTTTAACTGTCGATATTTTGACCCAGTGGCATAGGTCGTGGTCACTACGTGACCACGACTTGTACCAATGTATCGAAATATCGACAGTTAAAATCGTCCTTTTCATTGTGATTTTTATTCTGAAACCACGAAATATGTCAAAAATTATTAAACCATGTGAAAAGTTGTACTGGTGGTAGAACTCTTCTTTCAGAGTTCGGCCGGGTAGGTACCACTGGGATAAATCACTCTACTAATAATATTCCCCAGCCCAACATAATATAAGAGTCTTTTAAAAATCTTTGCTTCATCTCAATACAATCCAAAACATTCTGGACAATGGCTATATATTTCCTTACGTATAAAAAGACCTTAGATGACAGTCAGTCGGTTAGGATCGATAAGAAAGAGTTAAAAATATTTGTGAACCATTATCTTACCCTTTCCATATTGCGGATGATAAAGTTTAAATCTGTTCATGTAATAACAGTGCCATCTTAATATAAAGTCAGGAAACAGTAAATAACATGACAGTTAATTTTTATTTAAAAAAATTCGGTAGTACCTATCTCAGAGTTTTACATTCAAGTTCCACATAAATTGTAGAGATGGCGCTATACGGTATAACGTAGCGATAACGCCAGTTACATGATTTTTGTTCACCCTAAAAGTGAAAAATTTTAAAGCATACAATATCTCCTGCTAAGCCTATTTATTTATGGCTGTAAGGGTACTCCAGTCCTACTTGAGCCCTACGTCCTAGCCCTAGGTTCTTTGTGCATTCCGAGTTTCAAGTCACCTACCTACTTGAACTTAAAGGTTCTAATGTCTGTAATTTCTGAACTACAAAAGTGATGATGATAAGATTTGTATGGAATAATCTTTAAAGAACCTACTTTCTAACAAAAAATGAATGATTGGGATCGGACAGCGCGTTAATGAATTATAACTAAAAAACGTTTGGACTTTGATGCCGTCTTCCAGGGAAACCATGATGAATTTCGGGACAAAAAGTATCCTATGTCCTACCTCGGGGTATGAACTATAATCATGTCAAGTTTCATTTAAATCCATCCAGCGGATTAGCCGTGATGCCCGGTCGTGAAACAGACAGACAGACAGACAGACAGACAGACAGACAGACAGACAGACAAAAATGAAACAAATTACAGTTTTGGCTTCAGTATCGACTAAATAGTGTACTCCAACAAAAATTTTCAAAATATCTTCAATGTACAGAATTCGACCCTTTACAGTTTTATTATAAGTATATAGATATATTATTATATTTATTATAGTGATAGTCTTATTGAATTCCATTACCATTTGAACAATTCATGCCGTGTTTTAAGGGTTCCGTACCTCATGGTCATAAGAAAAAAACGGAACCCTTATAGGATCACTTTGTTGTCCGTGTGTATTAAAGTTATCGACGTGTATGCGTGAACTTCACTCTCGCGAGCGTTTAGCGTCAGCTAGTTTAATATTTTTTAGTGTAGAGTTCTTTTCCTACCATTTGCTTCAGCGATCTCCCCCTCAAATAAATGTAATCACTGACTTTGGGCCGTCACATTACGTAATATAAAATATTGCTAAGTTCGGAGAAATTCCGCTCTTTTTAATTCAGATATTATAAGGCTTATGACCAACAGACAGCCCGACAGACAGATCAAAAAGAGCCGGTTACTTTTTTTACACTAAGTATACAAGTTACGATGTAAGTAAGTGACGATGCAGCCGAAGATGTTATCGTTCTAACTTGGAAGGGATAAGTAAACTCACCCCTGACGTTTTCTATTCAGCATCGCGCCGGAACGCTAATTCGCTTGGCGGTGCGTTTTTGCTGTTAGGGTGGTAACCAAAACCAAATCCACCAAGTTCACTCGGAGACTCGCTTGTTTATTTTAATTACATGGGATATGGTAGGTCTGTAATTTTTTTTTTAAATAAAACACTATTTTAAATATGCTACTTCTCTATTTTATATTATAGATATTTCACGTACAAATCACACATAAAGATAAACAAGTAAATTCCAAGACAAGCACAGTTTACAAACATGATCAGAAAGTCTAAAGTAAAATAATATTAAACAGGGTTATATAAAAAATACCAAATCGCTCTCGGCCTGTAGTTGTTTACATTAACCCTATCAACTTTTGTTCTACGACTTTTTAAAATTCAGTATTAATTTACTTCATACAAAAAAATGTTATTTCTGTATAAAGTGATATTACACTGTTGCGGTTTCGCGCCACGAGATTGCGCGCCGCCGCGCCATTGCCACTTGCCGATCGTACATTACAGAGAAGGAACAAGTACTTAGAGTATCTCTGTAAATAATTGAATATTTGATATTTCTCAAACTATCGAGCAAAAAAAAGTCGCAGAACAAAAGTTGTTAGTTTTAATGTAAACAAATACAGGCCGAGAGCGATTTGGTATATTTTATATAACCCTGTATACTCGAAACGTTAAAAGCATGATTTAAGTAAGAAATTGGATTCCTGGAAACTTATGTTTAATAATAAATAATACTCAGTAATATTGTCATTGACAAATACATTATTTTATAAACGATTGGGGGTCAAATGGTTAAACGAAATAAATCTGAATTTAAGTAAATACTAACAAATAATAGAATGTGCTAGGTCCTTTGTTAATATAATTTACTGTTCAGTTTCTAAATCACAGTAATAGTATAAGGAGGTATGAATATTATTTTAGATGAAAAATATAAAACGTTTGATAACAACAAAAAAATATTTTGAAGTTACCTAATAAAAAAAAACTTATTTTATTACCTTTAAAAATTTCACCACTTTTAAGGCTGAAACACAAATATAATTTGCAATTCAATATTATTCTACCTTTAATTTTAATACAACGCAACTTGACACCGATATGGTAGAGCTTCGTACAAATATTATACCGTGCAAAACATTAATTATGTTCGTGTTTATTCTTGTACTTACGTCGTTGTTTAAAAGCAAATTCACACAAATTTATGAGCAATTTCAATGAAAATTTGGTGGCTTCCCATATCTCTTTAATTAGACACGCGGACGCGTACGGCTTTGCAAGCGTCGATTTCGGTTTCTCACAAATCCCGCGGGAACCATGATCTTTTCCGGGATGAAAAGCAAAGCCTTCCTTCTTTTTTTAATCCCGGGTATAATATATCTCTTCCAAATTTCGGTTCAACTGGCTATACTGACAAATAAGAGCAGTACAGAGACACTTATAGATTTCGTTCAGCGTTAAGTAATATAAGAACCGAAGTAAAGAGAAAAAAGTTTGAAAAAATCAGCTTAATAAAACATAATATCACCAAAACAATTAAATAAATAAAAAAATCTTCCCACGTAACTGAAAAATAAAATTATAATAATAATGTCTCCAGTTTAAAACCTTAATTTTTCTAAGCTTAATACTAAACTAAGAATTAAAATTTTTTATTTACAATATTACTTATGAACTAAAAATTTACAGGAATATTAGTACTTATTTTGTTTCATGATTTATACTTTTTGCTAGAAAAGTCAAGGATTGACAGTATAAGAAAAATAACAAACAAAAAAATAAAAGAAAATTAATAACAGTAAAAAAAGACTTTAAAGTTTGTAAAAACTTCGAAAACATAATAAATCGCAATTCCAAAACATCATGCCAAACTGTAAAAAATGTGTTAAATATTATAAAAGGCGCCGCCTTCTAAGACTTTATTGTGAAAAAAATTATATAATGTTCAATTTGAGCATGCAAGTAAAGATGGGGATGAAATCTGGGACCTCACGGTTTCCAGCTCGCCTTTGAACCAAGGCTTAAAGGCCATTATTATATTATTCTTAAGAGAAAAAATAAAATAAAATAAAAAGATTGATTCGCTCGTTCACTTTCAGGAATCTATGGCATAATAAGCTTTTAGGGAAACTCGTTAATCAAAAGATTGATACGTTTAAAAGGTTTCAGGAGACTCGTATATCAATAGATTTATACGCTTATAAGCTTTCAGGAAACTCTTATATTATCAATAGATTGATACGATCATATAACTATATAATATATAACTTTGTTGTATCAATAGATAGATACACTCATGAGCTTTCGGAAAACTATCAATAGATTGAGACGCTTTTAAGATTTCAGGAAACTCTTGTATCAATAGATTGATACGCTCATGCACTTTCGGAATGATTACCGAATTGATAATATCAATAGAAACCTCTATTTTCATAAACTTATAGAAAGATGTTGTATCAATCGAATACGTTCATGAGCTTTCGGAAAAATCTTATATTTCGATTTCGTCGATTCGTTCGATTCGTTCGATCGATTGATACTCTTATAAGCTTTCAGGAAACTTTTTCGATTGATAGGCATATAAGCTTTCAGGAAACTCTTATATCAATAGATTGATACGCTTATAAGCTTTCAGGAAACTTATATCAATAGATTGATACGCTTATAAGCTTTTAGAAAAGTTTTATATCAATAGATTGATACGCTCAAAAGTTGAGTGAGCGTGGTTTGAGCGCGGTCTTCCTCAGGTACTGGTGAGCGAGCATCGTTAGATCGAGTTGGTCCTGGGTTTTGCCGCACACGAACGTCTGCCATTTGTTATCGATCTGAAAGATTATGTTTTATATAGTGATTGATAACAGCTTTAGCTTAAATAGCTCAGATGAATTATGTTAATTAGACCCTAATTATAATTTAAGCAAGGATTTTGTTGTTTACTTGTGAATTTCCATCCCCGCTTGTTTTTAAATTCGTAAGATAATGTTTATTTCAACTGCTTGTAAGTTGTATTCCAGCTAATTTTGTTGTGAATTTGTTTCCCTTATCTAAAATACAATTTCTAAATTACAAGGATGATCGTTCAATAGTTCATTCCTGATACCTATGGTTCAGCAATAGTTACATCACCAGAGCTATGTCAAAAAAAAGTGACGTAATCAGATCCGCCATATTTGTTTACCTTTTAACTCAATTCGATTTGAATGAAGTTTACTTATTACCATTATATCGTGGGAGAAGTGACATTCTGAGGAAAATAATATTTATGTGAAATACTTTGATAACGTATTTTTTTGGTTTATTTTGCTAATTGAAGTTTTGAAATGTCATTCTACTACATCGAATCAAAATGTTTTCTAATATCTATTACACCAGAGATGTGCATTGTACAATGTTTCTGAACTACATTTTGTGTCAAACGCACCAATAGAATCGATTGATTTTAGAAGCTAAGAAATCAAATGCAAGCGATTCCTATAGCGTAGCACATCTTCGATAGAACAGCTACATTCTTCAGGATTATCCATTGAAAAAATAAATACAAACCAAAATAAAAGATGGCCGCTCCTCCTTAGCTTCTTCGGGTGGGTCCTGGTCGAACTTGATGGAGCGCACTGCGGATTTTTTCTGCGCCAATGGTTCTCCAGTGACACGAGATATCTATTGGAAAATCGAAGTTCCTGCATACTATGTAGACAGTTCCCCGTCCCCCCGGTAAAATCCTATCGTATACTGCCTATCCTATCCTATCCTACTAATATATAAACGCGAAAGTTTGTAAGTATGGATGGATCTTTGTTACTCTTTAACGCCGCAACTACTGAACCGATTTGGCTGAAATTTGGAACATAGATATCTTACAACCCAGATTAACACATAGGCTACTTTTTAGAAAGATCCATCGTCCCCACGGGATCAGAGAAAAACCGAAATTCATTTGCCTGAATGATCGTTCGTTTTTAGGTATGTGAATTGTAGGAATTAACAGAAATAGTTGTAGATCGTTTAATCTTAAAATATACACGTAATTTATATTCATACTTTGAAAGAAAAATGTAGTAGAGAAGCGTTCATGTTTTAATTAGACGATGTGCACAAGAACAAATTTTTACAAAATCTCTTAAATACATTGATAGGTCCAAAATATTGATTTCCTTTTTCATTTCCAAGTAACGGAACGGTTGGTTAGGCTAATTTCTGTCCGGGACCTCATATTGTTGTAATAGAGGTATCACTATTTTTAGAGCTTCAATTTTATTTTATGACCTTTATGATATTTCTGGTATCAGTTATACGGTATACCAATAAATCTTTGTGGTATAAATTAGGCAAATATCAGTATGAATGAGACAAATATTTCCAACCCAATCCTGCCTCTGGTATGCAAATTTTAGTATTTAATTTATTTTTCCCCGTCAGCTATTTTTAAATTGAAGAGTTTTCACTAAAATATTTTCGAAACTGAAAATGGGATTCGAACCCATTTATTATCTTTGTAATACCATAAATGTGAAACTTTGGATTCTGGATGTTGTTACTCCTTCAAGACATAAAGACTGAACCGATTTGGCGAAATTAGAAACGAAGGTACAATAATTTATGTTAGCCTACATTTTATCCCAATTCTGAAATCAACGAAAAATACATCGCAGCAAAAAAAGGTTAATATTGACTTGTGCACTTTGAAATAGTAAAACATTTGATACATAATTTATATCTATCTAATCTCTGTACTCTATGGACCGTATTTGATGCTTCAGAAGTGGGATAATACAACATGTGTTGTCAAATACAATATTAATTAATCAACAATGCATAGGTAAATGATTGTAATGTAACGAAAGTATTTAAAGTTAAAAGGCAGCATAAAAACAAACAAAACATAAGTTATTAAGCACATTTATTGAAATAAAAAATGACATAGGTTCTCATTTCGGACTTTGGAATGGTCTAACAATATTGACAGTGACAAAACTACAAAACAAAAAAAAAGTAAAATACATCCATAATTTTTACTCTTACAATGAAAAGTTTGTCATAATACATTAAAAAAACTATCCACTACAGAATAAATTAAAACAATTTAAAAGAAAAACAATATTAATAACAAAAAGAAAACAAATGTCCAACAAGAAAAAATAAATAAGTTTTTAAAATAAATATCATAAAAAGTAGATTCAACACTGGTCTGTCAATATTGTAAAGGGATATAGATGGGAGTGTAAAATAATTGAGGTAACTATTTATCCATTTTATAAACCATAATACTAAAGGGTTATATTAATTCACATTTCGTGTCAATATTCTATGAGTCATCATTATTAAAATTTTGAAGTTTATTCTGTTCTATGAAGCACTAGTCTAATAAACAGTGCTATTGTTTTCATTTCTATCAATTTGAGTAGATATTTTGTTCAAAATAGGCCACCATAGGTTGCCTTAAAATTGCTCAAAGCAAAAACTAGCAAAGTATGTAAAAATGATTTGAGATTTTTTCTCATTCTTAAAAAGTTTTATCATTTGGCAAGAGGTTGGCAACTTTCACTTGAAATTCATAGACTAATGAGTTTATATGGATAAAAGGTCGCCGAATTTATTTTACAGTTGCAAGGTAAAGGGTAAAGGTCACAAGATGGCGGATAAAGGTCACGGGAGATGTCATTTTATCATTTCAAATAAAGTACTCTTTAAGTAGCTGCCGATTTACATTAAAATTGTGAATATTTTAACAAAAAAAAAAGAAAAAAGTGACAGGAAATAAATAGTTTCGTAATTACATTACACACGACAATGGTAGTCGAATAAATTAAAGAAGAATTGTTAAAAAATTTACAGGCAAAATTACAAAGCAAAATACTATTTAAATAGACTTTTAATATGAATAAATACAAGGATAGGATAGGTCGCCTAGCAGGGATAGTTAGTACTTAAAACTTTAAACCGCCTACCTATGCCTACGCCTATAAGGTTTAGTTCCGTACAGCCAATTTTAATACTTTTAACGCTTATCAAAAGCGATAGATAAAACGATTACTTTGATAAGTAAATCTAAACTTTTTTTTAACCGTAGTTGGGATTGTTTAACAACCAATTCTGTTTTATTATCCATCGCAGTCATATTTTTAGGGTTCCGTACCCAAAGGATAAAAAAGGGGCCCCTATTACTAAGACTCCGCCGTCCGTCTTTCCGTTTGTCACCAGGCTATAAGTATATCTTGAATCACCGTAAGTTTTGCCATAGTTTTCATCAATGTCTAAATTTATTTACTTTTTTTATTATTTTACTTTGTTTTAAAATCAATAGTCAAATAAAATCGACATTTTAAAATATATCAAATATACTACAACGTCTTACGTCAACGAAATCGGATGTACAAACAAACACAGAGTGATATTACAGATATGGGAGTAAAATTTTTGAAACTACCCTAACCTAACCCCTAATACTCGCATTCTTAAACAAAAAATTAAAAGCTAGTAACACTAAAATAATTTGGTGCGTGGTAAACTTGAGGTAAACTTTTATAAACGTAGAACTAAATTAAAAAATATTCATGAATATATTAAAATCAAAGGATATATTCATTTGATGAAGTTTTCATCTTTGGTAGCCTACGCCCTATTCTCTTCTTTTGGTGCACTTATTTGCAATACTTACAACTAACGCTAAAACTTTTTACATGAGAGAAAAAAGGAAAATATTAATATTTTTGTTTACAACCTATACCATACAAAATCGATAATTTAATAAAATAGAACACCGAATCAAAATTCAAATATTAAGATAAAACTGAAATAAATCCAGAAAAAACAAGAAGTATGCAATTTCTTCATAATTATTATTTTCATAATTTAAATTTGTTTTCATTTAAATTTATCGCGTTATTTTTATACCCAACATTCATTTCTATTATTAGTTATTTTTTTAGGTGATCATTTTTGTTCACTTATGACCATTTAGTCTTTAAATCAAGACAAACTCTGAATTTTGCTTTTCCTGATAGTTATTGGTTCTTATAAACACAATATTTATTTGTTACCTAATACTTAGTTCTTAAAAAACGCGATATTTGGATATAAACCTAAATCCTACATTATTAAGGATTAGTTAAAATTTATATTACTTCACAACCGTTTTGCCTCCTGTACATTAGTTATTTTAATAATAATTATCGATTTAATTAGAAATATTTTGTATTTCCGATTTTAACCGGTTTTGATGTAACCGAAGTTATTAATAACATGATTAGAATGTTTCTTTTAAAAACCAAAACCAAGTTTTATAATACATTTTTGTCACTAATGAATTTCACATATTATTAGTAAACATGTAATAGTCCTTATATAACTCATCCGATTCTTTTTCTATATGCCACCATTGGTTCTCTTTTTCGACATCATTGGTTTTCAGTACTTTATTGGTCAGTATTTCATCTATACGCGATGTAGACGGCTTTTGATTGGTCACTTTATAAATATGGTCAGCTAACGCATTGGCGAGGACTTCTTTGGGAGCTATTAACGAGTTACCGTTATTGGCAACGTTACTGGCAGTAACGGTATTAGTAACGTTACTTAAACTGTTAACGTTATCGCATGCTAATTCATTTGAACTTGTAATAGTACGCAACCTCTCCGCGTTTAATCTCGAGAAGCTTCTAGGCGATTCTATATTAGTGATATTTCTGAATATATTAGGATTCGGCCGTAAGTCTGTCTGGTTGTCGTAAATGTCGTCGTAGAGTATTAAGTTGGGATCGAGGGTGTTAGGTAGAGGATTAGTAGGAATATAGGACCTGTGTTGTACCTTGGTTTTTTCTGAGATAACGTTTTCTATGTCCATGTCCTCAATGTTCATGGGTTCGGGAGTGTTTTCGGAGCTCATGAGGCTGTGGAAGCTGGCGGATTCATCTAGCAGCGAGTTCTTCACTATCGACGGAGGAGAGAAGAGTACTGAACAGTCTCCAGCTAGGGTCTTGCTCTGAAACAAAAGGAAAGCACTAAGAATAAAAAAAAAAGTGTGTAACGATGTAACTGTGAGTAATTGCAAAATATAAAATAAAACAATAAATAAATAAGTCCTTATTAACATTAAACATAGTTGTTTGTAATGAACATCTTCAACTTCGATTTATAGCAGAAATGTTGTGTATTATGAGAAATGTTTAGTTTTCTTGTGAGGAAACATGCTAGTCTTTACATCGTATTCGTGATAGATATTAATGTCAACTCACGGGTGTTTCCAAAATGAAGGACATATTTGGCACTTGTGAGTATGAAGTGTGGTGTACCGGTGGTCGCTTTCCAGCTGCTCGCGAGCGTTTTACGCTATTCCATATATTATGTGATAGATGTAAACGTGAAGCTACCGGTTTTTCCACAAAGAAGGACACATTTGGCACTGGTGAGTGTGAGTGCGGCGTACTGGTGGTCACTCCTTAGCTGTTCACGCTTTCTTGTGTAAAGAGATGCTATACCTTATACGTGATAGGTGTAAATGTGAACTTACCGGTGTTTCCACAATGAAGGACACATCTGTCACTTGTGCATGCGAGTGCGAGTGTGAGTGCGATATGCTGGTGGTCGCTCCTCAGCTGTTCGCGAGCACTTTGCGCGCTTTCTTGTGTGTACACATGCTATTTATTGTACGTGATAGATGTAAATGTGAACTTACCGGTGTTTCCACAATGAAGGACACATCTGGCACTTGTGCGTGCGAATGCGAGTGTGAGTGCGGTGTGCTGGTGGTCGCTCCCCAGCTGTTCGCGAGCGCTTTGCGCGCTTTCTTGTGTGAAGGCATGTTTTCTTTGCCCGTGTTGCGTCGACCGGTCCCTATGCCCGAATCCTATAAAAGAAAATTAAAAAATACTATAAATTACTTCAGACATATTGCACTTTGTTTGGTTCAGAACTATATGGTAATATTATTAAAGACGCGTGTATAATTTCTTGGATTGTGTCTTAAAGTATTCTGCACGAGCAGGCCCGGACTGGACGGCTCGTACTTCAGCCCGGACTTCTTGCCTGTTTCGACCCAGTTGCACGGGTCGTGACGTACCTGCACGTTCATGTCCTCGTCGGCAGTGGTGGTGGAGGACAGCATGGAGTCGTTCATCTGCGCCGTGCTGTCGGAGTTCTCCTCGCGTTTGATCATCTCGGTGATGTCCTGCACGAGCAGGCCCGGACTGGACGGCTCGTACTTCAGCCCGGACTTCTTGCCTATTTCGGCCATCGCTATCTTGAATGGGGTTGGTGTTCTGGAATTTAAAAAAATCTATTAACGAGCTAAAACGGTTATTTAAGCCATTTTTAGAG
The DNA here is from genome assembly GCA_963855885.1 of Coenonympha glycerion. Taxonomy (NCBI): domain Eukaryota; kingdom Metazoa; phylum Arthropoda; class Insecta; order Lepidoptera; family Nymphalidae; genus Coenonympha; species Coenonympha glycerion. The sequence goes on from OY979631.1 coordinate 12,729,830, forward strand.
ACCTGCCGAATCTGATTTTTATAAGTGTGGTAAAGCGTCATTTTACTGTTACATTATTATGTATGTATTCTTCCACAACGCTGTCTGTCGTCTAACCCACCAACATATTCGTAAGAGTTAGAAGGACAAATATAAACAAATCAGTGTAGTTTTACTTGTGTTCGTGTAATACTAGAATAAGCAGACTACTTACTTGGGCGTGTCCGTTTTGAATTGACTTCCGCTCGGCGTGGGAGTATGCAGCAGCTGACTAGCGTCTATCTCCTGAAATAATTAGATTATATTAAATTAATAGTAAAGTGAAATAAATTTCTATGAAGTCTTCTTTCAATAAAATTTTCCATCTAAAATATTTTAGGTACTTCCCCTCCCATGTGGCAAAGCCGTGGGTCGCCCTGTATAATGAAGTTGGTTCACTTACTTTACTACTGAGCGTGTTTCTCAAGGGCGTGTCGTAGGCCGGGAAGGAGAGCCCGGCCGGCGAGTTTAGGAACTGTGAAGGGCTGAACGGCAAGGATTTGATAGGCGTCGCGCCGTCCAACACCTTTGATACCGCTTTATCCCATGCCTGGAAAATAAGAGGAAGATAATATTAGTTTGACGACCGAATATCGCAGAGGTAATACTACTGCCCTCTGCGTCGGAGGTCGTGGATTCGATTCCCTCAATTGGAAAATGTTTGTAAGATGAGCAGGAATGTTTATCCATATATGATTTGCTCATTATAGCGCTTCACTTCAGAATGTTCTTCAGTGTGTGTTTTTCTTTAAAATGTTTTTTTTTAAGTAAGTATGTATAGTTATCAGTTATCCAGTTTTTAAGCAAAACTATTTGGCTATTCAGGAATTATTGGCATTGTTCTATGTAGCGACTGGCCATAGATGGAGCTGGCTGTAAATACATGGAGGAATTCGATTAGTTTGTGCGATACGTGGCGACTCGAAATTCGTTCAAAAACCTGTAGTAACCCTACAGAAGTAGTTCCACAGATTACCGTGTTCAAACCAACAAACTCTTTAGCATTATAATATACTAGCTGTTGCCCGCAGCTCCGCCCGCGTGAATTACGATTTTTCTTACATATACCGTAGAATTCCTTGATTTTCGCGGGATTTTGGTGTGATGTTGTACAGAAACCTGTTCTTACTTCGCACGGGTTATCTTGTGGTGATTTTGAAAACTCTTTTTTCTTAATCATAATAATATAAAGTTTCATTAATACCCACGACCCAGTGGCACAGGTCCCAGTGGCACTACGTGACCACCACTTGTACCAATGTATCGAAATATCGACTGTTAAAATCGTCCTTTTCAATGTGATTTTTATTCTGAAACCACGAAATATGACAAAAATCATTAAATCATGTGAAAATTTGTACTGGTGGTAGAGCTCTTCTTTCAGGGTTCGGCCGGGTATGTACCACTGGGATAAAATACTCTACTAACAATATTTCCCGGCCCAACATAAGAGTCATTTAAAAATCTTTGCTTTTTCTCAATACAATCCAAAATATACGAATGGGCAATGGCTATTATATTTGTTTACGTATAAAAAGACCTATGACATTCAGTCAGTTAGGATTTGTGAACCATTATTTTACCCTTTCCATATTGCGGATGATAAAAAAGACGCGGCACTCCGGGAATGTCGACAGAAGTGAAAACTTTAATCTGTTCATGTAATGGTTAATGTATTAACAGTGCCATCTTAATATAAAGTCATGAAACAGTTAATTACATGACAGTTAATTATTATTTAAAAAAATCGGTAGTACGTACCTATCTCAGAATTTTACATTCAAGTTCCACATAAATTGTAGAGATGGCGCTATACGGTATAACGTAGCGAGTTTCATGATTTTTGTTCACTCTAAAAGTAAAAATCTTAAACCATACAAAATCTTCTGCTAAGACTATTTATTTACGGCTGTAAGGATAGTCCAGTCTAACTTTAGCTCTACGTCTTAGCCCTAGGTTCTTTATCCATTCCGAGTTTCAAGTCACCTACTTGAACATATCGCTAAAGGTTCTAATGCCTGTAATTTCTGAACTACAAAAGTGATGATGATAAAATTTGTATGGAATAATCTTTAAAGAACCTCCTTTTTAGCAAAGAAAGAATGAATCAAATCGGACAACGCGTTAATGAATTATAAGTAAATACACATTTTGACTTTGATGCCGTCTTCCAGGGAAACCATGATGAATTTCGGGACAAAAAGTATCCTATGTCCTACCTCGGGGTATGAGCTATAATCATGTCAAGTTTCATTTAAATCCATCCAGCGGATTAGCCGTGATGCGCGGTCGTGAAACAGACAGACAGACAGACAGACAGACAGACAGACAGACAGACAGACAAAAATTAAAAAAAATACAGTTTTGGCTTCAGTATCGACTAAATAGTGTCCTCCAACAAAAAATTTCAAAATATCTTCAAAGTACAGAATTCGACCCTTTACAGTTTTATTATAAGTATAGATAGATTTAGTATACACTGTAGAATAAAAAGAGTCAGTGATACAATACATAGACTCACTTGGGTATTTTGTGTGATCATAGTGGCTTGCTTCTTGGTCTTGGCTCGCCTGAGTATGGGGGGAGGGCTGTTGGTCTCAGTGCTCTTCTTAGGAGACAGGTATAGCGAAGACTGGATCTCTTTCGCTTCTGAATGGATGGTGTAGGTAACTGAAAAAAAATCAACAGTATAATATTATGGAAATAATAAATATCACACGAATATTATATAGAAGAAAGTTCTAGTGTTTGTGTAAGTGTGTTTGTTACCCCTTCACGCCACAACTACAGAACAGATTTGGCTGAAATTTGGAATGGAGAGAAGGGAGTAAAACTAACATAAAAATACATTAATAGAATCACTCAAACACTGTTGATATCTGACAAATATTTACCTTACCCAAACATTCTTCTTTCATTACCTGTGCTTTGATCGTTGTTTTCCATTGCACTCTGATTTAAATACGTCTTCACGGCTGAGTCGTCCGGAAGGTGTTCTATGTTCACAAATCTGGAAAATATTTTAAGATTAGTCTCTGTACCGCAAATTGTATTTTTTTAAATGTAAATAGGTTTGGGCTTCACGACAATATGCCTGATGAATAGCTCTTTTCTTGAAACCTGATTTACGTGGGAACATTGGGACAACAACAACAAAAAAGCCCGGCTAGGTTCACTTATCAAGTAATCGAAGAAACTATAGGCAGAGTTCTCGACGTAATTTCAGACGGCCACCGCGCGCCGGCTACTTTGTTCGCGTTATTTCTTGTACGGTTTATTCCTCGCGCTGCGTGCGCCCAAATGCGAGGCAACCTTAGTACGTCGAATGAGATAAAGTTACGCGATAGAAAGAGACCACAACTTGGCGTTTGCTGCCTGAAGTGCAGCACTTGCTTCGACGGCTGGCTCACGCTGAGTTGCTTTGAGTCGACTCGTTGAACGGGTCCGACCAATTTCACCTTAATACTCACTTATAAGGTGACTCCACGATCTCCACAGTGTCCGCGGCGACCAGACCCCCTCGGTCGGGCGACTTGTTCCGCGGCGGCTGTTGCTGCAAGTTGTTCAGCTGATCCTTCAGCAACTGCCTGAAGTGCAGCACTTGCTTAGAAGGCTGGCTCGTGCTCGACGAGTTGCTTTGAGTCGACTCGTTGAACGGGTCCGACCAATTTTGACTTGACTGAAAATTATCAAATTATTATTATCAATCTTAATATAAGCTCTAAGCTCTTTATAGTTTATTTCTGATAAATAAAATTATTTGTACATTTGTGATTAAAGAAAAATAATACATACAATGATAGTGGTAGGTAATTCACATTTTAAATCTATATAGTTAATCCCTTCCCTATCCCTATCCAGCGTCTCGAAGCTGTCCAGCAGGTCGGGCTCGTACTTACTTGGTCGTGCCTCTTGAGGCGGGTGTGCTCGCGCCGCAGCGTCTCGAAGCTGTCCAGCAGGTCGGGCTCGTACTTACTTGGTCGTGCCTCTTGAGGCGGGTGTGCTCGCGCCGCAGCGTCTCGAAGCTGTCCAGCAGGTCGGGCTCGTACTTACTTGGTCGTGCCTCTTGAGGCGGGTCTGCTCGCGCCGCAGCGTCTCGAAGCTGTCCAGCAGGTCGGGCTCGTACTTACTTGGTCGTGCCTCTTGAGGCGGGTGTGCTCGCGCCGCAGCGTCTCGAAGCTGTCCAGCAGGTCGGGCTCGTACTTACTTGGTCGTGCCTCTTGAGGCGGGTGTGCTCGCGCCGCAGCGTCTCGAAGCTGTCCAGCAGGTCGGGCTCGTACTTACTTGGTCGTGCCTCTTGAGGCGGGTGTGCTCGCGCCGCAGCGTCTCGAAGCTGTCCAGCAGGTCGGGCTCGTACTTACTTGGTCGTGCCTCTTGAGGCGGGTCTGCTCGCGCCGCAGCGTCTCGAAGCTGTCCAGCAGGTCGGGCTCGTACTTACTTGGTCGTGCCTCTTGAGGCGGGTGTGCTCGCGCCGCAGCGTCTCGAAGCTGTCCAGCAGGTCGGGCTCGTACTTACTTGGTCGTGCCTCTTGAGGCGGGTGTGCTTGCGCCGCAGCGTCTCGAAGCTGTCCAGCAGGTCGGGCTCGTACTTACTTGGTCGTGCCTCTTGAGGCGGGTGTGCTTGCGCCGCAGCGTCTCGAAGCTGTCCAGCAGGTCGGGCTCGTACTTGCGCCGCATCGTCGAGTTCCAGTGGTTCTTTATTGCGTTGTCAGTCCTGAAAGGTACGGAAGAAGTTCGTACATTTGTACAGTCCGACAAGGCTCTCTTGGCACTTGAATGACAATGTTAGGAGGGCGTTGTTATAGAATAAAGCAATACGCTACGCTAAAAGGACGGGAAAGATGTGAAGCATGTTGAAGCCAAAAATTTCTCGAATATGGAGTCGCGTGTCGTACATTTCGGTACCGCTGAAAGCACATACCGCTGTCGGTCGCTTACATTACCGCCATTTTACAATTTTGACAAAATTTAAAATCCGGCTTCAAGGTGGAGCCTATAAATACATGCGTGACGTCACTAAGGGCTGATCCTTTACATGTTTAATCAATGGAACAAAGGCAGCCAGAAAAATAAAATCTCAATTTTACTACACTTTTAGTTTTATTTTAGTTTATACAAAATACATACAATAGAAATATATACCGACAGAGTGAACTATCAAACAGTATCACGAGATAGCGGCGTTAGTTCCAATTTTGGCCACGCGGTAAGATAGCCTTGCCGCACTATAGAACATTGATTTTCTAAACACGTTTTTATGCCACATTGAGGCCAGTTTTCAAGTCACTAAAAACACGCACTGAAAGCATAGCGCTATTTTTAAATGCGTTTTTAATTTAGTTTAGAGATTTTGTACAACTGAATTGGCACCATTACCGCCTCTTATTAATGATGATGAATGAATGATAAAGGTGATGAATAGTATTAAAACATATGATTTCTTAAACGTTTAAGTTTTTGTTAAAGTAACTTAAGGAAATTACTACATTGTTAGCTGGTACCAATAGTATGCGTGATGCCATACCTGCCCGGCAGTAGTTTGGCAATCCTGGCCCACTGGTTTCCAAACTGTTTGTGCGCTTGGTATATAATTCTGTCCTCTTGCTCCGTCCACGCAGTCTTCTTTATCGACGGGTTTAAGTGATTGTGCCATCGCTCTCTGAAAATAAAATAAATTAAAATAATTTATTTGAAGAACTGAAGGAGGCAATTCAGAGTAATTTTGTTCTGTTGCAAAATATGGGTCATCAGATGATTTACCAAAGAGATACCTTTGAGAAAGTGGATTCCAGTTAGACCAATGAAAGATCTTGAATGCTGCAGGGGTTATTTTGTGGAAATCCATAATTATCGGAAATGATCCACAATTAGATGAGGATGAAAGATCTTAAGCTACACTAAATACTTATTAGTTTAAGTCTATACCTGCACTGTTTCCCTATCCTGCCCTTTAGGTGCCTCGCGATTATCGTCCATTTCTTTGGACCATACTTAGATACTAACTCTATGACTTTCTCATCCTCCTGAAACAAGAAAAGTATAAATTAATATTTATTAATGAAACAATTCTAAATTGCTTTATTCTGATTTAAATTAAAATTTTCTATGTCTATTAAATGTTTATATGATATAGCTCAACTAGTCGAGCCTAAAATCGTAAACGTATTATTTAGTCGACTGTTGCTCGTTTTCACCATCATTTTAAGAGTCACCTAAGCCATTTTAAGTCATTGAAAGTCATTTTAAGGTGACAGTTGTTGTAGGTGAAAACTGTCACCTATCGGCATATGCATTCGATTTAGGCGTTTCCTAAGTATAGTGAAAACGGCTGTATCTTTTATAACATTTCCTACTTTTTAGGGTGGCTGTTTTATTTATAAAGGCTGATTACGAAAAAGGCTTTTCAAATTCAAGATGGCGAGTGTATCCTTTTTTTAACCGACTTCAAAATAAGGAGGAGGTTCTCAATTCGTCGGAATCTTTTTTACAAATTAGAGATGAGTGTCGGTTCTTAGATTTTTCGATGTGCTGCAATTCTCAATCGAGGGTCGCTTTAGCCTATAGCTAAAATCATATTGTAAAGCGGCGCAAAATAAGCAGGAATGAAATATACTTGGCGCAACGAAGACTCTGCCTGACTATTCACTAAGAAGTCAGACATGACTTTTTCTTTTTCAATATCGAGTTTACATACTAATACTTAAAAAAAATATTTCATTTAGCAAACATTCATGCCCTCTTTTTTGCAAGCCCGCATACAATTTAGTTCCACGCGATCCTTCAAACTATAGGTACACTATTATAAATTATGATCATCAATGACCAATATAATTGCAAAAAGTTATAGAAAAAAAGTTCAAAAGAAGCGAACGGAAAACGTGCGAATCGTTACATCTCAAGGTGAACCGGTGTTGGAAAAAAATTCGAATAAAATCGTTGATCAGCTGAGAGGTTTGAGAAATTTGTAAAGATTAAAAACTTGTCACACAACCATATTTTATCTACATGAATGGTACCTATTTATGCTGATTAGATTAATAAAGGTGCTATTGATCTCGTAACACTGAATGACTTTGTTTTTGGTCATGTCTAGACTCTTTAAATACATAAATTTAGCAACACTCTTAAATATTTTAAAATATTCATAAGCATTAATTAATTATTTTGAAAAGAACTCATATAATATTAATATAGCCCATTTATTCAAAAAGTTAAAATCTAAGTAAGATTGTATGCGCTATGGCTATACAAAAAAGATCAAGGGGATTGCCATATGTCATCTTATGTGAGAATAAACTGTTGTTACTATTACGAAAGATCTTTTTTTGATTGGGCCTGATTGACTTTTCCTATCCTATACCTGGTGATAACTTGAAAAAAAATTATTTAAGAGAATACTCTTGTAATGAATGTAGAAACTCTGCCCGCTGATTGGTTTACTGATTGACGTCAGCCAATAAGGGGGCAGAATGAGAAAACGATTACGAATACGATGAATACGTTTTTCTATATTGTGTCTTCTATCCTAAAGTAGAGCACATGCAATCAGTACCACTAATAGCACCTAATAGACTGATAGAAATAATAACAATGATTCAGCCAGGATTCATAATCTATAAGAACCTGACAGTAAGTTCAATAAATATTTTTTAAGTTAATAATAATTCACACAACTGCTCTAGCAATTTGTCATGCCTTTAAAATTTTCAATACACGTGTTCTGATGTAAGAGGCGTTGGCATGAGGGACAAAAAAAAACTAACTATAGCTAAACTAATTCTCGTCCTTGAGATGCCAACATATTAGTGAATGAGTACTGTTTGCAAGTAGGTATTTACTAGCAACTTGTAAATGCTAAGGATAAGTCTAGGCGAGCTGCCCGTACTTCGCCTGGTGATTCTGTGAGAATTTCCAGAAATTGTTCCCTAAATCTCTTTAAAGGTCACCATTATCAACATACCTAACCAAGCAAATCTCTGAAAATGCTGGACGTGAATGTCTTACAACAACTCAAGTGATTTGATAGGCTTGAAATTATTAGGCCTATTTTTTTTACACGGGCAAAATTGCTGTCTAGAACACCGACGCAAGGATGCCTGTTTAGCGGTTTTTTACAGGATATACTTTGGAGAGAGTGCTCAAGAACTCCACAATCTAGTACCTCCTTCACCTTTCTACCATAGAACCGCAAGACGCCGGGAGAAGTGGCATCCTTATGTGGTTGATGTCCAGCAAGCTCGAACGAAACGATTTTCTTTCACGTTTCTGATACGTACCGCTAAGGTGTGGAACACCCTTCCAGCTTCTGTGTTCCCAGCCAAGTACAACCTGGATGCCTTCAAGAGAAGAGTGAATAGGCATTTTCTAGGCAAACGCGCTCCATCTTAGACCTCATCATTTCTGTTCATCAGATATGATTGTAGTCAAGCGCAAGCCTATCCATGATAAAAAATAAATATTTTCAAATAATAAAACTTTAAAGATTTGGTACATTCCTATCAAGCTGATACATTTTTTTAATTAATCTTTACCGGACCAGGATTCTTATAGTGTAAATGTTATCCAAACCTAACCTTACATCCTAATTCCTAACAGTCTTAAGTAACAATTTAAAATTATCTGCAAAGTCATACGTTTGTCTGGTTCAAATCGATTAAGAATTGGGTCACCATGATCAATGAGAATTTTAGGCATGTTTTTAACTGACTTCCAAAAAAAGAAGTTATGATTCGACATCTACTTTAGTGTATGGAAGAAACTGTATATTACACAATATGATAAATGTATTAGATCTTCCAAGAAAATCAACGAAATTTCATATTTGTATGTATGTTTATCTGAGCATTTCTTTTCTTTTCGATCGTCACCATTATTTTTATCAAAATCGGTTCAGTAGTTTATAAAATAAGGGACTGTTATACCGATAATAGGGTTACTCAGTTTCAACTTTCAATATTTTAGATTATCTTAATCTTTATTTAAACATAGAAGCAGATGATTTTTAACATAAGTACTTAATTACTTTTGAATAAAGTACCGAATATTTTGAAGAAGTAAGTGTCTAATGTGGGAAGAAAAAAATACGGTCAAAATTAAAATTATAACTTAATCTATACCGCGCAATTTTTCTTTTAACACAAATACTACAGGAGTGTTTTAGATCAATTCCATACTCGGCATCAAGGGCCAGGAATTAATGATCACTGCTTCTAGAACTATTATTGTCTCCCAAAAATTTGAATCATGCTCACCCCACTCAAGGATACATTCTGGGGGACACGCGAGCACGGATAGAAAAAAAATCAAGGTCACAGACTATGTCACCATCTAAATGCGTCCAGGCAAACATTTCATCATATGTTTGCTTGAACCTTAAAGTGATCCTGTTTAAATTAATCTTTTTATTGCGTGTGAATGGAACACTAATGGACGGCGCGTTTTATTTTTGCAGCTGCTAGATTAGTCACGGGAGACTTGACTGTAATGTCTAAAAACCTATGATATCTAAAAAGGCTAATATAAAGTGACAAAAAGGTTCATTTTTGTCCATTTGGCTTCTGAAACCTAAAGGAGTTTTGACTTTGTTTTTGAATGAATACGTTTAAATTAATTGCTACTTAAACGAAAACAAAAATATATGAATTGAAGAGTTCGCAGTTTTGGACGTCCTCTACCTTGATATCGTATTTATTAAAACTTACATACTTTCTAATAAATATGATTGGTTTTTCCTTAGTTTGGAACATAATTTATAAGAAATCTACTATATAAAAATAAGTCGGGTTTTCCTTCCTGACGCTATAACTCCAGAACGCACGAACCGATTTCCCCGGTTTTTCATTCGTTGGAAAGGTCTCGGGCTCCGTGAGGTTTATAGCAAAGAAAATTCAGGAAAAATTTCAACAGAAAAGCGGGAAAATCTTTTTAGCGGGAAAGCCATCTGGTGGCGAAACAGAGTTCGCCGGGTTTGCTAGTCAAATATAAATGTTATGCATTAAATATTATATAACGGTTATTTACTTGGACCTCCTCGTATATAATTTCAATGATTCATATCACTTCATTATCATGCTGACACAAAAACTTATCAATACTTGTGTTTCTACATATTCGGGACCACCTTAAAGCTTCTGTCCTCTCATACACAATATACATATTTATTATGTTACGCGATAATAATCCGTACCCGCTTGACATAAACTTACTTAGCAGTCGAATTAAACTGAATGTACGTATTATTACTATTACTTCCACCCAAATTGAGAAGATGATAACACAACAGCTGATTTTACTCGTATATTATTTTATTAACAAATCTAGGTTAGACGGAAGCGGAATATATTTGTATTTTTACGATACTTAACTAAGATATTTCCTTGAGACAGAAGTCCCATAAGACGTTGAGATTAACGTTCTTGCTTCACTTCAATTAGATACTTAAACACAGGTTACAGATCCTAACCTGTTTCACTATGATCGACGTGATTTTAAAAGCTAATAATAAAAATCAGCTTTATCTTTTCGCAAAACATAGTGGCCTCAGCAATAAATGTGTAATAGCGTCCATTCATCCTCTGCATAAGATGACAATAAAATGCCAATAAAATCAAGCGTTAATCGATTTAAGTACTTAAAATTCATAGTGCGTGCACCACAACAATGGATTCATTCATGAAATCTAAGAACTGACGTTAGGACTTAGGATGCATAAGTTCAGTTATTTCGGCTAAGAATTTTAAGCTGGCTAATTGAACTACAGAGTTATTTTGACATCCGCTACAGTATCTGATAAGTGATAACAGCTATTATCTGTATGACATCTGTACTACAGAAATCGAACTTAACAACTACCGTTGTATCATCAGATAGACTCGACGAAGAATATTTATACAGTATAAAAAATACATACTGTCCGATTGCAAAGAAAGTACAGAGATATGTTTATTTTCATGGATTATTATCATGGACTTCCGAAAACTAGCATACCTATCAATTACTATCGTATATCGCACCTCAAACTTTCAATAGAATAAGTACTTACATACTTAATGTTAAATACGAAGACATAGTACATAGTAGTTTTTTTTTTAAAGTAGCCGTAGCACGCAAGTGACGGGTATGAATGAAAGGTGTAATATTCAATGAGCGTGCAAGTTACTGACCTATGACGCATCTTCCTTGCACTGTTAGACTAAGCGGCGTACGTGTTTGTTTAGACGGAAAGATGTGATTGTTCTACAGCCACTGGTCAGAATCTGAAGCGCATTGAATTATACAATTGACGACTTTTGAGATTTTTAAGGAGGGTGTTTAAAGTATCAAGAGACGCGAGCTAGCTTAAAGCTGTGTTCACAAATCACAAGCATATTTTGTCAAAACGGGGAATCCCATATTCATTACAGCAAAAAGAATTAGGAAGGATTCTTCACCAAACACAAAAAAGAACAAAATATTTCACAACTTACATTAAATCTGATTACAAGTAACGTGATTTTCGTTGAATCTGTCCAAGATGGCTATCGTCCCAAAATAGTGGATAGAATTTTTTCACAGCTCCGTCAATAAGGCTTTACTAGAAGAATACTCAATCTAAAATGGCCAACAACACAAAATGGCAAATTGTGGAGTTTGTTTTTTGTTTTTTAATTTTATTTCTTGATTGTTGAACAGTAGTTATCGCCTAATTTGTTTACCACCCACCTCCTTGGTCCAAGGGCCTTTGACTAGTTCAGGGTTGACGACCTTCGTCCACCGCTGCTGGCACTGGATATCAGACCGGTCGGAGAATTGCTGCGCTATCAGCTCCCAGTTCTCATTGTACATCTTCACGTAGTTCTTGAGTCTTTTGTCCTGAAACACATAGTTTTGCTTTTATGCATTAACTGACTGTATACGCATGTAAGTAATTAATAGAACATTTTCAATTTCCCGAATGAACTTCGCTTTCGAATGGACACCGCAGATATTGTTGTTCAAAAATTTGCCTCAGACCACGAACATCGGCTTCATCATCACATAAACGTGGAGACTGGAGGCAATCCAGCTCCTCAACAACACGCATCCTCTTATGAAGGCTCAAGACTTATGATCGTTTTCACCAACACTTTAAGAACCGCCTAAGCCGATAGGTGACAGTTTTCACTTACAACAACTGGGACCTAAGGGCTTAGGTGTCTCTTAAAATGTTGGTGAGAATGAGCATAAGCCTTTTGAGTTAGTATGTTTAGTGAAAATAAAGTGTTTAGTGCTAGGGCATACATTAAGAGATCACAAGAATAAATGCCTATACCATAACAATAACGACTAAGATAAATCAACAGACACTGGTACAGATTCTTAGATATAAGTATTTATTTTAGTGACATTTATCATTCGCATAACCCTTAGGGCTAGATCGTAACTCTAAATAACACCCTTAAGGGACTTAACGAAAATATATATATTTTTTTATTTGATGAATGACTAAAGTAAATATAATAACGATATTAATGGATTTTCAATTTTCATAGTAAGTAGACGGTTATACGTATGTCTATAATATAGATTGAAAACTAATCGTATGTTTAGTAACAAATGATTTATTAAGGTGTTGCGGCCCTACCAGCCCGCGAAATTCAAATTTTATTTAGTTTTTCGCAAATATTAGACTAACTAAACATTTTAGATTTATGGCAATGCATTTTGCGGGCCTACTTTTTATGCATCTACATGTTTTTAATAGAAACTTTGCTCGAAAGTTCCCACTCATCTCATATTGGTTCCCGAAAGAAATTTTTTTGCAGTTTCCCAGATTTCGAGCTATCGGGAACCAATATGAAGTAAATGAGTATTGTTGAGCAGAGTTTTTATTAAAAACATGTAGATGCATAAATTCTGTGCTCGCAAAATACATTGCCATTAACCTTCGATGTATAATTAGCCCACTATGAGCAAAAAACTAAATAAAATTTGAATTTTCGCGCCCGGATGTTACCCATTGCCCTTAATGGCCGCTTATCTATTATGTTGTATAGGTACTAGCTAAGTATATACCAGCAAAAATTGTGTCAATTTCACTTTATAGCCTATCAAAAGAGTTCTTGACCCAAAAGATATAAAATCTGAATATACACAGTCACTTTTTATTAATTTTAATTAAGAACTCTTCATTATCAGTACGTTTAAGTTCATTTTAGGCGCGTTTTCATGTTTATGTTATAATTTTTCTTTTGTATTTTAAGAAATTTACTTTCCTTATCAAAATGTACAAGATTTCTCTTACATTTTATCAGGACATTTTCATTTGCATTGAACATAGACTTATTAAGTTTCTTTTGTCGAACACATATTATGCCTTACTTATATGGGTTTCATTGAGATACGATACTATACGATTAATCTTACCTCATCCTTCGTCCACCTCCCCCTATTGATATTCTTCCGCGACCCAACGCTTTTGGTTGTAGGCGGCACATCATCGTATGCCGCCGAGTCTTCTGAATAATCACTCGACTCCGACTCATAGCCGCTGCGTCTGTTGTTAAAAAAAAAACCTTATTTAAATGATAAATAAGCAGAATTTGCATTACAGCTGAAGAAGAGCTATCGTAAAAAATAAATTGGCACGACACGTTTGCCAATCTTGAATCTAGACACCTTAGTCTACTTATACTTCTATTCATATTCAAATGATTTTCGAGGAAACGCAGAACAATGACTGACACATTACTGAGTGACACTCGGGTATTCTATGGTGAAGTGAACACGTCAAATGTTAATAATACTACCCTCCATTTAGTACAATCAGGTAAAATTGAATTTCGATGCGGTCACTGACCTAGGTGGCATTAGAAAACATAGTTACCTGATCTCATTGAAATAATCTATCGGACCTCGAAAATCGCTTCTTTAGATGCCGAACAAAATTCCCAGAAAACCGGCATGCATATCCATGTCGGCTTTTAACGTGGTTATTGTTCACACGATTTTAGATCTTATTCATAAAATTGTAGATACTATATTGGCGTGTGTTGATGCAGATAAGCATTCCTTTGATAGCGAGAAACGAGTTTCGGTATGTAGGAAAAATAATTCCGGTTCGAATGTCTTTAATTCTCAATTCGGTCCATACTTTCGATGAGGTAAGAATGGTATAAAAATGAGATAATTTATGCATGCCGGCCGGCATCAGCTGATAGCAAACAAGTTTCTCATTCATTGCGAATTCTGGGACGGAAATGTCCTCGCGCGTCGGCAACATGTGAATTGAGTCATCTAAGCGTTATTGTTGACTGTTTCGCAAAGATTTAAATCGCTAGATGGAGCCCTAAACCTCCCAAAAACGTCCACGTTTTTGTCTTGTGTTCGACACGTTGTCATCTTACACACACAGCGACATAAAAAATAGTGATATAGCGAGGAGTAGTGATTTACTCATACTTGCGTTCTGTCACACAATAGCACACTATAGCTTGCTGAGAGCACTGCTCACCATGTTTGTGGACGTTTTAGATGTGCGCAATGTAGGCTTAGGGCTCATCTTGCGATTTAAATCTTTGCTGTTTCACGTATTATATCATTATCATCTATGTAATCAGTTTCATAACAATTATTAAATGAAGCATAGTATAATAATATATTTTTTAAAAACATTCATTAATTCATTGCCTTGCCTTTAGTTCTCATTCTCAATGATGCGAAGGACCATTGAAAACTTTAACCCTATTTGCATTTCAATATTCGCCGTGATTTTTTGTGTTTAATATTTCCCGTATTCCTCGACAGACATTTCGGTGGGAAATCTTTTATACCTCATGATACTAAGCAGGAAAAATTGGCATACCGTGCAAAATTTCATGGAGGAAATTATAAAGATAAAGGAGGTAGATGAAAGGAAAGACTAGAGATAAGACAAGCGACAGTGGTGGTCGGCCTATTGGCGGGTACATCACTGCTAGGACCCAGGAGGGGTTTTTTCGGTCGGTAAGAGTCCGGAACAGCGTCCATGAGGATTTTCCCCTCTTTTGTAAAAAAAAGGGCTACCCATATTAAAAAAAATAGTGAACTTCAGACAGCAAAAATCAAAAAATAAATAAAAGTTTAACAAAAATAAAAACCGATTTCAAATAGAAAAAAATAAAACCAACCACACAACAAACCCACTAAAAAGCACAAAATAATTTTCTTATAATATCTGGGTATACTTAATTTTTGAAGACGGTGCCAAATCCAAATTTATGGTCAGCAAAAAAGCTTCACTAGAATTTGCATGTCGTCGTAAGTTTTCAAACTATCCGAACTGATCCGTACTAAACTAAAATTTTGGTTTGGCACCGTCTTCAAAAACTAAGTATACCCAGATATTATTAGAAAATTATTTTGTGCTTTTTAGTGGGTTTGTTGTGTGGTTGGTTTTATTTTTTTCTATTTGAAGTCGGTTTTTATTTTTGTTAAACTTTTATTTATTACAGTAATTGATGTAATAAGTACATACTTACGTACGCTAAAGTGCGAACTTATGTCTACTTCTCCCTACTCATAGGCAGACTTTAGTTAAAGCTCTATTTATGCGTTTCATTTTATGCTGAAATCCTAGATCATATCATTACAGTTTTCTACAGAAATTGAACAATTGCTCACAACGGAAGAAACAAAGGATCATAATACTCGTATATCATACAACTTGGTATGTGTTAAAGCGTTATCAAAGCTCTAGCATGATGTCATTGTTAGCCTGTTAGGTATAAATAATAATATGAATATTTTCTACAGTGAGGCCCGCTCGCTCCCGAATGAATAAAATAATCTCACAACCGGACCTCTATAACATATTTTTTATTGATATCTATATGTCTTTGGATCTATAGATGCGTGGGATCAGAATAGTTGGTACTTATACTCGTACCTACGTAAGTACATCAATGGTTTAGGATAGGTACATTTGGAGTTTGGAACCTTTGCCCTGTTTATTGAGGCCATGAATTCTCGTTGTAATAAAGGACGTATCCAAGAAAATATTTTTATATCATCACTTAGTATACGAGTTGCATGCAATGTCATAAGACAATACTGGTATAGTCGTTTCTGCATCATTAGTTTAGAATACCTTAATTTTGGAACCTTATGGCTTATCCTAGTTTATTATGGCCACAGTTATTCCTTGGTCTGGTAATCTGGTTCTTGGTTATTTTGATATTATTGGCCATGAATTTTCATTGGCATAAACGACGTATCAGAGATCAATTTTTGATATCATCATTTTGTAATCAGCTACATAGTACAATTATACTAAGTAAATCTCAATTAAATCGTTAATTGTGTCTCACAAGACATAATAACTCATGTCCTCTATAACACTGAAAATTATAATCAGACTCACTCATTTAACATCACGCTAAATTATCCGAAACAAAACGCGACGCCGATCCACCAACTGCTAACAGCTCCATCATCCACTTAAATCCATTTTACACTAACATAGCAACATCAAAGCACTAATACAATCCTATATTATGTTCCCGCCAAAACTCCATACAACACATTTTTACCACGCACACTCACTGAAGGACAGGACCAAACTGTATGGGGTATTGTTGAGCAATTTTATCCTTTTCTCACACTACAAAAGGGACTCACGCACACACCCACATGAAGCGCATACGCAGAACTAAATAAGGGTGCACTGTAAGGACTACAAAACCCCTGAAGGGACGTGGTGCGATGAAAAGGACACCAAGCGAGACACAATACAGAGTGCAAAGGATAGAAAGCTTGTACAGGATCATACCCTCCAGTGGGAAATAATGACGCAACGCAGACGAAGGTAAGCAGGTGTAAGCAACATGCATGAACAAAAAAAACTAGACATTTCTTATTGGATAGGTCAGCGTTTAATTCCTACACTTCATAAACGAAAGACTCCTAAAATGTTCCTGACTCCAAGAGATACATAAAATTACTAGCCAAGATAAAATTAACAATACTTTAGTAACCTTTAGTTAACGAAAATATTAAATTCTATTATGATTATTGCAAAGATCGAATTTACCTTAAATGTAGGTACTTACATTTATTTTTTTATCATTTTGTAAAAACTAAACTAAGTTAAAAATATTTTGCATAATATGTTTCGCATGTTTACGAATTCCTGTTATTCGGGAAGAAACGGGACTTTCAAATGGAAACAAAAAATTTGCGAATGCTGTGCCTCTCGAATGTAAGAAAAAAAAGTTTTTGTTACATTCGAGAAGTCGACTAAATTAATTTCACTAGGTATTCTCTGCTCACGCGTGAATTACTTTTTTTCGAATTGTACTTTGATATTAAAAAAGTTCGTAATTTACTTTAGCAAAACTTTAGCTTAAAATTAACATTAAAGAAATGTAAATGTGAAATCCTGCTCTACGACGAAAATTTTATGACTGAAGGTCAATATTATTTAATCATTCATCAAACTTGAATGAAAATTAAGAAAAATTACATAATTTACAATCAATTGCGATTGATATACCAAGACATCGTAAATAAATCAACATCCTGTTATATGCATAGTGATAAAGTTCTTTAGGATCCCGCTTAAAGGGCATTGTCAGATACCGAACAATCTAATCTGATATGATGATAAAATAAATAAAACTTTTTCACATACCAAGATGAGGTAATATCAATATCATTTCCTGTAATTGGAGATTTAGATTAGATGAAGTAATTGAAAATTTGCGACATTTGCTCAAAAGTATCACATAATTTCAACCCCTGTAACTTATATACCTAAGCCATTGATCGAAAAATTACTTATGTAAGCTCTAAGCATCGTGGGCTCTACTCGTAAATAAAATAGTATAGATGTATGAAAATAGGTACTTTGCCCCAAGTTTCAGGGTCTTAGCAACAAACGTAAGGTGGACCGAAAGAAGAATAAATTCTAATTAAGCCGAGGAAGTAGATAGTAAATCTATGATCATTTCCACCTGTCCTTAGTGCCACCCTTCGGACATGATTTCAACCAGCGATTGTGTACTTACACGGAAATAGCCTTATTATTTACGGACCCAAGTTTAGACAAAGGAAAAGAAGTCGCCGCAGAATTATAATATTTTATGAATTACATTAACATTGAACAATTAATGGCGTAATAGAAAATATTGCCCAATATTATATGTTTTCTTAGCATAGGTATAAATATTTATGAATATTAGTTTGAATATTTAAATGTTAACGATTAAACTCTATATTTACTGATTACTGAACTAATTTGCTTGCTAATATCGGTGATATCTTAGATTTTAGAAGACCACTTACTATGAAGTAACACAGACTTTATCGGGGAATGAAGGGGATCAATGAAGATAATATGATATATGGCTTTGAATATTGAAATTCCAGACCTAGCCAAGTCCCATTTTGTATGGTATTTCTCACTCACATAATATTTTGTACGGTACTATTTTCATGCTAAGTACTAGAGAAATAATGTCTAAATCCAAAGTAGGTACAAAGGGCTATCGACAACGCTAAATAAAGGTTCCGCAATAGTTATTATACGATTTGTCTGTATAAAGAAAAATTAATATCTTAAACGACATTAGTAATTACTAATTATTATCAAAGGACAATCAAAGGACTTCCTCCGTGTGCAAGTCTTGTACAAAATGCAACAAACACGGGGGGTTTGGTTTTAAGGAAGTGGCCAGTTAACTCACGCATATTCCATGTTTCCTGTCTTATGTCCCCTACGACTCAACGTTTGGCTGCTTAACTGTTAGCACTTCAAGACTTTCTCGGGAACCAGTTTGAAGAGGAATGACAAACAACATCCCGTTGTATTTCGAAATTGTCGAAAACACATTTCAGAACCACTTGAGTAGAAAGTTCGTTCCATTCCTCCCTTACCATTTTTTTCATTCATCATTCATGTGGAATAAATCAAACTTCAAATCGCTACAAAATTAAAAGCGAGTAGGTATATAACTGTGTACTACTTATCACTGGACTTGCCCTTAGAATATTAGTTACTTTCTTAGATAGTACAGAAAGTGTGAAGCGAAATAAAATTGTAAGCGGAACTGTTATTTAGTTTCAATGCCGATGCAATAAGCCTAACTTATCCGTTTTCGACCCAATAGCCAATATTGTAACCTCTGCCATCTTGAGCCTTTAATTTTGTTATTATTATTAATTCATACGTTCTTGTCTTTCGTCTTGCATAGGTAAATGTGTGGAGACGACTCTACACGTTATTCTCGTTGTTCATTCGTAATATCAATAGTGTCAGCATTAATGCACCTACGCTTTATTCCTCATTTTTATTTTTAAATTCCATCAGAACTCGTTTCTGTTCCCAGAGGTATTGTTTTTGCGTATTGGATTGTGACTCGGTTAAAGACGCAACGTTTGCTTTAACTGAACGATAATTGTTGTTTTATAACAAGCTTAACTCGTGCAGTACTTTGTGGTATTCAGGAAATCCTAAGGATGTATACGCACTAGGATAAAAGGTGGACGATATGGAAAATAAATCAAATATGGCTATCATGATATTTGATATTCAGAACCCCATGCTTCTTAATTTATTTTTGTTAGGCCCTTTGAACGAAGAGTTTTTAAGGACTAAATACACTTATCAATGATTCAGTTACGATTACAAGGTTCGGATTATTCTTAAAGTTATACTGTGTTAGAGTGCGAATTCGTTTACAAATACGATCACTGAGCAAAAGATAAAAAGCAAAGCAAAAGATAAAAAGTTAATAAAATAATCT
Source organism: Coenonympha glycerion (assembly GCA_963855885.1). Lineage (NCBI taxonomy): Eukaryota > Metazoa > Arthropoda > Insecta > Lepidoptera > Nymphalidae > Coenonympha > Coenonympha glycerion. Next base: position 12,749,586 of record OY979631.1, read on the forward strand.
TAGACAAATTGAATTTATAACAAACATGGGAGTCAAGTTGAAACTGCAGAAATATGTAGTGCGAGTATTACAGGCTCGTCTCAAATGCAACACGTTTGACCTGTAAGCACTAGCTTGAATGAGACTCGCATAGTTAGCAGGTCAATGTACGTGTATGAAGAATGTAGGTTATTTAATAGTTTTCTCGTCATTCAAATAGTTCTGCCATGTAAACCTAATACAAAAAGGGCGCAACATTTTTATGTCATCTTGAGAAAAGTGCGATATTAAGATATTAAGGTAGGTGAATAGTAATAATAATTGAGGTCGAAAATTTTGTCATTGTTCATATTGTAAGTCAAAGCCAAAAAGCCTAACAGCTCTCAAATCAGGTAGAAGCTGATAGATTCTCTTCAATGCTTCGTTTATACATATTTTACTAGTCCACCATTTCCTTCATTTTTCTCGAGAAAATCCAAAATACATTAAATTCTTTCGTTCATCTTACATTATTTTTCAAGTCAAATAAAATATTAGATAATGTAGGTGGTCAAGTTACGGATTCTATATAAACACAGGTATCTTGTAAGTTACCATATGAAACTCGTCTATAAACAAGTACGGGTATAGTTGGAAGGCAATACGACACCGGATTCTGCCGTATGAGAAAACACTTCGCGGGCCTCCGACGACGTATTTTTACGTAACACAATCCACCTAATGAAATGGAACTAATTGTTTTCATCCGTCCACAGGTTTCTTACTTTACAAAGGCCAGTAGTAGTATACCTGTATTACTTCAGGTATCTTTACTTCTACAATGAACAACACGAGCATTTTATCATCCAAAAGTATCTTAAAAGGAAGGTGCATTTTTCAACTCATTTTGAAAATTAAGTTATGCAAATAGTGCTTAATTGAAAAGAGTTTCTTTAAAAAACTGTGCCCCAAGATAAGCAAGCTGATCGCACTTAATGGCGAAGGACAGTCGGCTCCTTTAAATTAATGTTAATGATTTACCGTTGTTTTTTGTCTCATTTTACAAAATTAAAATAGCTTCACATTTACCGCCGCTTGTTAAAATAGGTAGATATGCACTTACGAAGAAGTAATTAAGCTATTTTACTATCTGATAAAGTGAAAAACGCAACGTTCGTAAAATGTCCAATATTTGACAAATATTTGATTCTTGTTTAGCAGTGGCACTCACTCATTTGCCCATTTTCAATACAATGGTTTGGTGAAATTATAACAGATGATTCAGGGCTCAGGAATCTCCTTCAGTTACCATCAAGTGTCACATCTATGCATATTGCATAACAAGGAACTACATTACTAAATTCATTTTATAGGTGTACAGTTAATAGTTATACCTACACCACTGGTTGGGTTCTAGTAACTATGTAAGTGCCTATGTGAATCTACTTTTTGACAAAGCGGTCTCAAGCTCAACTTATCTAATCACATTAAAAAAACAGTGTTCTTGGTGTCTATGCCAGTCTCTTATAATCTCAAAGCAAACAAGTGAGGGTTAAAACAGGTTTAGGATCCCTTTGAGCATAGGCGAATAGACAAACTTATGTGTCTAATGTGTTCACGTGAATGTACAATAGGTACTTTCAAAGACTAGGGGAAGGATGCGAAATTAAACCCTTGTCTATTCATTAGGACTTTCTCACGCATCGTCATGGTCATGTGCAATTTATCATTTTATTGTAGGGGACATCGGAAAATAGAGGCCACAATTTAACATAGAATGTTTGACTATCACGTGGATATATTCCTAGTTATAAAATAGGGTACACGATATACGGCCAGATTAGAAACTTAAATCAAGCCCCAATTATAGCAATGAATGGGTGACCTGATTTAATTATGTTCTGTTATCAAACTCCCTCTCCATTGGTGCCTATAGTTCTTGTGTTATTAAAGCAAAGCAAAATGGGAAATTGGATGACAGAGGTAATATAAGCCCAGACACCAGATTATTGAGTTATTTATGGTAAAACTGGATTTTTAATGGGGACTGGGAGTGGCAAAAAAGGACTACTAATGGGCAGATAAAGAAGAAACCAAAAATCTGGGAGCAACTTCCGACTTGTTTACTAAACGAGGGGTTCCAGGTTTTTGTTGGAATTGGGCGACGCGTCAACGCCATCCCATATGTCGATGACACATTTAAAACCCACATGTGTAGTTTTTGCTAGTCAGCCATGCCGGCACTACTTGGCTTTTTCGGGAACCCAGTTTCTGTTATCTCCAAATTGATAAAATTGCTTTCAACACGACCCTCCTGCTAAATTTCCACTGGTGTAATGAAAACAGTGGTTTCATTACTGCAGGAACAATTGTAATTGCTTTTTAAATATGCAAAGGACATTAGGATAGGTATAATAAAAGTGGGGTGCGTTATAAAAGGACAGCTGGTCCTTCGTGATTATGATCGCAGTAGCCTTGGTTCGTACTTCAATAATATTATACGGTTCGTCCTCAAGTTTTCAGTATGCATCGAAGTCTGGACGGACAAATCCGCAAAGTCAACTCAAAAACCTTTATTGTTGAACAACAAAGGTCTAGGGGTTGTTCACCTGGTCATTTCCCCTAAGATTAATGTCTTAAGGCGTACAATGACTCCCGCGCACATGGCCTGACATTTCTCAACCCCGCGTAGCATTTTTTTCCTTTTTTTTTTCAACTTCCTCCCCTTATTATCGTCTTACAATAATCGTGAAGCAGCACGCGCCCGAAAGGTGTTTAGAGAAAGCGCTAATGAACCATTTACCCTATGAGCCATTGTGGGAACATAGAAATTCTATATTTATAATTAACTCTCGGAAATTAGGTAGAAAAATACATTTCGCTGCTCATGATGTTGAAGTAATATTCATTACATGATATGAAACAGCTGCCACTAAGTACAGACCTTGTGGCGCGGGTAGGAATGAGCGTAGTAACAAAAATTGTTCTTATTCAGCATAGTTATGAGTGTATGCCTCTGAAATATAGCACAAGGCAATCATGAGCGCGAAGGGGCCTCTTGTGTTTATTGTTTGAGGTCATTGTTCCAGCGAAGCGCCGCGGGACTAAATTGTAACACTTTATCATATTATCGCAAATTCGTGCAGCCATATATCACTAATAAATATTGGTTTATAGACTTGATCCTCTAGCATACATTTAGTGATATTTTTGTCATCATAACTCCTACATAATGAAAAGAAGATACATATTACCCATATAATATATCTGTCAGGAAACGATCACAAAAATGAAAAATTTCGAAATCACTCCAGTAAGAGCAGAATTCATTAATTGCCTAATGTATTTATGGCAAATAATATGTCCAACTTTTGAAACGGGAAGAAAAAGCAGAATATGCACCAACAATTCAGACGAACCTATTAAACGAAAACGTTCATCCATTTAATTTTAAACGTCTGGGAGACGACTAATTAAATTTAAAGCAGGCTGAAATCCTTTAAAGGTCCGAAAGTTTCGCATTCACTTCGGTATAATCGAAAAAAAATCCGCGGTGCATCGACCGGTAGTTGAGTCGCGAAGAATGCAGTCTGAACCGAGTTCCCGGGTAGTGTCTGGGGCAGGTGATAAGCCCATCTGGTAAGCACGTGTCAATCGAATTTACCCGATATCGTTCGCCAACGTGTTCGCCAATTATCCTAAATTAGATTCCGAACGGTTCCCGTGCCGGTTTGTATTTCCCTTTTATCGGATTTTAATAGACCTTCTGGTGATAATGTTGATTAACAGCGAAATAATTAATTGATCAGCCCCATGAACATTTATAGATACACAAAACGTTGCACAAAAGCGATTTATAGCTTTACAAAAAGGCGTTAAAAGGTCGCCAGCTGTGAGAAAAATAACAAAAAAGTAGGATAAGATGATACAGAGATACAGAAAGCCCTACAGTGCTTTATTATGCCTTTGCGTCTTGCATAATACAACAATAATTTATGGAACAGACAAATTTAACGTTAAGGTTACGGAGTTATATTCATGATGATGATAATAGTTTTAATATGATGACGCAAATATAGTTTTTAAAACCGAGCTACTTGTTCAGAGTTCAGACTCAACCGGTTGACGAACTAATATAAATGGTAGAGTTGACGCGAAATCCACACACAACACAACGTGGTTACTAAAATCAGTCTGCAAATCAGTTATACATGAGATATAGACGAAAGAACAGACAAAATAGTTGATAGTTGGTATGGATGGACTGCGTTATGCCAAAACATCAGAAATGATAATTTTAGAATAAGTTTCATGAAGTATGATAAAAGTTCAACGCTACAAGTAACATGCTCCTGCAAACAATAAAGTAATACAGAATTATCGATCGAATTCAAATGCGGGAGTGCACGCGCCATCTGCGCCCCCACACAATGTTCGCGCAGCTGCTTCCATGGGTCTAGGATGAGCCTCTGTTACACGTCATAGGTTCCGCATATATCTAAACAATTTATATGGAATAGCTGACCCAGCGAACGTTGTTTTTCTATTAGTGACATAAAAAAATGCTTACGACTTACTCTAAGGCCTACCGACCATACGCAGAATGTGTGTGTTTTGGTGACAAAAATTAACACGAGAATTTTTATATATTAGAGAAGATGATGAATTATTGCCAACTTGCATTACATTTGACATTGAAAAACACCGAACACGATCAAGATTTTGGAATGTAAGTATCTGTACATTTTAAAAATACTGATGAGTATAGATATCTTACTGATAATAATGCAACGATGTCATCCAATAAAAGAAAAGTTAAAAAAAAGCAAACAAGAATGCAAAGTTATCGCTGAACCTGTTTTTCAGGAGCGACGTTTCCGTAGATAATAGTAGTTGTAAAACGTGAAAAGAGAGGTTTTAAGAATATGCCATAGACATCACATTCACAAGTCCACAGATCTACACAGAGTTGCATGAGTAAAGAGGACTGACAACCGCAAATATCATAAACCCGAATCAAATCTACTAAAAAATTTTGTTTCTAACGAAACTTAATGGCGGAACCCTAATCATATTTGTATCTGTTTTTTGTTTGATAAAGGATATCTTCCTGGGTGTGCCCAATGTAAAAGCGATTATAATTGGAACTGCTTTGTTGTTTTAGTTATAAAGGGTCGGCTGTGTTATTCTACAGTAACAGGACAAACTGATGGAGTTTGCCCTTCTTCCGAAATACCGCTTAGCATAGAACTTGTCAGGACTATAGGTCCACGCATTCAAGTACGAGTAAAATAAAGTAATTTTCTAAAAGATAGGAATAGAATTAAACAAAGGTTCAGTGCAACGGATCGACACAACATTTTAAAACAGCCGATTCAGTATGACCGTATCAACCCAATACCAACACCTAATGATAAAAATACCACTTTAAGAGTGGTCAGGTCAACTAAGGATAAATCCAAGAAAGCAGTACATTAAAAAGAGCATGGTCGCTAATTTTAAAAAATCATTTTCTAGAATATTGAGTGTATACAGTCATCCAATATTCATAAGGGTAATGCACTTTCTTTGGTCCATTATGCATTTCATACCCCTCTCATTAGTTTCGTATAGCTTGCAAACACCTTTATTAAAATCAGGTTTAAGGACAAAGGGTTCTGTCGCCCTGACAGTCCTAAAAAGCCATTCTTTGACAATACGTGCCTGTGGCCTAACCCAATTTATTTTTGTGGTCTAACCCAGGCCAGTAATCTTTTGTTTTACAAAAAGAAACCAAAGACTTTAAATAGGTCATTCCGAGAAATATAATGTTGGTACAGAAAGTCAGTCACATGGGAAAAAGTAAAAAGGGAACTCTAAATTATATCTTATACTTGTGAATTTGGCTCTTCTACATTTCTTCTTAATTGTAAAACTTCTTAATATGGACTCGACATGAACGAATGCTAAAAGCATTAGATGTGAGAATTATGGAGAATTGGAATAGCAATCTATATTTTGCCGATATCATAAAAATGTATAACCATAGATTAATAAACTCTCTATGTTTATAACATTGTGCGTGTTTCCTTCCTAAGCAATAATTATAAGCAGGCATTCAATAACTTATAATTTATTTCTTAATTTGATATGAGAACAGCCTCTATGCTATAAAATTTGATCAAGTATGAAACGCATCGAAATACTGATTGTAATTTATTGCATCTAACGTAATTAATATAGGGGTGTGTACGTATATACCCCACATTTCAATATAAACATTGTCTGGGTAAGGTTCAAATGTTAACATGTAGTTACAGGTAAGTATAGATTCCCACGATTTAAAAAACAGGGGAGGCCGTGCATATGCTCGGACAAAAGGGACGGGCAGGCTTGCATGTCCTCATATCTCGGTACAAATTTTTAAAAGAGCTGATTCTCAGGGGATGATGCTACATTTATTTTGAATATCCCATAGAGTATTGACCCCGTACGCGTATTCGTGTGTAGAGCTTAAGAGATAAATCGAAATGCATTGTTCGCTGATTTAGAAAGAAATATATTTAATTTAGAAAAAACCGGCCAAGTGCGAGTCATACTCGCACACCGAGTTTTCTGTACTACTATAGAAGGAGTAAAAACTAGCTTTCTTTTGAGCATTCCTACATATTTTAGATTTTTCGATTGGTAAACTTTGAAGATAAAGGGGAACACTATTTTTTTTTATATTTTGCGGTTGGTGGTCAAATCAAAAACTATTTTGATCTGTCCACCTACCTATTTTGGTACGGTAAAGCTAGTGCTAGGTAGAAGCAGAAGCGGCCTAATGGTTCCGTTTTTACTTTTTACCGTTTTAGTACCGAACCCTAAAATACATCCCCTGAAAAGTTTCTACATACTTATTTTCTGGGACATTATGAACAATAATAATAATTGTGAATTTTTCAGTTATGGTGCATCTTTTGCTTATTAAATGTGTATAAAATCTAATGATTATTTTCATTTAGTACTTTAGATCTACTTTAACAGTTTTTTTTACTATAACATAGTAAAATATACCTATTATTCTGACAAGATTGTACGTATTGTGATCAAGAGTCCATTTCAATTTTCAATATATAGGTCAGCGTACTCATGCGCAACGCGACATAAACAAACAAACCATCTCCGTTGATGATTTCCATGTTCCCACAGCGCCCCTTTAGATCATCAGAGCAGAAAACACGTGCAATATGGCGGTCACGCCTGTTGGTACCTAACTGATTCTCATTAACAGGAATAAATTAAGTTAATTGGTGTAATCAGTAACGATTACACGCATTTTAGGCGAATGAAAAGTTACTCATAAGAAACAAAAGGTAAGAAAAGATCTTGATGGCGACAAAAACTGATTGTAGATAAATTTATAAAACTTACTAGCTGGCCCGGCAAACATTGTTTTGCCATTTAGAGGTATATTTAATTTCATAACAATCGATCGACCCGTTTTGGAGAGTTTGGGAACAAACACGGGACACGAGAATTTTACTAATGTAAGTTCTCTAGATGTGTGCTAGAGCCTAGAAACAATGGCGCCAATTACGAGTATGTCGTGAAAAATCTCTAAACTAAATTGCCAGGTCTACAAATAGTGTTACCCTTTTTTTTTGTAATAAAAGAATAGCACCTTTTATAGACGCGTCAAATTATTTTACACCCAGACCAAGGAATAACTTAATATGTGATTTCACACAACTTTTTTAGAATTTGCTCAACTTGATTGGCACCATAACATTGTCACAAATCACCATATGAGATTAATTCTCGAAGATTGCAGGAATATTTGCATTGAGTTTAAATGGATTGATTGTCTGTGAAATTCTATGATGATGGAGACCACAACAGAATATTTTAGATCAAATTTGAGAAACATTTTAAACTAGGTAATAGCGGAAATTGCAGCTCTTGTATTTTAGGGGGGAACAGAAACCGTGGATATTGAAAATTATAAATTAAATGCAACAGACGCGGGTCAAATTATTTTGAAATAGGCACTCGCCATATGTTTAATATGACCCAACATTTAACCTTATGTATATTCTGTGAAAACAAAAGAGTGGTCATGGCACGTGGGATTGAGCTGCTGTCAAGATGCTGTCAAATTCAATACACTGGGAGAAAGAGAAACACGGGGGAAAAGGGGGAGGAAGCCAAAGAATGAAACAAATAATTGGCTCTGAGCCTCTGACCAATCAAATAGCCAATAAAACTCTCTTTATGAAATTTCTTACAGCGACATTTGGATGCTTCCAAACATTAAAATATCGAATAAAATATTTAAATGATAAGCATGCCCTCATGCGGTGATGAAACTAGTAAAAATTTCCATAAACCTAACAGTAAAATTATCATCTTTATAATAGGGGTCTTTAGGAAATGTGTAAGACATCGAACTTGCCCGCATAAAAAAGGTGGTATACAAAAAGCTGCATGCGGTTTGCATTTCTTATACCTAGATAAGGTTGACGACCGGCACAGCAGACTAGAGCCACTGGTGTCAGGGGTTGTAGCTCTGTACACCAGTGTACTTGTAATAAGGTGACACCTGCGCATCTACATTTCCATAGAAACAGAGAATATGTACGAGTATAAGTAGCCCTAATATCCTATTAAACCTTCGAAGCCCGTTGGCATACCGGAGTTCCTTTAAAATAATAATTAAAAGGCGGATTTTTGGATTTCGAGCTTGGACTTCTTAAATAGTATAACAAATCAAGAGCAAGTATTGTATTAAATATTGACATAAAGTATAAACATTACAAGTCCATAATATAGAAGCATAACTGTAAAATAAGATAAAACCGTTACTATAATGGTTTTAATCAACAAAATTGAATTGAATTAATGACAAATACGAATGACAACTTTCATTATAATAAAACGATATTATCAGAAACTCCAAGGAGTTTCTGCACTACACTACATTCTTCCTGGCTAAAAGTTTCTTATTCAAGAACGTAATCGCCCAGATGTGCTGGTAAACGTCGTTCTCTGGATGAACGTCGAAGTTGTTCATTAGGTGCAGATTGTTCTGTACCATGATCAATCTCGTCCGATTGTTGTTGATGATCGACTTGGTCATCACCATCAGACGAATTAATAGTGTCGAAGAATTCTTCATCAGTCGATTCTCTCGTTTCATCGAGTGTCTCGGGTGTTTCTTGGACAATCTGACCATCTTGTCTTAAAGGTGCTAAATGACGATTTGAGACAGTGGATTCTCGACCGTCAGCAAGTCTTACATAGGAATAGTCAGGATTCACATGAAGTAATTCCACTTCTTCGACAATAGGCTGATATTTGTTTGTTCGATTAAATTTGCGCATTAGCACCCGTTCTGATTCAGTTAACCAAGTAGGAATAGATACTCCGTTCGTCGATCTTCTAGTGTGAGTGAACATTCTTTCGTGTGGCGTACACTGTGTGGCCGTACACAACAATGATCTTATGGAATTTAAAGCTTGTGGAAGAACATACTCCCATTGCTGTATTGGTTGATTTTCTGAACGAAGTGCCAACTGTATTGCTCTCCAAAGAGTTCCGTTAAGGCGTTCAACCTGACCGTTTCCCCTAGGATTATAAGGTGTAGTACGGCTTGAAGCAATTCCTCGCGAGAGCAAAAAATTTTTGAGTTTAGTTGACATGAAGGACGTGCCTCGATCTGAGTGAACGTATGATGGCAGGCCAAAAATCGTGAATATCTCGTTTAAATGTTTTATTATTGTTGATGCATTCATATCAGGGCACGGAAAAGCAAATGGGAAACGTGAATATTCGTCTATCACAGTTAGAATATATCTATTCCTGGTATTTGACGGTATGGGACCTTTGAAATCAAGACTTAATCGCTCCATAGGCGCCGTTGCTTTGATCAAAGTAGAATTATTTTCTGTTTTATAGAATTTCGGTTTTATTTCGCAGCATATTCTACATGAATTTGTCATGTCTTCAATTTCTTTGACGGAATAAGGTAAATTTTTGGATTTCACCCAATGACACATTCGCACAATTCCAGGATGGCACAATGCCTGATGCAAGCATTTCACTTTTTCATTCCATTGAGGAATTGATGCACAAACTCGTGACAGTGCATCGGCGACATCGTTTTGTTTGCCAGGTCGATAGAAAATATCATATTTATAAGGAGCTAACTCCAAGCGCCATCGTTGTATTTTTTCATTCTTAATTTTGCTGGTTACTTTATTGTCAAACATAAATGAGACAGATCGTTGATCAGTTACAAGTCTGAATGGTTTACCAATGAGAAAATGGCGCCATTTCTTTAAGGACTCCACTATAGCGTAAGCTTCCTTCTCTATAGCTAAGTGTTTGATGACCAAGTCGATCATCAACAACAATCGGACGAGATTGATCATGGTACAGAACAATCTGCACCTAATGAACAACTTCGACGTTCATCCAGAGAACGACGTTTACCAGCACATCTGGGCGATTACGTTCTTGAATAAGAAACTTTTAGCCAGGAAGAATGTAGTGTAGTGCAGAAACTCCTTGGAGTTTCTGATAATATCGTTTTATTATAATGAAAGTTGTCATTCGTATTTGTCATTAATTCAATTCAATTTTGTTGATTAAATTGTAAAATAAGATAAAACCGTTACTATAATGGTTTTAATCAACAAAATTGAATTGAATTAATGACAAATACGAATGACAACTTTCATTATAATAAAACGATATTATCAGAAACTCCAAGGAGTTTCTGCACTACACTACAAAAACATATACATGTTATAAAATATATTATCGGATACTAATGAGTATTTATTAATTTTTTTGTTTTTATGATAAATAATTTGCATATTGACAAACACATGAATAATAATACACAAAAATGCTATAAAACATGTGCAATGTGCATGCTAAAAATCAACCCCTCAAGTATTATAGGATCCAAAAAAGAAGACAAAAAACGTTCACTTTATTTTTACCATGATAACACAATATTCCCCAATGTAGGGTGTGTAATATAATTTTATTTATAGCATCAAATAAATATAAGTTTTTTGAAAAAACTTGTAGTTTGACGAATTTTTTGACACCCAAACAAGATTTTACCCATGTAAATTCTAAAATGAAAAAATATACGTGCCAGTATATTGCGAAACCCTTACTTATAAAGAAACTAGACTCATACGGAGTTTATTCATAGAAAACAGAGAAAAAATAAATGGTCCCCCTTCAAGTCCCCGTCGTATTGTAAGTGTAATTCTTCTAGCGGGCTACAAAACAGCTGGTCTTTTCAATGGATTTTTGATAGAGGACAAAAAACGAGTGGAGTCGTCTAAGCGTCACGTGGTTCGGAAATTTATTTCATTGATTTGCCTGTTGCCATCGTAATAGATATGATCTTATGGTAGAGAAGAGTTTCTGAATCACGAATTCAAGCATGGCCTAAAACTGGCGGCAGCCAACGAAAGTGAACGTGATGTTAGAAGACCTCGTGCCAATATTACGTCAGTGATATAAGGAGAGAAAAAGTAAACAAAAAAATGGGTTACGCGGTGAATCGATAGCATGGTTACTGGGTTTGGGGTTCTATGAGGTAACAGTATAGATCAATGACTGGGTCGTAGTGCTAATGACTATAATGAATTATGAGAAGAGTATAATATTGAAACTTTTAGATATTCGTAATCGTAACACCTCTGGAGCTTATGAGCTTTATCGTCACGATTGCTATTCAGTTTTGTGAGTCTATTTCCCTTCTTCGTGTAACATTTATATCGATGCCTTCTTCACATAATGTGCTAATTTAAATAGTATGTAATACGACTGACATTAAAGTATGGGCTTTATCGTAAACTATGTTAGAAATAATAACAATAATACATTGAAAATAAAAAAAAGGAAATCAAAAGTTATACAAACATTTGAATTTTTTCGATTGGGTGTCTTCCCTCCCCTGCTCCCAAAACGAAAATTTATTTAGAGCTATTATGGAATTACAGATAGTGACGTCACTGTCCGATATAGCTATCTCTGTCTGATCAGAAATAAGAAGTTACTTATAAATTCTTCGTTATTTGTTACTGTTAGATTTCATTTGAGTTTTTTTTTAATTTCATTTATTATAGAACAGTTCCAAAAATGAATGGAATAAAGATTTGAGTAAAATACTTTATTGTATTTCGCATATAGAGATCTACATACTTGTAGCAGATACAATATAACTTTTTCCATAATATTTATGGTCCTTTAGTAGGTGCCGATCAAAAGTATACTCACTTTGACAGCAAAATTACGTGACTATGATTGATGGGTCAAGATAATACCATAGTATTTTTATAAGATGTTTTCGCAGAATTGTAGTAATAGTAGTATGTAGATGCCACTTAACTTTATCGTCTAAAAAGGCTTCGCAGCCAACCCTTAGCGAAATGTCAACAGACGGGGTAAAAAGCGGTGGAGGAATGTTTATGAAGCATAACATTATAATTTTTCAGTGTTATTGCAGCGACTATGCAATAGATGCAGTTGTGTCGTGTGAAAGTCGCTTCCCACCACCCCAATTACTTGGGTATTCATAGAATAGTTTGATGGTTTAGGGAAGGATAAAAAAATATTTATCGATATCGATTAACCCGAGCGGAAGGACCCTTCGTGAAATATAAATAGGATATGCAGCGCAGTGTAGAATTAAGCCTTTAAGTCATTCTTTCACAGTAGTTGCCAATTTTAAAAATTATCTATTATCATAATTATGGGTCTTAAATGGTAGAAAAAACTTTTTGTACGGTACCTTAAATATCACCTCACTATACTCATAGGTAAGAAGTCAAATTTTGTTTAATTACAATAAATTATAATGCCACAATCGCATGTCATTAATATTACTAAAATCGTATCAATTTCCTTGTCGCTGTAATTATTTAAATTGTAACTCACTTTCTTCATCACAACACTTACGTAAGCTACAGTACACGAGGTAAGCAGCTGCTCTATTTGAACACGCTAGCACCTACGTAAAATTCTTATCGATGAGAATAAAATTCATCGATAAGTCGGCAAAGGTCATCCCTCGCTCGCACCTTGACTGCCATCTGCCGATACACGTGAGGCAATTAAGGCACGGCATCGAACCTTTGGGGGTGCCACCCTCCGTTGTTGGTCGTTTACCTCTGGGGAAAGAGGGGTAGCCCGTAGCGCGGTCAAAGCAACTTGCTCGTACTTGTTCTCACATGAAAAGATAGTAATTAAGTCCAGCTACAGTGGCACGATTCAAGAAGTGCAATTTTTGTTATAAAAGCCCTAAACCGATTACCGAATGTCTAAATACGAGGTAGTGGAAGTAAGGCTATGACATGGTATCTTATACGTCATTTTTCTTGAGTCATTTTCAAGAACTTATAATTAATGATAGTGTATTCGGCATATAGCATAAGAGGCAAGAGCCTGTAGTTCTACCGTAGTTACAATCGTAACTTCTATAATGATATATCTTAGGTAAGTAAAACAAACGAACAGCCGAATGGCGTAGCGGACAGCGGTAGCTATCCTTCCGTCTACGCCGGAGGTCGAGGATTCGATTTCCGCTCCTACTAGAAAATGTGAGTTGAGCAGAGATGAGCATAAATATTTTCACGCATTTTATGTGTCTGGGTATTTTTTTGTACCTATATTGTATTTATGCCTATTATGTATATATATTTATCAGTTAAGCATCTAGTACCATAACACAAGCTACTTACTTTGGATTGGGGCTAGCTAGATAGCGATGTGAGTAATGTCTTGATATATTTATATTAAAAAAAACACATCCCTTAAATTGAAACTTGGCACATATCTACCAAGAAAATTTTTGAAATATACAGTAAGCATTATCTTCAACCATACAACTAAACCTTTGAGGCGTGAAGATATTTTGCGATGAACGAAAATCAAATACATTAACGGCTATAATCAGATTTGAGTTCAAAGTGTATTTAATCAAAACAGATCTTGTCCTGGGACCCTAGATCCTGAACATATTATGTCAAATTTTGAATTTGACAGAAAACAGAATTCCTCACTACGGATTGAGTTGCGAACGGCAAGGTATTATGGTGGAACTTTAGAAGTGTAAGGTCCGGTTACCGCCAAAGCGGAGCGGAGCGCAGCGGAGCTTTGTTTGAGTAACCAATCAGTTGTCCTCATTTTGACATCCCCGAAACTAAGGGGAGAGATGACGAAATGACGAAATATGATTAGTTACTCAAACACAGTTCCGCTCTGCTCCGCATTGGTGGAAACCGGGCCTAAGTATAGCCAGCCTACATGCCAGCCTATTAGAATTCAGAAGGAGGATTGTTGTCAAAAAACTCGTTTAATATACGGCCGGAAATACCACGGCAAATAATGCGTGTTCTTGTATTTAATGAAATGAATGATGACTTCATTCATATCTGACAAGTTGAAGAAATTTGCAAATTAAAAGATAGGTATACCTACCAGTCAATATAAAGATGATATAAAGTTGTTCCTTGGTCTGTGTACCTACCCTACCTCTAGACGCAACTGTGCAACTTCGAAGTTCCAATAGGGTGAAGGGGCAATAAATTTTCTGGCGGAAAATGTCTAGTAATCAATATGTGATAGGTATATGCATAATGATTTGGGTTGCCACATAAATAAAGCGACTTGCGAATAAAATAGGACCAAAACTAACTATTTTATGAACTGCCTAAATCTAATTCGAGAGCTTTTGAGGCTCGGCAGCGTGCAGCGTGTGGGACCCAGCATAATCTTCGCGCGCCCACACGTACTAGCATATCGAATATGATACTTTTCGCAGAGGCTTTATCTCTAAGTTAGTAGGCAGTGTACGCGGGACCTTGACGCGTTCCAAGGTCCCCGAGAGCACGCGGGATTAACCAGACGAGTTGAAGGTCGCAGCTTATTCAAATTTGGCCATTGAAACAACCGGCGTCTTTGAGTATAACATGTAGTTGCCTACCTAGCTGATATGTCTACTTAGGTACATAGGTACTCGTATCTACATGTAGAATGTATGTTAGAGGCCGTCCAGTACAAAGACAATACTTATGTGTGGAAACTTCTTTTACCTCTTGAACTATAGCTAGTCTTTAAGCATGGCAGCAAGTTGGGATGTTGAAGAACAAAGAACCAAACGCTAAAGTGTGAGGCAACCCATTTTTAACCCTGTCTGGCCCCCTTGTAGCATACAAGGCTTACTGATCATAACCTTATGATTATTATTTATTACTGCCATTGTGATTTAACATTCTCATAAATTAAGGTTATTTAAATATCCACTGTTTCTCCTAGTTCAAGCAGTTGTCTGGAAGAGATCTCTGTGAGAAAAGGCTGCCAAATTTTTAAACTAAGTACCTATTAATTCTATCTGACACAAAATTCACTAGGTACTCAACATTATAGGCACATCATTCATATTTCAACTCATTGACTGTTTTAAGTAGTTTCCAAATATAAATCCTAATGTTCAATTTCAAGTGTCTTTTACTTCTTCACAACACAAGTGCAGCTGAACTAATGAGGCTGAAATTTTGAATGGAGGTAACTTATTACACTTTGGACTAAATAAATTGACTTTGTTTCCCCGCAGGAAACTGTCTGTATTCTAATTTGATTGTTTTTTTTTATTTAATAATTACATATAGAAAATTAATATTTAACTGATATTAACAGCTAAATAAATGGATAAAACAACAAAATTTTTCAATATTCCATGATCTCAGATATTAAATGTGACATTACATGGTGTCAATAAAGTCTGGTGTCTCTTTCAGCCGTTTTCTCTAAACCTAGGAAACGTCTAAATCGAATGCTTAAGCCAATAGGTGACAGTTTTCACCTACAACAACTGTCACTTTAGGCCTAAGCATTCGATTTAGACGTTTCCTAGGTTTAGTGAAAATGGCTGTTTAAGTATTTCAGATTTCTGCAAGTAAGGATGCACTTACACCAAAAAAATTGTATCCGTCAAAATGCTCATAACTTCTTGTGTTCCTATATACAATTTTATTTTGTGTTTGCTTTAGTTTTTATTCATTTCACAAGAAAGAAAGAGTTATTTTTTTTTATGTCAAAATGCTCATAACTTCTTGTGTTCCTATATACAATTTTATTTTGTGTTTGCTTTAGTTTTTATTCATTTCACAAGAAAGAAAGAGTTATTTTTTTTTATAAGTCTGCCAAATAATAACTGTCAGATATTCTGCTGTGAAACAATAAATGCTGCTGTAGCTGGCAAAATGACAGTGCATAACAACGACTTATGTGAATTAATTTGCTACTGCCTGCGGCTCCACCTATGTGAACTTCGGTTTTTCGCGAATCTGTGGGAATGATGTATTTTTTCAGGGTAAGAAGTAGCCTATGTGCTAATCCGGGTTATAAGTTATCCATATTCCAAACTTCAGAAAAATTGGTTCAGTAGTTGATGGCATGAATTAGTAACAAAGATACATCCATCCATCCATCCATACTTACAAACTTTTGCATTTATAATATTAGTAAGATGGGTCAGGGTGACTTGACCAATGTTTGTGTAGAAGTGTGTCAGATATTAGCACAAAGACCGACTGCATCAGACATGCAAGCATATAACTTAACATCAAGTGAACGTCTTGCTTGGCTCTCCATTCTTTTAAGTAAAAGCAGGATAAAGAAGAAAACTGACCAAAAATAATTAGACTCATACATGATATATTGTATGAGTCTAATTAGTTTTTGGTGATGGTTAGTGGTAAGAGTTAATTTTGGTAGTGATATACCAAAATTAACTCTTACCACTAAAACCACATGTATGATACTTATTAATCTTTTTAGCCATCGGCTAAAAAGCTTAATAAGTATAATACCTGTGGTTTTAGTGTACCTATTAATAAAAACAGGAGTTTCAGAAGTCGACGTTTTTGTTTGAAAGGAATACCTACTTCCGAAGTGGTCCCATATAAATTTGGTTATGTCACATCAGATGTCCTCGTGGATTGAAATATTACCCTCTTTAACAGTTCCTGAGAAAAAGGCCTTAAGTAGTGGACAAGCGGACAGGTACGCACAAAGTTATTGACTAACTTAAGGGTTACTTTTTCACATTCGAGATACGAAACCCTAAAAATTAAGTACAATACAACTTAATAAATAAAAATGCATGGATTGTTTACGACGTAGAAAAAAAAGTAGACTCACTTTTTACGCCGGCCGGCGGTGCTACTTTTCTCGACGGGAAAGTTGAAGGATTCACCGAAAATCCGATATTGCAAGTCGTCCTCTTCATTACTTTGATATTGCATCGCTTAAACACTACTTAATTTAATAGGCGCGCGAAGAAATTAACCACCCTTATCATAACTTGACCTTAAAATTAAAATCATCGCAACTCATCAAAACATTTCACTTTGACAGTAAAATAAAAATATGTAGATTGTAGGTAGGTTATAAAAATGTTTTCGCGCCAAAAACTATGCATAGACAATTTACTTCAATATTTTTTTAAACGGGTGCGATCGGAATAACTAAAATATTTTATCGGATCTCGACCGCGCGTGCGGAGCCGGACAGGTCCTGAGTCCTGACTGAACGAATGAGGCCGAGGCCCGAGGGCGCGGGCCGCGGCGCCCGGCGCGGCGGCAAGCGCGGAAACCGGCATGTTGTCCGATGGCGATGTCTCATCCGAGTCGCCCTGTGGCCCCTGAGAGGCTGTGTTTATATTGAATCGAGATACTATTGTTTTCGAAAATGTTATAGATTGTCAATAGATTTCAATTAGGTAATAGAGAGGTACAACACATCACCTGCTTATAAAAAGCATGGAATTAGAGCATGCTCAAATTGATTTGCATGCAAAGCCTAAAGGATTAGGAAGTTCGTTCAAAATACTATATCTAATGGTAATGATGATTGATGAGAGCACCCAGATGCGACAGCTTAGGGATGCAGCCTGCGAGTTCAAATTCCGCCGAGTGCGATAATTTTTATACGTACCTATTCAAAAATTTATAGACTCATGATTTATGGAACAGATGAATTTTTAAACTGATAAAAATATTGTACTTACGGTTCTTCTTTCACTTCTGTTGAAACATAAGTTTCTTTTTCTTCGGATGAGATTTTTGCTTGTAGAAGTTTCAGTCTTCCTATCTGATAGGCGAGCTTTGGTTTCTCATTTTCCGTATCTTCCATTCTGCAAAATTTCAATTTACAATAATACCTAAATCTCATTTAAACCCGTTCGCAGAACTTTGCCGGTGCCCTGCCATTTCATAGTACCGCGGCCACGAAATATACATAATCTGATAACGGACGAGCGCGGGTCGCGGTAAGTAAGCACAGACCAGGAACCGGTAAGTAAGTATTATGAAGTGGTAGAGGAAGTTATCGGTTAAACTTCTGCGAACGGGTAGTATTCTGTAAAATTTACACTTGCAGTGATGATCACTGTTGTCTATGTATTGCTGCTCTATTAAGTGTCACGAAAGTAAATTTTGTCGCGAACCTCTAATAGAGAAAAAATGTTCAGTATTTTATGTTTAACACTATTCCAGTTGGCCATTTCATGAAATAGGTACAATCAACCAATACTAAAATTTGTAATGAAAATGAATATATAAATGATAACCTCTTATGAAAGGTCAAAACGTAATCACAGTTTTAAAGTAGCATATCCGCGACAAAATTCCTATGGTAGTGGTCGTTTTGGCCTCGTACTTATAAATTGGAAAGATGCACGCGCACGTGTACGTTACAATTTACAAACTATACGCGAGTAGTACGAAAAATTCGTGCATACATTGAAGTCACAGATTTAAAAATTGCTTTACAATATATACGCAAGCAGTTTCCTATGGCTGCGATTTGGCCTTGCATAGAATGCTAATACGCGTATTCGCTTCAATTTATACACCTACCTATTTTTTCGCAGTTTTAATATAGGAGAAGTTCATACGTAAAATGTTTATTAAATTCCCCCAATAAAGTCATGCTATATATTTTACTTTAATTTAAAAAACGATATGGTTGGGTTACATATAAACAATATTTATTAATTAATTTTTTAACGTATTATGTAAAAAAAAACAATAATTTACTTTGAAATCCAAATGATATTTGGTTTTTCACTGTTCGTAAACAATATTTGAATTTCGCGGGCAGACCCCACGCAACTAACGCAATTACATTACATAATGTCCCCAAAATATAGCAATTATTTTACATAATGTCGGCATTTCCCGACTTTTTTTCATAACTTATACCTAGTACCTACTTTCCAACATGCAACATTAAATTATCTTGTTCAAATCACGTCAAAATATCGTCTTGTGAAATAACCTCAATATTGACTATTTTTCTCAACATAAATGTTCCATATCGATATAGGTAATAGTATTGTAAAAGCTACATAGTACATAGTTATCCTGACAATTTCAAAAATTCTAGTTGGATTTCAACGAGAATTTGCAGCTCTATCTAAACATAGTCACTATTACTTATTGCATACGAAAATCATGATGGCGACAGTCCATCGACATTGAACTTATTACGGAGTATAGTCAGATCAACATCAACATAATGAAAGAAGCTTTATGAAATAATTATAGTAAGATTCTACAACTTTTATAACTTGCCCATCCCTATCCCTGTAGAACTTTTTCAAAATTTGAATCCGTTAAATATTTCGAAGATCGAATTCGAAGAAAAAAACGTTAACCAACGGTAACCTCACACCAGCAGAGAATCCTACTCAATGGTTAAAATAAAACAATACGTATGTAGTTGAAATCCTTTTTTACTTTGGTAATGAAAGTTTCAGTTGGTGTGTTTACATGATACAGCTAGTTAAAAATAATAATATATTATTAAAATGTTAGGTTTGGTTATAAAACGACGACATATCGATCAGCCCATTTGTACACATACCGTAGATACCTACTTACCTTTTTCAATGTGCATCAATCTCCAGGCAGGAATAATCTATTACACATGAAGGTATTATTAAATAAAAACGATCAATAAATAGGTGTGGGTGTTAATGAACTACTTAAAATTGCACTTTAACTTAGTAGAATAAATAAAATCTCAAAACCAAAATAACCACAATTCGTTAATATTCGTTACAATCAAAACAGGAGTGCACCTATCTTTCTTGTTCCAACCTAAAACTTCGTATGTAAAAAAGAGATAGCGGTTAGTACAGTAAATAAATACGTTGAACGTCAAGCGCCATCTTTTTGAAGGAAGTACCAAAGAACAATGACAAGCGAAAACCAAAGACCATGACAATATACTATTTCTGTTTGTCTATGCTTAAGGCTTAGACTACATTATAATTATAGTTAAGAAACAAGACTAAAAATTGAGGTGAGGCTGTTTCGAAGATCCGCCGTGATTTATAGTCCGTCTATAAAGTGTAGAAATTAATAAAAATGGAACTAAACTACTCGGGTAAATTTTCGCATTCAATTTAAAAAAAAAGCAGGCGGGACCTATTAATTTTCTCTATAGCCCGGTTCCTATATCCAAAAAACGATTCGTTTTGCTTACCAGTCGTTATATTTTTTACGAGACGTATCATAAAATCGTTCCAATAAATAACAAACTTACTGATGGATAGCTACTAACGGATGGGAGGGCTACGGCTTACGATTAGTAGGTAAATTGTATGAAGAGGACGAGTTGTGGTGTTCCTATAATAAAAGTGAAACGTCAATGAGCTGTCAATGTTACGAGTCGTTTATAATTTGCTTACCGCCCAAAATCGCCCGGTTATACGTCGGTAGAGCATCGGTAGAGTACCTTTTAATTATTTTTGATAGTATTGTTTATTTCCAATAAGGTCAAAAAGCAAGAAAACCTCCTCTTTCACCATAGCTTTCTTCTTTTTCTTGAAAAAATCAATATATAAATTGTAGAGAGTAGGTAGGTACTCCAAAGTTCAAAAGTTCAAAAGTAAGGTAGAGAGTATTGTTTTCTGTGGTGATACAATATCTTTAATCTGTGGTTCAAAACAGACACGGGCAATGGGCATTGGCAACACGAATGCGTTTGGTTCACTTCACTGTAGTAGTGGGTCGTTGTCAAAATTTTTGCCGACGGAACGCAACCGTTTCTTTAACGTGAACTCAACGGGTCTGCCCGCGAAATTCAAAATTTTCGTGGTTTTTTGCAATTTGTACGCTAATTAGACATGATAGGCTTATGGCAATCAATTTGCGAGAATGGCAGTATCATCTTTACATGATTATATCAAAATCTTTGCATAAAAATGTGTATCCTAGGAAATTAATCCGAGTATCGAGTTTTATGTAAGTAACTCGCAAATCTTGGACTAATTTCTTTAACTCGACACTTTCGAGCAGAGATTTTTATATAAACACGTGAAGAAGATATTGGGATTATCGCAATTTGACGGCCATAAGCCTATTATATCTTATTAGCTTAAAAATCGCGAAAAACCACGAAAAATTTGAATTTCGCGGGCACAGCCGTGGTGTGCTCCTTAAGAACGAAAACTAGTCCTCGAAACGGTTCTCGTTCGCAACTGGTTTGATTGATGGGGGACGGGGACGGGTGACGACGGACGACGGACGAACGAGCGCGAAACTCTCGTCGACGTTCGTCTCGACAAGTGAAAATCGCACCTATGCTTCAAGGAATAAAGGTTATTTTATTATATCAAAGATCACAACGAACGGAACGAACGATGACGTAGCGATGCTCTCATTGCGTTATAGCAACGGTTATAGTCTGTATCTGAGGAGCATTTAAGTACAAATTCGCTTGAGACGTTCCGAGGACTAGTTGTGCGACGAAGACTGTTTTGTAACGAAACGTAAAACAGTTCCATCGTCGCGAAACAAAAAACGGTCTTTTGAAACGGTTCGTCTTTGCAACGCCCACGCCTACTTCACTGTGACTTCAGCAGCCTAATAAACACAGAATTTATTTTTCTAATTAAAAGATTTCTTTAGTTTATAAAATAAACAAATTATTATATTATAATTTCATATAAGATTTTCATAATCTGATATCCATATGCTCAAAATAACAAAATATAAATTAGTTTTTAATGCAATTGTAGATGTGCTTGTTTGCAATAACGAAACAAACGTATGTTGAGGGAGGGCTTCGGTAAGCGGACGATCGACAACGGGTCGCAGCCGGTAGACGTCACAAATATTTTTAGGAACGCCAATAACGGTTCGTTACTCAGAACTCAAAAACGAATCGTACCTTTTGTACACTAACGATTCGTCGATTATAGGAACCGGGCATATGTTAATTTATAATTTGCGAAAATAGGTCCCGCCTTCTATATTTTTAAATTGAATGCGAAAATTTAACTAAAGCTTTCAGCTCATAATGTTGTTTGTTAAAATGAAGTAAAAATTGCATCGTTTTAAGTTTATTATAATTTTGTTTTCGTTGTCCGCCTTGTTTCAGTCTTTTAAGTTATTGCATTTTAGTTGACATTTTTGCAGTCGGGTTTTTTGATTTTTTAAATTATTTATTTTATTTGAAAGTTTGTTGATAAAAAGAGAACGAACACCATTATTACTATGAACCGGACAATACGAAGCGGAACGCGAAAAGTTATTTATACTTTGGTACAGTATTTGCGATGTCTTGCCGATTAACAAGCTGGCAGAAATTTATACGGCTTTTCCGATGTTTGCAAGAGAGTTGCTGAAATGAGAGGTATGTTGAGTGTATTTTGCTTATAACTAATACAAAAGTGAAGTAACTTTTGTGATTGTTGCTTGAGAAATTCATTATTATCTTTTTATGCAAATTTCTTAGTATTTTGAGGTTATTTAATTGTTATGATTTTTTCATAGAATTTGTAGCGCGATCAGATTGATTTGTTAGTTTAAGCAAAACGTTTTTTCATTATCATCGTATCCAGTACAATGTACATAATATTATACATAGTTCAAGAATCGAGTCTTGTAAGATCTTTTAACAAAGAATATAATTATTACGTATTCGTTGATTTATTTGAATGATGATGATGATTTAATGACATAAATTTTAAATTTTTCAAGTTTGAATGTTTGTCACCGATTGAAGTTCAAAAACTTGTTAATGTAGTTAAATCATTTTTATTTCAGGAAAATCTGAAAGTACGATTAAAAGATTAGCAGAAGAAGGATCCAAAAATAATGCTGTGATTTCTACGCCCGGCAAAAACCTCAATGGATATTTTTTTTTACGCTGTACAAGTTAGTACTTGACCTCGATCTCACCTGATGGTAAGTGATGATGCAGTCGAAGATGTTAGCGCACTAACTTCGAAGGGGTAAGTTATGTCACCCCAACGGTTTCTACACAGCATCGTACCGGAACGCTAAATCGCTTGGCGGTACGTCTTTGCTGGTAGGGTGGTAACTAGCCACGGCCGAAGCCTCCCACCAGACCAGACCTGAGCCAATTTAGAAATTATAAAATTCCAAAGTGGCCCGTGGCGGGAATCGAACCCGCGACCTCCCACTCGAATCCGAGCGTGCGTCCTCTGGGCCACCGAGGTCGTCAAAAAATTGTCCTAAAAAACCAATTGGCTGACTTCAACATTGCTGTATTAGATTTTATGATAAGCTGCCACTCAATGTTTTCGACATTTCGGTCCAAGCATCCAAAACTCATAAATAAGCAAAATAAAACTGAAATGAAAATAACCCATAGGAGTAACACATTGTTCTAAATTACTAGTGACAACTAAAAATAATGATTGGCTGACAGTTTAGGACGCGTTAGGAACCTAGTAAATGTAGTTTTTAAGTCGTGAAATAGTTATCACTTAGTTATCTTACTATTAATAAGAACATGTATGAAATAAATCATTTGATCCTGTGATTCCTATCTCAGTCTGAAAGGATGACTGTGAATGTAAATATGTAATGTTTAGTTAATTGTTTAAAAAAAATTATATATGGGATTGTGTAATTTTTGTTTTTTTTTCTGCAATCAAGTTTATAACAATACACTGAAGTTTTTTCATGTTTTTCGTTGTAAATAGAAAACTTTTCAGACATAAGAATACGTACAAAGTGTTCAAGGTTATTTGTTTGATTGTTACTTCTAATCGCCTCAACCGATTGATTGGTATAATATGTGTATACGTGTAACGGTTGGTAGGTACAAGTGATAATTCTCTGGTTCCACAAAAACAAATATATATATATTTTTTTAACTTTTTAAAAAGAGAAGTAATTATACACCTTCACCTATAATTAAAAATAATATTTTCAAAATAATTATATTCAAGACTAGCAAACCCGGCGAACTCCGTTTCGCCACCAGATGTCTTCGTTTTATGTAACGTTTTTTAATTTTTTTTTCCTGAATTTTCTTTGCTATAAACCTCACGGAGCCCGAGACCTTTCCAACAAATGCAAAACCGTGGAAATCGGTTTGTGCGTTCTGGAGTTATGGCGTCAGGAAGGAAAACCCGACTTATTTTTATATAGTAGATTATAAATTATTCCTTTCATAAAAAGCACAATATATATATCAAGTATCGAGCCGGTTTTCGTCGCAGTATGTGGAGTTGTCAAGTGTTACCATATAAGCGACACTAGCGCCCTCAATTATTTTCTACTCTTTATAGATGGACTGTAGTTATCTTACGGACTTATGAATTAAGAACATGTATGAAATAAATCATTTGATCCTGTGATTCTGTAAGGACGTCTGTGAATGTAAATATGTAATGATAATAATAATTAAATGTTTTTAAATAATTTAATATATGAGATTGTGTTAATTTTGGTTTTTTCAGCAATAAAGTTTATAACAATGCGCTGAAGTTTTATTCATGTTTTGCTGTTGTGAATACATAAGAATACGTACAAAGTAATCAAGGTTGTTTGTTTAATTGTTACTTCTAATCGCTTCAACCGATTGATTGGTATACGTGCTATATGTACATTGTATAAGTAATTATAATTCTCTGGTTATTTCCACATAATTTTCTACTCTTTTTAGATGGACTGTAGTAGTCTATGGTTCATGACTAGACAATACAATATGCAAAGCATTTGCAAAGACAGTAACACTAAAGGGATCATTTTGGGGATCATGGACCTATGGTATCTCCATGATAGGGATAGTTCTAACTTCTAAAGTTTATGACTAGTAGTCTATGGTTCATGAGCTGAGCGCCACAGACCTGAGACCAGGAAGTAGGTACTAAGTAGGAACCGCTGAGCAGTGGTGCCAGATTAGGCGAATTATCGCCATTTAGGCTACCTCGGGGGGTCAATCGGCGACCAAAAATCCCGATTGGCTACCGGTAGCCATTTAGGCTACCTGGAAAATAGAAACGGGCGATTTTAGGCTACCTGACCAAAAGTTATCTAATAATTTCTTTTACATGCGTTTGAACGGAAGTTTCGTTACAAACGTATGTAATATCAGGTTTTTTGTCTGTGGCATAATAAATGAAAAAACCAAGAGGAATATTGGTTTTATTTAACTGAAGAATTGTACTTGACAAATATATAATGACAAATAATAAACAACATAGTACGACAGCTGTGACGGCCACGCTCGGCATTGACAACACGGAGATCGTGGCGCGGAGGTCGCATATCACCTCATTCTCCCCCGGTTCAATTTTCACTCTCACTCCCATCAACCACAAAGTGGTAGGAGGGTAATTTTCGCGTCCTATTAGATCTCCTGGGGAGTCCAGTCCGAAGAACTGGCGAAGTCGTCGACGGCTCTTCTACACGGGGCGGTGACGAAGGAGCGATATTTACAGGTGGAGGTGTGGAGTTATTGTCTTCGGAGGCCGTTTCAAAGTTATCGTCGCTGCTATTATCAGTGATACTGGGGAATGGAGCCAATCGACGGTTTGATACCGTAGAGGTTTCTCCATTATCCCGTCTTATAAGAGAGTAGTAAGGATTGGTCTCTAAGAGCTCGGCTTCCTCCACAAGAGGGTCTGTTTTTGAAAAACGGACGTTTTTCTTAACTAAGATAGGTCCCGGCGTGAGCCAAGATGGCAGTGAATCTCCGTTCGGCGATCTCCTAGGGTATGTGAAAAGTTTTTCGTGCGGAGTAGCGTTTGTTGCCGTACACAGGAGGGAGCGGACACAATGCAATGCGTCTTTCAGTACTACTTCCCAATTTTCCACTGATAGTCCCTTTGAACGAAGGCTGAGTTGAATAGTTCGCCAGAGCGTTCCATTAAGTCTCTCCACTTGGCCATTACCCTGGAGGTTATAAGGCGTCGTTCTGGACGAGGCTATATTTGACTGTCGTAGGAAAGATTTGAACTCTTCGGACATAAATGACGACCCTCTATCGCTATGAATATAGAGAGGTTGGCCAAATATCAGAAAAAGATCTTTCAGGCAAGTAATGACGGTGGCTGAGGTCATATCCTTACATGGGTAAGCAAAAGGAAACCGACTGTACTCATCAATAATTGTAAGTATATACTTGTTGGCTGTCTTAGATGGTAGTGGTCCTTTAAAATCTATGTTGATCCGTTCAAACGGCGACGTTGCTTTTATCAATTTACCCTTGACCTTTAGAAACCTCGGTTTTATTTCGGCGCAGGTAGGGCACGAGGCAGTCATCTCCTTGACGTCATTAGCCGAGTAAGGCAAGTTTTTAGATCTTACCCAGTGATACATTCTAGTTACTCCCGGGTGGCATAGTGCGTTATGTAGTTCTTTCAACTTGTTTATGTTCATGTAAGCGCATACGCGAGATAGAGCGTCCGCAGCAGCGTTTTCAGTGCCTGGTCTATAAACTATATCGTATTTGAAGCAAGACAGTTCTAATCGCCAACGTTGAATCTTCTCATTTTTTATTTTACTGTTATGATTTTGATTGAACATGAAGGCCACCGATTGTTCGTCAGTTATAAGAAGAAAATGTTTACCAATCAGGTAATGTCTCCATTTCTTTAGGCTCTCTACTATCGCACAGGCCTCTTTTTCGATTGAGGATTGTTTGCATTCTGAGTTATTCAATGTCCGAGAGAAAAAGGCAACTGGTCTTCCATGTTGAGTCAGAGTAGCCCCTAGCGCAAATTCCGAAGCGTCTGTTTCGACTGTAAACATTTCAGTGTCGTTTATGGCTACTAGAGCGGCTGCCTTGATATCTTGCTTGAGTTCTTCAAAACATTTGAGCGTTTCAGGTGTCAACGGGAAAGTAGTCACGCATGTAAGTGGCTTTATTTTTTCTGAGAAACGCGCAATCCATTTAGCGTAATGAGCAAACATCCCTAGGACTCGTTTTAGTTCACTAGTTTTAGTTGGAGCGGGAAGCTCTAGAAGAGGTTTTAGTCTTTCCGGGTCAGGACTGATTGTATTATTTTCAACAGTATATCCAAGAAAGTTAATTTTAGTCTTATTGAAAACACTCTTCTGTTCGTTTATAGTTAAATGATATTTATTAGCGGCGTCCATAAAGCGTTTTAGATTGCGGTCATGATCCCTTTGATCTTTGCTGCAGACGGTTA
The DNA here is from genome assembly GCA_963855885.1 of Coenonympha glycerion. Classification (NCBI taxonomy): domain Eukaryota; kingdom Metazoa; phylum Arthropoda; class Insecta; order Lepidoptera; family Nymphalidae; genus Coenonympha; species Coenonympha glycerion. The sequence goes on from OY979631.1 coordinate 12,777,019, forward strand.
CATCGTCTAAGTAGGCGAACGTTCCTTCTAGTCTCTCTTCTGTTATGATGAAGTCCAGAGTTCGTTGAAAAGCCGCAACGCCATTAGTCACGCCAAATGGAATGCGTGTAAACTGGTACAATTTGCCGCATGCTTCGAAAGCTGTATATATCTTTTCATTTTCTAAGATGGGTATTTGATGATATGCGCTCTTTAAGTCGATTTGACTGAACACTTTAAATCTTGATACTTTGTTCACGACTGATTCTATGTTTGGCAAGGGGAAGGCATCCAGATCGGTGAATTTGTTTATGGTCATGGAGTAATCAATGACAAGTCGTTTTCGATGAACCCCTCCTCCCGCTACGAGAACTTGGGCTCCCCAGGGGGAAATACTTGTTTCAACGACCCCGTCTTCAAGTAACTTAGATACTTCTTCTTTTATGAAGTCCTCATCTTCCTTACTGTAGCGCCTGCTTCTCACGGCAATGGGTCGAATATTTGGCGACAGATTTGTAAAAACGGAGGCTGGCGGCACCGAAGCTCGTAACACGTTGCATATCTCTAAAGGTTCGCCAGGCCCACCAAGATTGAAGTGAATGCTCGAGTAATGTTTGAGCAAGTCGTGGCCCACGATAACGTCGGCACAGAGGTTATCGACAACTAGAAGAGGCGTTTGTTTGTAAGTATGCTTATTCATCGTAATGGTAACAAAGCAGATGCCTTCGACAAAAGAAACTTGATTGAGAGAAGCGAGATTGATTGTCTGGTTGCATGGCTTTTTGTGTAGTTTCATTATGCGAGCAACACTAGCGTTAATAAAGCTGACCGAACTTCCTGTATCGACGAGTGCATCAGCCTTGTATTCGTTGACCATGATTGGAATTGTCGCACTCCTAAGGCTCAAAGGAGAGGCAGCAGAAATAGCTCCACTGTTGAGCTGGTTGTTGTTAGTGGTCGTAGGATCTTCAACTATCGTGGAGTTCAAATTAATATTGCCCGATCTACAGACGCTTGCGAAGTGTCCTTTCTTTGAACACTTTTTGCAGGTGGCTTTGTTGGCTGGACATCTGAACCTTGGATAAAACTCCCGCCGCAAAAGAAGCAGGTTTTAGCCGGAGGTGGCGTGGTCGGGGCAGCTTGAATAGTTCGTGACGATGGAGCTGCTGCTAGATTTACGGATTCCTTGTCCCGTGAAGTACTGTGCGATATGGTGGTAAGTTGCGTAGAACTGATACCAATGGTAGCTGCATCCCTCTCTGCCGTTTCCAGAGCTATGGCTTGATTAAGTGCTTCTGAGAGAGTGAGTTTTCAGTTTTCTAGTAACCGTTCGCGAATCCTTCGTGATAGTAAGCCGGATATAAAAGCACTACGAATTGCTTGGTCTTCATGCTCTTGAGCTATGACGTCTTCAAATTTACAATCTTTCGCGGAAAGTCGGAGAGCTCTAATATAATCAGAAATCGTTTCGTCAGCTCGTTGCTTGCGATTGAAGAGAATGTGTCGAGCTAGAATAGTATTTTTCGGTTTGACAAAGATGTCTTCTAGAACTTTCACCGAATCTTTATATGTGGAGCATGTTTTGATATGCTTGTAAATCGATGCCGATAAGTGGTTAACTAGTAGCTTACGCTTAAGGGAGTCTGGTACATCTTCGGTAATCTCTTCTGCTAAGAAGCTTTCAAATGTCGATTTCGAGTCGACAGTCGATTTAAATAAATTGTGGCATAATAAATGAAAAAACCAAGAGGAATATTGGTTTTATTTAACTGAAGAATTGTACTTGACAAATATATAATGACAAATAATAAACAACATAGTACGACAGCTGTGACGGCCACGCTCGGCATTGACAACACGGAGATCGTGGCGCGGAGGTCGCATATCACCTCATTGTCTTTCCACGCTGTTTGCTTTCTTATACGTATTGCAATTATTACTATTTGTAGGAATGAGATAGAGATACGTAAGTGTAATACGTACGTAATACGTACGTTTGACATTAATCTTTTACCATACTTTATATTGGCCGGACAAATGAAGTGACACTTCGATTTGCTTCGATAAGACACAATGCCCAGAGCGACGGAAAGTTACATCACGTATCCGTATCAAGAATTTTTGCGCCTCGATGTTTACTATGGTATTCTGTATCTCAATGATCTTCATCATGCTTTTTTATTATAAAACCGTTAGTACATAGTATATCTATGTATTAAACATATTTTTTTATCCATTGTAAGATTTTCCATAAAATTTTATTTGAATGATAAATTAAAGTAGCAATGTATAACGAACTATAGAAAACAGTTATTATTACCTACTGCAAGTGTAAATACAGAACATGACCCCACCATAGGTTATAGTTTGGTAATTGGTACCTATCTACAATAAATAAATAATTAATATCTGGGTGACCGAGCTTCGCTCGGCAGTATTACTACTGGCCAATAGAGGGCAGCAGGAGTCATATATTTTTTGTTTGTAAATATGACATTTTCTAAAAATAAATCCTAGCTAGATCGATTCATCGTCCCCAAAACCCCCCGTACACTAACTTTCATGAGAATCATTCGAGATTCAGATTATATAGAAATATATATATACAAGAATTGCTCGTTTAAAGGTATAGGATATTACTTTTCACTTCACATTGGTTTTTTAGGGTTCCATACCAATTTGGTAAAAATGGAACCCTGATGGTGAGACTTTCTCCGTCCGTCCGTCTGTCACATTCGATTATTTCAGTAACTATCGAAGCTATCGACTTGAAATTCAGAATAGTTTTAGGTAATAGTGACCCAACGCCATTGAAATCATAAAACATTGAAAATTGTTTTAATTTTTATTCCAAAAGGGGGGAAAACCGGGGCTTTGAATTTTCAAACTGAAATAACAATATTGAATGGGGTATCATATGAAAGGGCGTTACTTGTGTATTCTAAAACAGATTTTTATTTATTTTTTGCCTGATAGTTTTTGATTTATTGAGCAAACTGTCGAAAAAAAAATACCGTTCCCCCCCCTTATCTCCGAAGTTTACCAATCTAAAAATCTGAAATAATTAAGATCAATAGACATTAATGTATATTTTTACAAGAAAAATAAAATCAACTCAAATATTATTCCTTTTTTGATAATAAACCACCAAAAACAAAGTTACATTTGCGGTTCTCCAACAAAATACCTACACGTAAATTATACTCGTAAATTCGTGAACAAAAGTGATTCTTTTAATGTTTTACTTCTTTTATAGAACGGAACCCTCGGTGCGCGAGTCCAACTCGCACTTGGCCGGTTTTTTTTACGTTTGTTCTTTATTTGGGTCTAAAATATAGGTCTGTTAGATGCAAAGATTTAGGCGAATTAGGCTACTTGTGCAAAAAAACGAATTTAGGCGAATTTAGGCTACTCAGCAGGCAAAATTAGGCGAATTCAAATGGCAAATATCTGGCAACCCTGCCGCTGAGCGCGAAAAGCAAGTTTTCGTTTTCACCAGGAGTAATAGTGTTCTGTGGTTTTCACTTTTTGTTTTTCAGAATTCAGTCCTCATCCAGTGCATAGATAAATATGTATGATCCAGTGTTTCTCCTTTACGTTTGTTAATTTTATTTTACATTTAATTCGCTGTTGTATGTAAATCTTACTTTCTAATAGTTAGTAAAACTACTACTAATCTTTATAGTGATGAAGTTTCGTGGTGTGATGATAGATGCAGGCCCTATGAGGGAATTTACAAGTAAGTGTTAAATGTACCTCCTAATATTCCCTTTTTGAAAACACATCCCAGCTGAATCTTCTGTCAGCTTCGTTGTTGAAGTTGTATCTTTCCAACTGAATAATCTGTCCAAGATAGTTGTATACTTGGACAAGTTCTTGGAGATAATAAATTTAATGAATTTTAAATTTTGTTTTCTATTTCAAGTATTATGAAGGAAATACTTAACACTAACTACATTTTGTTTCCAGATATTGTGACAACTATATCAAAACTTTCAAAGGAATGTGTGCTGCGACTGTCCAATGACAAACTGTACTTCATAGTGAGTGAGGACAACAGTGGTCCGGCACCTCCCGTGCTGTGGTGCGAGATACCTCAAGCAATCTTCTTTTCTGAGTATGAAATGATTGGAGTTGACGAGGAGCATAAGGATATTTATCTTGGTGTCATGTCTGGTAAAGATTAGTTATAAGCATTTATTAGCATAATTAATTAATTTAGTGGTTAAATTAGTGGGTAGAGGTGTTTTGATTGGAATTTGTCTTGATACTACGGAACCTCAGTGTGTGAGTCCGACTTGCAGTTGACCAATTATTTTGTTTATTAAATTACAAGCAAGTTCCAAAAGTCTAAAATGGTGGCCATCTGCACAGGTATAACTTGCCCCTCCCTGATGCACTGTCCCCTCGCGGCGCCCTTTATAGCACACAGTAGATACCCAAAAATATGTTCTGCCCAGGGTTCAACTTATACCACCTGCTTGATTACAAAATTATAACTCAAGGGAAAAGAACGATGTAGCTAATAAGTATTATCATTCTAACTTGTAAGTAGTTTAATCCTAACCAGTTGCAACACAGCATCACACCCAAATGTTAAATCTTGTAAAAAAATCTTGCAAAGGGTAAAACTTCACATTCCTTAGAGAACAATATGAGGATATGTCACTTAGACATCCAGTTCCCTCACATTCGTTTTTCTTCATGTTCAAAGGATAATTTACAATAGAATTGTGGTTTTCAGCAAACCTCGCAAAATCATTAGTGACCCTGAAAACAGCTAAGACATTGAAAATGAAACTAACAAAGAAACAGTGTCCGTGCTTAACATTAGAAATTGAAATGGTGAGCATTTTAACTTTTAAGTTATTATGAAATTTTTTTTTCTATTTGTACCATGCCTAAACTAAATAATGTGTGCTAACTTATGTACCTCCATGTGAACTCGTACAATTTTGATTTCAGCCTTCGTCAACATCTCAGCATACAAGGCAAGTGACGCATGATATACCGGTTGTGGTAGTGCCAAGGAAAATGTGGAGTGACTTCCATGAACCCAGGATACAAACACCGGATGTGAGCTTCTTTCTTCTTCATACTAGATCCTAATAATGCTGAACTTCTTTCACAGCCAAGAAGCTGCTGTAGCGAGTTGTAGATGGTGGTGTCCTATTAGATCAGGAGCGGTCAACCGTCAATGTGAAAAACAGGAACCACGGAAATGGAGTTCTGAAGTCAACCATTGGGCTATTACCGCTTCCCTATAACTATACCAGCACGAGTTACCTATTTCCCAGATCTAATTTGCAAATTCTGTAATCAAGCTACTCCTCTACGTTTTTTTTAATAACCTAGTACAACTAGTACTGAGGTAACAAATGTGGCATGTGAATGGCTAGAGACAATATCCTAGAGCTCTCTGGCCGGTCAGTTGCTCCTAAAAATTTGTTAATGACCATTGTCTACTCTATCGTCCTTATCATTTGTATGAAATTGTTTAAAACTCTCTTTAAAAACAGTCTAATGAGGCATCATCTGTGTTTCCGGTATCATACAACCCGGGTACCTTTAAGAAAAGAGTAAATAGGTAAGCACACTCCATCTTCCACCACATCATCACTTTCCATCAGGTGAGATTGTGGTCAAGTGTAAGCCTATATTGATTAAAAAAAAGCCATATAAGGTACTGCCTTATATGGCCTTTTTTTATTTAATATAATCAATAATTTCAAGATTTCAATCGAGCTGCCAACCCTGAAGCAGCTCCGCACAACAATAGACAGAATGAGAACAATGGCTCAGGAGGTCGTCATCCGAGCATCGGCAGAGGGCGGGCTCACTCTACAAATTAAGACTGACATGGCCAAAGTATCCACCAGGTTCAAAGATTTGAGAGTGGAAGCTTTTGAGGGTAGGTACCAAATATACACCCATATTCTTAGTCGTTTCCTCCAAATCATCTCACCTCCACTCAACCTCCCTTGAGCAATATTTGTATTCTTAAATGATAAAAACCTCCTCCACTTGTGTATCTCACTCACTCGAGTCGAGAGAGAATGTATGTGATACAAATAGAGGAATTCCTGTGCCGCCAAAAATGCAATTATTTGTAGCCCTCAAGTTTTACGCTTCAGGGATGTTCCAGGTAAAATTCTATTACTCACTTGCCTATCTATGTACGTTGATAAATATAACCCTTTAGCAGAAGCTTTGCCGATGACTTTCCCTCACATTTCATACCACCGTCACCCGCAATCGTCTGATAACGGACGCGGGTGGCGGTCGTATGATGAAGTGGGAAGGAAAGTCATCGGCAAATCTTCTGTGAGCGGGTAGTATGTAGGTACCTATCATTATGTGATGATTTCCATAAATCTATAGCATACTCAACTGATGTTTCTTAAGTATTCTTTCACAATGATTCTTATATCTTTGGTAATAAATAAACATTTTTTTTTCATAGACTGACTGTGGAGACGACGGCACTGACGGAGAGGGCACGGTTTCTAAAAAAACTGGCAAAGTTATCCGAACAATTAGCTATGATAACGCCACTATATATAAACTTTCCTTCGCGTGCAGAGATGAATGCAATTAAGATGGAGTTCTACCAGATTGCTGCGTTCCCTGGTGTTGTGGGATGTATAGACTGCACACACGTGCCCATCAAAAATCCAGCTAGGGAACGTGGACTCACAGCACTCGGGCTGAGAACATGCAGACTGTGGAAAGAAACTCACATAGGCCGCACCAAAATACTACATGAAATAAAAAAGCCCTTACATAGATTGGATCTGTGATAAAACTAGAAAGGAACACGTTATGAATAACCGATATAATATTTTATCAGCCCTTTGTGCAAAACCTGCATGAAGGAACCTGCGGTGCACTCGTAGTATCGGATTAACACGAGACCTTCAGCAACACCTCAAGATATCCTGTTCGGATTCTGGAGTGAGCTCGGCTGGCTGTAGTGACCTTGCGAGGCCCGCATCGGCGACTTCACGCGCAACGGACGAAGAGATCAAATCTTGACTTAAGCGGGTGTAATCTGGTGGCTATTCTAGTACTGCTAATTTTGCTATCTATTTTGTATCAATCTAGTAAAAATAATAATAGCATAAATTAAGCTCAGCGTAATAAAAACATTTTTGAATGGAACAATCATTTATTTTTTAAATTCTCTAAAATTAATTAAGCAGCCTCCCTTTCTAGGCATGCTTTTTTATAACTTTCCTCAGCTTCTTTCACCAGCCACTCCCTCTTGGCTTCTTTTAATTTACGTAATTCTTCTTCGCGTTCTTGAGCTCTTTTATAAGACTCCTCCCTTAGCGAGAACTTCTCTTGAATTATTTGGGCTCTAATATTTCCTAATAAATGCGTAATATTTTAGAAAAAATGAGATAAAACGACGCGTAGAATTTATATAATGGCAGTTAATGTGACATTAATTTGTAGTGGCCAACATTATAACAATAAAATTACCTCAAAACAATGACGTCACGTGTGACGGCACACCTCCACTCGACTTGACTTGACAGAGCTTACCTCACTCGAGTGGAGGACAAAACAGATTTGAAGGCCAATTAAGAATACCGATTTCGAGGTTGACACTGAGGGAGTTTTGAAGCTTCATCGATTGAGTTTGAGTGAAGGGATGTTGAAGGAAACGACTAACACCCATATTCTTATGGCGGTTCCCAATATTCGATCTATCCGTGGTTCGCCTTACTAGAGATAGAAATTTGACATAAGGTCCATAAAAGTTACGTCAAATTTCTATCTCTAGTAAGGCAAATCATGGATAGATCGAATATTGGGAACTGCCATTAGTCGTTTCCTTCAACATCCCTCCACTCAAACTCAATCGAGGAAGCCTCAAAACTGTCAAAAGTGTCAACCTCGAAATCGGTATTCTTAGTTGGCCCTCAAATCTGTTTTGTCCTCCACTCGAGTGAGGTAAACTCTGTCAAGTCAAGTCGAGTGGAGGTGTGCCGTCACACGTGACGTCATTGTTTCGAGGTAATTTTATTGTTATAATGTTGGCCACTACAAATTAATGTCACATTAACTGCCAAAACTTGTTGTTTACATAAATTCTACGCGTCGTTTTGTCTCATTATTTCTAATGTTACGCATTTATTAGGAAATATTAGAGCCCAAATAATTCAAGAAAAGTTCACGCTAAGGGAGGAGTCTTATAAAAGAGCTCAAGAACGCGAAGAAGAATAACGTAAATATTAAAAGTAGCCAAGAGGGAGTCGCTGGTGAAAGAAGCTGAGGAAAGTTATGAAAAAGCTTGCCTAGAAAGGGAAGCTGCTTAATTAATTTTAGAGAATATAAAAAATAAATGATTGTTCCATTCAAAAATGTTTTTATTACGCTGAGCTTAGTTTATGCTAATTTTATTTTTACTAGATTGATACAAAATATATAGCAAAATTAGCAGTACTAAAATAGCCACCAGATTACACCCGCTCAAGTCAAGATTTGATCTCTTTGTCCGTTGCGCATGAAGTCACTCCAGAATCCGAAGAGGCCTCCCAGGTCGCACAGGATATCTTGAAGTGTAGCTGAGGAGCCCAAGTAGGTCTCGTGTTAATCCGATACTTCAGTGCACCGTAGTAGTACGCGTGCTGGTGTTTCGTCTTCCTTCATGCAGGTTTTGCACAGAGGGCTGATAAAATTTTATATGGTTTATCCATTACGTGTTCCTTCCTTGTTTTATCACAGATCCATATGTAAGGGCTTTTTTATTTCATGTAGTATTTTGGTGTGGCCTGTGTGAGTTTCTTTCCACAGTCCGAATGTTCTCAGCCTGAGTGCTGTGAGTCCACTTAACTATGTAAAACTCCATCTTAATTGCATTCATCTCTGCAATCGAAGGAAAGTTTATATATTGTGGCGTTATCATAGCCAATTGTTTGGAAAACTTTGCCAGTTTTTTAGAAACCATGCCCTCTCCGTCCGTGCCGTCGTCTCCAAAGTCAGTCTATGAAAAAAAATAGTTTATTTATTACCAAAAGAGAATCATTGTGAAAGAATACTTAAGAAACGTCAGTTGAGTATGCTATAGATTTATAGAAATCATCACATAATGATAGGTACCTACATACTACCCGCTCACAGAAGATTTGCCGATGACTTTCCTTCCCACTTCATCATACGACCGCCACCCGCGTCCGTTATCAGACGATTGCGGGTGACGGTGGTATGCAATGTGAGGGGAAGTCATCGGCAAAGCTTCTGCCAACGGGTTATATTTATCTACGTAGGTACATAGATAGGCAAGTAAGTAATAGAATTTTACCTGGAACATCCCTGAAGCGTAAAACTTGAGGGCTACAAATAATTGCATCATCGGCGGCACAGAAATTCCTCTATTTGTATCACATACATAATTAATCATCATATACATAATTAATAAACTGCTCGAATTACATTTTATTCGCACTTTATTCGTTAAAAAATCTATTAAATACGGGTTTGGCAGCTGTAAGGTTGATGGCGACGTACCTTACGTTTGACAGTTCATTCCTCAATTCTCTCTCGACTCGAATGAGTGAATACTCAAGTGGAGGAGGTTTTTTTACATTTAAGAATACAAATATTGCTCAAGGCAGGTTGAGTGGAGGTGAGGTGAGTTGAAGGAAACGACTGAGAATATGGGTGTAAGAATATGGGTGTAGGTCTTCTTTAAAGTAAAGCTGAACCTTTCCGTTTGTTCCTAAGGTTTGTTCTCACTTCATTATTATAATCCCTTCCCAGAAGCTGATGAGTACCCTTCCCACTTTAGAGGACTGAGGCCTGTAGCACCACCTCTTAAAGCAGTAATGCTGCAGTAGGTACTGTTTTATTATTTTCATACAAACATAGTATGAAAATGTCAAAACAGTACTACAACATTACTGGTAAGAGATGGTCTGGCTCGTCGTACTGACCAAGAGCAGAGGCGCAGTGAAGTGGGAGGGGAAACCGATCGGCAAAGCTTCTGCAAATAGGTTATACGTGAATTACCTAGACATATTTCAGAGTTTTTAAAACAATATTTTAAAACTGGCGAAACTAGTTTGTGAACGTTACTTTATTGGACTTTGTGAAACTCATTAGTGATAAATCATTTGTTGGAAGGCAGAAAAACGTTTGTTATGGCATCTTATATTTTTTTTATATAAACTAGCTTTTGCCTGCAAGCGTTAAATTCGGTTTTTTTAACCGACTTCAAAAAAAGGAGGAGGTTCTCAATTCGTCGGAATCTTTTTTTTAATTATTACAGGATAATAGTCTCTCTATTTTTACAGCTAAATCAGTTTAGTAGTTTCAATTGAATTTTTTTATAGTAAACGTTTAGAATTCCGCACCTTCTATTATAAATAATTATAATTAATTTTTTCAGGACCAATAGACCATTCAGACACCGAGACCGAAAGCCAAGTCAACGAAGACCTATCAAAAGTGTGCCACTGTAGAGTTGACGCTAAAAAGTTTTCAATGTTTCTGAGTGCAGATCAGATTTCACACAACAGGACAATCTGCAGTATTGTGCATAAAAAGCTGGTAATACTGTGTCTCCACACGCAAGAAAATGTCAAGTTACAGTGCTTTATTACAGGAATAGTGTATTAAGGTGTTCCTAGATGCTCATTGTACAAAGCTATCCTTGCCAGTAACAATATGCCCAGCCTTTTATATGGACAGTAACAAACTAATTTAATGATTTTACATTCAAGATTAGTATCTGTGAGGTGTAACAATCTTGACTTAGGTGGCACAGTTAACCACAGAAATCACTAAACTGTATCGGTTCAGTTCACTCTTCAAACCACGCAGGCCCTACCAGCATCTCTTATAGCAGTATTATTATAATATTGTTTTGACATTTTCATTATACTGCTATTAGAGATGGTATGGCCCCGGGATCAGACTCGCACAAAGTGGTTTTTTTAATGAAATGAATGTGAGACCCAATAACAGAATAATGATGTGTAATTACTGAGTAAGAATTTGAAAATAGACCCTGTAGTGAGAAAGTGTTGACAATAAGACAAAAGTAAAAAAAATGAAAGAGATAATATATTACTGCATAATTTTTTTATTATTCATATCACAAATTTAAATTTTGCTTGTTTATTTTTGTATATTTATACACTCATGCTGCACGCGCCTGACTAAATCTTTGGTGCAAATAGTGTACGCAGATCTTTGAACTCTCTGAGAACGTAACGTCTACGGAAAACTTTTAGTTACTGTGTAAGAACTCTCCTAGACCCAAAGCCGACAAAATGGAATTGTACAAATAAAATATTCTCAGGTTCTCTGAAGATATAACTTTTTATAATCAAAGAAATTCTCGACAACTGATGCTTTGAAAATAATTGATTTGATTTACATTTGCCGCAGTTGGATTTAACTGATAACCTTTGTTAAGGGGATAATATAAGACTAATTTAATGAGTCTATATCACAAAGTACCTATGCTTTTCCGTGGGAAGCATTTTAAAACTGATAGCACTATTTGTAGACATCGAATAAGTTTATACAATTTGTAAACCTGTAGTGTAGGCACCATTGTACGTTTTCATACCTCCAAAACCACCTGAACCGTTCAGTGCATGCATAATTAATGGAAAATCAAGACAAATCCAAATAATCGAAATTAACATTATTAAAAAATCAAGAAAAACCCAACAGTTTAATCCTGAAACAAACCGTCCGTTGGTAATAACAAATTGCTTAGTCAGTCTCTCTCATCTATTGTATGAAATTGTTAATATCTGAGTTGCTTTACGTGTTGGAATGGTTCACAATGCAGTTGAAATACACGACATATCCTCGTTTAGAATGTGGCCGATAGTATACATGTTTGGTCTCGAAAACAAAGCAAAGCTATGCGAAGAGAGTTATTAATTGTAAGTGAGCTGGAAGGATCTCTCGTTGTCGCGGCGCAGCGTGTCGTGCGTCGCCTTGAGCGCGTCTAGCTTGGTAGAGATCTGCGCTATGGAGTTGTCTATCCACTGCATGGATGACATATGCGCGTTTAGGATGCGCCCGATTTGGACGATCTGGAAATGAATAAGTTATTACTGAAAAAATATATCAAGCTTTTATACGTCAATTTTTTCTTAGCATACCCTCATTAGATACCCATATTGTAGTGCATAACACGACCATCATCTTGTGTATTCCGCCATGTTGGCCAACCATGCATTATAATGCAAACTAAACGTGTATACAAGTACATTGCACTAAATTATGATTCTATGCTTAAAATTGAATAACATCATTTAAAATCGGATTTTGAATTCGTAAACTTGTGTTAGTTGTTCAATTAATCAAAAGACTATATATTATATTCGTAAATAGAGTATAAACAGTAGTTCCACAGTGTTCTACTCTTTTCTAGCAAAACTTTTACTCACAGGGTCATTGCTATCCTGACTTCTGTTGGTCTCGTTGAGATGTTCAATGACCTCCTTCAAGTCTTCGGACATCCGTCTGAGCTGGGTGTCCAGAGTTTCGGCTAGGGAATACCTGAAAAAAATATACGAGCATTAGGTCGAAATTATCAAGACCATAGATTTATAATAGGTCGTCGCTCGCGCTCCGATTAGATAGAGCCCCTACGAGTTACGACAGCTCCGTGAGTGCGGCAACTTTTTGGCGAGTGTGTCAATTTGAAATTTGTATGGTGCGCGGATGCTTTTAATTGGAAATTATTGTATGTGCGTGAAACATTGTGTAGCCGCGGCTGTTTAAAGTATTTATTGCCGCACTTTTGAAGTCGAGGGCGGCCTCATGGACTTCTATGAGGATCAAGACACCAGATTCTTCTAAGGCATCTCCTAGACAAACGCGCACAATCGCTTTCATTAAGTGTGGTTAGTCAAGTTATTAGTAGTAGTAGTAGATTAGGCTGCCTATACGTAGTATACACTGTGTAATGAAACCCCTGCGAGACGCGAGTCTTTAGAATGGGTTACAATACAATAAAATATATACTCTACAGGTATAACAAAATCAAGAAGCAATGAAAGCAAAAGATTTGGCACTCTGGGACTGGGACAGAAGTGTAAAATGAATTGAATGGTTCTTTCCCCATCTAAAAATGCCTTTTTAGATGCTTTTTTTATGCCAGTTTTCACTTCAATAAATACGACTCAAGAGGTTCTACAGGGTTTCTGTAACGTATCGAGTTAAAAACAGGTGAACTCACGTCATGTGTTCTCTCTCGGGGTCCCTCATCCTGTCGGCGGAGTTCGAGCAGCTGCTTCTCGAGCGGCGCCAGCAGCGCCTCCAGCTCCTTCTGCTGCGGTGAACTCACATGTGTTCTCTCTCGGGGTCCCTCATCCTGTCGGCGGAGTCCTCGAGCAGCTGCTTCTCGAGCGGCGCCAGCAGCGCCTCCAGCTCCTTCTGCTGCGGTGAACTCACATGTGTTCCCTCTCGGAGTCCCTCATCCTGTCGGCGGAGTCCTCGAGCAGCTGCTTCTCGAGCGGCGCCAGCAGCGCCTCCAGCTCCTTCTGCTACGGTGAACTCACATGTGTTCTCTCTCGGGGTCCCTCATCCTGTCGGCGGAGTCCTCGAGCAGCTGCTTCTCGAGCGGCGCCAGCAGCGCCTCCAGCTCCTTCTGCTACGGTGAACTCACATGTGTTCTCTCTCGGGGTCCCTCATCCTGTCGGCGGAGTCCTCGAGCAGCTGCTTCTCGAGCGGCGCCAGCAGCGCCTCCAGCTCCTTCTGCTGCGGTGAACTCACATGTGTTCTCTCTCGGGGTCCCTCATCCTGTCGGCGGAGTCCTCGAGCAGCTGCTTCTCGAGCGGCGCCAGCAGCGCCTCCAGCTCCTTCTGCTGCGGTGAACTCACATGTGTTCTCTCTCGGGGTCCCTCATCCTGTCGGCGGAGTCCTCGAGCAGCTGCTTCTCGAGCGGCGCCAGCAGCGCCTCCAGCTCCTTCTGCTACGGTGAACTCACATGTGTTCTCTCTCGGGGTCCCTCATCCTGTCGGCGGAGTCCTCGAGCAGCTGCTTCTCGAGCGGCGCCAGCAGCGCCTCCAGCTCCTTCTGCTGCGGTGAACTCACATGTGTTCTCTCTCGGGGTCCCTCATCCTGTCGGCGGAGTCCTCGAGCAGCTGCTTCTCGAGCGGCGCCAGCAGCGCCTCCAGCTCCTTCTGCTACGGTGAACTCACATGTGTTCTCTCTCGGGGTCCCTCATCCTGTCGGCGGAGTCCTCGAGCAGCTGCTTCTCGAGCGGCGCCAGCAGCGCCTCCAGCTCCTTCTGCTACGGTGAACTCACATGTGTTCTCTCTCGGGGTCCCTCATCCTGTCGGCGGAGTCCTCGAGCAGCTGCTTCTCGAGCGGCGCCAGCAGCGCCTCCAGCTCCTTCTGCTACGGTGAACTCACATGTGTTCTCTCTCGGGGTCCCTCATCCTGTCGGCGGAGTCCTCGAGCAGCTGCTTCTCGAGCGGCGCCAGCAGCGCCTCCAGCTCCTTCTGCTGCGGTGAACTCACATGTGTTCCCTCTCGGGGTCCCTCATCCTGTCGGCGGAGTCCTCGAGCAGCTGCTTCTCGAGCGGCGCCAGCAGCGCCTCCAGCTCCTTCTGCTGCGGTGAACTCACATGTGTTCCCTCTCGGGGTCCCTCATCCTGTCGGCGGAGTCCTCGAGCAGCTGCTTCTCGAGCGTCGCCAGCAGCGCCTCCAGCTCCTTCTGCTGCGGTGAACTCACATGTGTTCTCTCTCGGGGTCCCTCATCCTGTCGGCGGAGTCCTCGAGCAGCTGCTCCTCGAGCGGCGCCAGCAGCGCCTCCAGCTCCTGCTGCGGTGAACTCACATGTGTTCTCTCTCGGGGTCCCTCATCCTGTCGGCGGAGTCCTCGAGCAGCTGCTTCTCGAGCGGCGCCAGCAGCGCCTCCAGCTCCTTCTGCTGCGGTGAACTCACATGTGTTCCCTCTCGGGGTCCCTCATCCTGTCGGCGGAGTCCTCGAGCAGCTGCTTCTCGAGCGTCGCCAGCAGCGCCTCCAGCTCCTTCTGCTGCGGTGAACTCACATGTGTTCTCTCTCGGGGTCCCTCATCCTGTCGGCGGAGTCCTCGAGCAGCTGCTTCTCGAGCGGCGCCAGCAGCGCCTCCAGCTCCTTCTGCTGCGCCAGCACGAAGTCCAGCTCGTGCTCCAGCCCCGTCTGCTCGTTCTTCACCGTCTCCACTGCGTCGTTCAGCTCCAGTATCTGCAAGTAGTTCTTGGATATAATTCTTGCGGTGGACCTTGACTGGCAGAATTGAACCTTGGGAGTGATATTGAATTGCTCTGATTGTACTAGCAATGCTTATTGTTGCGAGGGCACACACGTGTGTACCCTCGCAAGTATGAAATGAAGTGACTCGTCAGTC
Source organism: Coenonympha glycerion (assembly GCA_963855885.1). Classification (NCBI taxonomy): domain Eukaryota; kingdom Metazoa; phylum Arthropoda; class Insecta; order Lepidoptera; family Nymphalidae; genus Coenonympha; species Coenonympha glycerion. The sequence goes on from OY979631.1 coordinate 12,792,367, forward strand.
GTCATAAATGCCTGTAAATTAGGTCTATTTCTAATAATAGTAATTTATGGTACAAGTGAGTAAAGTTGGTGTTTACCGCTGAGGCGCCATTGAGACCAGAGCCATTAGGTGAGGGTCTTAAGATAGCCGACGACGGTATCATCAATACTCACGTGTATCATACGGCGTTTTTCAACACACTTGTGAATAAAATAAGTCAAAAGATAATTTTATTCAGTAGATAAAATTAAAAGAAAACTTTCTAACTCACTAGTGAATAATAGTAGTGAGATTCTGCTTGCATTAGGTTTAATTGGCAATGACATTTATACTCGGAGTATCATTTTCCCATTGGAAATCAAAATTCGGTCCCACGCGCTGTTCTGAGTGGCCTGGTTGATGAAGGTCTGCTCTAGCTCCTTTAAGGTCCACTTATTGATGCTGTCCTACAACTCAGCGAAGGTTATCGAATAGGAATTGATGATTATATACGGACCTTTTCCCCATTGGCGACCAGCAGTCGGTCCCACGCGTTGATCGTGGCCTGGTTGATGAAGGTCCGCTCTAACTCCTTTAAGGTCCACTAAATGATGCTGTTCTACAACTCAGCGAAGGTTATTGAATAGGAATTGATGATTATATACGGACCTTTTCCCCATTGGCGACCAGCAGTCGGTTCCACGCGTTGATCGTGGCCTGGTTGATGAAGGTCCGCTCTAACTCCTTTAAGGTCCACTAAATGATGCTGTTCTACAACTCAGCGAAGGTTATTGAATAGGAATTGATGATTATATACGGACCTTTTTCCCATTGGCGACCAGCAGTCGGTCCCACGCGTTGATCGTGGCCTGGTTGATAAACAGTCCGCTCTAACTCCTTTAAGGTCCACTAAATGATGCCGTTCTACAACTCAGCGAAGGTTATTGAATAGGAATTGATGATTATATACGGACCTTTTCCCCATTGGCGACCAGCAGTCGGTCCCACGCGTTGATCTGCGTGGCCTGGTTGATGAAGGTCCGCTCCTGCTCCTCCAGCTCCAGGGTCCACTTGTTGATGCTCTCCTCCAGCTGAGCGAACGTTATCGACGAGATGGCCGCAGGGGGCGCCGCCGCTGCGCTCGTGCTGGAAATTGTAACCATGTAATCAAATCCCTCTTTTTGCGTACCTAAAGATCTTTTGTGATGAAGTAACTTACGTTGTAACAGTGCTCAGTGTGGGCATAGTGGTGGCTGTAGATTTACCCAATGCTGTTATACCAGAGGGCGCAGACACTGACGCTGGAAAGTAAGTAAACCAGATTACAGTATTTGCCTACCAGGGTTATTTAAATAATACCAACATGCTATTAAACTATAGTATCTATTCATTTAAAACTAACATGTTTTGTTCTCGGACTTTTATGTTAAGGGCTGATTTTTCAATTGCCAGATTAACTATCTGAGGAATAAATTTGAAATATATGCCATACAAAAATCTTATATTTATTCCTTAGTAAACGTTTATCTGACGATTGAAAAATCTGCCCTAAAATGAATAAATTTTCTAAAGAACTGGAGCTTTCGAAAAAACTGCGTCGCTCGTAAAGAACATTTACACTGTGTTCTCCCGTATTTTGTTACTTTTGAGGTGGTCAGTAGAAAAGATATTATGTAAAAAAATGAAAGAAATACAAAAGTTTCGAGAATTCATAGAACAAAATTTGTTAGTTTTAATATAATATGGAACAATAGCTTAAAAGCAGTTAGTTATTTTTTATGTTACCAGGTATAATGATAACAGAACAAAAATAATCATGAAAACTCACTAGTACCAGAGGTAGCGGCCGTTGATGATGGTTTTGCAAAAGACGACAATGTTCCAAAACCGAGTCCACTTGATGTAGTACTAGCAGTCGAAGTCCCAAACCCAAATGCCGGCGCGGTCGTAGTAGCCGCTTGACTCGTTGGAGCTGTTCCAAAGCTTAGTGATGTCGCTTGAGTAGTTTGAGCGGTAGTTCCAAACGATACTGGTTGAGATTGAGTTGTTCCAAACGATAACGTAGACGCGGGTTGACTAGTCGGTGCGAACGATGATGGAGTTGTCCCGAAGCTCAACGGTTGACTCGTCTGAGGTTTTGCACCAAAATTTATTACAAGATCCGGTCCACTGAATGATTGGGTTGTTGTTGTGGTTGCTGCTCCGAAAGTTGGAGCTGACGTCGATCCAAAAGATTGAGCCGTTGAGGTTGTTCCTGGAGTCGATGTTCCAAAGGCTGGAGGTGCTGACGTTCCAATATTTTGTGTTGTCGAGGTTCCAAACGAGGTCGGAGTTGAACTGAAAGGTATTTGAGTAGTTTGGGCTGTACTGAAAGAAGCTTGCGTCGGTTGAGCTTTAGTAGTGCCTTGTGCCGAGGAAGCTTGAGTTGACCCGAAAGCTGGAGTACCGAAATTAGGTTGAGACGTCTGAGGTTGAGTTGACCCAAAAGCAGGTGGTTGGACTTGAGTCGGTTGAGATGCTGACCCAAAAGAAGGTGGTTGAGCTTGAGTTGGTTGAGATGTTGACCCAAAAGCAGGTGGTTGAGCTTGAGTTGGTTGAGATGCTGCTCCAAAAGTTGGCGTGGCCGATCCAAAGCTGATTGGTTGACCACGTCCAAAACCAGACGATCCTTGGCTTCCAAAAGCGAATGTAGATGATTGTTGTGTTGTCGGTGTTCCCGTGGTTGATTGTTGAGGCTGTTGCTGTTGAGTGGGCTGTGTTTGACCAAATGCGAACCCTTGGGATGCTGTTGATGTACCAAACGCTGGAGCTGAAATTTACACATTCCTTTGTAAGAATTTTAATTCTTGGTAGAAGAATACTAGCATCCAGAATTATTTCTCACAAAGTATAGTTTCAAAATTTGACAATTAATATTTACATTTCTTTCAGATTTTTACTGCAAGTAATTGCCTCAGTGGCCAATAAATTAAAAAGTAGCAGGCAATAAATAAAAATCTGTTTAAAAATACACAAGTAACGCCTGTTCGTCTAATATTCCACTATATATTGTTTTCTCATTTTGAAATTTTTGCAACCTGGTTTTCCCCCTTTTTAAATATAAATACAAACAATTTTTAATTTTTTATGCCATTATTATGTGCAACTATTCCAAATTTCATGTAGATATCTTTAATAGTTACTGAAATAAAGGGTAGTGACACACAGATATACAGACAGTGTGGGCCAACAAAGTGATCTTTTATAAGGGTTTAGTTTTTTTTGAGGTACAGAATCAAAAAAATACCATACCTGCAGTGGAAGCAGTAGTTGTAGCTGATCCGAAACTGAAAGGTTTAGAACCGAAGCCAGAGAATGTTGAGGCTTGTGTTGTTGCTGTGCCTAGGCTGAAAGCCTGTGTTGTTTGCGGCGCCGATGTTGTGGTCGTCTAGAACGAAAGTAGTACATTTCAATATAAGTGTGGAAAGTATGTCACTTCTGTTCGATTCTCGGTTTGTTGACCCAAGCCAAAGGCTCGCGTACATTATTACGTGCATTCACAACAATTTTTAATACATTTGCGAAATAGTACATTTCAGTATAAGTGCGGAAAGTATTATCATTTCTGTATGAGTCTCGGTTCACAATAGAGACGATAGGAAATGACAATTCCGCACGCGCATTACACGAAGTTTTTAAATGCATTTGCGGATTAATACATTTCAATATACGAGGCAGAAAGTGTCATTTTTGTACGACGTTTTTAATACATTTGCGAAAATATAGTAATGTGTTTGCCTGTAGGGAGGTAAGTAACTCACAGTAGTAGGCTGCGGTGCAGAGAAGCCAGTTACCGGGGTGGAAAAACCACCACCGGTTTTACCGAATGAGAAGCTTGCGCTCGGCGAACCAAATTGCGGTGTCGCTGCAATGGAACAGATAATATATTTAAAAAGTAAGTGGATACAAGTGGTATGTTATGTCACCCCAACGGTTTCTACACAGTATCGTACCGGAACGCTAAATCGCTTGGCCGTACGTCTTTGCTGGTAGGGTGGTAACTAGCCACGGCCAAAGCCTCCCACCAGACCTGAGCAAATTTAGAAATAATAAAATTCCAAAGTGGCCCGTGGCGGGAATCGAAATCGCGACCTCCCACTCGAATCCGAGCGTGCGTCCCCTGCGCCACGGAGGTGGTCAAATGGTCAAATGGTGGTCAAACTTAAAGATAATATACAGATACTAAGGCCCACTTGCGCTAACAGAGTGAAGTTGTTAAAATTGTCCAATGAGAGACATTGACTCAAGGGTTAAAATGTAAATATTTAACCCGCAGTTTTGCGGAAGTGGATCTTAAGGATAAAATTTCTCAATTTTACAGAATATATGATAATAGCTTATACAGATAATATCTTTATGATGGTATAAACTTTACCTTGTGTTGAAGGAGAGCCAAATACAGATCCTGTTTGTGGGCTAGCACCAAACGCTGGCGGTTGTTCTGCCTGTAATGTGAAATATATAAAGTAATGATAAAATTAATATATATATTTTTTTTCAATGTAAGAGGAGAATGCTGCTATATAAACTTTTCTTTGTGTAATCTTGTTTTTCTTTTTACTAGAGGGTGATGGTCTTCTTCCTCCATGGTGACCAGTCGGACAGCGAAGTCTTAGTAATTATGTTTTTGCGGCTGGCCCAAGGCTCTAGAGATAAGTTAATACATTGCATTTTCAAAGCGAGCAAATTACGTTTTCTATTCTAGACATAATTGTTGTTTTCAGGCATTAATATGCTCAAGCGCCAACGTTTTAATTATAATTATCAAAGAAAATGACAGTGAAAAAAATTACCGGTTTTTGTGGCTGGCCAAATCCTGGGCTTCCAACTGTTTGTACGGGCGGAGCATTGAACGCACCAAATGGCTTGCTTGCTCCAAACACCGGGCTGCTAGCCTGGCTACTTGTCACTGGTGTTGAAACTGGAAAGCAGATCATAAAACATGATTATGTTTAAGAATTGCGATTGTTAGTGACAGTTAGTGATAAAAAATGTGACTTTTTTAAACAGTGAAGCTTAGTCTAAGCTTTTCATTATAGCAAGTGGCAATGGTAGGAAAGATCAACTTCTTCTAATGTCTGGCTTTAAAATCCTTAAACTCTTGCTAGTTATGTGGAATGTTATGATGAACAACCATCATCAGTTCATCATTAACAAAACCTCGTTTATAAATACAGAGGTTGGTATCAGATCATATTATGCTGGGTTTTTGTTTACAGTATACAAATTAATACTTGACTGCAATTTGATGGTAAGTGATGATGCAGTCAAAGATGTTATTTTACTAACTTGGAAGGAGAAGTAAAGTCACTCCGAGCGTCACAACATCGCGCCAGAATGCTAAATCGCTTGGCTGTGCATCTTTGCTGTTAGGGTGGTAACTAGCCACGACAGAAGCCTCCCTCCAGACCAGACCAGAGCCAATTTAGAAATTATTAAATTCCAAAGTGGCCCTTGGCGGGAATCGAACCCGCGACCACCCACGCGGATCTGAGTGCGCGACGCACCGCCAGGCAGGTTGTCAAACCTTAAAACTCAACTCACTAATACATTACATAAGGGCCTGCCTATACTTATATTACTGGTAAACATGAAATATTTGTAATGATTAAGAAGCCATGGAATCATGCTACAATAGAATCGATTGTTTATCTGTAGCTCAATAATAATCAACTAAAATCCTGTACTAGCAATAATAGTATAATTTCAGTACCATTATAGTAACAGGAAATCACTTGTAATTTAATTTAACCCTAGAAAGATAACCTACGTCGAATCGACGTATTCAATTTTGAAAAATCGATGTAACTCTTTACTATTTCACGCAATGTCACTGGCTCTTCTCACCAACTCAGTTGATCCTCGGCGCTTGCAGAAGACATCAGTGCCTCTTACATTCGTGCAATAGTTTCTTCAATATCTACCTACCGTACGTCGAAGTGACGCATGGTTATCTTTAATGTGCGTTTTTCGTTACCATTGTGAAAATGTATTTTCCTGTTTATTGGGATATTTCGTGCATATTTTTTATCTGTTTATCCTATAATATCATCCTATAATATCATCCAAGAAAGAAAAAAAAACTCATAGATGTACATTTTACGAGCAATAGCTTGATGGCCCCATGGATGGAGAAAAGCAGCAATTGCCCACTTTGCCGACGAATATAAAAGAAAAAATTTGGTATTACATTGCTAAAATGCTAAGCTGAAGTTTTCAGAGAATATGTCGGTCAAAAGAAAAGAAGGTATTGCGCTTTTTGCCCCTCAGAAATAAGAAAACTGGCGAAGTCAATGTGCGATAGCTGCTCAAATCCTATTTTTTTGGAGAGCACAAGTCGAGCGCTTGAACTAAGTGCCTTTGAGGCTAAAATAAAAAAAATGTAAAAGCTAAGTCAAATTATTTTATCCAAAGTAAAAAAAAAGTTGATTACGAGAAGTTAAATACATAATCATAAGATTGATGAAGAGAATCCACAATGTTTAAATTTTTGAGAGTTAGAAGAGACATGTTTTGTTATTCAAAGTTTTGCTAATAAAACTAGGCTAAAACTAATTACTTTTATATTTATCATAAAGATAGTAGAATACATTAAAGCTACAAACCCAACAATATATATATTATAATATATATAGTAGTATTATGCTCATCGAAATATATACGTCGAAACGACGTATGGTTATCTTTAGTGTATGGTAAAATATGGTTATCTTTCTAGGGTTAATAGACTTAATAAACTTACAAAGCCCCGCAGAAGCAGTAGTCTTTGGTGTAAAATTAAAGCCTCCAAATCCTGATGACCCCTGGCCACTAAATAGGTTTGGTTTGTTCTCTGTGAATAAATATTTTTATTAGATAAGTGACAAATGATTTAGTCTGATATTCAAAAAATATCAAAATATATTTGGCTCAAATGAAGGCACTATAAGGTGACATAACATTTTGTCAGCTGTCTATTTTTGATGTACAATAATAATGCTGTGTCAAACTAAACATTTACTGTCTGTCATTGATTGTTATAGCTAGAACGCTATAAACTTGGCCCTCCCATGGTCTGCGGGACGCAGGGCGGGAGCTACTCAACCACTGATCTCTATTCTATGGATTAAACATTCTATACAATTCAGGCTAGGTTCACTGTGGATCCATAGAATAGGGATCAGTGCACTCAACTAATCAGCTGTCAGTAATTGACGTGAATTACGCAACACGATAATATTAATCTTGCGACATGGATAATGACACATACTCAAGAAAATACCATAGGAGAATTCTTAAGATGCGAGTCATTACATCGTATCCTGTATAGCCAATCGCACACCCGACCTGCATCCCGCAGGCCATGAGAGGGCCAAGTTTATAGCGGTCAAGCTATAGTAGTGAGCTAAAAAAGGGTTGACATTCTACAGGACATAGGATAGAAGAAAATAATATTATGAAGTCTATGAATATATTATCTACTTTATACCTGTGCCAGCTCCGGCTCCAAAGGTTTTAGTAGCATCTCCGCCGCCAAACAGTGACCCTAAAAATATATCCTCTTTTAAAAATTCTGATGCTTGCAAACTACATTTAACTATAGTTTACCAAATTTTTTCAAAAGCCTAAGCTAACCTCTTAGTTTTTTTTAAATAATGAAATATTTCAGCTAACATTCGATTTGTTTATAGATTATTTCGTTGACATAATATAAATAGTTACTCATTATACAGAGAAAATCGAGCTATCGTGGCAAATTTACAAACCTGTAGCGGGTTTGCCAAATACACTGCTAGCGGTTGTTGTGGGTTGACCGAAACTCATTTTTTTTGCACACTTTTATAACCACTTGTATATAGTAAATATTATATATATAAGAAATCTAGGTATATATATTAGATACTACAGCTTAAATAAGCGGCTTGGATTTGTAATGTCTCAAGAAAATAGGTAATTAATTTATGTATGCCGCTATTTTTCGGAATGAACGTTGTGAACACAGACTAGAGGTGTGTAACTCCGGACTAAGTGACTAAAAGGAATAAGATCCGCAGCCGGAGCCGAAATTCTTAACGACTCCGAGCTCACACTAACGATTCCAACTCCGCTTAATTATTCCCTACTCCTGGACTCGTTTGCGGTTCGAGTTAGTGCGATCTGTTTCGCGGCACGTCGTGTCACGAGTATGACTCCGTTTGTTTTCGGTACCATCGGGCGAACGAGACAGCTACAAGCTGTCTCGTTCGCACTTCTGTATTGCGAGTGGATAATGGATATTAGCCTTTATGAGAACCTAACAAAATTTAAAATCGTTTAACTTTACTCGTACATATTGTGTTATTATAGTTTATTGTTTATTTTTACAAAGAATTTAAAATTACTAAGTAATTATGCAACTTATATTAAAAGTTAGGTCCATTTTTAGAAAAAATACAAGTTCAAAAACAGACATTATAATTTTAATAACTAATAGGTACTTAAAATAAAGTCCTATCTAAAAACTTTGTCATTTAATTTAAAGATATTATAAGGCAGTTTAACTTAAGTATCAATTTTGTAGAAGTATTTTCAGTGTAGGAATTATTCGGAAGCAATAGTTAAGTAGTTCAGTAAGTGTTTTTAAAGTAGTCTCTCGCGATTCGACACAACGTTCCTCCGAGAGTCTAAAAGGTTCGGTGAATAAAGGTATCGTTAGGACTAATTCAGTCTTTGGACTAAAGGAGCCGCACGGGAGTTGGAATCATTAGGAGGATTCGGAATCAATAGGACTAATTCAGTCTTTGGACTAAAGGAGTCGCACGGGAGCTGGAATCATTAAGAGGAGTCGGAATCGATAAGAGGAATCAGATTCGAAAGTGGATTCGGACTAAGTGAGCTGGATCTTTTAGAGGACTACATAGTACCCACGACTAACACAGACCACAAAAGTTGTAAATTTGACAGCTGCCTGAAGGATTGCCATAGACTCTAGACTTTTTTTTAGGTTTGGATGCGTTCAACTTAAAAAAAAAAACCAGCCAAGTGCGAGTCGGACTCGCGCACCGAGGGTTCCAACTTCCATACTATGAAAGAAGTAAATGGAAAAGAATCACTTTTGTTCATTCAATTTACGAGTATAATTTTCAAGTAGGTACATTTGTTGGCGAACCGTAAACCTTCATTGTTTTCAGAGGTTTATAGTTGATATAAAAAAAAGTAGGTATAATAGCTAGAGAGTTGATTTTATTTTTCCTTTAAAATATACGTTAGTGTCTATTGATCATAATTATTTCAGATTTTTCGATTGCAAATTCTAGCTGCAAAATCCAGCCATTCAAAATTTTAAAATAACACATTGTGAGTTTATGACAGTAAATTCACAGGAATGGCAGTATATTTTCAGATATGCTACTTGGTTACGAATACAATTATTTGAAATATGAGTGTCTATTTCAGCAAATGAATTTAAGAATCGGCTATGATCGTATGACGAAAGAGAATATTATAATACTATGATCTTTAACTACTTGAGTAATTCTTCCATTTCTTCATTAAAGCTAGTTTTTTATAAAAATAAAACGACCAGTTAATGTTAATAGTTGTATATTAATAATTCAAACCACGTTATATCTAGACCTCGGCACAAAAGGTACAGGGTTCGCGTCCGGGGTGAGTAACAGCTGAACATTGACGTTGGCGCGGCGCCAGCGGTTCCACATCACGTAGTGGTCCTTCCACAGGAAATACACTGTCACGGAGTACCCGCACAACACTATGGCCATGAAAAAGTCCATGGCTGTTTCAGTTATCCGATGCGATATACCTGGAATATAAAATAACCATTGATCAAACATAATATTATATAGGATCAACAGTTAGTGACGTCACGCCGTATTTTTAGGCTCCGCCCTAAAGCATCATTTTTAGTTTTTACCTCAATGTTGTCAATACTGTAAATTGTAAAATGGCGCTAATCACTAATGTTAGCGACCGACAGCGGTATGTGCTGTCAGTGTACCGAAATGTACGACCCGCGACGCCATATTTGGGAAATTTTTGGCTTCAACATACGTCACATCTTTACCATCCTTTAACGTAGCGTATTTTCGACATTGAAAATAATCTGTATGTCATTTATCCCGCAAGTGTACTTACCTAATAATAACAAAATGACTGACGTATCTAAGTGTTCACTTCTAGCCATAAAAAGGGCAGCTCGTTTGGTACCGATTCGGTAAGCGGCAGCCAAGCTGCATGGGCGGGTTGAGAACTGACGGGAGCGCAGTGAAATCATAATATTATGCAAGTGAATCCCGTACTCCCGCCTGCAGGTCCGTCCGTCTTCTTGACGTTAGACCCATGAACACTGTTGATATGGCTAGTGGGTGCACGTCCCCAAATATAATATTTATGTTTCGCCTACCTTTTCAAAGACACCCTACACTGTGGGATAGACAAGAAAAAATTCATGAGGTACTCTAAAGGCCGAAATTAATAACCTATGTTATCCAAATTTATCCTACCAGAGATAGAAATTTTACATTACTTGTATCAAGCTTATGGCAAATTTCTATCTCAGATAGGGCAAATCGGTATGGGATAGGATTGGGACAGGTAGGTAATTAATTTCACCTTGAAAAATATTTTCTGAATTTTAAGTATTTCTCCACTTTGTATTAGATTTCTAGTACATAATTAAAAAGTCTTATAGTCTCTCAAGATAGCTAAACCCATTGACCCACCGACATGAACCTGGCCATGTTTACTTACTACGGAACCCTAAAAAGAAGAAGTTAACGAAGTAATAAGTGACTACTTTATTTCAAAAAAATAACACAAAGAAAAAACAAACCTTCACTTTTCCTAGCTGCATCGAGCTTACCAAAATTTTTACCCTCAATCACAAAGTATTGTGTGCCAACGATGCATACCGCCAGGAGGCCGGCGGTGACCGTGGACAGCAGCCAAAATATCAGGCAATCCGACTGCGAAAAAACAAAATGTCCATTATTTGGCTTTTTTGGACCTGAGAGATTTTCACGCAGAAACCCACTTTAAGCCGCGTCATTGAACAATTGAAACTTAAATTGAGGATATCTTCTTGCTCTCTTATTCGTAAAATGACATTTTAAATAAGTAATATTATGTCGAAAAATATAATATTACCTACCTTGACAACATTTTTGATTTCGCAAAATCTGAGTAGAATAGGCACAGAATAGGTACTTAGATACCTCATTGGAAAATGAAAACTAAGTACCTACACAGTTTGTAATAGTACGGAAACCTAAGTGAGCGAGCCCGAAATGCTTGGATTTTTTAAAATACATAATAATATAACTAAATTAGATTTTGAGATTGGTAGGCCATTGGTTCAATTCCTGGGTAGGGCCATAAAATGTATTGTAAATAGGTACCATAAGTATTTTATTGTAATATTATGTAAGTAAGTAAAAAATATTTCATTTTACCCAGTTATTTTTCTTGTTCGTTTTGTTTACGTTAGGTAGGTATATTAGGTATCTAACTGATCTGTAAGTTTTATTACCTATATTTTTATTAATTATATTAAATCATTATAATATACGTACCTACTTAGCTCCTATCTATTTACAATTATGTTTGATATGAAACTGTAATTTTGACTCTGGCATTTTGACAAATAACTTACGAAATTCCAGTGTTTCTCGACCCGACCATATTTCACCCCCTGGGCCTGACCTCAAGAGTGTTCTGTCATCATCGCTCACGGGTTAAAGATGGCTGACACTCACATTTGACGTCACAAGATGGCAACAGACAAGACAGGCATATTGAATTTGTGTATCGTGTTTGCCTGTTATTTAATTACTTACTTGTGACTTGTTACCATAGAATTCAGTGTAATTTATAATGTGAGGCACGTATTTAGTCCAATTAGGCAGACGTGACATTCAGTACGTCGAGTCGACGATGAAGTATCTGGGACTCGTTCATACAGCCGATGGGACTAGGCAGCACTTTGGGCGCTTGCTCGATTGCTGCCCAATCTTGGCGGTCCAAACGCCTCCTCCCGGAGGCTCTACATGGGGATCCTGAAGTCTCTCGCTCCTGTATGGGCGGATACTCTGATGGCTCGTAATATCATCGGACTGCGGAGACCGCAGAGAGTGACTGTCAGAGTAATAAGGGGCCACCGCACGATCTCCTATGAGGCGACGAGCTTCTTCCCGGATCTTTGTCATGGGATGGGATGACGGGACGAGCGACGGATGCCATGGGTGCACGCGCAGTGTCGTTCGCACCTCCGTAAGATCGGCGGAATGGTCCGTTTATCCTGACGGAGGGGTATGCGTAAAGCATGTTCTATCTATAAAAAAGGCATACCTACTCATAATAATGGAACACACGTAATATTATTATCGATATTACGTGTGTTCCATTCCACGTGTTTACGCTTACACTTTGAAGGGATAGTAATATAGTGGAAGTGCGTTCATTTTAAATTAGATATATAATTTAATTTTTGCTTTCAACTTTCTTATACTCAGCCCTACTATCCCACTTTTCACACTTAATTTCCCTTTGCCAAAAAAGGTTGCCTGGCAGAGATCGCTCGCAGCGATAAGGCCGCCTTTGCATACCATCACTATTATCTTTTTTCTTTGTTCTGTGTTTCTTTTTCTATGTTTTGTGTTTGTATGCAATAAAGTGTTTCTTCTTCTACTTCTATAATATAGATTCTGTACATAGGTACCTTAGTACGTAAGATTACTTAGTAACATAAAGATTGAAACATGTATGTACTTATCAAAAGGAAGTGAAAGCGATAATGGGCAAAGAATGAAGCGAGTTTACAAAATATTCAAATAATGAAACGATAATAAGAGCGATTTATCTAAACTGACGGGCAGAAGCCATAAACAAAGTGTACGGACACAAATGGCCTTTTTAAAGCGAAGTACCGATCGAATTCGTCGGGGAAAAATTGTTACAAAAAATTTTGGAGTGCGGGCAAAAATTCGAAGACGTATTGCCGGACGGGCGGGCGAAAGGGTGGGTGCAAATGGTACGCGAAGTAAAATGGACTGGAAGTATTGTGAGGATGCTTTGGGTTTTTGGAGGACAGTACTTATTATCACAGAAAGACTGTATTAAAATAGCGTAGTGGCCATCTGAAAATCGTGTGTGTGTGTGAGTAAATTATAATTTATAGGTTGAACCAAAGACACCTATACTATAGACCCGGCGGACCGCGCAAAAAAATGTCGCCAGTTTATGGGAGCAAAACCCCCCCCCGGCGTCAGTAGTAAGCTGTAAGCCTACGCAGTATTTCGCAGGAGTTTCAACAATACTCTACATTTTCTTGTATGAAGAAGGTTTACGTAAAATGTTCGGATGGGCTCATCTTGATGTTATAATCATAGGGTTGAACACATTTTATGTGATTTCATTTATCTTCCAATTGATCGACGTTAATTTATAGACGTTATTGGTTGTAAGTAATTTTGAAGAGTTTTATACCAAACGCCAATTTAATGTAGAAAAAATAGTAACAAGAAATTACATTTTAAAGCTATGTTTGACAGCAACGATCGCAAGATTTACGCCAGTCGCAAACGTGTCGCAATGGGGCTGAATCACCACCATTATTAAGCAAAGCAACAGACTGGCTATTCACGTAACGATCATGTTGAGTTTTTCTACACAATGGCTTGTGATGGGCCATGCTTTGCAATGCATAACTGTAGGCCACGATCACTTGGTGTTCACACAATGGCGCATTGCTAATTGCTGTCTGGTGAGGCACTTGCGATGGACATAGAAGTATTTACAGCCGAGGCTATTTATTTTCAATATAATTCTTTGTTGAGATTATTTTAAATATTTCGTCATAGTCGTAGAATAGTGACGGATCTGCAAAAATTACGAAATTCACTTTTTACCATTTTTGGACACTACTATGTCTATATTTTATTACTGCACTAAAGGAAAATTAAAAAATCTTTTAGATTTCAAGATAACCAGTCGGTAAACTGACGGATGTGACGCGGCGCTCATAGTAAAATGGCGGTTGTGAACACTCTTCTTTTTACGACGCGCGGGAATCCCCCCTCACCCCCTCCCGCACCTGACGAATCTGCGCATCCGCCACTGTTCATCGGACGAGTAGGATTGCACATAACGTCGCATTTGACTATCCGTCAGTTTTCTACGGAAATTCAAAATCAATTTAAATTTAAATTTAATTAAGACAATATTAATCTCTGCTTATACTAAATATTATTCTGTTGAGATTATATCATATTTAAAAATTGCAAATTTTAAGTCGCATGTAGACATACTTCTTTTTTCTATGGACGTGATACTGACGCATGAGTACAACCGACGATATTCTGCGGACATAATTTTTTATCTAACGGTCGTATCTGAACATCCCACTTTATTCTTCGCGCTAAATTCACTTCCGTCTTTTTTCTATTGAAAAACACTGCTTATTTGTATAAATTTAATATATTTTTCTATATCAGAATGATCCAATCTGAGTAATAATTCTTCTGTATTAATAAAAAGACGTTAACTTTATTATTTTCGTCCTTTCGAAACCATTTATCGTGAATGGTCTTTAAGTTAGGAAGTGGGGCTTGCGACCACTATAATCTGATTTTTGCCACGATGCAATGGTTCGTTTTGGCGGGAGTACGGAATTCACTTGATTATTCACCGCGCTCACACTGGCCGTCATTAGAAATAACATTGTGTTGATGGTGTTGATATTATTTTTTGGCCGTTTATCAAAATTCATCTATATGATTCAGATCAGTACATATTTACTCCAGTCAAAAAATCAGTATGGCACCCTTTTCAAATATCAGCTCAATTTTGAAACCCCTTTAGATACCTCAACCTAGATAAAAGGTAAAATAAATACCTATGCCCTTATCAGCAAAAGCCCATGTATGTAACGTTTCTTCTGTCCCACTCACGATAGTGCAACAGCTGTCTTAAGACCTTAGCAACTATCTACCAAACAATATTGCTTAGTCTTCATGCTAGTTGTCTCTAGCAACTCTCTTTTGATGTAGGGGTAAAAAAAATGTCCAAAAACTTGATGATTGCAAAATATTAATATAGAAAAGAATACTCCTCCCAAAATTGCGTAATTGTTCCATGAAAAACTATAGGCAGGCTTTCCACGTGTAAATTTAAATATTACTT
Organism: Coenonympha glycerion; assembly: GCA_963855885.1. Taxonomy (NCBI): domain Eukaryota; kingdom Metazoa; phylum Arthropoda; class Insecta; order Lepidoptera; family Nymphalidae; genus Coenonympha; species Coenonympha glycerion. The sequence continues at coordinate 12,807,520 of OY979631.1, forward strand.
TATGTTGACTCTCGACAAAAAAACACGATGCATTTCAAAACCTTTGAATTTAGGTGATAGTGAGATAGTAAGGTTGCATCGCTTAATATCCCTCAAAATTTGGGAGATCCTGTCCACAGTTGAGAATAAAATCCTAACAACAAAGTTAATAAAAACTCAGCTCAAAAATACTAATACTAACTATCTTTGTATTGGTTCTCAACGACTCCAAATCTAGGAAACTGCAGAAAATGATCTTTTGGAAACCAATTTGATGTGAATGGGAATATTTGAGCAAAGTTTTATTAAAAAACATGTACATGTGTAAATATATATGCGCAAAAAATTTGCCACAAGCCAAGCACGATGTATAATGAAATTAGAATACTACTTGCAAAAAACTAAATAAAATCTGATTGTGGCAGGAAAATTTTACCCATTCACCCTCAGTTTTAGAGAGTAATTTACCACAACAAAGAAGTAATCCGGTCACAATTGCTGCAACATCTGCCAAATCTTTGCAGTACAAAAATAATGCTGTTTTTTGCTAATTACTTAACTTAAGCTTAAGATTTTTTATTTTATTTATTTATAATGGGTACGACCAAAATGGTGTGTTCAATCTATCATATCCTACCTATCCCAACATACGGTTCGATCCATTAGGAGTAACTTACCCCTGCCAATTTATAACTATAACATATGTAGGGCATCTGGAAGAGATCCTCTTATGTGGTGATAAGATGTCCTTGTATAAGTCCTTTCTGTTTGTTTCCTTGTACATGTTCTTTCTATATTAAATAAATAAATAAATGAAATAAATATTTGGCTGCATCGTCACTTAAGGTGATTCGGCCAAATTAGCCCAGGAAATACAAATTTAATTAAATGTTTCGTGAATTGTAGGTAGGCTAATTATACATCGTAGACTTATTTTACTTATGGTACTAAGTTTTGCGATCATAACACTGATGAATTTACATATTTTTAATAAAAAAAGTGCAGAAGTTCCCAATCGTCTCATAAAGGTTCTCCAAAAAAGATTATTTTCTACAGTTTCCCAGAATTGGAGCTATTAGGAACCAATGGGAGCATAATCAAAATACTCATTGCCATAAGTCTATGATGCATAAATAGCCTACTATTTACGAAAACTAAATAAAATGTAAATTTTCGCGACCGGATGTACGCATCAACCTTAACTCAGGTAAAATTGCAGTCAACTACTAACTTGTAATGAGTAAAAAAAATGACAGACTTCACATCCGACAAAATATTTCTCAGTAAAGTCGATAGAATATAATCGGAAAGTAACATCCGTCATACTTTGAAAACCAAGTTTCCGAAGAACGATGTCGGATAATACCTTGCGACCGTGTTGCCTCCGAAGTAAAATGAGGGATGTGATTTTTCTGGAAAACTATATGAATTTAAGTTATTATTTCTGTTCCATTTAATTATCATTTTTTAATTCCATTTAATTATCCCTATCATTTATTGGTATGCCAAATTTCATAATTAAAGATTAAGAAATAAAAAAGTTATGTCAAAAAAACGAAAGTAAAACTTTCAAATGGCTGTCCTGTAAAGTTTAATAAATGTCACATCCGACACTATTCTACGACTATGACGATTTATACAATGTTAACTAGTCATTTCGAAAATATTTTGCAAAAAATATCGCCAAAAGAGTGCACTATCCGTATCAGCGGTCGGTTACGAACAAGCAATGGGCCATTGTGTGAACACCATCGACCACGCAATGCCACGATTCCTTTGATGTGTGCGCCAAAAACCGACAACTTCCCGATCGCGCGCCATCGTTGACCATTGTCCGCCATTGTATACCATTTCCCCCTGTACACAATGGCGATGGCCTGCAGTGGGCCAGCATACGCCATTTTGTAGAGGCTACTTTTAACAACATTCAATTTTACGTTCTATGTTATAATCATAAATTTGATTATCTAGTGTTCGCAAAAAAGTGCGAAGCGAGTCGACTCGAAACGTAATAGAAGCCCCCCAGAAGCGTGGCCACCGGAGCGCCATATTCACCTGTAGATGACTCCTATTCCGCGGATTGCAGAACCACAGCCGCAGCGCCTGCAGCACGGTGTAGCGAGGCGTGCGGATCGCCGGGTAGCTGGAAATACGACAATGGATTCAATTGCACGAACCGCACTGGCGATTGTTGCTCTATTTTGCGGCAACATACGGGGAAAAACCATTACGTAATAGGTACCTTTCTACGTCGGCAGAGCAGTTTTTCCTGTTCCTGTTTACTTAGTTTTTTTTTCTGTTTAATGTTAAGTGCCTTTGAAAAAACATATGGATACTTAGACGTCTCAAATTAGCTTTATGATATTTGTACAACCCATGAACAACTCGAGTACGCGCCAGTTTGTTTTGACAGTCGAGTGATCGAGAAGGTAGCTAACGTTATTCAACGTGATTTCAAAATTCAAATTGAATAAAATTGTAGCTGATACACAGGTTTATAAGCCTATGGCTGATACAGATAATACCTGACTTAGACTTTGTTTAGTAAATACCTACTTAATTATAGTTATGTACTTAATCCCCTGTTACCGATTGTTAGTTTGTAGTTATATGTGGCCCTGAACACTTAACTCCACATATTTTCTAAAGCTACAAGTCGAAAGACAATTAATTTGTATTGTACATGAGATTTGTATAACCTAGGGAACCATGCAAGTTTCATCGAAATAGGTTCAATAATTTTCAAGTTAAGTGCATTTCGGGTTTAACTTCCGTTTCTAGTTTATCATTTTTTAACTTTAGTTTTAAGAAGTTCATTCATAATAGATTGTGTGCATTGTGTATAATATTTATGTAAGAAAGTATAGACATTTTAACCCACGAAGACGCGGGAAAATCTCTTTTGTTTCATTCGATTCGTATGGAGTTTGACAGAGTGGGGCGAGTCATCATGAATTGAAATATCTATAGTTGCGTATTGCCAAAATTACTGGAGTCTGCTTCAAAATCAAATACAAATAAGTACACATTAGCTATTAAATGAGTTGATCAGTAAAGTACTGTAGAAAACTTTGCAGTCTTGATGTATGGCTTCATTTAAGCTTAGCTAATGTTGAAGCACGAGTAGTTACTTTCAGTCGGGGCGGACCAGGGAAGTCTAGGATCAGTTAAAAGTGAAATTAAATCGACCACAGATATCTTGTTCGAAAAGGGTTGTCACTTTTTCATTAAATTTTTGAATGGGTTTAAAAACTGCTGCAGTTATACAACAATATAATGCAATATTGGTATACTTAGTTATAGGGATACCTACATAGAAGTCTTTGGTTATTTATCAATATACAAAAAAAAGGTATTTTCATTGTAGTTGTTACAGTTAATACTTACTTGCGGTCTTCTTTCATTTAGAAATTAGGAGGTTCCTAAAACCAGCTATATTGTGTAGAATTACCACTTACAAGTCTAACGTGGTTCTAAGGTTTTCAAAATTCAATTCAAATTCAAAATATCTTTATTTCACATAGGCCTAACGTACAGACTCTTGTAATAACAAGGTCAATATTATGATGTTTGCGATGACTACAAATAAACTTAAAACTAACTTTACGAGGGTTTATTGATGAAAAAGAATGATGATTGAAGAGATCAATCAGAATATTCCATGACGAACGAGTAGTTTTGAAATTCAATATTTCAAAAGTTGCAATTTAAACTGGTACCTATTTAGTAAAAATCAATGGCGTACACTCTAGACGGGGCGGACCGCGCGAAAAAATGTCGCCAGTTTATGGGAGCAAAACCCCCTCCGGCGTCAGTAGTAAGTGTGTGTCTGTACGCCTACGCAGTATTTCGCAGGAGTTTCGACAGATGGCGCTACATTTTCTTGTATGAAGAAGGTTTACGTAAAATGTTCGGAAGGGCCTATCTTGACTATAATTATCAATTGTAAAAATACTTATTAATGGAAATGTGGCACGTCTTACAGCCCTGTAACTCAGTTGTAAGTGTGCAAGTTAGATCGGATACTCAAACTCACTCAGTCGTAATCTGTTCGATTCTCCGTCCGCAATTAGCTTGATACGATTTATCTGCGTCACACAGACGGCCAAACGTCGGTCGGTAAAGATATCTTATTCACATATACCCACAGTTTACCAAGTTAGTACAGTTAGGAGTTTAGACTCTAAAGTAGGAATGAGAACTGGATTTGAAGTTTAGTTTAACCCTAGCTCCCTTATTAATAACATGGAGTAACGATGGAGTTGTTAAACCCTGTTTTGTCTTTTCTCCTCTAATGTCAACTTCCACATGACAGATAAAGACAAAAAATAGTCAAAAAAAATGGAGTAGCCATTGTTATTCCACATTTATTAATAAGGGGGTAGAGTACTAATTTTTTTTATTGCTTAATACTCATCGCCTGGGAGGCTACTTTTTGAAAAACAAGTATAAAATGTGTATTTATTAAAAAATCAAAAGAATACAATCAAACGTAATTAGCTTTGTAGTTCAGCAACCACAAGAGCCCGAGATGCGTGCACTTGCTAACCATCGTATCAAGAAGATCTCGGAGTTGGGAGAGCGCGCGAGTTGCAACGGTGACGCGATTTGAAATTATAACGAAAAACCTACAAGAGTACGGCCTCCTAGGCGATGATAAGTACTAGAGTACTTAAACTAGGTCAAGAAATTTTAATAATATATACTAGCTGTTGCCCGCGGCTCCGCCCGCGTGCAGTTCGTTTTTTTTACAAAAATGTTTCCCGTGGAATTTCTTAATTTTTCCCAAGATAAATGAGTGGTCCCTGGGTTCGATGGACCCGTAAAGGAGTCTTCTTCCAATCTCTCCTGTCAACGTGCTATCTTCTTTCACACAATTTACCTATATCTTCTTTGGTCTTCCTCTACTTATAACACTCTGTCGAAATCGCTTATGTTACTCAATTCGCATGGAGTAAGACAGAGTGGGGCGTGTCATCGTGGATTGTAATATCTATACTAACCAAACTTATCTTATTCTGAGATGATACCAACGCCCAGATATTGTAATTAAGCATTCTGATGCGCTGCTGTGTACGTAGCAACCAGTTCCTGCTACGTACGGGTTATCTTGTATAGTTATACGTAGTTGCACGATCAAAAGAACGCTTTAAACTGTCGATATTTCAACCCCGTTTTGATTGTGCTACGTAGATAAGTAGCTATAGGTTTTTTTAAACATCCCACTGGTGCTCTCAAATTTTTCATGATGAAAAGTATCTTAAATGTTGACCGGGCATATATATAAAGTAGGATCATAAAATTTCATTTAAATCCGTTACTTGAAAGACGCCTGCTTTTCCTGTTTTTGTAATGTTTTCTTTCCCGCGGAAACTCGATTGGATTAATAAGTTTTACTATATATATATTTTGTTAAAGAGGCAACATAAGATATCAGCATAACAAATTTTACTAAATTAAGTTCATTAGTTGTTGTTTACAAAGCTGTTAAATTAATTGCAGTTTTTTAACTATCCCACGGGAACTCTTTATTTTACCGGGATGAAAAGTATCCTATATGTTGACCAGGGACATAAGCTACCACCACACAAAATTTCATTGGAATCGGTCCAGCCGTTCCAAAGATTAGCCCGTACAAACAGACAGACAAACAGACAAACAGATAAACAGACAAACAGAGAAACAAAAAATTTGAAAAAATTTTAAATTAGTTCCATTTCACTTCTTACATCCCCCTGACTCCGTTTTTAGCATTTTTTATATTTGTACAGAAATTCGACCTCTACAGATTTATTATATGTATTGATTGATATAGGTAACACCTATATTAAAAGGGGGGAAATTATTGAGTCTGATCGGTAAATAAAAAAATAAACAATACTTTTTAGTAGTGACGGGAGCAATGAAATACGTCACATTGCAATGCAAGGTCCTGGCTCGCACGCATGTGGAGCAGTCGTGAACATCTTCTATCTACGTCTTGTCTTTATTAATTATTTGGTTGGAATAAAAATTCAACTCAAAAAATACTCTGGGACAAAATAAAGACTCATGAATTCATAGAATGCTGCATATTCCAAATCGTCTACTAAAGCGAGCAGTTAAAAGGTGATCGTAAAAACAAAGTGTTTACAATTTCTTTCGAAAAATTAAAGTTCGAAGTAACTACGCTCTTAAAATTGAAAACGAACGGTTAACTACCCGGCGCCGACAACTGTTGCGAGGGCGACCATTAAATAAGTTTTATTAATGAAATATAGTCGGCCGAGCTTTTGAATGATTTGGTGACGCAGACGAGCTACAATAGTTATTTGTTATGCAAGGGCGCGTAGTGGATTAATGGGCCGAGTGTCAAAATTGAATGCTGAGCGGCGGAGGATTTCGGGCCGGAAAGGATTTTCATACTACTTTCTCTCCCTTGGGAAAAATGAAAATGCTTTGGTGGCCGAGGGAATATAATAGCATTTCCCGCCCGCATTTCGGGCATTAAAGATCGCTTTTCCGAGCGGGTGAGATGAAAATATTTATATTTCACAGGGGTTAGCACAGGTTTATGCAGGAATTTCGAGTCGACTCGCAGCACGCAAACGAATCGAATTCCGCCGACATCAATCATCATCGAAACGAGTTGTCATGCGGACAAGTCAGCGACTATCCATAGATGATGTATGGAGGCATTCAATTCGCTTGTGCGATTCCAGTCGACACGAAATTCGTACAAAATCCTGTACTAACCCCTCTGTTACTTAACTGTGTCAAAAGCTCACTTTATCCTGAACCTACGGGTGTATTTTGACCCAAGCAGGTGCTCTCTTCACTCTTAGGAAACATTGTTTGGGTGCAACAGGGTGCATCTCGTGCTAATATCACGGGAAATGTTTTTTATAATGACTAAAAAACCAAGCTAGTTATCAAAATTTTGTAGTTAGCGTTGTCACCCACAACTGAAGATCCCAGATCAGTGAAATCCTTTAATTGAGTAAACACCTCGAGTTTGGGTTCATTTGGTTTGCTTTAAAAAATGCTTATAAATTAAGTTTGGTGATGTGATTAGGGGCTGATGATGAATTCTGGAGCCGCATAGTGGAATTTATCAACATTAACAGCTGGTAAACCGCTTTGGTTTGGGCTCATTTGAAATAGTCTAGCTATATTCTTCTACCACGGTTTGATGATGCATACTCCATTTTAATTTAAGATAGTCGGCAAGCCGTTGTCGTAGGTCTACTGCATCAATAGGTACTATTTGCCCCATATTATTAGCATTCATTGCAACGCAATTCAATTAATTGTCCCATTCACAGCACGTTTTGCGAAATGAAGATAAATTCAGTAGTCACTGTACCGTTTAATTACTGAACCTGCTAATCGGCTTGCTTTATTAAATTTTATATAAATTTACCTATTTTTGGCCCGGAATTTCGAATCTAGTGGTGAAATGTGAACTAATGTTGTTAAAAATATAGTATTGAATTGCATTTTTGGTTTGGCACGTAAATTAAGAGTGGTGTTATCGTGTTTATATTAAACATTGTTAAATCTGAACAATACTAATGTTGATGATGTAAATGATTTTCGATGTAAGAAGTAATTGTGAGGAACTCGTGTGAAAACATATTTCATTTGCATGCATGTTTGAGCAAAGGAGAGACTGCAATTTAATAACCAATTAACGCTGTCGTCAGTGGGTGTAAAATATAAGCGGGCGTTACTTTGTGGAAGTCCATAAAAGATAAATTATTTTGCTATAATCGGCTACCTGTTTTAAAATGTTTCAAAAACTACGCAATTTAGCGCAAAAGTGTCAGGGACAAATTAAAGTAATCTACGCAAAAATAATCGCAAGCGTAGAGTTACAGAGTAATGTCATATGTTTCCAAAAATCTAAAAGAATGTTCAATTACTACTTTACACCCTCCGTAACTCTGAAACCATGCATTTCATTTAAGAAAAACTGAAAAAGAAAATAGAACTTCTCCCCCCTCTCCCTCCCAAACCCACGCTTTCAGGGGTGTAACTTTTTACCAAACAATATGTGGACTGCATAAAACAATCTGGCATTGCAGTAATACTGTACTTTCACTTGGATTTCCGAGTTCGGTCGTTTTTTGAGCTCATTGCACCGTACTAATAAGCAATCTATGGCGATTGTTGATAAATAGATTATTAATTATAGTTATGGCAAAGACTGCAGTTCTTATTTTCTGCTGGTTGGTTACAAATTAGCAGCCATGTTCAGTTTTGTGATTAGCGAGCAGTTCCCGCCCGCTGGGATGAGCGCAGCATCCAAACACGACTTGATATTACTAAATCATTACGTTCAAGAGATTAATGGTTTATACACAGAGTGTATGACGTCTCCTACATTAGATTCGCAACTAATTATGATCACAGTAATTACTTGTAAATGCCCGGTTGTAATTTATGATCATCACAATATCGTTTACTTGAAACGTCACAGATTGACGTGTATTAATTTGTAGCTATGTATGAAAGTGTATGCGGTATGCTATAGCTTGCAATATATGCAATTGCAGAAGATACTGACTTTTATTACAAAATACACCTTTCCAAGTTCTTTGTTTAACGACGCGTCAATGCAAATGCGATCAACTTAGAAAAGATTATATTATACACAGTATCGCACCGGAACTCTAGGTGGTGGAAGAGCAAGATTATTTATCTACAATGAATAAAATATGGGACCATTAATTGAAAGAGAAGCAGGCGAATCTATAGGCCAGTTCTAATAAATAGTTGCATAAAACAGAATTTACCTGTAACCACACAGCTCACAGTGGTTTCTGCCCACTTGATTAAGCCACCTCTGCAAACACGAGAGGTGGACGTTTGCCAGCGACCCCTTGCAGTTGCACGGCGATATTAATCTGGTGGAATATGGAGCAGGGAATTATATAACCAGCGTGAGCAACAAACTTGCTATTTTAATTTCTCACGACAAAGACTTCATCGTCATCATTATTAATTCTGAGTATTTATGATACTCAGAATTAAAATTTTAATTGTCACAATGAAAGGAAAGGAAAAACTGCCATAGTCGATTAACTAAGCGGATTCATAGGCTTCACACACTTTAGATATTCTAGAGAATTTATCACAGTCCCGAGTCATGCTGCATGATGTTTCCTCTCAAACTTAGTGACATTCACACTTGAACCCCTTTTCTCCGTGGGGTCGAATTATTTAAAAGCCTGTCTTGGCAGAAAAGAAGGGGTTGTATCTATATGCCAAATACAATACGCCCAATCTTTCCAGCAGTTTGAATCGTAAGTTGAAAATTCAGTAAGCTCAATGTTTACACTAAACACATATTATCGGGTTGTAACGTTTCAAAGGATTCTTTAATATGGATTATGGATATTAGAATGTGATTTCATATTTCATAGCTAACTAGAATTCTAGACATGATATAGTAAAATATTTAGGCGCTGTTCACAGCAATTTCAAACTCATTCGAAGGGTGCTAATGAAGCTTCCGTATCCAAACATGACCGCTAGGGTTGCTGCTTTCAATCTATAGCTATCATTTTACTCTTTAGACGACTTGCCAAAAACGATTGTACTGTTTTAGGTGGCATAGGTGGCATGAATTGCGTTTTACAAAAATTCCGTGGGACTTATGAGGTTTTTCAGGATTTAAAAAGTCTTTGTCTATGTCAAACAAGTATAGTAAAAAAGATAAATTGACGATTATAAATTAAATATTAAACGAAAAAATAATAATCTGCCAGTAAGGTCCGGTTTTCACCAAAGCGGAGAGGAGAGACGAGATGGCATGTGCTACGAACCTGTCATTATTTCTACTAAAGCGGAGTGAAGACGCGTATAATGAGATCTGAGCTATTTGTAACGGAAATGTAAATCAGTTATTAAATCGATCCCGCCCGACTACAGACTTCTCCACTGTACCGCGCTTATCGCACTCTATTCGCTCGCAGGTCACAATTCTATATAAAATGAGACGTCTCCTTTCTTCTCCGCTTGGTTCATTTCCACCGAAGCTAAGTAGAGAGATGTTGAATTAACGAAATCTGATTGGTTATTCAAAACACGTCTCCTCTCGTCTCGATTGGGAAATAACTTACGTAAAATAACTTCTATATAATAAACTTCTATATATAATAATTCTTACATAGACATAACAATATTATATATTTAATTTTATAGTTAATGTTGCTGTTACTACTTATAGGTGACGAGAAAAACAGATCATTTTAATATTTTAATTGGCAACCCTGTGAACGTGACCCTGATAATTAGGTTATGTCTGCTTCCAGTGCTATTTTGATATATTGCAAGATAGTGTAGGTGGTACATACTACATATTATTGTGAAACATTTAATAACATATATTATTTATTATAGGCGGTCAGTGATAGCAGAAAATAAAAAAAAAAACTTGTTTTTAAAGATATATATCTTTCTAACCTTTCCTTTCCTCTAGTCATGCAAATCCTACAAACATTTGAGCCAATGCTTGATAGCGAATCACGTTGGACGATTTCTATGTCCGATTTTTCAGACGCATTACCGGATGTTTTCTTTTTATTACTTTCTTCAGCAGTTTTAGGTTGCTTAGGACCATTCTTTGTTACAACAATTTCATTTGCAGCTCTTTTATTGTTTGAGAGACTTGCGTTTGGAACATTTTGAACTAAATCGTTAGCTATAGTACTGATAGCTGCTCGAATGTTATTTACATTTGATGCCTCGTTTATGGTAATTGGAACGGTTTTATTTAATTTAAAACATGAAGCCATAAACTTCTTAAGTTCATTGTACGTGATAGTACCATCTTCTTTATTTTCGAAATTTTCTAATATGGGTATTTTTAGTTCTTCCATTTCAACTCTTTTGGGCTGGTTTGCTTGAGCCAAGCTTAGTGAGGTTAGTTTTAGGGCTTCAGCGACATCTTTGCTTGTTATTATTTGTCTGATACTGTGCTCGGATTTCGATAGCCCCGTTCTAAGGTTAGTCCTAGGGCTGAGCGAGATTGCTCCTGGTAAATCTAAAACTCTAGAAGGACCTGCATCATTTTGAGTTTGTACATTTGCATCGTTGATCAATTTCTTTCTCTGAGTATTTTCTTCCTGTGTCGAGTTTTCGTTAATTGCTTCTGATTTTTCTCTATCGTCCATCAAAGCTTGTGTTCCATTTGCATTTTTATTTAAAATAAATATTACTAAAATGTATCTTTGTATGTATGACCTGTTTTGAAAGATTTAACGACAAGTCGTGACACTTGCCAATTGAAGATTGACAACAATGACTTGTCATTAAAGTTTTTATTGGGTTTAAACATTGGTTTAAATTATTATAGTAATAATCTGTAGTAATACTTATGTGAATATTTTCTAACCGAAAAAGTCTGAATGCTATTAAAATAATATTTTGTGGATAGTGCCATCGTACATATTATAAAAACTTGAAGCACAGTTTTTATTGACACTAAGAAATTTTAAGGCACAAAAGCATTTAATTATTTTAACGACGTAGACCAAACCGCAGCAGAACGATGCCAAACAGTAAAAATTTAACAGACCGTAAAGTGGTGATTTGTTTTTTTACGAGTTGTAATTACTTCTCATTACCAGTCGTAAAAAATATCGTTAATCCGCTGTTTGACGCGAAGTTTTGAAAATGGCTGGAAAACTGCACCAAACTACGTGTTTGCTTTTAAAACACAGTTATTAGACGCACGGGCAGCATAACGTAGTTAGCTGGTTTTATTTTACAGTGTAAAAATAATATTATAGTCACGGATATGCTAATATTAAAATTACAATAGGCATAGCAGTATAATAAGTCCCTTACTACTTAGCAAGGGTGCCGTTTTCAGTATTTCACAGAATATTTACGTAAAAAATTAAATTATTAAAATATAGTGATTTAATATCACCAAACTCAATTATTTATTTTTTAGTTCCCCAATGTATTTTCTCCATTGTAAATCAAAAACTATTAACTGAATGATAAACAAACAGACTGAACTGTAATCTATGCATTTATTACAGGGGGTTTCTTTTACCTATATGATACTTTTAAGAATTGTTTATAGTATACGGTTCTAAAAACCTTTTGATCATAATATATTCCTTGCAAAATAAATGCAAACGTGGTAAGGTAATTCCGTTAAATAAATGTCAGCGGAATACCATTTAATTAATTTAACATATTAATATACTCATAAATTTTCATGTACGTTTATTAATTACGATTTGTTACATAATTATTTCCTTCCGGTCGACGCTTTTTCTTCCGCGGCCGCAATTAGCAAAATATGCTGTTGCTATGAAAATATTTTCGAGGCAATAATTAAGTCAACACTTAACTTTCCTTTTTAGCGAGCGAAATATTTTAATTAGTTTGTCCGAACTCACGGTACGACCCGCGTGTAACAGTGTGGTTGACGTTATGCTGCAAGGCGCCAGGCGAAAAATATCCATATAGAGATCCAAGGTTTTATGATTAAAATGTCTTAGAGAAATGCAGAAAAACTAAACGTAGCAAAAATTCTCATACAATATGTATTCGTATCCGCGTTAAGGGAATGTATCTTCTGCATGTAAAAGGAAAAGGTGACCGACTGATTGATCGACTGACAAGGCTATAAGCGTACAGCTCAAAGCACAAGACGGAACTGGCGAAAGTTTGACCTACAGATAGTTACTATATAACTGCTATAACGTAACTATTTTCGCAAGGAAGATATATACCTTATAAGGTTGAAACCTGAGAAAATTCAAAGAGGAGATAATAAAGAGTCCCCGCTGAATGAATGAAACCGCTGTCTTCACTTTCTTGTTTAAAGTGACTGAGTTTTTTTTTATAAAATAGGATAAGAATAATGACCCTTTAAAAAAAAACAAAAACAAAGAAATACAAAGTTCTAGGTACCTATTTAATTAAACTTTTAGAGTAGGTTAACGTGCAAAATAAATTTGTATAGAGCAACCTAGTAATTATTGAACAGTGATGTCACAGTTCAATATAGATTTTCGGAATGAGAAATTTTAAAATGCTTATAACTTTTTGGTTAGTTGATCGTTAGTTTTTTCACCATTTCATTTGTTAATAATTCTAGTTTCACAATTAAATTAACATAAATCAATACGATGATTTCAGTTCAGTCCTCCCGGGCGCAGTAGCACGCGCTAGTATCACTTTGGAATTTTATAATTTTCTAAATTGGCTCAGGTCTGGTCTGGTGGGAGGCTTCGGCCGTGGCTTGTTACCACCCTACCAGCAAAGACGCATCGCCAAGCGATTTAGCGTTCCGGTGCGATGCTGTGTAGTAACCGTTGAGGTGAGTTTACTTAATCCTTCCAAGTTAGTACGATAACATCTTCAGCTGCATCATCACTTACCATCAAGTGAGATCGCAGTCAAGTAGTAACTTGTATAATGTAAAAAAAAGAATAAAAAAGCAAGTAGGTCAACGATGTCTGTTGCATGCGCCCGTTCTACGTAACAACGGTAACGGCTCGATGACTTTTTGACAACAGCGGGTCGTGTACCGCGCCGCGGTATAATTCGTAATTAAAGGCCAGGTGCTTTCAGCTTTGTCCCGCAGTTTTTACGCTTCGCATAAGGTTCTTGTTTCGAGGGACTCCGAAGGGGTTGACTTTTTCTCATTTTAAATTAGGTACATCCAGAAAAGGTACTTGCTTTGATTAATGTGTATGTGTTTTATAAAGAATCAAAAAATATTATAGTCTATTCGCTTAGAATTTGTTGTTACAAGTATATGCGCACAGTCGGCGTCGTTTGATGTCCTTTGTGAATACCGGCGTCGCAACTGGCCGCACGCAAAAATGAAAGCGAACGAACTATATACGTGTATTGCAATGTACACCTAATTACTATAAGATGTTAACAGCAGTATCTAAAGTTTGGTATAGTTAAAGAAATATCGAAATATTTACAATGGCTTACCTTATGTGTGAGCGAGTATGACTTATGAGTGACCTTTATCCTTTATTTTATAAAATAAGTACTTGTAGTGTGCTTTACTTTGTTTCGTTTATAATTATATTAATATTATAATAACGTTTCAATTTCGCCAAAAATCGAAAATATTCCTTGAAATTGTAGCCTCAATATAAAATTCTGTGAAACAAAACTAATTTTGCTTTTCCATTACCAGGATTTGATTATAAACGAGACACGAGCGTAATTTCGTTAGCTACTTTTTAGTTTAGATTTATTGGGGAAACTGACGAAAAAAATACCGCCCCCCTTATCTCCGAAGTTTATCATTCGAAAAACCTGAAAAAATGATGATCAATAAATGTGTATTTTACAGGAAAAATAAAATCAACTCTCTAACTATTATACTTTTTTGATAATAAGAATAAACCACGAAAAACAAAGTTAGGATTGCGGTTAGCCAACAAAAGTATGTAGGTACTTTTGTTGGCTAAAATAAAAATATTATACCGTAAATTCATGTACAAAAGTGATTCTTTTCATGTTTTACTTCTTTTATGGCATGGAACCCTCGGTGCGCGAGTCCGACTCGCACTTGGCCGTTTTTTTTAAATTTTGAATTATTTTTATCAGTAGTCAATCAGTTAGTTAACGAAACTAATTTACAAATACGCTCAATTAGTTCAGTTCTGTGGAGTTAGTATAAGCAATTTTTTCGTTTAGGTCGTTTATGTCATAATAAATAAAATAGATATTAATTTAAAAAAGGGCGGAGTTTTTGATAATGTATAACGGTAACGAACAGTATTAAGCATTATTGTATCTTGCACTAACGCTTTTGATAAATAAAACAACACAATAAAGTGTTAAAATCTATTGACTCACGGGAGTATGATGACGGAATTGACAATGGAATAATTGCGTAGCTGTAGAGGGTTGTAGCAGTTACAGGTTTGTAGCTCACTATGCTTTCGTAGCGGTCTACGAAAGAAATTAAACTTTGTAATGGGTTTAGAGAATTAGGAATCCACAATATGTTGATGTTTCGGTTCATATTACTATGATATATAATTACCTATTTCATAAATAATGAAATTTCTTCGCTCTCTTACCGATACTAATATTTCTCGCGAAAAGTCGGTACAGCATAGTAATCGAATTTCTTACTAGACCGTAATTTTGTTCCCAAAATTACTACGGTTTTTGAACAGAAAATTCTGTGCTGTAACATGTTGGTTTTTATGTTTCTATCTAAATATCTAAAATTATCTCTACATTGTGTTATAATAGACTATAGAGCATTGACTATTTTTAAGTCCTCCCAGCCTGGTGGGCTATGGAAAAACACTGATCCTTATGAGAGGAAACCTGTGCCCAGCATTGGGCTATTAAAGCGTTAAGACCCACACTCGGCCAGCTTGGTGCACTATGGATAAACCCCTATCTTTATGAGAGGAAACCTGTGCCCAGCTGTGGGACATAAAAAGCTTTGAAACCACATATCGATAAGAGCGTAATTTGAACAAAGCACAATAATATTGTATAAGTACTTACTTTTACAAATTAAATGGTAATGGCATTTCCTACGAAGAAGATTGTAGGAGACAGGAATGGTTGTTTCCAATATTCAGACCACAACAATTAGGTGTCGTTTATAAGTAGGTACATGCAAAATTGTTATCGCTTACTATCTTGGCTCCAACCCAAGTGCAAATCCGGAAGCATACTAGCTCCGTCTTATATTATGCTTGCCTACTAAGACTTCTAGGCTTAAGATAGCCACGTCTTATGATTTCTGTTTAAATTCCTCCTTAGATTACACTTAGGAATGCCTATCTATTTAACATGACTGCGAAATATAATTTTCATTATATTTTTCACCAATTTAGGTTTTATACATTTCATAGACGATAAATTAATTCACGTAAGCCCTAATTTTTCTCTATGTATTCTCTACGTCGCGAATATTGCCCTCCTACTTGTATTGGACAGTGGGACTTCATCCCAATGGTGCGCTATAATCCGTTTGAGTGATCTGAGGCTATGATATTATATTATTTCCCACGCAGCTTACTTATTTAGAGACGGTCCACCAGTAGCTAGAATTCAGCCATTGGGACAATTACAACAATTAAATTACAGCGTATTACAGCTTAAACGAAGCAGCGATGTTCCGAATTACCATTGAATCTAAGAAAATTGGTAGTTTTATTAAATGCAAAGTGCTCCTCCTTGTTAGGGTTGTTAGCTTGGCTGCGGTCCAGAACCGAACGGGATTCCACGCTACTTGATAGCTCGTTTGAACGTTACCGAATAAAGTGAATACCAGCATAATTAGTTATTTTAAAAATACACTATTTGAATGGAAGCAGGCGTTAATTTGTGGAAATTCATAATAAGCAGGACAGTTTAAATTATTTTGCTATCCGCTAGTAACAAAGATCTATCCATCCATCCATCCACTCTTACAAACTTTCGCGTTTATAATATTAGTAGGATGCCTAACTAGCCTAACTATTAGTTGTCTAACTATTAGTACTAAGCCTAGCTTACAGGCACTTATGATGAGTAAATTTTTAATTCAAAACATATTATAATTTGAATATAATATTAGTATTTTAAATTTTTAATGTAGCCAAATGAAAAAATAGTCGCCAAAGACGTGTGGCACTCGTAGACTGCCGCAGTAAAGCTATTGCATAACATTTTTTATCAACAACACTCCGTGGGGGGTGTTAAGTTATTTTCGTTACGGAATTTCTGGATTCGGTCTCCACGCACAAGGCCCGCGATAGAAGCTATGCAGTAGCTTAAAAATTATATATATTGTTAAATTTATGTTAGCCATCTCTTTAAATACTTCCGCTAAATATCAAAGTTGACTACTGGACACTTATTTAATCCACAGTGCTAGCTATTAAATAACTTGTAACTTCTTTGGTTTTGGATAGCGGCCAAGTTAACAAGCGGGAACATGTTGTTACCGATCGGATTCACCAGCGTCTTGTTGGCATAGTGAATTACCAATCAAACGCCAGTTTTTCTAAAGGCCTGCTTGACATTTATTAAGGCTACTGATGTAGTTTTTAGGGTCACGTATCAAAAGGGTAAAAACGGGACCCTATTACTGACACTTCGCCGTCCGTCCGTCATGTCACTTGGCTGTATCTCTTGAACCATGATGTTAGACACTTGAAATTTTCATAGATCATATTGTATTTCTGTTGCCGCTATGTTTCTATAACAACAAATACTAAGAAATAGAATAAAATAAGTATTTAAGGGGGCTACAACAAACGTGACTATTTTGCTTGTTTTTGCTAAATATTGATAATGGAAACGTGTAGATGTTTTAATATTTAGTTACATATATACTTCATAAATTAGGTAATAATTTTAATAGTGAAATTAAAAAAAAAACGATTTAATGGAGATTCCCATACAACAAACTTCTTGCTCGTTTTGAATTTGGTGGGCAGAGGTGTTTTTATTGAAATTGGTCTTGATAGAACGAAACTCTAAGTACACAGCGGACTGCAATGGCTTGATGATGAAGCAAATATTTAGGCTAATTTAGCAAATCAACATTTGAAATCATTATAAGTTTATCAGGCACCCGTTATCAATTTCTGTTAATATTTGTTAAGTATTTTCGAGCAAGATATTAATATCAACTTTTACATCGATAACGTTTTCACATAAATATTTATTAGGGTCCTTTGGTAGAGTAGTCGACGTTAGTAGTCATCGATAAAGTGATAACATGTTTCGATAAAAACTTACTGGGACAATATTCTACAACAACATCTAGTAACTAAACATGTTTTAATTGAATTGAATTGTAAAAGAACTTTTTCAAAATGCTTTCAGACACAAAAAATTGCGGACGGTGGTATTTAAAGTTAATTCATAAAGTACTTTTTATTTAACCTTTACGTAGGTACCTAATACAGTGTCATTGGTAAAAACTAAGTACTAGACCCAGTACACTACTATTAGGTTCGAATATATTATAATAATCTAAGAGAGGAGTTATCTTTACAAATAGCCAAGGTGTTACGAAGGATACAAATGCACGAGAATTCTTTTTATTTCTTCACTTTGCACTCAAGCCTTCATGTATGCAATTTCATACCACGCACTTCAATAGTTTTAAAACGTATGTACGTCTTTTCGATATGTAAGCGAGGAATCACCTCTCTTGGATGATAAGTGATTAAAATGTACACGTATGCAAAAGTCAGTGTCACCTTACACACTTCCTTTATCCTCAAGGGGCAAATAAAACGAAATCGTCCGAATTGCCTCTGTGTACCTATAATGCCGCAGTTTTCAGATAGCGTACAGCGAGCCAATCTTGCTCCATCCTACTAAAATTGATGCGCGGTCCACATTGGGGCTCCAACATAACTATTAATGTTTCGATCACTACTAGCAAGTTGCGGCCTACCCTATTGCCTATCGGCTTCAACGCCTTAATAGTTTAATGGGAAAGTCCGTAGCTGACGCGTAAAGGAAAAGCTTTCGATAAGAAAATTATTACTACTCGTATAGGTTACGTTGTAATAAACTGTAATAACAAAACAATCTTGCGCTTGTGAGATGTAAATAAAATAATAAACAAATACATACAGTTAACGTGAAAAGTCCACCGTCCACGTCAAATATGTTGAACCTAATGATCTTGACGTAATATGCGGTTATTGCGGGTACTTGCACAGTGTACACCGTTTTAGATCTTAAGCCATGTGTAGATTTTTGAAATGGACCGTACTGTTTATAGGAATGTGCAGCAAAAATAAAGCTGTCCAAGATTTTTGTAGTCATTTTGTGTATCATCTAGAACCTGTGAATACTAAAACCAGCCAACTAATTAGAGCCAGCCCCGGGAGTACTTATAGTCGTCAAATCTTGTATTTATACAGTGAAATGCAATTTAAAACAGTTTGGTTTCAACCTACGCTAGGTATATTTTGATCTGGATCTATAATCAAGACTACTGATACCACATAAAACATATTATATAGGTATACGTCAAGTTAGAATCCATACGCTGCGCATAGCGCTGTGAAACATAGAAATACACAATACAAATCACTTTACCCCCGCGTATGCAACTTTTCACCACTTTACACAATTTTTTTTTAAATTTGCTCAAAATTCAAAGCTTGTCTTGTATAATATAACTGAGAAAATGCAAGATAAGAAGGACGTTAGGATATTTTTAACAAAAAAATGTTCAAAGTTATTTTATGCAACATGGTGGATTTTTGGAGCCATCCAATTGAAAATATTATTGCCAAATAACATGGCTGATTGACACTCAGAAAAGGTATGAAAGTACGTAGAGCGAAATTGTTCCCCATCCATGCATTAATGTCCGTCTCAAATGACAAGCAATTACCATATCACGCTCCCGTCGAGACGCTTTTACGTGACTCGTTCCAAATTATTGTTAAATTGGCATGTTCAAGTTACAGATGCAGTACGAAACGAATATAATCTACCTTACAACTTAGGTACCCATATTTTGACAACCTTTTTAATTTCATACCTTTATTGCTTTATACTAGCTGTTGCCCGCGGCTCCGCACGCGTGCAGTTCGTTTTTTTTTTTATACAAAAATGTTTCCAGTGGATAAATGAGTGGTCCCTGAGTTCGATGGACCCGTAAAGGAGTCTTCTTCCAATCTCTCCTGTCAACGTGCTATCTTCTTTCACACAATTTACCTATATCTTCTTTGGTCTTCCTCTACTTATACACTCTGTCGAAATCGCTTATGTTACTCAATTCGCATGGAGTAAGACAGAGTGGGGCGTGTCATCGTGGATTGTAATATCTCTACTAACCAAACTCATCTTATTCTGAGAATATACAAATGCAGGGAACTCGATTGGATTAATAAGTTTTACTATATATATATTTTGTTAAAGAGGCAACATAAGGTATCAGCATAACAAATTTTACTAAATTAAGTTCATTAGTTGTTGTTTACAAAGCTGTTAAATTAATTGCAGTTTTTTAACTATCCCACGGGAACTCTTTATTTTACCGGGATGAAAAGTATCCTATATGTTGACCAGGGACATAAGCTACCACCACACAAAATTTCATTGGAATCGGTCCAGCCGTTCCAAAGATTAGCCCGTACAAACAGACAGACAAACAGACAAACAGACAAACAGACAAACAGACAAACAGATAAACAGACAAACAGAGAAACAAAAAATTTGAAAAAAATTTAAATTAGTTCTATTTCACTTCTTACATCCCCCTGACTCCGTTTTTAGCATTTTTTTTTATTTGTACAGAAATTCGACCTCTACAGATTTATTATATGTATTGATGATTGATGATTGATGATTGATTGATGTGAAAAGTTGTACTGGTGGTAGATCTCTTCTTTCAGAGTTCGGCCGGGTAGGTACCACTGGGATAAATTACTCTACTAACAATATTCCTCAGCCCAACATAATATAAGAGTCTTTTAAAAATCTTTGCTTCATCTCAATACATTCCAAAACATCAGAATGGACAATGGCTATATATTTCTTTACGTATAAAAAGACCTTAGATGACAGTCAGTCGGTTAGGATCGATAAGACCTAAGAGTTAAAAATATTTGTGAACCATTTTATCTTACCCTTTCCATATTGCGGATGATAAAGTTTAAATCTGTTCATGTCTTAACAGTGCCATCTTAATATAAAGTCAGGAAACAGTAAATAACATGACAGTTAATTTTTATTTAAAAAAATTCGGTAGTACATTTAGTATAGTAGAGTTTTACATTCAAGTTCCACATAAATTGTAGAGATGGCGCTATACGGTATAACGTAGCGATAACGCCGGTTACATGATTTTTGTTCACCCTAAAAGTGAAAAATTTTAAACCATACAAAATCTCCTACTAAGCCTATTTATTTACGGCTGTAAGGGTACTCCAGTCTTACTTGATCCCTACGTCCTAGCCCTAGGTTCTTTGTGCATTCCGAGTTTCAAGTCACCTACCTACTTGAACTTAAAGGTTCTGATGTCTGTAATTTCTGAACTACAAAAGTGATGATGATAAGATTTGTATGGAATAATCTTTAAAGAACCTCCTTTCTAACAAAAAAAGAATGAATGGAATCGGACAACGCGTTAATGAATTATAACTAAAAAACGTTTGGACTTTGATGCTGTCTTCCAGGGAAACCATGATGAATTTCGGGACAAAAAGTATCCTATGTCCTACCTCGGGGTATGAACTATAATCATGTCAAGTTTCGTTTAAATCCATCCAGCGGATTAGCCGTGATGCCCGGTCGTGAAACAGACAGACAGACAGACAGACAGACAGACAGACAGACAGACAGACAGACAGACAGACAGACAGACAGACAAAAATTGAACAAATTACAGTTTTGGCTTCAGTATCGACTAAATAGTGTCCTCCAACAAAAATTTTCAAAATATCTTCAATGTACAGAATTCGACCCTTTACAGTTTTATTATAAGTATATAGATAGATTACCCAACCTTCATAATTCGTTCGTTTTAGCCGAAAAACGTCTAATGCTGGAAAAAGGCCTTCTGCAAAGAATTTCAACTTGTCGTTTGTCATTTGTATTCAGCGACTTCCCGTTGTTACTCTCTTAATTTCGTCAGTCCTATGGGCCTAATAAGAAGGCTTAAGGTCACTCAGCGGGTGATGGAGAGAGCTATACTTGGAGTATCTCTATGTTGTACCCCGAACATCTGTGAGACAAAGGTATATGAACTCCTACTTACCTATCACTATTAACAACATTTAACTAAAACTAATTGAATCTTCAAAGGCTATATTTATAACAAGCGGTAGCTATGCGGTAATGATATCTCTCTAAAATAAATAATTAGTGTATCTAAAAGGATTTAAATTGCAAAATGTAGAGTCAAATGACGCACCGCCCATACATCAAGGCACATAAATATTAATGTCCATCTCAAATGTCGTGCCATTATCATATCATATTCCCGGCATGTACCCGTCACGTGAGTTTTGTATGAAAATCTCGTAAAACCTCGTAATACCCGGGCCAGTCGAAATGAAATGGTGACCGAGTCTGGGAAATGTAGAGAACAATTTTTGTACTGTCTTTTCGCAGATCGCATCTAGTCTAGAGCTAGATACATTGTCACATGTTTGAGTTGAAAATATTTGAGGATATTGCGAAACAATGGACCTTTTTTAACCCCCGTAAATAAAGAGGGGTGTTATAAGATTGACGTCGATATAATATAAGATGATCGTTTGAAACTTCTTTACATTTTCGTAAAAGATTCATAAAGATTTCTTACCAATTTTATCTGATAGCTTCCTTCTCAGTCAAATAGTAGTGACAAACGGACAGTGTTCATAAGGACATTAGGGTTTCTTTTGGTCATTTGGCTTTGGGATACAATTTTTTGTTCCAGTTTACGTTTAAGTGGAAGCGTTTTTCATACTTCGTGACATAAAAAAGTCCTTCTTTTTCTTTCTTTATTA
Source organism: Coenonympha glycerion (assembly GCA_963855885.1). Classification (NCBI taxonomy): domain Eukaryota; kingdom Metazoa; phylum Arthropoda; class Insecta; order Lepidoptera; family Nymphalidae; genus Coenonympha; species Coenonympha glycerion. The sequence continues at coordinate 12,829,959 of OY979631.1, forward strand.
GTAAAACATATTAGTAACGTTCTACTAGTCAAACTGGTGAGTAAAACGAAGAAGATGAATTATTTATAGAGTTCAGAATACGAGTACCTCTTAGTTGTGTTAAACGCTAGGTTTTAAGGTTAAGCGCAGTTACGACCCATCTATCCTACATAGGTTAACAATGGCATATAAAACTTTACCGTACGCGTACATCCCTACTCTCCTCATATATCCTAGTACGGAGTTTAGACTAGATTTTGTTTACTCACTCGGTTGAGTATTGGCATGCGCTGGACAGGCGGAAAACTGGAGCGAGTCGGGCGAATCATTTGTTGGACAGCTTTAGCTTAGTGCTTCCAATGATAAGAACGTTTAGTATTTGTTAAATAAAGTGTATGCAGCAACAGAACCGGGTAGGCCTTTTAAATATAGCTAAAATATTTTAAAGAAGAGTGTAATCTTCTATGGTTCTTTATTCGTTTCGCCATGTCAGTCCGTTCGTCTCTTTGTCTGTCTGTCTGTAGACTATCGTGCATCACACTAAAATCGTAATGGCGAAAGTTTATATGTGTATGTGTGTTTGTTACCCCTTCACGCCGCAACTCCTGAACCGATTTGGCTAAAACTTGTAATGGAGAATTAAAACATAAGCTACTTTTTACTCCCGATTTCATGGGTTCTACGCCATTTGGTAGTCATCTGTAAAATGTACCTTTACCTATATTTGATTGATTGTTTTCAGAACATAACTTTTTTTTTATTATTTTCGATAATTTTAATTTTAGTATAAGTTGATAGTAATAAGACTTTTATTATTCCCCAATGAATCTTTATTAAGAAAATATAACTTTAGCTCGGGGATAGACCCTGAATCAACATAGATCGTATTAAATCACTATGTGGATTAGTTTCAGCATAAATCCTGCACCCGAACGAGACGATCATTAATAATAATCGGCTCTCTCCCTCTTCGACTATGTAGAACCTATAATTTGTGCTTTAATTGATTTCTCCAAGGATTAAACTGAAATAAGCTCTAACATGAAATCGCGTGATGCAAGACATTAATTTTGAAAAAAATATTGTATTTTATCCTAAATTGGTCAATAGCCTAAAATGGACCCGTTAACAGCTGCCTTTAATATGCAATTACTCGTATTGTGGCTTTAATAGGTAGAAAATTAATAATTTCCAAGAAGAAAGTATCTCAGAGTCATTGAGCTATATGTAGTACGTAGTACATAATAATAGCTCAATATTCATAGATTCCAACATAAAATGGAAATCGACGACTTCAAATACCACTACAAAGAGTGAAATAATTTTTCAATGTAAAATATAAATAACACTAATTCAAAGTCGGGCGATTACTACGAAGGACTATGATTGTACGAATTGCCCGACTTCGAATTGGTGTACCTACATTGAAAAATTATTTCACTCTTTGTAGTGGCATTTGAAATCGGTTTTTCTGAAAAGAATATTCCATTTTATTTTTTACTTTTTAGTGGAAAACAACAAATTCACAGGGCATTGAATAAAATGCCCAAATCGCTTGAAGTGTGCTTATAATTCTTGTGCTTATAATTAAGAGTTCCCTCAATTTTTCCGAGAACCTATCATCAGAACCTGACTTGATGATTATACCTAGTCATTAAGTCAGCATCTGCGTGCAAATGCACTAGTAACTTTAAAAAAATACCCAAATTGTTTCAAGTATCCATATAAAATTTGAAGAGGTCCCTCGACTTCTCCAGGATCCCATCATCAGATCCTGACCTGAAAAAATGGGACCATCTGGGAAGTATACCCTTTCAAACAAAAAAGAATTTTCCAAATCGGTTTACGCGTCCTTGAGTAATCGGTGAACATACATAACAAAAAAAGATTCCGACGAATTGAGAACCTCCTTCTTTTTTTGGAGTCGGTTAAAAATACATAAAATCCCATATTATTATCACAATTAAGTTGCCAAAGACCGAAGGATTTGGGCAAGAATACTGAAACGGGCTGAAGCCTGGAAGACTTATATAATTATGATGATTCTCGAGGAAATTACACCTAAGTATACGGAAGATTTTTGTTAGCTTTAGTAATTAATAGAACAGTGAACTTGGACGGGTGACAAATAACTGAAGTGCCCCGCGATTGATTGCGAACCACTCAATCCGCTCCCAGTGGATCGTAGGACAGCTAATTAATCCTAGCTTGCAAGCCTAAAAGCCTCCCAAGCTTCTTTTCCGATGGTAATGAAAATGAATATAAAAATCTTTATTTTTCACAAAGGCCTAAATTATAAGGTCTTATGAAAAGTTAAAACTCTGCCACCAGGTTTGGAAATTAGGTTTGCATCGAGAAGAACTGGCAAGAAACTCAGCGCATGCTCTTTCAAAAAAGGACATTATATACAATTTTTATTCCATAATTTTTAGGATATCTCGTGAGGAGATGGAAGCATATCCCTATCATTCCAAGAATCCTTGTCTCTGAAAAATTCTTAAACGGTATGGTAACCCTGATTAATTAGATGTTATATATCAGTGACTTTAAATCTGTGTAAGTGAAAAGGCACGGAATACATAATAGTACTATGGTAAATTATACTCACACCAAACTACCTTTGAAATTCTTTGAAGTTCTTTCCAATAAAAAAGACTCACATAAATCGGTAAATTGGCTAAAATAAAAAGAAGAGTCATCAAATCGGTTCACTTCAGTCGTCAATTATTGAAGTAAAGAACATAAAAAATTACAATCGAATTGTGTACCTCCTCCTTGTATGAAGTCAGTTGAAATGGAGGAAGGAGGTTCAATTGTGTGTATTTGTCGGTTGTGACACTGCCTCTGAAACTTATCGCTATCAATGTATTACTTAATATTGTTATTATGGCCCATCTTCATTAATTTTTGCTCCTGCACTGAACTGCAAACACCTCGTTGTTAAATGGAGAAGTTACTCTTTCAGGTTCCAGAACAGGCGTTGTTTCATGGAGTGCACGCATCGACAGGTTACTTGTGCAGCGGACTGTAATATAGCTAGTTCAGCAAACTAGGCTAAATACATCGCCTAATTTACATAGTTGACAAACGACCGAATCGCCACGCAGTAAGATTGATCGCCGACCACACCCTGTGACGAATGTGCGACGCGATGCTCCGGTGATTAATTGTTGACGGCTAATTGATTTTAGCTGCCGCTTGATATCTAGCACCCAAATGAGATATTAGATACGTCCGCTGCTAATTTCCGTTGTCTTATGTTTTGGGAAATATGTACGAAGTATTTAAAAGAATCAATAGCTTGATGGTCTGGGACGTGAGATCATCGTGAGTTTCCGTTAGTCACGGCGCTAAAAGAGGCGGGCCACCTGGGCAAATGCCGGATTCTAAGACCGTGAAAATCATGACCAAGGAAAAACTACCTAAAGGAAAGCAGAAAGAAAATTTGGACAGAAAGCCAGACGTTGTGGAAGAAGTTCTAAAGAGAATGGGTAAGTAGGTATCGGTACATCAACTGGCGCAGGGAGTTGAAGAACCGCGACAAGTGGAGGAATATCGTTTAGGAGGCCAGGGCCTAAAAGGGGCTGTAGCGGCACAGGGTAGATATTAGATAGATATTTAAATGCAAGTTGCAAGTATGTAGGATAAGAGGTCAGATAAACTGGATAAACGGGGAATTCTTGCCATGTTACCGGTGTGATTGATAGGTACTTACCGCTATTCATGTCAAACAAGGTGCTGCATGAGTCATGGAGGTTCATAGAGTGCGAATCATTGTATTTTTATATCAAGTAATATTAATTTCAGCTACTAATATTAATAGTGAACAAAATATATTAATATTGAGTCTACCGCAGATCCAAGGACTGAAAGATGCCTTGGTCGAACGATAGCCAAACTTGACTTGATAGCAACTGAGAATTGCAGCCGTGCTATTCTGCAAAACAGCGACGAGCGTGCATCTCTGCATCTATGAATTTGTCAGTTGTAATAGAGTACAATTTTGCTTGCCATATTCGGCTTGGCAGCTGTCTGGCAGCTTTGTCTTCGATGACGCTTTATAGTTTACTAGGGTCATTATGACTTAATGTACATTTTAAACTAAGTCATGAAATTAAGAACATTAATATACACGTTTATTGTAATAATTATAATATATTATATTTATGAAGTTAAAAAAAAATAGGTCAAACACGACAAACAGCTTGAGTCTTAGAAGGTCGTAATCGCGACTTTGCACTGACTCTGATATACTGTCTACCATAACGATCGATCCTAGTTCTCAATGTTTTTAGGATTCTGTACTGATAATTTGGAAACCCTAATATTACGGATTTATCCACTCTTTGATACTTCTGCGTTTTTTGTTTGTATTCCTAACATGATTTAGAAATCTTTCCCCGACAGAGAGGTATTTCTATACAAATACAGTTACATCTCCGTTATTTTATGGTCAGCATCAAATGAAATTTATCTAAGAGTTGCATTGATGAATCATCAATAAATGAGAAAATCTTGCGCAGAATCAAGTAATATAACTAAGGCCCTAACTCTCCATTTCATACGTATTAGTAGAGTGATTTCGCAGTGGCTTTAATGCTGAATTGTGATAAGTAATTATAATAATAATAATAAAAGAATTTTTTGACGAACAATCGTAGTAGAAAATTTCTACTACGATTGTTCGTAATACGTAATCGTAGTATTTCATATACGGAACATCAGCAACTAAATAGGTTAAACTTACAGCACAATAGGTATTCGTGCGACGAACCGCCGCGGCGTATAAAAACTTTTCAGTTTTACCACAACCACAAAATATAGGCATCGATTTGTTTTTTCCATTTTTCTTCAGTTTCATCGACGAGGCAGTTGTGCTAGCCGGTATTTGGCGTATACTAGGTGAATATTGTGTGAGTCATTTTAATACGTTTTAGACTTTATTAGCCTGTTAGCCTTTAATATAGTATTTTGACAGTTGGCGCTACTGTTTGCTTGTAAGAAAAAGTTTTAGGTAGATCATTCGGATGCCCATATCTTGAGGTTAGTAATCAGTGTGTAGGCCCGTTTATTACGCCTTTCAATGTTCGTTTTATAAAAAATGACACCAGCTCTGCTCCTAGCTATGAAGGTAAAACCTTGCTACAGGAACGGTAATGAAGTTTCATCAGGTTTACGAAGGTGGCTTATTCGTGGAACGTATGCCCTTTCGAGTTTCGACCACACTCAATAGATATCTCAAAGTCACCCGGCAAACACGTAAAACAACGTTTGCTCAAAGACAATTCTATCAGATAAGCAAACGATTGGGTAGGTCGCAGGTCCCTTTATTTAATCAAACGTCACACCTGTATCCCAGATTCTCTTTAGATACGGGCACCCGCAAATTAATTCGGAGCTCGGACCGCGACGTGAGCCTGTTGAATTTCCTTAAAACAAATACATTGGATAATAGAATCTATGGAAACACAACGTGAATTTACTTAGTCACGAATTCTGAAAATAATATTATCTGAGTAAATACTTATTAGGCCCCTCCAATATTTCTCTGTAATTCTATAACTGACTGAACAGAGATACAACACAACACACAATAGTAGCTATAATAACTGTGTTTGTGTGAAAAGAGCACGTTACCACAGAAGGGTTAAATCACTCAGGTTCGCCCGCACATTGCAGTCTGTGCGCAAAAAATCACAATTAAATACTGAAAAACTCTTTTTAAAGTAGAAGAATTTTTAAAGCCTTTAAATTCGAGTTCGCTCCCGGTTTTGTAGGGACAAAAGAAAGATATAACGATTTCAACCCTCCCAAAATCTGTCAAAAAACTTTTGTATAAAACTTTTCTATCAATATTTGATGTTATTGTAAGTCGATTAGCGGTGAACGAAAATAAAAATGTAAATAAAAATCTTTACTTTTCACATAGGCCTAAATAACAGGCCCTTAAAAGTCAAAAAGTCAAAACTCTAGGCTCGGAAGGCAGGTTTGCACCGAGAAGAATTGGCAGGAATCTCGGCACTTGCTCTTTTCAAAATGTCATACAAGTTGTCATAAATGCCCTACAAGTTTTCTAAAATATGAAAATTTAATACATAATTTTTAAGATATCTTGTGAGGAGATGGGAGCATATCCCTACCATTCCAAGAATCCTTGTCATTTAAACATTCTTCATACCTCGTCGTGATCTAGAAGTTTTTTGACTGTGACTTGTGCTAACGTAAGTCCATGCTTTACTGCATAATAAAACTTTTAATTTCACAAAAAAAAGATGGAACTGCCGAGTGATAGATTCCACTTTTCAATTGGTCTGTTATAAGCAACTTTTGCTTACTCATGTTGAACCCAACTAGCATTCTATATATTTCTTCATCATTAAAAGTACAAGAAGTTATATAATAAAATAAATGTTTGTTGGTAAACTCAAAACCACTGACTCAGGCAGGAAATTTCCTCCTTTTGAAATATAAAATCGTACCCACCGACCTGAATTTTACGATGAAACGATGTAAAATATTTGGAGCGGCATTTCACTCACGCATCTTTTAAATTGTAACGGATCCCCGTAAATACGCTCTATAACTTTTGCAAAAGCTCTCTAAAGTAATTTATTGAAGTTTTGACTTTTTCTTAACCAGCTTACTTTACCGAAGGCTATGTAGCAATGATTTACAGTACCTATAAATCAATGAATTGATTTATACACATAGGTCAAGTTGATAGCCTCATATTTCTTAAAAGGCAATTTTATAAAAATATCGCATTTAAATGTTGTATTTGATACTTGTAAGACGAATTAAAATAGCAGAAAACAAAAAAGTTATCTAATTTATCAAACAAAAATAAAAAACACTTTTCACTTTAGGTTTGTTCAAAGTACGAAATACAGATTACAAGAAGTAAATATTGACGTTGTCTTTCTTTGCGTTGTCATCCCGCTGACATTTTATACCTAAATATTTACCTTCAGTGTTTACCAATTCACAGGAAAATATAAACGTTTCACTACCTTTCAATTTATGGCGTAATTAAACATTGATTAACGTTCCAAATTATTGCTGTGCCAAGTTTAATTAGTTCAACTCACAAAGGGTTATAGTTTGGAAGATAACAGGGGATCAGCGGTAGCAGTTTGGATCAAAGGTAACTTTGGAGACTCTTGAATTCCTAGATAACTCTAGATTATATCAGAGCAGCATAAGATTGAATTATAAATTGAATATTGGTTTTCCGGGAACTCCGAATGCCGGAGACGCCTTAACTTGAAGCACGGAATAGGAAGTCAAAGTGAATGCTGTCGATTTGTTGAGCGGAAATCTCTTAGCAAAAATGATGTTCTTAGATTTCAATACTAGATCTGCTAGCGTTGTCTTTTAGGACGTGTACAAACGAGTTGGTTTAAAATGCGAAAAGGGGAGATTTGATAAGCCACCAAAATGCCGCGCACCTATTTTGCTATGTGATTTGGGAGTATTTGTGCATCACGATTAATATAATAATCTACATGTCTTTGATGTCAAAAACAGAATAATCATTCTAAATAAGACTGTGATAACCCAGTGTCTCACGTCTGCCTCCTGATTGAGGAGTCTTTAATTCAAAATAAGAGCTAAATATCACTTGCATAACGGTGAAAAAAACCGTCTTTGATTACAACTGCACATCCGTGATCTGTCCGTAATGTTCTGGAAAGAGTGAGAAGCCTGCCAACCCGCAGATGACCAGTGCCTAGAGACAAACCCTTCTTATGCTGTTTACTGCTTATATCAGCGAAATCCGAATACACAATTTTCAAGTATTGAGACGTATAAAGGGGTTTGAAGCAAACAAAATAATGAGTTTAACGGTTAATTGAGATTGACACTTTTTACTACACCCCTTTTTAACCGACTTCAAAAAAAAGAGGAGGTTCTCAATTCGTCGGAATATTTTTTTCTTATTTGTGCACACAATCCAATATTCCCATTTATTTTTTACAGGGAAATGGCCAAAAGTGCAGAACAAGAAGTAGAGAAGATGAAACAGTTAGAGGAGAGGATAAAGGCACCTTCAATATGGGGCCGAGTACCCTGCGGTGTTAGGTTTGAAGATCTACAAGACAAAAGATACGAGGACGCTGTAAGCTTGCTGAAGAAGCATTATTTACCAGAAGAGGTTAGTATTATGAATATTTACAGTGAACAAGTGAGAAAAGTAAAAGTGTAATATAGTAAAAGAGAAGAAGTAGTAGCTACCTACAAGAAAAGCTAGTTCTGTCGGTGATACTATTATAAATCAAATTATGCTCATTTTTCGCGTTTATCTTTTTTGTAAAAAACATTAAATATTCAAAAGGAATCTATTACTACTACATTATACAATCGAAGATAATATATTAAATTTTATATAGATTTAAATTAATCGCTTACTTCCATATCGCTTAGATTTTATATAGACTAGATAATGCAATTTTGTTTCATTTCTGTGCTCAGGTATAAACGTCAAGTAAACTAAGTAGTAGACGCCAAGTGGTAGCCATTCAACACTAAAGTTAGGAGATAAAAAAAATAATAATCATTTTCATTACATAGACAAGACTGTCACCCTAGCAACACTGAGTACCTGTCACCTCATTCGCGTTTTAGTGCTCGGCCGTTCAACAACATTATTAAACTCTTTTTAAAAATTGAGTGATAATAGTGCCAAAACGCACAATATAATATAGTGCCATATATATGTGATAGTGAAATCTACGGATTTGTTATTGATTCAGAAAATCCTGAATGCTCCAGTGTTGGGTCCACTTCTTTGAGGGTGTGACGTTCACAGCAGTATACATTGAGGGTAGTTCGAGGGGCTATCGCCTTTGTATTAATTACTGCAAAAGGAGCTAATCAAGATGCATTCTTCAGTGATGGGTACACTTCATTTAGAGGGTGTGACCTTCACGACAACATACATTGAGGATAGTTGAAAGGTGAAAAGCCTGAGGACTATCGCCTTTGTATTAATAATTGCTAAAACATCGTCAGTGTTGAGCACAATGCATTAAAGGATGTGATCATTACGACGACATACGAGTACATGAGGGTGAGTTATTGAGACTGTTCATTTTTGTATTAATAATTGCAAAAGAATTGAATCAATACGACATTAGTCTGTGCTTCAGTGTTGGGTACACTTCATTAGAGAGTGTGACCTTCACGAAAATTATATAGTTACTGAAGGTGGTTGTTAAGAGTTAACGCCTATGCATTAATCTTACAAAAGAATGTCGAAATTATCTTGTAAGTAACCTTCAAATTACGAATTTGTTCTCAAACCCTCATACCATATTGAATACATCGGTTCTCGTCCGATCATCGAGGTTAATGAACATCGGGTACGGTCAGTACTTAGATGGGTGATCGTCGCATGATATTGGTTTTTTATTACCAACTCCATTGCAATTCAAAAAAGAACCGAAATGCATTGAAGAACCTAATATTTTGAAATATCCTCAACTTTTTTTAACTGAACCTGAAAGATTGCTTTAAATATTGCAATTTACTAGAACAGGTCTGAAAAAAAAAAACGCTCAAATAAATACACTGTTATATGATCATAGACATAGATACAGATAAATATAGTCTAGTGACTGGGATAGCTGGCTCTAGGAGGCTCGGGTTCGATTCCCGGTATCGGAAAAAGAATATTTCTACTATTTTTACACATAGTCGTCGTTTCCTCGATATGAGTCGTTTTTTTGTTGTGCTCGTCGTATATAATTTACTTATTATACGCCGATGAAAATTTAAAAACCCACAACCAACGACTGTAACTTGCATAATATATTATGTTAAAATAGCAATACCTAATATTTGCAATTTGAAATGTAGGAGAAACACAAACAACTTATTTGATAATATTATGTGGTTTGATACTAATAACTTCTATTTATTATAACAAATATCAAATAGCTGAAATACAGCAGTTTTCAATCAATCTCTAATCTTTTAAAGAGGATATCTGAGCAATCTACCTATCTGACCATCGTGGACTCGCGGGCCATGGGACAGCGCTCGTTTCTTGCAACGACTTCTCTCGATGATTAACGCACGAAATAGTCTTTATTTCGCTATAAGAACTAATCGATTTCCTAATTTTTTTTTTTTCTTCGCATTGCTGTCGAATCTCAGATCAGATGATCAGAGTGTCGACCAGTCGCGTCAGCCGGTGCGCGCTGACTCGAGGTAAGACGTACATACCTTCGTGATATCTACTCGTCTGCCGCTGATAGCTGCAGAGTGCGGGATGATCCGCACTTACATTATGTAGTAACAACTAACATGCAATAAAATTTGAAATTGGAATCTAGGTACTATCCTAGTTTTTTTTCTCATGTGGTCCTGATTCACAGGTTCCTATGAAAAGTCAAAAAATCTACTGCTAGATTCGGAGAGCGGGTTTGCACCGAGAAAAACTGGCAAAAAACTCTGCTATTTTTTGGTCGCATACTATTGAATATAATGACATCCCATTCGATAACATACATATTTGTTTATTTGTTTTTATTTTGATTTTACTGGGATGCTGATGCTTACGCTGATTTTTTTAATCATGAGAATAAAAAATTTATTTAATATTTACGAGTACCAAAGTTATTAGGTCCTCTATTGAAGTGAAATTTTTTGGTATATGGAAAAGATCGAGCCGATATATACCAAGCAATAATATTTTTAAAGTTATTTGTAGGTATTATTATATCTGTATGGCAGTTATACCGCAGGAATAAAGATATGCAATGGAAAATATATTTCAAGGTTTAAGATGAAAGTTCAAATCTTTTTATTCTATTGCTATTAACCGCTATTTAATTAATCAAAAACCACCTTTATATCAAAAATGTTGGAGGATATGGAAATTAATAATAGATAATAAATAATATATAAGATCAGAATGATTAAATACCTGATTGGATTGGAACTCGTTACTCGTATGATATAAAAAATCAATGCTGGTTCATAATTTTTGTCTAGCATGTATTACAATTTCATGCAATTCTATTAGAGTTGATTCATAGCCTACATTTTTTTCATACATCTCTTTGTGTTTAATCATTATTAAATAAATCTAATAATTTGTTTAACTTTCATGCTGTGAATTGGTGCTGCACGGATTTAGCTCTCGGTGATGAGGTCAGATGATAGTACCAACTGTGACCATTGCTTCACTAGTGACTTCAAACCTTGAATAACATACACGTATTTTTGAGGTACGTAATTAACTTTATTACTAAGCGGAGAACTGGATGTTTGGACACTGTGATGACAGCGGAACTATGGAGTAAGCGACAATTTTTTTTATAGTGTTAGTAAGTACACAAAACAAAAAAGCCGTTATCGCGAGCAATCGCGAATAATACACCTGGATATCGTGTTGATATTTATTTGAAAATAGCCGATCAATTTCAATTTTCAATAAGTAATTGGAAAATTTCTCGATTTTCCAATTAAAAATGGTTTTTGGAACCCAAGAGTTTACAAATTATTGTGTTATAGTTAACTCCAATTTTTTCATTAAATACATTGATAAATTCTTCACCGCTAAGTTCTGCAACAGCGATAGTAATTTGCGTTGTGGTGACTGTTAAAAATAACAATTATTGAGTAGGTCTTCAGTTATAATTTTTATAACAATAAGAAGAATCTCAACATGGTTCTTGAGTATTATGTTGTACAATAGTAATAATTTAACGTGTACTGTTTATCAATATTTGAAAATAAAATAATTATTTTTAGATATGTTGATGCCATTAATTTATGGAATTTTAAGAAATAATAAAATTATAATATTGAGGCGTTGTTAAACTTAACAGTATTAGCTTTTATGAAACATAAGTTTCTTATTTTATTAATTTCTTATCTGAAATATTAACACAGGAATTACATATAGATATATCATTCCGTATACAACGATTTTTAAGTCATCATTATTATTAACTTAAAAATAGTTATAGAAAATTCTCTTATATTTAATGGTTGGTTCTCTTATATTTAATGGTTTAAGAATATTCGGGTGTCATCCTATTCAGTCATAAATATAACTTAAGGTTATTTAAAATCTGAGTGACCTTATTAAAGAGCTTGCATCAAAATTCCATAGTACAATATTGGTATGGAAATAAAATAAAAAAAAAAACATCTCCTTTAAGCTAATTTATATTAAACTATGAATGAATTTAACGAGAATGAAAATACTAAAACTGACAGTCAAAATGACGAACTGATTCTATGCTACCTTGCTTAATTGATCTTCATTTTATTTATATTTTGTACTAAGATATTTTCCGGTAATATTTGTCTTTTAACTCAGGTTAATAAAAGCAACCATGAACAACTGTAAAAACCTTCATAATTGAATATTATAAACCAACTTACTCCGTTGATTAAAAAATATTGGATTAAAAAGTTTTAAATACATACAATACAGGTTTATAATATCTGTAAATATTTTGTCAAATACCAATTAGACCACATAAACGCAGAGCTGCTAGAAATTATTATGTATTTGATTGTTGATGTATCACTTTTGTATCTTCGCATATATTGAAATATATATGTTTATGTTTACTTAAACCTATATTAAATATGTAAATAATTAGAAGGTGCAAAAACACATAATATGTGTTATTATTATTATTAACATATTATGTTAATAATAATATACATACGTATATTATATAACTAAAGCTTATTTTTATAATAGTTTTTTTATGGAATGAAATATTTGCTTTAGATTGTAGTTCTTAAAAGTATAATAATATTTTTTTAATATTCTTTAGATATACACTTAAGACTATTTCTTTTTTTTGCTTAATATTAAGCGATTATGCTTATTGTTCTATTCATTCGTAAGCATTCTTTATTTACAAATATCACGGCTCTAAACGTCTACTTAGTTTACTTGACGTTTATACCTGAGCACAGAAATGAAACAAAATTGATGATTAAACGAACTTACCTTAAGTGAAGTTCTATCATAATTTTGTGATTTTCTGTGTGAAGGTATAAACTCCCTCCCACCCCACTGTTTTGATAAAAAACCCATGTGTGAATTTGTAAATAAAACTTTATTATTTACATAATACTTATGTATTATGTATATGTAAAACACAGTGCTTAAGCACCACAGTGCTTCTACCTAGCCGATGCCCTTGTGCTTTATGAAGCACAAGGACACCGTCTTATAATTACTCTAAACTAAATGAGGTGACAGGTACTCAGTGTTGCTAGGGTGACAGTCTTGTCTATGTAATGAAAATGATTATTATTTTTTTTATCTCCTAACTTTAGTGTTGAATGGCTACCACTTGGCGTCTACTACTTAGTTTACTTGACGTTTATACCTTCACACAGAAAATCACAAAATTATGATAGAACTTCACTTAAGGTAAGTTCGTTTAATCATCAATTATTGATGTCGGAAATATTCGACTAACCGCGGGGCGAATCTAGCACAAACTAGCACGAACTACTTCAAAACTTATGCTGTTAGCTAATCGGTACGGCTTAGGTGCCTAACAACTAAACTTAATTTTAGGTTAGTTACATCAGTGTAAAAATAGAGGTGAGCACATGATACGATGTGATTTTTAGCATGAATATAGGTAAAATCAAGGGAAGTGACGTATAGTTTTTTTTGGAAAAACAAATTGTTCCCGCAGGATTTGAAAAAATAAATAACTAAATGGACGCGGGCGAAAACACGAGCAAAAGTTTAGTCTAAATTAATAGTGCAAATAAACTGATAAATGTGCGTTTTGTTGACAATGTTTTTTCATATTATTTTTTAAAATAACTTAAATTTCCAAAAGCACAATTTCAAAAATGAATCTTTAGGATAAATTTGCGACGTTAAGGTGATGATAAAATGATTTCAACAGCCAGCCAACAAACTAAAACAATAGATTAATCATAAAGATATCCGCTCAATAATAAAAGATATAACAGACCAACAATAAAAGATATCCGAAAGGTTGTGACCTGCATGAAAGGAAGCCCTAATTTACAGATTAACAAAGAATAAATTGGTACAATGGGAACCTCAAATCGGAAACGCATTTTTCGGGGCGCGAATCCCTCAAATTAATTTAATTAACCGACCGGAAAAAGATTTAGGGGATTGGAAAGCTGTGTTCGCTTCTACTTTATTAAAAATTTCGAAGATTTCGCGAGTGCTCCAGGCGTAGAAATAAAATTCTGAATATAATTACGCCTTAAAGAGATTACCTATAATTTCTTAAAACTGAAGAGTTGATTTCGTTTTAAAGGTAATAATCATATTTTGCTCAAAAAATATTTGTAATTCATGGACTTGCCCTAAACGGTTCAGTGAACAAATTTTTTTTAAGAAACGATTATACGAGCTTTATCTTCTATTAATAACTTGCAATTTCTAATTATTTATATCAAATATGAAAACATTTTCTTATTATTTGAAGCGTCTCTGAATTTCTTTTTCAACGTAGTTTAGATATTTTTTCATGTCTAAATTAAATTGTGTGCTTAGTTATATGACTCAATACACAAATTAATTCATTCGTACAAAATCCCCTAGTGTCCTTAAAAACAATATTATAAAACTTGTTGTACTTTATATTTCAGTTTAATAAAAGGCTCTTTTAGTCTATTTATTTAACTTTACAGTGTAACCTAATTGTAAGTCATTCAAAGTGACACTTTTTTGTACAAAGATCGCAAACATTTTTATGCTAAAATTTCCCAACTTGTGGTATAACATTATTATCTTTTACTCAGCTTTTAGTACTTAGTCAGAGGCCGTGACAACATTAAGGTGTTCATTATTCTCTCGTATGCTTACATTAAGTTTATGTAAGCCCCACATGAGAGGAAAGTTGCGATCTCAGGACAGCTATTAAGAATTTTAAGTAGTTAGTTTTACCGGTTAATTGTGTTACGTTGTTGGAAAATTATGACTTGGGAGTTACTACGTATCCTTGACATAATAATTTTGGTCTTCAAGGTTTGTAGGAATTGTATCAACCTTTGACTCACCATCCTTTTACCGTTTTTAGAAAAATAAGGATTTAGATAACACCACGATAAAACTCACCATGTCGGTTGGCTTCACCTACTTCTGGGAACATTTACTGGGCTTTTATTTATTCTCTTAT
Organism: Coenonympha glycerion; assembly: GCA_963855885.1. Classification (NCBI taxonomy): domain Eukaryota; kingdom Metazoa; phylum Arthropoda; class Insecta; order Lepidoptera; family Nymphalidae; genus Coenonympha; species Coenonympha glycerion. Next base: position 12,845,093 of record OY979631.1, read on the forward strand.
TCCTGTATTTTTTTGCGATTGTATAAAAAATGCTCTTTATTTCTTTTAAACGGTTTTGCGTCCAGTTTTATGCGTTTAATAGGCTACATGAATTCGAAAATTCACCAACACATGAAGTGGGTAATAAAAGGAGGTTTACTTTAAAAGATTTTCGGTGTTAAAAAAAATATCAGTAAGTAAATCGATTTTTTTTCTCGAACGAAATTGATTCGTGCCACAAAAAACAACTACTCACGTGTATTTCCAAATCCTCAAGAACAGTGAGTTTCTTGCCATAAAAGGTAGCCTTTAAAAGTTAATCCAGGTTAGCTATATTTTTTACACACTACAAGTTACAGACAATGCATGATGGTATGGTATCCCGTGATGATGGTAAGTTACGTTACAGGCATTTATGTTGTCTTACTAAATCGTAACGGGGAAATAAACCCTTTCTACACAGTGTCTCACTAGAAAGCTAAATCGTTTGGGGTGGTACTGCTAAGATTATAACCAGCCGTGGTGTCCCACCAGACTAGACTAAAGCCAATTACGAAACTCGTACTGATGACATAAATCATCGCGAGCATTTTCACACCGTTCACAAAAGTTTACTACGATAGAAGTACACTTCGCACGGTTTTTTGCCCATATCTCAGCCACTGACAATCCAAATTTCACCAAAAACTAAACAGCTCCTCGGATTAGTACTACCAATCGATAAAAAAAACTCCGGAACGGTGTGAATACGATTATAGAACTCCATTTGCCCCCTACCCGGAATCAAGCTTGGGACTTCCCGCTCAAATACGAGCGCACAAAAACTGCGCTAGGCTGGTCTTTAGATCATGCCTTTATTAATGTGTATTATAATAATAGGCTATTTTCAGATCACATATAGATCTGTGAAGATAGCAGACGATAAGGAGGGGGTGGACGAGTTTGTCCACAACGTAAGGATATGGATGAAAGACAAAATGTCGATAGCAGCTGTGAAGGAGGGTACAGAGAAATTGGTCGGTGTACTCATTATGAGGATACAGGAGAAAAGTTAGTATCTTTATACAAATTCCTTAACCTCTTAATTAAATTGGTCAAGGAAAGTTCTACCATTTCAACAGAGATTAAGGAAAGGAATAAGTTTCGTTAATTGGTTAATGGAAACAGATTACGTACCAATTGCTAGTGCACTGCTTCTTGCGACTAAATGGATAAGAGTTTTTTCTATTTGAAATAAATTTAAGAAAGAAGTGGCCAAACCGTATATTTCTCAAGACGGAATGAATGTATAGCCTTCTTTCCCAGCTATTTCCACATGATCATCACTATCATAATATTGCCTGCAGATGTCCACTGATGGGCACAATTCTTTCCAAACAAGCACCACTTCACTGATCTTCAGACTTTCTAATCCTGCCCAATTGCGCCACTTTACATCATCGGTCCAATGAGCTGGGTGAATAATTATATTGAATTACTTTCTGTTAATGTACAAACAAAATACTTATTGCGTAAGATACGCAATAGTGCCCCTAATTATATTGATCAATTATTGTGCCCTTCCTCGCGTTTTGATCTCCAACGGCCATCCCATCTATGACAAACGTTAATGCGTTACCTCTGCACTGCTGACAGCTTTATTTTGGTTTAAGCAGTGACCTTATTTCTCCTATGGATGTCTTCTTCTTGGATGAATGCAATCTCAGCAAAATCCTAATATAGCCGAGCTATTTTAGATGGATCAAGCCATTTTCTATATTCAAGTCTAAGCACTCTATTTGTCTACAGAATAATAATTTTGCGGCCATATACAACGAGTTGAAGTTAGTGCTCGCCAAATAATATAAGGACAGCTTTGTTGGTCCAAGTTCTGTAAATCCTACAATGAGGTGTTCTCTGTATTATCAATAGGGTACAGACGCTCCATAAGAGCTTGCAGGTTAAACCTGCATAAAATAGAGTATTTGAATTGAATTGAATGAACGATTGAAAGGACAAACAAATTACCAATCAAAGGCAAATTTCTTTATCTACAGATATTGCCAGCTAAAGAGTTTTTTCAGCAGATTCGCAGAACTACAGAGAATTGAGAGTCTATTTGCGTATCAATCGTATCGATTCGCATAAAGCCAGTCGCCCCTGTATCGGTGGCCGTAACATTAAGGGCGGATCGCTTGACTGCTTTGAGCCTAAATTTTTACAGCACCCGTAAAAGAATTCCGAAATCAGCTTTAGTATTTTAGGCGTGGTCTAAGTTCCAAGAGTTTTTAGGAATTTAGTAATTTATCATTCTGCGTAGTGAAATATGATAAAAGCAAAGATTTAAATCGGGAAAGGGCAATCGCAAGGTGATGCAATGACTTAAAAAACAATGTGGACTGGCTCCGTCTACAAAATTAGCTGTTCAAAATTAGTAGTGACTATTTTTTAAACTAATAGCGTATAAAATGGCGTCGCCCAGAGTAGTAACTCAGTACTATATGAACTTTTGACAACAAATCTTGGCGCTCTTAATGGCGCCGCATATTAGGCTAGTGTGGAATGAAATATGGGGGCGGCTTCATAGTTTTGCTATCCCATTGTGGCGATACCAAATCAATAGTGAACAAAACAGAACAGCTGTCAGAAAATGAAGTAATATTAAAGGCTATTAAAATCGCTAATTAAAAAAAGGACACACCGCCTGACGGTATATTTTGAAAATGGAGTTTCATGATGAGTAACAATTATCCATTAGCAATTATCATTGAATAGATATTAAAAATACGACGAACGGCTCTCATGGAACCAATTTATGATTTTTTAAATTCTGTTGCATTGGTTTAGCGTCCCAAAAGTTAAAAGAGAGAAACAATTGAAAAATTACACCAGCATAGTCAAGGGCGAACAATAAACGTGTTATCGAAGAGTGCTCGCTTTAATGAGCATTTCATTAAATTGAATAACTCAAGTGAAATTTCCCGCTCCTTTAACTTGTACTGAACAATTTAAACGTAAATTGGATTCCGAGTAGTCTATCGGGAAGGCGGTATTAGGGAAAGTTGTTGGTATCGCGAATAGGTGAACACGTGAAAGGTGGGTCTTACATTTCGATATTGTTTCGAGTATATTGTGTGCGTGAGTTTGTATTGTGAAGGAATTTATAACCCGAAGAACTATCTCAAACTAAAGGTTTATAACATTAGAATACAATGAGTTATTTTTTAATAATACTTATCTACAACGTTAATGAATCAAAGAAATCACCGACGTCTAAACGCCTCAGATTTAGAAAAAGTACAAAATTTTTGCACAGAGGGTTAGAGCAATACAATGTTAGTTTGGAACAAGGATGGATTGTTCGAGAATCTTACGGGTCTAAGTGCACAAAACAAGGGTAAAAGGTATTTAGCCAATGTGTTTATCTAGTATTTTTGTACATGGCTGTCTAAAAATTATCTACTAACCTTATCAATAACTACAGGTGCTTTCTCCAGAACGTTCAGCCGAGTAAAAATCACATACAACCCGCAATACACTACCGTGACGACCTTCTACAGGGCGATCGAGAAACCCGTCGATCTGTTCGAGAAACTTGGCGTGAAGCGATATTTCAAAATTTATCTGCTTGCCTTGAAGACGCGGTACAGGCATAGGGGTAAGGATTCTACTCACTGATCTCTATTCTATGGATTAAACATTCTAAACAAGTGACAGTTCATTTTTTGTGCCGATTTGATGCGCCCCTCTCAAATGTCCACGGTACTAAAATGTGGTATAGACAATAGACATATACCCTAAACAGGGCGGACGGCGCTAAAAATTTCGCCAGTTTATTGGTGCCGAAAATTCTTGTTTTGCCACCAACAGTACGGCCAGGCTGTCGTTCTCTCAGCAGCCACCTATAAAATTTTTAACAGAGAGAGAGATTGAGATTGATTTAAGAGATACTGTTTGCTTGTACGAAAAAGGTTTACGTTAATCGTTCGGATGCCCATATCCTGAATTTTCTTATCAGTGTTAGAGACCGTAGTTTTGAATGTCATTTTATTTTAGTTCCATGGACGCTTACGCATGGTTACGCAACAATGAGCGCCAAAATGGCGAAAATCAAGTGTCTTTATTCTTACGTTGACACTCTGAGATCCACAGAATAGACATCAGTAATTCAACTGCAGCTATTTAATGTCTTAAACATGCTGTTACTTAATTCGCTCCGCAATATTCCGAGTTTGATTCTTGGAAGAAATTATTGGATTTTCTTTTAGTATCAGTTTAAAGTGTCTTTGCAAGCTGTCTCGCTATTGATAAGGTAAAAAGACGTTTAATCTGAGTTCAAGAATTTCAATGTTGATAATTCACTGCTAAAAAGAGCATAATATTGAAGAGAGAACAGGAAAAACCATCGGTTTTGAATCTGATTTATTGTTATCACTGGGATTTGGCCCCGCTACGTCCGCGTAGATTTCCGTTTTTTATCCCATATACCGTTCCTGATTCCTCTATCTTTCTCAACATTTATACCTACTTTCAGCAGATATACCTATCTACCCAAAGATTTCAATCACTAGATGAGCCCTAAACCTCCAAAAACTTTAACGTTTTTGTCTTTTGTGCGACACGTTGTCATCTTACACAAACCACGACATAAAATAAAGCGAGTTCTCATTTACTCTTAAACGAAATTTGCACTTGCGTTCTCTGTCACATAATCGCACACTACAGCATGCTGAAAGCATTCATTCATCATGTTTGTGAACATTTTCTATGTGCGCAATATAGGCTTAGGGCGTATCCTGATTTAAATCTTTGTCCATACCTAGCGCAGATGAATTTTATACATATTTATTCTCCACGAGAAGAGGCATTGTTTAAATGCTAAAAAAGTCACAACTTCTTCAGGTTTAGGAAAAGAAATGCTCAAAGCAGCGATCGCACTCAGCGCCAACGCCAACGTTCCAGCCATATCGGGTATCTTCACAACAGCGCGAGGCCACCAGGTCGCTGAGGAGCTGGGCTTCGAGAAATATAACGAGCTTCACTATGTGAAATACCTTATTGATGATCAGGTGAGCTGTTGTATTCACTAATGTAAGTAACAATGCTGCTGAAGATGTTAGCGTATTTACTTGGAAGGGATAATATGTTAAACAGTATCACAATGGAATGATTTTATCCTGAGCCAAAAATCGAGTCTTGGACTTCCCCCTTAAATCCAAGTACTAACTTCACCAGGAGGTCAATAAGCTTTTCTTTTTTCAGATAGTTTTTTGGGACACGGGCCTCGGCAACTACGGTGCTGCCCTCATGGCGTACCGGATCCCGTCTGTGGAAGAACCGGAAGAGATACAGACTCAAGCTTCATCGCGGTTTAACATACAGCCACCGGATGATGAGAACGATGATGAGGAATAATTAATAAACCATTTCAAAACTAAATGTGTTTTGTGTTTAATAGCACCCCCCATGCAATGAAGATTATTCGTTGATGTATCAAAATAAAACCGGTCAATTGCGAAATTTTGAAATTTTATAATTTCTTAATTGGCTCAGGTCTGGTCTGGTGGGAGGCTTCGGCCGTGGCTACTTATCACCCTACCAGCAAAGACGTGCCGCCAAGCGATTTAGCGTTCCGGTGCGTTGCTGTGTAGAAACCGTTGGGGTGACTTTACTTACCCTTCCAAGTTAGTACGTTAACATCTTCGGCTGCATTATCACTTACCACCAGGTAATCAAGTCAAGTACATCGCAGTCAAGTATTAAAAGTACTAGTAGTGTAAAAAAATAAAAAGGTACGGAACCCTTAAAAAAACCTGATGAAATTCATAACATCAATAAAATATATTCAAACGACAACAATATTATTAACATTTAAGTTCCTAAAGAGTAAAGTGAAAAACTTTATCAACAATATTACTTCTAATGAATTAAGTTTTGGAGATAAGACAGGACGGCCGGACACCAAAACACCTACCTCATCTAAAATGTCCTCGCCTGCCAATTTTAACGAGATCGAGATACTATCGCGGTATTTGTTGAAAGTTAGATTAAATAAGTTATTTTTCTTAAGCAGAATCTAAGGGACGTAATTAAAAAGTTTCGGAGACAAAAAGCTGTGATCGAAACCGTGGGGACAACTTCTCAACCTGTATTTTGATGTTCTTTATCGGGAAACTTTGTGATTTCACTGATAAAGCAAAAGTACACTTCGGAAATTCACAACACAAATAGGTACTCTATACTTGTCGCCGTCGAGAGTCTACTTCTGGAAATAAATCGTCTTTTGTGAAGATTTCCCGCTTGTTTGATGACGGTGATCCAACTATGGCATGTAGGAAATAGTCATTTGAAAGTGGTGCAGTTTTTGAACTATAGATACAGTTTTCTTATCGGGAATAGTGATCGCTTATGCAGTAACATTCAATCAAGTAGAATATTTATTATACTTAGCTGAGCTCCTTAGAAAGCTTGCTACACTGATCTATATCTATACTTATAATAAAACTGTAAAGGGTCGAATTCTGTACATTGAAGATATTTTGAAAATTTTTGTTGGAGGACACTATTTAGTCGATACTGAAGCCAAAACTGTAATTTGTTTAATTTTTGTCTGTCTGTCTGTCTGTCTGTCTGTCTGTCTGTCTGTCTGTCTGTTTCACGACCGGGCATCACGGCTAATCCGCTGGATGGATTTAAATGAAACTTGACATGATTATAGTTCATACCCCGAGGTAGGACATAGGATACTTTTTGTCCCGAAATTCATCATGGTTTCCCTGGAAGACGGCATCAAAGTCCAAACGTTTTTTAGTTATAATTCATTAACGCGCTGTCCGATTCCATTCATTCTTTTTTGTTAGAAAGGAGGTTCTTTAAAGATTATTCCATACAAATCTTATCATCATCACTTTTGTAGTTCAGAAATTACAGACATCAGAACCTTTAAGTTCAAGTGGGTAGGTGACTTGAAACTCGGAATGCACAAAGAACCTAGGGCTAGGACGTAGGGCTCAAGTAAGACTGGAGTACCCTTACAGTCGTAAATAAATAGGCTTAGCAGGAGATTTTGTATGGTTTAAAATTTTTCACTTTTAGGGTGAACAAAAATCATGTAACTGGCGTCATCGCTACGTTATACCGTATAGCGCCATCTCTACAATTTATGTGGAACTTGAATGTAAAACTCTGAGATAGGTACTACCGAATTTTTTTAAATAAAAATTAACTGTCATGTTATTTACTGTTTCCTGAATTTATATTAAGATGGCACTGTTAACACATGAACAGATTTAAACTTTATCATTCGCAATATGGAAAGGGTAAGATAATGGTTCACAAATATTTTTAACTCTTAGGTCTTATCGATCCTAACCGACTGACTGTCATCTAAGGTCTTTTTATACGTAAAGAAATATATAGCCATTGTCCATTCTGATGTTTTGGATTGTATTGAGATTTTTAAAAGACTCTTATATTATGTTGGGATGGGGAATATTGTTAGTATGTAATTTATCCCAGTGGTACCTACCCGGCCGAACTCTGAAAGAAGAGTTCTACCACCAGTATAACTTTTCACATGGTTTAATAATTTTTGACATATTTCGTGGTTTCAGAATAAAAATCACAATGAAATGACGATTTTAAATGTCGATATTTCGATACATTGGTACAAGTCGTGGTCACGTAGTGACCACGACTTGTACTAACTTTATATTATTATTAAGAAAAAGGAGTTTTCAAAATCACCACAAGATAACCCGTGCAAAGTAAGAACAGGTTTCTGTACAACATCACACCAGAATCCTGCGAAAAATCAAGGAATTCCAATAGGAAGGTATATTATGCAAAAAAATCGTAATTCACGCGGGCGGAGCCGCGGGCAACAGCTAGTTCTAGAATAATTGTATACAGCGTGTTCGGAGTTGAACTAATGATTTGTTTGGTTTACCTTACTGTTGAGTGTTGGCATTCCGGTTAGTTGAACTTTTTAGTCCGTCCATAAAAAATAATAAAATCGGTCAAGTGTGAGTTGGACTCGCGCACCGAGGTTTTCGCACTATATTAAAAAAAGATAAACTATATTAAGAATCACTTTTTTTACCGAACCGCAAACTTAGGTTTGGTTTTTGAAATTAATTGCTAATACCAAAAAAAGGGTAAGATATACAGAGTTCATTTTAATCATAATCGACAGACAGACGGACAACAAAGTGATCATATAAGGGTTCCGTTTTTTTTTTATTTTGAGGTACGGAACCCTTAAAAAACTATGCCGAGCAGTATAGGATGTTAATTGGCTATACAGTGTAAGTAATAAAGCTGCGTTTTTAATTAATAAATCTATCGGATACACAGCCACACATCAGTTGGCCGCCCTCCATAGTCCATTCCGGGAACAATAAAGAGTTTTATTGTTCTGTTTGTTTCTTCCAATAAGGCGAAACCATTCCCACTGGTTTATGACCGCGATTGACACGTCTCGCTAAATTGTGACTTCTTTATCGCGACTACTTCAGTTTTAAGATGTAGTCGTTAACTGAATAATGCTCGTCTTGAATGAAAAATGGAGCGATTTCCCCATGGTCTACTCGTACGTTAAGATTTTCACTGTATTTTGAAGCACAAAGGATTTTAAAGCATCTCTACTGTTTTTTACCAGGGAAGTCCTTTTTGTTAAAAAAACTTCCTATGAAGTATGTAGTAATTTATACCTTTTTTGTCATCAAAATCAATTAGGTAGTTCTTGTGGCGAATATTATAAAAGTTAATTAGATTTACAAAGAATCTAAATACAAATATTTAAATTTATAGGCATAGATAAATATTATATTCGTTGTTGACAATTTACTTAAGCAGTTACTTAAGGAAAAGTTAAACAAAGTAACTGCGTGTTATCTGGGTGGCATCACATCCTCACGAATAAATCGATCGTATTTTGTCCTGTTAGCGTTAGTTGACCTATCTAGATCCAGAAAAATAGCAAAAAGTTTATTAAATAAAATATACAAGCGTCTCAGAAAAACACAAAAACGACTTCTAACGCCAAACGGTCCAAATGCATATTTATTACCGTCTCCATTCCCTTCAGTAAAAACTAAAAAGCAACATAAATATTAATAGGCATAACCATGAACAGCAATAACGGCATCAGAATAAATTTGGCTTTGAAAATATTCGCCCACTTATAATAACAAGGAAATACTCTGTTCAAGGCAGTGATTTGGAAAGATTCTTACTTACGGATTTATGCGGATTTGAGATAACTAATCATGATACATTCAGGAGAATTATTCCTACAATATTTTCGAAAAATCTGCACTTGGTCAACATGGCAGGCTAACGTTAACCACTAACTTCAGATTTATAGAGTTGCCCCGTTTGTTTTACCAATTTTATAGGCCTTATAAGTTATTAATTGGCGGGGTACGTGGCTCTTAGAACTGAAGTGTTGTGATGGTCACCACACACCGAAAAGCGCAGCGATGGAGACTTACTAGGTGGACTGACATCATTAAAGGAGTCGCGGAAGTTGGATCCAGCATCCAAGCGACTGCGTGTAAGGTTGGAAATCTTTGTGGGTGGCTTTTGTCTAGCAGTGGACGTCCGTCGGCTGAAAATAATCAGTTGATGCATAGCGTTGCACTAGAACGCCTTTTCACCAGCCGCGAAAGAAATCGCGAATCAGACCGATCTGGACGAATCTCCTGAAAATAACACATGTTTATATTAATGACTCTATTACGGAGCGGCGGTTTATCAATGTATACGCCGGTGCACTTTGCAGCTAATTTAGGCGAAGGAACTCATATGCGACACTGATAAATAGTGCTCAGACTATATTGTACATCGTAATATATTCACTAGCTTATCTGTGAGATTAGGTTAAAGAAGTTTAAATTGAAGTTCTTGATTAACTATTGGCAATTGATTGAATATAAGCTTAGCAAAATTACGAAAAACTATTGATGAGTGAACAAACCATACTTGCTCGTTTTTGAATTTGGTGGGCAGGGGCGTTTAGTTTCCATTTGGGATTGCACATTGTTCTTCCTGTTCTTTTTTTCTCTCCTGTTCATATTATGTACCTAATGTGCAGTCCCAATAAACTTTTTCATGTCATTTTATTTATTTCATTTGATTTCATTTCATGTCATTTTAATACTATTGAGAATTGGTCTTAATAGTTTGGAACCCTCAGTGCGCGAGCTCGACTCTCATTTGACCAATTTTGTTTAATTTAATGGGCAGAGTGAGAGGTGTTTTTACTTGGATTGGTCTGATAGTACCTAACCCTCAGTGCGCAAGCCTAACTTGCACTAGACCAATTATTTCATGTATGAATGGATGACGACTGCTCAGGGAATGTTAATTCCGTGTAATTCAGGTTTCCATTGCGTTAAAATAAAGGGATTAGGTATCGATTTATGCTGTCTCACATCGTTTTGAATAGAGCACATCAGTGAAACTTGTGCGTGACCGTGTGTACGATGTTCCGATCAGACTGGGAGCATAAAAATTGTTGACCTAATTTTGTCCCTTAGTTGAAATCCCTTGTTGTTGGCTGCTTTGTCAGCCTATAACACCTTGTAAATCATGTTCTATTCTATAGTGTTATTACCTTTGTTTAATCACTACAAGTCGTTCAGCTGAAGGACGTCCACAGCTGGATAAAGGCATCTTGCTGAGTCATTAGTAGGCGAAGATTCAGCCGTAGATGTTCTTAATAGCATGGTAGCATGGTACATATGGTATTTACCAGTGAGAAGTAGAGCAGTTAACCAGCCGCGGGCCGAAATTCGGGGACAGAGCTAGAAATTGAACTCAAGGAACCTAACCTTACCTAAATACACGCGCATGGCAATTGCGTCAGGATGGTTTAACAAAACATACAAATCGATTTATTTTGACTTCGTCTCAAATGGTCGAATACGGAATGGTAGGCTTTACGCAGTTTTAAGATATTATTAATATATATATAGCTGCTTGTGCTGATTGGCCACTGATTGATCACCTCTCCTGAACAATTTTGTATGAAACATTTTTTTTTCAATGACTATTCCGTATAGAAGGGAAAAATTCATTAAGAACAAAAATATGGAGAGAGCTGATGATTGAGGATTTCGAAGACGGGTGAAGAGCACGGGGAGGGTATCGAAGATAGATGGGAGGTGCTCGACCAAATGTCATTCGAAATATCATCCAATTGCCAGTGAGCTGAAAAAAAATTCAAAATGGCGGATTCAAAATGGCCGCCATTCGAATATCGTCGATATCTCGGAAAGTAAAAAAGATGGAAGAACGGTTTCTTAACAAGAGTTGATCAGGACCCAAAGGTCTACACGATGAATAGAAAAAAAAATCCAATATGGCGGAATTTTTTTTTTCCATAGAAAATGTATGGCGAATATGATTCAAGATTGCGGCGAAAGATGACTGAGGGTTGCGATACCTTTATAGGCGGGACGACAGCACGCGGGCCACGTGTGGCCCGCGCCCTCACGCACCCTACTAGTTAATATATATATAGCTACTCGTGCTGATTGGCCACTGACTGACTGACTCATTGATCACCTCTCCTGAACAATTTTGTATGAAAAAAAAATTTTTTAAGGATAGGGTCGTGTAGAGGAGAAAAATTCATGAGGAGGAAAAATACGGAGAGAGCTGATGATTGAAGATTTCGGAGACGGGGGAAGAGCACAGCGAAAGTATTGAAGATAGGTGGGGGGTGCTCGACCAAATGTCATTTGAAACGTCATGCAATTGGCAGTGAGCTGAAAAAAAATTCAAAATGGCGGATTCAAAATGGCCGCCATTCGAATTTCGTCGATATCTCGGAAAGTATAAAAGATGGAAGAACGGTTTCTTGACAAGAGTTGATCAGGAAAAAAAGCTCTATTTGATGGCTAGCAAAAAAATCCAATATGGCGGAAAAAAAATTTCCATAGAAAATGTATGGGGAATTTTGAAGGGATTTTTTATAGGCGAGAAGACAGCACGCGGGCCACATGTGGCCCGCGCCCCCACGCGCCCTACTAGTTACTATATATATAGCTGCTCGTGCTGATTCATTCATTCACTCATTGATCACCTCTCCTGAACAATTTTGTATGAAAAATTTTTTTTTCATGAATGGGGTCGTATAGAAGAAAAAAAATCATTCGGAGGAAAAATACGGATAGAGCTGATGATTGAGGATTTCGAAGACAGATGAAGAGCACAGCCAAGGGTATTGGAGATAGGTGGGGGGTGCTCGACCAAATGTCATTTGAAATGTCATCCAATTGGCAGTGAGCTGAAAAAAAATTCAAAATGGCGGATTCAAAATGGCCGCCATTCGAATTTCGTCGATATCTCGGAAAGTATAAAAGATGGAAGAACGGTTTCTTGACAAGAGTTGATCAGGAAAAAAAGCTCTATTTGATGGCTAGAAAAAAAATCCAAAATGGCGGAAAAAAAAATTCCATAGAAAATGTATGGGGAATGTTGATAAGGGACTAAAAGTTGGAAGGCAAGTAGGGGGAAGACGGCACGCGGGCCACATGTGGCCCGCGCCCTCACGCGACCTACTAGTTAATATATATATAGCTGCTTGTGCTGATTCACTGACTGACTGACTGATTATCACCTCTCCTGAACAATTTTGTATGAAAAATTTTTTTTTCACGGATTGGGTCTTATAGAAGAAAAAAATTCAATTTGAAGAAAAATACGGAGAGAGCTGACGATTGAGGATTTAGAAGACAGGTGAAGAGCACAACCAGGGTATTGGAGATAGGTGGAGGGTGCTCGACCAAATGTCATTTGAAACGTCATCCAATTGGCAGTTACCTGAAAAAAAGTTCAAAATGGCGGATTCAAAATGGCCGCCATTCGAAATTCGTCGATATCTCGGAAAGTATAAAAGATGGGAGAATGATTTCTTGACAAGAAGTAATCAGGACCCGAAGGTCTACGCGATGAATAGAAAAAAAATCCAAAATGGCGGAATTTATTTTTCAGTAGAAAATGAATGGGGAATGTTGAAGAGACTAACAGTTGGTAATTATGCAAGGTTGTGATGCGGTTTTTCGGAGAGTTACTAGAGAAAAATATGGAGAGAGCTGATGATTGAGGATTTCGGAGACGGGTGAAGAGCACAGCCAGGGTATCGAAGATAGGTGGGGGGTGCTCGACCAAATGTAACTCGAAACGTCATCCAATTGGCAGTTGGCTGAAAAAATAATCAAAATGGCGGATTAAAGATGGCCGCCATACTTTCGTGTTTTTATATCTCGGAAAGTATAAAAGATAAGAGAGTGATTTTTTTGCAAGACGTAATTAGAATCTCAAGGTCTACGGGATGAATGAAAAAAATCAAAGTGGTTGAATTTATTTTTCCATGGAAAATGTGAATGCTACAATAAACCCAAAGGCCTATGAAAAACTATGAAAAATATGAGAAGAGATGGTCTACGATTTGGATGATGATTGAGGAGCACGGTCATGGATTTAAAGATAGTTAAGGGCTGCTTGAATAAAAAATACACTGAACCTCATCAGATGAGCCCTTAACTATCTTTAAATCCATGACCGTGCTCCGAGGTAATTCTTTTAGCCCATTGCCAATCGGATTCCAATTGGCGATGGAGATGACGGCTATTCTTTTATAGGTGAGAAGACAGCCCGCGGGCCACATGTGGCCCGCGCTCCCACGCGCCCTACTAGTTATTAATATATATATAGCTACTCGTGCTGATTGGCCACTGACTCATTGATCACCTCTCCTGAAAATTTTTTTATGGAAAAATTTTTTTTTACTTATCTTTTCGTATAAAAGAGAAAAATTCATTCGGAGGAAAAATACGGAGAGAGCTGATGATTGAGGATTTCGGAGACGGGTGAAGAGCACAGCCAAGGTATTGGAGATAGGTGGGGGGTGCTCGACCAAATGTCACTCGAAACGTCATCCAATTGGCAGTTAGCGGAAAAAAATTTCAAAATGGCGGAAAAAAGATGGCCGCCATACAAACTTCATCGGCGTTCATCTCGAAAAGTATAAAAGTTGGAAGAGTGGTTTCTTGGCGACAAATGATCAGGACCCGAAGGTATATTAGATGGATAGAAAAAAAAATCAAAATGGCGGAATTTAGTTTTCCATAGAAAATGTATGGGGAATATTGAAGAGACTATGAGTTGTAAAACATGAAGTGCTTTGATGAGGATTTTTGACTACCAGAGAAAAATATGGAATGAGGTGATGATTGAGGATTTTAAAGACAGTCAAGGAGCATGGACAAGGTATTATTGTTAGGTGGGGACTGCTGAAACAAAAAATACTCGGAACTTTAGGCAATTGTCAGTGAGCTGAAAAAAAACCAAAATAGCCGCCATACAAATTTCGTGTTGTTCTATCTCGGAAAGTATGAAAGATAAGAGAGTAGTTTCTTAGCAAGAGGTGATCAGGATCTCAAGTTCTACGGGATGCATGGAAAATAATTCACTGTGGCGGAATTTATCTTACCATGTAAAATGTACATACTATGAGAAGAGACAATGATCTAGGATTTGGATGATGGTTGAGGAGCACTGTCATGGTTTTAAAGATAGTTAAGGCCTGTTCGAACAAAAAATACGCTGAACCTCATCGGATGAGGTTCAGCGTATTTTTTTCTTCGAACTGCCCGTAACTATCTTTAAAACCATGACAGTGCTCCTTGGTAATTTATTCAGCTCACTGCCAATCGGATACCATTGGGCGATGGAGATGACGGCGATACCTTTATAAGCGGGAAGACAGCACGCGGGCCACACGTGGCCCGCGCCCCCACGCACCCTACTAGTTTTTGATATATAGGTATCCATTATTTCAGCCAATGACTTAAAGTAGAACTATAGAACCAATCCCAGACTATTTTGCATTCTATTCAAATCAAATCATTACAAAAAGGGGGAATGTGTCTCTAAAGACTGATACCTACGTAGAATGTTTTGAATGAATTGAGTAACAAAGAAGTGAATTTAAATTCTATAAAACCCTTTGTGACATTTTTGTAGACGGAGGCTGGGTGGAGCGAATTGGATCAAGGGAATTTGAGTGATACGGGTACTTATTAGATCAGACCCTTCTTACCATTTTGTAGTTTTCTTGAATGTTTCCAAGGTTATCGCTTCTTTCCTACAAATTGTGATTTTGGGAGAAAAAGAGAAGCAAAAAGTATTATAGAGATTATGGTCATGTCTAACAAAACATGTCGTACCTAGAGCAATCGTATACATTCAACTAAAACTATAGGATAGTTTAAAAGGTCTCCGACTGTTATGTCTGACGATTAGAAAAACTCCGGCATTGAAAACTACCAATTTTGAATTTGACAGCTAAATCGAAAACAACCCTCATCCGGTTTCGCTTCTCATTTCGATGCAGCTCGTGATATGGAAGTCCTTTCTACCCTTTGAGTACGAAACCTTTAAAACAAGAAGTAACAAAATTTAATCCTATAGAAATATTTTAATAACGTGAAAAAATTCCAAGATAAAAATAATTTACCAGTGACCTGGCCGGTTTGGAATTAGCTTCTCAAAGGTAATCGAATGATTTCGTTTGCTCAGTTCCAAGTTTAATTTCTTAAATGAAGTTTGAGTCAGCATTGGGTTTGTTCTAACAATTTTTACCGAAAGAGCTTCTGTTTTTTTGCTAACTTTTATAAAATCTTCGATCTCGATTTGCTTTTAATGTAATAGCTTTTTATATGATTTGTTTAAGTTGTTAATTAGGCTTGTGGGAATTGCAGTTTTAACATGAACTAAGTTGAATTAAATAATTCATTATACGAATTTACACAAAACCACCCCAATTTTTAGGGTTCCTTACTCAATGGGTAAAAAGTGGGACCCTATTACTGAAACTTCGCCGTCCGTACGTCCGTCCGTTACGAGGCTTTATCTCTTGAACCGTGATAGCTACAGACTTGAAATTTTCACAGTTGATATATTTCTGTTGCCGCTATAACAACAAATACAGAAAAATAGAATAAATTTAATATTTAAGGGGGCTCCCGTACAACAAACGTGATTTTTTGCTCGTATTTGAATTTTGTGGGCAGGAATGTTCAGTTTACTTGAATACTATTCAGAATGGGTCTTGATTGTACGGAACCCTCAGTGCGCGAGCGCAACTCACACTTGACCAATTTATATAATTATTAGTACTGCAAATCTCACCTGATGGTAAGTGATAGTGCAGCCTTTAGTGGCTATCGTAATAAGTTAACGAGGAATGAGTAGTGTGTTCTTCACTACACTTCTAGTGGTTGGTACGCGGCATCGTACCGGAAAATTGAACCGCTTGGCTGAATGAAATCTTGTATTTCTACAGAAAAAATCTGAACTTTCAGCGTAGCCAAAAAAAGCCTTATATCGCAGGCGACGGTGTTAAATGGTGTAACGCGTATAAATATTATTTATGGCGTAATAACTGTGTACCCGCCGTCTAATAAATAACTTTAACGCTCAGATTCCCATACTTCGGTCACATCAGCCTTCGTTTTCAATTGCACGGCTTTTTTAAATGCTGGCGACAAACGGATGGACGGACAGCGAAGTCTTAGTAATAGGGTGCCGTTTTTACCCTTTGGGTACGCAACCTTAAAAAAAAACTATGATAGTAACTAAGCGTCACCTTCACATAAATAGCTCGCGTGAAAAATACTAATTTATTTATACATTTTGAAGGAAATGCTGAAAGCCGACCAGCGTTGCAAGAAATTCCGAGGGCTGTTCAGAAAATGCAACAGTTTTGGAGCTGGAGTCATTCACGCCCCAGTTCCCACAGTGGCCTATGTCGGGATGATGTTAGCTTTTTTTCATAACCGTCTACAATTCTAGATATTTTTCTTTTCACACGAAAAATAAATATTTTCGCTGAAAAGAATATTTGATGTCGAGCGAAGGAAGGAATTTTGTTCCGATTCTCGTCGCCGGCTTCTTCAATTCAATACCTACTTGGTTTTATGGCCTTTATTTTCTCCTTTATTTAGATTATAGAGATAAGATGTGGTTACACACGAGCTGTATGCCGCAACTTATTCACAACCATCGTAAGTCGGCACTACATTCAGAACAAAATTCTCAATATTAAGATGATATTAAGGTCTCTGTCGACTTGTCAGGGAATACCCTAGTGCGAAAAAAAACATTTAATAGGCGGAGGATGTAAGTGTATGTGTGAGTGCGTGTGTGTGTAAGTGTGCGTATGTTTGTTACTCCTTCACGTCGCAACTACTAAACCAATTAGGCTGTAATTTGGAATGGAGATAGATTATACCTTGAATTAAAACATTGGCAACTTTTGATCCCAGAAAAAGACAAAGTTCCCACGGGAATTGTGAAAAACCGAAATTCATGCGGGCGGAGCCGCGGGCGTCCGCTACTATGGGTATAAATATTGATCAAAGGTATTTTAAGTAAGTGATCTAAATCATAGGTAACACTAATAACTCTCAAGTACATCATCACATCTCATTGTGAAAATTTCATTATTCATAATCATAATTTAATTGCTTAAACATTGTACATAATTACAAACACATGTTCAGTCAATAAATATTGAAATGTAAATGTGTTAAAACTTATGCTAACGATAATATGAATATTAAAATTAATTACCCATAGCAATTATATGTTTTAGAGGAGAAAATAATAATATTACTTACAAACACAGAAAAGAATTAGCAATGATAATAATAATTTAATATGAAATTATAAAAGAAAAAAAAATATCTACTTTAAAGTTACAACAGTGTTGTATAAAACGCAAGAATTTTTCACAAGCGGATGCAACATCGTAAAAGTTTAGACTCATTTACGCTCCACATCTTTTTATATTCCGTGGAGCGGATATTAAGATTTTTTACGGCTGTCTAGACTTCAGACATTATTCTTTTCGCACCGTAATAAATGTGTTTATTGAAAAGCTGAATTTCAATTAGGTGAGACTGAAATTGTTTGATTAATAATAATATTTTTCACTTACACTTGAAATACTTTGAAGTAATTTTTCTTTATCCTTTTTGTTTAATTTGTTCCTATAATAATAATTGTACAATATTTTTGGCCTGGCGGAGTATTAAGATTCACTTGAAGGCTTAAAAATACTTGATGTTTTAAAAAATTCTATGTTGACTAGCGTTTAGTCTCGGATCGGCGAGCAAATGGAGAGCTTAGTCCAGATGTGGGCTGCAATGGGCTGATAATGATGATGATGTCATTCTTTTTAAGAACTCTAACATTATAATCGCCATTAAATATTTACTATACTAAAAACAGAATGTGTATCTATTGACATTATAATATGGGGGGTGTATAATGTATATATCATTATATATTATGTTCATACCTACTCGTATGTTATGACAGTGATACATTAAAGAAAAAGACAATTAGCATCCATGTCCATTCAATCTGTTAAAACTTGTCGTCATTCCAATTTTGAGTACAGGTTTCCAATCCTGTATTGGTATCTGCCATTGTTATTCTATGAACCTAATCAAACGATGTTATCACCTTTGTGAATAGCCGCCTAACATGAATGCTATCCAATTTCCATGATTACAGAGAAACTAGGTGTTGCCTCGTCTGGTTATTAATATAAAGCTAATGCTCGCGGCCACACTGCACTTAGACACGCGATGCCGTGACTTTAAACATTGCGACTCTTGTGAGTGTGGACGGTGTAACTGCATTATATTCTAAAAATATTATATAGATTTTCTGATTCCTAAAGTAAAACTTTTATTACATCATCTCAAACTTTTTCGTCTGTGTGTTGCATGTCACGTGACGGTGGCCGCGGAGTAGGAATGAAGCGAAAGGCGCTCGTCAGAGCAGCTAAGGGCACAAAAATTTCATAAAACCACATATTTTTTATAATAATAATCATATATTACTTGTTAATGGAAATGTCCACAGTAATTATAATTAATTCATAGTAGTAAGTTATTTTTGCACTACTTGAATAAGAGCATCTTTTCAATGTAAGTAAAATGTATGTTCGAGTATTACAAAGTTGCAAAATAACCTAACGCTAATTTTGATTGTTATAGTATGGGTCTTCTCCGTATTTTTTTACAAACTTGTCATTTTTTTACAAAAACATCTAGATGCTATTCCGAATCGAATCATAGACTGCTGAAAAAGGTTAGTCATAAAAGCACTTCTTCAGATGTTAAGGCTAATTTCAACGCATGTTACATTCCACAATGTAGTTTGAGGTTTCACATCAACGCCTGACTCCGTTTCCAGCAAATTAATTAATAAATTAATTAATAATGAGAAATAAGAAGAAAAACCCGCATATGTGCTTAGCGTCCTATTCCTCCTCAAAGTAGTAGAAAAACAAAATTCACTTACATCGTTTTCCGGTACTTGAGTGCTTTGTTGGTAGAAACTCGGGAACGCTGCATTTATCTTTCGCTTTTATTGCAAATGTCTTTAGCGGACCTTTGTTTGTTTGTGTTTCATTATTAGCCAAAGTAAACTGAGTATTTTATATTGTTGGATTTTTCTGAATCGGGGAAATAAATAGGATCTTATTCAAAGCTACAGAAAAAGGATTTTTGCAGGACGCTCTTAGAAACGATTGCGCTCTATAAAGCTATATCAATGAACGGCCATTCCCAATACCAGGCCATGTTCACTTGTCACGTGATCAAGACCTCTACAGGTAGCCGTTAAGATGGACCGTTTTCAGACGGCTGCCGCGCGCCGGCTAGGTTGCACGCGTTAGTTCTTTTAAAGCCCATTTCACGCGCTGCGTGCGCCTGAATACGAGGTGGCCCTAGTACGTCAAATGAGATAAAGTTATGCGATAGAAAGATAGCACAACTTTAGGTGTATGTGGCGGTGCCAGACGCTATTGCGAACTGTCGCGCTATTTCTTTAAATCATCTTGCGGAGTGAACATTCCGTACCGCTACATCAAGACAAAACATCTTCGGGCTGAATGCGTCCAATCATTCGGCCCAAAGATGTCTTCAGGATGCTATAATATGCCACCTGAAGCAGTAATATTATGGTCAAACCACAGACTTGTATACTAAAAACAGGGCGAACAGCGCGAATAAATGTCGCCAGTTTATGGGTGTCATTAGTACCAACAGTATAAGGCCACGCGGTCGTTCGGTCAGCGGTGGCGGCGGGTATTTTGACAGATGACGCTACTGTTTGCTTGTATGAAGAAGGTTTAAGTAAAATGTTCGGATCGGCCTATCTTTAATATTTTTATCTATTGGTCAAACAGTTATACAGGGTTATTTTAAAAGTACCAAATCGCTCTCGGCCTGTAGTTATTTACATTAACACAAACAAGTTTTGTTCTAAGACTTTTTTTTAACTCGAAATTTTGAGAAATATCAATTTTTCAACATTTTACACAGATACTCTACCCGTAACTACTCTTTACATTGTACGGCCGGCGCGCGGCGAATATCGACGGTCACTGACCCGAATAGGTACGCGATGGTTTCACAGTGCAATGTCACTTTACAGAAATAACATGAGTTATTATTTTTTTGTATGAAATAAATTAATACTGTATTTTGAAAAGTCGTAGAACAAAAGTTGTTAGTTTTAATGTAAACAACTACAGGCCGAGAGCGATTTGGTATTTTTAAAATAACCCTGTATAGACGTCATTGAGCTAAGAAAGCAAAGATCAATGCTAATGTGAGACGAATGGATTGATTTTACTACTCTCATACTAATCTCTACTTCATCATCGATAATAATCGAATCAATACAATATTGAATAATGATATGAAAAACACAACATATAAAATTAAAATGGTTTCAAAGATTTGTGTAAGTTTATCCAATCTTTTACTTTTCTCATTTTTGTAAAAGAAATAATAAATACACGTATACACGGTTTAAGTCGTTTACCGTCAATAAATTCCGTTTTACATGGAGCCAATATTGCGCGGAATACCGTAAAACTCTTCCGATCGCCCTCGCTTATACGGGCTTTATTCATACGGTTTCATTTAGCAGTTTTATTTCAATTTTATTGCCTGTACTTTTCTTTAACATTTACATACCTATCTTTGACTTTTCAGTTGATATTTGCGACTCAAAAGTACACACGCAAACCAATAGACTAGATAGATATTTATCACGTACCTTTGATACTATAGATACTAGAGGATGTGTTACAAGAAATATCAAGTGAAGCTTCCGGGACCAAATAATGGCCGAATGGGCGGAGACTAAATGACTTTTAGGGCTAGGGGCCTATCGATAATTTTAATTTAAAAAATAAAAAATATCGATAATTAAAAATATACTCTACCACTCCCGACTCGCACCAACTTTGACCAATTTTTACTTACTTTCGCAGGCAAAAGCTAGTGAATAAAGAAAATCAACTTATTTTAAAAATGATTTATTTAACTGAGAATTATTTCTTAACTCTGATAACTTATGATAAAATGAAGAAAGAAAAAAAATTGTGACGATATCTATCTATTATCATTAAACCGCAAGCGGCCAGACGCCGTGAGCAGTGACATCCTTATATTATTCTGTTCGACATTCAATCAACTTGTACGAAATGTTTTCTTTGACGTTCCTGATACGAACCACTTAGGTGTAAAACGCCCTTCCAGCCTTCGTATTCTAAGCCAAGTACAATCTGGGTGCCTTCAAGATTCAAAGATTCAGGTATATACTTTATTTCATAATACAGACCTAACTCACAGACGATTTTGATGAGCTATGTTAAAAAATTCAATAAAATAGATTTCCTTTCTTTATTTATTTTAACTTAAAACCCTTTATTTTTCATCATAGAGCTTATACATAGAAGACTCCTAGAGCTCAAATAATTTAAAAAATAACCTTTAGCAGATTATATTGAGTTTGATGGTTAATCATATGGAATGAAAATCACAGTTTGAAAATTGGATTATTTTATCGGATTATTATAATATAATGAAACAACTTAACCTTTCTTTATTTAATTAACTTATAACCTAGCAACAAGTATGGTAACAAGTAGTAATATTTCGCTTTAACCAATATATATAATGCATGGAAAGGTGCACAGTGAGATTGCGGAGGGAGGGTCGGTTGCGCATGATGTGACGTCATTGAAGCACTGGTGCAGGCTTAAACGCTGGTCTCCTTATATTATTTAGCCATCTAGCCCTTACTTCAGAATTTTTCGGGAATCTGAAATAAAAATAAAAGGTAAAGGTACATTTACGAGTATATACATGCATGATGCATACATACATACATACACGCATGAATACGTACATAAATTTTCGTAATAAATTCAAACTCGGTTATCCACGTGACACCAACTACTGACCGACGTAACCAAGACGTATCATAGATTAAACCATACTTAAGCAACAAATATCATATTGACGTTTTACAAGAGCCTCAGGTACGTTAGGCCTATGTGAAATAAATATATTTGACTTTTAACTTTAAAGATCTGACGTATAATACCTCCCTCAACGTGACAAACAGTACGAGTGGTACGTTTTATTTTTATCGATACTCAATTTTTGGTAAACAATACAATCCCAACACTATATTTACATTCAAACAAAAACTCGAAAAATAATCGAAGTTTTTGATTATAACGAATAAATTTGAGTGTTTTGAATTAACTAAAGATGATTTTGAGCTTTACTTCATCGTAAAAAGGCAAAATACTCGCTACAAAAAGAAAAACTAGAAAATTTTATTACTTACCTGTGAAATGAAATTCCTGGTTTTTTTCAGAGCTTTTGCTGTTACAGCTCAAAACTGAGCATTTAACTATTCTTTATTGTTCATGAAACAACAGTTAAATTATTTATAAATTTCAACAAAATAACAAATCAAATTAAAACTGACACCGGAAAAACAAAAACGGCCATGATTTGGTCCCAAAAAAAGCTTCGTTTGGCAGATCGTATGACGTCATTTGACATTTGCGTATGCATTAACATAATCCGCCTGTCTCGTTCTAATAACGTAACTTTCCATAAATGAGAAAGGCTTGGAAACAGGTCTATTTGTTTCATTCAAAAAATACGTCATTTATCTATGGCTGAGTAAAATGCAGCTGATCCTCTATATATACCTAATCAAAGTCACGTACATAATTCTCTTAGGACCTGTTTCACGATCACCAGATAAACTTTATCTAGCGAATATATTTCATGTTGTGACAATTTTTGTATTAGAAATCTGTCAAAATGTCAAGTTTATTCATTAGAAAAAGTTTATCCGGTGATTGTGAAACAGGCCCTAATTATCTTTTTATATCTTTAACTTTGCTTTAAGTTAGTATAACTATACTTCATTTAAATCTCGAAAAATAGTTAAAGCTGGTTTTGCTTGAATTTATTCCCAGGCTAACAATTACTACACAAAGCATACATCTATGTTATATCTACCAACAATTACTAGTCAAATCAACATAACGATAAGTTGTTAAATCTGTAATGAGGGTCGAGGGTTGAGAAGTAAAACACTCTTGATTGGTCTCTAAATCTGAACTGAACCTTTATTATGGGTAGCTGTATATATATAGTGGTACAATGGAGTGAGGGGCGCGGTAGGTACATACTTTATGACATCATAGGCCACACGTGGAGAGCTCGTATGTCGCGGTCCGGTTACGGCGTCAAATAACATGATTCTATATAAGGAATGGAATTTTATCAACAATAGTCGTGGGTGGTCCGTTTGAAATATGAGTAATATTTATCTACCTACTACTATGTACCTACTACCTATACCACATCTTCACCCCTTTTTTTAAAAAAAAATATGAAATACATTTTTTTTTTTTTGAATACAATGTTAACCGTCATTTAATTTTGTTTAGTAATGAATGTTAATACAGGTTGATTACAATTTTTTTTTTTTTTTATCTATTACCTTGTTATAGTTTCCTTATAATTTTATCTGTCTTAACTCTATGATTACAAAACTTATTCTATGATTATATTGGTATGATAACCTTCTTATTCTATGATTACATGATATATTTATTCTATTATTACAAAACTATGTGGTTATATACTTTTTTATTGTTAGTATCGTTAGTAAAGTACATTAATTTTAATCTTTATTATTAAATATAATTCGGTACTGTTTTATTCTTATGTATTACATTGATTATATAGTTCGATTACAAACAATAATAATGATACATTATATTCAATTGAAATGAAATATTCTAATTTTTGATTATAACATTTCTTTTTTTCTGTAAAACAATAACTCTTTAACAATGTTATTTTCTTTTTCTTAATTCTTATTTCTTTCAAAATTATTTCAATTTTTATTTGACAATATGTTTAAAATTTATATTTATAGCATAATTCTTTTTGTAGTGTTATGTAAGGCGTCCTTTTTTATTTTAGTTTTTTACTATCCTTAAAATTTTAATAGTTTTATTCAAAAAATAATCATTGATATTTATATAAAAAAAATGTAATTGGTAACTGGGTTTTGGGTATCGGGTATTGGGTATTGGGTATTGGGTATGCTTCCATATTATAATTAAAATTTCTCTTATACAAATAATATATTATTAGGGGGTACATTTACTTATTAAAAAAAATGTCTGTTAATAATTTAATAAGTTATTTTTAGTTATTTATTTATTTATTTGCCACTCTTTTTTTTTTTTTTTTTTTTTTTTTTTATTTGTGGATCTTCCACTTATCCAATTGATATATCTATTTACTACTGTTCTTATATGTATATACCCTTTTATCCGTTTATTTACGGATTTACCACATTTTCCTTGTGGAATTTATGTCATAATCATTTATGGAAATACAATTTTGACCATTATTTTTATGTGGTGAGACCACATTGATCTATTTACTAATAGATCGTACAATTTTAATTAATTGTACATACTGTATTGATCCATTTATTTATGGATTCAAAATATTTGATCCTTTTACTATTGGATCCCACACCTTTAGCGCGCATTTATTTTTATTTCGTGTGTTATGCATAACATTTATATATATATTTTTTACCTTTGTTACGACATTTTGCCAATTCCAACACAATGAAAGCTCGTTTCAATCATGATCTGGATATTTGGCATGTACTGTAACTTACGCGCTTATATTTTTATATTTTAGTGCACTTTTATATTTTATTTACTTAACTGTTACCACTTTGTACCAATTTCATCACGATGAAAGCTCGTTTCGATCATGATCTGAACATTGGGATAGTAACTATAATTATAAGGTGTGTATATATTTATGGCATATTAGCCAATTAAATGTCAAGTCCTGTGTTTTGTAAGAATTTCAGCGACTCTTGGGGGGCCAGTCCAATTGTCTGAAGAAATATCTTTAGTATAATCCGGGTGTTTATTATTCGTCGTTTTATCATGCGCGTTTTTGCGTCTTTATTATGTTTTCCACTATCTATATATTGATGTTTGTCTGCAGCTGCATCATTTGATAGTGTTTTAAGTCTTGTCCTAATATATCATTAATGTGTGATGGTAAATATTCAAAAATATGGAAATTTTGTTTAAACGATACATTGTTATATTTCAATATTAAGTCTATGCATCCTTCTGAAATAATTTGTCCACCGGTGCCTTTTATATAAGTTGTTTTAGGATAAATATGTTTACTTTTATGTTTAATAGTTTCGTATTTGACTGCTGATAATGTTGCCCCAGTATCGATTAAAAATGTAAAAAGTTGATTATCCACTGTTAATTGTATAGAATTTACGTTATTATAGTGAAATAAGTATTCAGTTTTCACGAAAAAATTTTTCTGTCCTTTCTTCAACTCTTGGTAGGTTGGTAGTCATATGTACTTGTTGGTTTTGATTTCTACGTGAGTAGAATGTTTTGTTTAATCCGTTAGGTTTTCCTCGTCCTCTCGTTAAATTAGTGTTATATCTGTTTGTTGAATAATTGTATTTATTATTTGCATAGTTGTTTGGGTAAGTAATAGCCAATGGTTTGTTGGTTTGGTAGATTTTATTTGAGTTATTACGAGTGAAATATGGCCTACCTCGAAAGTTGTTATTTCTAAATCCTGATCTAATATATCCTTTGCCTCTGGCCGAAAAATTTTGGCCTGATGGCGAGGGGGTCATTGTTACCTCCTCATTCTTTGCTCCTTGAATCACGTCTTTTAAGGAGTTAAAGTTACGCGAGGCTATAATCGTTCTTAACCTGTCGTTACGCAGGCCGTCCGCAACTCTATGAATTTATTGGCTTGAGTATGTTGTGTGCGTCCTCATTATATTTTGCTTGGGAGATGGTAAGGTCCACAAATAATTTTTCTAATTCTGCACCGAACTGATCTATGTTTCGGCTGCCTTGGTAACATGTTTGTAACTTTTTGTGTAATGCTGTACTTGATTTTGTAGTTAATAGATGTTTCTTCATGTCCCTAATAAGATCCTGTGCCGACGCGTAATTATCAGTTAATTTAAGTTTCGCATTTTGTGAGAGTCTTGTTTCTAATATAATTGTATAAGAAGTGGAGTACTTTCTTTTGAAATCATGTTTGGATATAATTCAATTGCGTCAATTAATTGTAATGTCACTTTCTCAGAGCCATTCATCTGAGGTAATAGTGTGACTGCGATTTTTAAATCAAAATTTGATTTAGACGTCATGATTGTTTGTTTCATACAATTACTTATCTCAATATAAAGTGAATTTATAGCTGTTGCTATTTCTAAGATTTCGCTAGTTACGCTTTCTTTTTGTACATGTAATTTATAATCTTTGTTATAATTTTTATATATTTTATGCGCTAACTCGAATTTTTCTTGAGCAGCTTTACTAGTGAACCGTTGTTGTCCAGTTTTTATTAAGTATTTCCTTATTTCCAATAAATCGTCATAATATTTAAGTAATATGGCAATCATGTTCAGTTATATCAATAATTCATAATTATTTATAATAAAAAGAATCTTAATACAAAATTATCAATTTACAAAGTTAAAGAAAAAATATAGTTCGTAAGAGTTCACTTACATGTTTTGTTTTGTCCACTTTTCACTTAATCACTGATGCTAATGTTAATTTTTACGGAAACACGGCGTGTGTTCAAGACGATCTTCGTAGCTTGCTTCTCGATTTTCCTTGTTAGACACTGGTTTATCTTCTTATACGCGATGTAACTCAGCACAATAACACATATGATCATTAAAGTGACGAGCAGTATAAATGATTTTTTTGGCTAATTCGCCTTGGCTGGTACTATTTGGTGCGTAATTATTTTGACCATTTTGTGTAATAATCACCTCTTCTTTGGTTTGCTTATCTTCTTTTGAATTTTCGGTACCCATTGTAATGATTTTCTTGTATACTGATCAAAGTTGGCCGAGAAAGATAGTGTTTTACCATTCCGTAAATGTGGTGTCTCTCTCCCACTTGATCTTGTAAATCCAAAATCTGTGTGGCCAATTTCCGCTAATGATTATGTGCTGTGGTCCCGTCCGGTAAATTGGTATCCAGTTGTCTTAACATGCTGATCTCTAATGCTGAGGTGGATGGTGGTTGGAGGTAATGGCCTGGTGGGCCTACAATGTTTGCTTCCACCATTTCTCTTCCATTTATTCTGTTGGTAAGTATGTATTGCAGTTGCATTGGGGTGTTCCGTATAAATTCCAGTATGTTATCCATTATTAACTGAAAATGTTCTTGGTTAATCATTTTAGTGTTATTTTGAAATTATTAAGTAGTTTGTGTCGTGTTGTCACGAGCGCGTATTGGAGTATATTGGTTCTTAATCCCGATCTTAGATTGATATTGATACTTGTCACCTTTTATAGGTCGTGCCTTTTATGGAGGCGAGTGCATTCCATCTCGGTTATTTGATCTGTAATAACATGCGCCGTATATGGAGGCGTTCGGCGGTCGGTCGGCTCTCCGTTTCCTAATGTCCTTGATAGGTAGAATGCATCTTAGAAGTTATATTTTTCGCGTTATTTATGATTAGACTTTTATAATTTTTTTTTTTTATCGTACTGTTTAAGTTTTGTTCACGTTTAATTAATTTAAAAATAAAGTTCGACACTTGAATACTGATTTAATGCTATTTCTCTCACTATTACTTCTCGAGTAGATAATGATCGAGGTTTCTATACATAAAATCATTTACTCAATTACTTTGAATAAACAAGTTGTCTCACCTTATTATTTAATACTAAAAGTAGCAAATAAGTTATATGTTTGTAATTTTTTAAGTATTTAAGCTCGTATCCGTTTAAATTTATATATATTTTGTTTTGTTTTGTTGCTATTTAAGTACCTAAAATAGTCAATTTATTTTAAAATATCTATTCGTACTCAAATCAATAATGTTCATTTATTTGTTTGTTTAATTTAGTTTATAAACGCTTTTTGTATTGGAAGCATCCCCAAAAAATATTTTGTGGTAAAAAAGGACCCTTACGTTACATATTTTTATATATTATATTATTTAATATACTTAAATGGAAACGCAGACTATATAATTTTTAGGTAATATTATGAAGATTTTATGGCAATGTAAATTAACTATACTTCGCACTTACATAGTTCACGATGCGATGCGGTCACGATGCGATGCGGTCACGAAGCGATGTGCGCGCTGGTTCGAAGTTGTTTCTGGTGACTCATAGTTGACCGTCGATCTTGATCTTCTTAATATGATGTATTCTTTCTTGATGTTTCTGGAACTGGGCCCCGGGACGGGGATCCTGGACTCCTCTGGAACTGGGCCGGGAATACCCTGGACACCTCTGGAACTGTTGTTGTTGTCGCATGTTGTTTTCATGACAATATTGCTGCTGTCTCTTCTTGCTGTGTACTTATTGCTGCCAGTTATTCTTCTTATAGTTTTCTTTTAATTTAAATCTTCTCTTCGCTTTTCTTCTTTTAAAATTCTTTTCTTTAAATCTTCATAATATTCTTCTAAAATAATCTTCTTTATATTTCCTTCATAATAATTTTCATTATAATTTTCTTCTAAATAAATTCTTGTCAATCTTCTTATAATTTCTTCACTTATTTATTTTTCTCTTTTCTTTTATTTCTTCATTTCTTCTTTTTGCTGTCCAGCCGGCACGCTATTTTAGAGGTGCGCGCCGGCTGGCAGAGTGCGGACCCCTTTTTTAGACCCGCACTGGCAGGGTCGCCATGTAATGAGGGTCGAGGGTTGAGAAGTAAAACACTCTTGATTGGTCTCTAAATCTGAACTGAACCTTTATTATGGGTAGCTGTATATATATAGTGGTACAATGGAGTGAGGGGCGCGGTAGGTACATACTTTATGACATCATAGGCCACACGTGGAGAGCTCGTATGTCGCGGTCCGGTTACGGCGTCAAATAACATGATTCTATATAAGGAATGGAATTTTATCAACAATAGTCGTGGGTGGTCCGTTTGAAATATGAGTAATATTTATCTACCTACTACTATGTACCTACTACCTATACCACAAATCAATAAATACTCATTTGGAAGGGGTAAGTAAAGTCACCCCGACGGTTTCTACACAGCATCGCACCGGAACGCTAAATCGCTTAGCGGTACGTCTTTTGCTTGTGGGGTGGTAACTAGCCACGACTGAAGCCTCCCACCAGACCAGACCTGAGCCAATTTAGAAATGATAAAATTCCAAAGTGGCCCGATGGCGGGAATCGAACTCAAATCCGAGCGCGTCCCCTGTACCAGGGATGTCATCGAAAAAAACTTACTATTTATTAGGTACTGTGATATTAATAAAAGATAGCTGTTAGACTTATAATATGACTTTAATATTTGAGACAATACAATGTTAATAGGACGGACGCCATTGCAAGAAAAGAGAGCGTAGCACAGACCAGAAACCTAGGAGCGTAGACAATGAACATAGACTATGACTAATGAAACACTATTAAACTTTAGTACCATGACATATTCTACCAAAAATTATGTTCAAGTCTCCTGCAGTTACAAAATTCCTATCACATCCTTTTATATCATACTCGGTCTATGCGCGCAGGTATTCCGGTGAAAAATAAAATTTGCAATTTCAGTTGGCGAGTCGGCAATGCTTAAAGATGTTTACGCTCCGTGCCGCGCAGTACATTGCGATGGCTCGGATGTTGGGCTGGGAAATCAGAAAACTCTACAGGTACGCGGACACAGAGTATCTAATAGCTTGACGCGCAAATAGTTTGTTCAATTATTTTTCTTATTAATTTTTAATTAAAAAAAAAAACGGCCAAGTGCGAGTCGGATTCGCGCACCGAGGGTCCATACTATAAAAGAAGTAAAACATTAAAAGAATCACTTTTGTTCATGAATTTACGATTTTAATTCATTCCTGTATTCTATATTAACATGTATACTTATTAGGTATTTACGCCAAGTGATAGCCATTCAGACACTAAAGTTGAGAGAAAAAATAAAAAATTTCAACATTTTTCATATATCTCACGCTAGCAACACTGTGTCTGTCCTTTCGTTTTACACCTCTTAGAGGGTGTTACGTTCACAGCAGTATACATTGAGGGTAGTTGGAAGGACTATCGCCTTTGTTTTAATTACTGCAAGAGGAGCTAATCAAGATGCATTCTTCGGTGATGGGTACACTTCATTTAGAGGGTGTGACCTTCACGACAACATACATTGAGGGTAGTTGGTAGGTGAAAAACCTGAGGACTATCGCCTTTGTATTAATAATTGCAAAAAATAATTGCAAAGCATCTATGTTGAGGACACTGCATAAAAGGGATGTGATCATCACGACGACATACATGAGGGTGAGTTAATAAGATTATCGTCTCTATATTAGGTAATAATTGCAAAAAAGTCAATCAACATAATATATTCTGCAGTCTATGCTTCAGTGTTGGGTACACTTCATTAGAGAGTGTGACCTTCACGACAATATACATTGAGGATGGTTATTAAGACAACGCCTATGGATTAATCATTCCCAAAAATGACAAGATTATCTTGTAAGCAACTTCCAAAATAGCAAATTGTTGCTTAAACGCCCCCATACCATGTTGAAAACACCGGTTGACGGTTCTCGTCCGATCACCGAAATCAAGCAACATCGGGCGCAGTTAATACTTGGATGGGTGACCACCTGGGAACACCGCGCGATGCTGTTTTTTTTTATCACCAACCGCATTGGAATGATATAAAGGATAAAAACGATTACCTTTAGAAACTATTTCGATATACCCTCATATCAATATTTTCTTTTACTGTCTGCTAATTTAAATGAACCAAGATTACTT
Source organism: Coenonympha glycerion (assembly GCA_963855885.1). Lineage (NCBI taxonomy): Eukaryota > Metazoa > Arthropoda > Insecta > Lepidoptera > Nymphalidae > Coenonympha > Coenonympha glycerion. Next base: position 12,876,317 of record OY979631.1, read on the forward strand.
TACTAGACCAGGTCTGAAAAGTACCCGCAATCAAATGCACTATTTACAATTATTTTAGTCTTCCACACGAATCGTTTACTGTTGTGGTCATTATTTATAGATACATCAATAAAAAGTCCATTGACAACGTCTTACAAAATCAACTAGTAATACTACTCAAAATTTGAAATGTACGAGTGAGACACAAAAATTTTATTTGATAATATAATATTCTAATAACTTCTGTGTATATTGTCTTTTATCAATAATATGAAATACAGTTAATCAAGATCCAATATTAACTGGCACTGGAGGAATATCTGAGCAATCCACCTGTCGGTCCATGGTGGACCCACGGGCCAAATCGCAGGACAGCACTCGTCTCTTGCGACGACTTTTCTCGAAGATTTACCCAGGACAGAAGAGTCTTGATTTCCCCACAAGAGCAGCACCAGGAGCAAAACAGCCTTGCAAGTACTTATCGATGTCCTCTTTTGACATTTCCGTCGACCTGTCATGTCAGGCGCCGCGCGGCCGCCGATCGGAGTGCTGGCGGAGCGTTGCGCTGTTTCGAACCTCGTGCGGACTCGCGCATGTTCGCATATAGTCGGGTCGGGGTAAGAAGGCAACCCGTGGTACCCCGGGGGGACCATCGGGGGTACCACCGGCAATAAACGACACCTACTTACTCGTACGTTTGCCGTTTAGCTTATAGAATAACCGCATTCATAAAATATTCGAGCCTGATGATATTATTTTATCATGCTTAAATATGAGTGGAAAATTTATTTATTTTCTCTCTTTATGTTCTCAAAACTATGAACAGAATTTAATGTGTATTTTTTTTTCTCTTCTTTAGTTCGCATGTAGTGCAATGACACTTTAGATATCTAGGTACTATCCTAGTTTCATTCATAATAATTTACTTTTATACAAAAGGTTTTATATTATGAAGATTTATAAACTATTGAACCAATAATATTACAATTAATTTTCATGTTTAAGTAATTAAAAATGAAAATGATTTTTTTCAAATGGGCTTGATTTACAGGCTTTTATGAAAGCTTGAATCTGAAAAACGGGTTTGCGCTGAGAAGGTCTGGCAAAAAACTCGGCTATTATATTCTGTTCACATACAATTGAATATGAGACAACCTATTCGATAACATACTTAATATTTTTTTTGTTATTCCATTACAAATACATGTTTTTAATACAACCATTCTTTCATCGTAACTCGATGTATTAGATATTACATCAAATTTATCAATGCTTTAACTGAGTTAGGATGCATGCTTTTAAAAGAATGCAATATTTTTGAATATCAAAGTTATTTATAGTTTCTAAAATTGACTATTTCTTAAATTTCTTAAATGAATATTAAATATGGAAACTGTAGAGTCCTTATAAAACAATCGATGATATGTTTATTTAAATTTATTTTAGGTATCCTTGTACCTGTATCTACAGGAATATCGGTATCCATACCTAGGAATAACGTAACGCAATGGAAAATATATTTAAAGACCAAAATTAATTTTTGCTAGATCAAATATTTTTATTTTCAGGCGATCGCGCCGCTAATTAACTAATGGTTATCTATGCATGAAATGTTAAAGGATTTGGAAATTACCAATAATTATAAGATCATAGAATCATTAAATACTTCATTGGATTTATGATAATATGAACAATGATGGTTCATAATTTTGGCTTGCATGTATCATATTTTTTTTTTTTGTTCTTTTAGAGTTGATACATAGCCTACATTTTATTTTTTCTGTAGGTATTTAATCATTATTAAATAAGTCTAATATTTTGTTTAACTTTCATGCCGATGGATGACGCCGCTGCAAGGATTTAGCTCTCGATGATGACTGACCAAGGTCAAATGATAATTGAAAATTGGGTCATCACTGCTTCACTAGGAACTTGAATACCAGTACAGTAGTACTTCAGCTGTGGTATGTAATTAACTGATTATTATTAAACGAAGATTCAAGACTTTTATCTTCTGTGATGACAGTGGAATTATTGGGTAAGTGACAAAAAAAAAAATTTTTTTTTTCATCGTCGCAACAAGTCAACAAAGCATTAATCGCGAACAATCGCGAATAACATTTCGACATGTCTACCTATTAACATGTTATATTTGCTCGTTGATTTTTGCGATTATCAACTTGGAAAAATCAGATCACATTTTTCAACTGAAAGACTGCTAAATTAAAAAATGGTCTTGATGCAGAAACTGAAGAACTTAAAAAGTATTGTCTAATATTTGTATTCCAATTGTATATATGTGGTTTTTTGTTTACAACTAACCAGTACAACAGCGATAGTAGTGTTGGGGTGACTGTTAAAATAACAATTAATGATATTAAACAACATTATTATAACATGAATAAGAATAACAATTATGCCTTCAGTTAAAATTTTAATATTATGTGAAATGATAAACTCAACACGATTTTACATACTATAATATTGTATAAGAAGTTTACTGTCTGACAATATTAGAAAACATGCTTTTTTCAGACTATCTTAAGTTTCTATTATTATCACTTTATTAGAACTCAGGAATAAACAGTAGATACAGTTACTTCATCAGCCTTTGTCTCAGAATCAACTTTAAAATAGGCTTATAAGATGATTTATCTATGGCTTTTTTTAAATCTCTTGAGAATATTCTTACTTCACCCTATTCAGTTAAAAATATAATTTAAGGTCACTTTAAATCTTAATGACCTTATTAAAGCTGTACCTACACCAAAACCCAAATAACAATATTATTATGGAAATTAAATAAAAATATCATTGTTAACTCCTTCAACAGAAATAACTCTAAAGAGCTATGAATAAAATTAAACAACACTTTACAAAAATACTAATGCCTACTCCTGTATTTTCGTAAAGTGAAGTCAAGATGAACAAAAATTTACGAACTAGTTCTCTGCAACCCATAGATTTATTAATCTTATATATTAATAAATTGATCTTATTTTTTTTTTCTTTCCAAAAATATGTCTCGGTAATATTTATTCTACTCAAGTTTATAAAAATATATTCGTGATAAATTTACTGTTTAAAATATATATTTCATGGTTGCATATTAACAGCTCAATTTATTACGATTAATCAAGTGTTGCATTTAAAAGTTTAAACTGATACAAATATTTTCAAGCTTGTTGAAAGAGGTTTAAAACCTCTTTTAATCGTCAAGACTACATACGAGCAGTACTGCTAGAATATAGTCTTAATATACCCTTGGTATTCGCACATATAAAAATATATGTTTTTGTACATATATTATTATTAATATATTATACTAATAATATTGATTTACTATCTATCACAGTTTTAATATTTCTACAAAATTATGCCATTAATTATTAATTTGCTTTGAATATCAACTTAAGTTGTTATTTTTATTTTTTTGCTCAATATTAAGCGATTATGCTTATTATTCTATTAATTTAAAAGCATTTCTTATTTACAAATGTCATGGCTCTAAACATCTACCTAATAAGTATACATGTTAATATAGAATACAGGAATGAATTAAAATTGATGATTAAACGAACTTACCTTAAGTGAAGTTCTATCATAATTTTATGAATTCCTGTATGAAGATATTAACACCCTCCCGCCCCTGTTTTGTGGAAAAACCCATGTATGAATTTGTAAATAAAAAATGTACATATTACAATAATAATAAATATTTATTGAAGACAACATAACCCATATATATATATATATATTATATTTGCATATATAATATTGTGTGGTTATGTATAATATTGTGTAGTTATGTATATATTATGTATATGATACATAATATTTGGGTGCTCTGTAGTGCTTCCTACCAAGACGAGCTTATCGAAGCACTAAGGCACTCTTATAATAATTACTCTGAACTAAATGAAAGGACAGACACAGTGTTGCTAGCGTGAGATATATGAAAAATGTTGAAATTTTTTATTTTTTCTCTCAACTTTAGTGTCTGAATGGCTATCACTTGGCGTAAATACCTAATAAGTATACATGTTAATATCTTCATACAGGAATTCATAAAATTATGATAGAACTTCACTTAAGGTAAGTTCGTTTAATCATCAAGTATAATTTAGGTACATGTAGGTACTTTTGTTGGCGAACCGCAAACCTAACTTTGTTTTGTTTGTTTGTTTTTGGGTTAGTAAATTAAAACCTCTATGGGGCACAAAAATAAATAAAAATCGGTTTTAGAATACACAAGTAGCAACCTTTCATATGGCACCCCACTCAATATTGTTATCTTATTTTGAAATTTCAACAACCCTTTTAAATAAAAATAAAAATGTTTTTAAAAATTTTATGATTGTAATGACGTTGAATCACTATTACCTAAAACTATTCCAAATTTCAAATCGATAGCTTCGAAGTGTGTCAGACGGACGGATGGAGAGATGGAGAAAGTCTCACCATAAGGGTTCAATTTTTACCATTTTGGCATGGAATCCTAAAAAGCCTTCGGAGAAAACCTCGCCGGGGAAAACAGAGTATCTCAAGAAAAATATTGGGACTTGACAACCACAGTGATACAAATATTTAATTATAAATCAATCACTCAAACGGAGTTATCTGTGATATCAATGCTTTATGGCATTGACATGTAAGCAGGTATTAGACTAATAAATCCTACACTTCCATTTGCTCATAATATTAAATGTCTGTGTGTATCAAATATGAAATCCTCAGGGATAACGCGGCGTCGCGCCGCTGCGGGAAGGATTCCTTAACAAAGAGCACAATGTTGTGGAACACTTACCGTGTGATATATTGCGTCTGTCCGCCCCTCTCGTAACGTTGTACGTGTATTGAATTTTTATACTCTTATCCACGTTATGAAGATTACGACGTATGTGATGGATTCCAATTACGAACCCATAACAATGTGCTTCGAGTATCGGTAAACAATATGTAAATTCAGCCGTGTAAATGGAAGTATAAAGGCTGTGATCATGCAAAAATATTATTACATTTAGGATCATGTTTTAAGGATGTTGTTGTATCATTTAGGATGTTGTAATGATCATTAATGCTCGTTTTCACCTGCTTTAGGAAACGCCTGAGCTGATAGGGGACAGTTTTCACTTACAACAACAGCTGTCACATAAGGGCTTAGGTGTCTCTTAAAATGTTGTTGAAAACGATCATTAGGATCATGATCATGATTTCAAAGTCAAATCGTACCTACTTACCTATTTTTAACCTGTATATTTTCGTACCAAAGAATGAAAAGACAAGCAAAAAGAAAAAGAAAAAAAAGAAATAAAAAAACGTTTATTTGGAATCACAGTTCAAAAACGTCAGAATACACAAAGAATACATCATAGTTACTTATGTGTGAAATTTGTGACTCCAAAATGTCCATTCAGCGTTTGCTACGTCCGTGGAGCCTGGATTTGCCCCACGGTCGTAGCGCTGGTCTTCCGTGGATCCAAAAAAAAAAGCAGTACGTTCAGTGATGTTTTTGTCTGTAATGTTTTTCAACATATGCACTTCACTCGGCATCTAGAGACAACAGCAGGGCGATCGGCTAAAAAAGTATCAATCCTTAAAGAACTGCATCAATGTCAAAACGTAATTTTCAAGCGTTGTGATTGCGTTGTTTATGCAGTGCTTTAATGATAGAAAAATTAGAAAAATTACAATGCCTATTTAATGGTGCTCAATTATCTAGGTTTACGGCAGATATCTGACACAGCAATGTACCGATTCGGTAACTACTGAAAAAATTCGGCCCGCTATAATATCAGGGGGCAGAATTACGTTAACGATGAATACGTCTTACGCAATCAGACCCCTGATCCATAGATTATACACTCATCCCTGATCTGTATTCGAGTGCATACCTAACTGAAATTATCATAACATTATAGCCCTTTTTTCTTACCTGTTCACACATGCTTGTATACTAAAGACAGGGCGAACAACGCGAAAAAATGTCGCCAGTTTATGGGTGTCATTAGTACCAACAGTATAGGCCACGCGGTAGTTCGGTCAGCGGCGGCGGCGGGTATTTTGACAGATGGTTTGCTTGTATGAAGAAGGTTTACGTAAAATGCTCGGATCGGCTTATCTTTACTATTTATATCTTTTCCTGTAAACAACAAAGTGGTCGGATAGAATGAATAAATGTCAAAGAATATTGAAAATCGAACGATGCAATTATAACTTAACGCGAGAAGCGACTCAGAATCAATCAAATTACGAGAACAAACTAAGAAGGCGAGAGGTAGAGAGGCCAATAATTTGTTCGTTTGTAGAAAATACATTGGTACAGAAATTACGTAGTCAGCCTGAACCGCAATCGATATTGAAAGAAAACAAAGGAGAGATCCTCCTTCTACGGACGCGTCCGGATATTACGTTTAAGGTAGTGTTACACTTAAACTATAAGAGACATATTTTATTCAATCAAAAATTTTTGAAGACTGCGTCCCAATAAACTCCAGCTTAAAGTTAATTTTAGTTGCAAGTTTTAAAGTCGAAAGTAAATATAATACTTGGTATTAGATTGTAATATAGATAAAGGAGAAGTTTAAGTCAAAGTTATTAGCACATAGGCTAAACCGTAGTACATACATAGTAAACTATTAAATAACTATTTGACAATGGTAGGTACTTTATAATAAGGTAGGTAAATAAGAACAGTCAAAAGATACAGTATTAAATACCTATTGCGATATGTGCAACAGTCTGCGATTTGGGCTGTAGAATGGAGATTTTTCGGATTAGGTACTAGATAAGTAAATGCTACTTTTTAATAAGGAAAAATCCATGGAACTGCACTGCATGAAAATCCGAAATAAATAAATAGCTGTAGCTCTTGACTTCCTTCATACCCCGGGTTGCCTTCTGTAGGGTTAGTACAGATTTTAGTATTTTGTAATTTCGAGTCGACATTCAGCGCCATCTATGCGCAGCCGCATGTCAGCGACTGTCCATACATGGAGATGGTTGTAAAGGAGACAATTTTTTTCTTGTATGGGGATTAGGCCCACCACACCAATTGTAACGTATATTAATGAAACTTAGGTGATTTATTCCTTATCTACTTTGTTAATAGAATGGTAAAAAGTGAACCTCATTTACGGGAATATTCAGTATACAAGCCGATTCTTCAGTTCTAAGCGTTATACGAAATGTTAGTACCTAGTCCTGAAAATGAGTTTTTAAAATTTCCAGCTCGCATTTCTACTCGCTAGAGGCAAAAAGCTTTGGTTCAGCTGAATCAATGTGTGTTTAATCCCAACTTTTTGGCGATTTGAAAAGGTATTTAGTCGAAGTGTCTTTTTCCATTCTGGTCAAATCTACGAAAATTAGTTAACCCAGGTAGCAAGTGACGTCGGCGACTAAAAAATGACGTCATTCTTAAGTCAATTTAGGGTCAGTACAGAACGTCCTAGATAGAGACCTCGGAGACTGAAAAATGACGTCATTCTTAAGTCATTTTAGGGTCATTACAGTAACGTCATTGTTGTACGTCATACTTATGTACCATTATGGTACTGTATTGTACGTACTGTATGCGTCATTAATGATACCTCCTAGCGACGTCATTTTACAGTCTATCCCTAAACTTAAAATGTCCTCCGGTTGACGTCAATTGCATGGCGTATATAAGTGGTCTCAAAGAGCTAAGGAACATAATCCCAGGTGGCAAGATGACATCGGCGACTAAAAAATGACATTCTTAAGTCAATTTGGGGTCAGTACAGTAACGTCATTATTGTACGTCATACTTACGTACCATTGTAGTACTGTATTGTACAGCATAATTAAATATGTTTGTTACTCCACCACTAGATGGCGCTATACTGTTTAATGTACAAACTGTATTGCACTATGAAGATTGTGCGTCCGCCACTTATATAGTTCGAGGTTTGACCAATTAAATCGACTTCGTTCACTGCGGAGTAGATGTATAAAAAAATAATACCCGAGAGGGAGATTTGAGACTGGTGAATAGCAGCAGTTAAGACGCCTGACGGGTAAAGTGAATAGTATAACAAAATTTGATGTTATGAATCTTTTGCATGACGTCACACCAATGTCAGTCGCTGCCCTAATATTATGTAGTATTTACGGCCCAGCCCAGTAACGTCCCTATGAATTAAGAATATGACGTCACTCCAACGTCAGTGGCTGACCTAATATGTACGGCCCAGTAACGTCACTATGCATTTAGTATATGACGTCCCTGAAAAGTCTGTAAACTGACGTCTTGAGGCTGTGACAAATTGACGTCATCTGAAGGGACCCGCGACGTCAAAACAGGACGTCTCTTACGTCGTGCAGGACCGTAAACTGACGACATAATGACGTAAAAATGCTACCTGGGAAACTACGACAAAAAAGTGAAACATTATTTTATCTATATATTTGGATAATCATAAAATGAGTCACTAAATGAATGAAATAAAATTCAGAAGTAGGTAAATTTTTACAGACTGTTCGATAGTGGTTCCGTATTTATCATATTTGAAGGTTGTATGATTAATCGAAAGCTTCGGCACAGTGTTAAAAGATCCTTATATAAAGTTATATATCTTTAAACTGTGGCCTATGCTTCGTTATGTGGCCTATACGAATACTTTCACGCCAATATAATACCCATTGCTAATAGATATTCACCCCAACATTTTAAAATTCCTTTTGTTTCTCACTCACACACACTTGAGAGTTTCAGTCAATTCTTTATCAGAACGCTTACCTTCACGCTTTTCACCACAGGATTTGCAAACACAAAACACCAAACTTCAATTAACTTGATTCACAAACCACTGTACAAGTGTACACTATTCTCAAACTATTTGCGGTTATTATTATCTGTTTTGAATACAAGTAAAGCAGCGTTGATTGCAGTGATTTCATGGGACCATTTTCATTTATAGGTAGATTAAAAAATGAGTTATACAATAAATTATCTTTTTAAATGAAAAGGAGACTGATTGACTGGTGTTTATACGTACAACTCAAACCACTGGAATACATCAGGATGAAATTTAGACATAGCGAAAGTTTAATTAATTATCAAACCGTAGGGAGGGGGTATATACGCATTACGCGAGCGAAGCCATAGACGCTCTATAAGCTAAAATTTATCTCAAGTTTTTAATTTGGAAATACTCGTAGTTTCTTGCTAGCTTATATTATCCGCTTATGGGTCTTCATTAACTCTATTGGTGTACCCAATAATGTATAACTAAGGAAATGTTAATACGGGTAATGGTGGGTTGAATGAGGGATGAAAGACCTCATATTAATCAAATTATTAGGGCCATTGGTCACAGAAATAAGGGTCATTCCTTAGTTAGTTACTTTTACCATAACTTGTGTCTTGTTTCTCTGCATAATGTTTCTTATAACAGGTATTTTTATACGAAGTAATTGCTCTTTGGATCTCAGTTTAATTAATTGTATAACCTTTATATTTTAAGTATTATATTTTTATTTTCTAGACATCAATGATTTCAAAGTCAATGATATCCGCGATGCATGCTAATCCAACACAGTAAAATATTTGTAACTGTAATTTTTGTGTAGTCTTTGACTTCAGATGCACATTTAAGTTAAAATTCGTTAGTGTTTAAAAATATATTGTTCTATAATATTTAATAGAATTATTTATAGACTAGCTGTTGCCCGCGGCTCCGCCCGCGTGGATTACGATTGTTTTACATAATATACCTTCCTACTGGAATTCCTTGATTTTTCGCGGGATTCTGGTGTGACGTTGTACAGAAACCTGTTCTTACTTTGCACGGGTTATCTTGTGGTGATTTTGTGGCACACAGTGGCACAGGTCGTGGTCACTACGTGACCACGACTTGTACCAATGTATCGAAATATCGACAGTTAAAATCGTCCTTTTCATTGTGATTTTTATTCTGAAACCACGAAATATGTCAAAAATTATTAAACCATGTGAAAAGGTGTAGGTACTGGTGGTAGAACTCTTCTTTCAGAGTTCGGCCGAGTAGGTACTACTGGGATAAATTACTCTACAAACAATATTCCCCAGCCCAACATAATATAAGAGTCTTTTAAAAATCTTTGCTTCATCTCAATACAATCCAAAACATCAGAATGGGCAATGGCTATATATTTCCTTACGTATAAAAAGACCTTAGATGACAGTCAGTCGGTTAGGATCGATAAGACCTAAGAGTTAAAAATATTTGTGAACCATTATCTTACCCTTTCCATATTGCGGATGATAAAGTTTAAATCTGTTCATGTCTTAACAGTGCCATCTTAATATAAAGTCAGGAAACAGTAAATAACATGACAGTTAATTAAAAAAATTCGGTAGTACCTATCTCAGAGTTTTACATTCAAGTTCCACATAAATTGTAGAGATGGCGCTATACGGTATAACGTAGCGATAACGCCAGTTACATGATTTTTGTTCACCCTAAAAGTGAAAATTTTAAACCATACAGAATCTCCTGCTAAGCCTATTTATTTACGGCTGTAAGGGTACTCCAGTCTTACTTGAGCCCTACGTCCTAGCCCTAGGTTCTTTGTGCATTCCGAGTTTCAAGTCACCTACCTACTTGAACTTAAAGGTTCTGATGTCTGTAATTTCTGAACTACAAAAGTGATGATGATAAGATTTGTATGGAATAATCTTTAAAGAACCTCCTTTCTAACAAAAAAAGAATGAATGGAATCGGACAACGCGTTAATGAATTATAACTAAAAAACGTTTGGACTTTGATGCCGTCTTCCAGGGAAACCATGATGAATTTCGGGACAAAAAGTATCCTATGTCCTACCTTGGGGTATGAACTATAATCATGTCAAGTTTCATTTAAATCCATCCAGCGGATTAGCCGTGATGCCCGGTCGTGAAACAGACAGACAGACAGACAGACAGACAGACAGACAGACAGACAGACAAAAATTAAACAAATTACAGTTTTGGCTTCAGTATCGACTATATAGTGTCCTCCAACAAAAATTTTCAAAATATCTTCTATGTACAGAATTCGACCCTTTACAGTTTTATTATAAGTATAGATAAGTCACCAGTAGTTGACTTTTCCAGAATCACCTCAACATCACTTACTATATGTTTTAAATATGATTAATTTCCCCCCTAAAGTATCTATTTACCCCCTTTTGCTGATGCAAAACTGAGCCAAACCCCACAGTGGTTTATTTCTCAGAAAGTTTCAATGTACTTTCAGAGAAATTACGAAATATTCTCCCAACCCCATTACTTAAAAAGTAGAACTTTGCACAAACAAAATCAAAGTCAGGCTGTATTCATAAATAAATACGGAATTTCAATGGAGATTTTGCCAGTACAATAGAAATGTAGGAAGCTATTGTGTAAAGTGCATTCGAATTGTTTCGTTATGATTCTGGAAGGTCTAAGCGGAAGTTTCACTTTGTACGTCCTCATAAAAGGATACAATAACGCAACCAAATAGTAGGGTAAGGTGGTGTAAGAGTACGCGGTTGATAAGAGTTCGCAGTGAAGCTAGAGACGAAGTGGTTTGCTACTTGAAGCTAGCTTCAGTTGTGTTTGGACCGGCCAACTGTGTATGTGTATTGTACAAAAAAATATTCCGAAATTCAATAAAACGGAGAAACCAGGTAAGTCTAAAGTTTTAGTAGCAATTTTTTATTTATTTTTGACATTTTCATATCGTTACAATCAAAAAACATAAAGTACTTTTTGGAAAACGATTTATAATTTTGTAAGCCTAGTTTACCAAGGTTATAATACAAGGCGATGTAATTTCTCATCTTACCACAAGATGGCAGTAACAGTCTTTTTGATTCAAAATGTGTAGGTCGTATAAGAGGACGCATTGTTGAGGTGTGTAAGAGTACGTGCGTACTCTTGTACGACAATTATTTAAATTTATCGACCGATCGACCACAAATTGACTTGCCCAATATTACATCGACTTCTTTACCAACACCAATTTTAAATGACAACAATCACCACCAATCAATCACCAATTATTGATATTGTACCACCAGAAGGTAATAATGACTCATTGCCCTCCTCATCATCAGCTAAAACTTTGACAGAGTCAACTTAAGAGGAACCAACACAAACTGAAGATATATCTGCCCCTGGTCCTTCTGATTCTACAAAAAGGCATTCCCATAGTACGTCAATTTTTAAAGTAGCGCCATTACCTCGAGCCGAAACCGTTCAAAGATCAACAAGAAAGAAGAGAAAATCTGATATTATTAGCAGCTCTCCTTTTAAGCAAGAGCTGGAAAAGGAGGAGGCTGCCAAAAAGAAACCAAAAGTAAGGGGACTAAATACGACCACAATTACTAAACCAAAGACGACGACAAAAACGAGACCAAAGAAGAAGACTTTGAAGTGCAGAGGATGTAAGTATATGAAATGGAAGTATATGAAGAACCAATTTGTGAGGACTGGATTGAGTGTTTGAGGTGCAAAGGTTGGTGGCATGAGAAATGCACTGCTTAGGTGAATATCGGTAACTTTATTTGCGATTTTTGTATCGATTAATGTATGCGTACTCTTATCGACTCCTGTGCGTACTCTTAAACACCCGCATGTATAAGAGTACGCAAATCCCTTTTTGTGATTTTTCATTTAGAATTAAAAATAATACTTAGATTTCTTAATGTAACTTGTAAAATATATTACCTTATAAGATACTGTTTCAATTATTACAATAACTGATTCGTGAATTGTATTTGTTTGTTTTCTTTAATGCTTTGAAGCTTAGGTGCGTACTCCTATACCACCTTACCCTATCGTTATAATATAATCCCTCTTTTGTTGTTATAGGACACTTCGAGATTTACAAATCGTGGAAGTACCTAATGCAAGATAGAGGATTCACTATTTCTTGTGTTGAAGGCTTATTGAAGCTTTAATTCCAATTGAAAAGTGGGTTCCAACTACATAATACTTGCTGAGTCCTGAGTTTTAACATCATCATCATCTATCTCCAACTTACCAAGTACAAATCATGGTTCTCCTCTAAAAATGAGAAATATAAGGTATGTAGGATATACCATTATGATAAATAATTATATAGGATAAATATTATAGGATAAATACCATTATGATAAATAATTAATCAGGCATGCAGATAGATTAGTAATACGTCTTCATATTCAATTTTTACCTATTTCGTTGCTAGCAATACCTGTCATTTCTATATCAATTAAATTAGCTCAGTGATTAGGTGGGTCTACGCTATGCGAATCGAGCACGAGCCGAGCACAAGCAATTCGTGTAGTGTGGACCGACTTACAAGCCTCGAACGAGCGCGATGTGAGCATTTCGTTCGTGCTCGGCTGCTCGTGCTCGGACAGTAATCGCTGTAGATTTATTGTACGTCCACACTTGACGCCCCAAACGACGAAGCGAAACAGCAACAGTAGACCCACCTAGGCTTCTTTATTCATAGGGTTAGCCAGATTTCTATCAATAAGGATTGATATAATAGCAATCTTATGAAAGCGTAGCACATTCTGAAGTTTTCTTTTTCAGTATTTGGATGTGTCGTTGAAAATTTACATTTTGTTCTTGTTTTTTGAAATCTAAATGTAAATAATCCAGCCCTAGTTTTTATCTACTGATCTAAATAGGACGGACAGAAGCGTCTGCCGTTCTGAGACTATGCGCACTTTACCTACATTGTACAAGTGATAGTGAAGACAAAACCCACGGCACGTGAAGTTGTCGCCAGCACAATGGTAACGAAGGCGAGGCATTGTTTGAGTTGTATTCAGCATTGTTTTGTTGGAATTAGGATATGTTCAAGACGCAGGCTAAAGTTAGCCAGAGAGGAGAGGTGTCTTGCCGGCCTTGTGATTTTCTCGAGAACAAATATTTATCACAATTTATATTATTTGATGGTGATTTACTTTTGAATTTACGTTCAAAACTTACTGCATAAGTAGGAGTTGGATTGTTTTAATTTTTACAATGAGTGTCCTTAAATTTTCCTTACATTATAGTGTGGCTTTGTTAATTGAAAACCATTAATAGAGTTGTGTGTGTAACGTGGGTGCGATAGGAAAACAAAAAGCGAATCAGATAATGGAATATCTGGGATTCTCTACAAAGTACGTAGAGTGACAAACCCTCAAGAGTCCATTAGTTCTAACGTGATATTGGCAGGTACTGAGGTGATATGTTTGGCGTTACTGCTCTGTAAATAACTGTTTATTTATCTCATAGATCAATAATATATATTGATCTATGATTTATCTGTATAACAGATGTTTATGGTTCAATGACAAATAAGCACATGGATAAAGCTATACTTACATCTTACAACTAAGGACGCCATATAAGCCTTTTTTACAGCCGCAAGAGAGACAAATTATCGTGTAATTGTGTTAATTATTAATAGAGTTAGGTAGAATTGTTTATGACTTCGCATTGCGAACAAATATGGTGTAAGCACATATTTAAGGTGTAAGGTACCAAAGTCTATAAGTGTATTGTATCTTATATAGTAATATTATTTTTCGGCTATTGTGCCGAAAAGAACGCCTCTATGTTATTAAGTATCATTTTTTGGGTTCATGCCATGCTCATAGATCATAAAGCATTTTTTGGGTTCATCCTCATAGATCGATACGACTATCTTATAAAAAGCTTAATTGAATTTACTGAACCGAGAATTAATTCTCTTTGCGAGTACCAGTATAGATTATCCTAGGCAATCGAGACCATAACTTTTGTTTCCGAAGTGTGGCAGACCACGGTAGCATAACGCAGTAGTTTCCGAAGTCTGCCGTAATAATTCAGGAAATCCATGTTTTTTCGTTGTAGCTGACTGAAAATATCGCTTTATATCCTTGCTTCCTTTTTTCAGTTTGCTACGTGCCTGTTACGAACCCGGCGTAGGAACGTACGCTACGAAACATTTTGGGTATCGTTGCTTTGAAAAATGTGTTTCTGAGTCTACCATACAAACAATTTTGACACGTAATGTTTGGTCGAACGGAAAGTTTACTGTGTTATTATCGTTTTAGATTCTTTTAAACCTATTCTTTCCAAGAATGGTGCATAGCACTTAGACGGAAACCTAAATGTATCTAGACTGACGATCTTTGACAACAATCTTCCTGGAGTAAGGAAAATGGCGGTTACCAGCTACTCAAAGCTATTTCCAGAAGAGTATGGTTAGTGGTCGTAACTGATATTCCACATAAAATCAACAGCGTGGAAAGATTTTAGTCATATTCATAATCAATAGGCTGTCAGATTCCTTTACCCAGATGAGTCGTTCATGGCCTGATGAAAAAGTTTTTCTTAAGACTTCCTCAGACGGCTACAGCAAAAATATAAAATGCCTTACAATCTA
The DNA here is from genome assembly GCA_963855885.1 of Coenonympha glycerion. Taxonomy (NCBI): domain Eukaryota; kingdom Metazoa; phylum Arthropoda; class Insecta; order Lepidoptera; family Nymphalidae; genus Coenonympha; species Coenonympha glycerion. The sequence goes on from OY979631.1 coordinate 12,891,673, forward strand.
AACACGTAGTTTTGAGTGTAATGCCAAATTGAGAGGAAATATTGCCCTTCAATTCAGCATAAACTCAGAAACATGACGAGTGCCATAAACGTTTTTAAATCCACTTTCATCCCCCATAAACCGGTTAATTGCGCAATCCAGGATAAAAGCCTATAAATTTGACGCTCAAAATTTATGATTTTTTATATAACAAATATAGCATGATTCAATATTATTATGTCTTGGCATAAATACATTGGCACCCACGGCTTCTTGGTAAACTTCTACAGTGATTTGTGTGCCTTGGTTGACTGGATTAAAACAAGTACCAGTAATGGCCGTTTTCACCAACACTTTAAGAAACACCTAAGCACTTAGGTGACAGTTGTTGTTGTATGTGAAAACTGTCACCTAGCGGCTTAGGCGTTTCTTGAAGTGTTAGTGAAAACGGCCATAAGTAACTTATCTAAGACATTCTTTTATAGTACGTTATGTATATTGCATTATTTTCCTCAACTTCTTTTTGATAACTTTTACTCGCACATTTGAGTATAGGCTCACGCTATAAAAACCTCTTCTGTATGTATGAAAGGTTTCGTATAATATACCGATCATCGCCTACCACGGAAGGAATACATAAGTGATTCCATCGATTTGCAAGTCACGTATCCCAACGGACAGGAATTAAAATATTTTGCCAGTCATTGTTTTTAATTTTTGTTAAGTAATTCTTTATTCGACGTAATGGAGGCATTAGAAACCATTAGGATCTTGGATAAAATGAGAATTACTATTGGAAAGGAAACGATTTTGCACCGGTTTCCGAATGCGTGTTCAGGTTTTTCCATTCGTTTATGCTTCTGAAGCGTTTCGTCAAGGATATGTATTAGGTACTTGCATATTAACATTTTGTTGGAGTTTGGCCTGTATAGAGAAAGCATGAAGGTTCTACGCGATCAAAGGCTATTCAAAAAAATATACTATTGACCAACTATTGACCTAGAAAACCTAGGTTATGAACATGACATCGACCCTAGGATTTCTAGTACTTAAAAAATGAAAAATCGACAACATCTAGCTCATAAAATTTATCGGTCTTTGTAAATATCTTTTTATTCGGATACTTACGTAATATCTGAAAAGACGTTGGCCATGTTTATTAAATTGCAAAAGAAATCAACCTTCTAATATTTGTAATTGTCTAGACTAGATTTTTCTCCCGACCTTGTCCGCGTTCAATTTCGTTTTTAAAATATCTCTCCATAAATTTTCCGAGATAAAAAAATAGTTTACCCTAAAATCACTTATTCAGTTCTTCATTGGTTCTTCAGTATTTAATTGTTTTTTTTTTCATATTCACACCGTTTCGGAGTGAATATATTGCTTTTGGTTGACTTTCGATAACAGATTTTTTGACCTGGAAGACCAAGGTTAATCGCTAGACCCATGAGTATCGCTGATAGAAAACTTCAAAAAACCTGAGTCTGTCGACAACTGTGGTCGACAAGCAAGCAAGCAAGCATGAAAGTTAGTCGGAGCGATAACTCAACTTACAAATAACCTATCGAATTCGGGTTTTTTTCTATCAATTGGGAGTACTAACCCGAGGAGCTGTATAGTTTTTGGTGAAATTTGGATGGTCAGTGACCGAAATATGGGCAAAAACTCGTTTTTTTTTGCATAATTTTAGCTCTTTTTTAAAATCTCGTGAATGGTCCAAATCACACCGAACATGGCATCCGGGGCACTATAGAGGGCGCCACATGCCTGTTTTTCATAAAAGTCGTGTGACTACTCAATTTGCAGTGCTTTTCGACGGGGAATCTCGTAGAATGGTCCAAATCACCCGAACATGGCATCCAGGGCACTATAGATGGCGCCACATGACTTTTTTTTAGATAGGTCTTATGACACCTTGATTTGCAGTGCTTTTCGACGGGGAATCTCGTGGAATGGTCAAAATTACCTAAATATTACACCCGAAGCAATATGAAGGGCGCCAAAAGATTAGGAACGGTGTGAATATGCCCGCGATGACTTCTGCCATCGATACTAGTTATGGAGGGATGAAAATAAAATTCAATACAAACTGACAAAACTTAATAGAATATTTATTGCTAAAAGAAGTTTTTTTTAACTATTTAGCACTTGGAAGAACGTTTTTGTTTTTATTGTGCCAAGCATATGAAATCTAGAGGAAACTGCAATATAAGAATACATTTTATAACTAAGTGCTTACCTGCCTAGATTTTGGTCTTTTTAAAATAAAAGCGAAAATTATACTTATGTGCCATATTGACATACTTCTCAAAAGTTACTAGTTTCACACTTATAAGGACTTGTACTAAGAATAAAAGTTCTGAACATAGAACCTGGTTTCTTTTAAACTTTCAGCGAACTTTATTAAGTGATAACCAATCCTCTTTTACCATATCACAAGCTTTTTCAGCAATCATTATTGTTGGTGCATTAGTGTTTCCTCTCACTATCGAAGGCATTATAGATGCATCGACTACTCGAAGATTTTTGATTCCATACACTCGTAGTCTAGGATCGACCACAGCTTCTTTATCCCACGCCGGACCCATCTTACACGTTCCTGCAGGATGATAAATGGTGCTTGTGTATTGTATAAGTAAACAAGCGAAATAATCATAAGTTCCCCAAATATATTCTGTACATCCTTTTACTGGTTTCTTGACAAATCTAACATCATTATTTCTAAATGTTTCAGTCTCTTCTAAACCTACAACAAATCGCATTGCGTCAACCAACACATCTATATCTTTACTGTTTGTGAAAAATTGTGGATAAATCAATGGTTGACTAAAAGTTGGATCAGTGTGATTCAGTAATATAAAACCTCTACTTTTAGGGACTAATAAAATTGGTCTAGCTGCTAGACCATCGTAAAAAGAAAACGGGAAAATACTTGTTGCCAGATAAGTTGTGGGATCTGAATAAAAATCCTTTACATTCCTTCCATCAAAATGAAATTGAATATCTGGTGCGTGTTCACTGGCATATTTAGTTTTAATAAACGCAACGCTAGTCAGAATACTAGTTGAAGATAATGGACCCGTTTTTTTAGGATGTTGTTTTTTATATTTGTTCACTTCATTTAATAATTCTTGCCCACTAACAGAAGTTGATGTTTTGTTCGATAGTGATATAATGAGCGCATCTGTTGTTGCGTGGTCTTGATAGTTTTTTCCTACGGATAAATTTGCTAAACTAGCAATATTTAAGCTCTCCAAATGGTCTTTAGATCCAATGCCTGAAAGCATCAGTAATTTTGGAGAATTAACCGCACCACTACTAATAATAATCTCTTTTTTAGCATACGCAGTATGAAATTTTCCTCTTTTAAAATATTTTATTCCATAAGCTACTTTTGTTTTTGGATCAATGATTATCTTTGTAACTTGAGCATTTACTTTTATCTTTAAGTTAGTTCGTTTATTACGTATTGGTTTGATGAAGGCAATATTTGTGGACCATCTGCGACCATCTTTAGTAGTTGACAAAGCTATATTTGTTCCAAAATTGTCTGGTGATGTTAAATCATTTATCGGTAATCCTTTCTCTTTAAATGCATCTACTAACATAACAGTATTTACATCAGTATAAGTATAAGTTTCAACATTAAGTGGTCCATCAACTCCATGATAATATTTACTGGATGATTCACTGTCTTGATAATTTTCAGATTTTTTGAAGTACGGAAGTACCTGAAAATATGTATTATACAAGGATCAGTAAATAAATACATACCATAAAAGATAGAACTCTTTAGTATGTAAAATAATTATAATGAACGAATATAATGAATTATATGGCATATCTGTGTGGGTAATTCAGTATCGATGTACTCGTAATTATGTCTTAGAGTAGGACAAGACAGGACGAATATTAAGATGAAAATTATGTACCTCATTATAACTCCAACCATGGTTGCCCAGTCTTGCCCAGTTGTCATAATCAAGCCGGTTTCCTCGCATGTACACCAAGAAGTTGACAGAACTAGAACCACCCATAGTTTTACCACTGGAAAATATAAATTATTAATATTAACATGCAGCAGTAGATTCATACATTACTAGCAAACCCGGCGAACCCCGTTTCGCCACCAGATGGCTTCGTTTTATGTAACATTTCTTAATTTTAATTTTTTTTAATTTTTCTTGACTTTTCTTTGCTATAAACCTCACGGAGCCCGAGACCTTTCCAACGAATGCAAAACCGTGGAAATTGGTTCGTGCGTTCTGGAGTTATAGCGTCAGGAAGGAAAACCCGACTTATTTTTATATAGTAGAAGTTTAAGGGCCTGTTTCACAATCACCAGATAAACTTTATCTAGCGAATATATTTGATGTTGTGACAATTTTTGTATTAGGAATCTGTCAAAACATCAAGTTTATTCATTAGATAAAGTTTATCTGGTGATTGTGAAACAGAAATTAACTTTTTCTTCTGAAAGAGTTTTGGAATAGATATAAAACCTTAATTAAATTAAAACAATTGATAATTGAAGTCAGTGGGCTAGTTATCATTTTTTTATTATTACCTTGTCCATGAACAACTTTGTCCTCTGGCTGATCTGCATGTTAGTTTCTCTGGTTGAGTTCTGAAGTTCCAATCAATGCTTGAGCCTTTAAGTGCTGCTGCCATCGATGGTGCCATAGTGACGTCTGGCTCCTCAGGTCCGGCTTCTATTAATAGTATCTGTCAACATCATACGAATGAAATTAATTAATCTGTAGGCAATTCAAATAACTTACTTGTAGCATAAAATATAATTTTATATCTTTCTCAAATCCTTCATGTTTTAAATTATTTGATGAGCCCACCAACTCGCAGTTATGCTGTGTGAAAAGTTCAAGGTTTATGTGAAATTGTATCTGTCGCTACTTTCTGCCTTTTAAGAGAGAAAAAGTCCTTTGTTCAACAACAGAATGTCAATAACCTGATGATTAATAAAGTGTACTTGTATTATTTTTAACTCACCTTCCATTCCTTAATTTCTGATAAACGGTTAGCAACCACACAACCGGCTGACCCAGCACCAACTATAATGAAATCATATTCTGCGACTCTTTTCCTTCCTTTCCCCATCATTTCTGGCATTTTTTGAGCTTTTTGATTACGTATATCACCAGTTGCTGCTTTATGGAATGGGAAATCAACTGGTTGATGAAGTTTTCGTTTAGAATGGGCCGTGTCATATAAATCATAGCCTTGGAAGGGCGGGGGATGGTGGCCAACAAAATCAAACAGGAATTTATGTTTCCTTTGAGGATCTACGTGATGACGTAAGAAACTTCGTGATGGATTGTAATGATTGACAGGATTATAAGAGATTTCAGTTTTTTGATAGTCTGAATTTGTGTGTGACATTTGGTTGGAACTTTTTTTACACTTGTGAGGATTTTTCTTCGAGTTCGTTACACTATATGAGTCGTGACCAAAAAGACGCACTAGTAAGGCCAAAAACATTACACCCGTGGACATGCACTGAGTCAAGGGAGCTTGTTGCTCTTCACAAACATCACTTATATTCCGGGGAGTCCAAACTGATCGCATTTTTAGCACTTTATACTGGTGTATCTTGGAAACCAACGTGGAAAACCGGTGTTACGTGACTGAATTCACATAAAGCAATGATTTAGTATAACCTAAAGTTAAAGAAACTGGTTCAAGGTTCTGATGTAAGGTTACTCGAAGCATTACGATCAAATGGTTGCTACAATGAAGAAATGGAAAATTATTGACTTGTACTGTTTTTTCTGACTATGAATTGCTAACTCGTAGATCAATTTGTTTTGGTTGCAGCTTCATTTAATTAATAAAGTATATTAACTCTGAGTTGATATCCACTGAAACAAAAAATCCAGTTTTTCGCTGTTTTAGCACAGAAATCGAGTCAAGTTTGATGTAACCCGATATTTGACTGACGTAAGAGAAACCCTTTAGGTATATAGCTCAGCATAAAACATGAATTCTGTTATTCTGTACGGCTATAAATACCAACGTACATATAAATCTGATAGAGCTGGATATAATAAATTCTTGAAAAAATCTAATCAGTTTTTACCTACAAATAAATTATGTCTTTGTTTTAGAATCCAGGAAATCGGTATAAGCTATCTCAAACACCACAAAAACAAATTAGCAGTTGCAGTTAGTAGCATCCTAAATACGTACTAGCAACTTTAGTTTTTACAATTTAAATGAAAATTAATTTTTGCAACTAAGTATAATAATTTATTACATTAGTATCACGTATTTTTAAACCGTTATTTACATCTTAGAAAACTTATATAGCTACGAACTACGAAGTTAATTTTTGTTACACTCCAAAGTTTTATAGGTAGGTACATTGCAAAGTTTTCATCTCGTGAAATGGTTTGAGTGAAAATTGCTCCCGTACTAAGAGCTCAAGAAACAAACAAGTAAAACGCTTTAACTCAAAACGCTCATAAAATAAAGCACTTATACCCTCTGAATTACCCATACCGCCATAAATCCTATACACCAACGCGCTGCTGTAAAATAAATTAAGTATACTACCTCTGGCAGGTTACATATTGACTGGGTATGCTCTAACCGAACCTAATAATGGTTTTTTTTTTTATATATGTACGCCTATCTCATCCGTGGGCGTCTTTACATTAACAGACACCGGCACTATGCGATAAAAGACACAATATCTTATGAAATATTTATCCCACCAAAAACATTCTGTAAAAAACTAGCCAAAGTCAAAATGGAGCTGCTTGTTTATCTCTAAAAAGTACTGAAATCTAGACAAAGTCGTGCCAAGTCTAAGGTTCCTTACTGCGATTTCTTTATTATTATAGTTAATGTTGCGTGACTTGGCCGTTGAAGGGTACACAAGGGTTCAAACCAGGTGCTCCATGACACCATTGCACCAATCTGTCGCCAGAATTCATCGTCAATGAGTGGCGGTTCTTGGTCTTCAACGGCCAAGTCACACAACATTAACTATTATAATAAAGAAATCGCAGTAAGGAACCTTAGACTTGGCACGACTTTGTCTAGATTTCAGTACTTTTTAGAGATAAACAAGCAGCTCCATTTTGACTTTGGCTAGTTTTTTACAGAATGTTTTTGGTGGGATTTCACTTCTTTTTGTAGAAACTTCAAAATATTACAAAATATTTCTGTCCGTTTTTCTAGATACATTAACTGCATAAATAACTTTGTAATCTCATTTAATTTATATGGAATTACAAAGTTATTAATGCAGTGATCACCAGGTACTCCAGATCTTCGATTATCCTAGTTTTTATAGTTTTCCCTTTATGTGGCCATTAAACCCTAACTCTGTACCAAATTTCAGCTCTCTGAGTTTATGGGAAGTACTAGTTCTATTTTGATGATCATGAGTGAGTCAGTCAGTCAGTGTCGAAAATGCGAAACTTTGCTTTCGCATAACTTCGGAACTATATGACCTACAGACTTGAAATTTTGGGTTTTAAGTATGTGATTATAGCTTACTGGATAGCGAAAATTTCAGCGTTCTGGTCTTATCCAGAGGTTCTCAAATAGGAGCCCGAAAATGCGGCGAAATGGTTCCTGTATAGATGGTACGGCAGTTTTGCTTCGCGCTTTGACTTTGGCGGGGGCACTGCCGTGCCCCCTGATAAAAAATGTCCAAATCTTGTTCTAAATAATAGTAGTTTATGAAACGGATGCATAATGGGGGGTATTAAAACATGAGTGTGAGTTTTTTAATAGTATCACACGAGTGTTTTAATACCTAATTATGTAGAGTTTCATACACTACTTTATCTACGCTCAAATTATCATAAATCCAAACCATAAAATCTTGCTAACGTTTGTCGTAAATCCTTCACTTTGTTGGTAAAAGATTGTGGGTTATTTTTGTTGCAATTACTAAAATGTCAGGTGGAGTTAAATTTTCTTTAGTTCGTTTCACTGCTAGACATTTTTCCGCGCTAAGTTTTGACTAAGTAACAAAAATAACACATTGAAATGTTAAAAGTTAGGTATGGCGCCAAAATTCAGTTGCAAACTGCGTATAGTCTGTTAAGAAAGTCATGAAACAAAAAAGAGTAGAAAAATATTTATACAAGTCAGATAAACTATATTTTTAGTGGATAATTAAATAATCAAAAATTATACATAATTCTTTTCAATATTCTGTATGAACACACTTTTTAATCAGTCATATAAGGCAGGGAAAAATTATTGTTTCCGTGAATTAATTGTTGTCTATGGTCGATCATGACTACCAACTAAATGTTGTCTGTGGACTCCTTATATAAAAAAAAAAAAAACAAAATTGAGGATTGGCTCTACACTCTCTTTTGGCTATGACGACCACAGAGAAAAGAAAGTTATTCCCTGGTCTGTGATGACGACACACAAAAATACAGGAACCCAGAGCCGCGTATCGTAATAGAAATTATTCAACAATCTAGAGATATTTCCATAGTACAGCTATGTTATAATGAATAACTTTTTAATAATTATAGAAGTCTGTGAATAAAGTAGGTCAATATGTAACACATTTTGATTTCATAATTCGAACTTTAAGCAATGAGCGTAGATAAACAATATTTCAGTATATCGTAGCTGAAATTTGGTATCAACAATTCAACAATTCAAGTTATATTGACTGTTGAAACCCTTATATTACGAGTAAGGTGTTACGGCCCTACCAGCCCGCGAAATTCAAATTTTATTTAGTTTTTCGCAAATATTAGAGTAACTACACATTGTAGATTCATTTTGGGGGCCTACTTTTTATGCATCTACATGTTTTTAATAGAAACTTTGCTCGAAAGTTCCCACTCATCTCATATTGGTTCCCAAAAGATAATTTTTTGCAGTTTCCCAGATTTCGAGCTATCGGGAAACATTATGAAGTAAATGAGTATTGTTGAGCAGAGTTTTTAATAAAAACATGGAGATGCATAAATGTTGTGCCCGCAAAACTCATTGCCATTAGTCTTCGATGTATAATTACCTCACTATAAGCGAAAAACTAAATAAAATTTGAATTTTCGCGCCCGGATGGTACCCATCGCCCTTTAACAATATAAGGGTTTTATCGAAAACACTTATATTGTTTTTAAATTTATGTACTTGCATCTAAATGTGTTTCCGATATAATAATCTACCCTAAATATACATAAATGTAAGAGAAAAATTAAGTTCAGCTCTATAGTTTACGAGGGATTTGAATTGTAACTATATAGAAGTTACTTCAATCAATCCTGAAACCATAAATATAAATATTATACGCACACACTTTTTCTGATTATTTGAAAATACTTTACAATATAAGTGCTTTAATATTTTATCAAGCTATTTATTACCATGAAATGTTACAATAAAATTATTTAAATTGCCAGTTAAAATATTTTCCATACTTTTAGTTGCTTGTCACTTTGATTGGGAGGAAATTATTTCTATAACTACAAAAATATACATAGAAAATAAGCATCTCATTTTAAAATCATAAAGGTTAAAAAACTCTTGTTTTTTTTATTAACTAGCTTTCAAATACGAACAAATAAGAAGATATAAAAAAATTACTAATACATAGCAACAAACATATACGAGTGTATGTATTCGTCACAAAATTATGTCTTAGTATCAAAAAGATATAGAGTAGGTAAGTATCAAATAGAACCTAGAGCAGGAAAGTTATTTCTGACATACTTTTTTTATGCACTACAGCATAAAATGTAGTTTTATGCAACTTACACAAAGCATAAACAACAACTTTACGAGCTGTAGAAGTGAGAAAGATATTAATAACAGTGTACATTAATTTAGTTAAATCAACTGTACAGACTCACTGATTCTTAGAAATTAATTATGAATATCTTGGTCGGGACCTGGCATCTGTTAGAGATTAGCCTTGATATAAAATCACTGACCTAAATACAGCCTAACCTAAAATATTTCTTGCCCTTAATGAGCTGCGAAACACTGTGTAAAAGCTGCTAAATCTAGATTATGATAATTAGTAGGTCAGCGGGATAAGACCGTAAAACGATGGCCAGAAAAGATCCTGGTTTACATAATGCTGTTATTTCATTAAGTCTAAAGATAAACTCAATTTTGCGCATAATTCAAATTTAAAACAGACACGAAATATTTAGCGTTCCGATGCGATGCTGTGTAGCAACTGGTAGGATAACTTCCAGAGTTTGTAAGATTACGCTTTCAGCTGCATCTTCACTTATGTTTGACTTTACTTTAAGCGAAACGTCATAGTTTAATATGGCGGTCTGACCCTTATTTCGAAAGACATAAGAGTCAGGCTGCCATATTTAACTATAACGTTTCGGTTAAAGTCACGTCAAACAACCGAGCTTTACTTGTACCTTGACAGGTTAGTAAAGTCAGTGTTTGGAAAAATGTTAAAAAAATTTGACGACCTTTTACCAGGTATTTGTTTATATTACAAGTAACTATCAAAGTAGCCGTGGAGGATACCGAAGGATATTATTTCTAAATTCCTCTTTCTAGATATAGAACGTCATCGACAATCTGATGATGATGAGGGTTCAAATTGTTAACTGAATATCCTCGTGTCTTTTGCACCAGCAGCTACCAGCAATCTAATAGAGAGGTGAACATTGCTTGCACTTTGTTTGTCCTCTACCCTCCACCTATTTGCGTCTAACCCGAGACCATTGCACACTAATGCATTTTAGTGATGTGACCATTCACATAATTTGTCGATAAATTTATTTTGCCCATATTTGTATGGGTGATACCCCGTCTTTATACTAGTTTAATGATTTGGTTTGATTAATACCACTAGTTCTCGAATGTGTCAAAGGTCCTCTGTATTAGACGAGATACGGCCATATAAAAAAGGTAGACTAATAGACAGTCTTGGAATCTAGCTTAGCATGTTCCAACATGTAAGTAGAAGTATTTGACTTTAATCAACATACTTGTTGTTGTACTTGTCTTATTTCCAATCAAGTGGTATGTTACAATCTTAAATATGGCTGCCCTTACAGTAATAATATCATGATACTCGTACACGGCTATTGTTATTTTTATTTTGCACAATAAATACACGTAATTTACGCAAAAGAAGGCTTTGGTGATGTAATTTCGTAACCTGACATTATTTTCTGTTTCTCAGAAATTTTTATAACACTTTTTTTTCCGCTAAACAGTTACACAGTTTCCCATCACTATTCCTACGAACACACCTTAATAGTCCGCCACTTTGCTCATTTTACACAGCGACCGCGCTACTTTATCTACGTGTCAAGCGCCCTCTTGCGTCTACTTGCGTTTGCTTTGAGAACAAAATGTTTCGAATAAATATTTCTATGTTTACAAATTGGTAATTAAACTTATCGTATAATCGTTTTGTATTACTCGCAGATCCTATATTTTGTCTGTATATAATACCTACGTATTGTAACAACTCCTTTCAGGAAATATCGTACACAAATGAGTGTGAGATTTATTTAGAAAACGAGTCATGAAGTCTAAAATTATTAAAACCTTGTCCAGGTCCGCCGAATATGTTGCGTTCAGAAGGAGCATATCAACGCGCTAGCATTTGGGTATTTCAATACGACCTATTTCGAGACCTACCGAATAAGGACCAAAAATTTCAAGCCATTTTGAGGAGTTACAAACCCTATTATTATATCATAGAGAATATGATATACATCATCATTAGAGAATATGATATACGAGTAGTATATACGAGCATTGCTTACAACACATCCATTTATCTATTTGTATAATTTAATTAATATATTCAGTCACTTGATATATCTATCACGTCGCTAAGTGAGAACCAATTTAAAGACCATCAATTAGGTATTATAATTAGAAACGTTAACGTCTATATTAACTCAGTTTACACAAGGCAGCGATTTGTTACCAACTAATTAATTATATTTGAACCAATTATGCACAAGAGAATCTTAACTTTTGCCTGCAGCTTGACTTGCGTGAAATTCGGATATCTAACACTAATCCCACAAAAACGATTCCTTAAAGTAGCCTATTGGTTAAGCCAGTCATTAATATTTATCTCAACTCAATTTTATCCTCAACTGCTGGGTAAGGATGTCGCAATGCAATGGGTGGTACGCTTGTAAAGCCGATAGATCTGGACTGGTGACGTAAAGAGATTCCGTTGGATTCAAGCTGCATAAAATATCGTTCAGGTTGGAGACCCCTTCAGAAGGTTGGTAAACATATAGAATGGATAGGCGTTGGGGACTGGTATGACGATCCATAGCAAAAAGACTGATGATATAAAGAAATTCGTGTGGAGCCGCCCACCATAGGACCCAGCGGCGTAAAATCGTACGGGCTGAAGATTCCTCAGAAGGCTGGTAAGCTTGTTGAACCGATAGATGTTGAAAACCGATACTAGTAAGACGATCTATAACAAGAAGGACTGATGATATAAAAAATTCGTGGTGAGCCACCAGCCATAGGATCCAAGAGCGTAAAATCGTAGAGGCTGAAGATTCGTCAGGAGGTTGGTAAGCTTGTTGAACCGATAGTGATGTTGAAGACTGCAGGTAGGTACTGGTAAGACGATCTATAACAAGAAGGACTGATGACATAAAGGAATTCGCGGGGAGCCGTCAAGCACTGGATCCAAGCAGCGTAAAATCGTACAGGTTGGGGATCATTTCAAGGGGCATATCTCTAACAGTGGACGTCCGTCAGCCGAAACGAGCCCCATTTTGCGTCACCTGATTTTGTTTTTTAATACAAAAAGGCTAAAGGTTTATGATTGACTTTCCCACGGTGAGTGAATTACAGCCGAATTCAAACTCCGATCACAAATTAATTAAATTGTCTTACTTAGTGGGGGCGTTAAGGCGTTCCAAACAATAAGAAAATTCCAAGACTTAAGGATTAATTTTGCAAATGAGACTCAACTGATGAATATTCAGAGTTCTGTCGCCAGTTTCACTGTTCTCTTAACTTAATTTTAGTATTTTATTAAATAAGTGTTTAATTTCGATTTATTGGGATTTATTATATTTATATTGTTTTATTGAGGTCTTTCCCTTTGGATGAAAACCCGATCTTTAGGCCCGGACCTCTTATGCTGAGCAGTGATAACGTAGTGGCGAAATAATTTACAGCAATGGCCAAGACTTAGGGTTCAATGTTTAGAACTTTGAGGGAGCTAATAACCCTTTTTGGATAGTGAAGGATAATATCGTGATTAAACCTGTATGCTCAACGGGAGCTCTTTATAGTTTTATGAAAGGTATGCACAGTCTGCAGATCCACACTTAGCCTTTGTGGTGGACTATTTAGTATGGATATGACCAGACCCTTAGCAATACTATACCCTTGTCCAGAATAATTCGATGTATTCAATATTTATTGAAGTTTTCCATGCCACCTTATAAGGTGGCATGGCTAAGTTTCTATTGGTGGTACCAATAGAAACTTAGCCATATAAATTATCGATGATGAAATGAGCAATGAAGACTGTCGATTGCTCATTTCATAACTATATGGAATGAAAGTAAAAAAATACGAGAGTTAGTCACGTGATAAATTTGTCGATCGGATATGTCATTCCCATACATTGTGTGTTTGTGTGTCATACACATAAGTGCGCAGAAGTCTGAACAAATAAATTTCATCATCGCTATTCCTAAATCTGACGCGTATTAAATGTTTAAAATCAAGTCTGGAGTACCTTAATAAAGCGCTTCACATCTCTCTCACAGCTTAAATGGTATCTTTAATTCAGGGAGAATTAATATCTTGCAAATTAGGCTGTTAAAACCATAAATATTCAGGAGTTTCTTTTAATCTCGGCCTCATAATACAAGTCCATTTTCTTGCTTTGGAATGAGGACGAACTTCAAAATGGGCCCTGTTAAATCTACTTTATCCAGTCGGATGAGTTTAATATACGCCATTTATTCTTTTCCTAGTGCTTTCTGAAAGTGGATGTTCAAGGTACATTTTCATTACTTAGGTAAGAAGCGAGTGCTAAAATATTGTTTTTTATGTTAAATCAGTCTAGTACAAGCTGAATCTGTGGCTGGCAAAGCATTTTATTGAAGTCTTGGCCGGCTCAAATAGACAACACCGATATTAAAACGTGCGCCACGTGGGACCAGATCCGTAGAAGCCGAAGAAGACCCGCAGACCTGCAGAACCTCACTGATATTAAAAAAACACTGTTATATAAAATACCAAATCGCTCTCGGCCTGTATTTATTTGTTCACATTAAAACTAACCACTTTTGTTTTACGACTATTTTTACTCGATATTTTGAGAAATATCGAATATTCAATATTTTTCAGAGATACTCTACTTGTTCCTACTCTGTGATATAATTTCGGCAAGTGGCAATCGTGGCGCGACACCGCAGCAGTGTTGTGTCACTTTACAGAAAAACTTTTTTTGTATGAAAGTTTTAATTTAATACAGAATTTTGAAAAGTCGTATTACAAAAGTTGTTAATTTAAACAACAACAGGCCGAGAGCGATTTGGTATTTTTTATATAACCCTGTATAAGTGCGTTCGGCACAATAATGATGAAGCACAATCTTGATTTATTCCTACAAAACTTTTCTGATGACAATAATTGCCACACTTTTTTCATGCAGAAAAATAAAAATTGTAATATTTAAAATTTTCGTGCCAATTTTTGTTACGAAACTTGTCCAAAACGGCTTGACCGATTCTTATAAAATGTTCTGTGTATATTCTGTAGGTCTGAGAGTAGGTCGACAGGGCGGACGGCGCTAAAAATGTCGCCAGTTTATCGGTGTCAGAAATGCTTATTTTGCCACCAACAGTAGGCGCCACACTGTACCTAGTTAGCCCAGCAGCCACCTATAGAATTTTTACAGAGTGGCTAATGTTTGTATGTAATATCGTTCTGATGCTCATATCCTGAGTTATCTTATCAGTGGTAGAGACCATCGTTTTCAATGTAATTTTAATTTAGTTACATGGACGCTCACGCTAGTCAAGTGTCTTCATTTCTAAGTTGACAGTTTGCTATCATAAAATAGAGATAAGTGCATATATCATCACAATATATTTATCATAATACGGCTAGAGCTACTTGTTTCTAATTGAAAAAAAAAACTTTTTTCGTATTCCTTCCTCGTACATATCCCACACGCTATAAATAAGCACGGGTATATAATGTTTCGTCCCGTATCTTGCTATGTGCCAAAGACCGGATTTTTGGGATGAATTTATTGAAATTGGTTATCGGTTTTCCGTAAATTATTATTTGAACTTGATCTTTATGGGCTTTAAAGGTATCGGGTTACAATTAAAAGCATGGAATATTGAGTTAATCATTTTTTAGCTGTTTTACTTGGACTTTTAGAAGCCCGCGATAAACTTAATTAATTATTTATACAAAATACCCTCATAATTATAATTATTACCCTTTTTAAGTCCCACTGCTGGGCATGGGTCTCCCATGAGAATGATAGTGGTTTGACCATAACCTACAGTCCTGTCATAGCTGTCCTTTTCAAAATACCAAAATACTCCCTTTGGAAAAGGATATCATAAACTTTACACGCGTCAAATGAGTTTTTAGATAATCCCATTAAATTTTAGACAATCCAATGGTGCCAATTCTGCTATTCAAAGTTTTTAAATGTTCGCCGTGGAAAAGAATAGCCTTATGCGTCAAAGTTTAGAGATTTTGTACAACGTAATTGGTATTTGGTACCAATATAGAAAGATTACAAGACTGCCACATATAAGATAAAGGTTGCCTGAAAATACTTATTTCAGTACATCTACGAATTAAAAATTTGTAAAAACACTACATTTTCATTATTTTCAACTCATTCAACAAAAATTAAACAAGGAACATCGGTCATAAAGTTGGTGTGTAAATTATCCATAATTTTTGGACAACAAATTTTTTTTGGTCGGGCTCATTTGGGAAAACCATCGTTAAATGTCACCATTATTTTCAACGCAATTCGCGACCACTCTAGAAACACTATTTAGGTGAAAATTAATTTAGGTTTTGGTAAGCGCGGGCGTAATTTGATGCCTTGTTGTCGAAAATTCGACCCTAATTATAAATACTTTGGGTTGAAAATGTTAAATTGTTTCGTGATATTAGGTCCTTTTATAACAATAAACATGGAAGATGATGAATGCGAAACGGCACATGCTTTAACCCAAAATCGCTTTATCCCAAAATACGTTAAGGATTTAGAATGTATCTGGAAGGATTATAATTTAACGAGGTACTATGAGTATATATTTCTTCGAGATAGGTACGAAAATACTAAGTTTTTACCTTTTTCTAAACTGACTTTGTTACTCGGTTCTGTTAACACAGAGTATCATTATTTAGGCACACTTCAAATATATGAGTCCTTACTTATTTTGACGTATATACGACAAGCATATAAAATTACTAGTAGGGCGCGTGTGTGCGCGGGCCACATGTGGCCCGCGTGCAGTCATCCCGCCCATAAAGGTATCGCCGTCATCTCCATCGCCCATTGGAATCCGATTGGCAGTGAGCTGAAAAAATTACCGAGGAGCACTGTCATGGTTTTAAAGATAGTTAAGGTCAGCTCGAACAAAAAATACGCTGAACCTCATACGATGAGGTTCAGCGTATTTTTTGTACGAACAGCCCTTAACTATCTTTAAAACCATGACCGTGCTCCTCAATCATCATCCAAATCCTAGATCATTGTCTCTTTTTATAGTATATACATTTTCCATGGAAAAATGAATTCCGCCACAGTGAATTATTTTCCATGCATCCCGTAGAACTTGAGCTCCTGATCACCTCTTGCTAAGAAACCTCTCTCTTATCTTTTATACTTTCCGAGATAGAACATCACGAAATTTGTATGGCGGCCATCTTGAATCCGCCATTTTGATTTTTTTCAGCTCACTGCCAATTGCGTGAAGTTCCGAGTATTTTTGTTTCAGCAGTCCCCACCTAACTATAATACCTTGCCCATGCTCCTTGACTGTCTTTAAAATCCTCAATCATCACCTCATTCCATATTTTTCTCTGGTAGTCTTCCAAAAAACCGCATCAAAGCACTTCATTTTTTACAACTCGTGGTCTCTTCAATATTTCTCATACATTTTCTATGGAAAAATTAATTCCGCCATTTTGAATTTTTTTTTCTATTCATCACGTAGACCTTTGGGTCCTGATCAACTCTTGTCAAGAAACCGTTCTTCCATCTTTTATACTTTCCGAGATATCGACGAAATTCGAATGGCGGCCATTTTGAATCCGCCATTTTGAATTTTTTTTCAGCTCACTGCCAATTGGATGACATTTCGAATGACATTTGGTCGAGCACCCCCCACCTATCTCCAATACCCTTGGCTGTGCTCTTCATCCGTCTTCGAAATCCTCCATCATCAGCTCTCTCCGTATTTTTCCTCCGAATGAATTTTTCTCTTCTATACGAAATGGTTATTGAAAAAAAAATTTTTCATACAAAATTGTTCAGGAGAGGTGATCAATCAGTCAGTCAGTGAGTGAATCAGCACGAGTAGCTATATATATATTAACTAGTAGGTCGCGTGGGGGCGCGGGCCACATGTGGCCCGCGTGCTGTCTTCCCGCCTATAAAGGTATCGCAACCCTCAGTCATCTTTTCCCATACATTTTCTATGGAAAAAATAAATTCCGCCATTTTGAATTTTTTTTATATCCATCGAATAGACCTTCGAGCCCTGATCAGTTCTTGTCATGAAACCATTCTTCCATCTTTTATACTTTCCGAGATATCGGCGAAATTCGAATGGCGGCCATTTTGAATCCGCCATTTTGAAAAAATTTTCAGCTCACTGCCAATTGGATGACGTTTCAAATGACATTTGGTCGAGCACCCCCCACCTATCTCCAATACTCTTGGCTGTGCTCTTCATCCGTCTCCGAAATCCTCAATCATCAGCTCTCTCCGTATTTTTCCTCCGAATGAATTTTTTTCTTATATACGACCCCATCCATGAAAAAAAAAATTTTCATACAAAATTGTTCAGGAGAGGTGATCAATCAGTGAGTGAGTGAGTGAGTGAATCAGCACGAGTAGCTATATATATAGTAACTAGTAGGGCGCGTGGGAGCGCGGGCCACATGTGGCCCGCGGGCTGTCTTCTCTCCTATAAAAGAATCGCCGTCATCTCCATCGCCAATTGGAATCCGATTGGCAGTGGGCTAAAAGAATTACCTCGGAGCACGGTCATGGATTTAAAGATAGTTAAGGGCTGTTTGAATAAAAAAATACACTGAACCTCATCCGATGAGGTTCAGTGTATTTTTTATTGAAACAGCCCTTAACTATCTTTAAATCCATGACCGTGCTCCTCAATCATCATCCAAATGTAGACCATCATCACTTCTCATAATTTTCATAGTTTTTCATAGCCTTGTTTATTGTAGCATTCACATTTTCCATGGAAAAATAAATTCAACCACTTTGAATTTTTTTCATTCATCCCGTAGACCTTGAGTTTCTAATCACATCTTGCAAAGAAACCACTCTCTTATCTTTTATACTTTCCGAGATAGACAAACAGGAAATTTTTATGGCGGCCATCTTGAATCCGCCATTTAGAATTTTTTTTCAGCTAACTGCCAATTGGATGACGTTTCGAGTTACATTTGGTCGAGCACCCCCACCTATCTTCGATACCCTGGCTGTGCTCTTCACCCGTCTCCGAAATCTTCAATCATCAGCTTTCTCCATATTTTTCTCTAGTAAATCTCTGAAAAACCGCATCACAACCTTGCATAATTACCAACTGTTAGTCTCTCCAACATTCCCCATACATTTTCTATGGAAAAATATATTCCGCCATTTTGAATTTTTTTTTCTATCCATCAAATAGACCTTCGGGTCTTGATCACTTCTTGTCAAGAAACCATTCTTCCATCTTTTATACTTTCCGAGATATCGGCGAAATTCGTATGGCGGCCATTTTGAATCCGCCATTTTGAATTTTTTTTCAGCTCACTGGCAGTTGGATGACATTTCAAATGACATTTGGTCGAGCACCCCCCACCTATCTACGATACCCTTCCCGTGCTCTTCACCCGTCTCCGAAATCCTCAATCATCAGCTCTCTCCGTATTTTTCCTCCGAATGAATTTTTCTCTTATATACGAAGTGATCATTAAAAAAATTTTTTTTCATACAAAATTGTTCAGGAGAGGTGATCAATGAGTCAGTCAGTGAATCAGCACGAGTAGCTATATATATATTAACTAGTAGGGCGCGTGGGAGCGCGGGCCACATGTGGCCCGCGGGCTGTCTTCTCACCTATAAAAGAATCGCCGTCATCTCCATCGGCAATGGGCTAAAAGAATTACCTCGGAGCACGGTCATGGATTTAAAGATAGTTAAGGGCTGTTTGAATAAAAAATACACTGAAGCTCACCGATGAGGTTCAGTGTATTTTTTATTCAAACAGCCCTTAACTATCTTTAAATCCATGACCGTGCTCCTCAATCATCTTCCAAATCGTAGACCATCATCTCTTCTCATACTTTTCATAGTTTTTCATAGGCCTTGTTTATTGTAGCATTCTCATTTTCCATGGAAAAATAAATTCAACTACTTTGATTTTTTTTCATTCATCCCGTCAACCTTAAGATTCTAATTACGTCTTGCAAAGAAATTACTCTCTTATCTTTTATACTGTCCGAGATAGAACAACACGAAATTTGTATGGCGGCCGTCTTGAATCCGCCATTTTGATTTTTTTTCAGCTAACTGCCAATAAGATGACGTTTCGAGTTACATTTGGTCGAGCACCCGGGGACCTATCTTCGATACCCTGGCTGTGCTCTTCACCCGTCTCCGAAATCCTCAATCATTAGCTCTCTCCATATTTTTCTCTAGTAACTCTCCGAAAAACCGCATCACAACCTTACATAATTACCAACTTTTAGTCACTTCAAAAGTCGCCATACATTTCCTATGAAAAAAAAATTTCCGCCATATTGGATTTTTTTTTCTAGCCATAAAATAGACCTTTTTGTCCTGATCAGTTCTTGTCAAGACACCACTTTTCCATCTTTTATACTCTTCGAGATATTGGCGAAATTCATTTGGCCGCCATTTTGAATCCGCCATTTTGAATTTTTTTTCAGCTAACTGCCAAATGTTTGACATTTGGAGTGACATTTGGTCGAGCACCCCCCACCTATCTCCAATACCCTGTCTGTGCTCTTCACTCGTCTCCGAAATCCTCAATCATCAGCTCTCTCCATATTTTTGTTCTTAATGAATTTTTCCCCTCTTTACGAAACAATCAGTAAAAAAAAAATTTTTCATACAAAATTGTTCAGGAGAGGTGATCAATGAGTGAGTCAGTCAGCACGAGCAGCTATATATATATTAATAAAAAAAACATAAAAAATATAATATTGGTTTTACACTTAAAATTTCAGTAATTTTAGTTTTCTGTACTGATTACATTTATATTTTAAAGTCGAAAGATTACATAATATGTGCATGACTGGGGTCTGGGTCTGACAAATTTTAGCTGATTAAGCAATGATTAAGCTAAAATTTGGAATAGAGTTTGTTATAAACATAGACTTTCCTCTCCGGACAAATTAGATAGTATAGTTTTCGCAAGATTAGTATAAACGATATTTACGCGAGTGCAACTAAGATTAAAAATTAACATATTTTTCTCTCCCAAAAAAATTTGAGATTCATAAACGTAGGTATTCTAAAAATTTCCGGATCCCACACTATAATCCAGTCCCTTCCATTCACTCTACATCTAAGCCTAAATATAAGCTCGTGTCATATTATACGCGCATACAAATCCAGTGGAGATATTCAATTTCATGGGCAACCAACGCTTCGGTATAAACAGCCGTTCTTCCGTCCGTGTATCAATTGCCGGACCGATTTATGAGTCTCGAACGTTTTGGTGTAAAATGAAATACGATGGGGTGTAAAATATTCTAGTGGATAGAATTTTGGTTGATATTGAATAGAGTTTTCTACGCTTTAGTTTAGAGTTGACAACTTTCCTGGAGTAGATGGCAGCATGCTCGGATTTAAGCTTTAAGTCCCTGGTTCGATTTGCAGTACGGCATAATTTGGAATTTTAAAGTTTCTTTACCATTCCTAAATTGGTTAAGGTCAGCACACTGATTCCGATTTTTTAACTTAGGTATTGGAAAATGACAGAGTAAACGCGATTTGTATAGGATTGTTGTAGCGACATTCTATTGACAACATTTTGTAAACTGTTCCAATCCCTTACAGAGTCTCGAGAAGGGGCTGGATACAAGTGGCGTACGAGCATGCGGAACAAAAACATTGTAGGTGGACTTTGTCCAGCGGTGCACGTCCGTCGGCTGACACACAGTGACCAGACACTAACACAGAAGGTGACAAAAATTTGATTCAGGCCATCCGACACATATCAGAAGGTGGGTGTGTAAAAAACTTTTAATCTTAAAGACTAAAGTGCCTACTTTATAAATATCTTCTGTAATTAAAGCGGATTTAAGTTAGAATTTGAATCCGGTCTTGAATAAATAATCATTTAAACTTGTCGCCTATGAAGGAAGTATAAAAACTTAGTCAAAGTTCATAACTGTCTGAGAAGTTTTATTTAATTCGAATCGACACCCTAGAAGATCCTGCAAGAGTAATAATAGAATAAGAACAGCGCTTGATTCATGAAAATTCTATTTTTAATTACCAAAAAGGCTTTGTTTTCGATAAAACTAATAAAGTTACAATTTTTTTTTATATTTATATTAACCCGCATTAGAAATACATAAAGGTTTTGATGGTCTCTATGGACTTCATTTATTATACAAAACTCTATGAAAATGCCAGCCAGTTAACTGAAAAGCAAAGCCGTTATTACAATTTTGTCACTAACAAGTTTCGTGGTAGGCCCTGGGGGGCAGAGGTTTATAATTAGTGATAGCTGCAAAATGAATAATATTATTAATAATAATAAAAAAAATACTTAATAATAATAAAAAGTCCTGCAACTTTAGCTTCAATATCACATATTATTAAAATGAGTTATTTCAATGTTTTCTAAAGTAAAAATACTAAATTACCCATTTATATATTAACCCACACCAATCATGCTGGAGAGATCTGTTTCCATGCTCTCTGCTCAAGATTGAATACAGTATTGTAGGTCTACTATATTCAATCTTAGAGCAAAGAAGCAGTCAGCAGTTTTCGACCAGAGACTTTTTAATAAAATTTTCTTCGCTTTGGTAAATTTTGTTTTTGTTAGACAATTTTTTTATTAAAACCACATAATATAAATAAAACCTCTCGTAACGTTAAAACAAAATATTTCCTAACCGAAAATAATAAACACAGTAACTTATTTAGCGCCAATTAGTGAAGTCAAAGGCAGGAGCTGATGTTTGCAATATTTCATAAGCTTTGTAAACAATTCATTTCTTTCACCTAATAACGTACTTTACGCTGTGATAAGGTTTAAGTTACCATGTCGTTGAAAAAGAAAAACCTAGGAAGATAATACGTTCGAGGCAATAACCTCAGCTTTTCATATGGCTTCGTGAAATCCTGTGACATGTCCTTTTGGTATTTAAACATGTTTTAACAACAAAGTTGGTTCTTAAACGTTTTCTGTACCTTAATTAAGTAATGTATCTCTAAATGTTGCCTTCTTTTAATGAGCAATAATTGATGTCATGTTACCCGCTTAATCCAATTTGCCACTTTTTGTGCAGAAGAAATTGTCTGTATTTCGCAGTCTTTGAAGTTCTTTCTTTTTTTTTTAAATAATTATAATGTGTCCTTAAAAATAAAAATATAAAAACGTAATAACTACTGAGTATGTATATACCTTCGATACTTGAACCGACAGCTAATTGAAAGCGTCTTAAAATATTGGTCACAAATATTCAAACTGCTACTTATAAGGTTTGGAACACTCTTCCAGCCTCCGTGTTTCCAGCCAAGTAGATATAATCTGAGCGTCTGAATAGGCGTTTTCTAAGCAACTTCGATCTGATTATTGCTTTTTATCAGTCATGATTGTCGTCAAGCGCAAGTCTATCCACAGTAAATGAAAAAAATGTATATTTGTAAGGATTTCTCTTTTATATTAGTAAGGATTTACTTTCACCAGATCATCACCATAATATAAAAAGGTGAAAGGTGAACGCGTTCTAATTTTTTTTATATTGATCGATCGATTTCAATAGAGCACTGCTTTTTCGATAATGTGACACGGGATCATTATATTATAGTAGTTTTATTATGTAGGTACATGCGAGTATTATTGGTTAGTCCTTTAGAGGGATGAGACTTTATGAATTTTGAAGTTATTCCTTTGCCTTATGTTAAGTTTTTATGGGCATTAAAATTTCCATATAGTGTATGTTTTATGATTTTCAAAGTGTTTCGGTTTTATGTGTGGGTGAAATAGCGATAATAATGGTTTTTATATCTTGCCTACAAAATTTACTTGGATTTTTCGACGGTTGGATTATCTATACAATTTTCCGATGGTAATATTACCACCATATCTACTATTTTTGTGCGAAATAATATTTACTACTTAATACTAATCCATCAGATATTTGCAGTTTCATTTCTTTATTGTTGCGGATACATGTATATGTCACAGCCAAAGCGATTAATCCGGATATTATACATATCATCTGGCCATTATTAATAATGTCAACTCAATTTGGTTAAAGTGATAATTGATATAGAATTAATCACATTAACCAGCTATTTTTTATACCATCTTCGAAGACTTGGATAATGTAATAAAGCAAGTATGGATAAAGATTATTTACCTGTTTACTAACTTATTTATGAATGTTTTTATGTAATTCCCTACACAATGTCACTAGCATTCGTAAATAACTCAAATTAACGAGAAGTAATAAGAAAAATTATTATTAAAAATCATAATTTGTTAGGTTATTCCAGACGACATTTAACGTTTTTTTTGCCAGTTTGCTAATATTTTAATGAAATAATAATATTAATACAGGGTCTAGGAGCAAGCGAAGCGAGCTCGGGACTTGAGGGCACCCCGACTCGGTTGGGTTAGGTGACGAAGAGGATGGCGGGGCCTGCAAGGCCCCGCCATCCTGCTGAGTGGTTATTTTCTTTTATGACCACCCAGAAATAGGAGCCCCGCGAAGCGGGGCTCCGTCGAACGAGCCTTGAAAAGTGTAAGGGAAAACTAAATTATTAACCTTAAAATTTTAAAACTTAAAAAAAAATATTTCACGAAAACTATTACTTTAATTATTATTTTAAGAATATTAATTATGTTAAGAATCAACGTAACAACAATTAGTCAGCCACGGATCACGCCACGCGCAGCGGGATGAAGAACGGGGGGGGTTTTACAAGCCAAATAGACCGTATTATCACTTTCGCCAACTGTGACCAGTGCCTATGAATAATATCCAGATAAAGTGATTAATTTATCAAATTGTCTAGTCAATTTGGCTATTATCCATAGTAACCAGTCATTATTAATAATAGCTGTTTAATCACTATGACTGTAACATATACACGTAGATTTGAAATTAAAAATCCAATTAAGTTTTGTTTGTTCTAATCCCTAGTAATGACTTGAGTTCTATACCCGATAAGTATGAGCAAAACTGTACATTCACGTCTGACCTATATTCCCACGATTCGATTCACTACTGAACTGTTCGTTTGGACTTTGATATATCGCCAACGAGGTCATTGTGTGGAAATGTATGGAGGAAGCAAAAACATACAAACGTAGAATTAAATTAATCCGAATTTTATTCTATTCTATTGAAAAAACTAGTTTTCGTCCGCAACTTCAGCGATTAAAATTTCTATTTACTTAAGCTAGTTGAATGTAAAAGCTCTACACTAAAATTTCTCCTATAGAGACAAAAACTAAGAATTATTCGAAGTTTAGGTATATCTCTGCATAAAACTTTAATCTTTTTTTCTGCTTGTTACCATCATGGGCGGGCGGTCAATGCTAGGCATTCTTCAACCACCAAATTGAGAATCCTGAAAATGCCAGAAAATCGTTTTATCTTGGTTAATAAACTATAACTCTTCAGCTCAGCTTTAAACGCTTGAGAGTCCATATTTACTTGAATGGTTATAAAATACTCGTGCTCTTTCGAAGAGGACTCTAAAAGGCATAAAACTAACAAACAAGAAACTTAGGAACGTAAAAGTCTGTCGCTTAAAGTTATTTAAACTCGTAAAGTTTTAAATGGATATATTCGAAGGAGGTATCTTTTGAAGTATGTAAAAGTTAAAAATCATATACAGGATTCGGCTTCTAAGTAAAACCTTGTAAGGTGCACTGTGAAAAGTTAGAATTAACATGTAATTCAGAAGGACAAAGAACTCAAAGAATATTTTAACAGGGAAAAAGACGTTGCTAACATTGAAATTATAAGGGTTTATAGCCCCTATTGAAATAGATTATTATTACTTTACAGTAAAATTTTTAGGTAGGTAAGTATACGATCACCACTTTGACTAGACAATTTACTCTTGTCCACACGATCAAGTGAAATTATTGCCTTGTTGATGTTATGAAATTCAAAATCCAATTTTTTTTCTTATATTTAAAATTCTTGTGCCAATTTTTCTTACCAAACTCCTCCGAGAAGGCTTGACCGATTGTTATGAAACTTTCTTTGTAGGTATATTAGGTAGGTCGTTAGCTATTTTTTTTATATCCCTAATGGCAAAACAACGTTTACTGGGTCAGCTAATACTACAAATTGTTAAGGTTTTT
The DNA here is from genome assembly GCA_963855885.1 of Coenonympha glycerion. Lineage (NCBI taxonomy): Eukaryota > Metazoa > Arthropoda > Insecta > Lepidoptera > Nymphalidae > Coenonympha > Coenonympha glycerion. The sequence continues at coordinate 12,917,445 of OY979631.1, forward strand.
TTATAGAAATCTGTAGACATGCATAGACAAAGCTGTAGCCAATATTTTTAAAGGGAGTGGAAATGGATAAAGTATATCTCATAAGGTCATGGCGCAATGCATCATGTGACACCCACAAACGTCTTTGTGAGGAGGATAAAAATAAAATCAGTGTAGGGCTTTAAGGCTGCCAATCCAACGGAGCGGAGCGAGGTAGCGGAGCCGAGAAACTGAGAAATATTAACCAATAGGATTGCACAAAATCTCCGCTCCTCTTAATTGCAGCAATCTTATTGGTTAAGATAACCCTGCAACTATAGCTTGACCGCTTGGGCCTCCCATGGTTTGCGGGACGCGCGGCGGGTGTGCACGATACGATGCAATGACTCGCATCTTGAGAATTCGCCTATGGTATTTTCTTGAGTATGTATCATTAATCAAGATTAATATTATCGTGTGTAACGTAATTCACGTCAGTCAGCTGACAGCTGATTAGTTGAGCGCACTGATCCCTATTCTATGGATCCACAGTGAACCTAGCCTGAATTGTATAGAATGTTTCATCCATAGAATAGAGATCAGTGGTTGAGTAGCTCCCGCCCCGCGTCCCGCAGACCATGGGAGGGCCAAGTTTATAGCGGTCTAGCTATAAATATAACATACACATTTACATGCCCCTACGGCCTAGATACATCAAGTTTACAAATAGCGCATTCCGATAGAACGAATATGAGTGATCGCGCGTCACCGCTTCCGTCTTCATGGCGTGTCGCTACGCTCTGACAGCTTGACAAACGACAGTCGTTTGTCGTGATTTGCAGTTGTAAACATTTTCTGTGAAAAAACCAAAACCAAACTTTATTTTTCATTGACTACTGGTAGTGGGTCACCAACTCTGTCTCCACATTAAGGGCCTGTTTCACAATCACCAGATAAACTTTATCTAACAAAGAACCCAATACAAGTAAGTCCCAGTAAGTAAGTTTGACAGATTCCCAATACAAGTAAGTGTTCTTATACTTTGGTTCTGATTTGTGAGAAAAATTAATCCTCCTATTAAAAAAATAAGTGTTTAGAAATGACGCTAAACATTTAAATAGTATGTTCACTCATTTAAAAAAAATGCTTAAATGAGCACCAAAGTGGCCGAAAAACCATTCTTATCAACTTTTTTCCCTTTAAGACTTTTCTTGCTACTGATTCAGTAGACTGGAAATATATAATGGCCCTAATAACTGTCTCGGCTTTAGGCTATTGACATTGGCGAATGCACTCAAACCACTCCCAATTTGATAAAATAAAATAAAAGTATATCAACTATGAGTACATAGTTTTTTACACGTTTAAACTTAAAAGGTTCTGTACCTATTTCATAAAAGTAAAAATAAAGTTACCTTTATAGGATTTTCTTTTCTACCTGTATGTCTGTTTGTTTATCTATTTGACTCTTTACCTCCGTGATATTAAGGTGAAATCAAAACCTTATACTCAATTCTGGAGTCCATTCATACTGTGAAGAAATCAAACTTCTAAGTTAAATTAATAAAATATATATACGGCCCTTTATGCCGCAAAAACGTGTATTTCTACTCTCAGACCACTCTCAAGGAAATCATTTATACGGTACGTACTTTTCGTTGACCTACAACTATAAAATTTGGCAAGTATAATTTGGTAAGTAATCTCATAGGTACTACACATATAGTTGTTTGTTGTCTCTACAAAACTAATTACTATACAAGTTCTGCCGTCGTGGAATGATGCCAAGAATACAGGCAGCATTTCTGCGCTAAACTGACAGTGTGATTAGTCGCGCCTTTCTACATAATTTACAGTCTCTTTCGGTGTATTCAAAAGTCTCATTTACTTGCTTTTAGATCAATTATCACCTCCAATGTTTTATCCCAATATTATAAATAGACAGGCCTAGAGCCAATGAAAACGCCAAGTCGCAAAGCCAAAGAGAAACTTTGCTCCAGAACCGTCACCTTTGTGTCTTTGTAGTGACCAGTTGCATCAATAAAGTTGCATAATATGACTTACTAGTGGACGCTCGCGGCTCCGCCCGCGTGAATTATGGGTTGTCATACCGTTCCCTTGGGAACCTTGAATAATAGCAAGTAGCGTATGTTTAATCTATCTCAGGTATATTATACTCGATCTCAAATCGGTTCAGTAGTTGTGACGTGAAGAAGTAAACATACACACACTTTTCACCACCGCCTTTATGATGTAAATGTGATCTAGGACCGTCAGAGAATAGTGTCGGTCGCTCATTCCATATGTAAATGGAACGAAATACAAAAAAATATGGGTATGACATTATCCAATAGTCAAATTGGTCATGTGACTTTTCAATAAGAACTGTATTCCAAACGTTTTTTTGGATTTTGTTCTATTATAAGGTAAGGCTACTGAACTCATGATAAAATTAGAAATGATAAAATTTTAAATTCGCTCGTAGTTTGAAGTGAATTCCCGTGACGTCCTCCTTATAAACACGGCGCCTTATCTACTGCGCCAGGGACATCGGATACGACGACAAAATGTGGATGCCCTTAAAATACTTTCCATTTAGGGGTCACATCTCAGTCTCGGAGGAAACAGTAATTGCACGTAGACGAACGAACGAGCCCTAGGGCGAAAACTTCGGTCTTTTAAAAGCTTAGCGCACACATTATGAAAGTCGCCTTCTGGTTTTGCTTAATTGCACAACGCTTTTAGCTATTTAAGTGCTAAAGGTCTAAAGGCATGCATCTCGCAAAGCGCTTGCGAAGTCTGAAATGCTACCATCATGTGCACTTGATTGCCTCGGGGCTTATAGCGTGGAAGTCAGTGGGAACTTTTCATTAATGACTTTTAATGGGGTTTTATGCTCTTTGAAAAGAATTAATACAAAACGTACAAAGCAAATAGATAAGTAGTGTAACACACTACATTGTACGTGGGAACTCCACGACATGCTACAGATTGCGAGATTTTAGGCATTGCCCTTGTTTATTGTTATTGAACATTATACGTTGAAAAATAAATACGGACCAATACATAACTAATTTACCTTATCCAACCATAATTTAATGCTTCTGATTAATTTCTTAATAATTTTTTGTTATTCAATTTTTCCGGTACTGAGATATGAATAAATTAATTTAATGTATTATAATCTAATAATATTATTTAGAATTGAATTTAATCTGTCCTGTAAAAAAGTTCTTGCTGAAGATGTTATATAATAATATTGTTTAAAAAAATGTTCTCAGCTTGGCTTATTACGAGTATTTTTTCCCTAATTAAAGAATTTTTTAAAATTCAACGCATTACGTTGAATTATCAAAAATTCTGTAGTTATAAAATTTTTTAAAAAGTACCTTGTGTTAGTTATTTGTATGCTAAATTTGAGCCAATAAGAAAGATCAGTCAGTCAGTCATTTTCTTCTTTTTTACGTAATTATAGATAAATCAACTTCGTAGATTTTCCTTTATTATTATCATAAACTGCGAAGTATTTAATGCTGTTTTATCAAAAATACAAGCCTAAAACCTAAAATATGGAAAAATGAAAACAAGCCATCATCTCTCGGCCTATTTCCTCCCTCAGAGCCTCGCCTCGCCTTAGCTGTTTACAGAGCTGTAATTAAGTAAAGCGCACTGAAAATGCGACTGCAGTTAATGCCCACTATTACTTATGTTCGGTATACTTTGTAACAAGTAATGCGGCGAAACTAGAAAAATACTGTGTATCTTTTGATAAAAGGAACTTCGAAGAGAATTTTTCTGATCGGACTTTAATGAGAAAGTTGTTGCTCAAAAAATAAAAATTGGTCAAAGGCGATTCAGACTTACTCACTGTGAGTTCCCACCAACATTATAAGTATTGGTGGTATGGAAGCAAATAATTATCATTAACAAATTAACTTTACTTAATAATATAGCGGCCGTAGTTACACATCTGAGCAAATTCGGAAAGTCTTGAAACTTTTTTAATTACACAAGTATAAACGACTTTTGGTATTTTCCTTGCTGCAATTCTTGGACAGCGGTAAGTACTCCTTAGGTATTCCAGTTAAATATTCCTCATGATTAAAGTATTATTCATATAAAATAATATTATTTTAATCAAGGAAATGTATTTTATGCATGGCAGCATGTAGAACGTTGGAATTTTTTTTAATTCAAATACGAGCTATGGTTTGACATAACACCTCCTAACACCCCCTAAAACGTGACGTGTGAACTAGATTTAAAAATTATGCAATAAAGATAAATATTACAATAAAATACGGAAACGTGATCTTTATAGAAATCTCATGTAAATGTCCTGGTCTTTAATGACGTAAAACGTGCAATGAATACTTTCCAACTTTAGCTATCGAGCGGTGTATTAAAATAGTACATCATCGAAACACTATAATAGCCTGGGTGAGCCTTGACTTGTTCATTGGTCAAGTAACATCAAAAATTTCTTCATTGGAGAGGGTCAAAAGCAGCCTTCTCGTTCGCAGCGTAGGCCATCAATTTTCTGACTTCTAGGTCATCTGTGGTCTCTATGCAGATTTAATTATCATAAATTTTCAGAAACCTCCCATTATGGAGCAAATTTAAAGTCGTATTCACTTCATAATCGCATCGAAACAATTTGAATACAAACAAACAAACTACGGCATTGGTACGTTGGTAAATGTGACTGGACGAAAACGTACTTTTACAAAAGTTTTTTTTTTTTACTTTCAATTGCCATATTTTAACCGATCGTAGAATTACACATTGATTCGACCTAAATCTTTTGAACACTTACTTTTTCGCCGTTAAGGTAATAGAGGGTAATTTATCGCGGAAAAGTCGTCGGAAAATGTAGAAATAAAGATAACACTGGATGTGGCATCCCTCTACCTTATATTTTTTCACATGCTTTTATTGCTTACGCAAGTCAAATCGCTATTCGCAATCAACTTTAAATAATATAATTGAACAAAATGAAGGCCTTGGTATGGATTTTATACGTATATTTTTGATTATATTCTAGATTCTGCTAGAATGTACCTCCCATAGAGGTCGTTGAAATACACTCGTATCAACTTTATCTTTAAAACATTAAGCAATATTTTATTGATAAACTTTATAAATTTATAGATGTTATAGGTTAGTTTTTGTATTCATTGTGGAATTAATATATATTTTACAGGAAAAATGAAATTATATCTCTAACTAGTATACTTTTATTTGAATTAAAAATAAAACTCTAAAAACAAAGTAAGGTTCGCGGTCCGTCAACGAATTAATTGTAAATTATTATATATAAATTACTAGCTGACCTGGCAAACGTTGTATTGCCCTTAAGGATATAAAAAAATATATAAATTGAGATTTAAGCTATCCTATCTTTTAAGTTAGAGCAAACTGCACCCTGTGTGCGAATTTTATTAAAATCGGTTAAGTGGTTTAGGAGTCCATTGAGGACAAACATTGTGACACGAGATTTATATATATTAAGATTTTGAAGTTTTACTTACTTTTGAACTCTCGGTGCCCGAGTCCGACTCGCTCTTGGGCAGTTTTTAAGCTATTGCATAGCTTCTATCGCGGGCTTTGACGGTGGGACCGAATCCAGAAATTTCGTAACGAAAATAACCTGGCACTCCTAAAGAAGAGCTTTTGGTACTAGGCTAGCATGAAAGCAGAGAGCGCAACTCTACAACTTTAAGTTGAAGTTAGCCTGGTACCAAAAGTTCTACTTTTCGATTGATGCCAAAACTAAAAATAACTTTAAATTCTATGCAATAGCTTTACCGCGGCAGTCTCCGAGTGCCACACGCCTTTTTTTTGTTATGTATACCCATTTATAGCATAGTAATACACAAAGTCTCTTCTAGATATCAAACATCACGAGTATCGACAAGAATGAGACCGGCGTGTAAGTTAAATCTGCGTTAGTCTACAGTCGTATATAACTGTAACTGCGGGTAGAGCGCGAAATTTATGTGGGGGTCGCTGTAAGTGTCTTCGCCTTAATATCTCGTTTTGTTTGCCCTCTGAATCTCTGGAAAAAGGCGGGATGAAATATGTGCAGATATAAAAGCATATTTTTTAAGTTACTCGTTTTTAAAAAAGGTACTGGGACAGAATCCCATCGGTTCTTAGCCTATTCTAGGTGATTTCCAACCTTTATAATAGTTACCTACCTTTTTTTATATCAAAGAATGATAACACAAGTAAATTAAAAAATTGGGAAATTCAAAAACTTTGTATCAAGATTTTTATCAATAGACGAAGACCGAAAAAGAACATGTTTGAAAGTTTAAAAATGCATTTTTTTTAAAATACACGTCACTAAAAGTCGTAGGTATAGTACACTCTTCTAGCCCGATTGTGTAAAGGGTTATTAAAGGGCCTTATGGAGTTACCATTTATCTAACGATTTTCTCCTCTTTTATGTGAAAATAAAAGGGTTATATAATATGATGAAGATGGAAGTAGCTATAACGCATATTGCTTATGGCCGACATTTTGAAGGTAATTTTGAAGGATAACGACTCATAAGCGATGCTTCAGGGTACCTGATTATGTTAGACTTCCAACTGTATGTTCATTACAAGTGCCCAGTAATTCGCTATGAATTCGTAACAATATGATCTTATATAGTATTTGAAATATCACTAGCTGAACCTGCAAACGTTGTTTTGCCATATAGGGGTGTGAAAAATAGCTTACGACTTATTATAATAATCTCAGGCTACTGAATGCAGAAAAACTGTTTCATAAAATTTGGCCAAGCCGTGGCGGACAAGAGTTTTATAGATTAGATCAAAATATGAATAAAAAAATTTGTACGCCTTTATACTTACGGTTTTTTTTAATCTCTGAAAATATTATCTGAAAAGCAATAAGCAGACGGCATTATTACAGAAGCCCACAGGTAACTTCATCCAAAAAACAATGAAACTTTGTAAACGTAATACTCTGTGACCGTAATGCAAAGTAAAGTTAAAAAATTAAAAGCCTTTGGTAAAATTTTTTTCAAAGTCCGAAGTTAATTTTTTGTAAATCTCTATTTTAAGAATCAACAAAATGAAAGACAAAGAGTGCTGCTTAATAAATTTTAAAGCTGAAAAAATAATATATCTTACGAGTATTTCTTTAATACATTATTCTCAGACAAATTCTGCAATGACAAAATGCCAACTCACGATGTTGTGACTGTTATAGTTACGGGCATAGATTTATCATAGGTCGTCGCTCGCGCTCCGACTAGATAGAGCCCTAACCGCTCCGAGAGTGCGGCAATTTTTTCTTGTAGTGTGAGTGTGTCAATTTGAAATTTGTATGGCGCGCGGATGTTAGCGTGCGTGAAAAATTGTGTAGCAACGGCTCGGATTTGCCAACTTAGACATAGTATTTATTGCCACATTTTCGAAGCCGCTGGCGGCCTCTTGGACCTTGTTCCGTACCGGATTATGAGCACTGTCCCTTTTTCACATTTTCTTTATTGGATTAAAGAAATGAATTGAGCAAGGAATGGATCGTAGCCTATGGCTTATCTTGTGTGTCAAGAGATGGCGCCTACGGTCTCCAAAATCAAGACTTCGCCGGTAATGCACAATATGAAGTTGCCGCGAGTGCATATACAACCACATTCACGCGAGTCCGACTCGAAGGGGTGTCCCGGTAACAGGCGATCGCTCAACGCCTATTTCAATAAAATAACATGTAATTAAAAACCTTTAACAATATGTGTCGTCAGTGACCTAATTCTAAGACTAGCCATTGAGACAGTGAGGTGTAAGTTCGACGAACTGCATCACCATCTTCTGGCAACAAAGAACAAAATCATCGCCATACATATCAAGCAAGGTAAGTCGTAGGTGTGCACTAGATCTTGTTCAGTACCTTTGATTTGATAATTAAATTGTGTGTCGGGGATAGTGCTCAACTCCTAGCTAAGTACTTGAACGTCGTAACATATTTTGGTCCTTCGAGCCGGATAGATTTTGAACCGCTCAAAACATCGTATACATAATATATTACGTGTCAGTTCGTGACAACCGTCCGCGGTAGGTTATCTTTGTTTCGCAAAATGACCGACGCACCGGCGTTTGATATTTACGAACGGGACATTCTTATGTCCGAATTAAAGCGGACATTAGAACTTATTTCCGATGAGGAGCAGTTTCGTGCGCGTTTACCAGACTTAACCGCTCAGCATCGCAAATTTACAAAAATACAATCTAAAATAGAAAAGACATTAATTAAAGCAAAATGTTTTGATAAAGACGAACAAATAGCAATTAGAAACGAATTTAATGATATTTATTTTTCAATTTTAATGCATTCGAACAAACTTAAAAAGTTAGACACCGAAGAAAGACGCTCGAGTGCATTTCATTTCCAACGTCAATCCATTTGTTTACAAAATAGTACCAATCAAAAACTACCTCGCTTGCCGCTTCCAAGTTTTTCAGGTCAATTAACTGAATTTCGGGCGTATTACGATTTATTCACTTCTATGATTCACGACAACATTGCCTACACGGATGTGGAGAAGTTTAGGTATTTGTTGCTCACTCTTAAAGATGAACCCTATAATCTAATAAAATCTATACCTATAACGGAAGATAACTATTCAATTGCTTTAGAAACTTTAATTTCACGTTATGATAACAAAAGAGTAATTGCGTCAAAACATATCGACAAAATTTTAGACTTGAAACCTTGCACTGAAAAAACCTCCTGTTTGCGGAATCTATTAAATATTTATTCTGAAAACATAAAAGCTTTGGAAGCAATGGAATTTCCCGTAAAACATTGGAGTTTTATTTTGCTTAATATCATTTTACGTAAAATTCCGACTTCCGTTCGTAAACGGTTCGAATTATCACTTTCAAGTTCAACTGTAATACCAACTGTTTCTGATTTAATTGAATTTCTCGAACGTGAATTGGCGGCTTGTGAGATCACAGGCCAGTTAAAATTTCCCGATAACGCAGGTAGTTCCACAAATATTTCTTCGCGCGTCCTGCCTAGCCGGTCCGGCGGGCCCACGTTCGGTAACACTCGTACCGAGCGAACTTCGTATGCAGCTGATATCAATGAGACTGCAAAAGATTCTCAATCTTATGCCTCAAGTAGTAAGGCCTGCATTTGTTGTGACGGTTTTCATCACTTATCGAAATGCACGAAGTTTTTAAACTTAACGCCTAAAGAACGGTATTCGCTAGTGAAAAGTAATCGAATCTGTAATAACTGTTTATCTTATTCACATTGGGATATAAATTCTTGCAAATCAAATTTTGTATGCAAATTTTGTTTTACGCGTCATAATAGCCTGATTTGTTTATCTCAGATGAAGCCTGCGGCTTTAGCAGTCAATACCGCAACCCAAGAAGAGAAAACCCGCGTTAATTCAATTCCTCTCACGAATACAGAATCCTCGCGTTCGCGGGCGGTTCAACCGGAGCACATTGTAATAAACACCAGCAGTTTTAATGCGAATACTTCTGCTTCTAATGGTCCCACTTCTACAGTATTGTTATCCACGGCACTTGTCAACGTACGCGTAGATAATACAGATCGTGGGACGGTTCGCTGTATGATCGATACAGGCAGCCAGGGAAGTTTCGCAACCGAAGCTTGTGTCCAACGATTGGGTTTATCGCGACGGAACATAAACGTACCAGTGTACGGTATTGGTGATGAACAACCAGTATTTCCCCAGGGGATTGTTTCATTCAACATTACTCCTAGAAATCAAAAACATCCGATAGTACCTATCGAGGCCATGATATTACCTAAACTCATATCGCAGATGCCAAGTGTGCCTTTACCTCTGTCTGAGTGGGCACATATTAAAAATCTAACATTAGCAGACCCTAACTTTCACATTCCCCAACCGGTGGAGATGATTTTAGGGGCAGATATTTTATCTGAAATTCTTTTAAATAATACTATCACAGGTCCACCCGGTACTCCGATTGCCATAAATAGTATATTTGGATATTTATTGTTGGGCAAAATTCATTTGGATTCCATTTCATCTCGTACAGGTCTGAGTTCGTTGCCTACTAAAGTTCATGCGTGCATAAGCACTTTCAAGTACGACCATTATTATAATAAAACTGTAGGAAACATTAAACCAATTTGTAATGAACCATCTATAACTTCAGGGAAAGCTTGTGAAGAAATCATTACAAGTAGGGAGAGTCAGGGTACGGCCAAGCAACAGTCAGTTGTTTTACCTCTAACATCGAACGCACCACTGCTCACTGAATTACAAGAAACAGTTCTGAGTCTTACACAATACCAGAAATTGAAATTTCAATCGATACATAGTAATAAAGTAAAACTTTCGTATCATTCCTGCTTACAAGAGTATTTGGATTCTAACCGTTTCATGGACTTATCTTATGACGGTACTCTTCTATTAATTGGTGTTCATTATCATCATTGCTGTATAGCCCAAGAGTCAACCGCTATAAGAAAACTTCACCCAAACATACTCATTGTAGTTCTTTTCATTTTAAAATTTCGTTTGCACGAAATCGCATTCACGGCTGATATGAAACAACTGTGCCACTATAGTTGTCAAAAACCGAATAGTAATTTTCAAAAGGTAGATCGATACAAAGTTTTTCAACAACCGAGGAAACGAAATCTTATTTTCCAGTACGACTTAGTGCAGCGTCGTCAAGCTTACGACTTTGAAGTACATACATGTCATGGTAATACACAGACTACTGTTGTCTGTACTGCCTCTCAACCTTCATATTCTCATGGTGAGCGGCAAGAAGCCGTCTCCCTTGCTCATAGGCTCACATGGTTTATGAAAAACTTGTCTTATATTAACGCATTTAATCCTAAGTATACAATCCAATTAATTTTGCTGTCCGGTAATAATATGTGCAAGGATAATATACTTATCTACTTAACGATTTATTTGTGGCTACGATTACTCAAAACACGTTTTAAATATCTAAAATCAATTTTAATAATTCTATATCTTCTCATGATGGCACTTTCGATATCAATTTGTAAGTTTTTGATCATTCACACGTCATGTCGTTTTGTGATTTTTAAAATTCAAATAAACCTCAACATTGCGCTAAATGTATTTAAACATGAATGGAACTCTGTTAATTCAAATCAAATTGAAGAAATATTAAGTCACATTCCCGCTGTTTGTTGCAGTAAAACTATAATCTCGAATAATCCTAACAGCACATCGATTAATTTAAAAATACAAAATCAAGGGTCATGTACTCGTATTAATTCCATTCGTGAAGGCAGTATTGTCATCGTATGTGATAATAATGTACCGCCCTTACAGTTTTGTTCAACACGTGTCTACACTCTCCATCCGGGTTCGGATGGTGTTACCCGAGCAGAGACTTTAAAGCTTGGAAACAGTCTTATTAAAAGAGCAGCTGTAGTCAAGCTTGGCCCTTTTGTCTGTAGAATAATAATAGCAAACTATACTATAACTAACACTTATTATTTTTAGTATCTTAACTGCCTCTCTTATATATACCTATATATATTTTTCGTATTTTCATTATCATTAATTTTAAATGTACATTTTTAACAATTGTTATATATTACTGCTTTTGATTAAAACGCCTACTTACAAATTACGTTAATATACAGTTAAAAGAACTTCAACGTTCTTTTAAGGTGAGCGGCATGTTCCGTACCGGATTATGAGCACTGTCCCTTTTTCACATTTTCTTTATTGGATTAAAGAAATGAATTGAGCAAGGAATGGATCGTAGCCTATGGCTTATCTTGTGTGTCAAGAGATGGCGCCTACGGTCTCCAAAATCAAGACTTCGCCGGTAATGCACAATATGAAGTTGCCGCGAGTGCATATACAACCACATTCACGCGAGTCCGACTCGAAGGGGTGTCCCGGTAACAGGCGATCGCTCAACGCCTATTTCAATAAAATAACATGTAATTAAAAACCTTTAACAATATGTGTCGTCAGTGACCTAATTCTAAGACTAGCCATTGAGACAGTGAGGTGTAAGTTCGACGAACTGCATCACCATCTTCTGGCAACAAAGAACAAAATCATCGCCATACATATCAAGCAAGGTAAGTCGTAGGTGTGCACTAGATCTTGTTCAGTACCTTTGATTTGATAATTAAATTGTGTGTCGGGGATAGTGCTCAACTCCTAGCTAAGTACTTGAACGTCGTAACAGACCTAAATTTTTGGTTACGGGTATTTCAATTCCGTGTCTTATTAGAAGTCACAGATTGCACCAAGATACCTGTAGAAAAGTGAAACAAAAAATATTCGTTGTAGCTAATATGAACGCACACAATATTAAGGGGCCAGGATTATTCAAAAACGGACCAGCCGCATTGTCCTCTAGGGGTCACGATGTAAATGTTACCCCTATAATTACCCTTCTTGATTGTTATTACGTGCTTTGTTGTCACAGAAATGACAGGGGCCTATGGGCGTAGCGACCAAATATAAAGTTATTCCTTGGTCTGTGGCGACCAATGACGAAATACGCTACGCTAAGAGGACCAGATAGATGTGACGTATGTTGAAGCCAAAATTAAAATTTTCTCAAATATGGCGTCGCGCGTCGTACATTTCGGTACGCTGACAGCACACCGCTGTCAGTCGCTTACATTAGCGCCATTTTACAATTTTGACAAATTAAAAATTCGGCTTCAGGGTGGAACTTAAAAGTATATGCGTGATGTCACTTATTGCTGATCATTTATATGTTTAATCAATGTTACCGACCAAGATGTCATAATGTCATATGACTATAACTAGTCATATAACAATATGAATAGTAGTCATATGACATACTGTCATACCGATGTTTGTTCGCAAGAGCCTGTATGTTAGGCCTATGTGAAATAAAGATATTTTGAATTTTTGAATTTTACTGGGTATGGCTATCGCTAAAGTTATGAAAACGCTAGCCAATTATCTAGTAAATTGGCTATCACATCGGCTGTATAGAAAGCTAAATTTGTAGTAAGTATGTACGTATAACTTACGCAGAAAAAACCTTCATGACCTCCGTAGCACAGATGCCGCGCGCTCGGATTCGAGTTTGATTGAGATTTGGAATTTTATAATATCTGAATTGATTTAAGTCTGGTCTCGTGGGAGGCTTCGGTAGCACCTGGTTACCAACCTTCTGACAAATACGTACCGATTGATTGCATGTTCACTTACCATCAAATGTCATTGCAGTCAGTCATTGTAAAAACCATTTTTCATCAAAATATACATATACTTACTTGAATGTACTTCTGGACTCCAGAATTTATTGAGGGTTTACAGGCAAGTTGTATTATATCAGTTGAGATGATTTCATTTAATTTACTTACTCGATTAATATGTATCGATCTCAACCGACTCACGCTCCAATCGCTTAGTCTGTGGAAATTCATGCGTATTACACCAATTAGGAATGTCCAATTTACACGGCAGTAATTAATTAATATTATTATTGCCTACCTACCTATCCTATCTTCTTAATATATATAAATCTCGTGTCACAATGTTTGTCCTCAATGGACTCCTAAACTACTGAACCGATTTAGTTCAAACTTCGTGAATATCTGTCATTTGGTCCAACTTAAAAGATAGAATAGTTTTTATCCCACGTGGACGAAGTCGCGGGCATCAGCTAGTATTTTTATAAATATCTAAATATGTATATTATAATATAACTATCTCTGTCTGTCTCTTTTCATCTTTATGGAACGAGATTAAATTCAATTTAGGAACAAGTAAGTAGTTCTTAATATATATAAATCTCGTGTCACAATGTTTGTCCTCAATGGACTCCTAAACTACTGAACCGATTTAGTTCAAACTTCGTGAATATCTGTCATTTGGTCCAACTTAAAAGATAGAATAGTTTTTATCCCACGTGGACGAAGTCGCGGGCATCAGCTAGTATTTTTATAAATATCTGAGTATGTAAATTATAATATAACTATCTCTGTCTGTCTCTTTTCATCTTTATGGAACGAGATTAAATTCAATTTAGGAACAAGTAAGTAGTTCTTAATATATATAAATCTCGTGTCACAATGTTTGTCCTCAATGGACTCCTAAACTACTGAACCGATTTAGTTCAAACTTCGTGAATATCTGTCATTTGGTCCAACCTTAAAGATAGAATAGTTTTTATCCCACGTGGACGAAGTCGCGGGCATCAGCTAGTTGTTTATATAAAGTGATTCGGAAACTTTCTGCTCGATTAACTCTTTACTGACTTACTATTCAAATGAAAACCTTTCTTTTAAAAAAGATATCAGTTTTAAGTGTAGTTTAAAATTCTGCCCTATCAATATACAATCATTATTTCATAATAATATCTAAGACTAAAGTTCTCTGACGCCTTATTTCGGAGTAACCTGAACAACTTCTGTATTTCTCAATTGATTTGAGGAATACAAAAGTTCTAAGAAAGGATTATTTGAAAAGGGTATAGATTATAATAATTATTATCATTGATGAAAATAATATGAAAGGATTTCGCGGAATTTAAAATTAATTCATTATTCATGTGTGTATTCATTCGATCATAATCGTTCAGTCCAAAACACTCCTAAAATAACGCACACTAATTTTCTTCATAATGCAGATAAGAAAGTTATTCGAATTTTTTTTTTTCACTTTGTTTCGAGAAATATTTTAAAAGCAACAGTTTGTAGCTAATACGAAAACTACACAATTGACTTTACAGTCCTTTCATTCCGAACTCAGACGTGTACCTACTTATTATAAAAGGATCTTCTTTACAAAGTTCAAAGAACTTAATTTGTTAAAATGTTCAGGGCGCTATGCAACACTGAATATTCACAAAAGAACTTTCATTTTCCTAATTATTCCTGAATTCATAGAATTTATTATTTTATTTACTAAATAAGAGCAGCTAATTTACATAAATAATTACGCAGGGTTACTTTACATCCGACATTACCCGACTATTGGCCTCTTTCATAGATAAGACAAGTGTATTTTTAATTTGTAGAAATAAACGTTATTATTATTATTATTCTTTATATTCATATTAATTCATATTTTCTACATTTTTAAATATTTCATTACAAAACTAAAAAAAAACATTTAAAAATATAAAAAATAGCGGTCCACCGGCTTCGGGAACAGGGTCCAAGCAACCGGCGGTCAGGGCCCCAGAGAGAGGAACCTCCTGACGATGCGAGCCGTGTCTAGGAGTACAGCCTTCTGGATCTGGCCCTTGACCCAGCTACCCAACGAGAGCCTCGAAAGATGTTGGTCGAGGCTCTTGGCTATAAGACCATTAGCCGTAATGACTATCGGTACAATGATTGCTGAGTCTACATTCCACATAGCGACAACCTCGTGCGCCAAGTCGAGATACTTGGTGAGTTTCTCTTTCTCAGCTTTCACGAGGTTCTCGTCATGCGGAACAGCAACATCAACAATCATTGCACGGCGCTCTGATCGATCTATCACCACTATGTCAGGCTTATTGGCTACAATAGTCCTGTCTGTAATGATAGACCGATCCCAGTATAGTGTGATATGACCATTTTCAAGAACTGGGTCGGGCACATACTTGTAGTACGGTACCTCCGATTCCACAAGATTGTATTTCAAGGCAAGTTGCTGGTGGATAATCCTGGCCACTTGGTTATGTCTGTGTAAGTATTATTATTATTATTATTATTATCTGGGGAAAATTATTTATTTTCTAATTGGCTATACAAGAGTTATTTAACTTTTGGTGGGTGCTCTATGAATGAAGAATTGAATTATTTACTTCGGTGACTTTAAAATTATAAGAAATCATTGTTTTTGCAGTCTGAAAAGCTCCTCTCTTTATTTCAAGTGGTGTAACTAATGTTATTATGCACTATTAGTACGAGTACGTGATTGGACGTTAGTGATAAGCGGCTCAAGCGATCGTTTCCCGCTCTCATGTAAATGGGGTATTATGAGTAAGAACACAATTTATTAAAGCCACTGCTGTTGGAGTTCATATCGTATACTCATTATATTGTATAGTTATTAAAAATAAAATCAACTCTCTAACTATTATACTTTTTTTGATAATAACAATAAACCGGCAAAAACAAAGTTATGTTTGCGGTTTGCCAACAAAAGTACATACATGTAAATTATACTCGTAAATTCATGAACCAAAGTGATTCTATTAATGTTTAACTTCCTTTATGGTATGGAACCCTCGATGCGCGAGTCCGAATCGCACTTGGCCGGTTTTTTTTTACTTAAAACTTATGGAATACTTTATGATACTGCAATACTTTATGAAACTGGTTTTGGCAGTCAGGTATTAAAAACTACTAAATTGTTCTAAGAATTCTGATTAGTTATAGTCATTTTAAAAGCGAATACGGAAAATATTTTTTGAAAAGTTTTAATTTATATCCCGCCCGCATGTATATTAATGTGAAAATAATAAAAATTGTTGAAATTCTCCGCTGAAGGTGACATCTGACCGGATAATTTAAGTTATTCTGAATTAATTTGCGTGAGGGGAGGTCAGAAATGGAGCTTGAAACTCTTAAAGTTTTTTAATAAAAGCTTGGAAGGACAGGTGTGAGTGCGGTTGATTTATAGACTTCTGCTTTGCACCAAAAAGATTCTGCGTTCACTTCAACGTTACGTTCGTATCTATCTATATACTTATAATAAAACTGTAAAGGGTCGAATTCTGTACATTAAAGATATTTTGAAAATTTTTGTTGGAGGACACTATTTAGTCGATACTGAAGCCAAAACTGTAATTTGTTAAATTTTTGTCTGTCTGTCTGTCTGTCTGTCTGTCTGTCTGTCTGTCTGTCTGTCTGTCTGTCTGTTTCAAGACCGGGCATCACGGCTAATCCGCTGGATGGATTTATGTGAAACTTGGCATGATTTTAGTTCATATTCCGAGGTAGGACATAGAATACTTTTTATTCCGAAATTCAGCATCGTTTCCCTGGAAGACGGCTTCAAAGTCAAAATGTGTATTTAGTCATAATTCATAAACGCGCTGTCCGATTTCTTTCATTTTTTTTTTGTTAGAAAGAAAGAACTCAATAGATTGTCCTAGAAACATTCTAGAGTCATCAGTTTTGCTGTTCAGAAATTACAGACCCTCGCCTTCGCCTGAGATTTCGCCTTTCGAGTTTCGCCTCATACTGTATAGCGCCATCTCTACAATTGATGTGGTACTTGAAGTCAAGTTATGTCTAACGAATTTTTGTTACAGTTAATTGTCATGAAGTTATCTACTATTGCCTCACTTTGTTATGAGATGGCACTGTTATGACATGAAGGATTAATGTTTTTAATTTTAAGATTTTTTTACATTACACACGAATTAATTATTGTTATCACGTTTGTCAACGTTTCCGGATAGCCACGTCTTTTTTCACCACCCAAGTGTACCATCATTACCACTAATTAAAACTTACTTGCTATCTCGCTGATGGTAAGTGACGGGTGAAGATGTCGGATTAAAGAATACCTTTAGCGTTAGTCCAAGTAACTAGGAACTCGGAAAATTTGACAAAAAAAAACTATAAACGTACGGCTCATTTTAAATTGGTTCGTCTTTACGTAAGGAAATAATATATATTATGGCCATTCTGATATTTTGGATTGTATTGAGATGAAGCAAAGATTTTTAAAAGACTCTTATGTTGGGCTGGGGAATATTGTTAGTAGAGTATTTTATCGCAGTTGTACCTACCCGGCCGAACTCTGAAAAAAGAGTTCTACCATCAGTACAACTTTTCACATGATTTAATGATTTTTGACATATTGCGTGATTTCAGAAGAAAAATCACAATGAAAAGGACGGTTTTAAGTGTCGATATTTCGATACATTGGTACAAGTCGTGGTCACGTAGTGACCACGACCTGTGCCACTGGGTCGAAATATCTACAGTTAAAATCGTCCTTTTGATCTTTCAAGTTCTACGTTTTTAAGAAACTTTATGTTATTATTAAGAAAAAAAAGTTTTCAAAATCAACACAAGATAACCCGTGCGAAGTAAGAACAGGTTTCTGTACAACATCACACCAGAATCTCGCGAAAAATCAAGGAATTCCACGGTATATGTAAAAAATTCACGCGGGCTGAGCCGCGGGCAACAGCTAGTTAAAAATAAACGTGCAATAAAAAGGTATATAGGAAAATATTTAAGAGGTATATGTATATTTTTTTTTGAATTGCAATACCTCGAAAGTGTTGGTTTATGTAGGAATAGTGTTATTTTTTGTAAGACTTTAGTGTGGAAAGCTCTACAGTAAAGTAAATACAAAAATAACGAATTATTATAAATTTATAAATTATAACACAAGCTTCAAAGCTACAAGTTTTCGAGTTGCAGAGAACCTCTAGATGACGATTCAGTAAAGCGTACATACTCCTTCGATAAATAGATTACGTTTAATTATAGTTCAAATTGACTCTTATGTCACTGATTACTAACCTCAAGATATGGGCATCCAAACGATTTAAGTAAATCTTTTTCATACAAGCAAACAGTAGCGCTATCTGTCAAAATACCATAGGTGGCCGCTGAGCGAACTACCGCGTGGTCTTATACTGTTGGTAGGTACTAATGACAACGATAAACTGGCGACATTTTTTTGCGCGGTTCGCCCTGTCTAAAGTAGATGTCAATTCGCTATGTACATAAGGATTGTGTACTACGATGTAAGGGATCCGTTCCATGTGACTTTTATTGAAATTATATTGAGACTGGATAACATAACTTTTTGAATTAAGTTTGATGGTTAATCTATCTAATTTATATAGAAAAAATAGGTCGCCACCGATGCCTACCGGTTAGCTATTACCATTGTTATATCTGCAAATATATTTTAAAATATTGCTTTAGTCTAATAATGTAAAATAGTAACGAAGTAGTGAAATACATGCGATATTACTTAGGGAAACTGCGAACTTTTAACATAAACGGAGAGACAATTTGTCTGTTTTGCTCGGTTTTGCTTCATTCGAAAACTTTCGCGTTTTAAGTTTGGAGCGTCTCCGTGAGCATTTCAATTGTTTCTATTAGGACTATCTTGAAATAATACTAAGAACTGCATTTTTTAAGATTTAGAATAATAATAATTATTATTTTATAGTTTCGGGCCGGAGTTCACCAAGAAATTAATCATGGTTTAGTTAAACTATTACTTCTTTGAGAAAATCGCATAAATATCTTCAGGCAAAAAGTGACGTCAGTATAAACTTAGGACTTAATTTTGCATTAAATGAATGCATCTGTCATTTTTATACTCTCAAATTAAATGGCAAAGCAAACATATTTGCCAAAAAGAATTTTAAGATGTTTTTGGGAAGCTTTAACCAAAAACTATTCTAGAAGGCAAAGATTTTAATCTCAAGATGAGCTCTAAACCTCTTAACACGTCCACTTTTTTGTCTTGTGTGCGACACGTTATGTTATTTTACACACACAGCGACATAAAAAATGTATTTATAGCGAGGTCTTATTTACTTTTAAATGAAATTTACACTGGCGTTCTCTGTCACACAATCGATACACATGTTGAGAGCATTCAGCATGTTTGTGGACATTTTTGATATGCGTAATGTAGGCTTAGGGCGCATCTTGCGATTTAAATCTTTGTTAGAAGGAGCAAAGAGGTACGAACAAAAGGATGTAGGAAATTAGAGCACCTGGGCGGCTCATTTGAATTTCATATCGGAGTTGCATCTCGCCTTTATCCACGGACTTGTGCTAAGTGAGCGTTAGAACTGAATTACTTTGTTGGGCTCCCGGAAAAGTTTTTCTAGAATAATAGCTGTGATGTAGTATATCGCGACATCGCTTAGCAAACATAACGCCGCGTCCATGCTTTGTCCGTTGCTGATGAGCTCGCTCGCCATCTTCACGGCTCGAGCAATGATAGTGTCTGTACATGGCGACCAAAATAGTACAATCGGCGCAGGCTTTGCTTTGCCCCGGTTCTGGCCTCAGCACGCTGAGCGACGTCAATGCGGTGCATCGACACTACCTGGCTGCGAGGAACACCGCCAACCCCAATAATGATTACGCACCGCGCCTGTGCCAATGAATCAGCGGGCAACTGCCGGGCCCATCAGAGCAGGCCAGCGGATTCCCACAGGCAGCGGCGGTGGCGGGTCGAAAAAGGCCCGCCAAAAAATTTTATAGGCGATTTGCACTGGGTTTTATCCCGCGACACAGAGTGACTTACTACTAGGTACTTACCGGCGCAGGAGACAGCCAGCACGTGGAATCCGGGGAGTGTGTTCGTGTATGATGAATGTAGTGTGTGGTGTCTGCGGTGTTAAATGCAAGGGAACACACTCGCCCTCCTCTGAAGGGTCTTTCGCGGCGGCGGCACGAATTCGCGGGTAGCGAAGCGAGTCCGCGGCGGCGTGGTATCAAGATGGCGCGTGAGCACAAAAAACAGTGCTCCGGACAGTCAAATGGGCCCGCGGCGTTAGAAGGACGCGGCGGACAACACGACACACGAAGGAGCGCAATAAATAGGGCTCGTAAAAACTAAACGACACGGCGTGGCCGGCAAAACTTCAACGCGGGCAACGCGGACCTTGGGTATTGACCATTTCAGTCGGCTTGTAGAACCGGACTCTTCAGCGACCGCTTACGGCAAGTGACGACGTGGCCGGCAAACAGCACGCGGGCGACGCGGCACAAAATCGACCGACTCCGTCGAGGTTTTACCAAGGACTGCTAAACGGCGCGTCCGACCGCCGGGCGCCGCGGCGTGGGCGGCGGTTCGCTAAGCGCGCGAGTGGACATTGAGGCCGTCTCGCGCGACTAGTCCTTACGCTAATATACTTAAAGACGATCCGCGCAGCAAAAAATCTCCGCCGCACGGACCTGTTAACGAATGTACACTCGAACTGCGTACACGGGGGGCTACCGCGCTGCCCCCGGAGCCGCGCGCCCCATCTCCCTCTCCAGCCGCAGGCGGGAGCGAGAAAGGGGCGTTTGGCCAAAACAATCCCCCCGCCCGTGGGCCCAAGGATTTGGGGTCCACTAACCAATGGGCAAGCGGGATAAGGAAGAGACGGCTCGCTGCAAAACCGAATCTCCGACCATTACCTCGGCAACTCTGGGAACCCCATCGGATCCATATATCAATTTAAGAATGCGTCCACGACGCCAGCACAAAGGCAACAAATTAGGCTCCTTAACTAGGACAAGATCACCAACCTTAGGTGGGTCGGTCTTGTCTGACCACTTAACGCGCTGCTGCAAGAGATGCAAATATTCTAAATACCAACGATGCCAGAAATTTTGGGTCATCTGCTGTAGCAATTCGAAACGAGACAACCGTGAGACCTTCACGTCCCTGAAGGGGTACTCCGGCAGGGCGTTAAGGGGTTCACCAATTAGGAAATGACCGGGGGTTAAAACTTCCAGGTCATTGGGATCGGACGATAAGGGGCAGAGTGGCCGAGAATTGAGGACAGCCTCAATCTTACAAAACACGGTAGCGAGCTCTTCAAAAGTCAAAATGGTTTCACCTATCACGCGTCGGAGATGCGTCTTTGAGACCTTAACGACGGCTTCAAAGATCCCGCCCCAGTGGGGACAAGCTGGCGGGTCAAAGGTCCAAGTTATCCCCATCTTGGACATTGCCGTGCCGAGGCCTATCTTATTTTCATTCAAAAATTGGACGACTTCCTTCAAATATCTATCGGCACCCTTATAGTTGGTCCCACAATCCGATCGGATCAGGTGCGGATAACCTCGGCGTGAAACGAAGCGGCCTAGCGTGGCTACAAAGGCTTCGGTGCTGAGGGCACTCACCAGTTCTAGGTGTACGGCCTTGGTAGCCAGGCAAACAAAAACGCAAAGGTAGGCCTTGAGGGAACGAGCATTGCGGAGGCTGGAGCTCTTGACGAAGAACGGCCCCGCAAAATCCGTCCCGACCGCCGAAAAAGGGCGCGAGGCCACGACACGGTCGGTGGGGAGGTCCCCCATAATGGGCTGCATGGTGCTGGCCTTCAGGCGGTAGCACGGAATGCACTTAAAAATGACGCTTCGGATGGAGCGTCGTCCCGATAAAAGCCAAAATTCGCGCTGCAATATGGCCGAAAGGGCGTTGCAGCCAGCGTGGGCATTTTTGACGTGGTAATGCGTCACCAACAATTTTACAAAAGCGCTATTGTTCGGAAGCAGCAGGGGATGACGTGCCCCATAGGGTAAGTCAGAATTCCGGAGGCGTCCACCAACGCGTATCAATCCGGTGTCATCCAGGAAGAGGTTTAAGCGGGCGAGCGAGCCCTTCAAAGGTAAACCTCGCTTCAGTGTCTCAATAGCGGACTCAAAATGCTCCAGTTGAACCAAACGTATCCAAAAGGTCCGGGCCTCCTGTCTCTCCAGGGGCGACAAGACCGGGTTCGACATTTTGTCGCGTGGGTTCCGAGCGTTGTGGGTGAAGCGCTGAATCCAAGCCGTCACCCCAATCAATTTATCAAGGGAACTGTAGCGTTCCTGAAGATAGCTCAGCGAATTGGCTGGCTTATCCTCAACAACTCCGACTCGCAAGCCAGGTAACACATCGGGCTCGGAGAACCTACTCTGAGGCCAGGCGGACTCATTCCGAGTCAGCCAGTCAGGGCCCCACCAAAGAGAGTGGTTGACAAGGTCGGAAGCTTCACATCCGCGGGAAGCACAATCTGCAGGGTTCAGGTCCCCTGGCACATGTCTCCAGGTCAACGGGGTTTCCGAATTCTGGATTGGGGAAACCCGGTTGGCAACAAAGACTTCCAAGTTGTGGGGAGCGGCTCGTAACCAACAAAGGACAATTTCGCTGTCCGACCAGGCGTACACTTCCGTCAGGTCAACAATCGATAGGAGGGACGTACGCACATGGTTGAGAAGGCGCACCAAAAGAGCGGCTCCAGACAACTCCAATTTGGGTATCGTCAAGCGTGACCGAATTGGGGCCACTTTACTTTTCGCCAAGACAAGGTGGGTTGCGACCTCGCCGGTGTCACTGACAGTTCGCAAATAGACCACGGCTGCGTACCCTTTTTCGGACGCATCACAAAAGCCGTGGAGACTGGCGTGGCACCTTCCGGGCGGTAGGAAGCAACGAGGCATCGAAATCCGATTAACATTCGGGAGTGAGGCCACAAGGGAGAGCCACTCCTGTAGCCTGAGACCCTAACCTCCCTGAGGCAGTCGACAAAAGTATGGTCTGGCATACTGACTGCTGTAGATCCAAAGTCTCAGGGGAGGTGGCTAGGTGGCAGCTAGGGTGGCGGACACCTAGCGCGACGTGCCTTCACCAGCGGGAGCCCACTGACGGGGGTACTCCGGCTGGGGCGCTGCTAGAGAGGGGGAGGGTACCCAACGTGGGGACCATCCGGCATAACCAACCCGGGGTCGCACTATGCGGCTAGCAACCGGGGCGTGGTAGGGAGCGCCTCGACCTAGCACGGGTGGATGGCGCTCCAGTTGCGTCCACACATGGAGGGGAGGCAAAAACCTAGACGGTTCGACGCTCATTTGAGCGGCCGTCAGACACCCGTCATAAAAATGCGAGGGGGGTGTGACCCTCCCCTGGGGGGGTGTGACCCCCCCCTGGGGGGGTGAAGCCCCTAGCGCCCTAGCGCCTAGCGCCCCCGCCCATGGGGGGGGTGCGCGACCCAACGTCCCGGCGACCGGAACCACTCCGGTTAGCGCACAAGAGGGCCGAATGGGCACCGCCGCAATGTGGGCAGGGCCGCTGGCGCGGGCAGTCTCTTACGAGATGCTGGCCCAGGCACGAGAAGCACCACTGGTGTGTCGACACGTATTCTCTCCGGGCCGCAACCGGTTTGGCCAGGAAGTGCGGACACGAGGAGACCTGGTGGCCGGGGTGCCGACAATAGGCACAGGGGGGGAGCTTCGTTGCCACGGCCCCGCTGTACTGTGACACCCGGCGACCTTCTCTGGCGTCGGCTCCACGGCCTCGCCGGTTGGGGCCGGTCCCGCCGAAGGGCCAGTCCTTGCCCCACCCCCTCGGACATGCTCGGACCTCCCAGGGGCCACTCGAGGGCCGGTAACTCCAGAGTTATCGGCCTGGAGGCACTCCTGCTCCAAAAACTTCAGGAGGTCGGAGAAAGGGGGCAGGTAGGTTGCACCGTCCCCTCCGAAGCGCTGCTCGAAGCGGAGCTTAAGCTCCGACGGCAGGCGGGAGAGCACTATGTGCAACAACAAGAAGGACCACTGGTCGACGGGGAGATCCAATCGACGGAGAGCATTGGTGGCCACAATGCACGGGTTTAGCAAGGCCTCTCTGAGGCCGGCCACCCCGGTGACGGCGGGCAAGGCGAGTAGCTGGGCTACATGTGCGTCGGCCAACCGGCGCACATTTTCATAGCGCCTGGCCAGCAATTCCCGGGCCGTGTGGTAGCTCTCCTCCGAGAGGTCGAGGTGCCGCACCACGTCCAGGGCCTCGCCCTGTAGCGAGGACAGTAAGTATGTCAGCTTCTGGGTGGGGGACAGGTCCTTCCTGGCGTGGACAAGACTGTCGAATAACGCCAGGAAGCCCATCCACTCTTGAAGCTGCCCACCGAATTTGGGCAGCTCGATCGTGGGCAGTTTCCCGAGTAATGCCGGCTGTGTGGGCGGTCGGCTGGGGGAGTCTCTAAAAGCGCCACTTCGACGCCTTTCATCAGCGGCGGTCCGGATCCCATGGGCGGCCTCCACCACCGAGTCCATCAGTTCGAAGAACTGGTCGTAATCGGCCTGAGCCGTCCTCAGTACCTCCTGTTCGGGACCGAGGGTGAGCAGGTCTTGAAAGGCCTGCTCCACGGAGGCCTGCCGAGTCCGCACCTGGTCCGCTCGGTGTAATAGGGCGGCGGTTCTATCTTCGCGGCCTATCAAACCCGCGGCGGACGTCGCCCAGCGAAGCTCAGACTGTATCTGTACAGCTAGCTTTTTTATGTTCGCGGACATTCTAACAAATTAAATGTAAACAAAATGTAAAAATAAAGTAATAATAAATTGAAAAGGCGGCCGGCAAGTCGGCGGGCGGCGCGAGTGCAAGCAATAATAAAATTAAAGCAATAGTAAACAAGTCGTATCGCGGTCGCGGTCGTACCGTAGTCGCAATGAACAAAGCGGCGCGACCGTAGTAGGTACGCGTGTTAAATTACGGCGAGCGGGCGGTACCGGCACGCAAGCAAAACTTAAAATAAAATTAAACTTATAATTATAATAAGCGGAACGCGGCCGAAACGCGGCGTTGACGCAGCGGAACTGGCGGCGATTGCGGAATTTCCGCTAACAGCGCGGCGAACGACACGGCGCGTGGCGGAAAGCGGGATTTATGCCAGCGGCGCAGAAAACGAACGGCGCGGCGGGCAAAACCAGCGCAAAACGCAAAGCGAGGTGTAGACAAACCGCGCTCAGCTACCAATAGTGATTACGCACCGCGCCTGTGCCAATGAATCAGCGGGCAACTGCCGGGCCCATCAGAGCAGGCCAGCGGATTCCCACAGGCAGCGGCGGTGGCGGGTCGAAAAAGGCCCGCCAAAAAATTTTATAGGCGATTTGCACTGGGTTTTATCCCGCGACACAGAGTGACTTACTACTAGGTACTTACCGGCGCAGGAGACAGCCAGCACGTGGAATCCGGGGAGTGTGTTCGTGTATGATGAATGTAGTGTGTGGTGTCTGCGGTGTTAAATGCAAGGGAACACACTCGCCCTCCTCTGAAGGGTCTTTCGCGGCGGCGGCACGAATTCGCGGGTAGCGAAGCGAGTCCGCGGCGGCGTGGTATCAAGATGGCGCGTGAGCACAAAAAACAGTGCTCCGGACAGTCAAATGGGCCCGCGGCGTTAGAAGGACGCGGCGGACAACACGACACACGAAGGAGCGCAATAAATAGGGCTCGTAAAAACTAAACGACACGGCGTGGCCGGCAAAACTTCAACGCGGGCAACGCGGACCTTGGGTATTGACCATTTCAGTCGGCTTGTAGAACCGGACTCTTCAGCGACCGCTTACGGCAAGTGACGACGTGGCCGGCAAACAGCACGCGGGTGACGCGGCACAAAATCGACCGACTCCGTCGAGGTTTTACCAAGGACTGCTAAACGGCGCGTCCGACCGCCGGGCGCCGCGGCGTGGGCGGCGGTTCGCTAAGCGCGCGAGTGGACATTGAGGCCGTCTCGCGCGACTAGTCCTTACGCTAATATACTTAAAGACGATCCGCGCAGCAAAAAATCTCCGCCGCACGGACCTGTTAACGAATGTACACTCGAACTGCGTACACGGGGGGCTACCGCGCTGCCCCCGGAGCCGCGCGCCCCATCTCCCTCTCCAGCCGCAGGCGGGAGCGAGAAAGGGGCGTTTGGCCAAAACAAGCTGACTTGTTATTTTGCCATCAAGGGGTATGAAAAATAGCTTTAGACCCAAATCTTAGACCTACCGAGGGCAGATAAAATTTTTTCTTAAAAATCCTACTGTCAATATAATATGTGTAATTACCGTGTACATTATAACAGAAAACAAAGAGGAAATATCGTTGGCAGAGTCTGCAGAGCTACCATGCTGGATCCCGATGGCTGCGAGACCATCTCCTAGTGCGGTGAAAACGCAAGTGCATCCCGTATTCCAGCTTAGTTACAGATAGATAACCCGACTATTTCCAATCATGCATTTTCTGTTCATATGATATGGGCAGATGAAATTACTTATCGTTCTTATTCATTGATACGGTCTACTTAGGGTCTTCTTGTTAAGGACATGTCAATTTCACTCAGTGATTTCACAGGACCGATATTGTACTTCAGAGGTGTAGAAATTAATAAAAATGAAGGGTAAGTTGTAAATGAGGTACTTGATCCAACTCCTGGGCTTTTACTTCTTCAAGTTGTAGAAAGAATTTTAATTTTGTTAGGAGGTTCTGTATAAGTTCTGCGGAAACTTTTTCCTGAGAATTCTTTTCTTCAACACCTCGTTAGAAGTAAGGAGCAACTGTTTTTATCTATTTTTTGGTCGTTATAAATTCTTAGCGTATAATTTTTTTTTTGTAATTGATGTAAAATCAACAGTATTATTATCGCTTAAAAACATCATATCAGATGACAACCAAACCAAACTATGAAAAATGAAAGCATTTTAACCAGCTTCTTCAGATACTTACTGTGTGTACATATACATGCAACTATTGACGCGATACCTAGTAATGCCTTACAGCCTAAAGTGCGTAGGGCGCCATATCCGCTATGCACTAGAATCTAGTGACTAGATTTTCCCATTATTGCCTTTAAATATAATCATTCCAAAATAATGAACTCGTTTTATATCTGAGAAATAATAATATTGCAATGGGACTGTCAAAAGTGCATTTAAATTCAGAACAAAGGCGATAAAGAAAATCCAAGTAAACTAAACTCGGGACAACTTTGTCGCGTCTAAACAAGTCTGTGGAAGATATAAAATTTCGTGATTGTGTATTGCTTTGACCTAGTTTAGACGTTTGTATTTGTAATTTAGGACAGTTTGTATCGAATATCGATTAATTAAGTAACAAAGGATAAACCGATTTTACCTCCAGTAACTAAAAGTTCTAAAGTGGACCCCGGTCCGGTTGTAATGCGACATTCAACATAATTTGGGACGAAACAATAAAAGTTTTTTAGAATGTACATTCAAATATATATATTTTCGTTATCATTAAATCGCTGTGATATGTTTTAGCTGTTTTTTTTTCATACACATACACCTTATTAATTTAGCCGACGGTTGTCTTTATTATTAGGTTTTGGTTAAAAATTTTTAATCACAGTTTTGGTTACGAATATAATATTATCAAATTAAGAGAAGGTCTTTATAAAAATAGTAGGTCGCGTGGGGGCGCGGGCCACATGTGGCCCGCGTGCTGTCTTCCCGCCTATATAAGCCGACAATCATCCCCCTACATTTTGTATCGAAAAAAAAAAATCCGCCATTTTGATTTTTTTTCAATCCATCAAATAGACCTTTCGGTCCTGATCAGTTCTTGTCAAGAAACCGTTCTTTCATCTTTTATACTTTCCGAGAAATCGACGAAATTCGTATGGCGGCCATTTTGAATCCGCCATTTTGAATTTTTTTTCAGCTAACTGCCAATTGGATGACATTTCAAATGACATTTGGTCGAGCACCCCCCACCTATCTCCAATACCCTTGGCTGTGCTCTTCATCCGTCTCCGAAATCCTCAATCATCAGCTCTCTCCGTATTTTTCCTCCGAATGAATTTTTCTCTTCTATACGAAATGGTAATTGAAAAAAAAATTTTTCATACAAAATTGTTCAGGAGAGGTGATCAATCAGTCAGTCAGTGAATCAGCACAAGCAGCTATATATATATACTAGTAGGGCGGGTGGGGGCGCGGGCCACATGTGGCCCGCGTGCTGTCTTTGCGCCTGTATAAGAATCGCCGTCGTCTCGAATTTGCCATACATTTTCTATGGAAAAAATTAAATCCGCCATATTGGATTTTTTTTCTGTTCATCGCGTAGACCTTTGAGTCCTGATCAACTCTTCTCAAGAAACCGTTCTTCCATCTTTTATACTTTCCGAGATAGCGAGGAAATTCAAATGGCGGCCATTTTGAATCCGCCATTTTGAAAATTTTTTCAGCTCACTGGCAATTGGATGACGTTTCAAATGACATTTGGTCGAGCACCCCCCACCTATCTTCAATACCCTCCCCGTGCTCTTCACCTGTCTCCGAAATCCTCAATCATCAGCTCTCTCCATATTTTTGTTCCTAATGATTTTTTCCTTTCTATACGACATGATCCTTGAAAAAAAAATTTTTCATACAAAATTGTTCAGGAGAGGTGATCAATCAGTCAGTGGCCAATCAGCACAAGTAGCTATATATATATTAATTAACTAGTATATATTAATAAGTAGTAATGCTTGATAAGCTCAAAAATAGATGTAAAGTAACAAACTTTAAAATCACGTCGTATGTTATTGTTTCATTTGAAACCGGAATCAAAAGGCAGTGCATCTAAATTCAAAAACAAAAGCAATGAAGCGAATCTGAATAACCTGCAGCTCGGCAGGCTTTGTAGCGTCAAAGCAAAGTCCGCGGAAGATAAAATATAAAAGTAGAGGGCTTTAAATCGCTTTAACCAGTGCTAGTGCTTCAGCTCAACGTTTCATGTGACGTTGGGGGAGATAAATCAGTAAGTCCAGTGGACACACGACCGACGAACGTACTGGAAGGGTTAAACAGACGTCGTTTTTAAAAATGCAAAACCTAAATTGCAGCTGCAAAATTTTAATGTTTATAAATTATATTTTTTTAATATAATTTACTTCACTATTCGTAAACAAGGCAATAGCAAAAGCAAATATCGAGATACATTTATTTAAAGCTTTTAGTAAAATATTATAAATAATAGTATTTTATACGAGTACGAGCTCAATACAATACAATTTCATACAAACAAAATTTAACCCTAATAGTTACTTTAACCCTTACTCATTTTTTTGTGTGTAGTTAAATTATATGTAGGTAGACTTCTAGCGATATTTTTATTTCCGTAGCAAACTTCAACAAGAGTACACAATTAGAGGTGCACGGATGTCGCGTATTGTTTCATTTTATCTCGTTAGTCGCTAAGATTTACTGCTTCAGAGATGACATTTTCAGCGGAAAAAATACCTGCAAAGGTGGAGAGAAAAAATTTCAACACGTTTTAAAAATATAAAGGGGCTATGACCTTTAGTTGGAATGTTCTGACGTTCTTTGTGCATGAGAAATCGTGTGCAGCCATAGGGATTACTCGTAGAGATTTTGTTACCAAGGTACCTACTCTTTATATGATTATCCTTGGTGCTTGTACAAAGAAAGATAACAGTGGATGGATAACAGCAGTGCGAAACAATGTTCAGAATTGAATAGTAATGCTTCTACTCATTATTCGGGAATATGCCAGTCCTTGAAAGAAAGCTCTTCTTTTTTCTTCACTAGTGAAGTGATATAATATTAAATTATGTTGTTCTGCATTATGACAGGGAAAAAACATTGGCATATAAATCTATGGACCCCGGGTGTAATAAAAAATTCACGAAAAAATTGTCCCGAGAAAATCTAAATAAACGAGGGTACATGTGTATTTTTATAAACAAACTAAAACATTGTAGTTTATGTCTTAAACCATTATAATTGTACAGCCTAATTTTGCTTAAGTGCGATTGGAACTCTTTTCGCGTTTTGGATTTCTTTAGGTTCGGACACTTTTTAGCGCTGACCAAAATCCTTGGTATTCTTTATCAATGGGGAAAACCCCAATTTCTTTTTAAATATTTATTATAGTACATAATTATAGCTGCTATTTTCGGTTTAGTTGTTGCATCTTTGCGATTCTTTTATAAATAGCGGCTGTGATTTTGCGAAAACTGAATCTTGGTTCAGATTGTTTCTGTCTCAGCAGTTTATGAAGCAAGATAATGGGGGTGTAGCAACCAGATGGGGCTGTTGTGGGCCATGGCAAAAGCGAAATTCACAATTTGGGATTATAAAGTTACTTTTTTTACTATTTACTTTATTAATTCTATTGTTACTATTTGTTTTATAATGACATCAATACGCAAATAATTTTTTTGAGACATTAAGTAAATAATAAAACGGTTGTAATGCGACATTCGACATGTTTGGTAATTGTGGGATGATAGTAATAAAAGTTTCACTTTAAGAATGTAAATTAAATATATATTATATATTTTTGTAACTTTCGGGCAATAAATTTTTCTGGATGCTCAAATCTTTCTGATGTGTTTGAGCTGTTTTTTCATCCAATAAAACCTTTGCACGTTATAGCATTATTATTATGTAAGGTTTAGCGAGTTATAATTAATTTAATTTAATTTCTAGTATAAAATGTACAAAAAGGTAACTATAAAAATATCTTAGCTTCACAAATTTCACAAACACAATATAATATATGTTATAATACATTTTTTTTTAAATATATTTAATTATGATCTACGTAAATTCATCATAAAATACTTACGTTACTAAAACTTAAGTGACGTTACATTTTGTAGTGGCCCTACCATCTTCCAGCTTTCTTAAAGGCAAGCCAACTGTTAATATTATACTCATGCCGTAGGTTTTACTCAACTTTAGCTTTTACTTAAAGTTAAAGTTACTACCTAAATGGACAGTAATAACAATCTCTTAACTTGGTTAAAAAACTTTTTGCAATATAATATTTATTCACTAATTTTAAATTAGTCCTTTTTTACTCATTTATATGATTGATTGTTTATATTTAATTTCATGGCATAAATTATTTAAATTACGAATAGTACATATTTTGTTCATACAATTTTGAACACATTATAATATTGACAAAACATTAGGCACACGTCTAGTTTTAACATAAATAGTGACGTTAATTAGTTTAACTTCTAATTAATATGCAAATCTTAATGAAAATCTATGGCAATTATTTATAATAAATTAAATTATACTAATGAAATTGTTTTGATAACCAATCCTCTTTTATCATATCTGATGCTTTTTCTGCAATCATTATTGTCGGTGCATTCGTGTTCCCTCTTGTTATTGTAGGCATTATTGACGCATCTATAACTCTAAGATTTTTGATACCGTATACTCGCAATCTTGGATCCACCACTGCTTCTTTGTCCCAAGCCGGCCCCATCTTACAAGTACCCACTGGATGATAGATGGTGCTTGTATATTCTATGAGTAAACAAGCGAAGTAATCATATGTTCCCCATATATATTCTTCACAACCTTTTACAGGCTCTTTAACAAAGCTAGCACCATGCTGTAAAAACGCTTCAGTTTCTTCTAATCCTACAGCGTATCGCATACCTTCAATAAGTGTATCTAAATCAATTTTATTAGTGAAGAACCCTGGATATATCAAAGGTTGACCGAAAACGGGATCAGTATGATTTAATAAAATATGTCCTCTACTTTTAGGTGTAAGCAGTAAAGGTCTCGCTGCAAGACCATCGTAGAATGCTAGAGGCAGGAAGTTTGCTTCTAAATAAGTTAAAGGATCTGAATAGAATTCCCTCACATTTCTTCCATCGAAATGGTATTGAATATCCGGTGCAGGTTCGTAAGCGTACTTAGTTTTGATAAACGCTATACTATTTAAAGTGCTGGTTGTTGCCAATGGTCCAGTTTTTTTAGGCTCTTGTACTTTATAGCTTTGAACTTCTTCTAACAGTACATGGCCATTAACGAGTGTTGAAGTTTTATTAGACAGTGATATAATAAATGCATCTGTAGTAACATGATCCTGTAAATTTTGACCGACATGTAAATCTGCTAGAATTGGTATATTCAGGCTTTCTAAATGTTCCTTAGGGCCAATGCCGGAGAGCATAAGCAATTTCGGAGAATTTATTGTACCACTACTGATTATAACTTCTTTTTTAGCATACGTACTATAAAAGTTACCGTCTTTAAAGTACGTTATTCCATGAGCTAATTTACTCTCTGGGTCTATTATTATTTTAGTAACACGAGCATCTACTAATATATCTAAATTAGGTCGTTTTTCACGTATTGGTTTGATGAAAGCAACATTTGCTGATGCTCTTCGGCCATCTTTAGAAGTAGATAATGATATAGCTGTTCCATAATTATCAGGCGCCGTCAAATCATTAAATGGTAATCCGCTCTCTTTAAACGCATCTACTAACATAACTGTATTTATGTCAGTATATGGGAATCTTTCTACGTTCAGTGGCCCGCCAACTCCGTGAATGTGTTTATCAGAAGCCTCTATGTCTCTGTTGTTTTCTGACTTTTTGAAGTATGGAAGCACCTGAAATTGGAAAACAATAAGAAATTTAAATAAGATAATTTTTGTACTTATTACCATTAAATATTAAATCGATTTCAACACACACAATAGTCCATAATAATAATTGATTGAGACTGATTTTGACGAAACTATTACTTTTCCTAAAATAAAAAGAGCAATACGTGGCTTAAATAACACATACTTACAATTAAGAAGTTAGTTATAGGTAACTAACTTCTTAATTGTAAGTGTGTGTTAGTTAAGAAGCCCAAGTTACACGTTTATACGCCTACACGTTTTTAGAAGCCCAAGTAGAATAATACAAATATCATACGAATATTCTGCAATTCTTACAATATTGCATAAATTCGAGTCCAAATCGAATTATCAATCAATCAATCAATCAATCAATCAATTTACCTCACTATAACTCCACCCGTGGTTGCCCAATCTCGACCATGTATCGTAATCAAGTCGATGACCTCGACTATATACCATATAGTTGACAGAACTGGAACCGCCCATTGTCTTACCGCTGAAAAAATAATTCTGTTAAATATTTCACTCACGTTCTTATTAAATCTAATGAAAAAGACGGTCCATAATTCTAAATGCTTGAACTGAACAGCGGGGTCTATACACTGCGTCCAGTCTCGCAAGGTGTGAAATCTGCTAATGACTTGATACTGGACGATCGATGTCCTTTGCCCAACACCGCACGCACTGTGTCGGGTAAATCAATTTGCTCGAAAGCATAGCATTCGTTTGATTTGATATGCATAGTATTCGCGAGAATTTGGTCTGAGCCTTGGTCATAATAACCAAGGATCATTGCTGAAATTGATCTAAATAGCTCGCATGATTAGAGACAGTTTTCTTCTCGCACGAAAAATGATTTAAGGGGCCTGTGATCTACAATATCTCCATTCATTCAAAATAACAAATCATTAGTAATTCGTGCATTTTGTGGTGTTATTCGGATTCATATAGTAATAATCTATGCTCCTGGCCATATTTGGTTCGGAAGTACTTCTTTAAAACGAAATAATAATCAATTTTGATCAAAATTTTTATAACTTTGGTCGAGTTCCGTAATACCAAAAATTATGAATGAAAACTTGTAACTTTCTTTATTAACTGGTGTTTTTCTTTAGCTGGACAATAAAAACTGTGCTCCTGAACTAATGCAACGTGAAATAGTTTTGTTTTTATTACACAACAAATAAGTAGAAAACATGTCCTCTTTGATTGTATTATTATACTCTTTTACTCTTTGAATGAGGTATTAGTACAATTATTTAATTTACAAGTCACGGTCGTTTAATTGGTGTGCCAGATTTTTACAATTGAATAAAAATTAATAAAACATTTGATACAATCATGATGCTACTAATAACAAACGTTTATGATTATGTTTATGATAATAAATGCAACGTCACGATAGATAACCAATTATGTAATTTACAAGTAACAGTCATTTAATTGTTGTGCCAGATTTTCACAAATGATATAATTAATAGTAGACATGTAAAGATCTTTATGATTATGATGGTGATGATAATAAATGACACGATAGATTAAAATTTTGTGATTAACAAGTAACAGTAATTTGATTGGGGTGCCAGATCACTACAATTGAATCAAAACCAACGAGCCATTTGATACAATCATGGCATAATGAGGTATTTTTTTACTCCTTAGAATAGAATAGAATAGAATAGAATAGAATAGAAAAATTTTAATAAAATAAAATAAAAAATAAATAACTTGGCGGGGGTAAGTAAAGTCACCCCAACGGTTTTACACAGCATCACACCGGAACGCTAAATCGCTTGGCGGTACGTCTTTGCTGGCAGGGTGGTAACTAGCCACTGCCGAAGCCTCCCACCAGACCAGACCTGGGCAAATTTAGAAATTATAAAATTCCAAAGTGGCCCGTGGCGGGAATCGAACTAGCGACCTTAAACTCGAATCCGAGCTCGAGTCCCCTGCGCCAGGGAGTTCGTCAAAAATTCTAATAATACTACTAAGGAGGGAGGTAATACTAACGTTAATGATTATGATAATAAACACAATGCCATCGATACGTTACCTCGTCCACAAACAACTGCGACCTCTAAAGGCTCTGCATGTCAACTCCTCTGGTTGAGTTCTAAAGTTCCAATCGATGCTAGAACCTCTTAGTGTTGGTGCAAACGATGGTACCATAGTTGTATCCGGCTGCTCAGGGCCAGCTTCTATTAGAAGTATCTGAAATTGATAATTATTTCACTTCTTATTAAGACGCACGAGTAAGTTCTAGTCTTATGCTGAGAATCAAGAGTTTATAGGTAGGTACTGAAATTAATTAAAATAAAACTGACCGAATAATTAAGATAAAAAGTATGAGTCGGACTCGCGCACGGACTCAAAGTTTCAGCTTTTGAAAATGATTATTATTTCGATTAGATAGAGGAAGTCGATTCATAGAAACAGATACAAAGACTTACAGACACTTGTATGTACTGTTCAGCTCACATATTTATTAGCGTATTATTTATGTAAGCAAATAATTGCAATTCGCATAAAACAGACTTTACACACTATAAAAATCTCAAATTAGAGACGGAAGTTTTGAGTTACAATGTCTGTAAGGGGATTTTTTGTCATGTAAATGTTATGATTGGCAATTACAGGAATTTTTTTTTTGGATATTGTTAAAATTTTGAGCAAAATGTAGCGGTAAATTAATTTCATTGGCAGTTAGTTTTGACATTGTTACACTAATAGTAACTTTCTGGCTTCGTTAGGCACAATAATTAGCACGCTATCAGTACATAAAATAATTTTTACCTCACTCTGCAATGTAAATTTGTTTGACGGATATATTATATTTTAAGGTTGTTTCCATTAGCTGACTGGACAGCATGGCATCTGATAGCAATGGTATCAATATGGATTCGTCCTTCAAGACCTTCAAGAAAACCTTCAAGTTTTCTTATATTTAGAAGACAATAAATTAGTCTATAGTGATTATAGTATATCAATTTACGCCAGGTATAAAATATAGATCGAATAATTTAAAAATGGACGTCCGCCCGCTATATTATTCTTTCAACGTGTTAGCTTAAATACGTTGAGGGGCGTCATCATTAGGGTTCCATAACAAAATGGTAAAAATGAAA
This sequence comes from Coenonympha glycerion, assembly GCA_963855885.1. Lineage (NCBI taxonomy): Eukaryota > Metazoa > Arthropoda > Insecta > Lepidoptera > Nymphalidae > Coenonympha > Coenonympha glycerion. The sequence goes on from OY979631.1 coordinate 12,953,388, forward strand.
ACCTTATGGTCAGATTTTCTCCATCCGTCTGTCCGTCCGTCCTCCGTCTGTTTAGGTTTGCGGTTCGCCAAAAAAAGTACTACTTGTAAATTATTTATACTCGTAAATTTAATGAACAAAAGTGATTCTTTAAAGTTTTTCTTCTTTCATAGTATGGAACCCTCGGTGCGCGAGTCCGACTCACATTTATCTGGGTTTTTTTGACTTCGATTGAATCACAGACCAAAGAATAAGTTTTCTAATTACTGTATGTGTGTGTAATTTCAACAAGGTGACGAAAGAATTCGGAGTTTTCTTGAATTTTGTGCCTATGGGCTTACAAAAAGTTAACAATGGCTGCGCAAAAAATACTTTATGTACAAGAATAAATACAGTTTGGTGTCAATACACTGTGTTTCTAATTGGCTTTTATGTCGAAATCAAGGCTATTTGAAAGCAATGGAGCAAAACTTCACCTTAATATACCATAGTGTAATATATTCGTACAGAAGGTAGAATAGGTTAGGAGACTATAAATCACGATGTTTAATTCAAAAAATAAAAATACAAATCTTAATTTTTAACATAATATGCCTAATCAACAGGCTCGATTGAAAAGTCTTAAATCTGCTGCCAAGTCCGGAAAGCAGATTTACATCGAAAATAATTGGCAAGAAACTCAGTTTCTTTTTATGTATTAATTTTCTTACATAGTGTGAAAGGAAATTACATGATTTTTACGATATGAAGAACCTCGTGAAGAAACGGAAGCCAATCCCTATCAATTTAAGAAGCCTTGTTTAGTAACATTGTTTGAAAATCTTCAATGGTTTACTTAACCCTGAATTAAAATTAATGATTATTATTATTTTTAATTATTAGGAAAAAAATGATTCATGGTTCGTTTGTTAACTTCAAGCCACTAGTGCGGCATTTAGATACATGAATCTCGAAAGATTTGTACATACGCAATAGCCACGTAAGTAAAGCCACGAATAAGTCCTATTCATGAATTAAACTTAAAATTATTTACATAGTACCTTTCAAGTATATGTTTTCTTGTTTCCTATGTTTAAGAGTCAAACGAAAAAATTAGGAAGGACCAACTTATATGGAACTGATTCAATTTCTTTAATCAATAGGTGATTATTAATTATTATTCTATCAGTTAAAATTATTAATTTTACTACGACTGGACTTACCTTCCATTTCTTAACTTCTGATAAGCGATTAGCAAGAACGCAGCCGGCTGAACCAGCTCCAACAATGATGAAGTCATATTCTTCAGTTTGCCGTTTGCGCCTCGATTTTTCTTCTTTCTTTCTTTCTTTCTTCTCCATTTTAACCTTAGTAGGCACAGCCTTAGATTCCTCTAAGCCCAAATCTCCGAAGTTCTGTTCAAGGAACTCAAAGCTACCAAGTGGTTGGCGCGCATCAAACTTCGAAAAACCGGAATTCTTTACACAAGGCGGCGGTGGGTGATAAGCGACAAAATCATATTGATGGTTTTTCCCTCGTGGGTACGTGTGATGATGATGATGACTTTGTGGAGATCCAAATTCAAAACTTGGATTATAGGAGCTGACTGGATAGTCGTAGTTCGGAGCCCCATGGGAGTAGGCCTCTGGGCCTCTAAATCCGTCACTGTAAATATCGTATGGATTCTTCTTCGGATACGGGACACTATATGTGACTCCGCCAAAAAGACGCGTCACTAAGGCCAAATACATAAAACCTGTAGAAGTACATTGCGTTAAGGGAGCACGCTGCTCGTAGCAAATATCTGTTATTTCCAGAGGCCTCCACACCGTCGCCATTTTAGACACTTCGCTCTACTTCACTATCTAAAGTTTTATCACAAAATCATGTTCCATTAGCTTTTACAAAAAATATTATCAAAACTTTTTTAACTAATTATTAAAGTTGATAGGGAACTTAAACCCACCGTGTTCCGTGATCGAACGCGTATAAACGAATGGTACGATAACTATAGTAGGAAAAGTCTACACTACTTTTTATATCAAGGCTGAGAATAATGCACTTGTGTTCATTGAAGCGTTCTTTGCAAACAATGGAATTGCCTAATGTCGTATTTCCAATCGGGGAATACACGGTTTTATGGGAATAAAATATTTGATAAAAACTTGTTATTTGTTCATAAGTTGCCTTGTCCTGTTTAGCAAGGATTCACTTGTGAATTTGTGATTTTTTTACAATTTTTTTTTAGATTTAAAAATTGATGTGCAACTATTATTTTATAATCAAAAAAATATAGAAAGCTTCGAATATAATGTTTATTTTGTGTCTGTATTGCTTAAGAGTCTGCTGACCCACGATGTCTCCATTCATACAAAATACCAAATCATTTGTAATTGGTGCATATTGGTATTTTCAAACCAAATATGGCCAGGAGCATAGATTATTACTATATGAACCCTAATAACACCACAACATGATCGAAATTTGCACGAATTACAAATGATTTTGGTATTACGAATGTATGGGAGACACCGTGGGTCAGCAGACTCTAAACACATGGGTGTTCATTAAAAATTTTGGTCATTTTTCAGTGCCCTATACACAGTGAACATAAAACACCGTCGTCGTCTATTGGCAAACAACTGGTGCGTCGAAATCCTTTTGCAGAAAAATAATGTAAAGGTTGAAAAATACGCTGCTCTTATCGTTTGCAGTAATTTTATCTATGCGGTTAAACTATGTACGGTTGAGGTCAAAAGTGCATTCATAGCTGAAAGGCTAAGACTACTGTAGTATCTTGTGTGGGTAGTTACAGAAAAAGCAGGTAAACTTGTATATATAAGGTAACCCCGATTCATAGCGAGTCAGTCGTTGCATAACCGTTGACGGGACAACACCTGTCTTAGTAATTAGTCATTGCGTGCTAGTGTTTGAAGTCCGTAGTGAATCAGCGGACTTTACAGTGGCGACGAGGATAAACTGTAAGTCATTTAAATTTTTAAAGAAAAGGAGGAAACAGTGTTAGTTCATCATGCATGATAATGTTTCGAATCCATATCAAAAGTGGTATTTTAGTTTTAAAAGCAATGAGGGTCAGCTACAGTTACACGTTTTTACCATGCAATTAAAAATTTTCTCCAAAAAACCTGCGGGTAGTTGAATAATACTAAAATTGCAAACGTAACAGGAAAAAGGGCACGTGGTTTCAAATCTGGTTCCATCCTGACTATGTTCATTAATTTTCATTCGGCATACAGCTTAACTATCAAGTCAAAACTTTATTTTGAACGGATAATATCAGGAATGTGTTTTCAAATCTGTTTTCATCCTGACCGTGTTAATTCATTTCGGTTTTAAAACTATTCGAGAATGCTTGAATACCGTTTAACTATCGAATCAAACCTTTATTTCGAACAGGAATACGTCAAACATCACCCGAGCCATCGTGTATAAATACGATTAGTACGATGATATTTCACGTTAATGTGATTGAGACAGGGGTTAAAATAATCCTCAATTTTCAAATCCAGGTTGCTTCCACGAATAGTCCAAAATTGTGTGAAATTTTATTGAATTTCGCTTTCAAACGGAATTTAAAGATTTTATTAGTTGAAAATGCAGTTGATATGTGACGATAAATAATAATGAAATGAAATGGTATAATATAATCAATTGGATACAAGTACTAATTTTGGTGAGCATATGTGTGTAAAAATAAAATTTGTTTACTTGTGATGATATAAAATTGGTATGAAGTCCAATTTTATGAAGGGTGTGAGCGGTTGGTCAGGTGTAAGTGCTAAAATGGATCATTGCCAGGTCATTGTGAAGCGTAAGTGCCAGGTGTGCCAGCTGTGAGTGCAATTAGTGGCAGGCCTTCTGACCGATTGGCTCCCTCGTGTATCTAGCAGGCCTTGGCGTCTAGCCTACAGTGGTGAAGACGGGCATGTGCTTGCTCCCGCCCCGTTGGGCCAGTAACGGCATGTTATCTACTGGAGTGGTGACGGGTATGTGCAGTGCTGGACCACGGGGGTTCTGGGTTTAAAATATCAACTAGTTGAGACTTGAGTGACGTTTACACACCTATGCTAAACCATACACGAATGTTGGAATTGGACGGTAGTGTCCAAACTGTTATATATAACAATTGTTGACATATATAAAATTATGCATAATAAGCTATATTATAATTACATATAGCTAATAAAGAGATTTAAATATAATTGTTTAACGTCGCATTTCACATTATTTCCGTTTATTTGAATAACAGAGAAAATAAAATATTATAGTGATGAAATGTTACTGGTCATCAGCACTGAGTTGTAATAAGTGTACAGTTTTAGTGTAATTGCAATTTGCCGAGCGTAAGTGCTGGATAGCCAGCTGGAAGTGGCAATCATTGAGTGTTAAAAATAATTGTCGAGCGTAAGTGCCGGATGGAAGTGACAATCCTTGAATGTTGAAAATGACTTGTCAAAGCGTAAGTGCGAAAATTTGTCGAGCGTTAATGGCGGTTCGTCGGGCGTAAGTGCCGGATGGCCAGCCGGAAGGGACGATGTGCTTGCTGGAAGGGGCAGCCTGCTGGAAATGACAGTCATGACATTCCTGGCTTACTCCCCGTATGGCCTATAAGTAGACATGTTACTCCACGTGTTGGGACGGGCATGTACGGCTGTAGGTCACGGGGAGTACGATTCCGATGGTACGATTCCGATAGTACGTGTACGGATAGTCCGTCGCGTCTTGGTGTCCCTTATTACAACTCTTCGTGCGTTGCGGTTCGCTTAAGATATTTTCCCCATGTCTATTATACCAGAAAGTTACACAGCACCACTTCCCTTATGATTCTGAACTTTGCATCCTTACCACAACTTAACAATGTTTTATGTGTAACACCTCGCGGTTAAGACAGAGGTTGAAGTCATCCATTTTATTAGAAATCAATAAAAAGGGGGGAATGTGAGGTAATAAGTAGTAAGCGAGGTAGCAAGTATTCTATAACTATGTGTGTTATTACATATAATAACGTTAAGATTTCTATATACTTCTTCTTAGTCGTTCACTCTTGACAGAGTGGTCGTGGTTATACTTTCGTAGTTACGATGTATGTCTAATGATGTACCACTGCTGCCTTAGCGATAGTTTTCCAGCGGTTTCGTTGGCGGCATTGCGAGAACACTCAATAATGTAGGAACTTGTAGCACGCCGGATTAGATCCGTCCACCTCATTGGGGATCGACCACGTGGACGCGTCCTTTCCACTCGCCCTTGAACCACCAGATGTCCCATATACTATGCAGATATTTAATAGATAGATTAATTATTAGTGTACATTAAGATTATCATCGAGGGACTAAGCGCGACGCAAATAGGTGTTTTCAAAAATGATCCTATCTGTCACAGCTATCTACTCGTATGCTCGTATCTATTAGGTTCAAGTCCCTTGGCCTTCATTTTATTCTTGAAATAGCGCTTTTTGTATGAAAGCTTATAATTAGACGGTATTTACACCAACCAAGAAAATTAGGAACAACGAGGCCACATCCATTCACCAACCAAAAACGTTATTCATCCGACGACGGCGGTGTAACTTCTAATCTGTTCGTGGTCAGGGCCGGTTCAATTTTAATGATTATTGATAAATAGTTTCCAGCATAGTAGCAGCGTAGTTGCATAGCGGTCTTCAATAGTTGCCGGTGGAAGGCGTCGTCGCCGGCGCAGTGGAAAGCATTGACGGAATTTCCGTTCTGTAGCAGCTGTCCGATGCAGCTTCTGACATACGCTCAGACCACCAGTGGTTTTCAGGTACGGTGCCTGCACGGAGAAAGTTTCCCTGCTGCCATCAAATCCGGCAGAGTTGGATATGAAATAAGAGAAACCTTGAATTATTGTTTGCCTGTTCCTCTCCAGCTGAATGACTAGATGTTCCAAAGAGTGAATAAAAGTAAAGCAATTGGTGTTGTGCGTTTTTCGATAACACGCAGGTTTTGGTCTTGATCAAACATTCACATCTCGTCTAATGTAAGTATGGTATCAGGTGTACAGCCCGTTTGAACGTACGAGTACATGTCCCGTAGTTAATAATTATTTATGTATTTGTGGATTTTAAAAAAAAAAAAGTGGCAAGAATTATGTTGAACTGCAGAAAAAAAAAAAGGAAAAGAAATAGATTCTGGATTCTGTTGTGCGCTTTCCGTAATTTTGTAATTTAGTTGGTTAACTGAGTATCGTGTGGGTCAGCAGTGGCCTGTTTTTACTCGTCTATAACTGTTTAAAATTTGAATAGTCTCCATTACATTACTAAAATGGTATTTTTGAATTGTCTTTGGTTATGATTGATTTTGTGAAAACAGCCATCCGGTCAACGTTCGTATTTAACGGTCTGGGTTCAACTCGCTGAGATCTTCTGGGCTGTGTCGGTTGTGATACCGTTCGAGCTTTCTCTTAAAATACCCCAAGTTAGATTGGTTAGTTATTTTATTAGTATTGTTATTTTATATTATAGTTTTGCCTTGTTTATTTTATGTTTTTATTTATCGTTCAATTCATTTATAAAATAAACTGTACTCTTATAATACGTTATGTAAATATAAAACATGTGTGTAATACGTAATATAACAATAGTAATTTATAGACAGTAATGGAGTAATGAACAACGGGTAAACTTAATTTTGATTCCTGCGGGTCCATGTGATATTTAAGTTCATATTTTGATTTAAAATGTTAGATGTAGTTGTTGTTGAAGTAAATCTAGGTAATCTAGTATCTTTTATTCTGGCATCTGACCAATTTAATTCAATTGAATTTCTTTATTGCGAATTTGGGTACAATATAGTATGGATGTCGCAATATAATAAAATTGCTCATATCCAAATTCTACCTTACGGCAGGCAATGTTACAAAATAATTACTTTAGTATTATCAGTTTACATAATTATACAATTACTCAAACATAATTTACAAAATCGCAGCTGTTGTCAATCTTTATCAATTTAACTGTTCATTTTACTCAATGAAAAGGTTTATGTTTAAGTTAGTATATTACCTACCATACAGTGTTATACCCGCAGCAAACATTTTATTAAATTTCAACATCAAATCTGAAGATTCAATTACGGTAATTTTAAGATCTTAATACTTGGTTAACGTCAGCCTTAGTTCTTATAACACAAATGCTCCTAGAACTGCAGTTATCCCTCCAAATATACAAAAAATCAAGATAAAATATTTTTGAAATACTGTTTAGTTTATAATACAAAGGATCCAGTCAACTACAAGGATTATTTTATTATGTGGTATTAACCGTACCACATAAAATATATAGATAGGTACAATATACGTACTCATTTTTGATATTAATTATGATATATTTATTGTTCCCCATACATGAATCCATTAATCTTTACGGTGAAAAGAAATAGTAGAATTACCTTTGAAGCTATTTTATTATGCTTAAGCTAAAATTTGCGATTTCCGACGGCCCATAAAACAGTAACATCACATTATCATATATACAAACAGTTGGCATCACATTATTTGGAATTTCATAATCTAGTTTTTGTCCTAAAAATATTTTGAAATATGCACATAACTTTCTCATTAGAGCAGTTCTTGTAAAGGCTGTTTACTAAAATAGCGGTTGACGCTCTATGCAAAAGCAAGTTATTTTTCAAGTTTCATAACACAAACTTATAAAAATGTCATATTTAGAGAATTCAATATATTTATTAAAAAGTCTTTTAAGAAAAAATATGATATACTAAAATTTTCATTCAAAAACAGTATAACCGAAAGTGACATTTTTTAACATTTTTTCGAGATATTAAACGGGTTATTTTAGGATAAAATCCGACATATTTTGTTATTTCTTAGTTCTAGTAATTTAATTTAATTAATATTCAAAGTCACTGATAATTTACTTTTAATAAGTTGTATATTTACTTTACTATAAATCATTCTGTAATACTATTATTCAGCCCAAAATTGCGTCCGCGCCACAGAAAACGATAATAGTATGGCGCGAAGCGCGATTCTAGTCGCTTCGCAGTAATGCTCTTAAGTGAAGCTTTACATTATTTTACAAATTCCTATAGATTTTGATTTGTTGCGAGTATATTTGGATTTGTTGAGTAGGTTTGCCGTAGACAAGACTAGGTAATGCTTTTTATTATCAATTGTTCAGAGCGAAGGAAAGTCGATAGTTCATACAAGAGTTGTGACTAAGAAGTCGTTCTATTCAGCAAAAATAACTTTTATTTGAACCAGTTGTACATTGTATATAATATTATGGAATACTTAATATGGTTTATTATTTTCAAAAAGAAGAGCTCTTAAAAAAATATATTATGATGAAGAACCATGTCTGAGGTACCTTTTCAAAGCACCATCATTTAGAAGAACTAACAAGTAAATATTTTTGAAATATTATTACAATAATATTGAATTTCGTTATGATACTGGAGTAACAACACTCCGAGTATCTATTGGCTTTTACGTGAGCCTATTTGTTTGTACTAGAATAGGTACCTAAAGGGTCCAAGTAGGAATATATTAAATTTCCACTAAAAATTTAAATAAAAAAAAAAATACCCAAAGAAAAAAAAGAGGAAGGTAGAGGAAAGAACCTAAGTAACTTGACAGGCATGATAGAATAAAGTAAATGAAACTACCTAGGCAATTAAGTTAAGTGTTATCCTAGGCAGACATGATAAACACCAGATATTAAAACAAAAAAAAATTTTAAACAAAGGGAGAGATGTAGTATCTTGTGTGGGTAGTTACAGAAAAAGCAGGTAAACTTGTATATATAAGGTAACCCCGATTCATAGCGAGTCAGTCGTTGCATAACCGTTGACGGGACAACACCTGTCTTAGTAATTAGTCATTGCGTGCTAGTGTTTGAAGTCCGTAGTGAATCAGCGGACTTTACAACTACCTTAAATCAATGTAAAAAACACGGTCAATAATGGTTCAAAATACTTTTATGTAATACATGCATGCAAGGGATCTTGTTCGCAAATTCAATATTGACTTTTAACCCTCACTGTACTTTACGGTCTTTTAGGGTTATAATATAAAAATTACAAATCGCTTTCGACTTGTAGTTCGGGTTGTACTAACAACTTTTGTTCTACGTATTCTGAATTCTTATTTTTTAACAAATTCTTGTAAAACCTACATGAATCTTGAGATTAAAATAATAAAATCTATAGCTCATTCAACAACGAGGCTTACTTACAAAAGTTTTTAACTACTTACGAGTATGGTTACAGTGGCGATAATTACAAATTCTTATAAAATTGCAAAGCTTATCATGGAAATTGGTTAGTAAATTGAAGTAGTTTAGGGATATTATTGTGGTAATAAAGTGAGAGCAAAGTTCTTGATTCAGATCTTGATTTCAACAGTTAGCGGAGGGAAATACTTAATACCAGTGTTGGAACGACAGATGGGTTTTACGTGTGGCCACGAATCCGGCTGTTGTAAAGCTTGGGGTTCACTCACTCATTGACAGCTTCTAGACTTAGTTCGAGAAATATTACTGTTTTACTGTGCCAGACATAATGTTTCATAGAAAAACCAAAATAGAGGCTTGAATTTTTTAATTAACATCGAGTTAGAGATCTAGCGTGTGTGATGAAATAAAACAACAGAGTAGATGCACAAATCATATTAAAAATGAAAAATTACAAAAACACATGAAAGGTTGGCTGGTTGAGCACACTATTTTTTTTTATTTTTTTGCCTTTTTATTTTCCACAAGTTCTTGATAAGCACCGCTTATATACCTATAGAAAATTCTCAGCCTTCATGTCTCTTACAACCCAAATGACTTCAAGAGACGACAATAGGCTATAGATTTCTTTAACTCTAACCTAGACCCGCTCGATACTTCAAGGCAATATTGTCGCCGAGTGTAATTAATCTTTAAAACGTAATGCCTAAGGATATTTTTTTAGTTCAAGAGTAAATATTCTTTACCTTCTTGTTTAGTGGCTTGATCAAAAGCATCTTCCTGGTATATGAGTGAGCTCGAGATAATTTCGCCTTTGTTCGAAGTTTTCCCGTTTGGAAAAAATATGTTATTTGCGGAAAATTCATACATCAAAACTTTTGTTTTGAATCTTTAATTACTTTTAGTATTTCTTTGTTTTATAAAACGCCAATGTGCAAATAAATATTCGTAAGTGCAACACAGTAATATAATTATATACTCGTAGATTAAAGCTGATAATAATCTTCCTTTATCATGTCCGAGGCTCTTTCACCGATCATGATAACTGGTGCATTTGTATTTCCCCGAACTATTTGTGGCATGATAGAGGCATCTATTACTCTCAGACTCTTAATTCCATAAACACGTAATCTAGCATCAACCACTGCCGTTTTATCCGATGCTGGCCCCATCTTGCATGTTCCAACAGGATGGTAAATAGTTGCAGTATATTTTACAAACAAACAAAAAAAGTATTCATAAGACCCCCAATCATAAGATTCACACCCTTTCATCGGTCTTCTAACAAAGTATGCACCGTTTTTCTTGAAAGCTTCTGTTTGTTCTAGAGTTACAACATATCGCATGCCTTCCACAAGTACATCAACATCTTCTTTGACAGTGAAGAATCCTGGATATATTAAAGGTGGACCGAATACTGGATCAGTTCGATTCAACAGTATCTGCCCTCTACTTTTTGGTGTCAGTATAAATGGACTAGCTGTAATACCATTGTAGAAAGATAAAGGAAAAACAGGAAGTTGTCTAGACGTCTGTGGGTCTGCATAAAGATCTTCAATATTTCTGCCTTCGAAAAGCATTTGAATATCTGGAGCATTCTCACGAGCATATTTAGTTTTGATAAATCCTATAGCATTAAGTGTTGTAGTGCTCGAGAGTGGCCCACTTTTATGGTACAGAGGCTGTTCATAGTATTCATTAATTTGATTTAATAATTCAGGTCCAGACACTTGTGTTGAGGTTTTGTTTGATAAACCAATACTGAGTCCATCTGTTGTTGCATGATCTTGTAAATTTTGTCCCACTGCTAAATCTGACAAGACTTGTATATTTAAACTTCTCAAGTGTCGTCTAGGACCAACACCGGATACCATGAGTAATTTTGGTGAACTTATACTTCCAGTACTAATAATAACTTCTTTTCTAGCATATACATTTTGATATACACCATTTCTGAAATAGGTAACTCCCTGCGCTACTTTTGTCGTTGGATCTATAATTATTTTCGTAACAAATGTATTCACCATAATATCAATATTGGAACGGACCTCACGTATTGGTCTAATGTAAGCCATATTTGCCGACCATCTGCGACCGTTCATTGAAGTCGATTGGCCTAGCTGAGTGCCTAAATTGTTTTCTGCATTCAAGTCTACTATTGGTAGTCCTGTTTCATTGAAAGCTTCTACTAACATTACTGCGTTTGCATCCGTGTATGGAAATCGTTCAACATTTAAGGGCCCACCAACTCCGTGGTAGTAAGTGTCTTTTCCTTCGACGTCTCTATTATTTTCAGCTTTTCTGAAGTAAGGCAGTACCTAAAATATTTTTTTATGAAATTACATATTATTAGGGATTAGTATCATCTAAAATTTAAATCTGCACCTATACGAGTATGTTGTGATTTTTAATTCAAATGAACTGTGATTAAGCTAAGTTACCTCTTTATAACTCCATCCAGGGTTTCCCATAGCAGCCCAATTATCATAATCAAGTCGATTTCCTCTGATATAGATTAAGTAATTAGTGGCACTAGAACCTCCCATTGTCTTGCCTCTGTTAAATAAATAATAAAACAGTGATTTATATTTTATTCTTATTCAAAGAACCTCCAAAGTGCATAGAACGTAATGCAATGTCTATGAGATATTGAAATAAATTTGTATAAACTTTTTTCTTATATAAGTCAAATAATTTCTCTCAGAATGAAATTTAAATGTAGGTACCTAATATTATAATTAAATAAGTAAGAGTTCAAAAATGTAGTGAAACTTCTAATGACAATGTTTTTTTAAATATTTTTCCATCTAAAATCTGTGTTTCCATCATACACAACATACTTAGGTAAAGTATAAACAAAGCTTACAGAAGTTAAATAACAATAATAATTTTTGTGGTTTCGTACCCAAGGAGTAAAAACGGCACCCTATTACTAACTAAGACTTAGCTGTCCGTCCGTCTATCACCAGGCTGTATATCTCGAACCATGATAGCTACAGATTTTAAATTTTCATAAATGATATATTTATGTTTCCGCTATATTAAAAAAAATACTAGAAAGTATTAAGATGCCCTCAGTGCGCGAGCCCAATTCGCACTTGACCAATTTTTAAACCTTAATATTACACGTTTTTATATACATTTTATTAGATATTGTATTTGGGCAGTCCTAAAGGCATTTCCAAGTATATTTTGCTCAGTCAATACCCTCACGTTCGTTCTCTTGTGTACAAGATAGTTTATGACCTAAGAAACGCCATTATTTCGCCGCTGAAAACGTGGCAGTCTTGAGACCGTGATTTATTGAGTCTGTTCTCTAAAAGTATGTTTTTGTTAATTTAACCGAAAACCAGAGCTAAACTTTGTTTAGCGAATAGCGCTGGACAAAATGGTGTAGCGTATAATAAGTATTTATACCTCAATATAATGTTAATATTAAGAAGCTTTTACTAACATAATTATAACAAAGCATTGAAATTCCACAGGTTTGGGAGCGCGTATATCTGTCCTGTTTCCCAATATAACGGTGATAAAATCTTTTGGAGATATGAAATAAAAATAAAGAAATGAAAATAAAATTGGAGAAAATTTATCAAGTTTATATGATAAAATGAATAATTTTATATAAATTTATTTATTTAGTAAAATCTTTTGTCCTCCTCCGAGGGTTACCTCGCCCAATGGCACCTTCCTTCTACAGAGGCTCTACACGTCAACTTTTCAGGTTGGGTCGGGAAGTTCCAGTCGATGCTGGACCATCTTAGTCCTGGTGGCAGAGCTGGTATGCTTGTAACGTCCGGCTCTTCTGTCCCAGCTTCTATTAGAAGTATCTGAAGAAGGAGACACAACCTTTAATATTTCCATAGATTTCCCTGACTCTATTGGTACCTACGCTAGAAGATATACTAATTATAATTCTACATTGGTTTCACGAGAACCTTAGGCTTCAAATAGTTGCCATTATAAAGATCTTCGGTTCGGTACGGGCACTTACTATAAGGTAAGATGAAAAATTGTCAAGTACTAAGTTGTTGTGAACAAAATAAGAAAACTTCATTAGGCTCTATCTTTGGTTACAGAATGAATGTCTGCAAGCTTTTTTCTGCAAGTATGTTTTTGCTTTGAAGAATAAAATTCTTCTTGTATTTCGTTGTTTTATTTGTAAAAATGAAATATTCACGGTTGGGATGCTACGTAAGAAAAACTAACTCGTAAGATTTAGTAGTAATGGCCACATACTGCGCTGTGCACAATGGGTTGTCTGGGAACTTGTATAATATACCTAATATCTATCATGCTGTAATTTCTATATAGATAAGTAGGTATTTGTTTGTTTTCTATAGTTATATTGTTGACTCTTAGGTATTGTTGTATAAAATATTCAGTAGCAAGTTGAGTGTATCGGCCAAAATAATACCATGAACCCATCTATATCACACTGCTAGACACACAATCCTTACGCTTAAAATATAAAAAAGGTAAAATACAGAAGCTCAAAAGACGTAAAACGTATATGCCAAATTCATGAAAGCTAAAAACCCATTGACCAAAAGTTAAATTTTGTCGCGATCCAAATTTCCAATCAAAGTTAGTAACAACTGTTTTGCCACAGCGACAATTAACATGAAATATTAGCGCGCCCGAAACTAAATTCAAAAAGTTTGATCGAGTTAAAGCTGTGAAAATTTAACAATTTGACATCCAATTCGACCCTGAAAATCGAACTAGAAACTGTGGAGCGTTTTTTTATTGCCCAGCATGCTTGTTACGTGTCACCCATTGAACTAGTCTACTATTTTATGCATTTTTATGACACATTTTGTAAATACTCGTATGAGTGAGCCACTTTTACTTAGCCAAATTTTGACAGCTTCTAATTTCTGACTGAGCAAAACATTCGTGGAGTCGGATTAAATTGTTATCTTGCTCTGTGGGTATTGGGTATAAATCTTAGAAATTCAACAACAACTCCGTACTTTGCTTTGCTGAAAACTTCTCTTTTTATTTGAAACATATTCGTTGTTTCATTTGTATATAGAAGCTATTGCATAGCTTCTATTGCGGGCCTTGAGCGTGGAGACGAAATCCAAAAATTCCGTAAGGAAAATAACCTAACACGCGAAGCAAAACCGATAAATTGCTGTAAAGATTTGGACATGTTTAATTTTGACACATGGATCAATAATGTGGATTTATCATCGGTTTTCCAGACTAGCTTACACTCCGTTAACCAACCAAAAAAATCCTATAATGCACGGACTCTCAGAACGATATGTAAAGAGACAATACACTATCAATTCCCAAACAATTATTACCTTTTTACGGATGGCTCGAAAGACCAAGAAGGTGTTGGAGCAGCATTCTTTGACCCTCAGAATTCTAACTTTATAAAACTTAAAATAGAGGCTGAAATTTCAATAATGCATGCTGAGCTAATAGCGATCTCTGAAGCAGTTTCATACATAAACAATATTAATTGTAACGACTTCATTATTTTTACGGACTCGAAGAGTGCGCTCCAACATCTGGCTAGATGCACTAATGGTGGGTTTAGAGGAATCCCTATAGCTTATAATATCATACGTATCTCTGATCTTCAAGGGAGCAATAAAAGTATTATTATACAATGGATTCCTTCTCATATCGGCATTGCAGAGAACGAAAAAGTGGATCAGTTAGCTAAGGAAGCAATCTCTGACGGAATCCCGTACAACTGTTTACCATTTTACACAGACATTTTAGGCACCATTAAAGCAAAGGTCGTTAGTTTATGGAAAGAACATTTTGATGTGAGATCAGTGACAAAAGGAATTTGGTACAACACAATACAGCCTACCTTAAGCAAACGACCTTGGTTTCTCGGTGCCGATATGAGTAGATCCGAAATTGTTACAGCATTGCGGCTCCGATCTGGACACATACCGCTAAACAGTTTTGCAGCGCTTATGGGCAAGGTCTCCTCACCGACCTGTGCCGAATGCAACCAAAGAGAAGATGTGCTCCATATAATGGCAGAATGTGTCCGGAACGAAGCGGAACGTCTAGAATTTTATGACATAAGCAATGTAAATCCAGTGAATACTGGAATATGGAACAGTATTCTTGCCTTCCCGACATCCGGGAGGGCAAGAAGACTGTACAAACTAGTGTCAATAGGAATAAGAAGGCGATTGTGATGTGTTGATTTTTTCTAGGGGTGGCATGATCACTATGTGACCAAACCCCTCTTCAATAAAGATTAAAAAAAAAAAAAAAAACTTCTCTTTTTATTTGAAACATATTTTTAAGCTATTGCATAGCTTCTATCGCGGGCCTTGAGCGTGGAGACCGAATCCAGAAATTCCGTAACGAAAATAACATAACACCCCCCACTCCGACCGGCCCGCTCTATCCCGGGCCTTGAGCGTGGAGACCGAATCCAGAAATTCCTTAAGGAAAATAACCTAACACGCGTGGGGGTGTTAGATGTTGATAAAAAA
Source organism: Coenonympha glycerion (assembly GCA_963855885.1). Classification (NCBI taxonomy): domain Eukaryota; kingdom Metazoa; phylum Arthropoda; class Insecta; order Lepidoptera; family Nymphalidae; genus Coenonympha; species Coenonympha glycerion. The sequence goes on from OY979631.1 coordinate 12,969,060, forward strand.
TAAGTTGATAAAAAATGCTATGCAATGGTTTTACCGCGGCAGTCTCCGAATGCCACACGTCTTTTTTATTTAAAAAAAAATTCCTTTCCAACTGGACAAGTATACTCTTTTCCTTAAATACAAGATAATTTCCAAAGCATTCTCTAAAACATTATAAAGACTGAAGAAGCTGATAGGTAAATTATTAAAGCTCAGAATAAATTAAAAATATCCTCTAAATTATTCAGTGCAAAATTCACTACATGCGATAAATATGGTTTCATTTATATTTCATCCTTTACTCTCCATTTACGCTGTTGCTATCATGATTTTGCTCGGTTTTATGATTATAGCGATGTTAGAGCTCTGTTACGTGTTTTTACAAGCTTAACATTCTTTTTTATGTAAAACACAAACGTTATTCCAAACATTTGGACTGGACGTTTCATTAGTGATATTATTTTAAAATTTTTAGGCGATGTTTTATAACATACTTAAAAAAAAAGAGGAGGATCATGATTCTACGCTTTGTCATTTCAACTGTCCACAACTACTAGTATGTCGATTCATGACAAAAATAAGAAAAAGTAGAAGACGTTAAACCTTAACAAGAAAACAGAGACATTTTTTTTCTTATAATAATATATAGGGTTTAACGTCTACCTATTCACTAAGTATAGTTCGGACTTCGGAGTTGGTTTTAAAATTATTTTTTTACCTAGTAAGTATTATATTTTCTAATTCAGATTTTAAATTCAAGACCACCAAGCATTTGATCATATTTTATAACATTGCAATATATGTGTAAAATATTGTTTATAAACCTTAACAGCCTTGTAGCCTTAACATTATTAAAGCATGCTGGCAAATATTGCCTATAAATTAATAACACCAAATATTCAGTCGATCCTTAACGGAAACGTATTAAAATCTACATCTGATAAATCATATCGAATATTACGCGAAAGAGGCTTTAAAAAAATGCAGAATCGAATTTAATCGCATTGTTGTCATAAAAAATTTATCTCGTAAAGGTCGAAAACCGTTGGAAATATTTAAAGCAAAATGTGTTGAAAGATATAAAAGTTATATGCATATACCTAATATATGATAATATATATTTGATACTAAATTCAAACGTTGTAACGTTAAAAGAAATTGTAGCGCAATTAATGTACGAATTTAAACAAAAAGTTTATTTTCTATATTATTTATAACTGAGTCGGAATATGGTGAATATGAATTTCATATAGAACTGAAATATAGGTATTGAAGTCTGCCTGGATCCATTTCTTCCTTCCTGCCTGATTTAAGTTTAAGTTCTAAGTTCTATAAGGCACAGAAAACTTGAAGTCAGTCAGATTTTAAGTCTTTTTTGAAGGCTACTAACGTAAACAGTCAGTATTTTGTTGACTGCTGCCTGTATAGTTTTCAAGGTGACCGATTAACCTATAAATTAATGTTCGTATAAAAAAATACGTTTTTATACAAGTTTGGAGACATCTACTGGATGGAATTGTTTGCAGGGTACCGAAATTCGTAATACCATTTACTTCTACCAGTGGATCCAGAGGGAATTCATAGAAGTTTACTACCACTACATGACTATATTGTCATTTAAGCCTTTATATATATTTTTTTGTTTTGCTCCTATCCTCCAAACCATGTAAATGATGTTAAAAATTACACTAAAAAATTTCTTAGACCAGACTCGTCCAAATTTGCCTCAAATAATCTACAATTTCATATTATACAGGCTTGTTTGTTTTAGCAGGCAATTATATTGTAACTTGAATGTTTTATCAACAAGACATTAATCAACTTTATAAAGGGTACCCTAAAAGCGTGTATTAAAATTTATTCCAATCAACAACTTTTGGTTCGAACTCGCAAAGTTCCGTTATTAATTGAGGAGCTGCTGTGTAGCTTGAATAGGATGGCGGAGCTGAAAATAGCAGAACTACTTCCAACTTTGTTTGAATTTACTTAATATAGATAGAAGCTGTCTCGCATTGTTGCTGGATTTATCATATCCTCTACCCTAAAATTAAATCCTAACTATATGAAGAAGACACGTCTATAGAAAACTTGTCATAACTTTTATAGACAGAAGTATTACTGAAAAAACGTTGGTCGGTGAACCTATGTGATATAACAATAAAGATTTTTTTAAATTAAAATAAGCAATTCTATGAATTTCCCTCCGAGAATATTGCAACGTTCAATTCCTTTATTAAGATTACACTTCTATGCCATATAATATTATAAAGATTTTTGTGCTAAATCCAATGCTTTTAGTTCAGGCGATCATTGCGTAGATTTAATAATATTCGTTAAAAAGAACATCGAAATACATACTTAAATATTTTTGAATGAATTATTTTTGTTAGAAGTTAAACTTCACAAGTCTTCGAAAGATAGTTCCAAGAAGACACACTCGTAATTCAAGGTAGCAAACAAACACCTTATTTCAGACTACTTACTAAGTGTTTTAAACCTCTTATACAAGTACTTAGTACAACGTAAGTTTGCTATAACTTTTGTAAGAGGATTTGTTTAGTCAGCGTTGGAAATTAAATTGTCTGTACTGCTGGTATTATGGATTGTACAAGAATTTTCTCAAACTTTATTTTATTTACAAATTACAAAGAAATTTAATTTAACGACATTTATTTGGAGCCATAGTTTTAACTTTGTGAGTTTTACGAGGGATCATTTGTTTTGCTATTTTATTGCATAAAATTCGAGTTAATATACCAGCTAAAAATTTTGATATGGAAAATATGAAACTTTAAATTGATTGATACCCATTTCGTAACATTAGGCTCTACCACGGCCACTGTGATTTGTCACGCGGTTGCATGCACTTCGATAATATAATTCTGCTGAATTTAATACAAAGCCGAAAAGAAATACTGTCAAGGTTAGGAAATATTACTATTAATGAAGTAAGTGATGTAACGGTGACAATAATTATATTGGAAATGTTTGCGATATCTCACAGTAGATGGCGTTTTGCAAAGGTAGTTTCGACGTAACGAATTCAAGTTGCATAATAACAAAATGAAATAGGTAGAGTCGATCCAAGTGTAACTGTTGAAGGTGCACGAGATGTTTCAGTAACTTACAAAGATATTAGAAAATGTGATAAACTGAAAGGTATAAATTGAAAATAGTTTACGCATACTATAACCGATTTTGAAGAAACTTGCTCTAAGCTCTAACTTTTTCTAAGATGAAATATTGATGAGAGAAAGAAAAAATATTATCATTTGGATTCTGGCTTCTGAAAATCCGCGGAAATCATATATTAAATGAAAATGCTATCGAAGTGCACATATTAATGTTAGCTGACTAACAAGTCCTAAATATTATGTGAACTTAATATTATATGAATATAATTCAATACTTTAGCTTTTATATTATAGCATGCTACGTACATTATATTTAACCCTCCATCAGTCGTCAATTACATACCTACAAAGAGGAAAGTAATGAATACAAAGGAAATGTTACTTGAATGGAAGTACTCTTCTACCTAGAATTGAAATACCTGTGTACGATATGCTAGGTCTTTAGTATTGTAGGATCTGAAAAACAAGCCTGTGTGTTAAAAAACCGCGAAGGGTGCTCGATTTTTATCATTTTTTATTAATTTCGAGCTCGGGTCCAGTATCATAAATGCACTGATCCGAAGTGAAAAAGTGTGCTAAGGTCTTTATTTTCTCTTTATTCAATGTATTTAGATCAATTTATTTCTATAGTTCATAAATTTCAGACACCAAGTCAATGCTGAATGGATTTAGCAACCTGACTCAATGTTACTGTACTGACCTGACTCAATGTTACTGTACTGGGGCGAAGTCTCCGACGTAAGAGATCCGGTTTCTTTCGTTAACCTCTTTGATGTATCGAGTTATAGAAGAATTGATCTCACTATAGTTGGTTTATGTTTGCATTTCTCATAAATTAACCTTTTAAGAGGAAAATATGAAAGCAAAATAGTAATACTACATCGAGATGAACTTTCTCTAGGTACATGGATCAGCATGAGTTGACAAATTATAGAATTCAACCTAATTGTTACTAAACTCCTCCGAAACGGTTTTACCGATTGCTTTAAAATTTTCTGTATATGTTATACCAACGTTTGTTGGGTCAGATAAATTACACTCTAAAGTTTTACGAAAGTTGCGAATACTATTAGCTAATCATTTCAAGAAGAAAATTAAGGTGGTTAAGTGGAATTATTCAAGTGGAAAATCTCCTGCTCCATAGCTCTAATAGCTTAAAACTTATTGTATGGTTCATAAAACGGTTCTCTATTAAACTACCGTCAAGCAGTTGGGAATTCAGTTCCGTAAGAATGACAGACAATGATTGTAAAAGTTTTTCGCTTTCGGAGACGGTGTCATTGTTTCACTTTTGTGGAGCTACCGGTTTCTGGAAAGGATCGTTTTTAAATATTTTGTAACAATTTGTAAAATAATGACTATGATATTATAATTTTCCCAACATGGGATAGCCCTTTTATTGAAAAAAAAATGGCTATCCCTTCTTGGGAAAAGTATTTATTTATATTTATCACGTTCCACTGTAGATTTGTTAACTTGAACAATTTTAAATTGGGTTAGTAATATATTAAAGTCATCGTGATTTGCGAGTACTTAAAATAGTTTTAATTGTTACTAGCTATTCGAAAAAGAAGACCAACTAATTTAATAAGTCAATGAAAAACAAGAGTTGTAGGACGTTATATTTACTTGCATGCATTATTACTCCTTCCAGATATTTAACATTCACTTACAATCTATAGAAAGTTTTTTTGTTTAAGCGATACTAAATTTAAAGAAAATTCCAGAAAACGTCGCGTCGCTTAAAAAGCAGAAAAAGTTTTTCGTAATGTGTTTGTAAAAACTTTAGTGAATGTGTTTAATGAAAATGATTATAATTATAATATATTAATAGCCCTTTAGGTATTATTGATAGTCACCTGTAATACATATAAAGGGAAAAATAACACATAACACACACACTGGATAGAGAGACTAAAAGGCATACAAGTACAGAGCGCGAGCGACGACCTATTATAAATCTATATACGAGTACATTATATAATTATGACGTGCCCAACGATTTAGGAAAAATCTGGATTTAGGAGTCTGGATTTAAAACAATATGGCATAGATAAAGAAGTGTATGAAACTCTACATAATTAGGTATGAAAACACTCGTGTGATACCATTAAAAAACTCGCCAGCGGCTGGTTTTTAAACTCACACTCGTGTTTTAATACCCCCCATTATGCATCCGTTTCATAAACTACTATTCAGATTTTTGAACAATCCTCACGTAATGTCCGGTCCTGTGGGAAAATAGGATGTTGGGGAAGTTGCGAGGGTCCACGATAGTTCCTGGTAAAATTATCATTGTCATTGTACAGCAGCTTTGAGCATAAAAATAGTCACTCACAAAACAAAATCTTTAACCAACGGTTGGAAATCGAACTAGAACGTTTGTCACGGTTAATAATAGATCGGTAAATTATAGGCCTTTCACGGTCTTCCGTTCCGAGTTCAAGGTAGAGAAATAGAATGCCTCAATTTTCGGACACAAGAAAAACTGACCTTGTGCAGTTCATTGTTCACATAAAGAGGCCGCGGATCGATATGGATAAAATGTAATATGTATCCAATATTAGATTATATTTAATATTAATATCTTATCGCACTTTCGGTTTAAAGGGACTGGGTTTGTTAGTTATTTTTCCTTACATAATAATAAAGGTATTTAGGAGGATAGCAGCTTTATTGATTCTATCTTATTATTATCAATAGATTTTTATCGAAATAAATCGCGTGACCAAAAATCGACGGAATAAATGTTGCCAGATTACTGGCGTCAAAAATGTCTGTATAAAATGTCTGTATTGTAACCGTGATTGTACCGCGGTCCATGCCACAGGTAAATAATTCTTGATCTGGGGACACGGTAGTGTCCCCGCCAAGACGAGCCAAGCGAAGCGCGAGGGCACTACCTATCTTTTCTCGAAGTGTTTCGCCGTATTTTTAAACCCTTATAACTTAGGCCTGAATTATTTCAGATAATCAAAATTCTCGGAAAATGATGTCGCCAGTGAACTTATTAAACCTATAAAGTTTCAATTTTATAGGTCTTATACTTCAGATTTTATTGACGTCTAAAAAACCCAAATTTCGTCACTGACTGACTGACTGACTGACTCACTGATGATCATCAAAATTCCTAGGTACTTCCTGAAGACCTAGAAAGCTGAAATTTGGTATATAAGCTAGTATTAGCACACAACCAACAAAAAAAATCCAAAAGTTGGAAATTTAACCCCCCAACCCCTTAAAATAGGGGATGGAAGTTTGTATGAAATTACCGCAAATATTGATGCTAGAGGTCTCAAAATTGATATAGGGACTCTTTGTAATAAACAATTAAATACGTGTTTCAGGATTTTTAGTTAATCACCCCACATCCATAAAATTAGGGGGTTGGAAGTTCGTATGGGGTTTCCCATTCCTAGGTACTTCCTGAAGACCTAGAAAGCTGAAATTTGGTATATAAGCTAGTATTAGCACACAACCAACAAAAAAATTCCAAAAGTTGGAAATTTAACCCCCCAACCCCTTAAAATAGGGGATGGAAGTTTGTATGAAATTACCGCAAATATTGATGCTAGAGGTCTCAAAATTGATATAGGGACTCTTTGTAATAAACAATTAAATACGTGTTTCAGGATTTTTAGTTAATCACCCCACATCCATAAAATTAGGGGGTTGGAAGTTCGTATGGGGTTTCCCATTCCTAGGTACTTCCTGAAGACCTAGAAAGCTGAAATTTGGTATATAAGCTAGTATTAGCACACAACCAACAAAAAATTCCAAAAGTTGGAAATTTAACCCCCCAACCCCTTAAAATAGGGGATGGAAGTTTGTATGAAATTACCGCAAATATTGATGCTAGAGTTCTCAAAATTGATATAGGGACTCTTTGTAATAAACAATTAAATATGTGTTTCAGGATTTTTAGTTAATCACCCCACATCCATAAAATTAGGGGGTTGGAAGTTCGTATGGGGTTTCCCATAAGTATATAGGTATAATAAAAACTTAATTTCATGTTAGATATCTGCTAGTAATGCTAGTAAACATATGGAAAACACGTAAATTTTTCCACTGATTCCAGTGCCCAAGCGGCCAAGCGTCCAAGTGCCCAGTGCCACGTGCCCAGTAATATTACACGTTTCAAGCCCAAGTTCCAAGCATTTCATGTTTAACGAGCCGAGTTTCACTGCACGTCGAGTGACCATGATCCAGTGCTCAGTGACAAAAACCCACATTGAGCCGAGTGCCCAGTGCCCAGCGTGAGCTGTCGAACGTGCCAAGCGTCAAATCTGATTTTGAATAGCGTTATATAGCGCTCAAATACCTGCTTAGTGCCCAAACGCACGCATTTAATTTAATCCGATACTTAAAAGTGGGTTAAAATCACGTTCAAAAATTTCGTTTCATACCTACCTACGTAGAACTACAAGAACCAAGTAGGCAGGTAGTAAGTTCTCTCATTTAAATGGCAGACTGCACTCGGACAAAACTTAAAAGTATCGTCTAGTGACGACCCTGTGGAAACGCACGTGTGGATTATTAAAAAAAATCGTCGAGTGACTTAGCGCAAGCGAGTAGGTATTTTCAAAAATGATATTAATTATGCCCAATGCCCATGCCCGTATAGAAAGACTTGCAAGTTCAGAGCTGGGAATTTTGTTCTTGAAATATTGCTCCGGGTGATTCTGCAATGACCTTGGGCCATTAACGCCGACATCTATTTCCATGTAGATAGCGTAAGTAGGTAGGTAGTTGCTGAAATATTCTATTGTTTGTGATAGACGGACGGACGGACGGAGGAAGTCTCAACATAAAGTTTGCATTTTTAACATTTTAATATACGAGTAGAACTCTAAAAAAAGGGCCACGCGCAGTCATACATTATAAAGTATAAATAATAGACACTGTAGGTATGCATCTTGTATTTGATAAATATTTTCCATGGAATTATAACGAAATTCTTACTATTTTCAAGTATATTTTATAAGTTAAGGCCAATACTCGTTAACTCGTTACTTAACCGTGATAGTTTTCCTTAGTTGAACTTCAATAGCACCCCAGACCAAACTAAAAAAGATAAACGAGAAGATAGGTAGTGTGGGCTATAAAAAAGGCACCTTTGATGCGCAAGAAATATAATACATATTCTACAAATAAGGAAAAAAATAAACTAGGTGAACCAAGGAGGGTTCCCTCATTTAAATGATAGAGGGGGGGGGGATACTTGATTCGGACAAATATCCACCTTGCAATGATATTATACCATAAGAAATACACCAAAGAAAAGGAAATTAACCAAATAAAAAATATAGTCGTAAACAACTTACAAAAAGAAGTGAAATCCCAGCAAAAACATTTTCATGTAAAATGTTGCCAAGACGAGAACATGTGGCTCACACTATCAAAAAGTTATCAGATCTCATGTAGAGCAAGACTTCTAACTCTACACGCCCTAACTCTATAAATCCTTACTTTATAAACTCTACACTTTAGTCAAAATATATTATGTCTTGGCTGTTTCGTTACTGTCACATGGGTGTAAAGTAAAAATATTATTCACTGACTTTGTACTTTTCTGATATACAATACCTAGTTTCTGTAGTAACGATTATTTATTAGATAGGTATTGAGTCTCCTCAGAAACTGCACTTAGGTTTTACTAACTGCATTGGTTTCCAATACTTCATCACACTTTGCAAAAGTGTGTTCCTTTGCTTTAGAGGATATTTTTAATAAATGGAAGTTTTTTGCCATAACAATGGTGATACCATTTAATTTTAATGTGAAATATCTTGAATTTTGCATGGTCCATTATGCCACTTGCAAAACTCTATTAGAAAAGTACTAAACAGTGAATAAATTCTTCACTTTACGCCCATGTGACGGTACCGAAACAGCCAAGACATAATATATTTTGACTAAAGTGTAGAGTTTATAAAGTAAGGATTTATAGAGTTAGGGCGTGTAGAGTTAGAAGTCTTGCTCTACATGAGATCTGATAACTTTTTGATAGTGTGAGCCACATGTTCTCGTCTTGGCAACATTTTACATGAAAATGTTTTTGCTGGGATATTTTAGTCCGTACAACTATTAAAAACGTACAGTTTCCGCCATATTGTGGCGGAATTATTAGCGGGAATTTTGACAGATGGCGTTAATTTTTTCTTGTGAAAGTTTACGTATATTGTTCAGATAGGCTCATCCTCTTTTGATATCGGTGGCCGTTCCCATATTTTTTTAACTTCGAAGAAATATCGTTCCTTTTTCTACAAGAGAAATAGAATCGTTAAGGTCTACCTACGACTGCTAATCTTATAAATCCATAATTGGGTCAGAAAAGCATCCTTTGTTGATTAGCTCCATTATACGACCCTAGTACTTAATATCAAGAACATGCGTCAAGGAAAAAGATAAATAAGCCATAAAAAGCCGTTATTAGACAACTACTTCCTCGGTAATCACTTGAATTCTCTAGTCAGTAAAAGCACGTTATATCGTCTCACGGAGAAACTATAATAATTATGGCATTGGAACACAGTTGTTAGGATTCCTTTACTATTTCCTTTAAGTATTTTCCTTTAGATAAAATATCAACAAAAGGGTATGGAAATATTCATTGCAAACTTCTATCTTTAATTTTAAATTCTCGTGCCAATTTTGTTATCAACCTCCAGCTCCGAAACGGCTCAATCGATTGTTATGAATTTTTTTGTGTATGTTCGCTAGGTCTGAGAGTAAGTTGGTAGCTTATTTTTTTTTCCACATCCTTAATGGCAAAACAACGTTTGCCGGGACAGCTAGTATAGATATAAATTTTTGAAAATTTTCTTGAATTTTCCGTGGGGCTTAGGATATGCTCGGGCCACGAATCGGGATCCATAACTTTTACTTTTATCAAGGCTTTTTATCACTATTAAATACAGATACGGATAAAATTATCAAGAAAGCAATGTAATATCAGCAAGTAGCTAAATAAAGTGTAAACGCAAAAACTCACCCTCCATGACTTTATTTCTGACAAGCGATTAGCAAGGACACATCCAGCCGAACCTGCCCCTACAATAATGAAATCGTAACCTGGATTTTGTCTCTTTTTCCTCGAATTCAAATCACTGGGGTTTGGAGTTATCACTATCGGATTATCACCGGTAGAGAATGACGATTGGGAATCCGAGTTTGGAGAAACATATTCCGTTGATGTGGAATCAGAGTAGGAAGTCGTATGACCAGAAATCTCTTCAGAGTTAGAAGAAGTTGATGGATATGTATCAAATGAGTTGACACCTTCCGATGGATTAGAGAAACTGGGTGGCGGCGATAAGTTCGAACTTGGTAAACTTATTGTAGCACGACCGTACAAACGAGTCAAAAGGGCCAAGTACATAACCGCAGATGGGGAACATGCTGTTAAAGGCGCTTTTTCTTGAGAACATATTTGACTTATATCCTCCGGTGCCCAGATAGTTTCCATTGACGTTATAATTGTTGTTATTAAATTGATACAGAAAGGTATGCAGTAGCTACGCATCAATTATTATGTCAACTTTGTTTGAGGTTCACACGGACGTGGTTGCATGATGAATACCATAGAAAGTGATTGACAATATATAAAGTAGTACTAGCAGGTGTAAAAGGAAATGATTTTAACATTCCAATGAATAATTAGCTGGGTTTAATTCGTAGAAGAATATTGGTAGCTTATCAAATAATTAGGAGACGAAATAATTGCTCATTTAAAATTTGCATAAACTATTACCAAACTCCATTTATTTTGATGCAAAAAAACATGTAAATAATTAAAAAGTGTGATTGCTAGTTGAAGCAAGTTAGAACGGTCCATGCTTGCTTGTAAAAGAGTTATAATCTTTCCAAAAAAGTTATATGGCTGGGTTAAGCACGTATCGTACAGTTAATGAAGTTACTATAATAATATTATAATAAAAAATAACTTTTCATGTTTTAGTAATACTTTTTTTTATTTCGTCGACCAAATCATCAATAACATTGCACTTACCTTGACTTGTCCAAAACAGTAATTGAGTTAACAATAATTATTACAATAATATTAAGTTCAAGAGCAAAACTTCTTATACTATGTTTATCGCTTTTTCTGCAAAGAGATCTCGCCTCGATTCAATTCAAAGCGGTTCAATACAAAATTGGTTTTGTGATAGATCTGCGAACACTCTTAAAGCTGGTGCACACGATTTAATTTGCATACCTCTTCAATGTTCAACAGATTTTATGTAACGTTGTACCTACTCATATGTACTGGAATTGCATATGGAATCAGTTTTTATTCCAGTGAATAATAATAATAGTTCAAATATCTACATAATTCAAAGCGACTATAATCATCTGAACGCAAAAATACGAAGACATTATGCATATTATTAGTAGGTTCGTACTTTTAGAATACAAATGACCCAAATTTCTAAATTACCTATTCTGGTCCACTGATGACATAAAAAGAAGACGTACCTAGTTATCACACTAGTACTATTAACCATGCGAAAATTTGTAATTACGTATGTATATGTTTGTAAGTCCTTACTCCTTACGCTAAAACTGCTGAACTCATTTGGTCAAAATTTAGAATGGACATAGATTGTACTATACATAGATAATTAATAGATAAGCTACTTTATGTCACGGAAAATCTACGGCTTCTATAGGATTTGTGAAAAAATTCATGCGAGTACAGTCGCGTTTGTCCGCTACTGGATTTGTTTCTCTGGAATAAATATCATTACAGGATTTTTTTAACATAGTTGAATAATTAAAAACAACCCTTATTACAAACACTTAAATGAAACTAAAATTGCAGTAAGTCCTTATTTAACTCTGTATGAGAAAAGAGTATAAGTATTCAGTATCCATACAAAATACACGACCGTATGTTCCGATAAAATCTGTGATTGTATGTTCGGTTAATTTAATACATTGTACGTGTAATTAAAACGTTCCGGAGGTGATTACAGTTGTAATAAAATTACGGTGGTTTCACGTAATTTCATTACGATCGGGCCGGTTGCTGCGATCGCTGGATATAAAATTAATTTTTATCTGGTTATTGTTTTGATTGTTTTATTGATTCAATAATATTTTTTTACTAGGTAGTAGGACTTATTTTCAGAATCCATTCAGGTCAGGACATTACGGTGTCAAATACGTTAGCGTGACGAAGTAATTGCAAAGCATTATTATGTTTCAGTTTTAAGAATCCTACGATTTCTCCATACGTTAGTAATACCAAAATCATTTGTAATTCGTGCATATTTCGATCATGTTGTGGTGTTATTTGGGTTCATATAGTAATTATTTATGCTCCTGGCCATATTTGGTTCGGAAATACTCCTCTAAAACGAAATTTAAATGAATTTAGTTTTTACTTATAATAGCCACTTTAATATTTCACTAAAAACACACCTTTGTGTGCTTTCTTTGTTTGTATTATAAAACTTTTACGAAACTTTAAAAATATAAGAAGATCCGAAAACAATTTAGGCACCTGAAAACTTCGAGCAGTATTGGCGAGCTCTCAAGAGGCTTGATTTTGGTCATATTTTTTTATCAAGCAAAAAAAGGTTTTTCTCGGGAAAAAGTGTAAGTAAAGTTAAAATTAGAAGACTTTGGAAATAGTCTCCGGGCAAAGTTTTCTTTAAGGGAGATCCATGGAGCCTTTTAATATAGGGTAGACTGACTATAAAAGTCAACGCAAAAAAGTACCTAGTTAAGTAAACAAGTATAATACTAAAAAAATCATACTGCAAAAAAGTTACGCACAATTAAATATAAATAAATATATAGAGAGTCATAGGCTTATAAATTCTATTATGGACGAAGGGTGTAATACAAAATTCACGAAAAAAGTGTCCCGAGAAAACCTATATAAATGAGAGTATATTTTTATAAACAAACTAAAACATTGTAATTTACATCTTAAACTATTACATCAGAGGTTTATGGCACAGTTTATTTGCAATCGTGGCAGTATCATCTTTACATGATTATATCAAAATCTTTGCATGTAAAATGTGTCCTACGAAATTAGTTCGAGTATCGAATTTTATGAGAGTAACTCGCAAATCTCGGACTTATTTCTTTAACTCACACTTTCGAGCAGAGATTTTTATATAAACACGTGTAGATGATATTGGGATTATCGCAATTTGACTGCCATAAGCCTATTATGTCTTATCAGCTTAAAAATCGCGAAAAACCACAAAAAAATTGAATTTCGCGGGCACACACGTTGGACAGTCTGGTCTACGTATTTATATTTTTTGCCTTGCCACGATCGACTGGACTAACAGTCGCGATCGACCAGTCGATCGCGATCGACCTGTTGGCCACCCCTGCTATACAGACTAATTTTCAAACACGAGACTGAAGTGCGATTGTATGTCTTTTTGTGTTTTGCGATTGTATTGTCTTTTTGTGTTTTGTATGTCATTCGGTTCGGACACTTTTTGGCGCTGACTCCAAATCCTTAGTTTATAAATCAATGCCGAGAGTAGTTATTTCAGGAACCGTTCCATACAGATGGTACGAGATTGTATGTGAATATTAAAAAATAACTGCTCTGTTATGGAGCGCATAATTTTTAATTTAAATTTAAATGAGTGCCCAATAATGTGTGTTTGTGTAGTGAATTGAATTATTCAATAAAGCTTATTAAAACAAGGCAAAAGCAAAACTTGACAAACGTCAATTTACTCTCAATTAACTATTTACTCGGGAAAATTATACAAATTCTGAAAAAACTCCATTAATATTTAGCTTCTCTTTTCTACATTATAATAAGTGACAACCTGAATTATAATATTGTATTATAATTAAAAATATATATTTCATCAATGCAAAAAAGCAGGTTAGTACATGGGCCGTCAGGATCGATTCACAAATACACTATAGATATTTTAATCCACGAACATGTGCCCCACTCTATCAAAATCGCATCTATATTATAATATATCTTTATACCAAATAAATAGATACGTATTTTATGATTGCTGTATTTATATAACACTCACGTATAAGTATATTCTCGAAATAGAGGTTGATTAGGAACTAAAAGAAGCATTGTTAGGAACCAGTTTCAGGGTTTTCCATACCAAAATGGTAAAAAAGGAACTATTATATATATAGCTAGGGCATAAGGGGGACAGCATGACAAGGGATTTCAAGATTTTAACAATGGACATTAACATTTACTTTCGTTCAATTCGCGTGCAATTTGTGTAAATTCGCGGGCAGTGATAAAATTGAACGCAAGGGTAACCGAAAATTAAGCCATTTTGTTAAAGATCTTATAAAACAACGCTACAATTAGCTGAGATTGTGTCCGTTGTCTTTGTTCCCGTTTCTTATTACGGCGCCGCTGCAGCTGGCATAATACCGTCCACTCTCCACCCTCTCGTGCGGTGTTTGGGGAAATGCGACCGAAAACTTCGGGAAATCCGGCTGCATCTGAAACTCCACATTGTCATTTAAATAAGTAAGCAAAGTTATGCAAACAAGAGAACGCACTTAATATTTTGTTCATTTAGAAATCAGCGCGGTTGTCTGTAATTTTCTTTTTGTACTAATTACGACTATGAACAGAATTATATTTTTATATCATTACACTTTAGGAAACATCCGGTTTTAGGTTCGAAAATAAAATACGGTACTCGAAAATAAGTTAATAGAAATTCTGATTAGATATAAATTTAGATTTTATAACTCTGTGTGGGTGGGTGTGGATGGTCTGGGTATGCTTAAATTTTATTTAAATTAAAATGAAGATATTGCTCCTACACTGAATTGGAAGTCTCTTTTCTGTGGCCTCTACCAACAGTAAAATGTTGTCCTTGTCATATCTGACCCGTGGTAACCTAAGACTATGAAAACATAGACATCATTTCCAAAGCCTAGATTCAGCGAAGAACAGAACAGCGCAGGTAAAAGGATATAACAAAGGTTAGGTACCCAGACGAAGTAACGGGTATTCTGACTACGTAATGCATGTAATGTGGTCCTATTAATTCTCCAGATACGCTAATACGGGCAAGTACGAGTCGTAAAAATGATATATCACGCGCGTTACGGGCCGCATGTGTTGCACTGGTTTGTTTCGTGTTATCATTTGTTACACGCGAGGTTGCTTTAGTAAAAGGTAATGAGGTATTAAAGTACTGCTCACTTTGGAGTAGCTTTATGGCTTTTGGTAATGTTATTTCAGCAAATTATGTTCCAGTCCCGTTGTTGCCAGTGTGTTAGTAACCAACACCAACCAAAGCTTTTCCTTAAACTGAGATAATTTAAATAAAATCCCAAACTAGTCCTTACCAGGATTTGGGACTTAAACGTAGCTGGCTACTAGTCAAAGAAGTCTAGTCAGTCATAATTAAAAATTCTCTAAAAACTACAAATTAATGTATTTCGTGCATATAAAATCGAATGAACTCTAGTGTATACCTACTCTCTACTACTAGAGTTCTAGTACTGTCTGAAATTAATTGATAAATCTGTGATCCAAAAATGTTTTGCAGCATTCTGATAAAAAATTACGTTAGTTGATGTTATCAAAACTTACAGTTGATATTTATTTATCAGTTAACACACGTCAAGCTGAATCCTAAATTTATAAAACACCCAGGATACGTAATTTTTATTACAATTGCCATTGCTTTTATCCATTTCAAGTTCTCAAGTCAATTTGCCACGTCTGTGGATATGCAATTAAATACGAACGAGGAGCGAACGGATTTTAATTTCTCGTTTTTATTAGCGTTTCAATTGCATTTTCTTTAAAATTAAAACACCTAGTTTATATTTCACACCATTTCGGACGGTAATATCGGGGAACCGCTACGGCCACGACGTTTATGGACTATGAAAGACGTCGAGCCAAAACTGTTATGGCCCTCTTGTAGACTTGCAATTTCATTGCGGCGCTCACTGTTCCGTGTTTCCAATTTTTTTGATATTTGAATCTTGCGCTTTTACGATTGGCACTTGGAAGTTTTGCGAGATGTTGTAACGAACAAAAATTTTTATGTATGTCAATGCGTGACATACATTACGGTTTTTGTTACTGAAGAACGTTACTTGTAACTTTTTAGGGTTCCATACCAATTTGGTAAAAATGGAACCCTTATGGTGAGACTTTCTCCGTCCGTCCGTCCGTCCGTCCGTCCGCCCGTCCGTCCGTCCGTCCGTCCGTCCGTCTGTCACACTCGATTATTTCAGTAACTATCAAAGCTATCGACTTGAAATTTGGAATAGTTTTAGGTAATAGTGACCCAACGCCATTGCACTCATAAAATATTGAAAATTGTTTTTATTTATATTTAAAAAGGGGGGAAAACCGGGACTTCGAATTTTCAAAATGAGATAACAATATTGAGTGGGGTATCATATGAAAGGGCGTTACTAGTGTATTCTAAAACCGATTTTTATTTATTTTTATGCCTGATAGTTTTGGATTTATTTAGCAAACTGTCGAAAAAAATACCGTTCCCCCCCCCCCCCTTATCTCCGAAGTTTATTAATCGAAAAATCTGAAATAATTATGATTAATAGACATTAATGTATATTTTACAGGAAAAATAAAATCAACTCCCTAAATTTTATACTTTTTTTTAAAAACAATAAACCACCAAAAACAAAGTTACGTTTGCGGTTCGCCAACAAAAGTACCTACATGTAAATTATACTCGTAAATTCATGAAAAAAAGTGATTCTTTCAATTTTTTACTCCTTTTATGGTATGGAACCCTCGGTGCGCGAGTCCGACTCGCACTTGGCCGGTTTTCCTTAACGCGATACATACTTTCATTAATTCACAAGGTACGCGGCAATTAAGTTGACCCAAGGCAGCTGTCTGCGCAGATACAATATGTATATTCTGACTCCTCGCACCTCGCGCACTTTTCTTCGAGGTGCCCTTAAAATGTACTATACACTAAAAGTATTTGCGTTTAATTAATAATATGTTATATTTAATGTACTTTTCAAAGCAACAGTATTCGCAAACCTAAGCTATCACTAGAACTTAATTTTGAAACATACTAAAATTGTTGACCCGTTTCTATGTTATTCTAGGTTAATAAGTTAAAACTGTATAACCTTAACATTCTGTAGAGGTCGGATAGACGATTCAAGGTAAAACCTATTGACCTGTCACTTTTGGGTTACAATAAAAAACAGAATTTGCTTCAATTGAATTTAAAAACGGTGAAACTCAACAAATACATGATTAATTGTTATCTATAAATTACTATTGCTTCTATGTTGATAGAAATAGCTAGATTTAAGTCGGACGTATAGCTGATTTGTAGACACTGAAAACACTTTGATTAATAGAATTGGAAGTGGAACATTCATAAAAGTATGTCGTATATTATACGTTAATTAAATAACAAAAAACCGACTTCAACTCTCATCAAACCACTGTTGAATACATCCTTTCCAACTAAAAACTTAAGACTTAAGTATATGGTTCTCTCATGGATACCATTATCAGAACTGGATTAAATTGAATGGGATGTAACAAACATAAAAAAAAAAACATACAGTCTAATGGAGAACCTCCTCGTAAAAATATCGTTTGAAGAATCCATACCACGGACTATTTTATTTTGCCTTTGTTAGTTGTTACTACTAACAGCTCCAATAGTACCATGGGTTAAAAAAAAACTCGTTTTAATAGTAGAGTACGTAGCAGTGTACCTACCACAGATAATTGCCATAATCTACTTTCTACAGTTCTTTTTATCACAGGATGTTTCAAGCATAAGCTATTAACTGATATAATGTTAACAGTAACTAAAACAAATGTTTAAAAATTCTCTGGTAATGTGTCCCAGAGGCCACATCGCGAAATGCACAGAATGCACCTTCCACTACACGCAACGTGACAACTTATTTAAGTTTTTGTTGAATTATGGTAATAGAAGTTCACGGTTATAAAGGAACCCGGAAACTCTATCACCATTTATAATGTAGATAAAATGTAACAATTGCAACATTAGATACGCTACTATATTTTACATTAATGTGAAATAAGTTCTTGGATTTAATTAAAGAATGTGGTAAAAGTCCAGTAATATTTCCGCTGTGGCAGTAGACGTATAAACTTACTGGCGAACCGTATGACCACAACAAAACTTTTAAGTAAGCTTTAGCCAGAAGTGAAATAACATTGATAGTCAAATAAAATAGTAACTCTTAAAATTAATAATACCTGCAGGGCTAGACAAAGTAACAGTCGTTTAGTGTTGACGACAGCTATAGACAAAAATGTATGGACAAACCACGTCACAGTAGAAAAACCACGTGACCGAATAGAGGGAAACACTGTTTTGTAAATCGAGTACCTACGACAATTTGAACACTCCCTGGCGTTTTCGCAGACGTTGTAGATAACTTTAGCGTAATTCGCGTGACAAGCGATAGCGCAGCAGCCGCCAGTGGACAATGCTACGCATAGTGTAGATCCTGCTTTCATATGTTTTGTACTGGCGGTCACGTGGTTTTCTACTGTCGTTAACGCTTAGCGACAACTCACTTCGTCTAGGCCCGCAGGTGATAGAACACAGTGATCCAAATGAATGCTTTCCCTTCTCCCCCTTTGAATTGCTAGATTTAGCCATAACGTTAATAAGTTCTACATTCGAAACTCATCGGTTAAATTATTAAGATTATATATCGACTTCAAACCCCCTTAAAAGGATTCCAGGACAACATACAACCTTAATATACCGAATTAGATCTAGAATAGTGAGGATTGCATAGACTGTAATCGAAAAAAGGCTAGTATGCCACATAAGAAATATTATAAATCTAACTGCATTGTTTTCGTTTATAAATATAACACTATCGAACCTACTTATGTAAAATACAGAATAAAAAGGAAGGAATGAAGTAGAAGGTGAAAATACTGTTTTATTTTTCCTTTTCTTTTAGGAGTATATTTGGTAAGGCAAGGTGGAATTCAAATGTTGCTATTGAACTGGCTTCAATATCTATTTTCAGTGACTAAATTTCTGGAAACCATCTACAAAACTATTTGACCGTATTCAGCGTGTAGCCCGCCCCTACTATAAACTACGAATATTCGAAAATTGTACCAGACTTTGCAGCAACACAGTTCCTGGAGAAAATGAGGGTCAGAATTATTGATATTGTTGCTAATGATGACATTAAAATATGGAATTAATGTTGATAGTTAATAAGCAACAACTCTTGGTGACATGATACATCTAGATAACGCTCAAATAATATAATTTGTGAATATTTATATTTTAAAACATGTATTTAGACAAACGATGTTAAATGAATGGTAAGTAACTATACTTGCAATTAATATCCGCCTCTCGATTTTTGTTGTCCAACGACTTTCTATCCCTGACACCTTTCAGGCCTTACGGACAAAACATCCTCTAGTTCCAGTAAACCCATATTTTTCTCCATCCACAAACAGCAGGGCAAGCATGCCTTCAAATTCAAAACAAAGATGTTACGGATGCAATTTTATCTATTAAACCAGGTTCGGCAGCAGGTTTTGATCGACACATTAATATATGGTTATTTTCATTATTACGAAGTTATTAAGAAGATTGAATGATACGGATTCGGTACGAGTACATAACATTTGAGCTACAAATAGTTAGGTTCCCCCTAAATCGAGAAGTGAGTGTAGTTTTCGTTGGAACTCGGAAGTAGCTTATTTTATGTCGCTTTTGTACGCAATTGAGTTTACTAGCCAATGCTCTCTGCGCTTTTGTTATTGAAAATTTCTACGAGTAGAGATCTTTTAAAGAATTTCTTGCCGCTATTGTCGTTGATGTTAAAATAATTTTTAATATTTAATATTTTGAAATTAAAATACTTTCTTGAAAAATATGGCTTGTTTATAAGAATTTGTACTTTCTTCTTAAAAAAAAATGTGCTTTGTAACTCTAAAACTTTATCTATTTTACTTTTCAAATAGCGAAACAGCCCTTTTTTGTCTATTGAGAAACAATTCGTTTGCTATTTTAAATTACTATCGCTATACTATCTCAGGATGAGTTCTGTAGCTTCTAATTCGATTATTTTTTTACTTAAGCAGATCAAATATTACCTTTTATTTTCTTTGAGATTCCTAAACAAAATCCTTTGACCAAATTACTCTTATGCCTAATTTTGGCCAAATTACTCTTATGTTTATTCACGAAACTTTCGACTGTTAGTGATTATTAGGCGACAGCAGCTATTGAATCATTTTTCAACAATGTTTGATTGAGGAACGCGATAAAATACAAAGTTCCATTGATACAACAATAAATCGTAAACGGATGATATTGGAAACATTGAATTCCAAGCCATAAACTTAGATGTGAGGAAACTTGTTTCGATTCGTCTTCTTTTGTAACTTACTATGTTGAGGAGTACCGAATTCCAAAGTTGAGAAAACCAAATCATCACAAGAGTTGGTGTATTGTGTGAATTTCGTTTGAATCGACTGGTTACCGTGTGCCATAAATATAGAAAACAGAAGGAGGTTAAAATTCTGTTTTAAATTCACAAAATCGCTTGCTACGCGAACTTCAAATTTATAATGTTATCAAAAAATAAAAAGAGGAAAAGAGAGGAAAATTATTTCTTGAGATTGAGAAACTTGTCTTTACTCTATTTTTTTCTCTCCTTCCTCACAGCTAGACCAGGCTGATACAAAATCAGGAACATATTGCCACCAAATAATTATTATCCTTGACTTTATTAAACCAGCAGGAACTATAAATTACTAATGACCTGGAATTTATCCATACATCTTTTATAATACGTTTTTTCGTCTTTTTATTTGTATAAGAATCTGTGATAAGTCATTCCATAATTATATGGAATAATCCAATCAACTGATTCGATCTGATTCGACCTGACATGGATCAACTGACCACATGTCATGTCTTCGATATGTCACGTTATCAGTTTGACGATCGGATTTGTCATACCCAAAACATTTTTGAGTTTCTTTTTTTTTCATTCATAACATAGAATGAGCGATTGTTAAGCCATCTAGGATGCTCATAGAGAAGCTGAGCTGGATGCTTGATTGACTGACGCCAGTTTCGTAGAAACAAGGACGGACATAGTTTTGATACTAAGCACGTCGTACCGTGTACCAAATATAAATTCCATATCAAGTATCATGGACATCAAAAGTTCTTGGAAAACTAGTTCGAATATCCATTCCCAGTTTATGGGTTGACAAAGTTTCCAAATTTAACGTCGACAAAACGATTTCGATATATTGTTTGAAACTTTACTCAATATTATTGTGGCAACAACACTTTTGAATCTGTTTTATCACCCAACTTTGATAGAAATGATAAATAATCAAACTAATATTATAAAGGACAAAAGTTTATACGTAGGTACTCGTAAGTGTGTACGTCTGCAAGTGCTACTCCTTCACGCCGCAACTACTGAACCGATTTGGCTGAAATTTCTAATGGAGGTAGATTATGCTCTGGATTGGCAACTAAATATCCTGAAAAAACCCATGGACTGTACGGGATTTGTGAAATCTGAGATTCACCCAGGTGAAGCCATATTGTGAACATATACCAAATAGTAAATTGATTTAGATTTAGAGTGAGTGTTTAAGTTCATTCTAAGTTACAAATAAATTGGTTCTGTAATCATGACGTGATGTGAAGTTAATATGGCAATAAACATTCATAAATTTAAGATTTAGTTACGTTGAATGCTGATTGGGCAAAACAAACTAATTTTAACTTTCTTCACAAAAATCCTCTCGTTCCTTTATAACTCCTTCTGAAACGTATGAAACATCACCGATTGTGAAGGAAGTGGGGCGCGTCTTCACGCATAGAATGCACTATAATATTTCATCTGAATTCCTTCCGTGTCAGTCAAGTAAAAAAAAATATAAAGTATGAACAAATCAAAAATATAAAGCACTATGTTACAATTTACAATACGAGCGATATACCACTGCAATGTAGCAATCGTTCATTTTACACGCTTGGAATGGAGCGCCAGTTCCTACGAACTTGCTCCGTTTCTAAAGACCTGATTCAACTTTCTTTTGTTGTTCGAATCGTACAAATAGAAGACAGATTACAACAAATACAGATGCTCCTACAACAAAGGATTTTCACTGTGTTCAAGGGTAAGTATGAAGCGGTACGATATACTTGAAGAAACATTTCATCTTGCATAAAATGTATGAAAACCACGTGTAACGAAATTATCGTGTCAGCGGTATTTGCTCCCACAGCTTACTTGGTTCAATAATTTTGAATTATTTATGTGATGTTTTTAATAAGAAGATATTATTATAAAGGCTATTAGATATTATTATAAATTGTATTATAAAGGCTCAGAGAAAAGTTTAGGTGTGGCTAGTAAGGAATAAAGAGAACAATCTATTTCAGATCTAGAAACTACAGGTAGGCGTCTCGACGTACTAATTTCAGACGGCCGCCACGCGCCGGATACTTTGCTCGCGTTAGTTCGGGTACGGTTTATTCTCGTCGGTCACACGGTCTGCGTGTGCCCGATGACGAGGTATAGCCCTAGTACATCCAATGAGATAAAGTTACGCCATAGAAAGAGATCACAACTTTGCGTTTGTTGCGTTTCCTTTCCGGAGGCGTGGCCCGGCGCTATTGCGAACTGAATTGCACTTTTTGTGTCAGCGACTATAACAGCGCTATTTAATTAAATCATCTTACCGAGTGAGCCTTCTGTACCGTTAGATACTATTAGGTATTCCGTGTTTGCGTATTTATTTACCAGCTTACTTTTTTTGATAGTACTCGTAAATCATGAAATTGCTTATTTAGTTTACTTGTGAGTAAATATTTAATTTATTACAGTAAAGAAAAAAGTTGAATAAATAAATAAAATCACAGATAAATTATCAAGGAGAAACAGTAGTTTAGTAGATTATGTTAATTATCAGAAAAATTAAAAATGTTATAAGTACATGCAACTAAACTTTGCAAATATCTGAGATACCGGATATTGAATTCCACGCAATAAACTCAGAACTGTACCAACTTACTATATCTCATCTTCCTTTTGTTGCTCGCATAAGGGATTTATTAGTGAAACCATGCAATATGTGGTGCAAAACTATTTGTAGCTGTACTGCAATAATTAAATACCTACGAGTACTACTTAAGTCCCAATAGAATATAGCTGTGCATTTAGTACTTTCCAGTATTAAAACAGCTCGCTTTAGCTCGTGACTCCGCCCACGAAAAAAAAAGGTTTTTTACTAATCCTACAAAAACATAAATATTTTCTTCAAGATAAATGGTATCTAGCATATCTATTGATGCAGGTTTCAATTATATTTACTTTAAAAAACCAAATCGGTTAAATAGTAGCTGCAGTGGCAGGGACTTATATACACGCACACGCCCACGCAAACACAAATGAACACGCACACGCACACATGCACGCACGCACACATGCACGCACGCACACGCACACACACACACACACACACACACACACACACACACACACACACACACACACACACACGCTCACGGACAAACTTTCGTCTACCAGAATGCTTGGTTAAAAATTTTAAAAGTAAAAATATTATATTTATGGATGAGAGCAACGACAAGGAAAATTGAGCTGAAATCTCGCATTTTACACGGTCTTAGAAACATTTCAACTAAATTGTTATCCCTGCCAAAATACTTGAAAAGTAAGCTCAATTTCAAATTGAAATCTTTATTTCGTTTCATCGCTTTATACAACTTTTTTCTGACCTTTCAACCAAATTAGTATATTCAACGGAAAGATCTTTTAGTAAACGAATGGCAAACCGAGCCTTTGACGATTCAAAAGAGCTTTTAAAAGGTGCTTTTATATAAATAATTGTACTATTTTTTTAGGTTATTTGAAAAGCTGACGCTTCTTTGGGGTGAATAAGTATCAAGCATTAAAGTGAGCAATTTAAGCTATAAATAACTGCATAAAATGCTGGTTAATAGGTACAAATAAATAATTAATAGTATTTATTAACTTTTTATGTTCTTTTAAATGTACACGGTGATTTATGTACATGTTCTTTTAAATGTAGACTTTAAAGTTAAAGTTTTATATTTGCTTACTTGTAAGGGTCGTGCGGTAACTTCACTTTGAATTGTGATCATCACATAATGAAAGGTACACTGAGTTATTTATTGTGTGATCATCACATAGTGAAAGGTACGCTGAGTTATTTATTGTTTGGTTCGCTATACGATGCTGCCTTCATTTTTGTGAATTAATTATCAAACTATGTAGTAATCTTCAATGGATAAAGAATAAATATAAAACGAGGTCAATGGCTTACAATTTTCGAAAGCCACAGCGTAGGGGCTCTATATACAAATAAATATTAGGGATGTCAAAAAGAGCTGTATAAACATTAGTATGTGAATAAATAAAATTTCATCTGCTTATTTAATCTGCAACACAGCTTACCTAGTCCTTGAGTACTGTTATGTATTGCGTGCCTACTCGTACCTAGCATTACTGGCTCGTATTTACGTTAATATAAAAAGCGTTCGAAACACTCCTACAGAGCTGATCTACCAATAAATGTATACTTAATAACATACAGAAGTTAAAATGGGACAAGCTGCTTTTACTGACAAAATAAAACGCTTTTCGTATTATACACAGCAAAAGCCAAATGAGCAATACATTAAACCACTGTGCCTTTTTACCCGACTGCAAGAAGGGTTATGTTTTTCGCGCGTATCTTGTATGTATGCATGTAAATTTCTTTATGACCACGTATCTTCCAAACGGCTGGATGGATTTTGACGTTAATGGTATCGTTAGATTCGTCTCATTAACCCAAGTGTTCTTAGATAGGTTTTTGAAAATAAAAAGCAAAATGGCGGATTTTGGGCCTAAAATTGTCAGTCATTTACAAAATATTTATAACCAAACCTATCGAGTGGGGTATTAAAATGAAGGGAATTACAAGCAGATTACAAAAATATATATAAGTCATATGTTTCGAATTAATTTGGAATTATAAACACTCGATCAATGCGTTCAAAATGCGTAATATTTGTAGTTTTTGATAGCGTTAATCTTGTATTGACCAAATGTGTGTCGTACTTTATATTGTGCATTTTTACTGCTATTTTATTAGCTCAATTAATTTTTAAGAGATTACCTATGTAAAATGGTGAAAACAAATAAAAGAAAACCCGGCTGAGTTTGTTGTGGGCTTCTTCTCAGTGCAGGGCGCGTTGGAACCGAGGGTAAACTTAGTTTTAAGTCGAATAATAGTTATCACCATATCGTTTTATATTAAATAATACAAATGACCTTTCATAAGTCTGTAAGTTAGGCCTATGTGAAATAAAGATTTTTTCTATTTCTATTTGTAATCTCAGTTTTTCCCGAACGATCCGCTTTAAGCGACGTGAGTTAGATACGCCTGAGCCCTAAACGTACACAAACTACACCTATGAAATGTTAAGAAAGAAAGAAAGAAAGAAATACTTTTTATTTGGTCACAACTTAATGGTCACAAAATAATACTTATTTTGTGACCATGTTACTGGTCAGCTTATATATTTCCGGGATAAAATCCAGGTTTGCGTTTGACGACACTGTTTACAACTTTTACTTCTTCCAGTGACTGACTGACTTGAACCGACATAATATAATATATAACCAAATATACCCACTTTACGTCTTTGACATTGTGTAGATAAAAGTGCTTAGGTTTCGCTCGTAAAGTGTGGCAACTAAAAAGCCTGAAATAAAATAAATAATTAAAAAAATCAAAAAACACGACTGCAAAAATGTCAACTAAAATGCAATAACTTAAAAGACTGAAACAAGGAGGACAACGAAAACAAAATTATAATAAACTTAAAAAGATGCAATTTTTACTTCATTTTAACAAACAACATTATGAGCTGAAAGCTTTAGTCAAATTTTCGCATTCAATTTAAAAATAAAGCAGGCGGGACCTATTAATTTTCTCTATGTTAATTTATAATTTGCGAAAATAGGTCCCGCCTTCTATATTTTTAAATTGAATGCGAAAATTTAACTAAAGCTTTCAGCTCATAATGTTGTTTGTTAAAATGAAGTAAAAATTGCATCTTTTTAAGTTTATTATAATTTTGTTTTCGTTGTCCTCCTTGTTTCAGTCTTTTAAGTTATTGCATTTTAGTTGACATTTTTGCAGTCGTGTTTTTTGATTTTTTTAATTATTTATTTTTTTATATTTTCAGTGAAAAGTATCTCAACAAAACTCTGCAGTTATCTTTGTGGCTTAATGGATTACAAGTACAAGAGAATAATCCTTTAAAGCTCAAAAGACTGCATTGCGAATTAAGGACGCGTGGTAGGTAACGGCGGACAATGTTCTTTTTATGTATTGTTAAAGTGAAATATAAAAATATATAATTTTAGTTCTTATATAAATTAATTTTCTTAAATTTAAAGAAAATTAGAATAAAAGAGGAAGGAATCCAAATATCCATTAACCATTAAACACAGGCAGATTTTTAGTGCACTTTTGACAGCTGGGATCTCAGGCTGAGTGGCTATAAGATCTGATTTAGCTTTTAAAAACCGTATACGTACACTAATACGATAAATTCATTAGGTCTCTTAATCCCTTTTTATGCCATATTATGCGAATATTCACTCAGAATTTTTCTTCCAAAAATAGGGTATATTTATTGTTTAGAATACTTATACAATATATATCCACAGATTTAATATAGGTATATCAGTACCTGGATGACCGAGCTTCGCTCGGTTTTTTTTTTGTAAATTGTAATTTGGGGTAGAAAAACTATATTTAGCCCGCGGACTCCGTTCCGCGTTAGAAATATTTTTGTCCCGGCCCGTTCGTCCCGTGTAATACCCACAGTCCCTTCCCCCACAGCGCCTGAATGCGACGCAATAGATACTGCCTATATTTAACTAACTAACGTTTTTATTTTGCTATAGGCACAAATATTTTAAATTAAATTTCCGTTCTAAAAAACATATTTACAAAGATATAAATTAAAAACTTATGGGCTAACTAAGCTTCACAAAAAATATTTATTTTTTAACCACAATTTTAACACTAAAAGTCGTTATTGTGAGTTACCCGTAGGAGATAGGCAAATACTATCGCGGACTTTTTTACAGATTTTGATACGTTATTTAATATTGTGGAACATTGTTTTGTTCTATCCTCAATAGTTTCCGCAGCGTACGCGATGAAAGCAAGTTTTTTTACGACTTGGATTACATTATTCAAGTTTAAGTAAAGATGCGTGACTAATTTTGGAATTTATTATAGCCTATGACACTCCACAATAACGTAGCTTTCTATTGGTGAAAGAATTTTGAAAATCGGTTCAGTAGATCCAGAGATTACCCCTTACAACGTCACAAACTCACAAACTCACAAACATCGTTACGCTACCTCTTTATAATATTAGTATAGATGTATTACATAGGTACTAATGTAATGATGAAATATGAAATAGTAGTTTATGAAACGGATGCATAATGGGGGGTATTAAAACATGAGTGTGAGTTTAAAAAACGAGCCGCAGGCGAGTTTTTTAATAGTATTAAACGAGTGTTTTAATACCTAATTATGTAGAGTTTCATACACTATCTACGCTCAAATTATCATAAATCCAAACCATAAAATCTTGCTAACGTTTGTCGTAAATCCTTCACTTTGTTGGTAAAAGATTGTGGGTCATTTTTGTTGCAATTACTAAAATGTCACGTGGAGTTAAATTTTCTTTAGTAGGTTTCACTGCTAGACATTTTTCCGCGCTAAGTTTTGACTAAGTAAGTAACAAAAATAACACATTGGAATGTTAAAAGTTAGGTATGGCGCCAAAATTCAGTTGTAAACTGCGTATAGTCTGTTAAAAAAGTCATGAAACAAAAAAGAGTAGAAAAATATTTATACAAGTCAGATAAAGTATATTTTTAGTGGATAATTAAATAATCAAAAATTATACATAATTCTTTTCAATATTCTGTATGAACACACTTTTTAATCAGTCATATAAAGCAGGGAAAAATTATTGTTTCCGTGAAATAATTGTTGTCTATGGTCGATCATGGCGCATCCCATGACTACCAACTAAATGTTGTCTGTGGTCTCCATATATAAAAAACAAAATTTAGGATTCTCTCTTTTGGCTATGACGACCACAGAGAAAATAAGTTATTCCCTGGTCTGTGATGACGACACATAAAAATACTGGAACCCAGAGCCGAGTATCGTAATGGAAATTATTCAATTATCTAGAGATATTTCCATAGTACAGTGATGTTATAATGAATCACTTTTTAATAATTATAGAAGTCTGTGAATAAAGTAGGTCAATATGTGACACATTTTGATTTCATAATTCGAACTTTAAGCAATGAGCGTAGATAAAATATTTTTCGATCTTATCGACCTAATAATAAAAAAAATATGAACTCGTAAGTATGGTTAAATAAAAATCACGAGTGTAATAATTAGTTTAATATTTATATATTATACAAATTCTTAATTTTTTACATTATATCAACCAATTATGTAAGTTGTTTTATTTATAGTGTTTAAAATTATCGCTGCCAACGGGACTTGAACCCGTATCCCCTAGCTATCACTGCTGGGTGCCCTACCAAATTGTGCTATGGATTATCTTGCTCTGTGGATAACACGATAATTTTGATATTGGGAAACTACGATTAAAAACCAATTTCAAAAGCCCATTATTTCTAATGGAGCTACCTTTGAACGAGAGAATACCACCTTGCCCCTTTTAATGCTGTGCCCCCAAAACTCATTGCCATAAACCTACAATGTACAATTAGCCCACTATATGCAAAAACTAAATAAAATTTGAATTTTCGCGCCCAGTTCGTTGACTCCATAAAAAAATTAGTGTTACTTTCCGCTAATAGATGTCAGCAGAAAGAGTTATATTTATTGTGTCGTTAAAACAGTTGGATGCCTGGGCCATTATTGCTATTGGCCAATAGATGTCACGTTGTTTCCCAGATTTCAATATATCGGGATAACAATATGAGGTAAATGAGTATTGTTGAGCAGAGTTTCTATTAAAAATATGAAGAGTCATAATGTTGTGCCCGCAAAACTCATTGCCATAAACTTACAATGTATAATTAGCCTACTATTAGCGAAAACTATATAAAATTTGAATTTTCGCGCCCAGTTCGTTGACTTCAAAAAAAAATTAGTATTACTTTTTGCCAATAAATGTCAGGAGGAGACATATTTTACCTTTAGCATTGCCGGCCGCGGCCATTAAAATTAGTTTCACTATTCCCTAATAGATGTCATGTTCCCAGAGTTTACTGTAATAATTTAACTTTTTGTCAATAGATGTCAGGTATAGAGCAATATTTTTTTTATTGGAAAATTCGACATTTTCTAAAAATGAATCCTAGCTAGATCGATTTATCGCCCCCAAAACCCCCTGTATACTAAATTTCATGAAAATCTTTTCAGCCGTTTCCGAGATCCAGATTATATAGAAATATATATACTTACAAGAATTGCTCGTTTAAAGGTATAGGATATACAATTAACTAATGTAATAATCTAATTTTAAAAAGGAAGGTGTAAAAATAAAGAAAGAATACATATTTTGATTAGCGGATGCCCATCGTTTCACTCTCGTGACCGTGATAAAATTTTCCTTAGCGAGTAGATGCGTCATATTTTATCTATACTTTTATACCTACAATATTTCAACCCATTCAGTGGTCTCAACTGTGCGATGAATGAGCAGTCAGTCAGTCAGTCACTTTGTCAACTTTTCTTTTCATACACAGATAGTGACTACGACAAAGATGAAACTCTCGTTACACTCCAAACTGTCCTTAGCACATCGTTTCTTACTAAACTTATTAACTACTTTGTCCATAACTTCCTTTATTATATTGATATGATCTACAAGTATCGTCTACTTAGCAACTTTCTTACCAACTTGCACATCGTAATATAAAAGTTGTTCGAACTTAAAACAAGATCAAATTTATGGACAGAACATAATGTGTTTTATCATTTCACATTCGTCACTTGTACGTGTTTTTACTGTTAAATATGAGTTGATAACTTCATGAGTTTCAAATTAGACTTACTTAAAACTGAAATTTTAACAATTTATGAAATGTCAAACCCTCCCAGGGTTTTGTAGTTATGACTTCGGGATCAAGGATTGTCTTGAGGACGGAAAACATCACAAGGAAATCTAAATTCTTTTTAAAAGTTTGAAAGTATGATAACTCAGAAAATATTGAATTATTTTCAAGAGAATATACTTACATAAATCGTTACATGCTTTGTAAGCTACACAAATCGTTAAGTATCTTTAGAAAAAAATCGTGACTCATTTGTTCATTCACTCACAGTTCACAGACTCATCATCATCCACCCTAATAAGCTGAATGTTTGCATACAGGGTTTATTCTACAACCTTGTACTGTAGGTACCTTCTTCACCTTTTTACCACAGAATAGTAAGACGCCGAGAAAAGTCCTTGGGAATGGAAAACAACTCAAGGAAATCTATTTTTTTTAAGATTGATAGCATGAATTATTTTCAATAGAATATACCTACATATAGTAAACTCAACACAAATCGTTATCTTTAGAAAAAAAATCGTGATTCATTCACTCACAGTCCACAGACTCATCATCATCCACCCTAATAAGCTGAATGTTTGCATGTAGGGTTTAGTCTACAACCTTGTAGGAACCTTCTTCACCTTTCTATCACAGAACATCAAGACGCCGAGAAAAGTGGCATCCTTATGGTTTATATCTACAGAACTCAAATGAGACGTTTTTCTTCCACTGCTAAGATACCTCTGCTAATATCACCCTTCCAGCTTCCGTGTTCCAAGCCCAATACAATCTGGGTGCCTTCAAGAGAAGAGTGAAATTTTTAAGGCATTTTCTAAGCATGCGCTTCACTCATCATTGTTTTCCATCAGGCATGATTTTAGTCAACCTATCAAAGAAAGGGTTCCTTTATAATGTAGACAAGGGATAAGAGGGATTTTTAATATTTAACACGAATGGATATACCATATCCAGGCAAAGCAGGGGCGGGTCGGATAGTACATTATAATATAACAGTGAAACTATACGAGATACTCTGGCGCTATAACCGCTTGCTTTCATTTTCATATTTCAACAAAATTTTTAATAACATGTCACAGCGCGGGTGTAGAAGACGCATATTGTGCATTCTGTGCATTCTGTGCATTCTGTGCACTGTGCACTGTGCTACGGAACATTGCAGCTTCAATTTTAATGTGCAATACAGTGGACGAAAATTGCGATGTTTTTTAAAGTTATTTTTGTGCAAGGGCGTTGAAATTTGCATTTATGGCTTTGATTTTAATGTTCTGGAAGAGTAAAAAACTAAAACTTGATTGTTACATATTTAACTATTTCACTTAACAAATCCTGCGGTAGCGTAGATTTTACGGGATATAAATTAGCTAAGTTGATGTACATACTAGTAAAAATTAATGCGTTATTTCGTACTAAGTTTGGTATAGCTAAAGTATAGATTTATTGAATGTTCCCGGAATCACACATCCCAGGTACCATAAAAGCCTGGATAAGGATCTTCTAGGTAGCGTGCTCTATCTTCGATCGCATCGTCGCTTTTCATCAGATGAGATTGTGGTCAAGCGTAAACCTACTCGACATACGGATGCCTATATAAATTTTTCATAATAATATTAAAAGCAGTTTCAATGACAATACGGTTGAGGTTTATAATTCTACATACGTGTCGAGTTATAAAGCTCCTTATTTCTAAAAAGTGACAAGGCACCTCTGTAAATACTTTGATCTATGCAGATTCAATATAGCATTGTTCAGTGCTCTTTCACAGGCTGTACTTGTGCGGGAAGCCGTTGAAACGTGTAATTCCAAGTGGCTGCCGTAATCTGTGTGTACTGCACGCTGCGGTTCAGTAGGTCACATCGCTATCACGCTGCAGTGCTGCAATTTATACAAGCATTAATTACTGGTTTCAAAGATTAAAATCGCGATATGAATGATTCGTAATAAGATAATTTTACTAGCAGCTCAACGGCAATAAAAAGTAATCTTTGGATTTGATGCAAGCATATTAAGGATTATTTTGTTCTTACTTTATACAAATGTTAGCTTTTTTAACCACACAGCGGATGCTTAACTCGGATAATAAAATATGAAATAAGGTTAAAATAGGTTACATTTTCTGTTACTTCTAACTTAATTTAACTTAATTAGTATCATAAGTCTACAAGTCTATATAAGTTATATTCCTAAGACCGCACTTTACCCATTTTATTTTATATCATACCTAATATATCTAAACAATTTCATTAATGAATAATTGATGATTAAACGAACTTACCTGTAAGTGAAGTTCTATCACAATTGTATGAGTATATTTAATTCGAAGATATAAGTATAACACACTTGTAGTATACTTTCATTGTATACAGCAACTTCGCACTTTCAGATATTCAGTTTATTATCTATTTTTAAAACTTACCGCCCGACACACCCACGTTGGGACACGTCGTCGAGCGAGCCTCATTTTTTAGAGTACATTTAACAAAATTTTCGTAATACTTATGGGCTTTGGGTATGGGAGGGACCTTATATCTTCGAATTAAATATACTCATACAATTGTGATAGAACTTCACTTACAGGTAAGTTCGTTTAATCATCAATTGCATTTTGTATATTTAATTCTC
This sequence comes from Coenonympha glycerion, assembly GCA_963855885.1. Taxonomy (NCBI): domain Eukaryota; kingdom Metazoa; phylum Arthropoda; class Insecta; order Lepidoptera; family Nymphalidae; genus Coenonympha; species Coenonympha glycerion. Next base: position 13,001,960 of record OY979631.1, read on the forward strand.
AATATAAGTATAACACACTTGTAGATGTTTAGAGATGAAAATTTTTGTTAAATTGTGGACATAAATAGATTGTAAATTGTTTTCTATTATAATATGTCCTCTTTATACCACAGAAGAATTTAATTAACCAATCTTTACGTTTAATTCACTGGATTAATAAAACAGTCACATTATTTAAATAATGATTAATGATTAGAAAGCAAAATAGCTTTTGTGAATGAAGCATCATCGCTCACTGGGCGGTTATAAAACTTAGCAAAAGTCTGCAATAATTGTGACCTACCGACTGTCTTTCTGATGAGGTCAAGCAACAAACTACGTGCTCACCTCGAAAGTGTTGCGTACCTGGTTCTGAGTGAACTGAAACGCAGACCCCTCTCGTGAGAGAGCATATTCCTCGGCAGACACGTTCTTATACTGACCGCCGCCAGCACCTGTTTGCAGGCGACCTTATGACGTCGCTTAAACGTTATCAGGAGGTTGTCTATCGTATGTTTTAGTCTAAGATTTTATAACCAACATATCGATTTGTTTTTCAAAGCTGTGGCATATTTTTATAATTTCGTTAAAGTATGTTATGAGTTACACTAAATTTATAATTAAAAAAAATATTAATTTAGTTACGTTTTATATTATTGATTGCATAGGTTATTGTTCATCTTGCTTTTAATTAATATTAAGAAATTTAATCAAAGAATAAAAAGGGCTTTTTGTATTATTTATTTACTCATACTTATATTACATACTCATACCATATATGAGTAAAACTGGTTGGCCACGAGTGGTAGCCGACGTTGTATAAATTCAATAATTTTCTTGATTTATACAATAATGCTAACTTTTACTGATATTAATGTTTTCATTATATGTGATGTGCATACTGCCTAAGGCTAATAAAGTTACAGAATCAATTAACTCTTATTAAGACCCATTGAGCAATGTGTTAGCATACGATCTTAGGATCCTATGTAGTATTTGACGTTAATTTATTTATTCCTTTTAGCATTGTTTTAATTTGTTAATTTGACCCAAAATCATCAGCAAAAAATTAAACTCAATGCCGACGTCACAATGCTACGTCGTTAACAAGTTGTTCTGTTGGAAATTACGAGGTTGACTTATAATTTACGGATTGTACGGGTCTCTGTCGTTATTAAAGCAGTATTGCCACAAAACTTTGTAAATAACACAAAAGTTTTGAAACATATAAATTATTAAAAATTCCAACAAAATGTCCTTCTTTTTTCTTTAATGCCTTCAGAGAACTTCCCACAGTAATTCCTATGAATTGTGGTTCTCTACGAAAAGACCATATTTATTTATTTATTATCAATAAATATACTGTAAGAAGTAAGTCTTTGACACTTTATGTAAAAGGAGAAGACCCTAAGTTGTAAAGGCCCTTAGACGATGTCAAGCCCACAATGACAATGCCCTTAAGCATTGTCTATAATAGTATCTTTAAGCATTCTAACTCTAGAAGAATGGATAGAAAAGCAAAGGTAAACTTGGTGTTCCAAAATGTTCAGAATGCGTCTGTTTCTAAGACGTCTGGGTTCAGACATCATTCGTATTGATAACATTTCGCATTTTTGCAAGAAGCGATAAATTCAATAACTGGATTGAACTCTTTGAATAACTTTAAAGTGAATTGGAATAAATTCTTTGAATTACTTTGAAGTATATAATTTTACAGCGATAGCTTAATCCCATTAACTGGATGTAACTCTTGGTCAGCTTTTTGATTATCTTTAATTTCAATATAAGAAACAATTAACCCAATCGTTTAAATGAAGATATTTGATATCCCCTAAGCAACTGATGTAAATCATGTGTATCAAAATAAATGTATCGAAAAATATGGCCATCAACTCTGTAAAGAGGTATTGCGATTCATCTTAACGTTTATTATTACAAAAACAAAAATCTCTCTAATTAAAAGAATTACTTTTCATCTAGACCGGGAAATCGTGTGAATCACTAATTCAATCTTTTAGGTTTAAGGGAGTTAGATGACTTAAAAAAAATGTTTTGTAACCACTGGCCATCTGATAGAATAACCGATGATGGACTAACAGCTGCGTCTAAAGTCTAATTTTTCATACGGACTAGGACTTTTAATCGGAATTAAGCTTAACTCTTAGGTGATACAACGCGTTAAGCGTATAAAATTTGAATTGTTACATCATTCACGTCATAGTTTGCGGTAACGATACTGCCATATCGTCAGAAATTAAACTAAAACCAGGAAACTGAGCTTGTTTTGAGGGTAGTAAATAACTTTAACACTCTAACACCTAACAAATCTTCATGAAAAAACCGCGGTAAGTATCTGAGATGAGTCACAACTTCTTTATGTATTTTGCCAAGGATGAATCGGTACTTTAAAATAAGATTCTTCAGTTCATAGGCATAAAACCCTAAATAAATAAATAAATATATAACATGCGTGACTCACTCCCACATTATCTCACTGTAGTATCTTGTGTGGGTAGTTACAGAAAAAGCAGGTAAACTAGTATATATAAGGTAACCCCGATTCGTAGCGAGTCAGTCGTTGCATAACCGTTGACGGGACAACACCTGTCTTAGTAATTAGTCATTGCGTGCTAGTGTTTGAAGTCCGTAGTGAAACAGCGGACTTTACAGTGGCGACGAGGATAAACTGTAAGTCATTTAAATTTTTAAAGAAAAGGAGGAAACAGTGTTAGTTCATCATGCATGATAATGTTTCGAATCCATATCAAAAGTGGTATTTTAGTTTTAAAAGCAATGAGGGTCAGCTGCAGTTACACGTTTTTACCATGCAATTAAAAATTTTCTCCAAAAAACCTGCGGGTAGTTGAATAATACTAAAATTGCAAACGTAACAGGAAAAAGGGCACGTGGTTTCAAATCTGGTTCCATCCTGACTGTGTTCATTAATTTTCGGTATAAAACCATTCGGCATACAGCTTAACTATCGAGTCAAAACTTTATTTTGAACGGATAATATCAGGAATGTGTTTCCAAATCTGTTTTCATCCTGACCGTGTTAATTCATTTCGGTTATAAAACTATTCGAGAATGCTTGAATACCGTTTAACTATCGAATCAAACCTTTATTTCGAACCAGAATACGTCAAACATCACCCGAGCCATCGTGTATAAATACAATTAGTACGATGATATTTTACGTTAATGTGATTGAGACAGGGGTTAAAAATAATCCTCAATTTTCAAATCCAGGTTGCTTCCACGAATAGTCCAAAATTGTGTGAAATTTTATTGAATTTCGCTTTCAAACGGAATTTAAAGATTTTATTAGTTGAAAATGCTTAAGTTGATATGTGACGATAAATAATAATGAAATGAAATGGTATAATATAATCAATTGGATACAAGTACTAATTTTGGTGAGCATAAGTGTGTAAAAATAAAATTTGTTTACTTGTGATGATATAAAATTGGTATGAAGTCCAATTTTATGTAGGGTGTGAGCGGTCGGTCAGGTGTAAGTGCTAAAATGGATCATTGCCAGGTCATTGTGAAGCGTAAGTGCCAGGTGTGCCAGCTGTGAGTGCAATTAGTGGCAGGCCTTCTGACCGATTGGCTCCCTCGTGTATCTAGCAGGCCTTGGCATCTAGCCTACAGTGGTGAAGACGGGCATGTGCTTGCTCCCGCCCCGTTGGGCCAGTAACGGCATGTTATCTACTGGAGTGGTGACGGGCATGTGCAGTGCTGGACCACGGGGGTTCTGGGTTTAAAGTATCAACTAGTTGAGACTTGAGTGACGTTTACACACCTATGCTAAACCATACACGGATGTTGGAATTGGACGGTACTGTCCAAACTGTTATATATAACAATTGTTGTCATATATAAAATTATGCATAATAAGCTATATTATAATTACATATAGCTACTACAGAGATTTATATATAATTATTTAACGTCGCATTTTACATTATTTCCGTTTATTTGAATAACAGAGAAGATAAAATATTATAGCGATGAAATGTTACTGGTCATCAGCACTGAGTTGTAATAAGTGTACAGTTTTAGTGTAATTGCAATTTGCCGAGCGTAAGTGCTGGATAGCCAGCTGGAAGTGGCAATCATTGAGTGTTAAAATTAATTGTCGAGCGTAAGTGCCGGATGGAAGTGACAATTCTTGAATGTTGAAAATGACTTGTCAAAGCGTAAGTGCGAAAATTTGTCGAGCGTTAATGGCGGTTCGTCGGGCGTAAGTGCCGGATGGCCAGCCGGAAGGGACGATGTGCTTGCTGGAAGGGACAAAGCCGAGCGTTAATGGCGGTTCGTCGGGCGTAAGTGCCGGATGGCCAGCCGGAAGGGACGATGTGCTTGCTGGAAGGGGCAGCCTGCTGGAAATGACAGTCATGACATTCTTGGCTTACTCCCCGTATGGCCTATAAGTAGACATGTTTCTCCACGTGTTGGGACGGGCATGTACGGCTGTAGGTCACGGGGAGTACGATTCCGATGGTACGATTCCGATAGTACGTGTACGGATAGTCCGTCGCGTCTTGGTGTCCCTTATTACAACTCTTCGTGCGTTGCGGTTCGCTTAAGATATTTTCCCCATGTCTATTATACCAGAAAGTTACACAGCACCACTTCTCTTATGATTCCGAACTTTGCATCCTTACCACAACTTAACAATGTTTTTATGTGTAACACCTCGCGGTTAAGACAGAGGTTGAAGTCATCCATTTTATTAGAAATCAATAAAAAGGGGGGAATGTGAGGTAATAAGTAGTAAGCGAGGTAGCAAGTATTCTATAACTATGTGTGTTATTACATATAATAACGTTAAGATTTCTATATACTTCTTCTTAGTCGTTCACTCGTGACAGAGTGGTCGTGGTTATACTTTCGTAGTTACGATGTATGTCTAATGATGTACCACTGCTGCCTTAGCGATAGTTTTCCAGCGGTTCCGTTGGCGGAATTGCGAGAGCACTCAATAATGTAGGAACTTGTAGCACGCCGGATTAGATCCGTCCACCTCATTGGGGATCGACCACGTGGACGCGTCCTTTCCACTCGCCCTTGAACCACCAGATGTCCCATATACTATGCAGATATTTAATAGATAGATTAATTATTAGTGTACATTAAGATTATCATCGAGGGACTAAGCGCGACGCAAATAGGCGTTTTCAAAAATGATCCTATCTATCAAGTCCCTTGGCCTTCATTTTATTCTTGAAATAGCGCTTTTTGTATGAAAGCTTATAGTTAGACGGTATTTACACCAACCAAGAAAATTAGGAACAACGAGGCCACATCCATTCACCAACCAAAAACGTTATTCATCCGACGACGGCGGTGTAAATTCTAATCTGTTCGTGGTCAGGGCCGGTTCAAGTTTAATGATTATTGATAAATAGTTTCCAGCATAGTAGCAGCGTAGTTGCATAGCGGTCTTCAATAGTTGCCGGTGGATGGCGTCGTCGCCGGCGCAGTGGAAAGCACTGACGGAATTTCCGTTCTGTAGCAGCTGTCCGATGCAGCTTCTGACATACGCTCAGACCACCAGTGGTTTTCAGGTACGGCGCCTGCACGGAGGAAGTTTTCCTGCTGCCATCAAATCCGGCAGAGTTGGATATGAAATAAGAGAAACCTTGAATTATTGTTTGCCTGTTCCTCTCCAGCTGAATGACTAGATGTTCCAAACAGTGAATAAAAGTATAGCAATTGGTGTTGTGCGTTTTTCGATAACACGCAGGTTTTGGTCTTGATCAAACATTCACATCTCGTCTAATGTAAGTATGGTATCAGGTGTACAGCCCGTTTGAACGTACGAGTACATGTCCCGTAGTTAATATATATTTATGTATTTGTGGATTATAAAAAAACGTGGCAAGAATTATGTTGAACTGCAGAAAACTAAAAAAAAAAGGGAAAAGAAATAGATTCTATTGTGCGCTTTCCGTAATTTTGTAATTTAGTTGGTTAACTGAGTTGCGTGTGGGTCAGCAGTGGCCTGTTTTTACTCATCTATAACTGTTTAAAATTTGAATAGTCTCCATTACATTACTAAAATGGTATTTCTGAATTGTCTTTGGTTATAAAAGTAAAAACATATTTTCTAGTGGGTAATTGGATGATTGATTTTGTGAAAACAGCCATACGGTCAACGTTCGTCTTTAACGGTCTGGGTTCAACTCGCTGAGATCTTCTGGGCTGTGTCGGTTGTGATACCGTTCGAGCTTTCTCTTAAAATACCCCAAGTTAGATTGGTAACTTATTTTATTAGTATTCTTATTATATATTATAGTTTTGCCTTGTTTATTTTATGTTTATATTTATCGTTCAATTCATTTATAAAATAAACTGTACTCTTATAATACGTTATGTAAATATAAAATATGTGTGTAATACCTAATATAACAATGGTTATTTATAGACAGTAATGGAGTAATGAACAACGGGTAAACTTAATTTTGATTCCTGCGGGTCCATGTGATATTTAAGTTCATATTTTGATTTAAAATGTTAGATGTAGTTGTTGTTGAAGTAAATCTAGGTAATCTAGTATCTTTTATTCTGGCATCTGACCAATTTAATTCAATTGAATTTCTTTATTGCGAATTTGGGTACAATATAGTATGGATGTCGCAATATAATAAAATTGCTCATATCCAAATTCTACCTTACGGCAGGCAATGTTACAAAATAATTACTTTAGTACTATCAGTTTACATAATTATACAATTACTCAAACACAATTTACAAAATCGCAGCTGTTGTCAACCTTTATCAATTTAACTGTTTATTTTACTCAATGTAAAGGTTTATGTTTAAGTTAGTATATTGCCTTCCATACAGTATTATACCCGCAGCAAACATTTTATTAAATTTCAACATCAAATCTGAAGATTCAATTACGGTAATTTTAAGATCTGAATACTTGGTTAACGTCAGCCTTAGTTCTTATAACACAAATGCTCCTAAAACTGCAGTTATCCCTCCAAATATACAAAAATCAAGATAAAATATTTTTGAAATGCTGTTTAGTTTATAATACAAAGGATCCAGTTAACTACAAGGATTATTTTATTATGTGGTATTAACCGTACCACATAAAATATATATAGATATATTTATTGTTCCCCATACATGAATCCATTAATCTTTACGGTGAAAAGAAATAGTAGAATCACCTTTGAAGCTATTTTTATTATGCTTAAGCCAAAATTTGCGATTTCCGACGGCCCATAAAACAGTAATGTGTTCAATTATTGATTAGATGATTGGCATCACATTATTTGGAATTTCATAATCTAGTTTTTGTCTTAAAAATATTTTGAAATATGCACATAACTTTCTCATTAGAGCAGTTCTTGTAAAGGCTGTTTACTAAAATAGCGGTTGACGCTCTATGCAAAAGCAAGTTATTTTCCAAGTTTCATAACACAAACTTATAAAAATTTCATATTCAGAGAATTCAGTATAATTATTAGAAAGTCTTTTAAGAAAAAATATGATATACTTAAATTTTCATTCAAAAACAGTATAACCAAAAGTGACATTTTTAACATTTTTTCGAGATATTAAACGGGTTATTTTAGGATAAAATCCGACATATTTTGTTATTTCTTAGTTCTAGTAATTTAATTTAGTTAATATTCAAAGTCACTGATAATTTACTTTTTAATAAGTTGTATATTTACTTTACTATAAATCATTCCGTAATACTATTATTCAGCCCAAAATTGCGTCCGCGCCACAGAAAACGATAATAGTATGGCGCGAAACGCGATGCTAGCCGCTTCGCAGTTTACATTATTTTACAAATTCCTATAGATTTTGATTTGTTGCGAGTATATCTGGATTTGTTGAGTAGGTTTGCCATAGATAAGACTAAGTAATGCTTTTTATTATTAATTGTTCGGAGCGAAGAAAAGTCGATAGTTTAAATGGATTTTGCAGTTCATACAAGAGTTGTGACTAAGAAGTCGTTCTATTCAGCAAACATAACTTTTATTTGAACCAGTTGTACATTATAATATTATGGAATACTTAATATGGTTTATTATTTTCAAAAAAAAAAGAGCTCTTAAAAATATATATTATGATGAAGTACCATGTCTGAGGTACCTTTTCAAAGCACCATCATTTAGAAGAACTAACAAGTAAATATTTTTGAAATATTATTACAATAATATTGAATTTCGTTATGATACTGGAGTAACAACACTCCGAGTATCTATTGGCTTTTACGTGAGCCTATTTGTTTGTACTAGAGTAGGTACCTAGTAATAAAAAAAAAAAAAAAAAATACCCAAAGAAAAAAAGAGGAAAGTAGAGGAAAGAACCTAAGTAACTTGACAGGCATGATAGAATAAAGTAAATAAAACTACCTAGGCAATTAAGTTAAGTGTTAGCCTAGGCAGACATGATAAACACCAGATATTAAAAAAAAAATTTAAACAAAGGGAGAGATGTAGTATCTTGTGTGGGTAGTTACAGAAAAAGCAGGTAAACTAGTATATATAAGGTAACCCCGATTCGTAGCGAGTCAGTCGTTGCATAACCGTTGACGGGACAACACCTGTCTTAGTAATTAGTCATTGCGTGCTAGTGTTTGAAGTCCGTAGTGAAACAGCGGACTTTACACTCACCCAAAAATGAAATGTCGATTGTCAAAGATATTTGTCGCTTTTTCTTTGTTGTGAACGTGTAAGGCGGTACACTGTGTTAGTGTACGATTTTTAAAATGGTATTATGTAGTAATAATTTTTTGGAGCTAGTTCCTTAATTTGTTCAATTCATTAAAATATTTTATTGAATGTAGGTACGTACATTTGTACACCTAGTGAAAGTCAAAAAATAGTCTTCACTTATTATAACTCCCGAAATTCTAGATCATGTTATAGATCATGACGGATTCCTTGTCAGTGATATGTAACCAATAAACTTCAAAATGTTGAAGACAACTGGCATAGGTACCTTAATGTCTAGCGTCGTCGATGAACCTGGTATTTGTTGTGGCTGCTGCTGGAAACATGCTGTCACGTTGCATCTTCCTCGCGGCTGATCGCCAATACTCAAGTGTGTCACGCCCCCTGTTGGCCGAGCCGTAACGAGAAGGGGCCAGCTAGTTTCTCGAGAAACGAGATTGCGCTATCCCAGCGGTGGATGTCGATAGCAAAGTCGCCCGTCGCGCCCTGCTGGTTTCTTTATTTACAACACCTGACGATCAGTAACCATTGAAACTAGTATAATGCCCGAAACTATTTCTCCGAAAAAACATCTGGTCCCGTTCGTGAACTTTAATTACTTATCATTTGTCGAAACAAAATGTCATTTGTCAATACTTAAGCTTCTTCTCAGTTTAAGATTTTTATTAGTTTCAGAAAGAATTTAACAATTCACTTCAATGAAACTTTCAGACTAATGGTACATTATACATAATATTGTTAACTTATTGAGTTTTGAGCTAACAGTTAAATTATCATCCATTACACAATCTGAACATTAATTTTCGAAAGTAAGTAAAATTATTTTCCACCACAAAATCTAAACATTATTGTTGTAGGTAGTTAGAAAAGTTCGACGCGTTGGTACCCTCGTGGAATTAGTTTTTAAGTCGTGAAATAGTTATCACTGATAAAAGGCTATAACATTTAACTGGCTATTCATAAGCCAGGCAAGTATATCAAATAAACTATTTGATTCTTTGCAATGAAGGTCGGCTAGAATTTTACAACTGTCGGGACTAACCATTAATATAGTTCTTGTGACTGAGCGCCGATAGCAATTCGGGATCAAAGTCCGGGAGGTCATGCGGAGCCACTTGTAGTGAAGCCGAGAACAGCGCCACACCGACATCGTCCCCCGTTGGTATCCGCAAAGTCCTTTGAGTTTTTTTTAAAATCCTTCGTGTTGACCCGCAGTCAACCTCCAGGAGCATTGACGCATCATGCTATGCTTTCGTGGTACCCTCGACGTGATACCCTCCAAGCTAGCTTAGAGATGCCTGGACTATTTCGCGCATCATGCTATACTTTCGTGATAACCTCAATGTGATACCCTCCAAGTTAGCTTAGAGATGCCTTAGGATTTCAATTTTGGACACACTTTCGTCAGCATTGATATTTGAGTTGATGTGATATCTGGGAAAAAAGGTTAATTTTCACTTACCCTCTTTCCTCGGAGTCTGACGAAGATGAATGCACAATTATATGATTTGATTTTATTTTATTTTTGTTATAATAATAATTTTTACTAGCGTCTAAGCATTATCAGTATAGAAAATTAAGCAAGTTTTAACACTGAACACTTAATTTTTTTTCACTTTGAACCTAAATTAACAAAAACGAGACGTGTTTTTGTAGTCGAGTGCTCGTTGCCGCGCACAATAAAAGAATGAGGCTCGCTCGACGACGTGTCCCAACGTGGGTGTGTCGGGCGGTAAGTTTTAAAAATAGATAATAAACTGAATATCTGAAAGTGCGAAGTTGCTGTATACAATGAAAGTATACTACAAGTGTGTTATACTTATATTGAGAATTAAATATACAAAATGCAATTATCATGTTAAGTCAAAGTTTACGAACTTCCATTTTGTGTTTGTTATAGGTTGCGTAGTTAAAAGAAACATAAATCAAGTAGATACTATACGTTTGTATTTGTCAGGAACAAAATCTCTCAGAAGCTACTCTTTCTATAGCCGCATACTATGGCAGGCAAGAATTTGTAATGCTTCCTGGTAGCTAAGAAGGTTTTAAATTTGCCTTTCCTTGAAAATACACCTACTAGACCGTGGCATCCCTCCAGGATCCTGAATAATAATGTAATCCAAAATATGGCAATGAATTATTCATTTTTTTATATTTTGTTATGCGTAGGTTACATGCGATCAGAACCGAAACAAGTACCTAAGTACTTTCTTAAGAATTTTATGTAAAATTTGCGAATCTTTTATGGAAAACTACGTTATATAGAAACAATCCTCGTGAATTTTTAATCCTTGAAAAAGTTTACGTCACGAAATTCACGATCGTCGAATTGAAAATCAGAGCAGTGACAGAAGCTTTTTATTGCGGGAAAACAGACGGCTCCCGTGGGGTTTTTAGAACCCGATCTTTATGCGAAACACTTCGAATGTATTACCTAATACATAATATATTATTACACTTAAGTTTGAGAGACCACTTTACTTTCTTTTCACCCGACTGGTAATACGGAGGGTTATGCTTATATATTAATGTACATGAGGTCAAAAATTTAAATCGTATGAGGTTAATTTCTTTGCGGAAGATGTCATAGAATCGTTCTATTAGTGGGACAATCGTGAAAAATACGTCATATAATATTTCAACTTCTAACCTTGCATTAAGGCCCGGTTTCCACCAAAGCGGTTTCCTCTCCACTCAGTTTCGGAGATGTCAAAATGACGAAATCTGATTGGTTACTCAAGCACTGCTCCGCTCCACTCCGCTTTGGTGGAAACCGGCCTAAGAGGCGTTCCCCATCTATTGGGCTATATCTTTGCTCGTGTGAGCATTGAAAGTGAAAGTTTTCGAATAAGTTACCACAAGGCCCGTGTTCAGGTCTTCTCAGTCTTTGTGAAAAGTTCCTGAAACGTGATTGAAAATTCAATCGCTCAATTGAAAGTACTAGGAACTGAAATCCCCTGGCTCGACATCATCCTGCAATCTATCTCGGCGTGAGGATAAGTTTGCAACTAAGTTGAGCAATACATTAGGGCAGTTTAATCACCTAGCTGAGATGTAAGCGATTAGAAATATAGTTAAGTTATGTACCTATCTAAGTAGCGGATTCTCCCTAGTAGTAACACGGAAATTGAAATTTCGGTTGCATTGGTAGACTGATATGGCCCTGCACCGGTAGCCACATTATGGTATTTTCCGATTCGCAAATATAACGCGAAAATTTGTAAGTATGGATGGATGGATATATGGATCTTTGTAAGTCTTTCAAGCCGCAACTACTCAACCGATTTGGCTGAAATTTGAAATATAGATACCTTATAACCCGGATTAATACATAGGCTACTTATTATCCCGAAAAAATTCATCGTTCCCACGGGATTAACGAAAAATCGAAAATCACGCGAGCGGAGCCGCGGGCAAACAACTAGTGCATATATAAATGGAACGAAATTTAAAAAATTAATTGGTCAAGTACGAGTCGAACTCGCGCACTGAGGGTTCCGTACTATCAAAACCAATTTCATTCCAATCAAAACACCTCTACCCACCAAATTCAAAACGAGCAAAAAATTACGTTTGTTGTAAATATATTTATTTTACTCTAATTTTAGTATTTTTTGTTATAGCGGCAACAGAAATACTTACATGACAAAGTAAAGGGCTGTTAAGATGCCAAAACCTGTGACTCACAAATATTATGTTTAGAGCCTAACACATTTTGTAGGGGTACTTAGTTATCCAACCACGGTTCGAACCAATGTTTTCCTCAATAACAAATACATTAACCAAGGATGTAATCCACGACACAGCCGGCTTGTTTTGTAATACGGGTTGAATATTCATCCGCTTGCGTCGACTACAACCGTCAGATGTTGCGTTCTGTTGACTCGGGATTAGGCAAATGAATCAGAGCCGATTCTAATGGATTCAATCTCTAATCAACCCCGCAAATAAGTATTTTAATTAATATTAGCTAGCTTCTGCACGAGTTCAAAGCTTAAGACCGTTCTGCTTGGCGGGCTTTAATCATGAGTATAGATAAGTATTTCAATTTACGATGACGCGCTCCACTCTATCAAACTCAACGAGGTAAGAGTAGAGTATAGATCAATGATCAAACTCCATACGAATCGAACGAAACATAAGCGATTTTGACAGAGTACGCGTCTTTGTGGATTGAAATATCTATAGACGCATCTTCTGCTCGCGACTTTGATTGCAATACCTCCAGACTTGGTATAATTGTAGCCGACAAAATATGGTAATAACGAAAGGAAATATCAAAGTAAACCAGTTTTTTTATCTTTTTTAATTACTCCTCACCTAAAACAATCTTCTATGTATATTTAGAATCTTATTAATAAGATTTAATTTCACATCATTTTTTTTTTATTTTTATCGTGGGGAATCCTCATGGATACCCAGTCGCCCGGGGGAGCGGCTGGGTTATGCCGGACTCTTACCGGCTAAACCCCACGGTGTTTCCTCCTCGCACCGTATGACGGGAACACGGGAACGCTTGCGCAAACCTCCGCGAACCCGCCGGTGCCCGGCCGCTCGCGCAGCCCCTCCACGAGGTGGAGCATGGAGCTCCCCTCCAACAGCAAGGCCCGCCAGAAACACCTAAGCCGGCCTTACCTCCTCGGCGCCCATCCGTAAGGCGACGGACCCCCCCGGGACCCAGGGGCCGTGGGCACGGGTAAGCCGATACCTGCGAAGCTTGCTCCTGCACTTCGCAGGCATCGACCTCCCATACCCCGCGGCGGATCTGATCTTTGGCTCCGCCGCAAACCACCAAACGGCCGCAGAGGACAGGGAGAACGGCAACGACACACCGACACTCCTCTTCCCCTGCGGCCCCGCCGCCGACGCATCTAACGGTGCGCCACCGTTTGGTCGCGGGAGATAGGGCGAGCGGCAACGACACACCGACACGCCTCTCCTCCCGCGACCCCTCCTGGCTGCAGGATACAGAAAACTCCAATTGCACATGTATGATAATAAAAAAAAAATTAACATTATATTAAAATCCCAATTTTAATATTTATAATTTCAACTTTTTTTCTGTATTTCTCATAACAAACGCCAATTTTATTTAGGAGAGCAATGAGAATTTCGTGGAATCACCAAGATCACCCGGAATACCAAACACCCGGAATTCCATTTTTACCATGAAGTCATTAATTATTTCATACTGTAATAATTGACAATATGAGAATACTTCCAATTATTTCAATTAATTAATTATTTAAATTATTTGATCAAGAAAGATCGTATGCTATCATAACGTGATGGAGTAAAACGAAAATACGCGAGTACAAAAATGTTACTTAAATTTTTGCAATTATTCACGTCCTTGAATATTCGAAAATGGGTCAGTATGAACATCTGGGATTCTGAATAGGAGACCATTGTTCGGTTTTATCACTCGTTCGCTCGGAACGAATGGGTAATTTTTCCGTATTCCAGCACATTTTCCGTTCGCGATTAATTGTCATTTTTCATACACAATGAACGCTGTTTCAATGCAAACTTATTTTCCCATGCACAATGGCCGTTCAACTAATGGATGGAAGTGGACTCTATCTGTCATGGGAAATGCTTGTAGTTTGATTTAGTCCTCGAAGGCCTTATTTTTCACGAATACATTAATCTTTAGATTCTTCAACCTACTTACTAATTTTCTTTAAATACATAAATCAAATTAAATAACGCTTGTTTAAGCATTAAGATAGAGTTTTGGCACGTTAATTTCAAAGAAATTCATGTTTTATCGTATATAAATATCGATTGTCAAAAAGATGGAGTATAAAAGTGAAAAAAAAAGTTTTATCCCGGAAAATTCACTGTTCCGGATTGGTAAAAAACCGGAATTCACGCGAGTGGTGCCGCGAGCGTCTGCTAGTAACATATTAAATCGAAATTCATACGAGCTACGCCACACACAATACAGTCATAGTAAAATGATACTTTAAACCAAAGATTTAAATCGCTAGATGAGACCTAAACCATCCAAAACGTCCACGTTTTGTCGTGCATGCAACACGTTGTCATCTTAGATACACAGCATAAGAACAACATAAGAAATGACGTCTCATTTACTCCTAAACGAATTTGCACTCACGTTCTCTGTCACACAATCACACTACTACAGTAGGTATGCTGAGAGCACTCACTCAGCATGTTTGTGGATGTTTTCGATATGCACAATGTAGGCTTAGGGCCCATCTAGCGATTTAAATCTTTGCTTTAAACAAATTATTACTCCTTTCGAGGAGTTCGTAACATTAGTAATTAATGTTGCAGAGATGACTGCAATTTCAAATCAAAGAGCAGGTGAATTAGGTCAATATATTCAGTTCCTAACTGCCTGTACAACAGTCTAACAGACTAAGACCAAGTTTACTACTTGGACTGACCACTTAGTTTCAAGAGACGGATAGAACTAGAGTATAACTAAATTATCTCTTGCTATTCGGAATTACCCTCTTGTTATATCACGTGGTGTTTAGAAATAAGTGTTAAATTAATGTATTCTTCCAAGAATAGAGATAGTCCCAGTGATTCAGAGAAACCAGTGTGTCTTGCATTTCTTGAAAGCAAAAATCGTACTGCACTATGTCGTCTAATGCCGTCAGTTTTAAGCATGACGTCAAAAGAAAAGCTGGTGATACATTTTACCCATATTTGTAGTAGGTCACTATTAATAAATCAGAGGTTTTCCTATACCTTTAAATGAACAATTCTTGTGTATATATATTTCTATATAATCTGAATCTCGGAAACGGCTCGAACGATTTTCATGAAATTTAGTATACAGGGGGTTTTGGGAGCGATAAATCGATCTAGCTAGGATTCATTTTTAGAAAATGTCTAATTTAGCAAAAAATAATATAAATATATGACTCTTGCTGCCATGTATTATCCAGTAGAAATACTACCGAGCGAAGCTCGGTCACCCAGATATTATAATTTAAGGCAAATAACTTTTCAATGCGTACGCAAAGAAACAGTAAGTTTAAACATTAAACATAATTCAGTACCGAAGTATTAAGTTGCGCGTCTTGAAAACCACTTTTTTTTTCGTGATTTTAATGCGATAGAGCGAATTGTATATCAGTTTAAAAAAATATTTTAAAATCGAAGCGTAAAATGTCAGGTATTTAAGCTATAAACAAGTAGTAGTAGAGCTATTCCTGTAATCCCTTGTAAAGCGAACTAAAGCCGCCGGTATTAGGGTAATCCAAAGAACTAAATGTTGGGCGATAAGCGAGGGTAATTCTGTGCTATACACTAGCTGCTAGCTTAAGATATAGATGAAATACACTTACACTGTAATGTAAAATAATATTCACTTAACATAGCTTTCTTATTAAAAATAGTCCAAAACAAAGTGTATTGCTATTATTGTAATGTTGACTGTGTCGCTAAGATTTGTAAATATCTGAAGTATGATAACATTTTCTTTAAGACGAATGGTCAAGCAAATGACCTTGGGCGTTTGGACGCGGAGCTACCGCCATCTATTTTTGATTAGTAGTTCAATGTAGCGTGCAACTGCATTCGGTTGTCTTACCGCTAGATGGCGCATTTAGCGATTTATTTCGCAGACTCGCAGAGTTGGGCAGACAGAGTAATAACGAAGAGAATACCTACATTTTTTTTCGAATTGTAAATAAATATACATAGAATACCTACCTTATTTTTATTTTATCCCCGTTATTTTATCCCCGTTTAACCCCTATAACATGTATGTCCCGTATTATATGTATCTTGAATACGGCTCAAACGATTTCATGAAATTTGGACTGGGGGTGGTTTCGGGGGCGATAAATATATCTAGCTAGGTTATATTTATACAAAAAAGCAAATATTACAAAACATTGATTAAAAAACAGGGTGGTCTTTAGTTGGTGACCCGTAGCGGAGGGGGGTGGGAGGGAGGTAAAGGGGAGGGTGGAGTGGGGGGGGTCTATCCCCCCAAGCCAAACCCGTAGAATCTTAATAGTTTTCGAGAAATAAATATTTAAAGTTCAAAAATTTTGAGGTTAATTATGATAACTTAAATAATTACTTTGACAGATAGCTCTAAAATAGGGACCAATTCGGAATTGTGACGTCTCCGGCGCTGCGGGAAGTGCAGCCTCTTCGCCCTTGCGTAGCAAAGCACAGGCACCCATGACCCACACTCACCTCCGCAGCCCCGGCGTGCTGGTCGCCTTCGGCGACTAGCCTCGGCCGCTCCGGCTCGCCCGGGGGATGCACTCCCTCCGCGCCTCCGGTTAAAAAAAAAACACTCTAGGGGTAGGACAATTCGATGGTGTCGGGGTAAGGCAATTCGATTTCTTGACATGTTCGTTTTTAGGGTTCCATACCAATTTGGTAAAAATGGAACCCTTATGGTGAGACTTTCTCCGTCCGTCCGTCCGTCTGTCACACTCGATTATTTCAGTAACTATTCAAGCTATCGATCTGAAATTTAGAATAGTTATACATAATATAGTGACGCGACGTCATAGCAATCGTAAAATTGTTTTTATTTTTTTTTAAAAAGGGGGGAAAACCGGGTCGCCGAAATTTCAAAATGAGATTACAATATTGAGTGGGCTATCATATGAAAGGGCGTTACTTGTACATCCTAAAACCAATTTTTATTTATTTTTATGCCTGATAGTTTTTGATTTATTGGGCAAACTGTCGAAAAAAATATCGTTCCCCCCCCCTTATCTCCGAAGTTTAGCATTCGAAAAATCTGAAATAAATATGATCAATAGAAGTTAACGTATATTTTACAGTAAAAATAAATTCAACCGTCTAACTATTATACTTTTTTTTGCTAATAACAATAATCCGCCGAAAACAAAGTTAGGTTTGCGGTTTGCCAACAAAAGTACTTATATGTAAATTTAACTCGTAAAATCATGAACACAATATTTCTTTATTTACATAAAATTTTAAGTTTTCACCTTGTTTCACATTTGCACAGCTCACCAAAAGAAGAAATAATATATTTTTCACTTTTTTTCGAAATCGAACCCTAGTCACACAACAATCGACATGTACACAGTACAACGGTACCAAAATGTCAAAATGTACAAAAAATACTCTGTGATGTCAAATCATAACACACGCGCGCACTGCCAAAATGCCTGTGCGCGGAACGGCAACGCGGCATGAGTTGCGCCGAACTGGCAACGTTGCATGCGTAACTAAACGCCTGATTAATTTTGTGAGCAAATACTTTATTAGTGGAGTTTGAGTAATAGGGTTTCTCATTATAGAATGGTAAAGAGATTCTAAATTAAAATTTTCAATTGAAGTGTTTTACGAGTTTGACTCACACTTGGTCGGTTTGTTAACTATTAAAAACAAAATTTTGCATACAGTAAGAAAACGTCTGAAAACGTGAACTTTAGATAAGTTTCATCATGCCAATGGTACCTACTTACATTGTATAAACTCATTGTATTATGGCAATAGTGAACTTTACTTGGGAATCGCATTGAGAGTGTATTGTAACGTGAGAGTTGATTTCTTGCTAGATTCTAAGGTATTGTCTGATGGTGTACTTGTCTATCGTGTGACTCTTACCTATTGTTCTCAATAGAATCAATGACATAATGTTGGTTCCTATAGTTATTAATTGTCAATGTATCAATTACAATTTTAATGATTAGGTGGGCTGAGAGTCCTCTACAATATTTTCGGAGGTGTGTGAAACCTGTAAGTCCGCACTTAGCCGCGTGGTGGGCTTTCTCCAAACCAAATTCATTATGAAGGGAAAGCCGAGCCCACTCGTGGGCCATAAAAAGAGGTTGAGGCAGTAACTTATTTCTAAGATAATATTAATAGTATCGAAACAAAGTTTCTTTTCGGATGGTTTCCCGCAAGAGACTAGACTGCATTTAGAAAACTTTAATATTAATTGCTAAATGGTAAGGAAAAACAGTAAAACAAGAAAACTTGCATAGATACGAGTTCAAAACAATATACCTGTGCCCAGCATTGGGACTTAAAATGGGGTTGAGGCGATTAACCCTTTAAAGAGCCAATTGATTGAAGGAAATAGAGCGCGGTTAGTTTACAAAGCAATTATGCGGCCATGGCGACCTCTCTAATCCTTTATTGCGGCTGTTTGCATTTGCGTTAATGTTTTTCCGAGTTAAATATTGTGAAATATAGACATTAACTCTTCAGTGATGTAGTTTGCTATTATTTTTTGTGAAAAAAATTAACCCCTGGCGTATTGTTAGGCACTTTTTTGCTGACCCTTCGATTTTAGGGTATGCCTTAAGGTTTATTTCCGAAATATGACATAATTGTACACAAACAAATATTCATGGTTTAGTCTAGTTTCTCGTCGCTACTTATCATTTGCCATTAGCAAGCCGAATTGTCACCAGGCTGTATCTCTTAAACGGTGATAGTTTACTGTACAAGTTTGTGGCGGCCTAGCTGCAAATATGCGCCGGTTGACGGAAGATTGGCGTTCAAAATTGGAACACATGGCCATGTCTTCGTAGGCTCTCGTGGGCCCAAAATCTCCGATATTCTTATTCGAATTTCAACAGAAGCAACCCGGGCGGCCACCGTTTATTTTACTAAAATAAGTATTATGTTATTTTTATCTACGCGAAAATTATTATAAGGGAATACAGAACACGCGAGTTTTTATACATATTGTGAAATATGTACACCGCACAGTATTCTTTAGTTATTTTATCTACGCTCATTGCTTAAAGTTCGAATTATGAAATCAAAATGTGTCACATATTGACCTACTTTATTCACAGACTTCTATAATTATTAAAAAGTTATTCATTATAACATCGCTGTATTATGGAATTATCTCAAGATAGTTGAATAATTTCCATTACGATACTCGGCTCTGGGTTCCTGTGTGTGTCGTCATCACAGACCAGGGAATAACTTTCTTTTCTCTGTGGTCGTCAAAGCCAAAAGAGAGTGTAGAGCCTCCTCAATTTTGTTTTTTTATATATGGAGTCCACAGACAACATTTAGTTGGTAGTCATGGGATGGGCCATGATCGACCATAGACAACAATTAATTCACGGAAACAATAATTTTTCCCTGCCTTATATGACTGATTAAAAAGTGTGTTCATACAAAATTCTTTTCAAGAATTAATTCTTTTTATGTACATATATATAAAGTATTAGTTATAATTTTCTGATAATAAAATGAAACGAATTAATGTCCTACATTAAAAATTAAAAATTAAAAGTTACAAATATAATTAACTCTTAGAATTAATTATGTATACTTTTTGAATTATCCACTAAAAATATACTTTTTCTGACTTGTATAAATATTTTTCTACTCTTTTTTGTTTCATGACAGACAGACTATACGCAGTTAACAACTGAATTTTGGCGCCATAACTAACTTTTAACATTTCGATGTGTTATTTTTGTTACTTAGTCAAAACTTAGCGCGGAAAAATGTCTAGCAGTGAAACCTACTAAAGAAAATTTAACTCCACCTGACATTTTAGTAATTGCATTAAAAATGACCCACAATCTTTTACCAACAAAGTGAAGGTTTTACGACAAACGTTAGCAAGATTTTATGGTTTGGATTTATGATAATTTGAGCGTAGATAAAGTAGTGTATGAAACTCTACATAATTAGGTATTAAAACACTCGTGTGATACTATTAAAAAACTCGCCTGCGGCTCGTTTTTTAAACTCACACTCATGTTTTAATACCCCCCATTATGCATCCGTTTCATAAACTACTATTATGTCTAGTTCTGTAAGTTTATGTGCATTATGCATAGATATATTTATAAATAATAGGTCGGCGCTCGCGCTTCGACTAGACAACGAAAAAACGAAAGCTCCGTGAGTGCGGCAACTTTTTTTTCTAGTGATAAGTCAATGAGTGTGAGTTTGTTAATTTGTGAATGGTGCTTTATGTGGTGGTGTAGGTTTGCTAACTTGGGCAGAGTAAGTATTTTATGCCGCACTTTTGAAGTCGAGCATCTTGGACCTATATGTTTATGTACTCTACTTTCAGACAGCAGACTAACAGAGCTGGTAAGCTTAAGCGAGGTAAGAAGAGAAAGAGAGGTCATTGAAGAATATTCAAAATACATTTTGTATCACACCTCGGCACACAAAGGAAGAAATGGAGTTGGGTTTCTACTAAAGCGGACTCTCAAAAATTACATAATAGGTTTCAAAGAATTTTCTGATAGAGTTGCGGCTTTGGAGATCCAAATATCAGAGAACCATGTATGGGCAATAATTCAAGTTTATGCTCCCACCGAGAACTGCGGAAAAGAAGAAATTGAAAGTTTCTATACGACTGTAGAGACAGCTCTAGATTTTGTAAAGTCAAAGAACTTAATTATACTGGGTGACTTCAACGCGCAAGTTGGAAATAAGCAAAAAGGCGAAGAAGGAGTGTTTGGAAAACACTCCTCGGGCAAAAGAAGTGCTCGAGGACAAACACTGGTGGAGTTCGCGTTGGAGCACAACTTAAAAATTGTGAACAGTTTATTTAAAAGACAGACGCACAAAAAGTGGACTTGGCGATCCCCTGATGGGAAGAGCTTCAATGAAATTGACTACATATTGACGAATCGGACGAAACAAATTTAAATAATTTTGACATTATTAATAATTTAAATTTTAATACTGACCATAGAATGATCCGATGTAAAATAAAGGTACAATTTAAGAAAAGTAGGAGATTTATTCAGGCAGGCATATGTACAACTAACCTCCCGAAAATTTCCGAAGACTGTGAGCAATACTGGCGACATAGATTCGTAACGTCGTTACAGTCAACGAAAAACGTACAAACACAATATAATAACTTAATGGGAGAGATGCAACAATTATTAAAGCAAATTCCGACACACAAAAAAGGGAGAAATATCTATATTGACGAGGAAACAAGGAATCTCTTACAAGAAAGAAAAGAGCTTTTTAAAGAAAAACGTACCAAAGCCATAAGGTATAAAATAACCCAAATAAGCAAGCAAATAAACCGCAACATAGCACGAGAAAAGAGAAAACAACGACAGCAAACTTTTGAGAAGTTTATAACGAAAACTGGAGCTATAAAA
Organism: Coenonympha glycerion; assembly: GCA_963855885.1. NCBI lineage: Eukaryota > Metazoa > Arthropoda > Insecta > Lepidoptera > Nymphalidae > Coenonympha > Coenonympha glycerion. The sequence goes on from OY979631.1 coordinate 13,023,744, forward strand.
AAAGCATACAAAGAACTGAGCGACAAGATTGAGTGGCCTGCATATATTAAGCACAAAAGCGGAAATCTTTAACAAAACGACCAGAGATACTAAATGAAGCCACTAAATTCTATAAAAACCTATATAAAAATACAAACACATTGGACAGGGACGAAATACCCGAAACTTTGCACCAAAATTGCGACGAACTCGAAAAACACCAAAATGTACCACCTATTACATATTCCGAGATAGAATACGCCATAAAAACCCAGAAAAATGGCAAAACGCCAGGAAATGATCGAATATCAAATGAATTATTGAAGTCGTTTCTTAATACCTTACGAGAGCCACTTCATATTTTTTTAACTGTATATTGGACTTAGAATTGACACCAGAGCAGTGGTCTGAATCGATTATAACACTTCTGTATAAAAAAGGCGACAGGGGCGAGTTGGGAAATTATAGACCAATAAGCCTTATGTCTAATATATATAAAGTTTTTTCAAAAGTTATCTTGAACCGCATAACAAATGCGCTTGACGAACAGCAACCACGGGAACAAGCTGGATTCAGGAAAAAATTCTCAACGATTGACCACATTCAGGTAGTGACACAACTAATCGAAAAGGCTAACGAATACGACTTGACGCTCTACATGTGCTTTATTGACTACACAAAAGCCTTCGACTCTATTAATAGAGATGCCATGTGGTCGTCATTACTTCAACAAGGTGTCCATCCAAAATACATTAATGTAATTAAGAGCGTTTATTCCAGATGTCGGGCAAAAATAAAACTTGAAAAGGAAGGTGGTGAGTTCCCCATAAATAGAGGTACACGACAAAGGTGATCCACTGTCACCAAAAATATTTACAGCTGTGCTAGAGTCAATATTCAGAAATCTAGAATGGGAAGAAAGGGGCCTGAGGATCGACGGAGAGTATCTCATTCATCTGCGTTTTGCTGATGATATAGTCGTCTTCGCAGAGAATGCTGAGGATCTCGGCCAACTCCTAGAGCAGCTAGCAATAGAGAGCAAGAAAGCTGGACTTCAACTCAATAGCTCTAAAACCAAAATCCTAACGAATGCAGAGAGAAAGGACATAACAGTGGCAGGAGAAAAGTTACAGTATGAAAAAGAATATGTATATTTAGGTCAGTCTGTTTCCTTTGAAAACTGCACAAAGAATGAAATAGAAAGAAGAATTGCTATTGCTTGGAAAAAATTTTGGAATTACAAAGAGATCATGAAGAACAAGGAAATAAATATCCAAATAAAGAGGAAACTTTTTGACATTGCAATAATGCCAAGTCTGACATATGGGTGCCAAACATGGTCTTTAAGAAAGGAGGACGAAGAAAATTTAGCGGTATGTCAAAGAAAAATGGAAAGGAGTATGTTAGGACTGAGAATTAAAGACAGAGTAAGTAATGAACTGATTCGGAAAAGGACAAAATTACTAGATCTTAAGAAGACTATAAGAACATTGAAATGGAGATGGGCTGGGCACATATGTAGACTAGATAAGACACGATGGACTAGAAAGGTAACGGAGTGGATACCAAGGGATAGGAAAAGAAAAAGAGGGCGTCAAAGGAAAAGGTGGCGAGACGTTTTCTCGGAGAGAGCGGGATCGGATTGGATGAGGAAAGCTCGAGACCGGGAGCTTTGGAGAAAGTTGGGGGAGGCCTACGCCGCTGAGGCGAATAGTGCGTAATATTTAATTATAAATGATTTATTTTTACTGTCATCAGAAAAGACATCTATACTTATAATAAAACTGTAAAGGGTCGAATTCTGTACATTGAAGATATTTTGAAAATTTTTGTTGGAGGACACTATTTAGTCGATACTGAAGCCAAAACTATAATTTGTTTAATTTTTGTCTGTCTGTCTGTCTGTCTGTCTGTCTGTCTGTCTGTCTGTTTCACGACCGGGCATCACGGCTAATCCGCTGGATGGATTTAAATGAAACTTGACATGATTATAGTTCATACCCCGAGGTAGGACATAGGATACTTTTTGTCCCGAAATTCATCATGGTTTCCCTGGAAGACGGCATCAAAGTCCAAACGTTTTTTAGTTATAATTCATTAACGCGTTGTTCGATTCCATTCATTCTTTTTTTGTTAGAAAGGAGGTTCTTTAAAGATTATTCCATACAAATCTTATCATCATCACTTTTGTAGTTCAGAAATTACAGACATCAGAACCATTAAGTTCAAGTAGGTAGGTGACTTGAAACTCGGAATGCACAAAGAACCTAGGGCTAGGACGTAGGGCTCAAGTAAGACTGGAGTACCCTTACAGCCGTAAATAAATAGGCTTAACAGGAGATTTTGTATGGTTTAAAATTTTTCACTTTTAGGGTGAATAAAAATCATTTAACTGGCGTTATCGCTACGTTATACCGTATAGCGCCATCTCTACAATTTATGTGGAACTTGAATGTAAAACTCTGAGATAGGTACTACCGATTTTTTTAAAATAAAAATTAACTGTCATGTTATTTACTGTTTCCTGACTTTATATTAAGATGGCACTGTTAACACATGAACAGATTTAAACTTTATCATCCGCAATATGGAAAGGGTAAGATAATGGTTCACAAATATTTTTAACTCTTAGGTCTTATCGATCCTAACCGACTGACTGTCATCTAAGGTCTTTTTATACGTAAAGAAATATATAGCCATTGTCCATTCTGATGTTTTGGATTGTATTGAGATGAAGCAAAGATTTTTAAAAGACTCTTATATTATGTTGGGCTGGGGAATATGTTTAGTAGAGTAATTTATCCCAGTGGTACCTACCCGGCCGAACTCTGAAAGAAGAGTTCTACCACCAGTACAACTTTTCACATGGTTTAATAATTTTTGACATATTTCGTGGTTTTAGAATAAAAATCACAATGAAAAGGACGATTTTAACCCAGTGGCACAGGTCGTGGTCACTACGTGACCACGACTTGTACCAATGTATCGAAATATCGACAGTTAAAATCGTCCTTTTGATCTTTCAACTACGTATTAATGAAACTTTATATTATTATTAAGAAAAAGGAGTTTTCAAAATCACCACAAGATAACCCGTGCAAAGTAAGAACAGGTTTCTGTACAACATCACACCAGAATCCCGCGAAAAATCAAGGAATTCCAGTAGGAAGGTATATTATGTAAAAAAATCGTAATTCACGCGGGCGGAGCCGCGGGCAACAGCTAGTCTTAATTAAAATTGGACACATCATGACATTTTACTGATATATTTTGTAATAATTAGTTTACTAAATGAAATGATAAATGTACCTATTTTTTGTTATTATGGACGCACTATGAATAAATGGCTATTTTATTATTTATTTATTTATTTATCTTGGACCTATATGTTTATGTACTTCTATCAATAATTACGTGATATAAGTTAAATAAGTACTTAGTTAAAAATTATCATCATTTTTATTAAATTAAAAACAAGACCATCACGTTATTTCCGTAGGTACGTACACGCTACAAGCTGTGTTGTCGTTTTAATCACATTTCAATTCCAGGTGAATTTCGTTTGCAGTCGCTGTTAGCCAGTCAGCTTTATGCGTCAATCCCTGTTAAGCTGGCTTACAGGACATCTCTAATTTCATTACAGACGCGGTGGACGGTGGACGAGTAATGCGATGTTAAATAAAACTAGTATTTTAAACCTATGTATTAAATATTTTTCATGTAAAAGGTAAAGAAAACTTCTATCCAAATTTTATATTTTACGGTAAGGGCTCGACCGTTTTTTGATTCGATAGATCCGTCAAAAAACGGTTGAGCCGTTTCGGAGAAGTTTGGTAACGACATGGGAATTTTATATATTGAAGCAAGATTTTCCTTGTCATTGATTGGTAGTGGTAGGACGGACGAACGGACGGAGAAAGTCTCACCATAAGGGTTCCATCTTCACCATTTTAGTATGTAACCCTAATAAGGAGAAAGTCGTTTATCTCAACAGGAGTTGTGAGCGTATCTCTTAGCGTAACTTCGAGCGATAGATAATGCGCGATAGTTGCATTGAATGATTAATATTAGTGAATCGATTTCAATTCGTGTGACTAAAAGCTATCCAGATTAACGTGTCCATCTCATCGATTGAGCTTATCAGACATTACTTACTCATTCCATAATCACACGAGTTCAGTTTAGCTCTAATCTATTCATTGCTACTCGGTTTATAGACCCATGCTACGGCTTGTGTCCTGAAATGAGGTTGACCTCAAATAGGATTAATTATTGTAAAGTATTTATCTGTTCAGTACACGCAGGTCTAATGCTACTTAGTAATGTGAGAACATTATTTTAGAAAATAACTTATTTTATTTATACCTATGTAGTACTGGCGTAGTTGTTCAGGTTTATGCCTTCTAAAAGGGTTGCGGGTTCGAATTCCAAGCGTGCACCTACATATTTGTACGTCAATCACAAGTGAAAGCAATTCTTCCCAATCTTCGCCAAATTATTGAAACTCCTTTTCGTTTACAGGTCCAGGATTGTGAATAAAAGATTCTTTCCACTTATTTATCTTTTTGTATTTTTTTCATAAATTAATAATTCAATTAGTAACATTTTTACGACATATCTTTTTTCAATCACAGACAGAACTAATTACATTTCTATTTTCAAATTCCATAAAAAATAATATTAATCGTAAAGAGGTTTGTTTTCCAAAAATTATACATATTAAATACTTCACGGTGACGCAAAATATTAATGAAAACTAAACATAAATCTTCAGCACGCTAACAACTCGTCCATCCTGATATACATTTCGCGTCCCCGCGAAATACTGAACACTGTTACAAACAAACATCAAATAACCTAAGAATCATATTATCAAAACCGTATGATATCATTTAAAATTATTTTTTATAAAGAAAGCTTTTATACATTTTATTAATATCCTTCTCAGCACCAGATCCAGGTTACCACCTAGCACCAAAGTACTTGTCAAAACGGATCAAACGAGTCTAAACTCGATGGGGTTGTGTCATTTAACTACCGAGTTCCTATAACAACTTTCCTGTTCATCATCAGATCAGCTCCAAGTCATAATTGTTATCCAATTACACATGTATACAAAATTTAAGTTCAATCGGTAACCGGGACGTCTTTAACTTGCAAAATTTCATTACAAACAAACAAACATCAAAATTGGTGAGTAACAATTACAAAACATTTCAGGGTAACCCATAAGTATTGATTGTCATCATCTGAATTACTAATTTTTGACTTTATAAATTGACATCTTGAATTATAACGAACAATATTATGAAAAATGATAATTATAAATTGACATTCTGAATTACTAATTTTTGTCTTTATAAATTATCAATTTACAGTCATTGACATCCTGACTTATATCTATTATAAAATTATGAAAAAAAGATAATTTCTAATTTAATCAAACAAATATTTACATTTAGTTTTTTTTTTATATTCATACGCCATAAGGCAGAATATATAAGGATAATAATTGTTATTGCTGACCACCTAATGTACCTGCATTCATATGAATAATTGACATTTATTTATTTATTTATTATAATCATTAATTTAAACAAATAACATTGAACACACAATACACTTTATGCACTTTTTATATTAATTTACAAAATTAAACAAATCAAATTATTGTATTGCGTTTAAAGTCTTTAAGTACGTGCACCTTGCACTTCCAAGTCTTCCACACTATCGTGCTACCTTAGCAGTGTGGGCATAATGATCTTCTACACTATCATGCTACCTTAGCAGTGTAGGAATAATGGTCGTCCACACTATCATGCTACCTTAGCAGTGTAGGAATAATGGTCGTCCACACTATCATGCTACCTTAGCAGTGCGGAATTAATGGTATTTTTACACTATCATGCTACCTTAGCAGTGTAGGGGGTAAGAACTAAGTATACGTGCACATTGCACTTCAAATGGTCTGTTACACTATCATGCTACTTTAACAGTGTAGAAACTAGGTGCATATTGCACTACAATCAAACATTTACAATTTTAACTTCATTAGAAACAATCCTTGTTTGCAACAAAACATCAAACAACAATTACTTTACACTAATTGAAATACAAACTTCCAGTTTGTACTAACACACAATGAGGCAGAATCAACATACGATGTTTCATCTCAATTCATTGTCTCGCTGTTACAAATTAATACACCATTCCATGCATTAGATCCTATAACGTCAACAAATATTTTTAAAGTGAAACTTTTATTACATCGTCTCAAACTCGTTTCGTCTATGTGTTGCAAATCGCGTGACGGTCGGCCGCGGAATAGGAACAAAGTGAAAGGCGCTCGTCAGAGCAGCCAAGACCACAAAAGTTTGACTTTTACCGTGGTTTCACAAAACCACATAATCCTTTTTATAAAAAAAAAAATTTAAAGAATAATCTCTCCGAAACACATATCTAAATCACAAAATTTTGTTTTTAACCATCAGTATATCCTCGCAAAGGATGGCTCACTACATTCTCCATTAAAACAGGACCAAGGATGTGCTTTATCAATCGTGTATAGTTATAATATTATTATGTTGTTAAGCCTTTTTTTGTAACAAAATTATCCTCCAATCCTCATGATACAATATTTTAGTTACACTATAATATAAACATAAACCTTTCGGTCTTAATTTTATACTTTTATCGCAACCTTGTTCATACATTATGTTCTTTCAATTCTCACTAGATCTCTCATTTTTAATATCAAACGGTTTTTCTGTTTCTTTCTTCAAATCTATTGAACTTTTTTTTATGACTTTTGCATACCATAACTACTCATGATACTAATAATTACATGGCCTTTTCATATATTTTTTAAGCTCGTGAAATGGCTTCACAATATTTTTAGTCAATATAAATTATTCCCTAGTCTGTGTTTTTAACACTCGGTAAAAAAAATAACAGTGCTAACCAATTTTTCCTTAAGTCACCAGTGGGAAGGTCACAATATCTAAATCGACCGCCAGAAAAATTAAAATAAAGTGCTGAATTTAATCTAATTACGAAGTCTCACAATTTTGTGAATACGTATCAGATTTAAGTGAAATAAATACGAATATTCCTATAATGACATATTTTTAAAGAAATAGATGACAACCATTTTTATTTCCCTTTTCGTCTTTCTCAAGCTGTTTGTTACTAACCTAACAAATGGATTGGACATAATTATTAATATTCGATATGTTATGGGATGACTTTCGTATTTGAAAAGACTATTTATGTTTTTTTTTTAAATATTGCTAATGTTTTGCCGTCTGCAACACATTGGCACTACCGTACCTTAATCCATCCTTAGTCACCTTATACTCCCAGATGCGCTTAAACACAAAATTCTTAGGTACATAAATCCATCAATCATCTGCTTCTAAACTGGAAGATTTTTTATATAAATATAGACATATTAAATATATTAAATATTGACATTAATCAGAATTTTCTTAGTAATTTCTACTGCTGGGCTTTTACTCGTTATAAGATGGTATAAGTAGGTACTTATAGCTTTCTCAAGACGAAATTAATAGTTCGTTAAAAAAAACTGAATCCTATTGTCAAATCTCAATAGTTAGGTTGACCGAACTACTATAGGTATTAGGTATATATAATTCATACTGCCCATCAGGTGTTAGGATCTTTTCTTTTTACTCTTAGTGTCTTGAGTTAACGAAATCTAACAATATTCAGTTTTATGGTTATAATATAATTCAACAGGTTTTATACAAAATTTCCAACCGAACGATCACTCCATTCCTTAATACGTAGCAACGGAAAATCTTACTATATTTCCTTTCTGTCAAAGCAAATCAAAAAAATCTATCACCCGTTCTAAAATAATTTAACCCATACAGTCTTAAGCGATTGCTTCTATATTTGCAACTTGACTAGTTATTTCTGTAATCATTTTCGATTTTTAAATCATCTTGCCGAGTGAGCCTTCTGTACCTTTAGTACTATTATGTACTCCGTGACCTAGCTCAACAAAATTCTTAGTAAGTAAACAATCACAGTACCAATTCATAATAATAGATATCGAGCAACTTTGTCTTTTGTCCAAACTTGCGTAATTATGAAGTTAATTCGAAAAAATGAATGCTTATCGCCATAATTTGAAACTATTTGTAAAATTATACCACAGATTTTAACTTATACTGCCAACACTACTTCATGTCATAATTAAAATAAGTTATACAATGATTACCGTTTTTGATGTGCCCATTACTATAATATCGTTTAATCATATATCTCGATCTAGATTTCGACTGGTAAAACTTTTACTATCGTCTAGCTGTAAGCTTTCATACAAAAACCAATAACGTTTTCCTACTCGTAAATATGTATAATCCGGTTTTCATAACTTTTAGAAATGTTGCAGATACAATGAAGTACTTTGTTCATAAATTTAACTTTTTAAGAAGTATTACTTATGTTAAAAGTTATTAGAGTCTAAATATCCATATTTTTGACCTTAAAACTTACTCGAGTATTTTTTGAAATAAAACGTACGAGCCTAAATTAAATGTACTGAATCTATAAAACCAAAATTGTCCAATTCAGTAGGTAACGTTTACTGGGTGGATGGGTAAAAACTCAAGCAATATTTCAAGAATAAAATTTAGGTCCTGGACTTGCAACTCTATACGAGCATACGAAGTATTTTCAACCGCGTTTATAAATCGTATTTAGGTGAAGTTAATAAAATATTTATTTCAGTTAACAAAATCACAATTTTTTTAGTAAAGCCAAATTATTCAGTTAGCCATTTTACGTATGACACAATTTCCTTCTCAAAAAAATTATTTATTTTATTACATTGACTGCCAGTAGAACAATGACGACTTCCCATTCATAATTTTAGTTGAGAATATTTTCTATTAATATATATATAACAAATATCTTTTAATTTCATTCTACCTATATTCCTTAACTCATTATTTTTATTTTTTTTTAACATATTAATGTAAAACAAACTCATTTTTAGTTTCATCTATTTAGTTTATCTAAGTAGATATATCTATCAAGAAAAAAGCGACTCTATCCAAGAAATATCCAAAGATAATAGGTATTAAATATACGCTATGGTTAACATAAGTCACTTGTCCTAGGATTTGTTACTATTATTAGTTGTAATTTATCCTTTATAACTATAGTTGTGAGTCTTGAGCAATGCTGCGAGGTACACAATTGTAAAATAAATCCGTAGTCAATTAAAGAAAACCCTATTGAGTTGGTAAAATAATATCAGATTATAATATGAATAATTCGAAAATGCAGAACTACCAAAACAGAATATTAGAAATGAACGTTAGAAATAGTTTTGTCTGAATCAATAACCGAATAGTTGTGTTGATAACTATATAACAAAATAATTCAATAAAAATAACATCAAGTGCACATACCTACTGCACTAAAGTTTCCTACAGGTGCTTACTCTTTATCTAAGTTGATTGTAACGTTATTGTAATGTTTCTTTAATAACTTTTTATTTTAGTACCCAAATTTACCCACCTATGTGATTGTGATGTGTTTCTCTATCACATTATCGACATTTAAAATTTGTTACAACTTGCCAATTACAAGCAACGTTGCCGATTACTTTTTGAGTAAACAATAACAAGTATTTACTTATAACTGCCAAATAACATAAACGTCCAAAGAAACTGTTTAAGCAGAACTGACTTGAATTATAATAATATGTGTAGTTAATAGGTATGTCTTCATCTAAAACAATTCAGTCATTTAGTCACAATAATATCAATGAGCAGTTTGTTTGCTGACCCAACAATAAATTTCAGCGCTTTCTCTTACTTTATTTCAAGTGATAAATGATTATAATTATTCGATATTTAGATAGCAAATTACAATTATACTGTGAGATTAGTACGAGTTGGATCAATTTAAATTCAAATTTCGATTCAATTCAAACTTTGACTTTTTTCACAAAATTAAATTGTATTGAATATTTAGCATTATTAATGTATTTTGTACTAATCTTACTGGTTACATTATTTTATGAAAACATTAATTTTTCTCTACTTATTTATAGTTGTTTGATTATAAAACCTCTTTGATATATATTAATTAATAATAACCAATAATCATAAACCATTATCAGTTATCACCAAACAACATAGTTTGCAGCGATGCAGGTATAATAGCGCAAGTAAAAACGTGAATACGCGACCCATTAAGCTCAAGTCTCGATAACATCTGCAATGTATGACGCCTGTGCAATCTATGACTATCTCTAAATCTAAGTATTTGCCGCTTATCGGTTCGGTGATGTACGGGGTGTGCGTCGCTGTACCGCAGGCCGTCTTGCCTGCCATCCAGCTGCCAGCACTGCTAAGAGCGACATCCACCGACGTACTCGACACTCGTAGCACGTTGCCGCCAGCGACGATTTCGCCTGCACCTTGAAACACCAACTGCTCCACCACCAAGCTGCACCTTGAAACAGCAACTGCTCCACCACCAAGCTGCACCGTAGACTCCAACTGCTGCCATCACCAGGCTGCACCATTGGACACCAGGCTGCACCGTAAGACACCAACTGCTGCTACCACCAGGCTGCATCGTGAGACACCAACTGCTGTTACCACCAGGCCGCACCGTGAGACACCAACTGCTGCTACCACCAGGCTGCACCGTGGGACACCAACTGCTGCTACCACCAGGCTGCACCGTGAGACACCAACTGCTGCTACCGCCAGGCTGCACCGCGGGACATCCATTCACTCCGGGAACGATCACATGGCACCTTGAGTCACTTACCTGAAACCATTTAAACAACGAGTATCTCTCTCCTTATACCCACACATTATGTACCTACACACAATAATATGTACTACATTCAATCTCCTACCATAAACTTATGAAACATGAATCTCTTAGAATCCAAAATTACTTTACATTTAGTACACACACTGTGGTAACTGGTAAAGATTTGTAAATCAATCAATCAATCAAACAATTTATTTGCATACATGTGTCAGGTATAAAGATGATAGAGAAGTTGTACAATCTCTTATCTCTTTTGGCAATTTATTGTATATTTTACAAAGATTTAAATCTTTGATATTTTAACAGCCATTACGCAAACACCCTTATAAATGAATGTGGAATTGTGAATGTCTTGTACATTCTAAAACACAAATACATTAACATGTACCTTCTCGTGGGCGTAGAATTGCACCAGGGTAACGGTAGTACGTTATAGTCCCTGATGTCGTCCCTCTTCGGATCTGTAAGCAATTCTTCCCAATCTTCGCCAAATTATTGAAACTCCTTTTCGTTTACAGGTCCAGGATTGTGAATAAAAGATTCTTTCCACTTATTTATCTTTTTGTATTTTTTTCATAAATTAATAATTCAATTAGTAACATTTTTACGACATATCTTTTTTCAATCACAGACAGAACTAATTACATTTCTATTTTCAAATTCCATAAAAAATAATATTAATCGTAAAGAGGTTTGTTTTCCAAAAATTATACATATTAAATACTTCACGGTGACGCAAAATATTAATGAAAACTAAACATAAATCTTCAGCACGCTAACACAAGGTAGGTACAGGCGTGCCTTGCAATTGACCATATACGATAAAGCTCCCAATGCAGTCAAAAGCACTAAGATTCAAACCAAGACCTCCAAATAGAAGTAGGTAAACTTACTGTACCTACTAGTCTATTTGGTATCTTGGTTCTTTAATTTTGTCAACGGCTCGGCGTGACTTACTTACAATAGTCACCGATTCGAAGTAAAGGTATTAATAGATTAGATAGGGTATTAGCTAGACACGTTTTTAACCACTAACTGAAGCATCCATCCTTAATCACTTCCTACTTCCTGGAAATGCTAATTGCAGAAATTGCTAATTTGTGTTGGTAGTATAATATGCTTTTCCTCCTTCGAGCTAGAATAAAGATATATTATTTAGATAGGCTTAAAAATGTAGGATAGGTTAGAAAGGACCGTCTTTCTAATCTATACGGTTTTGTGACACTTGAATCCATCAGCGGCTCCTACCTATTTTTTGGGTTAGTCATTAATTTTATACATATTCAATGTTTTGAAAACAATAGCTTATCTATTTCTGTGATTTGTATCACGCGCAATTCAACAACTATGCCAGGGATTTTTTTGTTTTCCGTATTACTTATCTTCAGAAGTTTACTACGAAAAAAATTTATAAAAAAGTCGACACATTTTTATGTACGGGTGGGTATACAAAATCCTTTCTCCCGAAAAGGTAGTCTAGAATGTACTTTCTCCTCCACATACTTACTGAGCATTCTACACATATTTCAGGTTCAGGCTTAAGTTACAGAGCGAATATTTTTTGACAGGGTTCCCGCTATATATAGATACTCTTTGACACTAAAAGGCACCGCAATGCGGTATATCAAGGAATAAAAGGTTTACGCCCCTGCGGTGATTGTTAAATATTTTATCATCCCTCGAGATTTGGGTGCGCCGAAATAACTGCGCTACTTATATTCACAGAAACAAAAAAAAAAATTTAGCGACAATTTTCTTTGTTAGAGACCATGACACACATTTTATTTAGCTAGACTTTATGCAACATTTGTACAGAAGGGATTTTTTTAATAAATCGTATGGACTACTTACCTACTCATATTTTTGATGTCAAAAGTAAGGCTAAATGTAAGACTAATCGACACTGCAGCATGACTATTCATTTGCCAACTCTTTATCGTGTAAGTGTGACTTTGAATAGATAGTCAGACTGAGACGAATTCGAAACTCTAGTAAAAACAGAATAGCAATAATTCTGGAGAGAACGCAATTTAGCACTTGTAATTGAACCAATTGATAGCACATAGTTTTTAAGGGTACCTACCTAAAGAAATTCTGGTCTAAGTGAAAATGTGGATGTCTTCAAGGATTTCAAGCGACAAGCAAAACTCTGTAATCTGTTAGTTAGTAAAAAACATGGGCAGAAACGTCGGCAGGTCCTCCTGCTATCGCAGCAATCAGCAAGCAAAGACTTTGACGATGAATACGAGGTAAGTGTAACTGGAATAGAAGACGATCCCTGAGCTCAATGTTGAGTCAAACCAACGCGTGCACGACGGTTACACCCTCGCAGCAACGGCTTAAAGAATATTATCTTCATTAGACAATTAAGACGAGCACCTACTGTCATCATGTCTGATGCAGTATGTCTGCTTTACAGTAGATTACCTGACTCAGGTAATCCTAATCAGGACTTATAGCAGCTGGTAAGGTATTCTTGGACAATAACCTCAAGCCTCGAAGAATGCCAAACAGAGGAGACTACTGCCACACTACGAGGCAACCAATATGTTTGTACTGATGACATTTACAAAGAATTAAAAACTGCGGATGATGAAAGGACTACAATACGAGTATAGTCGTAAACCTAACAATGTATAATAAAATAGGTATGTCATTATGATATAAAATTTTCGCAGACGCTTAATTAGCGTAACGCATTATTGAAGCATTATTTTTACCTACTTTTTTGTTTATTTTCCAGCACACGTGTGTTTAAGGTGAGCCCTTAAAGCCTACGCTAATGTAATTTTTATTTCTGATCTCTGTAATAAAGTAAACCGCTCTCAAATTTTGGAGGTTTTTATTCCAAATGAAATTCTATGCAACCTTATAGGTACGTTTACACTTCACAATCTTCATACTTAACTAGCTTATACTTATACTTATACCTGCTTTGAATTTATGAAAATCCAAAGGTATCTAGGTAAAGGTAAACTAAAGGTAAGGAAAAAGAGTCCCCTTATTTTTACAATATACCTATAGAGCTTTAAGAAAAAAATATTTTAAAGGAATCACGTTGCACGATGCAAGTGGAACTAATGGCGGTTCCCAATATTTCAATCTATCCACGGTTTGCCTTACTAGAGATAGAAATTTGACATAACTTGTATGGATCTTAAGTCACATCGATATCTCATTATTGAGAACTAGCAGTGCCCGCGGACTCCGTTCCGCGTTAGAAATATTTTTGTACCGGCCCGTTTGTCCCGCGTAAGGCCCGGTTTCCACCAAAGCGGAGCGATAACGTGTTTGGATAAGCAACCAGATTTCATCATTTAGACATCCCTCAGTTTCGGAGATATTAAAATGAAGAAATCTGATATTTTGTTACTCAAATACAGCTCCGCTCTCCTTCGCTCTGGTGAAAAACGGGCCTAATACCCACAGCCCACAGCGCTGGACGCGAAGCATTCAGATAGATAAATGCCTATACTTACCTATCGTCATGCAACGACCGAAGCGGCGGCGGCACGCTCCCTCATACCGCACGTTTTTGTTTTGCTAATATCTTTGAAGATATTTGTTTAAACTGTATAGAGTAAGCAGCAGAAATATTCTACATTAAATTTCCGTTCTTAAAAACATATTTACAAAGATATAAATTAATACCATATGGGCTAAATAAGCTTCACAAAAATGATTTATGTTTAATCCACAATTTCAAAGTAAAAGCAGTTATTGCGAGTTACCCATAGGAGATAGGCATATGCTATCGCGGACTTTTTTGCAGATTTTGATACGTTCTTTAATATTGTAGAACATTGTTTTGTTCTATCCTCAATAGTTTCCGCAGCGTACGCGATGAAAGCAATTTTTTTTTGCGACTTGGATTACATTATTCAAGTTTTAGTAAAGATGCATGGTTAATTTTGGAAATTATAATAGCCTATGACACTCCACGATAATGTAGCTTTCTATTGGTGAAAGAATTTTGAAAATCGGTTCAGTAGATCCAGAGATTACCCCTTACAACGTCACAAACTCACAAACATCGTTACGCTACCTCTTTATAATATTAGTATAGATTAGTATAGATATTGGGGACCGGCATTAGATGAAAGTAAGTAGCCAGCGCCATCTCTTGAGCAATAGTTGACGCAACTTGATGATGAGTAATATTAAGATTTAAAATAATTGAAGGAACCAGGTAGCAAAGAGCTACCGGTGAGGAAACGCCCGGACAAGGAGATCAGCCTTAAGGCCCTTGATTGACCTCAATCAATCAATCAAGAAAACCGTCGTCGTAAGATTAAAAGCATTATTTGTAAAAGTTTGAAAGACAAAAAATTAACATTCAAGTATGTACATCATAAATTTTGAGATGACGCTATAAAAATTACTACGCAATTGACATAACCCTGGCATCCGACCCGGCTGTAATGCAACAATCGACATGCTTGGGAGAATACAATAAAAGTTTTACTTTAATATGTTATGTACCGAAATTAATCCGAATCCCGTTGGTAGCGTTAATTTTGATACACTTTTCACATTTATAAAATATGTACCGAAATTATTCTGAATTTTATGAAGTCAGTATTCAAAGTGAATGCTACAGTGAGTTATCGTAACACGGCATCGCGTTACGTCACGAGGTCCCCAGAACATATTAAAACTGTCCGACGTAATATTTGCGACGGCTTTCCACTTTAATGTAAACAGCCAATCGCACAAATGAAAACTGACATTACTGCGACCGAACACAATTAAAATACGGCGATAAAAATTTATCGCATCGCCATCGCAGCGCGGCGCCCGAGTCGCCGGCAATGGAACGAATTAATTCACATTTTTAACATTGCCAGTTGATGCAATTGTTTTTTTGGTGATGGTAAACATGCATTTTTTTTAAAGCAATACCGAAAGTAATAACTGATAGTAACATTATGAAACGTAAATACTAGGCGCGTTAATAAATTTTAAGAAAAGTTACTACGTTTACGCGATATTTAATCCAATCGACAGGAATTAGTAAGTAATTGATAAATATTTTATTATTTTTGCTTTCATTCACAAAATGTACATCATAGTTTTAGAAAATTAAAGAAATAGTGCAGAAACAAGTTAAAGTCGAGCAGTGGGCTGTGACTGAGTCCATACAGTCCTAGAAACAACTTGAAGTCAAGCAATGAGCTGCGGCTGAGTCTATACGGTCCTAGAAACAACTTAAAGTGGAGCATTGGGCTGTGGCTGAGTCCATACGGTCCCTGAAACAACTTAAAGTCAAGCAGTGAGTTGTGGCTGAGTCCATACGGTCCTAAAAACAAATTAAAGTGGAGTTGTAGGCTGCAGTCATTTATATCAATGGCTGCAGTTATGTTGTGAATACGGCTTTTTAATTTACGTGAATACGTGCATCTAATTCTAACACTTTTAACAAAATGTAGATAATAACACGGAATACATAATATGCGAATGCCTTCAAGATAGCAGTTACCTATTCTCCTTTTCCCTTTCACCTCTCCCACTAGCTAGGCTTGGGCTGTGTTTAAAGTAATCTGTGAGCTAGGGTCCCTGCCAGAAATCTCTTGAAGAGATAAGTGTATCCTTGTATAACCATCTTTCAAAATTTTTAAGTAACATATATGTTCTGGTATTTAATAAATAAATAAATAAAAATGATAGATACTATGATATATAAATAGATATGAGCAACTCCGAACTCTGAAGTTGTAAGCCTTGTTTTTGTAATCATCTGCTTTCTATTATGGAAGCGAAGACGTGCCTAGGTATAGACCTTGAAAATCTGTGGTTAAAACAGCATGTATTTAGCCATCTTGGAGTGATCTTTAAAAGCACGAGTTGAAAGGTATAATATTCTTTAGCACTTAACTTTATTTTGTTCTCTCAGCCAAGAAAATAGCTTCATTGTTAAAAGTATTTGTAACAGTTTGCCAAGTTTGTCAGTTTATAAGGTGGGGTGAGCTTCAAAATTCAAATCAGGGAGTTAGTAAGTAAGTTATTTAAATCAGGCCATTATAATACCAAATTGCCGCCGTGCGCCGCTTAATTTCCGTTTAATAATCTGTATTGAAATATCAGATTTTGAATTTATTATGTAAGTTAATTTTGTTAATTGACCGTGTTTTGACAGCAATCAGCACAAAATTACTATTTAATAAGAGCGTTCACGGTTTTGTAGTTTAAATTAAGTTCTAATTTCTGACTAACCCTAATAAGGAGTTTCAGATTCCCTTAATAGGTCATCTTTAAACGTTTATAAACCTCGATTTTACCAACGAATATTATAATATTACTATTTTACTAAGCATTTAACCTCCGTTTAGTAAAAATTGTAATATTAAAAAAGTGATTAGTTTAAACCACCCTACCAGCAAATACGCACCACCAACCGCTTTATCATTCCGGCGCGATGCTGCGTATAAACCAGGTACTTACACCTACCATGTAAATACGATAACAGCTTCGGCTGCATCTTCACTTATCAACAGGTAATATCAAAATTCGTAGTCAAGCTAGTACTTGTAGAGTATGAAAAAACTTCACGTACAGTAATCGGTTTATTCATTTTTCAGTCACGAAGATTCCAATGATTCCAACCATCCAAAAGTGTTAACGAAAATAGAACCGCTACCTACTATTCCGGTATTCGAAAATCCAAATCGGATTCGGCGGTCATTGCGGTGGAACTGCGAACGAGATACAACTCGAACAATAAGCAACCTTTTTTAGGGTTTCGTAGCCAAATGGCAAAAAAAAAACGGAACACACATGGATTCTTCACGTTTTTCCGTCTATCCGTCCGTATGCCACAGCCACTTTTTTCCGAAACTATAAGAACTATACTTTTGAACTTTTTTTACCTATAGCGACTGCATTAATTGATATTATAAACGGAAATATCCATTTCATTAACGAACTATCGCTAATGAATGCCGAACATTATACATCAAATTGTATTTAAATCGGCCAAGCCGTTTTTGAAATAAAGGGAAACATTGGTTTGTATAAGCACAAAACAAACAAAAAAAAACCGGCCAAGTGCGAGTCGGACTCGCGCACCCAGGGTTCCATACCATAAAAGAAGTTAGACATTAAAAGAATCACCTTGGTTCATGAATTTACGAGTATAAGTTACATTTAGGTACTTTTATTGGCAAACCGCAAACGTAACTTTGTTTTTGCCAGTTTATTGTTATTATCAAAAAAAGTATAATAGTTAGAGAGTTGATTTTATTTTTCCTGTAAAACATACGTTTACTTCTATTGATCATAATTATTTCAGATTTTTCGAATTGTAAATTTCGGAGATAAGGGGGGGGAACGGTATTTTTTTCGACAGTTTGCCCAATAAATCGAAAACTATCAGGCATAAAAATAAACAAAAATCGGTTTTAGAATACACAAGTGATGTCCTTTCATATGATACCCCACTCACTATTGTTATCTCATTTTGAAATTTTGACCACCCGGTTTTCCACCCTTTTTAAATAAAAATAAAATATATTTTCAATTTTTTATGATTGCAATGGCGGCGCGCCGCAATTACCTACAACTATTCCAAATTTCAGTTCAATAGTTTCGATAGTTACTGAAATAATCGAGTGTGACAGACGGACGGACGGACGGACGGACGGACGGACGGACGGACGGACGGACGGACGGAGAAAGTCACACCATAAGGGTTCAATTTTTACCATTTTGGTATGGAACCCTAAAAATTGGTTTGGTCTGTGTGCACAAATTAACATACAAACAAATCAACAAACTAATGTACAAACGGTCTCTCACCGTAAACGTATATACCCGTACTCCGCTCTGTCGTGAGTAACAAAATAAAAAAATCAATATTCAAAAAATGTGTAAGAATTACATATTATCCTATATGCTTGTAATAGTTTATTTTGTAAGTATAGCTATTTTGTAATTTTTTCATGTAAGTAAAGAGTTTCAACAATCAAGCACTTATCATCGCGTAAGATTGCAGACAAATACGAGTACTAATTTATGCAAAGAAAATCATGCAGGGCACGAATTATCTAGAACAACAAGGTTTGGGAATTTTTGGTTACAAGGTTTCCTGTATTAAGTTGTAATAGGTCTGATGGTACTTTAGTTTGCTTTTAGTCCAATTTTAAGTTTGTATGCCAACAAAAGGTCGCCGAAAAGCCGATTAAAAGTTGTGTACGGTGGCTACCTCTTTAATGATATTTACCCAAAACAATTCTCAGTAAAGTTGTCTCTACTCTCAGTTTACTTAATTTCCTTGCTTATTGTATTTAAGATTTGAGCAATATTGTTCTTGGATGCTTGTTTCACGTCGCAGATATTGTTCCTGATTACAGGCGTAGGCGATGTTGATACTAAATTGAGCTATCTGTGATACTAAAATTGTTATTATTTCAACTTACTCTACAAACCAAAGGTAAACTAAAGGTAAATAACGTATTTTGTAGGTACAAATGAAAAGTTTTTTTTGTACTTATGAAATTATACTTTAAATAATATTTTACTACCCTACCAGCAAATACTCACAGTAGCGATTTAGCGTTCCGGCGCGATGCTGTGTAGAAGCTTAATCACCCCTTTTAATTTAGTACGATAACAATATCTTCGGCTGCACCAACCAAATCATAAGGTGAGTTCGCAGTCAAGTACTAACTTGCTGTATAGTGTAAATTAAATTCCTTTATTAAGTAAAAGTCATTCAAACATTCAGTCATTTAAACTTATTTGCCTAAAAAATATCTAGCACTCGTTTAGCAAAAATACTTATAGCAGCAGCGAGCTAACTTCTATGCGCTGATTGGTTAATGCATGCGTCAGTTATGCAGCCAAGGCGATAATTGGCTACTGATGGCTGCGTTGCTATGGTTACCGTCGTTGGTTGGCCGATGTAAAATTTTACAATTTCGAGAATCACACCCAGGATGGCGTGTTGATAGATGTCACGTACCCAATATTTCTGATTCCAATAACATTTCCCGTTCCCTAGAAAGATTCTTTATATCGGTAGTCGCAGGTAAAACTATAAATTTTTCATTCGGGTTCCAAATTTGCGTAGGAATTCCCGCAGCGTTGAAATTTATTTTCGGTTTGTACTCAAACCGTGTTCATGGAATCGTTGATAAGTCGACCCGGTGAACAGCGCCGTTTGACGAAATAAATTTTCCCGCGATTCAAATATCGTGTTTACAATGTCTTCAAAATATACACTGGAAAGTGGAAAATTACTTGCTTCGAGTGAGCACCTATAAGTAATTATATAACAGCTATTGAATCAATAATCTTAGATATTTTCCTTCATTATTAGGACCTTGATACTAATTTTACTAAAAGGTTTACAAATGATCTATGATCATGCAGCAGAAAATGTAATGAGCCCTAATGAGACCGTTGACATCCTCTTAGGGGGAATGGCTATTACCCGGGCGCGAAAATACAAATGCTATTTCGATTTTCGCTAATATTGGGCTAATTATACATCGTAAGCTTAATGAAATGAGTTTTAATGAAATGAATATTTATGATTTTCATGTTTTTAATAAAAACTTTGCTCATGAATACGCTTTTGTTCATATTTGATCCCGATAGCTTCAACTCTGGAAAACAGTGTTTTTTTCGACAGTTTGCCCAATGAATAAAAAAAATCGGTTTTAGAATACGCAAGTAACACCCTTTCATATAATACCCTACTTAATACCTATTATTATCTCATTTTTAAATTTCGACGACCCGGTTTTCCCCCCTTTCAACAAAATTAAACAATTTTAAATTATTTGGTTGCAAAATATATACAATTATTCCCATGTCGATATTTTTAATAGCTGTTATTAAAATAAGGGGTCGTGACAGACAGCAGGCAGATGGACAACAAAGTGATCTTATAAGGGTTACGTTTTCTTCTTTTGAGGTAAGGAACCTTAAAAAACGATTTACTAAAGTCCCATATAATACAAAATCACGACTCTTTATTTCATACTTCTGTGATAAACATCAAGAAATACACCCGTGTCATCGCAACGAAATACCACGCTATCGCTTTTACTTTACCCGCTATTTATTACCAGATAATGCTTGTAAAAGGAACCGCTCTCAACGTTCAGAAAATTTTCAGCATTCCTCAACTATTTTTCATTTTATCATAATATAATTGTGTTGGGTAACGTAACAAAGCGTGTGCCATCCTAATGCAACGTGTCGTCTGAAAGCAATTTGCGTCGCCCCATGCGGTCCGTCTTTCATTACCCGCCGCGTTCCCGATCTCACAAAAACTGACCAAGTCCGAATTTTTCCTCCAAACCAATTTCAACTTTATTGCAGTTTTAAAAGAGTTTCAATTTATTGATTGAATGGGAGACTTACGATCCTTTTCTATCGGTGAAATGAGGAGTAAAGGTCTAGTTTTAAAAGAGAATTATTCTGAAATAATGTAGGAAGAAATGGTTTTATTGGACACAGTTAGCTATGTAGTGTTACAAGTTACTTAGCTATTAATTAAGGAAGGCTTCTTTTATGCGGACTTTCTACTGTGACATTTATATTAGCTCTCCTTTAACCTTGACTGTGAAAATTGTTCGCTCTCTTCTCCTTAACGGTTTTCCAGGCTTTTCTTTTACTTTTCATACAAAAGTAACGCATGCCTCTTTATATATTACTAGCTAACGTGGCATACGTTGTTTTGTTTTTAGGGATATACAATAGATAACGACCAGCTCTTAGACCTAGTGATCATACACTGAAATTTTCATAACAATCGGTCGAGCCGTTTCAGAGTGTTTGGTAACAAAAATTGGCACGAGAATTTTGAATATTAGACTAGCTGACCCGGCAAACATTGTTTTGCCATTATAAAGGATATAAAAAAAAGGCTTACGATCTACTCTCAGACCGACCGAAAATACAAAGAAAGATGCATAAAAATCGGTCGAGGAATTTCAAAGGAGTTTGGTAACTAAAATTGGCACGAGAATTGTATTTTTGAACTAATTGTACATTAGAAGAATGAAGATTATAATATTATCTATATTAATAAGGGAATCGAAACTGGGAAAGTCTCAATTTTATGCACGTTGCCAACTGCGACATTTCTTAAAACTTTTATTTTTTAAGGCATTCTTTTTTTAATTATTGCTTATAAAAATTATTAAGTTTTTCTAAATATTAATAAAGTTTTCATTAAACTGTGTCAAGTTGTATTCGGTAAGTAGATATATCTAGAAAACCTCAACCACGATCGAAAAATTACAGGAATGAAGTGAAGAGCACAAACAGGCATCGGTTAAACCCAATGACGAAATACGCTACGCTAAGAGGACGGGAAATATGTGACGTATGTTGAAGCCAAAAATTTCTCAAATATGGCGTCGCGTTTCATACAATATTTCGGTACCGCTGACAGCACATACCGCTGTCGGTCGCATACATTAGCGCCATTTTACAGTTTTGACAACTTAAAAATTCGGCTTCAGGGCGGAGCCTAAAAATGTATGCGTGACGTAAGTAAGTGCAGATCCTATATTATGTTTAATCAATGGTTGAACTAGCGAAAAGCCTAAAGGTAATCCTTTTTGGGGTCTATCGAATGAATGTAACAAGCTTAATGCAAACGGTGTACGTACTGTAATTATCACTAAAACCCCATTCATGCCGTCAACAGCTTTCACCGAACGAATTTATGGTGTGAGCGACTTTGATTGCAGAACGTGCGGTGTTTCCAATTAGGCCTTTTCAATCAGCCTGCGCAGTAAAAACATAGATAGATAGATAGATAAACACTTTATTGCACACCACAGAATAAAAATATAAAAAAGAAAGAAATTAATTAAATACAAACAAACTTAGGAGTACAATTTGGCGGCCTTATCGCTACATAGCGATTTCTACCAGGCAACCAAAAATGTGAAGGAATATTTGAAACTGGATACGCGGTTGGTGGTGCCAGAATAAATAAATAAAATAAACTACTTACAATAATATTATATATACTTGTACATATCTACATAATATATTATATACACATATATATATATATATATATATATATATATATATATATATATATATACATAAAATAATATATAAGTAATACAAATTCAATAAAAATAAAAATAAAAATAAAAATAATCCTCAAAACAATAGAACAAGTGAGGATATAATAAACATTAAAATGACAAACTTATAGGTGACAGTTAGTTATCAGCACTCAGGCAACTGAGATATAAAGTGATCTTTTACAAGTCTTTTAAACTGTCCTATAGTCTGGGCCTCTCTGATATCGAGAGGTAAGGCATTCCAAAGATTAATAGCCTGAATCGTAAAAGACTTATGAAAGAAGGAAGACTTATGCGCAGGCATCATCAAAATAAGTTTCCTCGAAGAACGGAGCAATTCTCCCGGTTGACCTACAAAATGGAATTTCTCTTTTAAGTAAGGGGGCGTAGAAGGATGAAACAGAACACAGTACAGAATGGAAAGGATGTGTAGATTCCGGCGAAGTCGGATAGGTAACCAATTAAGACGAGAACGAAATTGTGAGATATGGTCATATTTGCGTAAACCAAATATAAACCTGATAACGGAATTCTGAAGTCTCTCAAGCTTACTTAATTGGTTTTCATTTAAGTCGACAATGCTTGCGTCAGCGTAATCAAGAATAGGAAGGAGAAGAGTCTGTGCGAGCATAATTTTTGTAGGAATTGGAAGAATAGATCGAAGGCGACGCAAGGAGCCCAAGGATGCAAATAATTTCCTACTGACTTGTTTAACATGTTGAGCCCAGCTTAAGGTCCTATCAAGATACACTCCCAAATACTTTACGTTCTCACAGTACGGAATAACAACATTATTGAACGCAATAGGAGGAAGTGACCGCCAGTCAATTTTGGATATCTGCTTTTGGCTACCAATAACAATTGCCTGTGATTTACTCGGATTAACATTAAGTCCAAATGATTTGCTCCACTCAAGGACGGAGCAAAGGTCTGAGTTCATTCTGGCAATTGCATCTGGCAGGTTTTCAAACGAAGACTGGGTATAAAGCTGGACATCATCTGCATACATATGATAGAGAGAAGAAAGGTTATGACTGATTGAGTTAATGAAGATGGAAAAGAGCAATGGTGACAACACGCCGCCTTGGGGCACACCAGCAGAGATATCGCACCAAGAGGAATGAGTTTCCTCAAAGCGAATACGCTGCCGGCGACCACTAAGGTAACTCTGAAACCAGTCAATAACTGATGGAGATATGTTAAGAGAACGCAACTGACCCAGTAAGATATCAAAATCCACCGTGTTAAAAGCATTGCTGAAGTCCAGCAAAGCCATAACAGTGAGTTGCTTGTTGTCCATGCCCCAACGTATGTCGTCAGTAACTTTTATTAAAGCTGTAACCGTACTATGACCAGGACGAAAACCGGACTGGAAAGGATTAAACAGACAGTTTCTATTAAGGAATAAATTTAACTGTTGATAAATAAGCTTTTCTAAAACTTTGGAAAGGAAAGGAAGGATTGAAATAGGACGGAAATCAGAGAAGTTAACAGGAACAGCCTTCTTCGGAAGAGGTATAACATGAGCGCTTTTCCAGGGTTCAGGAAATTTGGAGCAAGAAATGCATTCATTTAGGATATAAGCAATAACAGGAGCAACGATATCAAGGATAGGGATAATCATAGTACGGCTAATGTCATCACTGCCGACAGCATTCGAAGAAATAGACAACACGTTCTTCTTAACATCACATACAGTGAATTGACTAAACTCGAACGGAGGATAATTAGGAGTCGGAGCTTCAGCAAGTGAATGAAGAGTGCGTAATTTACATGAACTGTCAAAAGAGTTCGAAGCAGAAGAGAAATGTTGATTTAGAAGCTCCAAGTCAATACTTGGCGGAATCGAAATGTTATTGGATGGTTTGCCGACTCCGACCGTTTCAAGAAATTTCCAAACTCTGGACGAGTCGCCGTTCTCGACTGAAGAGTGAATATGGCGTCGTTGTGCATCCCTACATAATGTATTGCAGCGATTCCTGGCTTTATGATATTTTCTTCGATTTTCATCGGAGTTGTTCTTCTTAAATTTGGTTTTGGCAACATTTTTCTTTAAAATCATATTTTTTAAATCGTCAGTTAGCCAGGGGGCAGGCAAGTGCTTCATTTTTACTGGATGTATGGGCGCATGGACATCGTAAAGTTGAGTGAGCAGGGATACAAAAATTTCAACTTTTAGATCCACACTAGGGTAGGGTAGGGTTTAACATACCGTAGGGTGGCCATTATTGTGAATACAGTGAGAGAGATTTCGAACTCTTTGTGCTAAACTGGATTTGATTTTGAACTCTTTTAATAGCGTTATTTGAATATAAGTGGTCTGTGTACTATTAAAGTTACTGACCTTTCATTTCGATAGTATGCTAACCTTCTAACAACTATTGTTTTGGTGTTGAACCCTAATAATGGACATTTGATCAATCAGAAAAATAGTAAGGATAATGGTTAATGCAAACTTGGAACGACACGGCAAGCAATTTTACTCATGTACATTCAAACGTGTAGTCATAGAAATTCGACATAAATTACTATGCTTCAAAATTATGCCGCGGGACTGCTTTCGCTTTGAAGAATAGCAATTTATGTCGTATTTGTATATCAATATGGTTAACCATTGATAAAAACTTTAAATTTCGTGCCGTCGCGAAGTGCGTTAGCCCGAAGTGTTTGAAATCAAACAATAACAAAAAATATTGAAATAGACTGAGTTTTACTTATTTTTGTTTTATGATAAAAAATACATAACTTATTGAGCATTACAGAGTGTGTCTACTACTGTTCATTAAATGAATGCCATTATACATATACAAACTAGCTGTTGCGCGTAAATCCACCCACGTGAATTTCGTTTTTTTTTGCAATGAAAAAGATGGATTTTTCTGAGATAAAAATTAGCCTATGTGTTAATCCGAGTTACAAGCTATCTATGTTCCAAATTTTACAATCGGTGCAGTAGTTGCGGCGTGAAAGAGTAACGAAGAAACTTACAAACTTTCGCGTTTCATATTATATTAGTGGTATAGGATACATAGGTGTATCGACGAGAAATAATAATTGAGACATTTTATTTGTACAATGTAATCATGGCCCCTCTACCTTACAGGCGTATACATGTAATTTGATTGCTTGTCAACATAAAATATGTTCTGGGCCTATTAGCAGGCGTAAAGATATTAATTTTGTCACGTTTTTGATAGACGTGATTTAATTAATACTTCGCTTGACGTTTGTTTAAAAATATTATAATAAATTGAGATACAATGTAAACTGATTCGAAATAACTGCAACTGAAAATGCAATAATAACTGTCTTTTTAGGGTTTCATACCAAAATTATATAAATAGGACCTTTATGGTGAGACTTTCTCCGTCCGACCGTCCGTCTGTTTCTGTTGTCACACTCGATTACTATTTTTAAATAGGTACGGAAGTAAAATTCCTCATTCAATTTTTTTTTTAATAATTAATAGAATATATTATTTACAGTCCAGTTTCAAGAGAAACATAAACAATCACAACAAGGCAATTTATGTACTTAATACTTTTATAATTTACAAATAATTGCGTAAAATATTTTTGGTAGGTAATTCATAGAACCACAACAAACCAACACAGCAATTTTAATAGCCATGTTGCGTGGCAAACTTGTAATGGAAAAACTAAGGTAACATTGATTCCTTTCGGCTCGGTTAGTGGACGTAGGCTAGGGTTCCGTACCCAAAAGGTGAGAAACGGGACCCTATTATTGAAACATCACTGTCCGCCTGTCCGTTTGTCCCCAGGGCTGTATCTCTATAGAACCGTGGTATAGACACTTGAAATTTTCACAGATGATGTACTTCTGTTGCCGCTATTATAACAAATACTTACTAAAACATAAAATAATTTAATATATATAATGGGAACGTACAAAAAACGTGCTTTTTAACCGACTTCAAAAAAAGGCGGAGGTTCTCAATTCGTCGGAATCTTTTTTTATCTTTTTTTTTATCTATGTATGTTCACCGATTACTCAAAGACGCCTGGACCGATTTGAAAAATTCTTTTTTTGTTTAAAAGGGTATAGCTTCCAGATGGTCCCATTTTATTCGGGTCAGCATCTGATGATGGGATCCTGGAGCAATCGAGGGAACTCTTCAAATTTTATATGGACACTTGAAACAATTTGGGTATTATTTGAAAGACTAATATTTTCCAAGTTGTCCTATGGTCATCAGGTCAGGATCTGATCATGGGATCTTGGTGAAATCGAGGGAACTCTTCAAATTTTGCTAGTATACTTGAAGCGAGTTGGGTATTTTTTATAATAGTTACTGGTGCATTTGCTAGCAGATACTGATTTGATGACTAAAGTCATCAAGTCAGGGTCTGATGATGGGATCTTGGTGAAATCTCTTCAGATTTTATGAACACAGTTCAAGCGATTTGGGTATTTTTTTTTACAACGCCTTGTGCATTTTGTTGTTTTCCACTAAAAAGTAAAAAATAAAAATGGGAAATGCTTTCCAAAAAACCAACTTCAAATGCCACTACAAAGAGTGAAATAATTTTCAATGTATTAAGTAGGTACCTACACCAATTCGAAGTCGGGCGATTGTCTATGATTCCGACATTTCTTCGCACATCAAGTAAGTAAGAAGGACTATTAGGGACTGTATGAAACATTGCCCGACTTCGAATTGGTGTAGGTAACTACATAATACATTGAAAATTATTTCACTCTTTGTAGTGGCATTTGAAGTTGGTTTTTTTTAAAGCATTTCCCATTTATTTGCTTGTTTTTGCTCGATATTGATAACGGCAATTATTTGTTTACTTTAAAAATAAATAGTTTAACTTAAATTAAAAAAAAATACAGCAAACGTGTTTTTATGCATGATTTTGAATTAGTTGAGCAGGGGTGTTTAGTTTACTTTAATACATGAACTCTTGATGGTACGGAACCCTCAGCGCGCCAGCCCGACTCGCACTTGAGCAGTTATTTTCTATCTTGGGTCTAGTTTATTTTTATTTGTGGCGACAACGCTATGCTACCGACTACCGAGTGGGTCAAACTTTGGTTTAGATAACATCGAGTTACATATCTAAAGTTTTCACACTTTTGTTTGTGTGGGCTTTTCATGGAGCCCTATTTTATACATCAAAATCTTATTTTAGTTACTTTGTACAGTTAACCCAAAATAATTAATGGATCATTATTATTTGTAAAACCTGGGGGTTATTCACGTAACATTTTCACACACTGAATGATGTAAAAATAAAAAATGTACACTGAAAAGTTGACTCTACGTCTATTGGTTTAGGGTGTAAAGTCTCAACATAGGAAATACAAACTTTCACCCTTCGCGGAAACGTTATTTAATTTCGCGACTGTCAACCATGTTGTGTTTTGAACTGCATTCCATTTTAAGCTCTATGTCAATAGTCGTAAAATAAAATTTTCAGTGTTCACAAAAATGTGTCGATTTCAATATCGTCTGCTCATATTATACGTAAATGCCATGACCTCATTAAACATTTCGCTTCACGAAATGTATGTATCCGGCGCGTTACTTGAATAAGCCCGCTGGACCTATTTGGCTGTTAGCAATGTTGACAGCTAAGGTAGGCATATCCTTTTTTTTTATCGTGGGGAATCCTCATGGATACCCAGTCGCCCGGGGGAGCGGCTGGGTTATTCCGGACTCTTACCGGCTAAACCCCACGGTGTTTCCTCCTCGCACCGTATGACGGGAACACGGGAACGCTTGCGCAAACCTCCGCGAACCCGCCGGTGCCCGGCCGCTTGCGCAGACCCTCCACTCGGTGGAGCATGGATCTCCCCTCCAACAGCAAGGCCCGCCAGAAACACCTAAGCCGGCCTTACCACCTCGGCGCCCATCCGTAAGGCGACGGACCCCCCCGGGACCGCCACCCAGGGGCCGTGGGCACGGATAAGCCGATACCTGCGAAGCTTGCTCCTGCACTTCGCAAGCATCGACCTCCCATACCCCGCGGCGGATCTGATCTTTGGCTCCGCCGCAAACCACCAAACGGCCGCAGAGGACAGGGAGAACGACAACGACACACCGACACCCCTCTTCCCCTGCGGCCCCGCCGTCGACGCATCTAACGGTGCGCCACCGTTTGGTCGCGGGAGATAGGGCGAGCGGCAACGACACACCGACACGCCTCTTCTCCCGCGACCCCTCCTGGCTGCAGGAGACAGAAAACTCCTCTGTCCCCCGCACCCCTCTTGGACGCATCCAGAGCGGGCCCATCTCCAGGCCCACTCCGAGCGTCCCCTCCTGGATTCCTTTTGGCTTCACCGTGGGGCCCAACCACGGCTACTGAGCCCCCCCATCGCGACAAGATTGGAATCCATCGGGGGGGAAGGTAGGCATATCCTGGATTAACACGTATAACGTATGAGCTACGCTACTTTTTACACGGAAATTCACGACTCCAGCGGGCATTAAAATGGCTATTTTCTGTTGAAATCCACAAAAATTTGTAAAAAAATAAACTACACGTAAGCATAGACGAGAAAATTTTGTAGTAAGTACTATTTGACTGTTAGCAATGCAGAAAGCTAATGTAGGAATATCCTTGATTGACACGTATATAACAAGCTGCGCTACACCCAGATATTCACTTCTTCAGAGGGCTTTAATATGTCTATTTTATGTCGAAATTCATAAAAAGTTGTAGAAAATAAACTACAAGTATAAACATGAAAGCCTTGTGGGAAGTATAAATAAAAATTAGCTATAAATATGACTAAGTCGCACAACATATTTATAATTGGAAATAACAATTTTACACCGCGATTTTCCTCTCGATAAGCGTAGGCGTCAGTCAAGTGTTGACGGTGACGCCTGTACAAAGTTGTTATACCATTTCCCCCTGGGAGCACTCGGCGTGCAGTTGAAGGCGGCGCGTAACAAGTAAATAACGTAAAGTTATTTACGTATTTTTAATACTTTCGAAAGTACGTCTTATAAGCAGCTTTGATTATAAGAAGAAAAACTTTCATTTGTTTATTAATTCACTCGTTCGCACATCATTGCGCAGACCAAGATTAAGGGATAAGTAAAGATTTTTTTATTGGCACGGGATCACCTAAGTAAAACAGGGTGAGTGACCTTGTGTTGTGGATCCCTTCATTAAATAAAATTTTCCATCCATGCAAGAAATTTTAGTGTCATTTATAAAATCAGTATGGGCGTCTGTGTTACAGGCAGATATTTTGTCAATACCATCATAAATGTATACTTATCTAATTACTCTTGTTACCATGTTATCAAATCATAACAAATTCATATAACCATAACTTGCAGATTGTAGGTACTTATGAAATGTGAGACTACCCCGCCACGGTCGGAAAGTGGTTTTGAACCGTGAAGAATGGTCATGAAACTCGGCACTTGTATTAAGTTAGTATAACATGCTAATATTTTACTCGTTTATATCAATCACTCGATACTCCTGATACTCGTGCCAGAGGGGTGGTTTCATAAATCTGTATTAAACTTGTTCGCAAATATAACACTGACTGTTTACATTGAGATGACTGAGCTGATTACTTTTTTCACTCCCTCCGTTTCTCTATTTTATTGAAGGCGTCGTTAGGGGAGCTAACCTGGTAGGGCTATGTCAAGCATGTTTTAAGTATTTTGAATAATATCGCATAATTTCAACTTGCACAATATTTATCCAGCTTTCTGGTCAAATTATTATTTTTATGAGACAGTATTTAATTTGAAGAAGACTGAATACAAAATTAGCGCACAGGCATTAACATGTATAACAATTCTGAATTATATACTTGCAGATGAATTTACAGGCTCGAAGCTAGTTTAAAACAATTTATTTGTAATTACAGTGACAAAATTGATTTTCAATTTCTTTAAAGCCACGGCATTTTATACCATCACAAATTATTACTGAAATAACTGAAAGATTCCTATTGAAACTACTTTATTACTTCTAGTGATTTCGTACACAGTTTTTTGGAACATATTGTCTGCACCGATTTTGTTACATTCTACAGCTGCATATTGTATGGGATGGGAGGCCAGCAGTACCTCATATTTTTACGTGATTTCTATACAAAATATTGTGGCAGTTTATGGATAACACTTTCTTGCTCATATTTTTGAGTTTAAGTAAAATGGTGGGTGAAATACTTACAGATAGATTTGACAAAATTATGAGGGTCTTTTTCCCCTTGCATCAGGAACCTTTTGCCACCCCTACAAATCCAATACCAGCAATAATGAAGAGAGGCTGTCGGGCTCTAAGTTAATTCAGCTAAGTACATCAATAAGGTCAAATATGCTATGTTAACAAAATATAGAAAACATGTTTATGTAAGAACGTGTCAACTTATTTATTGGACACAGAGGGGTGAAAGCCTTCTGGGCTATAAGTTATAATAAATAATCGATATCATTTGTTGCCTAGTATAGGGATAGAATATTTTTTCTAATATAAAAAATTCTCGAGACTCGTGTTTGTAACCAAACTCCTCCGAAATGGTTTGACCCACTGATCTCCATAGAGTATATAGAATATACTCTGGATAGCTGACTGTCAAAGTAAAAATGAAGATACTTGATTTTCGCCATTTTGGCGCTGATTGTTGCGTAACCTGGCGTGAGCGTCTATGGAACTAAAATCAAATGACATTCAAAACGACGGTCCACTTCCCACAAATGTCAATTTAGTACCGTGGACGCTCGGGGGAGGCGCTTCAAATCGGCACAAAAAATTAACTGTCAAACGTATGGGATCACGAATCCAGAGATACATATCAGTGGTTTTGATTGTAATGAAATTTTCTGTGCATGTTTGGTAGGTTGTAAGCTATATTTTATATCCCTAATGACAAATAAACGTTTGCCAGGACATAATATAAGATTCTCGGGTCACAGCGTTTGTAACCAAACTCCTACCAATTTTTATGATTTATGTTTCTACATTTGGCAAAACAACGTTTGTTAATCTTCTTAATATATATAAATCTCGTGTCACAATGTTTGTCCTCAATGGACTCCTAAACTACTGAACCGATTTAGTTCAAACTTCGTGAATATCTGTCATTTGGTCCAACTTAAAAGATAGAATAGTTTTTATCCCCCGTGGACGAAGTCGCGGGCATCAGCTAGTATAATTATAAAGATTGCGGAAGCTGACCCGCCGATCGGCTGGATTTTCAATAAGTCCTTATCCGTTGTCTAAATAATGCATAATTCATTGCAGCCGCAAACTTTCTAGATCCAAAAATGTTAAGCTAAGCTGATGACGCTTTAGTTAGTGGATAAATAAATAAATAAATGAGTCAGGATTATTAATTTTATATTTTACGTAATTTTTCAACGATATGTATAACTACGAAAGTTTTCAAAAATTTCATTAATATGTAGGTTTAAAGTTCAAATATAGCCCAAAGTACAGCTATGTACTCGTACCTATGTATGTAAGGCTACAAACGCAAATACGTTGTATTTGTATCGGTCATCGTAATTTAATTACGGAATGTTAAATACTAAGTTAATTCTATTTTATACTATATACTCATCTATTTTGAAATTGTATTCCATCAATACGACAGGACTTGAATTAAATTTCGAATTAATGACATTACAAAGTTTTACAATCATGTCAGTTCGAAATTTAATTATACTCGTAGAATAGAATGGAAAATACTTTTTGTCAAACATGCTTGGAGATTTGAGCATTATTTTGCAAACCTTCTTAGAGATAAATCGAACTTACTGTACCAGCCAATCAGGTCTCAGAGGTCCAAGAGTCTGCCAGCGGCTTCGAAAGTGTGGCAATAAATACTTTGTCTAAATTGGCGAACCCGAGCAATTTTTCACGCACACTAGCATCCGCGCACCATACTTTCAAATTGACACACTCATACTACAAGAAAAAGTTGCCGCACTCATAGATCTGTTGTTGTTAGGTAGGAAAAAGTTGTCGAACTCACAGAGCTGTTGTGCTCTATCTAGTCGGAACGCGTGCGACGACCTATTATAAATCTATGACTTAGTTTATATTTCCGCGCATTGTTTGAATAAAGTACTATACAGGACATAACTGGACATTGGAAGGAGCGTTTGTCCATCAATGCCTTTTTATGCTGGCCGCTGCAGTAATTTCATGTAGGCCTAGCATACAGGTACTCTTATGACGAGACATTTAATTTTACAATCATTACGGACCTAACAATTATCATAAAAAAAAAAGAAAAAAAAAAACAGTACTAAAGGAGATGAGAAGGACGTATCAAAACAGAAAACTATCAACAATGGTAACAATTTCCGAACACCGAATGCGCCCCGCGGGCTTGAGTAACCCACTCAATGACTTGTAAGCTTTTTTACCTTTCCGACGAAAATATTTTATTCCCGTCCACTTGGAGTGCCCAATACAATCCTGTAACCGGAATACAAAATATTCTGTAAGGGGAATGTTACTGTAAAACCAAAACTGCTCTATTATCTACTGTAACTTTACCACTATACTTAGCCGCCACAAGTAACACCCTTTCATATTATGATACCCCACTCAATATTGCTATCTCATTTTGAAATTCCGACGACCCGGTTTACCCAACTTTCTAAATAAAAATAAAAAAGATTTTAATTTTTTTGTAATTGCACTAACGGCGGGCCATCATTATCTACACCTATTCCACATTTAATGTCGATATCTTTTATAGTTACTGAAATAAAGGGTCTTGACACACAGTGTGTTCAACACAAAAATGTGTTCTGTGCTAGAATTGAGTAATGCAGCCGAAGCTATAGTTCATTGGTACTCGTATTTGCGATCGCCATAGAAAGCTGTCGATTGCTCAAATGGAATGAATGAATGAAATGCTAAAAGTGTCTGAGAATGACAATTGTCTTCGTAAAAGTCACGTGATAAAGGATAATAACCATGGATGGTTGGAATCCCGTACCAAGCTGATTAAAATCTAGACTTTATTTTTTACAGACTACGGTCTCCATATTAACTCCTACAATTATTATTTAGTTTTAAAAATTTCAACATGTTCAATTCAATTTTGTAAGAATTTTCCATGATAATATTTTTCCGCACCATTTTGAGTGCCCTTACAAAATACAACGCAATTTGTGAGCGGAATATAAAATACGTGAAAAGGAAATAAGGGGTGGGTTTCTTCAGTTCATTGTGACTATATGAGAAATTTAGAAGAAGAAATAGAAAATGCCGTGCATATATTCTGAACCAGAACTCAGCTTTGATGTTTGAAATAAAATCACCTTTGGTAGTTAAAGGAACTAAACATACAGACAGGTGAACAGGTGCTTTCCCCATGTATGGTAACCAGCAATGGTCAAAACCTCAAACCGACTGGGCATCCGTGGTGTTATGATGTAGCTATATAATAATTTTCTGATACAAAAAAAAACGATCTTTTATATTATTGATTAGTTTCAAGGTTGATACTGGCGTTGCTTCAAAAATATTGTTTGTAAACGATAAAACTATTGCCTTGTTACGTGCATTAATTTAAAGGCTTCCAATTTGGAACAGTGCTTTAGTGAAATTTGGCTAATTTTGTTGCCCGAAGCTATTCTTTTGTGGGGTCTGATAAAAGCATTTAATAAATAACACAGATTTAAGGGCCTGTAGTCGTTTAATAAACTTTATTAATTAAGCATTTATTTAATTTATTTAATTTTAATAAGCAATTAAGCATTAACAGGAACATTAAACTTATAATTGAAATTATAAGTTTAATG
Source organism: Coenonympha glycerion (assembly GCA_963855885.1). Lineage (NCBI taxonomy): Eukaryota > Metazoa > Arthropoda > Insecta > Lepidoptera > Nymphalidae > Coenonympha > Coenonympha glycerion. The sequence continues at coordinate 13,058,367 of OY979631.1, forward strand.
TTCCTGTTTTGTGCATCTGATAATAGAAATTCATTTGCCGATCTACTCAGTAAATTAAAACAACCGGCTTAAACTCACGGATAACTTTATTAAAATCCGACTACTTACTTTAAGATGGTTTCTAGCTGTAAGCTTTCATTTACAAAAAAGCGATAACGTTTTCCTACCCAGAAATGTTGCAGATATTTCAATCTACGATGACGCGCCCCATTCTGTCAAAATCTATACGAATCGAATGAAACTGATCATGAGGAATGAAACCTAAGCGATTTTGTGAGTGGAACGCATCTTCGTTAGGTTTATGTTTACAATGAAGTATAAGACCACAGTTTAATATTGTGATATGTGATGATGTGATGTGATATTCTATCCTACCAGTTGAGTAACGCCTTTTGAGTTTCGTTCCAAGTTACATTCTATGGTCTATCTCAAACGAAAAAGCGGGCTTATTATATTTTTCAAGTATAATAAGGTTATGTTTAAAGTTATAAGTAAATAACGAAAAGAGGAGGACACACACAACCGAGTATTTAATCCTTTCAAAATATTTTCTTAGAACAATTTTGCCAAAAACTGAAATATAAAGGTAAGAGCACACTTATATCTCGGAACACATAAAGTAAAGAAATCCTCCGTCGTGTCCGGGGAATTCTTTTTACGAGCCGCCGTTAGGGAACTGCGTTTGATGTGCATACGAATTGTATGAATTTCTAAAAATACATCCCAAGATGGATATTTTATTCTGAGCGTATAATAAAAGTGCAAGAAGTGGAATGAAAGTGCTGTGTTGATTTAATTTAATGCTGATTGAGGACATGAATTACAGTATTCATGTATTTTTCATTTTTTAAGTCAGAAGATAGGTTTATCAAACTTGCGTCATTTTGGTTAGTCAGTAATAATTAATGACGCTAAGAGGACGGAAAAGATGTGACGTATGTTGAAGCCAAAAATTTCTCAAATATGGCGTCACGCGTCGTACATTTCAGTACCGCCGACAGCACATACCAATGTGAGTCACTTACATTGTAGCGCCATTTTACAGTTTGACAAATTAAAAATGATACTTTAGGGCGGGGCCTAAAAATACATGAGTGATGTCACTACGTGCTGATCTTTTATGTGTTTAATCAATGGTTGGCACTGGTTGGTTGTTTGTTTTGTACGTTTCACATAATATTTTAGATTGGGTTTTTTGATGAAAAACGAATTTCAATGTCTTATTTTTTTCGTATTACACAGACTTTGTCTATTTTATTTATAGAAATAGAAAATAACCGCACCGCCAGGCGGTTTAGCGTTCCGTCGCGATGCTGAGTAGAAACCGTTTCTACCCAGCATCGCTTATCCTTTACCCATTCCAAGCTAGTACGATAACATTTTACCATCAGGTGAGATCGCAGTGAAGTTGTAAAAAAATACCTACACGTAATTTTGTCTATATATTTTTTTTTCTTCGTTAAGGAATTTTCATATTCACAGATTACCCCCACAAAATATATTCTTTTCATGTAAATGTAGATCTTAGAAACCATTCTTACTTCATTTTCCTGAAACCCAATTTCCTCACATAATATTTGATATTCCATAAAGCAAAATTGAGTTGACCACTCAAACCGGAGTGGAATACTATTTTGGTCCCAATGGCAAGGTAAATCATACAAATCACTGAGAGGGTTAGAATATTTAAGCCTACACCCTACTGGCTCACTTTATGTGCCACAATGATTTGAACGTTCCTTTAGTAAAATTGTTAGAAAATCTATTTTATTGGAGTAAAAGTGAATAATCTACTACTAATAAAAATTAATTAAGTAGTAGATTTCTTCGCTGTTGTTGTTTTTTTTTTTTATAAAAAAGAAGTAAAGAGAGTATAGACCGAGAAGTTATTGTAATATTCATCTCAAAAATTGTGTAACAATTGTATTAATTTCATAAATTACGATTCGTTTATACTTACGATTTCACTTAAATGTGAAAACACTTTTAGGTAACTCATGGAGTTCAATAATTTAAAATTGATTAATACATTTATATGTTACTGAATAGATTTTTTTTCAACAATTTATATTTCCAAATTATTCAAAAGCCATGAACATGAATAAAATAGGCGAAAACACTATTTTTATACGAATCATCAATAAAGGTCTCGATTTTTTAATCGACAACACATTTATTACGTTTTTATTGGATGTCAGTTACTCATAAAACCGGATAGTGGAGATAAGCGTGTAATAAAAAGCGCAGTTTAACAGTTTTTCGATACATTTTATTTGCGTATACGGGTAAAACCCCTTTTAAAAGTTTGCACCGGGGTGCCAATAAAATGGCACAAACTGATTCTACCGACGGTTTATTTATTCACATTATACCTTTTATCAAAGTGCCCTTAAAACCTAAAACATACAGATGTTACACTTTAACCTTATTCTAAAAACCAAAGAACTGTGAGTAACAATTATAAAATTATGGGTTAGTTCATTTTACTGTTAGGTCTCTTATGATGATTACTATAAAGAAAGTTTGATGAAAATTGCTTAGATATATCTCCTATTCACGCTATCAAAAACTTTAATCAAAATGTTAATTCGTTCACATTGGCCACTTGCGAAATGTCAAACTCTACCACCACGTTCTGAAAGCAGTAATGCACTGAGAAGAACGGGCAAGAAACTCGGCACTTGTTTTTTTTAATAATAATTGTTTACCATTTTCTTTTAAACCGTCTTTTGAAAATTCATCTATTGCATAATAACCACTAATTAGAAATTGTTTTATGACAGTTTGTTTGAGCCTATGTAAATATAGGGCCAAAATTGCCTTCGGAATCACGTTATAAAAGCGTGTACTCAACCCCATCATCATGCCTAGTACGTGAATTTTCTTATTCAATCACTACCCACATAATACCTACGCAATGCTTGACTTTCCTCAGTCAGCCTCTTACCGCCTTCATTTCTATCAACGGCCATCTCTTTTACGACAAGTATGATTGCCACTTCATGTACCTATTACACATACATTGCTGATTTATTTCGACAAGACATTTAGGAAACAATAGGTACAGATCGATCGACATAACCCATTCAGCGTTATTACAGTAGTGAATCCAATAAAAGCGCAGGTACTAAAGAAGCGGAGAATTTGTATGGAACAGAATTCTACTTTACACAAGACAGAGATAAAATACCTTCAAAGTTCCGAGGCGGTGCATTTGGAAGTTCCGAGTAAAATTCGGTGCTTTATCCGCGAAGTTCACCGAACCAACACTATTTATTGAACTCGATTTAGTTGCAACCGAATATATTATACAGAGACGAATTGAGTCTTAAGGACCTTTAGAAGTAAGATAACATAGACGCACGTACACACAACACGAATAGTAATAATAATAATAATTGCTCATAGTACTATCCAAAGCGGTATTAAAAACACTTCGGCCTACAATATTTTCAAACTATGTTTTCAAATATTAAATGGAAATATGGATTTTAGGCGTGACGACAATCCCCTCACGAAGAAAATCTACGAAAATCTTTGAAAACCTAACATGAAAGTTACTACAGACGTAAGTACTTATTTTGATGATGCCTGCGCATAGGTCTTCCTTCTTTCATAAGTCTTTTACGATTCAGGCTATTAATCTTTGGAATGCCTTACCTCTCGATATTAGAGAGGCCCAGACTATAGGACAGTTTAAAAGACTTGTGAAAGATCACTTTATATCCCAGTTGCCTGAGTGCTGATGACTAACTGTCACCTATAAATTTGTAATCTCAATACTTATTATATCCTCTCTTGTTCTATTGTTTTGAGGATTATTTTTATTGTATTTGTATTATTTTATATATTTATATATATGTATATACATATGTATATATTTGTATTTATGTACAAGTATATATAATATAGTTTAGTTTATAGTATAAGTAATTTATTGTAAGTATTTATTGTATTTATTTATTCTGGCACCCCGCACCACCAACCGCGTATCCAGTTTCAAATATTCCATCACATTATTGGTTGCCTGGTAGAAATCGCTATGTAGCGATAAGGCCGCCAAATTGTACTCCTAAGTTGGTTTGTATTTAATTTATTTCTTTCTTTTCTATATTTTTATTCTGTGGTGTGCAATAAAGTGTTTATCTATCTATCTATCTATCTACTAGTCAATAGAAATAACACGTATACATAGAATAACGTAAATGTAGTTCAAAATGTAACATGTACGAGAATCGTGAAATTAAATTTACTTTGCACGATAAGTTTGAAAGATTGTATTTCCTATGTTGAAATAAAATTAATTTTACATTCTAAGTTAATTTTTCAGTGTTAATTTTGTACACATTACTCAGTGTATGAAAATGTTACGTGAATCACCCCCTGTACCCGAAAGGTAACAAGGGACCCTACTATTAAGACTTCGCTGTCCTTCCAACTGCCTGTCTGTTCTTCGGTCACCAGGACGTATCTCATGAACCGTAATAAAAAACTGTATCATCTCTCTGAAAAAAAGATGAACTGCTAGTGGCAGGAAGATAATAAGTAGCCCCCAATCAAGATCATCCTTTATTTCTTAAGTCGGTTAAAATATAAAGTGCTATGGAACCGCTAAAATATTATTTGTTTTATTTGACTGCGCCAAGATACGAAGCTGTCAAACTGTGAAAGCCAGCACGATAATATTAACAGGAGTGCATTCTCCATTTAAACAGATAAAGTATTGGCCACTACACGATTCAAAATTTCCTAATATAAATTCAGAGGTATAAAGTTTGACAGTTGGAAAACTGCAGTGCACATTTAACGTTCTCCGGCCTCGTATATCATGCTTACACTGTACACGCGAAGGAAAATAACAATATCGCTTCTAAAATTCATGCATGCTTTTCTAGACATTACTTCTTTTGGTTTAAGAAAGATATTGGCTTGGAGCAATTTTCCACAAGACCACAAAACTTATCCTCTCTACGTGTACGGGTAAGGTTCTAGAGTCTTACTCGAACGTTAAGTTGGCAGTGTTCATGTATTTTGTTTGTGTTTCTTATTTTCGGCTTGTTTGAGGAATTTATTTAATATTTGCTAGATTTAAAATGATTTATTATTTCTATTTATATACAATTAGGCTTTTTCTATCACAGTAGAAGTCTGTAGCCCATTAACGGCCAAAGATTGGTACACTCCTTCCCTTACAGAGATTAAGCATAGATGCATTAAGTGCTTATCGGTATATGCGAGCTTCGCAATTTCTCATTTCTCACAAAATATGGAGAAGAAGGCACTTGACGTTTTACAACACAATATGACAAAGTGCAAAAACTATTCTCTAAATATAGATATTTCAATCCACGAAGACGCGCACCACTCTGTCAAAATCTTTTTTTTTTTTTTTTTTTATTATAGATAGGCTTGCGCTTGACTACAATCATATCTGATAGACAGAAATGATGAGGTCTAGGATGGAGCGCGCTTGCCTAGAAAATGCCTATTCACTCTTCTCTTGAAGGCACCCAGGTTGTACTTGGCTGGGAACACAGAAGCTGAAGGGTGTTCCACACCTTAGCGGTACGTATCAGAAACGTGGAAGAAAATCGTTTCGTTCGAGCTTGCTGGACATCAACCACATAAGGAATGATGATGTTCCATACGAATCGAATGGAACATCATCGCTTATGTTCCATTCGATTCGTACGGAGTTTGACAGAGTGGGGCGCGTCATTATAGATTGAAATATCTATAACGTCACCACAAATTGCAATTAGATATCTTTTTTGTATTCCTCAAAAGAATATTAGTACATTATTGGATGGCATGTAAGGCCAGCATTAAAAGTCGATATAGAATTTGTAAAAAAGTTGCCATGCGTATAATATTAAATAGAGATATTTTAAACCAAATTTTGTCTAAAGTTTGATATTGATAACGGTTTATGGCACTTGCCACACCATAGTTTTAAGGTTTTTTGAAGTTGCCTGTACTAAAAATATTTATCACTTTGCCCAGTCGATTGTTTGAAAGTCTCCGTCTATTCAGCACTTTCTTTGGTCTTTGTTTCAGAGACAGCTGTTACCAAAGTAGCTTTATGATGGTGAATACACCCAAGCACTACCTAAGTCGAGATTCTTGCAACTTGTCTCCACTGGCCTGAGCCTGCCGCGGATGCGATTGTATAAACTGTCGTTTTTATCGCGTTATATTACACGTATGTACGAGAACGTCAGTCAAGACTTTTGGTATTCAAAAAACCGACCAAGCGCAAGTTGGACTCCGTTCGTTCGGACACGTTAAGTACCATTATTTATAAAACGGCAAAAAATCACGTTTGTAGTATGGGAGCCCCTAAAATGTTTATTTTTAGCGGCAGTAGAAAATACATCATCTGTGAAAATTTCAAAAATCTGTGCAAAGAACACGAGATACAGCTTGGTAACAGATGAACAGATGGACAGACGGACGTCGGAGTCTAAAAAGAAAATTTTAACTTCATTGCTTTGATTTATTCGAATGCGAACCGCGATAAGCAAGTTTCCTGGTTCCTAAAACTATGAAGTCACGAGCAATCACATTTTTGACAATTTATGCTACAAACAACCGCAGCCCTTTGGAGCGGTGCCAAACCAAAGGCGTTGGGGCGCTCTTGAGTGGAATGTATTGAACAATAAAACAAATTTACTTATTTAATGTACTGGTAGAGAATAGAGATGCCCCAAGCTTAGTACGCGAAATGACATTTTAACTTGGTTCGTTTCTGAATTCTGGCCCTTTGGTGGTACAAGAAACATAAAAACTCATTCGCTGGTCTGTGCAAGAAACGGTAACATTTGAGTTCAAAGGAGGAAATTCTCTAAACAGGTAAGTATCTATTAATATCGTCTTCAAACTATTTTTATGGCGCTAGAAGATACGAAAATAAACGATGATATCGAATGATATTTTTTTAAGCAGATTTTTATAGAAAAACATTACATTGAAGATCATGTACTTGTGCAAGAAACGTCTGGTTTTATACAATAAAAAGAGAAACGAGTGTCATGTAGTAAATAGAAATGGGAAGAGCAAAGTTTAAAGTGTAAACAGGCTGAAGTCCAAACCCTCGAGGCATCAGTGTCAAGTGTGGTCGAAGAGAATCCGACAACGAGTAAAAGCGGTATGTACCGAACGCAAACATCTAAACTTTAAGAAGACTACACAGTACTAACTACGAGTAAAGTTAGTGCATTAAGTCAGAGGGATAGAGTTGCTGCTCTGGAATGTAGCCTTTTATAGATATTTCAATCTACAACGACGCGCCCCACTCTTTCAAACTTCATACAAATTTAATGAAATATTTTCGATTTTTACAGAGTGGGGCGCGACTTCGTGAATTGCAATATCTATAATTACACGTATAAAAATAATTGGTCAAGTCAGGCTCGCGCACTATGAATATCAATGCCTACCAAAGCACCAAACGAGTAAAAAATCGGGTTTATTGTAAAGGAGCCGCCCCTTAATAAATTGAAAAAATCTATTTTTTCAATTTCAATTTATCTATTTATTTTTAATGTGAACATAATATAAGTGATTTTGTTGTGGTATTTTAAACGTTTACCCGTTTTTTGCTATCAATATCAAGGAAAACCAAGCAAAAAAGTCGCGTTTGTTGTATTGGAACCCCCTTAAATATTTATTTTATACTACTTTTTAGTATTTTTTGAGCGGGAACAGGAATACATAAAATGTAAAAATTTAAAGTTCTATCACGGTTCAAGAGATACAGCCTGGTGACAGACGAACGCACGGGCGGACGGCGAAGTCTTAGTAATAGAATCCCGTTTTTACCCTTTGGGCACGGAACACTAAAAAATATAGCAAAAGCTAGCCCGGCATAGAACGGGCAACGCTAAACTCATTTTACGGCTCAGACGCTCAATAAGCAATATGAAATAACACTGCACCGTTTTGGGTAATAGAAAAATTCCTTGAAAGATTGCACTTTCAAATTCAATCGCATTCGGCTGGGGCGTCACGGTGTTTGCAATACATTTCAGTCAAAGAATAAAAGCTCAATTTCCAATAGGTAACTTTGTTGAACAATTTATTAGATACAATGGGCAGAAGCTTTTATTAAAATACATGTTGTTGTCGTAGTATGTTGACACAACTCGTAAGTCTGATTATTATTACTATGAGATTACTATTATAGAAAAAAGTTCTGACTCCATTCAAAAATGGATTCCGAAGTAACGTAATAATATTATAAGCTCTTTTCGTCCTTAAAAAAATATCATATAAGACAATATGATAGAAAGCAAAGGTACAGTCCAAGTTGGAACGCGCTTGCCTAGGAAATGCCTATTATCTCTTGATTTGAAGGCGCCCAAGTGGCGGTGATGGGAAATACAGTTCCTGGGAGGGTATTTCAGATCTTTGCAGTGCGAAAGATGTCAAGGAAAAGTCCGAAAATTATATTTATTTAGAAAAAAGCTAACCCAGAAACCTATGTTATGCCATATACTAAAGTAAATTATTCCTCACTTAAGGTTATGAAAAAGCGTACGTCGTATTCTCAGATCTACCGAATGTTTCATGAAAATCGGTCAAGTTTTTTCGGAGGAGTTTTGTTATAAACACCGAGACAAGATAATTTTATGTATTAAAAATGTGGTTGTGGCACATCTGAGTGTTGATTATTCTTTGACATTAACAAAAGTAGCGAAACACAACCGTAGTTGGTACACCGCCCTCCAAATTGCATTCTTCACGATCCAATAGCTCACGAGAAATGATTCATATTTCGTGGAAAAGCTTATAAATTTCTTAAGGTGAACAATAAAGTTCGTATTAGTTATACTACAAAGTTAGTAAGTTAACTTGATTGGCTGAATCATCACTTTCCATTAGCACCGAGTATCTACATAATATTACTAAAACATACCATTAGGTAGGATTACACTTAAATTATTGTATTTATAATTATAGCTATCATTCGATAAGAAAGAATTTTTGAAAATAACCCTTAGGGGAAAAATATAAGGTAACAAGAGCAAAGTTCTAATTCAAATTTGGTAAAAAAAAATGTATGGAATTCGACTGAGTAGGGCGCTTCATCATCGATTAAAATATCTTTACCTATAGGCTTCAATTTGTGCTACTATTATTGATAGGTCCATATACTCTCGACGGTCATTTCTCATACATAGTCTCTCGCCCATGGGGACGCTTTAGTTTATAAGCGATAAGGGGAGGCCAGGGCAATAAGGAGCAGGTACGTGGCTTTTTATAGCAAGGACCGAGTTTCCTTAATTTTTTATTCCTTCAATTGCGGGGTAAAATATTATGACCACTTTTTGACCGTGGTGCATAAAAATATAAGGGTTTTGTGGATTGTGTATAACAAGAGCATTCAATATAAGTACTTAGCTGATATTTATGGTTTGCGTTTTCTATGGCTTCTCAAAATATCTTATATCGACAAGGAAGAATTGTGTTATTTGTTACGTGTATATTGGACAAGAGTATCACTATGGTATCATTGTTTGAATAGTGCCAATCTTCATAAGAAATCTAGAAAGATCAAAAGTTTAGACGGAAACTAATTCATTAGAATGAATGAATGAATGAATGAATGAATATACTTTTATTGCACACCATAAAGTCAAACAAAGGACAACACAAAAATTACAAAGAATAGGTACACAATTTGGCATATAATTAATTTAGAATTATATGCAGTCGTAATATTATGTCAAAGTTCTATGGTTGAAATGATTCTGCTTTCATATAAAACTCTCCATCAAGAGATTTGCTTTGATGCACGTAAGTTTAGCTAATCGATGTCTACTGCTAGACGTGAGCCTTGGATTCCTCAATGTCATCAGATTACCTTTGTTACCTACCAACCCTATATTTTCTTTTGCACTGTCATTCTAGCGTCTTTGGCCCCCAACATACATTATTCCTACGCATTATGAGCTATTTTGGTGTCTCTGGTTTGTCTACAGACCTCCTCATTACTGATTTGATCGCGTAGATACTCTGTGCATAACTCTCTCCATTGCCATTGAGCTATGGTGACCATGTTATGGCCCATATTGTTAAACAATATGAAATTAAGGCTCTGTGATCACTCATTGGTGGCAAATGGCGTTTGTATAGCATCATTTTATGTAAAATCTACAAGATTTATCACTGTTAAAAAATATTTGGATACAATTGAAAGTATTTCTGACATTATGGCTGATTCTGAAACATGATTTCGCGAACTTACTCGATAGAAAAAAATGCCAAAGTTGTTGCCTCTGCAAATACATAAATCTGCATTTTTCTCAGAAATGTTACATTAGTTTTTGTGAAATTAAATTAGATTGTGTGTTTTATTATGATATGACCATTTTAATTATTTTTCAATACACAACACATTTTCTGGTTTTTGCGAACAAAACCTTCCGTGCTCCTTCCTTGTCTTGCGACATTAGACGTTGAGAATATATTTGCTGTTCAATCACAGACTTGTATACTAAAGACAGGGCGAACAGCGCGAAAAAATGTCGCCAGTTTAAGGGAGCAAGAATGACTATTTTGCACCCCCTCCGGCAGTAGTCAGTATAGGTAGATAGGTAAAGACCTATTTCTTTATTTGAATTATTAATAATATTGCAGGCAAAGTGACCACAGACACATAGAGAAAAAATATGTAAAAAAATAAACATGTGTTTCGCAGGAGTTAAGACAGATGTCGCTACATTTTCTTGTATGAAGAACGTTTACTTAAAATGTTCGGATGGGCCTATCTTGACCATTTTTATCTATTTGTTCAATGCAGCTTTGAGTAAGTCCATTTGGCCTCAAAATTAACATTTGATTGGAAATGATGACGGAGACGGCTATGTTGATGATGAGTTAATTTCATATTTAGGTGTCCATTGATCGAATACTCCATGCATGCAAACCTTAGCTCAGCGTGAAATATACGTGTAATAACTAGAATTAGATCTACCCACATAACTTAGTGTGGGTTACCCCGGTTGGCCATAAATTTATACCGATCCTAAATCGGAGGCAAAAGTGTAGAATTAATTATTATATTAGTGAATTATATCGTAAGGTTGCCAACGTCAACGACCAAAAATCAGTTCTTGGCCACTTGATGGTAGAAAATTCTAAAAATGATTATGATTACACCATTTTAAGAATTAGACTTCAAATAATCTATAAAAGCTGACAACAGTAGAGGCTTATATTTGTTTGTAGGCAAAATTATTATGATCAATGTCCGTTAAATTGAGACTTTCAATTATTTTAATAAAAATAAATTGTAAAAAAATATATTATATTCAACTGTATTTCAGCGATGCTTCCGCGTTAGCATTTTACTGTATACAAAACGGAACGTAATCCATCATTTACAGAGTGACGTACCTACTGTTTCACGTTAATTCTCCAAAAACCGGTGCAGATGCAGGTGTTTTAGAGGAGAATGAAATTTCCATTAGCATTAAATAAGTAGTTTTTTCATTGGTAAATTATAAGATACATTTCTAATACAATCGTTGACTAGTAGATTCCTTCTCTACTCTACTCTAATACTCTAGTAGATTATTACTATGATAGTACTTCTATTTGATTTTCTTAGTTTACCAGTTTTGTCTTGGTTTTATCTATATTACAGGATGGTTTAGTATGACCTCATATGTTCTAGCCATATGGCATATTTCGGACCGATAAAAATATGGAAATGAAACGAAATTAAAAAATGTATAAAAATTCAGTCACGTAAATTAAGAAGTTAAGAATTTTCATAAATTTCTTTGAATTTCGTTAAATTCCCTCATTTTTATTGGTTTGTAATATGCCATATGGTTAGAGCCTGTCTCTAAAAACATGGTCATTTCATCATTGTGATCTTATAGTTTACATTTCGCTTAGCATAATTTATGCTTATGCAAATGTAAGTACCTCGTAGTTAGGTACGTTAACTCAACGGGTGGGAATCAAACATGTGATCTTCTAGCTTTCGTCCGCTTCATAACAAATGAGCTTTCAATTATTTATTATTTATTCAACTAAGGCTGGCCAATTTCATTTTGAAGCTTATAATAGAGTTTAATTCACTGTCTTTATAGCATCAATTACGTATATTATTAACCCAAAGATCCTTTTGGAGCGTCGTTCGAAGTTCTAAATGCTTTATATTTAAGGGAACCTATTGAAATTTATTCGAGGTTTCAATTAGGACTTTAGTATCACCGCATTAAAATTCATGCTAAAATCATAGCTTTCTATGGACACTAAAATAAACTTTATGAGTATTTAATAAAGGTTTAAATTCTATTTTCTGATATCAAATCACGGGACAATTAATATAATTCAACGGACAATAATTCCTACTAATAATGCTAGAAATAAATATAAAAATATATTTTAGTTATTTTAACTAACTATTTTCGCTCATGTTAGTGGGATATGACGTAAAACACAGGTCATCAGCAAAAAAATTACATTTGTAATATAATATTATATATATAATAGGATGATATAAAAAATAAGACTTTCTATAACTGAAAAGCTTCGATTTACTGTAACAGCGGTCGTAAATCTAGTCTCATCAGTCAAGCCATCCCTGAATCCCGTGCGATTGCCCAGTGACGTGTTGACGGTAGTGATTGAAGAACGTTATTGTCCAAACGCCGAGCTGAATCTGCGAACGAATGACAGTTACCCTTGCAGTTTATGTTTGCAAATATTTAACACTAGCTGTTGCGTGCGGCATCAACCGCGAAAATTTCGGGTTTTTACTAATACTAAGACGTGAACCATGGCTTTTTAGGGTTCCATACCAAAATTGTAAAAATGGAACCCTTATGGTGAGACTTTCTCCGTCCGTCCGTGCGTCTGTCACACTCGATTATTGCAGTAGCTATGAAAGCTATCGACCTGAAATTTGGAACAGTTGTAGGTAATTGCGGCGTGACGTTATTACAATCATTGAATTTGAATAAAAACCATAATTGTTATAAAGATTTTTTTATTTAAAAGCGCTTAGAAAACGAACTGTGTTTCGGTGAACCATATTGCGAAATGCAGTTTCAGCAGTAATTTCGAACAGGAAATGAGTTAACTTTAGCCATAAAATATCAAACGGTTTGAAATTTATTGCTCTGTACTTGTTGATTACATTATTGTGAACTTCATTATTAACTCCATAAGCACTTACTTTCCAATTTTGGGGAAAATAATGTTGTTGAATTTTTTTTAATAATTCTGTAAAGCTCTATAAATCCAGGTCCCTTTATAGGTAACTAACTAAATCACTCACACACAAGTGACAGTATTATAGGATAAGTCAGTTAAAGTGCCAATAGGTAAATTTTTATCTCAATCCTAAGTTGATAGCACAAGAGTAAGTCTGACACACGCTAAATCCTTTACCATTAAAATCATAACATTTTCTTTCAATGTACCTTTTTAGCAATACTTCAGTAAAGTCCTTAATGCTTTGGCGTATTAATTAAGATGATAATAATATTACGAAGGATCATGCTTACCTTGGTAATTGAAATTTCTTTAGTCAAACAATTTCAGTATAGTTTACTTACTTAAGGCTGATTGCTTTGCGTAACTCTTGTTGTTTCAGTGTTAAATTAGGGTCTAAGGGGAGATACGTTAACAATGATTATATTGTAATTTAATCATTAATCTAATCTAAAGTAATGAAATTATTATTTACTAAGATACTGGTTTGTCCGTGGCCTTGTCCACGTAACACTATTTTTTTGTTCCCGTTCCCGCTCCTTTACTCCAACTTGAGTTTAAAGAAGTTTTCTAGAAATACAATGGCTATAAATTGCTATCTTTAAATGTATATTTTTTCTCAAACCCGCGGGAACTCGAAATTATTCCGGCATAAAAAGTAGCCGAGGTGCTCGTATGTGTTTACTGTTTATTCAGGCTATAAGTCGTCTTCATTCCCAAATCTATTTAGTACGAGTAGTTGTATTAAATAGATTTACTACTATTTACTTGTACTTTGATTAAGAGTGGAAGTATTTTACGTTGGCAGAGCCGCGGGCACAAATTAATTGCTGGATAATTATTATGAGCGCATAAGTTTTGCAAATTATGCAGTGTATCGTACAGATAAAAAAGGTTTTTTATCATAGTGGGTATAAAAATTGATTCCAATACATATTGTTACCATGCCGTATATTTTATGATGCTTGTTTGTAATGGAAGCTTTTACTGCGGATAGGATAACGCAAACACTCCACTGTGTACGTAGAATATTGTTTATAATCCAGCAAAATGGACATGATGCCATAACGTGCCTACTATTTTGTTTATTTAATTTACCTTTTTTATATAGTACTAGGCTGATAAGAGTACCTGATGGGAGGCCCAGCACCGAAAAGCAATGATATGGTAACAATGGTTTTCATTGGCATGAGCCAGGTGTACTGATGATATTATGAGGGTCGGCAAAGTATTGCTGGATTCAAGCCAAAAACTTCCAAGTTGAATTCTTTAGGAGGCCTTATAAGTCCAGAAGTGGACGTTACACAACTGGAATCCTTACTATTATAAATGGGAAAGTGAGTTTGTTTGTTTGTTACTTTTTCCCGTCGCATCTACTGAACCGATTTGGCTGAAATTTGGAACATAGGTAGCTTATAACCCGGATTAACACATAGGCTACTTTTTATCCCGGAAAAAACGATAGTTCCCGTGGGATACTCAAAATACCAAATTTTCTTGAGCAATCTATAGCTACATCTATAGATAGATTGTTCAGGCAAACTTGCTTGAAAGCATGTATAAAGATTGGAATAGGGAACGATAACGGGAAAATGACGTTTGTCTTAGGATTTATGAAAAAGCGAATTTGACGCGGGTGGGGCCGCGGGCAAAAACTAATGATATTATCACAAAAAAATGTGAAAATGTGCACTATGTTGGTTCTGAACTTAGCACTGTAAGCATTTAACAAGTGTGTTTTAGTTTAACAATGGGATATGGGATAATAATGTTATAAATGTGAAAATGGGTACCTGTATTATAGGTTCCGACATTACAACTGTTTCGCTAATAGCATTTTGTGTTTTTGTTGAGTAATGAGATACAGGTTAATAATATTATAACTATGAAAACGGGTACCTATATGATATAGGTTCTGAACTAACAACTGTTTCGTTACTCGCAATGTATGTTTTAGTTGAGCTATGGGATATGGGATAGTAATGCTATAAATGTGGAAATGGGTACCTACCCATGAAGGTTCTGAAAATACAACTACAAATTTTTCGCTATTTACCTATAATGTGTGTTTTGGTCAAGCAATGGGATACAGGTTAATCATACTAAAAATTTGTTCCTGTATAGTTTCTGAAATTAGAACTGTTTCGCCATTAAAAATATGTGTTTTAGTTGAGCAATAGGATATGTGATAGTAATTATGCTATAAATGCGAAAATGGATACCTATAAGGTAAAGGTTCTGAATATATTTCGCTCTTAAGCGTATACGTTAATTTTATCTTCGTCCTTCTCACTCTTATGAATACGTTGGTGGGTTAGGTTAGGTTAGGTTAGTATGCAGCGTTGGGAAAGAATATAACAGAAAAACGTGGTTTTACCTAATTACTTCAAAAACTAAGCCATCAGTTATTAAAATGTCGTTCTGAGCGTTTTTGGAAATTATTTTTTACCGATACATTAAAACAAAAATTACAATTATATCCATCGTAGTTTTCGATCGAAATTAGAAAAATGGAGATTTTAAAGCAATTTTTGGGAGAACTTTTTGGCGAGAAATTTTTATCCAATCGTGTTTCTGAAGTTAGGTTAACACAAAATATGCTGTTTTTTTCCCAGAAAATCCATGACTCCCACGGGATTTGTAAAACCCCGAAATTCACGCGGGCGAAGCCGCGGGCAAAAGCTTGTAATAAATAATTAATGGACTTGATAGAGTATGAACAAAAAAAACTATTAAATTATTTAGCAGAGTTTAAACCACTAAACAGATCTGACAAAGCACACAGACAGCACAGATTAAAGATATTGTATCTTACGATACAGACAGTTTACATGATGTAAGTATACCTATTCGCTAATAAAAGATTTTTTAAAGTCAAATACGCGGGTATCACTACTACTAGTACTAGTGTACTTAATATGGTTTGAAGTTTTGCAGGCGTTCTCAAAGTTTTTTTTAATTTTTTATAACTGACTGCTGTTATACTTTAGCTGTTTCTTTACCAGATTAGATTGTAGCGGTCTTCGATAGCTGACGATAGATGGCGTAACCAGCGCAATAGCACACGCTGACAGAGCATTCGACAAGCGTTCTATAAAATACAACTTCTGACGATTGATCGCGATCAGTCAGTCGCCGCCGCATCATCAACGGACTCCCGGTTCGAAGGTCACTCACACCTCGCCGGCACGCAGTCCACCCAAGTCAACCCGGTATCGCTGACGCACTTCCACGATGTTGCACGCTGTTGACACGCACCAGATGCACCACGACGACACACGTCTTAACAGTCTCAGAGGGGAGTGATTGTAGCGGTCTTCGATAGCTGACGATAGATGGCGTAACCAGCGCTATAGCACACGCTGACAGAGCATTCGACGAGCGATCTAAAAAATACAACTTCTGACATCACACGCTAGGATCACAAGCGGTGCCCAGGCACAACACCTGCCTGGAGGGAAATTTCCCTATTGCCCTCTGCATCGCCAAAAATAGTTTAGGTATCTTGTACGGCGTACAGAAGTAACAAAGAAATAACAAAAGTGGTTCTATTTTTATTTTTTTATTTATTTAATAAGCACACTTACAATTTACAAATAAGACTTAAGCACGAAAACATACACAACACTACACTAACTGATATGTAAATCAATTAAAAGTGTACATAGCATTCATAGGGTATGTCATGCAAACTAAATTTAGAAAATTGTAGAAAGTTCCTATATATAACTAAGAAAATTAATTATTCATACCGTTACACAGAAATAATAATGAAACAAAATACAAGAAAAATACAAAAAATAAAAGATAAACAATTCTAAGGCCGTGGAACATAATTGATTAAAAGAAGTAACTGTAATTTTAATATACTACCTTAATAACGAATAATTCGCCAAGACATGATTGGTGAGTTTTTTCTTAAAAGCAGTATAAGAGTCGTGAAATATATCAATGCCCGGTATTGTTTTGGATAATTCGTTATATTTGCAACAAATACGCACAATAGGAGCTTGACTTCCGAGACGTGTTTTCGTGAAAGGAATATGGAATATTTTGGAAATGCGCCAACGGGGATACCTACGAGGAACAGACAACGATATGCGATTAAGAATTTTGCTGCACTTTACTTTATTATGCAAAATTTTATAAAGATAGCACAGATCAAGAATTTCTCGCCTATTTCGAAGAGATATCAATTTAAAATGAGTCAGTCTCTGATTGTAGGGTTGCCGGTGAGAGAAACCACTAGCGTAAAAGGCAAGGTGCCGAGTAAAGGCACGTTGTACGCTTTCAATGCGCTGGGAGTGTACACCAAAGGATGGATTCCAGATGACACTTGCGAATTCAAGGTGGCTTCTTACCAACGCGTTGAATAACAGTATTTTAGTCTTAGTAGAAAAAGCCTTTGTGTTGCGTTTGATAAATCCCAAGAGCTGCGCGGCTTTATTTACAACATTGTTTATATGTGATTTGAAGGTTAACTTTCTGTCAATAGTTATTCCTAAATCTTTAATTTCCATTAACTCTTGCACAGGAACATTATTAATCGAGTAACTGGAGACAAGTGGTTTTTTTTTCCGAGTAAATTTTACGTGAAAGCATTTGTTAACATTTAGGGACATACTATTGACTTTGCACCAATTAACTATTCTATTCAAGTCATCCTGTATGAGCTTAACATCGTCGTCAGATTTGACTGATCTATAGATTTTTAAATCATCAGCAAATAACGAGCAGGAGCTGTTTTTGATTTCAGTGGTAATGTCGTTAATAAAAGCCAAAAACAATAGAGGCCCCAAGTGAGAACCTTGAGGCACCCCAGACTGTGCAAGATATGTTTTCGATTCAAAACCATTGATAACAACAATCTGGGATATCTGCGCTAGATATGATTCGAACCATTTAATGAAGGAGGACCCTATACCGTACTGAGAAAGCTTGTTGACAAGTTGTTAGTGATCAACCTTGTCAAATGCGCTACTAAAGTCTGTGTAAATAGCATCAACCTGATGGCCGTTATCTACTTCTTTTAGAAGATCAGAAGTAAAATTTGTCAAATTGGTCTGAACCGATAAACCGCTTCTGAATCCATGTTGCGAGCTGGTAAGGAAGTTGTCAAGGTGTTTGGCAAGAACGGGCTGCACAACACTTTCAAATAGTTTGGAGAAGCATGAAAGAATTGATATAGGGCGATAATTTTTGATATCCATGCGATCACCTTTCTTGTGGACTGGCACTATACGCGCTTTCTTCCATTCTTCAGGAAAGATACCTTCTTCAAGGGAACGATTAAAGATTAGCGTCAGTGGAAAGGCCAGGCCAGGACCACAACGCTTGACAAAGATGGGAGGAAGGCTATCTGGACCCGCACCTTTTTGAGGATCTATTTTTTTAATTTTTTTAAAACATCTGATTCGAAAATCTTCAACTTGGAAAATTGTGGAATATTGCTGTTTGGTTGGTATGGTACCGGCATGCAATTAGTCGACACAGTGTAAATGGAGGAAAAATGGTTTGCAAAAAGATTAGCTATCTCCGAGCCAGAATTTGCAACCGTACCATTCAACTTCATAGACGCAGGTAAAGATGATTCACTCTTCTTTTTATTTTTAGAGTATTTCCAGAAGTGTTTTGGATTTTTTGAAATATTAGACTCAGTGCTATCTTTATAATCATTTAGACATAAATCAAAGAGTTTGTGACACCGACTACGGAGTATTTGAAACTCTAGGCTATCTCTGGGGTTGTTGTATTTGCGGTATTTTCTGCGAAGCTTGTCTTTTTCAGATAATAATTTGATCAAGTTATGCTTGAACCAAGTTGGATACTTTGCTGAGATAAGCTTATGTTTGGGTACAAAAAAATCAATTATATCAAATAAACATTCGTAAAATATTTTAACCATAGCATCGACATCTTTGCAATCAGAAAACTTATGCAACCAATCAATATTTTTTATTTCTCTAACCACAGAGTTATAATCAGCCTTATAGTAATTGTAATCGATGTGTGTTTTAGAACGAAGGAAGGAAACATTTCCGCACTCAATACTAATTAAAAGGCTAGGATGGTACGAGTCCAATTTACTCAATAAGTCAGGAGGTTTTGTAACCTTAATGTGTGGTATGTTACTTAGCACTAAGTCCAAAAACCTATCGTCACAGTTACTCACACTGTTATATTGATATATATTATTGATAGACATAAAATCAACTAATGAGTAACCTAGAGCATTATTGTAATTAGAGGGAGTCATGTTTGAGCCATTGGCAGACCATTCCATAAAACCCATATTTAAGTCTCCTATCTCCACTAAGTCATCAACGTGATTGGTCACATTATCTACGCTATCTAAGAATTTATTTAGTTTTTCTAATTTGACTGGTGGAGGTAAATAGACTATACAAAGTGCAATTCTTTTTGAGACATTGTTGTTACTAAATTCTAATACTACCCATATATTCTCATCATCAGTTTCCCAATTTATAATACGAGAAGACGAGATCTCACGTGCGATAGCAATAAGAACGCCTCCACCATCTTTTTTAGATGAAGAACATACACGATCTTTTCTATATATGACATAGCGGGAATCAAACAGTTCATTATCAAATATACTAGAATTAAGCCAAGTTTCAGTGAACACAATAATTTTATAGTTAGATATTAAGATATTCTTATGCACATCATTAGTCTTAGTTCTCAGTCCTCGCACGTTTTGATAATAAATATCCAACACTGTGAAGATGTAAGAGCCATAACATTCAAACAGTTTATTTAATGAAATTAGACAATGAGCTTCTATCTTCGTTTTTAATTATTATTGCCTGACTAAATTCGTCCTTGCGTACGTAGATCTTTCCATTTCTAATCCATGTAAAGCGATATTTCTTCTCCTTGGATTTTATGCGAGCAGCAGCATGAAGAGATTTACTCTCCGGAGTTAAATGCTCTGAAACAAATATTGGTGCCCGAGATCCTCCTATTCCTAGATGGTGAGAGCTCAATTTATCTTCAGGATTTTTTTTATTGAATTGTGCTACCGCCGTTCTATAGAAAGTAATTAAAATGTTCTTCGTCAAAGTACTTAACAATATAGTTACAGTAGTATGGCCACAGAACCAAAGAGTAGGAAAGTGATTTGAACCTGTCACAGGTAATTTAGCAAACTCTAGCTACTTTCTAGGTCATACCAGGACTTAAAGTCATTCCGAATAAGTTCTTACCCTAGTAGAAATGAGAGCTTCTCCACTTAAAGAAAAGGACTCGAGTATTTGAAAATAACTCTTCGGACAAATTATTCTACTTCCTCCGTTTAAATTTTAGTTTAACAAGTAGACAAGCGTAAGAGCTCTTACTGTAATTAATTTTACCGAATAGCTGCATTGGTAGAGGAAAAAATCTTCCATTAACGTTTAGTATTTGCTTGTTATTTTATTGAGCGTTGCAATTCGAACGTAGACAGATGGTTTTATTTAAATGCGACCTCGGAATTAGCTCGAATAATTAACTATTCGTTTACTAAAAATGCAGTGTTTATACCGGACGTGACTACAATTAATATGCTCGTTTGGTTGGTCCGAGGTAACTTTATGCCAAAAGCGGGCCAGTAGGACCTTGTTTGATGCTTGACTTGTTAAAAAATTTCAGTACCGAAATAAGGTCATCCACGTGCCTCGAAGAGCATTATAATCTATTCGTTCTGTAAAATCACTTATACATCGCGATTATAGAGAAAAACACCCAGTTACTGAAAATTGTATATTTTCCTGTCACAATGAATGAAGACACATTATTTTATATCTCTATTATTTTAAAAACCTATTGTATATTTGGTTTTGTGAATTCATACACACATATATTTATGTACCGTATGTTGGTGTGTCAATTAAACAAATTAAATAAAAATCATAAAACAACAAATCGTAAATAATCGCGATTAAAAAAATTGATATCTTAATTTTTCATGCGATGAAGTAAAATAAAGATAGGTTGGATACCGTCGTAATCTAAATATATAAAAGAAGAAACTGACTGACTGACTGACATATCAACGCACAGCCCAAACCGCTGGCTCTAGAGACTCCAAATTTGGCACACAGATACCTTGTAAGATCTAGGGGAGCACTAAGAAAGGATTTTTCAAAATTCACCCTCTAAGGGGATGAAACGGGGGTCCGAAGTTTGGATTTTATCAAGTTAAAATACGTCTTCACGCCGCAACTACTGTACCGATTTGGCTAAAATTTGGAATGGAGGTATATTATATCTTGCATTACCACATAGGCTTCTTTTCATCCCGAAAAAAATCATGGTTCCCGTGGGATAAGTTAAAAACCAAAATTCACGCGGAAAAAAAATCTCACGCCGCAAGTACACAACCGATTTGGCTCAAATTTGTAATGGAGATAGATTATATCCTGGGTCAATAAATAAGCTACTTTTTATCCCGGAAAAATCCATGGTTTCCGCGGGAAACCTGAAACATTGATGTTCACACGCGAAAAATACTACTTCCCGCCGTAATTACTGAACTGATATGGCTGAAATTATGAACAAAGATAGATTATATCCTGGATTAATATGAAGGCTACTTTTCATCCCGGAAAACTCCATGGTTCCCGCGGGAAAACTGAAAAATTGATGTTCACGCGCGAAAAATACTACTTTACGCTGTCATTACTGAACTGATATGACTAAAATTCGGAATGGAGATAGATTTTACCTCCAATTACTACATAGGGTACTTTTCATCCCGAAAAATTCCATGGTTTGTATGATAATAGTGAAAAACAGACATCTACGCGGGAAAAATATTCCTTCATTCCGTAATTACCGAACTGATTTGGCTGAAATTTGTAATCGAGATAGATAATATCCTGGATTAATACGAAGGCTATTTTTTTTCCGGAGAAATATTCCTTCACGCCGTAATTTCTGAATAGATTTGCCTGAAATTTGGAATGGAGATTTGGTTCTAAATTAGCACAAAGGCATTGGTTTATTCCGGAAAATAGATGGTATATACTTTTTATCCCGTATGTAGAAAAAACTAAAATTTGCGCGGGCGAAGCCGCGGGTTTCTGCTAGTTCCAAATAAAGAAGCCAAATACCTACGTACTACGACATTCATTTGACGTTTAACGCAGGTTTACCTAGTACTTAGGTAGGTACTCGTAAAACATTGTAAATTTATATTTACATAAAAGCATTACGACGTAATAAAGACATTTTGCTTTTAAAAATTTAGAATATAATTGAATCAGATGTGCGGAAACATGATAATTCCATCCACGTACGTAACCAGAGTTTTCATGGCACGCATTAATCACCACGTAGAGTAACCATTTCATTACATATTTGACATTTTATTTTGTTGCGTATATTTGGGATCATCTTTTATTACTCTGTTACTTTAGATTAGGTTATGTAGGACTAGGTACATTCTTCGTCAAAACAAATTAATATTTTGGAAAATATAAGTTTATTTTTTGAAATGGAAATCTAGCATTACTTAAATAGATACAATACTATTAACATTTCGCAGGTTTGGTTTGTACTGTTTTCAAATATTTCAATGAATCTGTGGATTTTCTGGAACAAAGGTAGCCTACCTGTTTTGATTTCCTAGCCTATTCATCAAATTACATCCAAATCTTGAAGCTGTGCCGTAAAGAAATTGGTATGCAACAAAAATCTAAACGTAAAGATTTCGCATGCCACATTTTCGCATGTATAAAAACATACAAATTGTAATAATTTGATTGTTTAATTTCATTTTTACATAAATTTATGTATTAACTTACTTTTATATTCATAACCACTTAATTTTTACTGTTCCATTGTTTCATTATTTCATTGCGCGTCTTTTCACTCCCTTCTATTTGGTTCGCACTTGGTGCACAATAATGATCAGCATTCGATTATTCGTATTCACCAGAATTGCTGGAATGTAAGAGAATCGATTTCATTCGGTTATTCGATTCCCGGCCATGTTGCAGACCTTTTTACGCACGTGCGCCGAATTTATAAAATGAAATTGAATTGCCCGATAATTTATACGTATGAAAGTACCTACGTACTAAATTTTTACGAAGGTAAGAAAAGATTATCTATCATTTTACTCGTGTATGTGTGAAAAGTGGCTATAGAAGAACTGAGTAGTCAAATAAGATCTTATCTTCATTTCAGGTGTCAACTTTATCTCGGGAAAAGGCTCATTAGGCTTGGTTTCCACCAAAGCGGAGCGGAGTGGAGCTGTGTTTGAGTGGCCAGTCAGATTTCATTTCGAGTCAGTTCTCCCCTCAGTTTCGGAGAAGTCACTGCGGTTGGGCGGTTTTTCGTTTATCTGTGAACTCTATGATTTAGGGAATAAAAAAGGTTTAAGTTGGACGATGTTGCGGGATGCAACTAGGGTCGTCGTAGGGAGATTCCTCTCTCCCAAGCGGAGTTGGTGATGTATAGCCGCAACACAATGGTTATAAGGGTTCACCTAACGATGTTATGTTACTGTAATATGGGTCAGGCTTCTGAGCACTTACTTGAATTTATGTTAGTTTGCCAGTGACTTAGGGCGTTACTGTGTCAGGTATTTATATCTGGTTTTGCCTCTGCGAATTACTGTAAGTACTATTCCGGCTATGAAAATATTACCTATATTTAACAATTATATCGTATCATAATTTTCATATTTTGATTATTTTGGGGCTAGATTGCAACGTGCAATGTCCTAAATCGAAATAAGAATTAAGATTTTGTAGGAAACCTTAAATGTATTGAGAATCGAAATGTTTTTGAAGAAGTTAACGAGAAAAAATCTTTTTTGATTTTTAAGTCAGGAAATCCTTTTTGTAAAACAACAAAACTAAAAGCAGGATAATATAAATTATAAGTATGCAAAGTGTATCTATAGTAATTTGTTAGTGGAGTTAACTCATAATCTACTTTTTGTCAAGGAATCAATCATAAATCGCGGTTTTTTTTTAATAACAGCTGATATCCTTGCGGATGAAGTCTCGGGTATGAGGTAGAGAAGAAAATATAATTTGGTCGTATATTCGGCCGTGTCAGCAGCAGGCGCTGACATTCAGAACTGACAGCCAATGAAAGAATTGATATTGAAAACGATCGCGAACAAAAGAACAAAACTCCGAATAGAGACGTGGATAGGGACATATCAATCGTGACGATCGACTAGTTGAATCTGCGTTTTTGTTATATTCTGCATAGAATAGATTGTAAAATAAAATATTTAAAAGAAAGAAAAATGTGCATTGTGTTAGTTTTAATTGTATTACGAATATTAATTTATCAGAAATCAGATCGTTATTGAGAATTTTCTGTTCTCATTTTGTTTCTCAACCCTAATAAATACTTTTAAGGAAGTTTCCTATAGCATTCTATCCATAAATGTTTTTAGCTATAGATTGTTTTAGTCGGTTTCACAAATTTCAAAGAAACCCGGAATTCTTCCGGGATAAAAGTTTACCTTTAGTGTTATTCCAGGTTAAGATTCATATTTCTATTCCAAATTTTAATCAAATCGGTTCAGTAAGTGCAGCGTGATTGAGCAATAAACATCTAAACATACAAACTCATAAAATTTCACGTTTAAAAATAATAGCAAAAAAGCTATGAATCACTCTAGAAATCACAAGGTACATATTTTTTTTCACTTGCGGTAAATTCCTTTTTTCAGTCTGTTTAAAATGCGGTTCTGATCGATAGAGCTTTGTGCTGCCCGATTTCTTGTTTAAATAGACGAAGTACAAAAATAAATGAGTTATTTGGAGCGGATAAGCTACAAAGGCATCCGTTTCCGTCAGTATCCGCTAGACCTAACTAAATAGACGATTGCTTAGCGCCTTAATTAAATTCTAAATAAGGCTGTATAACCAATATAACACCAAGTCTATGAAAGCAATTTATAGATAATTTAGTAATTTTATAGAATACTCGCTATTGCCCGCAGCTCCGCCCGCGTGAATTTAAGTTTCCGTGGCAACGACCGATTTTAAATATTAGGATAAAAAGTAGCCTATGTGTTAATCCGGGTTACAAGCGGGGTGTGCTCTAAATTTCAGCCAAATCTATTAAGTAATTGCGGCGTGAAAGAGTAACAAAGATCCATCCATCCATCTATCCATCCATCCATACTTACTCGTTCAATAGTAGGAAGTAGGATTAGTAAGATAGAATAGGATTTTTGGAATTTGATTAGCAGTTTTGCAAACTTTCAAACAATATGTTGAAAATTAAGTGAAATAATAACGGAATCAACATGTCGTCAATACTGAAATCTTATAAGTATTACGGTGACATTCATATAAGACTTAACGTACTCTTAATTTTGAATCTCTTGAGGTGAACACGTATTTTTTGCTATCTTAGAGTAGGAGCTAATGCAGAAAACTGATGATTATAAATTCACTGCATATAATTAGTGTTGCAGCTACAGTGGTACATAATTACATCACCTTCATCCAAAATGCAAATATAGACTCACAATATCACAACATATATAATTCAGTACTTCAATAAGTAACATGCAAAGGCGTGTACATGACATGACATCCAACGGTCGTCTTACGTTTTGATAATGATGGTCGTTACAAAACGTATGTTGTAGGCATGTAACGCATCTACCATATATTTTATTATTTCACTGTTACTTTAGAAATTAAAAAATCGTTCAGAATTTGAGGAATGTGCATGGTAAATCTCAAAAAAATTTGTGAGATTTGGAATATCTTCACCTCCAGATGGAAGAGCATCTATTTTCTTCTAAGTTTGCCATTTAGGAAATCGTTTCACACTAAGTAGTTGGGGTAAAGATTAAATCAGTAACCAAATACCTAAGTGTATAAATATTAAATAGCTGACGTAAACAAATACAATGTACCGGAAATTAATGATAGATAACATAGATGGTGACTTCCAAATAACCGAACTTATTTCACGTAAGCTATAGGACAACAAATTAATTAATTAAGATCGACTGAGTTCTGGCGAAATTTCGATGCCCTCGGGCGTCGTAAAGCAAACTTCGGTGACGTGTCCCGAATTATGCCTGGGATTTGTATGTATAAATTGATAATACAAAACAAACTATCCCCCCGGGGAGGTCTTAGATACACCATAATTTATCACAGATACCTACTAAGACGTACCTCAAAAAGAAAGAGTTAGTTATAATAATTACCTACTGTTGATTCTTTCTTTTACTAAAATTCATTACAAAAATGAGCTATGGAATCAGCACCTAGATTGTGAAAAACGTATTCATCGTCATCTTAATCGTTTACAAATTCTGCCTGGTTTCCTGGTTCCCTGATTTACGTCAGCCAATCGGGGGCAAAATTCGTTAGCGATTACGATACCAATGGATACGTTTTTTAACTCAATCAGACCCCTGAAAAGAGGAGATTCGCAAAAGCACCAGAGTGACTGACACACCTTTTTTACGTGGGGAAATCCGTTATGCATTCGAAAGTGCTTCGGGGTCTAGGGAGGCAGATCGGATACGTCGGAGACGTACCGACTGCGTTCATCTCCTTTTCAAATGGTTCCCAATGGTGTTCATCTCTTCGGCAACGGGACTGCAGCATTCTTGCTAAAGTTAGCGACACACTTTTTTATGTGGAGTAATCCATTATAGAAGCTGGTGTGCATTACGGGGGCACTTCGTTTATTACGGTTATGTCGGAATCGTACCGATTAATACCCCAACGATGTTCACCACATCACCTGGTGGTTGGGCAACGGGACCGAAAGCACTCGCGGATAAGTGGCTAATATATTATATCGCTCGACGTGTAACTAAAAGAAATGGCAAAGGCCGGCTGGCGGGCACCTGATAGACGTTAGGGACCCAGGGTGCTGTTATAACGTCAATGTACCCAAAAACGCAGTGTGGAAGAACCCTACCAAATAAACGAACAACAGGAAGAGAGTCCAGAGCTGTGTTGGCCCAAAAGTAATCTGATTACAATTACAAATTACTGATTAATAATTATAATCAAAAGTTTTAATTACAATTAATTAATCATAATCAAAAATTTTGATTACAATTAATTAATCATTAATCGTAATCATTAATTTGATTACTTGATTACTTATTTTAAATACTTATTAAATTTATTGGAAGAGCAAAACCAACAGCTTATGCTGGGCAAAATTTAAAAAATATGGCCGCCATTTTGAACTTTTTTGTTATTGGACTGAATTACTTCAAAATCGAAATCTGACCGTAGCAACAAGTATTGAGAAAGAATATGGTGCCAAAATTTAAAAAAGTGGCCGCCATTTTGAACTTTTTTGTTATTGGACTGAATTACTTCAAAATCGAAATCTGACCGTAGCAACAAGTATTGGGAAAAAATCTGGTGTCAAAATTTAAAAAAGTGGCCGCCATTTTGAACTTTTTTGTTATTGGACCGAATTACTTCAAAATCGAAATCTGGCCGTAGCAACAAGTATTGAGAAAGAATCTGGTGTCAAAATTTAAAAAAGTGGCCGCCATTTTGAACTTTTTTGTTATTGGACCGAATTACTTCAAAATCGAAATCTGACCGTAGCAACAAGTATTGAGAAAGAATATGGTGCCAAAATTTAAAAAAGTGGCCGCCATTTTGAACTTTTTTGTTATTGGACTGAATTACTTCAAAATCGAAATCTGACCGTAGCAACAAGTATTGGGAAAGAATATGATGTCAAAATTTAAAAAAATGGCCGCCATTTTTAACTTTTTTGTTATTGGACCGACTTACTTCAAAATCGAAATCTGATCGTAGCAACAAGTATTGAGAAAGAATCTGGTGTCAAAATTTAAAAAAGTGGCCGCCATTTTGGACTTTTTTGTTATTGGACCGAATTACTTCAAAATCGAAATCTGACCGTAGCAACAAGTATTGAGAAAGAA
Source organism: Coenonympha glycerion (assembly GCA_963855885.1). NCBI lineage: Eukaryota > Metazoa > Arthropoda > Insecta > Lepidoptera > Nymphalidae > Coenonympha > Coenonympha glycerion. Next base: position 13,086,520 of record OY979631.1, read on the forward strand.
TATGGTGTCTAAAGGACATGGCCGAAACTTGTATGGAGCTGTGCCCTGGAAAAAAAATACTTATTCATGGCCATCGACAAACCGCACGTCATATTAAAGCTTATAATTATGTCTTTACAATCGTTTAAGTTTTATGATCTGAAAACTTGCGAGAGACATAATATAAGCATAACAACTTGCAACAAAATTACTTAGGCGCATTTTGTTGCAAGTTGTTATGCTGATATTATGTCTCTCGCAAGTTTTCAGATTCAGACCTTAATTAATAAATATTAGTTATTATTTATTGACTTCTTAATTGATTCATTATTATTTTGAGCATACAACCAAGTAATTTTAAAAATCGATTTAAATAACTAAATATTATCATCATCGTCAGCCTGTTAGAGCCTACTAGTGGACATAGAGGTCTTCTCTTCCTTGACTTACGAGTATATCTTTAACTCAAAAATTTGTTTCAATTTACTTTAATGTTATGTTACTTTAGTTTTGTGATGACTGCCATTTTGATTTTTAAATTTGTCATAGTATATGGTACTCTATTATTCAAGCCTCATTTGACGCCTATGTTAGAGTCGTTGTGAAGAAAAGGACGCGTGAGTGTCGTGGAATACTTGGATGAAACAAAGTTAATTTCATAATGACAACAAGCGGACACCCGCAGCTCCGATTACGTGAACCACTGTTTGACTAACTTACGCGTTGAATTTTCATTATTTATGACTAAGCCGGCCTTTTCAAACTTTAATTTTGACACCAGATTCTTACTCAATGCTTGCTGCCATGGTCAGATTTCGATTTTCAAATAATTCGGTCCAATAACAAAAAAGTTCAAAATGGCGGCCACTGTTTTTAAATTCTGACACCAGATTCTTTCTCAATGCTTGCTGCCATGGTCAGATTTCGATTTTGAAGTAAGTCGGTCCAATAACAAAAAAGTCCAAAATGGCGGCCACTGTTTTAAATTTTGACACCAGATTCTTTCTCAATACTTGTTGCTACGATCAGATTTCGATTTTGAAGTAAGTCGGTCCAATAACAAAAAAGTTAAAAATGGCGGCCACTTTTTTAAATTCTGACACCATATTCTTTCTCAATACTTGTTGCTACGGTCAGATTTCGATTTTGAAGTAATTCGGACCAATAACAAAAAAGTTAAAAATGGCGGCCACTTTTTTAAATTCTGACACCATATTCTTTCTCAATACTTGTTGCTACGGTCAGATTTCGATTTTGAAGTAATTCGGACCAATAACAAAAAAGTTCAAAATGGCGGCCACTTTTTTAAATTTTGACACCAGATTCTTTCTCAATACTTGTTGCTACTATCAGATTTCGATTTTGAAGTAAGTCGGTCCAATAACAAAAAAGTCCAAAATGGCGGCCACTGTTTTAAATTTTGACACCAGATTCTTTCTCAATACTTGTTGCTACGATCAGATTTCGATTTTGAAGTAAGTCGGTCCAATAACAAAAAAGTTAAAAATGGCGGCCACTTTTTTAAATTCTGACACCATATTCTTTCTCAATACTTGTTGCTACGGTCAGATTTCGATTTTGAAGTAATTCGGTCCAATAACAAAAAAGTTCAAAATGGCGGCCACTTTTTTAAATTTTGACACCAGATTCTTTCTCAATACTTGTTGCTACTATCAGATTTCGATTTTGAAGTAAGTCGGTCCAATAACACAAAAGTTAAAAATGGCGGCCACTTTTTTAAATTTTGACATCATATTCTTTCCCAATACTTGTTGCTACGGTCAGATTTCGATTTTGAAGTAATTCAGTCCAATAAAAAAAAAAGTTCAAAATGGCGGCCACTTTTTTAAATTTTGGCACCATATTCTTTCTCAATACTTGTTGCTACGGTCAGATTTCGATTTTGAAGTAATTCAGTCCAATAACAAAAAAGTTCAAAATGGCGGCCACTTTTTTAAATTCTGACCATAAATTCGTTCTCTATGCTTGCTCCGATACTCAAATATCGATTTTTAGAACAATCGGCCCATTAACCAAAAAGTTCGTAATTTTTGTATGGAAAAATCCCTTAAATGTTTTTTACCCCTTAAAATTAGAATTTCTGGAATCCCCGTCTTAGTACGAATTCATGACCTAATAGGCACCAAATTCCAGATCTCTACAACTTTTAGTTTTCCGGGAATTCCTGAAAATTCACTTTTGTATGGGAAAACCCCTTTAATGTACGATGTTTACTCCTTAAAATTTGAATTTCTGGAATCCCCGTCTTAGTACAAATTCATGACCTAATATCTACCTAGACACCAAATTTCAGATCTCTAGGACATTTAGTTTTTCGGGAATTCCTGGAACAACGAAAAAAATTCACTTTTGTATGGGAAAATCCTTTTAATGTACTATATATAGGTAATCAAGTTAATCAATTACTGATTAACGATTAACGATTACTTTCAGTAATCATGATTACAATTACTTTTGTAATCATAATTATTGTAATCATGATTAATTTAATCTGATTACAAGTAATCAGATTAATTAATTGATTACAAAAGTAATTGATTACTGCCAACACTGGTCCAGAGGCAATTTTTTCATGAGGTCCACAGCTTTTATCTTTTTCAACTCGCGGGTATTGCTTAATTCAATTCCAAATGACAGACTAATTGGTTCGGTAAATTTTTAGGTACTCGTAAGTCGTGTCTAACAAATAGTTTACCTTTTGATAAACAAAACTAGTCGGTAACATTACAATTGTTTCAGTAATGCAATTAACGGGGTCTTTTCCCTGTTTCAAGCAATTTCTCTTCTTTTCCAAACCGGTTTAAATCATGAATAAGTATATTTTTGCATCGAAAAAAATATATGTTGTAGATACATTCTCTATCTAGTACTCAAAGTTAAAATAAATGCTTAAAGCTAAACTTTTCTCGATCATAAAAAAAAATGAAAAAATATCGATTTTGACTATTTATTCCACTTTGTGCCTAAAGTTTTTAACTAAATTTAAAAATATATATATGAAAATAAAGCTGAGTGAATTTATCAGCGGTTCGTGTATAAAAAAAAAAATTTTTTAATCAAGCATAGCTCAAGCCTGTTTTCCAACGAATACGGTCACGCGCATCCTCTAGCGGGGGTGCGCCAGTCGTCCGACGGACTCTATCGAGGTAGGACGTACGCCAGTTTTGCCAGGCCACGCTGTCCTGCGGTTAAATTTTCAACTTTATATTTTTTTTTGAAAAATATTATTTTGTAGTCACTAAAATTTATAATTAGCTGTAAGTTAATAAGCATAGTACCTACTTACTTTTAAATAGTTCTTCGTACAGGGGTCTGATTGCCCAAGAAAATGTATTCAACGTTATCGTAATCGTTTGCTAATTCTGCCCACCTATTGGCTGACGTAAATCAGGAAACCAATCAGCGGGCAGAGTTTCTAAATGATTACGATAACGATGAATACGTTACAAGGGGCAGATTTTAGCTTTTTTAATATTATCTCGATTAGAATATACTAATATTTGGATTAGATTTGTTTACAATAGCCATAAATAAATTTTGAACAAGAAAAATAATAATTATTATTATAGGTTTATTTGTAGTAGTAACAATGTGAACACAGTTTAACAACACACAGTAAGGCGAAGTAGTTGCTGTTTGTGGCTTTAGTGAGACTTGAGCCTCGATACTTATAAACTTCATCAAGTCCATTTCATAACGTTGACGTAAGACAGGTAATCAACTAATCAACCGAGTTATAAACCCATTCATGGTTTTTCACCTGGGTTCTCTAGTTCCCCATCTCTAAACAGGTTTTATTTAGATACATTTTGTAATCCAATGGACAAACCTGATAATTACACATCTATTTATTTATATGGAAAACCTTTTTAAAGAAACTACGAAATAATATTAAAGGATAAGCGTATTTGCTAAGGGATCACACTGTTAATATTATCAATTAGTTATTAGATATTTCATAGCTATTTCACCTAACATTGTATGGGAAGCATCGGCGGATCCAGGGGGGTGGTTTTGTCATGGGGGGTCATATAATATTTAATTGATTTATGGTTGATTCTATTTTATATTTTAGTATCAAACGCATTATTAGGTAACGAAAATATTGAAAATTTATTTCACCTCGCCACCGCGACCTTTTAACTGTTGAGCTCCTGATTTCCCAGGAAATTTCCTGATTTATCAACAATTCTCCTTATTTACTGATTTTATTAATTAATCTCAAGTTATATTTGTATCTAAGTGTCCTCCACGGCGGATTTTCACGAAATGACCTTGATTGCACGGACGTATACAAGGTCATTTCAGGTCGCCAATTTGAGCTCGCTTCACTCGCATATCTAGTTATCAAGATATGTATGCCCCCAGAACCTTTATTATGTTGTGACTTTTTCAGTAAAAAAAAAAAACAGAAAATTTCGTGCTCGCTTCGATCGCATATCCAGTTATTAGAATAAAGTTCGTGTTCGCCTCATTCAGGACTATTTGCAATTTCAAGACGTTATTCCGCCTAAAAATTATTATATTATTTAAATTAAAGACTAAAGATGGACCACACTATTAAAAGAAGTAAAAAAACCTAAAAAATTTGAGCTCGCTTCGCTCGCATATCTGGTTATCAAAATATATATAAAGTTCGTGTTCACTTCATTCGGGCATATTGCGATTTTAAGAAGTTATAAAGTAAAAATATATAATTTTAAGAAGTTAAAAATAAAATAAGTCTAAAAATGATTATATTATTTTTATTAAAGATGGATCTCACTGTCAAACCATGTTAAATTCAAGACTGTAATAAATAGTGATTTATCCTGCGAAATAGTAAAAAAATTGAGCTCGCTTCACTCGCTTATCCAGTTGTCAGGATACATAAAGTTTGTGTTCGCTTCATTCAGGACTATTTGCGATTTCAAGACGTTATTTCACCGAAAAATTATTACATTAATTAAATTAAAGATGAAAGATGGATCACATAATAAAACAAAATAAAAAACGTAAAAGATTTCGTTAAAAGATTTCGTTAAAAAGATTAAAAGATTTCGTTAAAGATTTCGTTAAAAAGATTAAAAGATTAAAAGATTTCGTTAAAAAGGTACAAGTCGTGGTCACTACGTGACCACGACTTGTACCAATGTATCGAAATATCGACAGTTAAAATCGTCCTTTTCATTGTGATTTTCATTCTGAAACCACGAAATATGTCAAAAATTATTAAATCATATGAAAAGTTGTACTGGTGGTAGAAATCTTTTTTCAGAGTTCGGCCGGGTAGATACCACTGGGATAAAATACTCTACTAACAATATTCTCCAGCCCAACATAAGAGTCTGTTAAAAATCTTTGCTTCATCTCAATACAATCCCAACTCCCAAGTATCAGAATGGGCAATGGCTATATATTTCTTTACGTATAAAAAGACCTATGACAGTCAATCGGTTAGGACCAGTTAAGACCTGAGATTAAAAAGTATTTGTAAACCATTATTATTTTACTCTTTCCATGTTGCGGATGATAAAAAAAGACGTGGCACTCTGGGAATGTCCACAAAAGTGAAAACTTTAATCACAGTGCCATCTTAATATAAAGTCAAGGAACAGTACAGTACATGACAATTAATTATTATTAACAAAAATTCGGTAGTACCTATCTCCAATTTTTACATTCAAGTTCCACATAATTTGTAGGGATGGCGCGATACGGTATAACGTGGTGATAAATTCATGACTTTTGTTCACCCTAAAAGTGAAAACTCTTAAACCATACAAAATCTTCTGCTAAGCATATTTATTTACGGCTGTAAGGATACTCCAGTCTGACTTGAGCCCTTACGTCCTACTTGAACTCATCGATAAAGGTTCTGATGTCTATAATTTCTGAACTACAAAAGTGATGATGATAAAATTTATACGGAATAATCCTTAAAGAACCTCCTTTCTAACAAAAAAAGAATGAATGAAATCGGACAACGGGTTAATGAATTATAACTAAATACACATTTTGACTTTGATGCCGTCTTCCAGGGAAACCATGATGAATTCCGAGACAAAAAGTATCCTATGTCCTACCTCGGAGTATGAACTATAATCATGTCAAGTTTCATTTAAATCCATCCAGCGGATTAGCCGTGATGCGCGGTCGTGAAACAGACAGACAGACAGACAGACAGACAAAAATTAAACAAATTACAGTTTTGGCTTCAGTATCGACTAAATAGTGTCCTCAAACAAAAATTTTCAAAATATCTTCAACTAGCAGTGCCCGCGGACTCCGTTCCGCGTTAGAAATATTTTTGTCCCGGCCCGTTTGTCCCGCGTAAGGCCCGGTTTCCACCAAAGCGGAGCGAAGCGGAGCTGTGTTTGGATAACCAATCAGATTTCATCATTTAGACATCCCTCAGTTTCGAAAATATCAAAATTACGAAATCTGATTTTTTACTCAAATACAGCTCCGCTCAGCTTCGCTGTGGTGGAAAACGGGCCTTATACCCACAGCCCACAGCGCTGGACGCGAGGCATTCAGATAAATGAATGATAAATGCCTATCCTATCGCCACGCAACGACCGAAGCGGCGGCGGCGCGCTCCTGCATACCGCACGTTTTTGTTTTGCTAATATCTTTGAAGATATTTATTTAAACTGTATATAGTAAGGGGCAGAACTATTCTACATTAAATTTCCGTTCTAAAAAACATATTTTCAAACATATAAATTAATACCATATGGGCTAAATAAGCTTCACAAAAATTATTTATTTTTAATCCACAATTTTAAAGTAAAAGCAGTTATTGCGAGTTACCCATAGGAGATAGGCATATGCGATCGCGGACTTTTTTGCAGATTTTGATACGTTATTTAATATTCTAGAACATTGTTTTGTTCTATCCTCAATAGTTTCCGCAGCGTACGCGATGAAAGCAATTTTTTTTGCGACTTGGATTACATTATTCAAGTTTTAGTAGTGATGCATAGTTAATTTTGGAAATTATTAGCCTATGACACTCCACGATAATGTAGCTTTCTATTGGTGAAAGAATTTTGAAAATCGGTGCAGTAGATCCAGAGATTACCCCTTACAACGTCACAAACTCACAAACTCACAAACATCGTTACGCTACCTCTTTATAATATTAGTATAGATGTACAGAATTCGACCCTTTACAGTTTTATTATATATATAGATATATAGATATAGATATAGATATAGATATAGATATAGATAGATATATTCGACTATCAAAAGAATAAGAAAAATATTTTGAAAACCCATTTTGACCCTAATAGGACGCTAATGCTAATAACTTATGCCATAAACTTGTACTAATGTGCTACAGACATGTAGTGAATTGGTACATATTCATAACCAGGGATACAGGGCAAAGGTTGCCCTTTGGATGTTTTGTTAACTTTTTTATTTATGTTTTTACTCAAAACCTTTTTGTTATCCATATTGTGTACTTTGTATTGTTTGTTTTAATATCAGTGATTATTGTAGTTAGTTACTCTGTAGACGGATCCTTTAATTTTTCAATGTGCCCATAATATACTATTGATATACATAAGCTGAATATTATACATAGGCTATGCTTTTCATTAATGATTCTTGTCATAAATTATTTCATCACCCAAAATAGAACAAAATTCAAAAGCACTTATCTCTGTTTGGGGCAGTCATGCCTCCAGCCTCACTGAAAATGGAAATACCAATTCAGTTAAACGAAAAGGTATTCCGATTTTTTCGCACATTTTTTGCAAAACTTTTTTTTAGTAAAAAAGAGTTTGAAGCAGGTGAAAACTGCTCTTCGAATTAAAATTAACACCTCCACATTCCACTCTGGTTTTGTTTGGATTTATAGTTTGCCGATAGCTTGCTTGATACTCGCCGGGGGCATATTATAGTCTACAAGTGGATTCGTGCTATATACGAGATAAGAATCCAAGGATAAATAATTTATTCTGGTGTAATTATTTTGAACTCTACCTGTAAGCGAATGGTAAGTGTTGACTGTTGATAGTAAATACTTCAGTAATAAGGATCTTCTATTTTCATAAGTCTTCGAAACCTGCAGATCACCCGTACTTGGTCAGTGGCGTTAGCTAAAGACTGTGTGATAACTTTTGGCCATAAAATGTAATTGAGTGATTTGTTATCATTATTTGAACAGTAAATACAATTTTCGTGAGTTGAGAGCTTGTGAAAAAAGTTCATTCATCAGAATCAGTCAGTTTGTTCATTGGAAACAATTAAAAATTGGTAGTTCTTCAGCTCAAATGTTTAAAAAAAATCAATAACTATAATGAACCTACACCCAACTAACAAACGCGTCTTGGGACAATGCCGTGTAGTTCTTTGTTCCACATTCTTAAGCGCATTTAGTGACCCTTGACGCCAGATAAATCCAAGGGTTTGGTGAAAACCCGAATTTCACGCGAATTTCACGCTACGCAAATTATAAACGTATACCTACCAAAACCGCATTTCGGTTCACGGTCACTGATACAAATTCTCAAAGGTCAAATTGTCTATTATACTCGTATTCATATCATACCAGGGCTTTTATGAAATATTGATCTCACTGAATTATTCTCCAAAGTCCTCCGTGTGAAGGAGGGAAGAATAAAGCTCAGGTATTCGTAATAAAGGAATCGGCTGCTCACATTTTATTCAGATTCATGCCCATACATATGAATTAGAAAAGGAAGTGGAGGCTTTTTTTTATGGTTTTAATATCGAGATTATTGGAGTTTACAAAAATGATAAAGGGTTTTTTTAGAAAACATAAGATTAGTATTTCGAAGAAATAATGTAATTTTTATTAGGAAAGACTTAAGCTAGGTTTAATAAAAAAAAGAAAATAGTTGTTTCAGACAAAAAAGCTTTTACAAAAAAAATTTGAAACTAAGTCGAAAATATCTCCAAAGTCAATTCTTTATCTAAAAGCAAAGGTTTTATTTAGGCTATCATTTCAAAGCTTACGTCTTTTCAGAATATTAATTTTTGAATAAACTATATAGAAAATGCTAAAATAAAAATACTGCGAATATTATTTTTACAGAATATGGACTAACGAACTGGGCATGTTTCATTGGTAATAATTTCCTAAATTATTCACAGTAGTAAATATTATATATTCGTTGGTAGTAGTTAATAAAAGAGCTCCATATACCAGTATCCCAATGAATAGGTTAGTTAACATGCATTAACACTAGAGTACACGCGCGGCCTACTATAGTAGACCAGGGTTAGTTTTTTTGTCTTAACTTTTTATTTTTGCATGCTAGAAGCTTGCGATTCCAGATAAGCCTCGTCTGGTATATTCTTCGCAACCTTAGTACCCAACACAATTCCTGCGCAAACGCATGTGCGAGATATTTGCCGCCAAAAGCGCAGGCCTACTAAAGTAGTCCGCGCGTGTATTGATGTACCAAAATCAGGTAAGTAACTTTTCGTGTATTATCGAATTATAACACTAAAATAATATTCTCCAGCTATGTTATGTATGTATACTTATACCTTTGTTTAATTATTGTTATTTTAAAATTGGAAAATGTCAATTTTTTATTTTTTACAGATTTATAACATTAACGTCATGAGTGATTCACAAGTGTTTCTACTTGTGAATCTTTGTTGCTACTTAAGCTAGACACTGATGATGAAGATGTGACAGAGAGTGAAGATGATAAAGTTGAGCCAGAACCAGACTAACAACAGGCCCTAGTTCTGCATGAGTCAGAGCTTCAGGAAAACGAAGAGGAAATGTTAAATGAAAGGTCTGACGAAACATCAGATTCGGATAACACCCCACTCTATCTGGAAGGCGCGGTCTAATCTACAAATTGACTAACGGAACCATTTGGCACAAAATATACCATCGGCAACGCGAACTCGAACCCAAAACCTAAGTATTAGATAAGCAAGCCCAAAAGGAGATAGAGCTAGAAATGCTAAGGATCCATTATCCAGTTTCAAACAACGCGAACCCAACAACTTAAATTAAGGATTGGGGCACTTTTCGGCAGCACAATTCAGGATTCCCAAGTATCTAAATCATGATTTGACACTAAAGACAGCACGAGATGGTCGATGTGCACTCTGCTCGAGAGCCCGAAATCGGTCGACAAAAAAGTGGTGAAAGACTTGTTACTAGAATATTTTTCACGATCACTAAGCAGTAGTATATCCTGCATGCTAGGAAAATGAAGAAAATAGTAATGAAGAGTGGTTTTAATAAAAACAAAAAAAACGTTGAACTCAGTATTGCCATTTTTGTTACTTTTTCGCAGATATTTAATAAATTGCTAATTGTTCACTATTTTAAATATTGTATTTAAATTGCATTGTTGTAATTTTAACTTAAATAAATATTTTTTCCATTCCATTTGTTATTTTAATCAAATAGTTATAAATATACAATTTATTGATTTTTTAAAATGGGCTACTATAGTAGGCCACGCGTGTACTCAAGTAAAAAAAAGGGGCGCGTGTACTGTAGTGTTAAATTAAGATTAAATTCGGCGATTATTTTAGTTTAAATATGTGTATAAAAAGCTAATGTATATTTAGAATTAACTCCTAAATAAAAGTCATTCCAATTAAAGACGTATTTTAAATTCGAATTTGTAACTCGAACATCAATATAATATAACATCCTGAATATTCATTCATATAATTGAATTATTTGATGAAATTATTCAGAGGCTCATAGCGCTCGCCGTTTGTCTAATGGTTTTGATCAAAAGATTTTATTAATTCAGCACCTGTGATATTTTCAATTGAGAAGACAAAATTACTTAGCTTATTTTCGTTTTACTGACACTTGAAGCTGAGCAATAGTGGTTCAAACCTCTGATTCTTAGGTTGTAGGATCAATCAATCAGGTATGCACTTTGACTCATTGGAGTACTCTACGCTTGTGAAAACGAAGTAGCTAGCTGAAAGTAATACCGTGAAAAATTCGGCATGCTTGAGATTTCACCATAAATTTCTCAAAGATACATGTAAAGCATACCAATCCGCCTTTAGCTATCACGATGGCGTATGGCCTAATCACCTTATTTTATAAAATAAGACCCGTGTTTAGTATGTACCGTAAAGCATTATTTAAAAAGATGAAATTGAAGTGATGATTGGGCCGGATATCTAGCGCGGGACTCAGGAGTGGTGAATTTTCAACGAAACGCACCATTGACGGGTATAAAGTTTATGGCAATACCGGGCCGAGTATGTTGTTAGCTTTCTCTGAGTTCAGGGCGCGAACTTAGTTTCTAAGTTGTTAGTCAGTGTGCTGACTGTGTTTGATGTATCACTAAGTATAATCATATTTTTCTTACTATTGATAAGAGCCTCTAATTTTAGGCCTATATGAAATAAATCATTTTGATTTTGATTTTTTGATGGACGGAAAAAGATTTGAGTATGGTTAATAATTAGAATATGTAACTTGATGTTACGTGTTTAATGTAAGAGAAAATCGTAGTATTTCAGGACCCAGAAATACACAATTATAATAATTAGGTAGTCGAAGAAAATAATATAACGTTTTTACTTAATTCGGCAAAGTTGCGTGTTCTTAGAAGAGCTGTGTACAAATCACAACTTTCAGGTGTTTATAAGTTACTTCATTTTTGTTCCTTGCTAAAGTTGGAACCTTTCGCTTGTTTCAACTGGTATTGGTTAACGAAAACACCTCCCCTGACATAATTGTATTGTTCCTTAACTTTTAAGCCAATTAGCTTTACGTAGTAGGTATTATTTATACGTCGAAAATACATAGGTATTCTGTATAATAATGTAGTTAATTTGTTTATTGTATACTAAATTCAAAAAATTGCATTTTTTTCAGTTTTAAACATTTAATTCAAAGCTACTGTCACCAAAAATTAGTATGATTTCACTATTTCACCCATAATAAGTTAATATATCTTGTAATTTGGCCCCATAAGTGTATCTACGGTTATGCACATACTTAAATTTTTAGTTTACTTTCTTCGCTCATATCATTTTATATAAAAATAATTTCATATACAGTGAACTTTAACTTTTATCCTCAATACGTATAATAAGTATAATAAGTATTCAATAACCAACTTGGTACTGGCAATCTAAGTTAAGTATGTCGTTCTTGAGCAAACAATCCTGAAAGTTTATGTTCGTCTCACACTGCACTAAGACAAGCAAAATCAACAAGTGCCTACATTACAGTACAGTTTTTATACATTGACACTTCAGACAAGTTTTCTATGAGCTCAAATACAGGTAGGTACTGCTGATACTAGTAGGTGTTTATTAAAAATCTCTGAAATATCAAAAATGTGCGAAATCGAAATAAATATTTGAATCTTCCTGAATTCCTAACGTACCTAATGTCGATCATAAAACGGGGATTTTACGAAAGGTTTTTGTATAAACCTGATTATTGACCCTCTATTTTTAAACTCAATTACAGAGACCGTACGTTCAATGAACTGGAGATAAAAACATATGGCAATTAGATTTTTCTGGTCGACTGATTTTCCGTGGGTGAATGTTGTTTATTGGATATTTTATTACAGATCGACAGATTTTTCGATTTGCCCATGGTGAAACAGTAAACCGTTAGAGCTGGGCAAAGTACGGTCAGGGTCAAAAGAGCATATAGAATTTGCAAACAAAATCCCTGGCATGCACGCGGCCAATGAGTATACGTACTGTAATATTACATAGAAAATATATTTGAACCTATGTTTGGTTGATAGTCTATTTACGATCATATGTGGTTACTTGTATACCGACTTAATCTTTAGGCTATATCTGAACACTGGTAATAAATAAATCTTTGATTGACCACTGATGCCAGAATTCCGAAATGTCTGGACCTGGCGTATCGAGTATACCACGAATATCGTCAAATACATATAACTTTAGCGGTATTTTAGGTCTCTACTCTTTAAATTTCGAACAAGTCGACATCATTAGTACCCAAATTTCTACGACTAGACTAAAAAGTAACAAAAAAAATCATTTAATGCTAACACTAACCGCCGCCAGGTCCTAGTGAAAACGCCTAGTTAACTCCCTTCACAGGTATGCCTCTTATTGTAATATGCAAGGAGAAGCTCCCCATGTGAAATGAAACCTAAATTCCTGGAACATAAGATCGCTTTGCGAATGGCGTGTTCGGGTCAGCTATTCAGGCGTGTTTAACGTCCTTTCATCAGACTCCTTTTACCCTGGAGCTGCAATTATAGTTAGCGTGCCTTGGGGATAGCTATATTTCAGAGATCCGTTGAGAAATGTTGTTGGATGACAAATGTTTCCTTCTTGGATTACTTGCAACGGGTCAAATTATTATTGCTATGAGGAAAATATCTGATATACGTTTTAAGATTATCTCCAACATTTTCAATTTATTTTCAGGGAAAAGACAGACACCTCTTCAGTTCTTATATTTTTTAATAAATACAACACTAATATTTTTATAATTTTTCTGTCACCATTGAGTACATATTATTTATCATCTACTTGACGTGGCATAACATAGTTTAATAATTCATCAAGAATTGAAATTGGTTCACATTAGGTATTTTGTTTTTTATTCATAGACACCAAAAACGTTTCAAAATTTAAGTGATATGAATACCCAAACCTTTGGTTATTTTAGAGAACCCCTTCGCTTATATCTTGGCTCAGATATTCCTCGTATATAGTACTTTGCACCTTTTGTGCTTCAACCCATAAGCTTCAGCTTTTCTCATTTTGTCGAGGAAAATACAAACTTTTTCTTTACTTTTACACTGCTAAAGGATATATGAAGCAGTCATACAAGATATGAAATTACTAGCTTCATTCTATTTCAAATAACTGGTGCGTTATGCTTCTCAGAGATTTACGACGAATTATATGAAATGAGTAGGTGTAGTTTTACATAATATACTAACAAGTAGTTTTGTCCCGAAGCTCGAGAACCAGGATTTGTTTAGAGATAAAAACTTTATACGTGTTACTAGTTCGTGTTACTCCAGGATATAATCTATCTCCAGTCCAAATTTCATTCAAATTGGTTCAATGGTATTAATAATATTAATAAAAAGATTTCAAAATGAAGAGTCAGTAAATTATTATTATTATTCTTACATAATACTAATGGTGAAAACTATTTCTTGTTTTAAAATAAACTTTACAAGAGTTTCAAGGCACCCCGAATTGTTCTCTACAGTAAAAATACATATTCCTCAATTCATTTTATTTTTACTATTGATTAATTGAATAGATTTTCAATTGTGATATGACAAGACATCTATAATACAAATCCAAAAAAAAGTAACACTATAGGATTTTACATTTTTCCACTTATTTCACAGTTCCGGGCGGAGCGCCAAGTTATGATACTATCGTGATAGATTAAACGCCCGAGTGTCAAATGCTCTTTGGCACTGTTTATTTAAGCTGCAATGAACAGACATTCAAAGGCCAAAAACACTACACTTTTAAGCCATAAAAACAGGAAACAATAGAACAAAGGAAAAGTTGTGTTTGAATCTTCTATTTATTTTGTATCAAATTGAAGAAATTCTTTTCTATTCTATCATATACCAGACTTAGAGGATTGGTCACCGCGTATAACAATAAATAAGTAATATAAACAAGTTAATAATTTTAAAATGAAAAAAAAACACGACTGCCCTGTAGTAAAACGATTTTTTACAAAAAAATATAGACTACGTTACTCGGAATGATGTAAGGATTCTAACGATACCCCATGAGTCCAAATATATTCAGCCGTTCAGAAGTTATGGTGGAATAGATAAAGAAACTTACATATATAATATATACATACATGAGCCCTAAAAACATTACACTCCTTTTTTGGCTCGCTATGGTTAAACCTTTTGTAGCACTAAATCCAATAAAATTTGGTACGGGCAAGTTTTTGCCCTCATTTCAGTTTACCAACCGTGTATTGTTAGACAAAAGTTTCAAAAGTAAGTAACTGCGTAGTTTTAGTACAGAGGTGCGATTTGAGATTTCTAACTTAAGGAGGAATCACAGAACCAAAAAAAAAAAAACATATCTCCATTTTATATTTTTGTGTAATTTCACCTCAGGATTTCACACATCGACAAATAGATGACCCTATCTTTAGTTAGCTCGCGCTAACAATTTCAATAAGTACCAAACGGCGCGTCGCCAAAATTGGAACTAACGCCGCTATCTTGTGACATTGTCTGATATTTCGCTCTGTCGGCATTTTGTCGGTAAAGGATGCATATATTTTGCGTTTTTTTCTACGCCCTCCTGACTATGTCATTCAAGTGCCAAGAGAACCTTGTATAACCTAACTGAAGAGAGAAGAGATTTGTAGCAAATAGTAAGAGAATAATGAAAAATTGATGATGTTTTAATGATTAGAATAGCTGAGTCAACGTTTATTAATAAAAATACGTGTGTTAAGGAAGTCGCTATTTATTATTCATACGAAGCATGTTACGTATCAGGAACCAGAATACGCGATAAATTATAGCACAGGATTCGCCATAGATCTACGGTTAACGTTTATTATGTACACAGTATATACATATTTACGATCAATCTAAATCAGGTTATTCAGGGAATCGCCCACGCAGGAACTATAAATATTCTTCGACGAGTAAATAAACATCTTACTTACACTGAGATTAAACAAGTTATATTTCCTAACATTTCGTAATAAAAGTGTGAAGTTGATAAATACCAGAAAAAATAAGAGAAATCTAAAAAAAGCTTATGATACTATGTTTGTTTTATTTACAAAACGATTTTTAATTAATAGTATCTGAAAGTATGTACGAAAGACACATTATTACACTTTATTCTTCTATTAATTTTTAGCTATTTTTCCATAGATGCTTGGCCATAATGTCTGATACTCTGCCGTAAAGAAAATCTTAGTGTGTTTCGTTTTGCAAAGCATCATTACCTCTCAGCTAATGTCTTATGTGGTACAGAATGTACTCACCATTTGTATCTTTCCACATTTTAGACATTAGTTAATAGTTAATTTAAAAAACGAGTCGGACTCGCGCACCGAGGGTTCCATACTATAAAAGAAGTAAAAC
This sequence comes from Coenonympha glycerion, assembly GCA_963855885.1. Classification (NCBI taxonomy): domain Eukaryota; kingdom Metazoa; phylum Arthropoda; class Insecta; order Lepidoptera; family Nymphalidae; genus Coenonympha; species Coenonympha glycerion. The sequence goes on from OY979631.1 coordinate 13,102,590, forward strand.
ATTAAAGAATCACTTTTGTTCATTAATTTACGAGTATAATTTACATCTCGTAGGTACTTTTGTTAACGAACCGCAAACGTAACTTTGTTTTTGGTGGTTTATTGTTATTATCAAAAAAAGTATGATAGTTAGAGAGTTGATTTTATTTTTCCTGTAAAATATACATTAATGTCTATTGATCATAATTATTTCTGATTTTTCGATTAATAAACTTCGGAGATAAGGGGGGGGGGGGGGGGAACGGTATTTTTTTCGACAGTTTGCTCAATAAATCAAAAGCTATCAGGCATAAAAATAAATAAAAATCGGTTTTAGAATACAAAAGTAACGCCCTTTCATATTATGATACCCAATACTCAATATTGTTATTTCATTTTGAAAATTCGAAGCCCCGGTTTTCCCCCCTTTTTAAATAAAAATAAAAACAATTTTCAATGTTTTATGATTGCAATGGCGTTGGGTCACTATTACCTAAAAGTATTCTAGCTTTGATAGTTTCTGAAATAATCGAGTGTGACAGACGGACGGACGGACGGAGAAAGTCTCACCAAAAGGGTTCCATTTTTACCAAATTGGTATGGAACCCTAAAAATTACAGTCAGGACGTCTCAACCTGAATGTACTTATTAAATAATTTAATTATAATTGTATACAGCTAAAGCAAGAGAGCGTTTAAAAGATCCTATTAAATTCTACGCCAAGCACTTTAAATAATGAGATACTGGCAAACGGCAGACACTCATTTTTTTATTAATCTAGTGGTTTATTCGTAGTTAAGTGACCCAGACAATGCGTCTGGATTATATTGAAGTTTTATATCAAAAAGAAATAACTAAACAACTAAAACCCAATTCGTTTTACTTATAATCACGAAAACCATTAAATGCGAATATACATTATTTCAAACAATTTACGAGTATGTACTACACAATGACTTTAATTTTAATATATTTTTTAGCAATAACAAAATTTTGTTACCGTGTTGATCACAATATATGTGAAGAGATTTAATGAAACAAATCTGTAAATGAACTGAAAAATTATTCAATTTACTGATAACGTGCGACCCGAATACTCGCTATGCAAGAAGCTGGAGAAAATTCTTTACAAGAAGCGTAATTTATATGATACCCTTTCACATGAACCTTGATATATTACTCCGTCAACGCGTGAAGAAGGTCAGCCCTTCAAGAATTATTAAGGACACTAATAATAATAGAGAATCCGGGGAAAGATGCAAATAACCTGACACGTATAAATGACTTGGAGGATGTGATATTGTGAAGAAGAGTAGACACACACTATAAACTTAACAAAAACGCACGAGATGCGTTTAGTGAAGACCAGACAAAAGTAGAGTTAAATTTAGACTAGCCGCAATTGTATCAACAACAGTATTCATGTTAATAAAAATGGTATAATTTTTATTGAAGGAGGGATGATATTATTTTAACTTGTATATTTAAACATTCAATATATTTTATCAAAAATATATGTTTTACTTAGATATTTTACCAAATAGGACTTATTTTTACAAATACCTGGACTCAGGATTTTGAAGTTAATCTTAGAATTAACTTTAAAATGCCGCCAGTTTATCGGTGCCAAAAATGTTCGTTTTGTCACCAGCAGTAAAGCTACGAAGTAATTCGCTAACCAGCCACCTATAGAATTTTGTAGATGGCGCTACGTTTTGCTTGTACGAAATAGGGTTTACCACAGATTTTTAAAATCGGTGGGGTTTACGTAAATAGTTTGGATGTCGATATACCTATTCCGATTTCTTATCGGTGTGTACTCGTACTAGAGATAGTACGTGCTAGTAGCACAGCTACTAATAGTTAGTATAACACTGATGTCGTAATAAATCGCATGTTAATCTCAAAATTACCCTTGTATTCTAATTTCGATTTTAAATCGATTCCTAGTATCGTGGTTGGCACCGTGCGTATCGACATTTCTTTTTGCAGTATCTCTAGTCTTTACGAACTAATTGTTAAGGTTCAATTTGATAAACATATTCAAGTGGTTTTAAATGAGTGTTTGCCATATAAATGGATTCCACAGAACAGCGTGGTGATCCTTTATATCGTAAAATTTACTAGTTCAAGTCAAAGACTCCTATGTACATAGAAGTCATTGGTTCAAGTCACGATCGAAATCTGATAGGTATGTGTGATCGAAAGCAATTCTAAACTATGCATTTATGTGCTTACTTTGTGATATCGTTTTATATTTATCGTATCTTGGCCGTAAACCTTTTTGTATTCTTTTTCTCATTTCTTTATTATAATTAATATACCACCAAGGCATGAATAAAAATATGATTGTTAATATTTTATTCATTTCTTCTCAAAATCAGCATCTAGAGTATTCATACTTGAAGAGTGAGTAAAAGCTCTAATCATTTAGAACTTAAAGCTTATTTGTTAACTGACGTTAACAAAGTGTTAGCAAAGTTGCAAAAACTAAATATATTAAAGTTATTTGTTGAGTCTCGATATGCTTTATGAATTTTTCTATGTTTAAATCCTTTATTGAAAACATTGAGTATTTTATATACTTACGGTATCAGTAAAATAACGTAAAACCTACGCTACCTAAAGTTATTTTTCGTTTCGGAGCCCTAAAAATAAAGTTACGATTGTGAAAATAATGGATGGATATGCAAAAGATACTACCGTGTGTGCTATCGTGAAACGCTATAAAAACAGCGTTTTACTGCTTTTATACCATTGCCTATAAGATACTGATACATGTAGCTACAGATACGCCTTCCCGCAGACGCGCGGTTCGCATAGCACGACCGCATGTAGGCCGAGAACTGTGTTCCGACCATTGCGTGATTCAAACGTTCACGCCTGCTGATTTTCCATCGTACTTCGATTTATCATGAATCGGAATACCTGATCATTGGTATCCATAACTTAACATACATGCTGTGCCGTTTTACAATATAAGTAGGTTGCTAAAGTAGAACATGATAGGTATGTATTGGAAGCAATGTATAGGCTTACTTACCTTTAAGATAGCATGGAAATTGGTTATATTTTATTTTATTTATTGGAATTTTAGTAGATAATCCTTCTGTATTGGCAAAAATGAAATGACAACAATGGACAGTGATGAACTTTCAATGGAGCACAAAACATGTATTCCGTGATAAAACGGTATTGAATCTCAAAACTTATTGTATATCAATCGCATTCTGACTGTAGAATGAGAGGTCTAGTTTCATTTATAAGGTGAAATTCTATCCATGTATAGAGTAAAAAGTTTTAATACAACTTATAATTTTATATGCTCGTATCATGTACAAAATGACGTACCTACCAAAAGATTGTGCTTCCCTGCGTGAGAACAATCAAAGTAAGACGGGTGTTTTGGATGCCAAATTACTTTGAATTACTCCTTTTTGTAGAACAAGCATAATTAAGACCCGCTTCTAGAACTGACTGAAATGAATGGAAGTTTCATTATTAAAAAACGAGCCACCTAACTTACAGATTCTTGCCATTACTAAAAATGGGTTGTATGGTCGGAGCAATCTCCTACAGAATTTCAGTCGAGTATCCTTAAGTGAGAGATTACAAAAGCTAATAACAGCTACCGCGCTCGCGATGAATTCTCGTGACGAATTTCAGAAAAGTCTTTAGGAGACAACTGAAAAGGGTATTTCTTGTCGTTTGCGGGTATACAAACTTCTTTGTCATACTCGTATTTAATTTTTTTTCCTTTTTTATTTATTATTTTGGTCATAAAAATACTGTAAAATTTTTATCTGCCGTATCCTCAATCCCTTTATTTGTAGGTTTTATTTTGAGATAGATTTCTGGACTCCAATTCCGGGTATTTTGGATCGTCTATTGAGTTTTTTTTTCCTAGAATTTGTAGAACTATCTTGTAGCTAGAAATTTAAGGTGCTTAAAAAGTTACTGCTGAAAGCACTGGAAATCATCCTTACTGGGTATGTCACAGATATGAATTAAAGTAATCTGTGGGTTGTGTCATCTGTATTATATGAGAGCTCACAACCATCCCGGTGGAATTGAACGTTGATACAAACAAGACTTTCACTTCATGTTAATTGATGTGCCTTTCCATGCCGGTTATTCTGTACCCAGGAAATTGCATTACAATTTGCCACGGTGCAATGCACCCTGCTCTACGCTCGTCATCTTGAGACATCCTGCCTTAATCTGACTATGTCTAGTAATGTACCACGCACCGCCAAGCGATTTAGGGTTCCGATGCAAAGCTGTGTAGAATCCGCTAAAAGGGGTTGCTTACTCATTCCAAGATATAAGGATAATATTTTCGACGGCATCGTCACAACGAAGTCAGATTGCATTCAAGTTGTAGTGTGTTAGAAGATACTGCTTTATGACAGAGTATTTCACATTGGTGTGGTATTCATCCGAAAGAACTGTATAAAAACAAAAATAGCCCACTGTTTATCACTCTTTATTAGAGAAAGCGCACAAGGATTCCACGGGATTACCCAGGAAAAGCAGAAACATGTCAGCTAGTAATATCATAAATGCCAACTGGCGTCATAATTGTATCTTGAAGCTCATTCATGCACGATCGGTACTAAAATTGAAAGCCAAGAGACGTACAGCGCTTGCAATGGAATTGCTTTGTAAGCTACACGTTAGCCTTGCGTCGCGTTCGTTCATTCGTTAGGGAACAAGGACGATCGGATTACATTCTTGTATGGAAGGGTTTAAGATTAATTTGATTTCCAAATCTCCACTCAAATTCAAACTCCCGTCAAAGTGACGATCGGATGACGCAGCGCTTACGTTCATGCCCTCTCCGTTGGAGGTCGTGAGTTCGATTCCCACAACTGGAATATATTTGTGTGATGAGTATAAATACTTTCCAATATCTAGGTGTTTTTCTAAATATCGTATTTTTGTTTATAAACTAGTACCCATAACGCTAATAATATACACATAACACTATGGATATATTGAATGGGAGCAGGCATTATTTTGCGCAAATCCATAAATAGCAGGACAGATTAATTTGTTTTGCTATAATCCGCTTAATCAAGTAGCGGATTATAGCAAGACAAATTAATATGTCCTGCTAACTATGGATATACCTCCTAAGAAGTCTCAAAGTCAATCAGTGGGCGATGGAGAGAGCTATGCTCGGAGTATCTCTACGTGACCAAATCAGAAACGAAGACATTCTTAGACGAACTAATGTCACCGACATAGCTCAACGTATCGCGAAACTGAAGTGGCAATGGGCATGAAACATAACTCGTAGGTAGAACCGATGGGTGTTGGGGAACCAAGGTGCTGGAGTGGCGAACCCGCACAGGAAAGCTCAGTGTTGGCAGACCTTCGACCAGGTGGATTGACGACATTAAGAGGGTCGCGGGAAGTCGCTGGATACAAGTTTGAAATCATTGCAAGAGGCCTTTTCCAGCAGTGGACGACCGCGTCTGGCAGCAAAACACAAACTATCGCTTAGTTTGGGGTTAGATTGCGATATCCTGATAGAGAAAAAAAATCAACGCGAATTTGTTTCGTGCACTTATTGGCGCTGATCAATATCTTTGGCGCCGATGAACTTTTGAAATACATACTTTATTCTCTGCCATTTTATATAATTGAAGAACTTACGTTTTGTAATGGAAGAATAACATTTGGAAAACGTCACAGTAATTTGCCTTTGTTTGCGTCTGATAATGAAATTTATTCATTCGTTTTCTGATGTTATTTTGTTTTTTTATATAAAAATAAAATGCTTTTCATTTTTAATTGAAATAAAGTTCAAAGATTTTATAGACTTAATTATATTATACAGGAAAATATTATATTATTATGCACAGTTATACTGTTATAAAACGTACGAGCATAGTTCTTCATTATTTCTGCAAAATTTCAAAATCGGACTTTATTTATGGGTATGGCTTTTTGTATGAAAATTAACAGCTTGACGATTCTTTTAACAAAGCTTAGCTAGGTGTTGGACTAATAATAGCCAAACCCTTCTCATTCTAAGAGGAGAAATATGCCCAGCAGTAAGACAAAAGCGGGTGCGTAGAGGATAAACCCTGTTATCACATATTATAACAGTTATGGTTAGAGCTCGATTAAACGGTAATAACTAACAAGTATCGAAACTTGCCTAACAAGTATCGATACTTGTTTAACGATCAGTCACACTTTTTACTAGTTCACTCATTTTTCAGGGGCCAGGCAAAGTGCCAAGCTATGACCTTCGGTCCGACGTCAAACCGTTCTTGGCACCATCCATACAAACTGGTGTAAAATTGGCACTTAACGGCAATTCCCGAATTAATTAGCAACAACCTCTTTTAATGCTACAAATGAGTCAGATAAATAACTTATTTACTGGCCAGCGTGGATATCACTTAAAAGCAATCCCGTGGGAACCGTACATTATATCAGTACTTAACTCATACGGGATGTTGATTTCATGGCTAAATATTTTTCGTACCTTAATGTGCCGTGAAAACACAACAAAACTAATCAGTAACAATCTAATTTCACATCGCCGTCATTCAACCAGCCTAGTTATTTATGTTTAGAAATGCAGCGATTATTATTAACACTATTCCGTTCAGGCAGTACTTTACAGTAATTGTTATAATTCAACGATAAGTATCAAAGTAACTTTTTGTATAGGGAAGCTAGTTAAGTCAACGTGTATCTACTGATGACCTTAACTCTGATCTACCTTACAAAATGAAACCCTTGACCCAGCCACTAATCTGTGACCGTAGAAAATGCAATATCAGGGGTATTGCAACCATGGCATATTGTATTCAATCGTAAATCATAAAGGGTATACCAAACATTTCTACCTAAGAGTACAAAGAATTATGATGTAAGCAGATCAATTTCCTAAAAAAGTGGTCTTTGTGTATATTTTTATCCTGAAAAAAAAAATCTAATTATGTTTCAGTCTAAATTAAATGATTTTGGTGGGAGCTTTATAGCAGGCAGGCAGGGGAAGATAGATGGTAGAATTAACTACACATATTATTACAACTGAAATAAATTAAAGAAACACAAATTCTATGGTTTTTATGTTAATGCATACATAATTTATCATTTTGTCTACATTCCCAGCCATATCTGTTCTGTGGCTGTGTCGTCGACATCTAAATTATTGATAAACATTCAAACAAAATTTCAGATTCTTGATCTCATAACAAGCTTCTTTTTATGTCACAGTCACAGTTAAACGTTGCTGAAATGTATTCAACTCTGTTTGAAAAGAAGATTTTTCCATTCGCGGCACTACATAATCCTTCAGCTTTTCAAGTGTAATAAAACTAAATTGAAGCGAACTATCTCTGATGAATTCCACGAGGATGACTTCAAGCGGAAGACAACAAAAGCTTAGTAATTGCAATGCTCGTTTGTAAAGAAATCTCGTGACGAATCTCAGAATAGCCGCCCTGAGACAGATGAAAAGGGTAGTCTTGGTCGTTAAAATATTTAGGGGAGAAAAAATTGCCTTGTCATAATTTCGTCCCAGATTCGAGATATTCAAATGTGATTGAAATTATAATATCTTGTAAATGATTAAAGTTTACGAGTTTCAGAGAAAGCTTACGATGAAAGTACTTGTTACGGCTTCAGAATTACGAGTGTCATTATGAATTATTAAAGCACCGACGCATTGAATGTTATTAACATACGTTTTAATAGAAGTTACTTTATTAACATCCTCTACGCCTTTTATATGACCTTACAAGCTGTTGCCCGCAATTTTATTTAACTGAAAAAACTTACAATAAAAGCTAACAAATACGCACTAGCAAATCATTGTACTATCAACCTCCCGGTTGTAGGTACCAAATCGCGAGAGGACCTCTTAGGTGTCTTCTTGACATGTGTCCGGGGCATCTTCCTGACCCCCTGCAAATGACATCTACTCAAGACAGGGCGAACCGCGCGAAAAAATGTCGCCAGTTTATCGGTGTCATTAGTACCAACAGTATAAGGCCACGCGGTAGTTCGCTCAGCGTCCACCTATAGTATTTTGACAGTTGGCGCTACTGTTTGCTTGTATGAAATAGGTTTACGTAAATCGTTCGGATGCCCATATCTTGAGGTTAGTAATCAGTGCCCCCTGCAAATTGTTCCCTCTCGTTTCTTGTCTTTATATGCTCATTCTCCCGATTCTACGGCTGGATGATATAGTAACGGACTCTCCTCGCACCGTTGCGATTCGTGGTAGTCGTATCAACAACCGATCCATTCTTAATATTTAAATTAATTTTCAACCATTACTACATTTGTGACTTAGTTGTAAATTAGTTTATAACTTGTAATTCAATTGTCATTAATTAATATCATACGCTGAGTTGGCGCATGCTGGGGCAACCTTTGATTAGTCGTGCAATAACCATGTGTTCCTTTACTTGTGATTTTTGTATTAAATGTAATATTGTATCGCCTGTTGGTTGTCCGTATAAATAAATAAATAAATCACTCTAGATCGCTATCATTATTTCAGGATATGACGACAGTTCAGATTTATCTACACCAACTGGTTTGGTATAGGTATGGTTGATCTTTGTAAGTTCAGTCACAAAATATTACGTTTCGACGTGGCAATCTATTCAAGTTTTAATGCTAGAAACTCGCTAAACGTTATTGGGTACGGTCTTAAGCCCTCAAAGAGTCATAAATTTCCGCTAAGGTGGAACATAACAGAAAATCTCAGTCTCTTTGTCTGCCATGGAGTCGGCGCTCTTCTTCTGCTACTTTTTTCTTTGTCGTCTATTAGTATCTGGTGCTGCGGAGGCTGTCGAGATGATTCTACTAAAATACAAAGAAGATTTAACATTTTAACGGTGCTATAGAACTGGACCAATTGCCAGTAGCCAATATTTTTCAAGTGCTTGCAAACCTGGTATATCTATCTTGAGTAGGTTGAGATATCTCCTGGGTAAGCTCACTCCACATGACGCACTTTCCATCAGCTGTGATTCAAAATTCAAACAGTGCCTAAAAAAACTTACGTGAATTAAAAAAATATGTACTGCATAGCAGAATAATTGAGGAAGAGCTGTACTGTGATCAACATAAAATGCCGGTGCAATACAAACAAATAAAAGTCAACACCTTTATATACAACACAACAGTTAGTGATCAAGTGCGTGTTTCAGTCCGTGGTTGTAGCTCGTAGCTCGTAAATCCAACGATACAAGCGAACATGCAGCTGTAGGAGAGTGGCATTCCTATCACAAACAATGCCTTACACACCACCAATTATTTCATACTGCAGCTTCTGGAAATTGAACTGTAGTAGCCATGTAATAAGGATATACAAACCGCATGTTATACATTGTCAATATGTATGGCAGAATCACGATAGTTCAAAATGTACGCCCAGAATAGAGGCACCCTACCGACGTCTATGACGTTGATGATCCTGCTCTTTTATAGATACTGTTAGTTCTTAGTATTTCAGCGATTTACTGCAGTGATTTTCATGGATCGGCACCAAAACATGCATAACAATCAATCATTGTTCATTTCAAAAAGATTATTTTTATTTCGTCGTCTTGTAACTGCTGAAAGTTTTCTTTAATATGTATTTTTTAGCTCCATATTTCGTTCTTTTCATCATCTTCAACCTCTTTTAATACAAACTGTAATATAAAACCATATATTATTCAAGTATCCTGATTCTTTAAGTAAGTAAATTCCAGTGGTTGGTACCTCTAACACCTAATACTTCAAGTGCTAAAATCAATTTCCACATGCAGTGAATTTGACCTGAGAACGTCTCTACAATTTTATTGTTTGTATTAATGAATTATAATAATTATTAAATGATCTTCAAGACATGTTTTGTAAAATTCAAATCAATTTCAAAGACAATGGTGCCAATTTTATTGTGCGTCTTAAAATTATTCATGCGTCTTAAAATAGTATTTTTCAAAATTCTCCCCATGTAAAAGCATAGAACTATTTTAAAACGCATCAAAATAGATTAATTAATTTGGACAACACAATTAGCACCAATGTTCAACGAATTATTTAGGATCATTCTTATTTTAGCGAAACCGCAGGATATCCAATGACTGCGACTCCAATTATTGCGAAATGATAATTATGTTAATTGATTAATGAAAATAAACAGAAATTACATTGAAAATGCATATTTCAGATCACGTGTGATTGTAGGTACCAATACATCGAAGCGGAATGGCATTTGTAATGCATGCACTGCCTTATAAATGAAAATCTCTGAAAATTACCGAATTTAAACTCTATTCAGTGTCCTATAGAGTTCTTACTAAACGCAAATACAAATTTGTCAATGAGAAAATCACGCTAGACCGTAGGCGAAGGCGGGTTGAGCAGAGCGACACGCCATTTCCTTTACTTAATAGCGATAAATTTATATGCGTTGAATATATTATCCACTTAACCTTTGATGAGCGATTTTCGGTCTACAACTTTCAACAGAAATACAATTGTTCCGTTTATTAGTTTACTTTTGTCCTTAATAAAACTTTTAATCTGACAGTGTCAAAGGTCTTCTTGACCTCATGTTATCAATCTCAGGTATTTGCTCATTAAAACAAGTAGACGAACCTTATACCTAATACATGCAAGTAAATATACTCGTATTTTTATACCTACTTGATAAAAGGCGCGGTTTGCAAAACTTTCTTAAATTTTCATATTTTAGTGTTACAGGATTCTAAATAATATCCAGTTCTCGAAAGAAAAATTGAAGGGAAAAGAGACATAACTAACAGAGACACGATTGTTAGTGTTCTTTTTTCGTATGAACCCATATTACAGGCCTACATTAAAATCAATTTATGTTGCGTGGCTCCATATTGACTTGTGCTAGGAGTAGACAATTGGTGGTGTGTCAGTACGATCATATCTGCTTCCATTTGGTTAAAAATGCAAACTAGACAATATGACGATTGACATGATGTTGCGAGCCAATTGATCGAATGAATGTCCTTTAATAAAAATAAAAGGCCAATAAAGAGCTGAATACGGCTGCAATTGCGTCACGATCTGCTGTATTAAAGGGTGTCAACACGGGAAGTAATCAAGTCGCCTCGATGCTGACGCGCCGCTCACAGCGTTGATTATACGGTCTCGAAGAACATTTTCATACTTTTAAAGAGCACATGTGATTGTTTTTAATACATTGACTCAAAAACTAAAAAAAAATTGAAGATAATTTTTTAATACTATGACCACAAAAAAAAAATACTTGGCCCCAGGGTATTTCAGAAAAAGGTACAAAATATGTAAAAACACTCTAAAGAGACACATGACGAGAGACAATCTCAGTTACAGCTCCCAGCGTTGATTCTGTGTCTCTGATAGCCAGCCAGTAGACAGCGTCCAACTTCATTCTCAAAAAACCAGCATTAATCCATCAGATCGGCTAATTCCTAATGACTTTAGGCCCGCCATTTATATAAATTTTCTCTTTATTATACAATTCAGGGAATGCCAAATTGTTTTTTTTTTTTGCCGAAAAGAAAAAAAATGTTAAATTTGTTATTGTATTGGAAACGCTCTATAATACCTACTGCACGGCATTGCACCTACGGGCAAATTGAATATACGTATTAGCAATAGGATTTGTTAAGAATTCCGGTGTAATGATACTGTGCACTAGTGTGCGCGTACAGCAACCAATCAAGGATTTTATAAGTGGTGCATTGTTCTTTATAAACCTTAATATGAGAACGCCTTCGTGATTAAAAAGTAAAGTGTTATGAACATTACTTTATACTCTACTCAAATTGTTTTTACAAAAACCTGTACTAACCCAAAAAAAACGCGTAGATAACTAGGATTTTGATCGATAAACAAGGGCTATCAAAAACTCCTGCATCATTACCATATACCAAACATCCTTGTTTACTAGCACACTTTCCCGTTATAGGCATTAGCAATGTAGATCACCTTCGTATATATGGAATGCGCCCCCAAAGGCCCTACCTACTCTGCATTTGACATACTGTAGCACTTATTTATTCCCATCTCTACTCATTCGCTCCCGATGTAGAGAAATGTATGCTTTTAGAAATATGAGGTTTTTATATATTCTATGCTCAATCTGAAAGAAAATAATTAAGCAGCTAGGTAAGTTTATTTAAAAAAAAAAACATTATCAGAATCTAGGTGAACCTGCAGGTTTTTATTTTGAATACTTACGTACGTGTTGCATAATAAAATAATTTGAAAATTACTGTATTTTGCACATACGATATTTTTATCAATTGAATATTATTTCCAACAACAGATTTTTAGCAAAATAAAATTTATTTAGTAGATATTGTCCTCACACTTTTGGTTTCGTTCGTTCGTTGGTTACAGCAAACGGCCGTTCACTGCTTTACAAATGCCTCCTGCAATGATTTCCATCCCACAAGCTCCTGCGCCACTTGTATCCAGCACCTTCCCGCGACTTTTAATGTCATATATATCCGGTCGGCCAGCACTGCATTTTCCCGTGCGGGGTCGCCGTTCCAGCACTTTGTGTCCCCAACGTCCGTCGGTTCTACTACCCATATGTCCCGCCCATTGCCACTTCAGCTTCGCAATACGTTGAGCTATGTCGGTGACTCCAGTTCGTCTACTGTTCTCCTCATTTTATTTTGATTTGATCACGAAGAGAAACTCCCAGAATAGACAAAACACTTTTGGCTTATCTGTGTTGAAACAGTAAAATTTTTAGGTATAACGATAGATAGGTTGTGTAACTGGAAAGCTCACATACAGGGAGTGTGCAATAGGCTGGATAAATTTGTATATGTGCTAAAACGTCTGCAACAAACTACCACCCATGAAGCCGCTCTAATGGCGTATCATGGGTATGTATCTTCCATTCTAAGATACGCCATCGTACTTTGGGGCAACTCCGTAGACTGGGAGAGAGCATTTAAAGTGCAAAAGAAATGCATCAGGGCACTGTGTGGTGTTGATATGTTCCACAGTTGTAAACCATTGTTTAAATCATTGAAAATATTGCCACTACCTAGCTTATATATATACGAAATATGTATGTTCGTTAAAAAAAATCCACGCTTATTTAAAACTCTTAATGAAATAAGAAACCTTAATACTCGAAACAAAAATAAGATATGTGTTCCTATGCAGAAGCTGAGTGTAACCAGCAAAAATGCATACTGTATGGCTGTCCTGATTTATAACCGCATACCTGACTCATTTAAAAATTTGCCAATAGTTAGTTTTAAAAAAAGATTGTTTGACATGCTCATGGATAAGTTATACTATACCGTTAGTGATTTTATTAATGATAAACAGGCGTAAAATATTTCAACATACACATTTCTTTTTTAAAGTAGATATAGGTATTTGACATTGTTATGAAATTTTTTTTTATTATGTTTTTTTATTTATGACTTAAGTAATAATCCTGTAACATTGCATGCCTTAAGGTAGAATTTGGATAAGAACAATTTTATTATATTGTGACATCTATATTTTGTACCCAAATTCGCAATAAAGATATTGAATTGAATTGAATTGAATTGAATTGAAATAGGCTCTCATCATCGTGTTCACTTCTTAGGTAGAAAATATAGAGATATATACAAACTACAAGAGACATTATATCCAACTTTCATATTCTGCACCGCGTTTCACTCCATACTTTATCCAAATCCCCAACTTATACCAATTCCTCGTGACGTATATATTCGATAACTCCAAACAGCCAACCGGAGAGCCATTACTTTGGCCACAGCAGTTATGGAGCTAACATTGATCATTAATTCACGGTACATATTCCAAGGATACTTTACTGCTAATTTTGGTTAACCAGAGTATATTCATCATACACGACCTATACGTGCCCTATGAAATTATTCATTTAAATTTGCACTAGTTGATATAACAGTGACAATTAGTAAAATAGTGAAAGGTAAATATTAAGAAGGATTAAGAGGGTTTGAGCACCAGGGACACGTGCAGTCTGTTTGGAGTAATACAGATGATATTATTACCTACAGCTAAATACAGAATTGAAAAACTGGCCTAAAAAGAAAATTATATCCAAACACCTAATTATCTCAGAACGAATGAACTTTGAAATAATGTTTGAACTGAGAATAATCTTCAGTCCAAATAACTTCTCGTAATTTGAACTTCAAGTCTTCAAGGCTGTAACGAAAAGAAATAGACTCGCCTCCTCCGCCCCGAGCACATCAATCCAACTTTTTAAATTAAAGCGAGTAAGAAATTTCAAATAAATACGAAACGAAAGCAACCGGCCACTTTGAAAAAGTCGACGCAGACAAATATTTGTTTTTTATTCACGGCACTAAGTCACTGGGAAAACTTTACGTTTGCCAACTTAAATAATTGCAATACGAGTAGTTAAACTGTTTTTCAAAATGTGAAGGACGAAAAGTGCCGTTCATTAAATTATCATTGCAAACAAAAATCAAACGATTTGATAAACAACCAATTACGCTATTAAGGTTCAATACAAAGATGCTGCCCGCCAAACAGATTTACGTCCTAGTCACATTACTGACTTCCGGCCGCTGCTTGACCAGTACGGCAATTTCGATTAATCTCTAAGTATGTTTTCAAACTAAAATGCTTGAATTGGCCAAAAAGTTTTAGAAAATTAAGGCATGACTTGTATGGAGTTTATGGCACATTCATGTCTATAAAATAGGTCAAGTCGTAGATGAAGAGATTATTTGACAGCCGCCATAACAAGTTTCAATTCAGCCTCTTAGATCTACTACCGAAAATAATACTGTGTCCCTACACTCACTTATCGTATTGCTAATACAAAGACTTTACTACGTAGTACCTACATTGTATCAATTTTATTTCAGTGCAAGTAATTTTTTAAGTTTATAGTACGACTAAAATCATGGAGTATGTAGTCATTAATTCATTACCCAACTCCGTACAAAAATAAATAGCTTATAATACATAACATATAAACAGTTTATATTCATTTTCAAAGACTGGGAGATCGAAATTTTCCTTTTAACATCATGCAAATGACATTTTGTTTAGACTGAAGTATTCGTGACGGAAG
Organism: Coenonympha glycerion; assembly: GCA_963855885.1. Taxonomy (NCBI): domain Eukaryota; kingdom Metazoa; phylum Arthropoda; class Insecta; order Lepidoptera; family Nymphalidae; genus Coenonympha; species Coenonympha glycerion. Next base: position 13,117,662 of record OY979631.1, read on the forward strand.
GAAACGGAAAAAATAGACGTCGACCGAATTGCATTTCGTATGATTGTGGTTTCATTCGCAACACGAATTCGAAATTTGAAATTCGATTGCAATTTAACCGAACGCATTCCGGATGTATTCGCTCTATCCTCAAATGGTACGTTTAACTGCACGATGAATTGGAGTTTAAATTAATTTTCCTGTATGTTAATGAATAATAATTTTACAGTACAGTATTTATTTTAATCCTTTTATTGTGAAGAATTATTCTGAGTAGTGTTCAATTTCATATGCGTTTGAAAACATATTGACTTTTAATATAGAAGTATGTACCTACCTACTTACCAATTTTTTTTCCACTAATAAAACATGGATTAAAATTTTGCACACAAAACAAATTAATTACAAGTATTATAAAATAAAATAAAATTATCAAGCTACTAAAATATAAGGATAATCGAGTTTTTAGATAACTCTTGAACCAACGTAGCAAGGAGTGGAAAGCAAAGGTTCACAAAATGCTATCGATACAGAGTTGTTTCCAGGAATGTATTTTTAGCACATTTCTGAACTTGCTGTTGTTTGAAAAAGAAGCACAAAGGAAAAGTGAAAGTTTCGAAACTTCGTATTTTGTCAAACTTTATGTTAACAGGAACTTTAACTTTATGTGAACAGGAAATAAGTAGGTATATATAATCTCCTAGAATACATCATTTTAATATAGAATTTTGTTAATTCTACTTCTAAATTCCATTACAAACACATTAATTATGATATTCGTAGGCATGTATTAACGCTTATTCTACTTCTTGATTCCAATAAAAGTAAATTTATTTAATAGGTTTGCGCTACAATATTCATGGACACGATTTTATTCTCATTTGCTATAAAAATAAATAATATAAAGCTGTATAGTATACCTGGTATAGGTAATTTACGCATAAAATTCAACATTTTATTGAAAGATAAATTAATAACTCCCTTGGGATTTGTAAAAAAATGAAGTTTCATGCAAAATTTAGTAAATAATAGAATAATTTTAAATGTTTTACTACGCAAGTCAAACAATAAGTAAAAATTATTACCACTTATTAAAGTAAAGGAGATAAAAGTCTACCCCCAATAACTCAATTGGGATCCATTTGTGAGATTGCCAGATAAGGAGTCTGAGATTTTATTGGTGTATGTGTTATTTATTGGCTTTATCATCATTTTATTCGGCCATTTTTTGGGCATTAAATCTATATATATAAAAGAATGAGGCATTTTGGTTTGTTCCACGGATTCCGCCTAAACTAGGTCGTAGAGATCTGAAATTTGGTGCCTAGGTAGATATTAGGTCATGAATTCGTACTAAGACGGGGATTCCAGAAATTCAAATTGTAAGGGGTAAAAATTGTACATTAAAGGGATTTTCCCATACAAAAGTGATTTTTTTTCGTTGTTCCAGGAATTCCCGAAAAACTAAAAGTCGTAGAGCTCTGAAATTTAGTGCCTAGGTAGATATTAGGTCATGAATTCGTACTAAGACGGGGATTCCAGAAATTCAAATTGTAAGGGGTAAAAATCGTACATTAAAGGGATTTTCCCATACAAAAGTGATTTTTTTTTTCGTTGTTCCAGGAATTCCCGAAAAACTAAAAGTCGTAGAGCTCTGTAATTTGGTGCCTAGGTAGATATTGGGTCATGAATTCGTAATAAGACGGGGATTCCAGAAATTCAAATCCTAAGGGGTAAAAATCGTACATTAAAGGGATTTTCCCATACAAAAGTGATTTTTTTTTTCGTTGTTCCAGGAATTCCCGAAAAACTAAAAGTCGTAGAGATCTGAAATTTGGTACCTAGGTCGACATTAGGTCATGAATTTGTACTAAGACGGGGATTTCAGAAATTCAAATTTTAAGGGGTAAAAATCGTACATTTAAGGGATTTTCCCATACAAAAGTGATTTTTTTTCGTTGTTTCAGGAATTCCCGAAGAACTAAAAGTAGTTCAGATCTGAAAATTGGTACCAAGGTTTTTATCAGGTTATAAAATCAATTCGTACTCAGTTTTATCGGGGATTCTTGAAATCCAAATTTTGAAGTGGCCGCCATTTTGAACTTTTTTGTTACTGGGCCGATTGCTTTGAAAATCGGTATTTGAGTATCGCAGCAAACATAGAGAACGAATTTATGGTCAGAATTAAAAAAAGTGGCCGCCATTTTGAACTTTTTTGTTACTGGGCCGATTGCTCTGAAAATCGATATTTGAGTATCGCAACAAGCATGGAGAAGGAATTTGTGGTCGAAATTTTAAAAAAGTGGCCGCCATTTTGAACTTTTTTGTTACAGGGCCGATTGCTTTGAAAATCGATATATGAGTATCGCAGCAAGCATAGAGAACGAATATATGGTCAGAATTAAACAAAGTGGCTGCCATTTTGAACTTCTTTGTTACTGGGCCGATTGCTCTGAAAATCGATATTTGAGTATCGCAGCAAACATAGAGAACGAATTTATGGTCAGAATTAAAAAAAGTGGCCGCCATTTTGAACTTTTTTGTTACTGGGCCGATTGCTCTGAAAATCGATATTTGAGTACCGCAACAAGCATGGAGAAGGAATTTATGGTCAAAATTTAAAAAAAGTGGCCGCCATTTTGAACTTTTTTGTTACTGGGCCGATTGCTTTGAAAATCGATATTTGAGTATCGCAGCAACCATAGAGAAAGAATTTATGGTCAGAATTTAAAAAAATGGCCGCCATTTTGAACTTTTTTGTTACTGGGCCGATTGCTCTGAAAATCGATGTCTGAGTATCGCGACAAGCATGGAGAAGGAATTTGTGGTCAGAATTTAAAAATGTGGCCGCCATTTATTATGGACAGACGGGCAGACAGTGTAGTCTCAGTAATAGGGTTCCCGCCTTTTTCCCTATAGGGACGGTACCTTAATTGAGCTACGAGTATATTAAACTTTTTGTAACAACCTCATATTTTCAAAACCGATAAGTGACTATAGCAGCAAGCGCAAAGGAAGAATTTGTCGTCTTAATATTATTAAAATAAATGGCAGTTAAGACAGGAATTTTAGTAATTAAATGCCTGAGGATGTAAACCAGAGGTTAAACGCGAGCGAAGCCGCGGGCGTCCGCTAGTAATATTATAATATTCATGTTTTATTTTTCGCTCTTGCGCCAAAATTTACTAAAGAAACAGATTTTACGATATTTTTGTGCTACTGCAATTCGTCCGATGTTGCGCAATACGTATTTCCAAAATACTAAAAAAGAGGAACCAAACTGTGAACACTCAAAAATCAAAGTTTAACTTCTAGGTCATTGATATGCAGAAATATACAAAAAATATTTTGTGACTATCTTATGCAGCATGCGCACGCAGCGATATGTCTCTCTACTTTTGTCGCGTTCTTTTCTTTGTCTATCAATATGGATCAGAAAGAAAAAAGAGAGAGCGACAACAGTAGAGAGACATATCGCTACACGCGCATGTAACGTAAAAGATTTATCTTCCTAAAGTTTAATGGTATAATATTCCAGGTTGCATCGAAAAAAATAAAAGACCGTTCGCTACAATCAAAAGTCAAACAAAATCGGAAAACACCCCCTGAACACTTAAAATCTGAGGCTGAAATTTTAACCACTCATCCAATACAGCTTGTAAAAACTAGTTTGTGATCATGTAACTAACTGGAAATATCTCTCTCAAAAGGTAAATATTCCAGGTTACATCGGCAAGAGCGAATGAGGGATGACGGGAATAAATAAGTGATACAGTATGTCAAATGCAATCTAGACATGGTTGGCGAGGCGTTCCATAAATATGAAGACAATCTAAATTGCAAATGCGCCAAGCGGAAAACTTCGCGGGTAAACAGGAAATGTTCGGTTAGGGATAATGAGGCGAATAGTCGACTTTGTTTATGAACTTTCCACCTTGCAAAGGATTATTATCTAGGTAACGGGAACTGGGCGCGAGTTGACGGAACGGGGGCGGTGTTTTCATTATTTTTGTCCTGAAATCATTTTTAGAATAGAAAACCTAACCAAAAAATACAAAGAGATATCATGGACAGACTTTAATAATACTGTTATTTTTTTAAATATAAACACCTTTATACGACGAAATTCCGATCTAAAGAACTATATTGTTGTTTGACATAAACATTGTTTTGTCTAATGTTTAATAGTTGGATGCAATCAAGTACTCGTAGTGTTGCAGTGATTTTACATCCGACGAATTTATAGCTGCATAGAATTGTAAGCTCGACGCTGCTAGAAATAAGCATTTTTCAGAATCGCATGTTACAATATGTTTAACTTATAAGATGACTAGCTTTTGCCCGCGGCTTCGCCCGCGTGAATTTCGGGGTATTACAAATCCCGTGGGAGTCCTGGATTTTCTGGGAAAAAAACAGCATATGTGTTAACATAACAGAAACACGGTTGGATAAAAATTTCTCGCCAAAAAGTTCTCCCAAAATTGCTCCAAAATCTCCATTTTTCTAATTTTTATCGAAAACTACGATGGACATAATTGTAATTTTTGTTTTAATGTATCGGTAAAAAATAATTTCCAAAAACGCTCAAAACGACATTTTAATAACTGGCTTAGTTTTTGAAGTAATTAGGTAAAACAACATTCTTCCGCAACGCTGCATACTAACCTAACCTTACCTAACCCACCAACGTATTCATAAGAGTGAGAAGAACGAAAATAAAATCAACGTATCCGCTTAAGAGTGAAATAATTTCAGAACCTTTACCTTATAGGTATCCATTTTCGCATTTATAGCATAATTACTATCACATATTCTATTGCTCAACTAAAACACATATTTTTAATAGCGAAACAGTTCTAATATCAGAAACTATACAGGAACACCTTTTTAGCATTATTAACCTGTATCCCATTGCTTAACCAAAACACACATTATAAATAGCGAAACAATTGTACTTTCAGAACCTTTATGGGTAGGTACCCATTTCCACATTTATAGCATTACTAATTACTATACCATATCCCATAGCTCAACTAAAACATACATTATCAGTAACGAAACAGATGTTAGTTCAGAACCTATATCATATAGATACCCGTTTTCATAGTTATAATATTATTAACCTGTATCTCATTGCTCAACTAAAACACAAAATGCTAATAGCGAAACAGTTGTAATGTCGGAAACTATAATACAGGTACCCATTTTCACATTTATAGCACTATGCATTATTTATAGCATTATAGCATTATAATTTATAGCATTACTATCCCATATCCCCTTGTTCAACTAAAACACACTTGTTAAATGCGTACAGTGCTATGTTCAGAACCTATATAGTGGCCATTTTCACATTTATAGTGATAATAGATTCAGTTTTTGCCCGAACCCCGCCCGCGTCAAATTCGCTTTTTCATGAATCCTAAGGGAAACGTCATTTTCCCGTTATCGTTCTCTATTCCAACCTTTAAACATGCTTTCAAGCAAGTTCGCTTGAACAACCTATCTATAGATGTAGCTATAGATTGCTCTAGAAAATTTGGTATTTTGAGTATCCCACGGGAATTACGGATTTTTCTGGGATAAAAAGTAGCCTATGTTTTAATCCGGGTTATAAGCTACCTATGTTCCAAATTTCAGCTAAATCGGTTCAGTAGTTGAGCCGTGAAGGAGTAACAAACATACACACAAACTTTCGCCTTTATAATATTATTAGGATTCTTGATAGACAACAAAAGCATTTACCTATTCTAACAAGTCTTGTTATGAATTCCCGAATGAATGAATGAAAGAAATATAAATTCGACGTATCGCCTTTGCCTCTTTACATTGTTTGCCTTCGAAACACGATTTGATATTGTAAAATTGTAAAAATTTTCTATCCAGGGCATTCGACGTATTCGTGACCCCTTATTCCTCATCTCTGGCTCCGTACAAACGATTGTGCGAACGGCGCGTCAGCAGACGATCGAACTTGATTACTTCCCGTGTTGACACCCTTTAATCCAACAGATCGTGACGTAATTGACTTGGTATTCATCTCCGTGCTTGCTGGACGATCCTTTTAATTAAGAACTTGAATTTCTATCGTGATAATATGTTGCGACCGCATCGCGTTTACAAAAGTTGTTGGGATAAAAAATCTTTTTTTCATGACAAAAAATGCCCAATGCACACCCTTCCGTCAGGGGAAACGGAGCCGCTATGTGGGGCTTGCACCTACCAAAACCTGTAGCTTGACACGACGAAACTCTTTGACGGGAGTACGGGATTCACTTGCGGATTCGCCGCATCAGGCCCCGGCCCTGAGCGGACCTGACTGGCATGTCCCGTCGCTGCTGCCGGCAACCCGGCCGCCGCCGACTCCTTCTGGGAGGCAGGCCCGGAACAGAGGCCGCAGGGAGGCCACCTGTAATTTTTTAATGAGATTTTTTTCCTCCTCTGGTGTAGGTGTACACGTTTCAACACTGTGCCCACTGCCCTCTGCTGGAACTCAGAGGGACACGCGAAGAAACGTCACATATCCACCGTGCCAAGCTATTAGCCGTCGGTTTTTCAAAATTGTATTTATTATTTAATATTGTTTCACAAATGAGTTAAATAATTCAATATTTTGATTAGAAAAGTCGAACAAATTCTACTATAAATAATTATGACCTCACTATAGATGTGAATTCGAACTCCAGGTATGAACGCAACTTATTTTCCCTTATTCCTGATAAAGTTGGAAAGACGGTTGTAAAGTTTAATCGACATAGCATAAGCGACTTGAGATGTCTAGTGCAGTCGAGAGCTTGTGTAGAGCTTGTTGGTTGCGTTTTCTGCATAGTCGCGGAATTTGTTAATAGTGAATTTCATACAATATTTTCTTAATTTTTACGTATGCATTTTTGTACACTTAAAGATACTCCTAAATTGAATAACAATATAATATACAGAACCAAATTAACCCTGATTCTTAAATCCGATTGGTTGAATTCAACATGTTCTTTTAGGTATTCCTTCATTTTCTTGCTTATGATCGGAAATATCAATTCGGAGCAAATTGAAGCGAGTTCTGATATATTGAAATTTTTATAAATGGTTTTTAATATCACTGAAAGTGGTCGAAATACATTATTCCTAAACTTTATTTTGTCTTTTACATTTGTATACTGACAAACCTTCTTTCTTTTGGTACTCACTTTAAAATATACATTGTTGGAACCCTTTTAAGGAAATACATTTTGCATGTACGTGTAAGTACTCGCTATCCGTACAGTACCATATAAGGGGATATTATATTTTTATCTAAATATTTTGTTTGTCCCTTTAGGTTTTAGACTTAAGAGGGATAATTTAATAAGAAATATTTTTTTTACTACTTGATAATATTATAACTTGTTAAATGAAACCACGACATCGATTTTAAAGGAACATGATGTAAAAGAACTGTATTGATGGATTCTTGGAAAATTTATTTAAATGGCTTTGAATACTCATTGAACCTAACTACCATGTAACTAAAAGTATATTCGGAGCATTAAATTATTTTATTCACTCGATATAACTAGCTGAAATTACAAATAAATTATGAGATAACTAGTGTTCGAAAAGCTTCTATGGTAAAATTAATTGACATCCCCAACAAACACATCGAAGTATCGGTCGCCGACCGATTGGCCGGGAAAAGACCGGATACGTCTGCGACGCGTCCGGTGAGATTACAATCGAATTTCAAATTCGTATTTCGAATGAAGCCGCAATCGTGAAATGCATTTCGCTACACTTTTATTTTCGCTGCTCTTTCCGTTACGAAGATACCGAACAGACGCTGCATCATGCATTTATACATCCGAAGCTGAGGTCCAGCCTTTTCCACGTAAAGTCAAGCGTCAAAGCTCTGGTGTTGTTGGTTAAACAAATTCGTTCACTGAACTTTACTTAAACGAACTTTGCGTTGCTTTTCAATAAAAAGAAGCTCATTTTTGATTTCTTTAAAATAGTGAAATAGCTCTGTCTCTTCATAGATATTTTAAAATACCTTTTAATTAATAAATAAAGGTTTTTCAGAATACTCTCAGACGAAAGTGCTTGCTAACAATTTTTATTAAACTTTAATTTTATTTATCAAAAAGATGTTATGTCTGCGTTTATGTTTCAACTAGCTTTTGCCCGCGGCTTCGCCCGCGTGAATTTCGGGGTTTTACAAATCCCGTGGGAGTCATGGATTTTCTGGGAAAAAAACAGCATATTTTGTGTTAACCTAACTTCAGAAACACGATTGGATAAAAATTTCTCGCCAAAAAGTTCTCCCAAAAATTGCTCTAAAATCTCCATTTTTCTAATTTCGATCGAAAACTACGATGGATATAATTGTAATTTTTGTTTTAATGTATCGGTAAAAATAATTCCCAAAAACGCTCAGAACGACATTTTAATAACTGGCTTAGTTTTTGAAGTAATTAGGTAAAACCACGTTTTTCTGTTATATTTCCGGGATTTTTCCGGGATAAAAAGTAGCCTATGTGTTAATCCGGGTTATAAGCTACCTATTTTCCAAATTTCAGTCAAATCGGTTCAGTAGGTGCGACGGGAAAGAGTAACAAACAAACAAACTCACTTTCCCATTTATAATATGTTTCAATATATTATAATACCTGAATGATACTATATAATTGTACGCTACAACATTATGATAATATAGAATTAGTTAAGTGTTTTAGTATTCGAATGCAAAATAAAATCGAACATATTATAAAAAATGCAAGTCATGAACATATCATATTTGAAAAAAAACGGAAAATAAAGAGGTCAGCGCATGTATTAGAACGCGAGTAAAGCACTGTAACGTGAGGTATAAGTAACAATCTAGGTATGTATGTCCCCATTCCTTGTCATTCCACCGTGTGACCCGCTTTCCTATTTCCTGGCGTAGAAGGGAGAATAGTTTTTGTATCTGTCTTAGAAGGTGACTTTGTGACAGAACTTTTATGGTCGAAAACAGGAACCCAGTGTTAAAGCTCTACAAAGTTGACGTTATCTTGTATAAATTAAAAAACTGACCATCAGACTGATGAATATTTCTCATCTGGCATACTTAACAGACGTGGTTGCAGTCAAGTGTTCTAAAAGCCTCTTATAAAAACTTGTTAATTTCATGGTTTTTGTTTATAAAAAATAGCAACATATATGTGACTTTATTTAAACCAAAATGATTGTATAAAATATCAGTACACTATTAAATGTACTACAAACACAAAATACAGTGGCAATGAGACCCAAATCACGCGTCAGAGAAATAAACACGCGTACAATTTGTGCCAATAAAATGTATTTTGTTTAGGTAAAATAATACGATGTTCTAACGTCCTGTCGGAAAAATTTTTGCTCGAAAGTCATCTATCAACAAGTTATAAACTAAATTAGCGAGTTTGCACAATTGAGTGGGTAAAATTTTCAACGTTTACGAATGAAGCTTGAGTAATGGCCGACATGTTCCGTAATTGAATTTATGGGCCGCGTACGTGACAGTATTCAACTGGGAATATTGGAGTATAAAGTGTAATCATTTCAGGAAATTAATATTTGGGCTTATAATCTTCTAGCAAATGATATTTTATTGATTTCTAGAACAGCTTTTTCAAAACTATATTTATAGGTTGAACAAAACAAATCAATCGTCGAGAAATAATATGAGTGAAGCTTACAATGTTTTGCCTTATTTATATTTCTTGAAAATACCAATTGAGAAGATATCTTCGTTTAGCATTAGATTTTGAATATATGCCGTAGGTACATAATTTAGGACTATGAAAGGAAACTTGCGAATAGGTTTCATTCAAACCAGGTTACTTAAACTTGACTTCTCCAGCTTTTCACGGGCTGCTAACAAAATAAATAAAGTATTTGCAATATAGGAGTGCCAATTTATTTCGGACAAAACTCATTACTGATACGTATATATTTCAGTTTGCCCGTGGATATCTGGAGCAATACAGGAAGGTATTGCTGACGCGATAGCGGCCTCTGATGAATAATGTATTGCCGGGGATCTTGAAGGCGAAACGTGGCGAGCTTTGCTTGTCCTTGATTCCCATGGGCCCTGACAGCATGCTTCTTGAGTCAGCTGGAAGACATAAGTATTGCTTTGTGTTCCGGGTTTGTTATTGTAAAAAGATATAATATCAAAGCTGATGCCATAAGAATTCATTTCAGAGTGCCCGGTATCGAGATTACGTTCCTGACAGTTAGCCTTTATGCTTGTCTCTACAAAAGAAACAAGGATTAACTTGGCAAAAAGTCTTAAAATTGAACTTTTTTATTTTTCTAATCGAAGTTACAATATATCTAGGCCATATTTTTTATACCCATATTTTTAAGCTATTGCATAGCTTCTATCGCGGGCCTTGACGGGTGAACCGAATCCAGAAAAACCGTAACGAAAAAATTAAGCCAACCAACAAGCCAACATTAAAGTCAACCTTATTGTCACAGGCATATAATTTATATTGCAAAAATTGACTTAAAATATACCTATAGTTCCGCTCTTGTCCGCACCAGCGCTAGTTGATTCGTATTTTAAAAATTTTTTTAGGAACTCTGTTTTTATGTAATTAAGGTTAAAATTTCAATGGCAAAGAATAAACTTTAATTTTTGATAACTGTCAAAGTATAGTGATGCATCTTAACCGTGACTCGTAAAATTATCGATAAAGTTGAAAAAATCAATATGAAAAAATCTAATTTAATTTATTTCTCCTGATTCATAAAAAATCACATAAAATGACATAATGGGCCAATCAGAGAACTGTTGAAGGAAAAGAATTTACTATTACCTAATTTGAGAAAACTTTTTATCAGTTGCTACATGCAAAACTTTGTTTAATCTTATGTCTTCAAACGAGCAATTCGTGTATATATTTGAGTCTCGGAAACAGCTCCAACGATTTTCATGAACGGTATACAGGAGGTTTCGGGGACGATAAATCGATCTAGCTGGGATTATTTTCAGAAAATGTTATATTCACCAAAAAATAAACTGAGTAAAGACCGATTTGAAATACAAAACATTGTTTTATGTAATATTATGAGGAAAAGTAAAACTCAAATATCCTTGAAACACTGTCACTCAAGTGTCAACTTTAATTTAACACTGTTGGGAACAGGCCTAGAATCACGAGATTCTAGGCCTATTCGGAGCAGATTGTACAGTAGCTTTGGTCCATGTTTCTTTTAAAATTGGCTCCCTTAAGAAACTGAAATAGTAAGATCTTTAATTCTTCAATAAATTTACTGTAATCTATTACCGCAATGAAAAGCCATTTTTCTACTATTGATAAGCGTACAAAATCCGTATAGTACCTAGTGATAAAACTTCCTAAGATTACTCTGTACAGATTCGTCTATACGCGGAACAGTCGATAATGTTTTATCGATATTGTTAGGAGGACTGTACCTTCAGTCTACATAGCAACAGTTTTCTATTATTATTTAACTTGTCATACTACTGTAAAATAAAAACATTCGTCACAAGTTCCAACAGTATTTATTTTACTTTAATATGGTAGCAGAGTAAAAATTAAGCGATAAATACGTTGATCACGATGGCGTCGGGCTCAAGTACAAAAATTGAGACTTTAAATGAAGAAAATTTCGACCCATGGCGAATTCAAGCAAGGGCCGTACTCATCAAAAATAAATTATGGAGTGTTGTTGAGGAGCCGCTTAATCTTGAGAAAGCTGATGAAGTGAAGAGAGAAAAAGATCTTTTAGCTCAATCTGAGTTAGTACTTTTAATTCCACCCTCTGAATTGAAGCAAATAAAAAACTGCAAAACAGCTCACGAGATTTGGACTTTGCTTGATTTTATATATGCCAGTAAGGGACCGGCTAGGAAGGCCTCTCTTTTAGTTTATAGGATGTTAATATTGTCCAAAATGGAAAATGGCAATATAAGAGAGCATTTAAATAAGTTCATGGACGTGGTAGACAAATTGCAGGATATGGACATTTGTATTCATGAGGATTTGCTCACTGCTATAATGCTATACAGCTTACCACCTGACTACGAACATTTTCGTGTAGCGATAGAATCCAGAGACACGTTACCGAAACCTGAAGAACTCAAGGTAAAATTTTAGAAGAATCAGAAGCCAGACAATTTAATAATGGTTCCAACACCAATACTACCAACACTAAAGATGAACACGAAGAAGAGACAAATTTCGTAAAAACATGCAAATTTTGCAAGAAGAAAGGACAAGTTATCAGTGAATGCAGAAGGCTGGAGTAACAAGCAAAAGACGATAGCTTTATCGTCGACAGAGGCAGAGCTAGTGGCAGCTACGGAGACAGCCCGGGAAATTATATGGCTACAACAGATGTTGAAGGAAATCACTAAAACTGAAAAGCCACCACTTCTTTACATTGACAATGAGTCAACAATAAAGCTAGCATACAATCCGCCGTACGAGCAACATAGCCGAACCAAGCACATACAACGAAGGTATCTCTATGTCAGAGAGTGTGGGGCAGCTGGCATCCTTGAGGTCAAGCAAGTTACTACTGAGGACCAACTGGCTGATTGTTTCACAAAGCCCTTATATGCACCCAGGCTGGAAAGGCTGACTAAAGCTCTTGGCCTCAGTTCCTAAAAGAGAAGTGCATGTTAGGAGGAATTTACCTTCAGTCTCCATAGCAACAGTTTTCTATTTTTTTTTTTTTTTTTTTAGTTTATTGGTCAAAATATGAAATCACAATTTATACATTCTATATATGCCATCCTCAGGAAACTTGTCGTTTATTTTGAGGATGGCGAGTTCGCTATATAAACTTACAAAAGTTATAAAAACTAATTATTCACAAATACAATATATATAATATGACAAATCTATGTAAATGTAAGTATCATAAATTACTTAATAAATATTTTTTACATTTCCTGATATAGATATGTTTTTTATCATTAATAGTTTGCAAGGACAATGGAAAATTTTCAATGATTTTAGGAAGCATGTATTTATAATTTCTTTTGCCATATGCATTATTAGTATTAGGTACAATAAACTTTTTATAGCTAGCTAATTTTCGTAAATTGCTGCCTCGTTCTTTACGTCTAAGATATTTTAAATTATTAAATTCTTCTTTAAGTATGGCCAGTTTTACTTTACTTTGCACTGGCAATACTTTACAATATATAAATAATTTGTGATAGTCATTACTGTGCTTCATTTTAATTTTTCTTGGTACAATTGTTTTCAGCATTTTAAGTTGTAGTTTGTATATACGCATAATATATGTTTTAAAAGTTCTACCATAACTACTTAAGCCATAGCCAATTATAGAGTCTGCCAGTGCCAAGTAAAGCATCCTAAGAGTCTGATAGGGAAGTTTATATTTAAGTATATATAGCCTACTAAGGATAGCTCTCAGCTTATCACAAATAAAATTTATATGGGGTTGCCAATAAAACGAAAGTCTATTTTTAGTCCTATGTACATATGTTCTGTAACCATATCAATAGGTTGGCAAACACAATGTTTTAACCTGCCATGCAGACAGTCGTGCGCATGAGCAACTATTTTGGCCCTATGGTCTACTTTATTATGCACCGAATGAATATGCATAGCTTTAGTTTTATTAGTATTTATCACAAGTCCAACATCGTGCGCCCATTTGCAAAGGGTGTCGAAGTTGTCTTGCATCATGCGCTCGGCCGCCCGCAGGTCTTTGTTAGCAACAAAGATACATGTGTCATCAGCGAATTGATACACGGATCCCTCCCGGAATAGGTTACACATATCATTGACGTATAATAGGTACTCAGTAGGTCCTAGGATCGATCCCTGGGCTGTTCCTCTAGTCGTTTTTATCTTGTCACTTAAGGTGTTATCGATTTTGACATAGGTTGCTCGATTTCTATGATAATCCTTGAACCATTCCAGGAGGGGTCCCTGTATTCCGCAGTTGGCCATACTTGTATATAACTTATCATACACCAACAAGTCGAATGCTTTACTGAAGTCAATGAAAACAACGAGCACATGTTTTTTATCATTCATGTGCTCGTTAATTTCATTTGTGAACTGGCATAATAATTGAGAAGTACTATTATTGAGAATTGAGAAGTACTATTATTGAGAAGTACTATTATTATATAACTTGTCATACTACTGTAAAATAAAACATTCGTCACAAGTTCCAACAGTATTTATTTTACTTTAATAGATATGTTATGTGCAGTACTGGCTGAATAGCGAAATTTGAATGTCAATGTTCTAGAAGAAAATTATTAGTAAATGTGAAATCAACCGCAAAGTTTTTATTTTAAGGATCGCTTTAAAATATCTTGTAGCCCTATATAAATTTAACACAATTTTTCACGTATTGCCTTTACCGATGATGCCGATCAAGCTTGTTACTTTAGTTCTGCAAATCGCGTCTAGGTGGCATTGGTTGTATCTATGCAATAGCTTTACCGCGGCAGTCAACGAGTGCCACACGTCTTTTTGTTTTTCATGGAACGCCACATGTTTTATTGTCATACGTCGTTTCGATATAAACGAGTGGTGAAGACGATAAAATAAATCTGCGTTGACGAATGGGAAACCAACCTTTTGTATAAGCGGATTTCATTTGCCATTAATCATCAGTATCTATCTAGCCTTAATTTGTTTTGGTTAGCCCTTTGCATTATATCGGGACGTGGCGATCATTAGGTATTTCGTTCCTTTAGTTTTATGACATATGTATACTATACCTGAGAATCGCAAGCGTACTTGTACTTTCTTTGGAGTAGTCTTTAAAATGAGTATCACTAAAATTATAATATCTTCAATTGAAGATTTCAATGAAATATGAACTTAAGTTATTTCTTTCAGTGCCTAGTTTACACTGTACATATTCATCTCGTGGCCCCAATTAGATGTCTCAAAAGATGTGGATGTGTTTTTGATAGGGTACAGGTATTTCCCCCCCGATGGATTCCAATCTTGTCGCGATGGGGGGGCTCAGTAGCCGTGGTTGGGCCCCACGGTGAAGCCAAAAGGAATCCAGGAGGGGACGCTCGGAGTGGGCCTGGAGATGGGCCCGCTCTGGATGCGTCCAAGAGGGGTGCGGGGGACAGAGTTTTCTGTCTCCTGCAGCCAGGAGGGGTCGCGGGAGGAGAGGCGTGTCGGTGTGTCGTTGCCGCTCGCCCTATCTCCCGCGACCAAACGGTGGCGCACCGTTAGATGCGTCGGCGGCGGGGCCGCAGGGGAAGAGGAGTGTCGGTGTGTCGTTGCCGTTCTCCCTGTCCTCTGCGGCCGTTTGGTGGTTTGCGGCGGAGCCAAAGATCAGATCCGCCGCGGGGTATGGGAGGTCGATGCCTGCGAAGTGCAGGAGCAAGCTTCGCAGGTATCGGCTTACCCGTACCCACGGCCCCTGGGTGGCGGTCCCGGGGGGGTCCGTCGCCTTACGGATGGGCGCCGAGGAGGTAAGGCCGGCTTAGGTGTTTCTGGCGGGCCTTGCTGTTGGAGGGGAGCTCCATGCTCCACCTCGTGGAGGGGCTGCGCAAGCGGCCGGGCACCGGCGGGTTCGCGGAGGTTTGCGCAAGCGTTCCCGTGTTCCCGTCATATGGTGCGAGGAGGAAACACCGTGGGGTTTAGCCGGTAAGAGTCCGGCATAACCCAGCCGCTCCCCCGGGCGACTGGGTATCCATGAGGATTCCCCACGATAAAAAAAAAAAAAAAAAAAGGGTACAGGTATTTTCAGGTGTTATTTTATTTAGCGAAATCCGGTACATTTATAAAGCCATAATCCATGCCTTTATGTAAAGCTCACGTAAATAGGAGGAATTCAGAGCTCGCAGCGACCAGTGGTCTGTGGAAGTTGCGGTTACTTTTCAAGCTCCTGTGAGAAGCCGTGCTAATGTAGTAACTGCTAATACCAAAAATAATTAACTATGTTCACATTTCCTTTTGTAGAAATACGAAAATGACGATGGCTTGTTATCTATCCAGACAATAGATACAGTAACTAAACAATTACAATTCTTCAACTGTTCAGTAAGTCATTTTTTTGCTTTAAAGAATCTAATTTTTTTTATCTCTTAATAGAAAAATTTAGTAAATCGTCATTCTCACCATATATTGTTCTATCGTCTAAAATTAGTGATTAAAATTTTCCGCTTGGAAAAGTTATGTAAACTTTTTAGCAATTTCAGATTAATTGAGTTTAGAGATTTTGCACACCGGAAATGGCACCAATGTGATTAAAATTATTACGCTTTACTGTTAAATAAAGTTACTCCTCTGAAATTTATGATTGACTCTATATAAGAGTCATTTTCGTCACCAATGAAAATTTAATACTCTTTCACAAATCTGATGACTTCTCTGTAACAGTTGGCAGCGCGTTTGGATTTGAGCGATCCCGGGTTTGACTTGGACTAGTTTTGAATATTATTTCAATTTGTAAGGTTTCTAAAGATACCCCATGTGTCTATGAAACAGTAGGTACTTTGGTCTGTGATAAGTTTAAGGTAACAGCTTAGCTCAGCTTTTAGGTATCAACATATCATGTAAAATTACTGAAAAAACAGGTTACTTTATAAAGATTGTCGAATAATAAAACGATTTTCACTTAGTTTAAAGAAAAACCGTGTAATTTAAGAAAAACATATGTAACAACAACATGCGCCAGCGGTCCTCCGGTGAAGTCCAATGACCGCAGGGCGGTCAGACCAGGGAGGGCATCCTATTAACCGCGCCGGACCAGGGAGAGTCGTTCAGAAACCCACATAGCCATAGGTACATACATACATGAACCCTAAAAACATTACACGCTTTTTTTGGGCTATCGTGTGAAAACATTGAAATAAATATTTTATTACGTTAACGAATGCTATAGACCAAAGTTCGAACTAACTCACCGCAACAAGGTAAGTTAAGGTCTTTGTTTGGTTAAACTCTTTCATTATCAACTTGTATTGCACCTGCTATCTGGGCTGCCGAAACTTTACAATGCGGTGTGCACACTTTCGATGTAACACCTCGGAACACTAAGCATTGCGTCTAATTTACTCTACCAAATTCAAATGTAAATTCCAGTCCTAAGTTCTGACAATGTTGTTTGTGAAACTTTTAAAGCCCATTTTAGAGGTTTCTAGCTTGGTGGAAATTAGAAAATTTGCATAGGTAATAATATAATCATCATATGACTTTATTACATTAATATAATCATAATATAATAAAGTCATAGGTATTAATATAATTAATGTAAAATTGTAGGATTTTCTTCGCTTTGTTCAATTTTTTTTTCTTATTTCTAGTAACTTGCTTACCTTTTTCTTGAATTATGTACTTGTATTTATTATTATTTAAATTTTAGTATAAATATAATATGTAGGCACATGATTAGTACAAGATGCTCTGAAAAGATAACAGAGATTCATTCTAGATGCTTGATCGTTCTTCTGTTTAAAATTATATGATAATATTTTTTTAAATATAATGAATCAAAGAATGAAGGTAGTTAGATTAAAAAAATATGCAAACTACTTATTAAGATAGCAACACCGTAAAATTATACCCACGAAAGTTAAAGTAGTTTGACTCTCACTAACTTTCTTAAAGCAAGGTAATTACATGATTACAGGTAGATAGTACGAACTTAATTGGACCAAATACGTGAGGTGTATTCGTGGAAACTTGCCTCTTTTAACTTTAACGGTGGCAAAGGAAGACACCTCTATTTGTTTACTCTCATTTTCAAGCAAAGAGCATATATATATATTATTCTGTTAATTTCTTCTTCTTCATTTTGTTGTCCCATTTTAATTTTAATTTAAAGGTCATTTTTTCAACACGATTTCAAATCATCACAGATATATATATTACCTGCCCCTGCCCTACCTATTTCATAATTGCTTTACGCCACATCACGGTTCATAAATTAATTTTATATTTACTTTAAAATATGAAGTTTTTAGTAATCTCAGTTTACCAGTCTTTTCACTGTATTTTATTTTTTAATTCGTATGAGGTAATACGTATAAACTACGTACCAAATTATTTTATCTACCCTAACGTTCGACTTACATATTGTGTGCGTTTACTTCGATGATTTTATAATTGACTTTTCTACTATTTTAATGCAGGAACATTTAAGAAAATTAACGTGAGCGTGCCCTTGGAAAAAGTCTCCTTAAATTTTTAAACCACCATTTTATGTCAAATAGGCTTTTATGTGTATCATAATGTGGATCGTCAATTTGACTTTATAGTCCTGTTCCGGTTCCTAGCCAGTTAGGGTGGTTAGCGGAGCGATTCAGCCAAATCGTGTTTATAAACCAGAAATTATGGTCTCCACAGGAATAATGGAATGGTTTTAACCTTTGAAAGGTGTGACATTCCAGGCAGACTGTGCCATAATATTGTAATACTTACCTTGTGTACTTTAAGTTCTGATCATGAGATAAAATTAAATCTATAGCAAGTCGACACTCATAATCTCAGTTTACAAAAATATATGAAACTAGTAGAGCGCGTGAGGGCGCGGGCCACATGTGGCCCGCGTGCTGTCTTCTCATCTATAAAAGAATCGCCGTCATCTCCATCGCCAATTGGAATCCGATTGGCAATGGGCTAAAAGAATTAGGTACCTCGGAGCACGGTCATGGATTTAAAGATAGTTAAGGTCTGTTTGAATGAAAAATACACTGAACCTCATCCGATGAGGTTCAGTGTATTTTTTATTCAAACTGCCCTTAACTATCTTTAAATCCATGACCGTGCTCCTCAATCATCATCCAAATCGTAGACCATCATCTCTTCTCATACTTTTTCATAGGCCTTGTTTATTGTAGCATTCACATTTTCCATGGAAAAATAAATTCAACCACTTTGATTTTTTTTTCATTCATCCCGTAGACCTTGAGATTCTAATTACGTCTTGCAAAGAAATCACTCTCTTATCTTTTATACTTTCCGAGATAGAACAACACAAAATTTGTATGGCGGCCATCTTGAATCCGCCATTTTGATTTTTTTTTTCAGCTAACTGCTAATTGGATGACGTTTCGAGTTACATTCGGTCGAGCATCCCCCACCTATCTTCGATACCCTGGCTGTGCTCTTCACCCGTCTCCGAAATCCTCAATCATCAGCTCTCTCCATATTTTTCTCTAGTAAATCTCCGAAAAACCGCATCACAACCTTGCATAATTACCAACTGTTAGTCTCTTCAACATTCCCCATACATTTTCTATGGAAAAAAAATTTCCGCCATATTGGATTTTTTTTTCTAGCCATCTAATAGATCTTTGGGTCCTGATCATTTCTTATCAAGAAACCTTTCTCCCATCTTTTATACTTTCCGAGATATTGGCGAAATTCGTTTGGCCGCCATTTTGAATCCGCCATTTTGAAAATTTTTTCAGCTCACTGCCAATTGGATGACATTTCAAATGACATTTGGTCGAGCACCCCCCACCTATCTTCGATACTCTGGCTGTGCTCTTCACCCATCTCCAAAATCCTCAATCATCAGCTCTCTCCGTATTTTTCCTCCGAATGAATTTTTCCCTTATATACGAAACGGTCATTGAAAAAAATTTTTTTCATACAAAATTGTTCAGGAGAGGTGATCAATGAGTGAATGAATCAGCACGAGCAGCTATATATATATTACTAGTAGGTCGCGTGAGGGCGCGGGCCACATGTGGCCCGCGTGCCGTCTTCCCCCTACTTGCCTTCCAACTTTTAGTCCCTTATCAACATTCCCCATACATTTTCTATGGATTTTTTTTCCGCCATTTTGGATTTTTTTTCTAGCCATCAAATAGAGCTTTTTTTCCTGATCAACTCTTGTCAAGAAACCGTTCTTCCATTTTTTATACTTTCCGAGATATCGACGAAATTCGAATGGCGGCCATTTTGAATCCGCCATTTTGAATTTTTTTTCAGCTCACTGCCAATTGGATGACATTTCAAATGACATTTGGTCGAGCACCCCCCACCTATCTCCAATACCCTTGGCTGTGCTCTTCATCTGTCTTCGATATCCTCAATCATCAGCTCTCTCCGTATTTTTCCTCCGAATGAATTTTTTTCTTCTATACGACCCCATCCATGAAAAAAAAAATTTTCATACAAAATTGTTCAGGAGAGGTGATCAATGAGTGAATGAATGAATCAGCACAAGCAGCTATATATATAGTAATAATTGCGTATTGATAACGAAATTTATTCAATCAGATGCGAAATCTAAAACATGGTGTCTATTATTGTGGGCTTCTTTGTGGGCGCGTTTGTGAAACCTCGTAAACTTAGTTTTAAGTCGTGAAATGGTTATCACTATTATCGAGACCGTGTAAAATAAAATGACTTGTCATAAGAGTCTCTGTATGCTAGGCCTATATGAAATAAAGAATTTTCTATTGTATTCTTTAAAGTGCCCAAAGTAGGTGAACTCTCCTGTCAGCTTTCTTAGCGAAGATTTCTATACCAACTCAACCGAATGATCTGTCCCAGGGAGTTTTAGATGTCAATTTGATATTAAATGCAATGGCCTCTAGCAATTTATCCTAGAGTATTGAAGTTGATTACATTTCAGAAATTCCAAATCTTAGTAGCATAAGTTTAAGCTCTACATAATTACTTTCATCAATGGTCTGAGCTCAATCGTGGGACATTGAGAGTCTAAATATTAAGTAACTTTTTTTGACCGGTCACGAGCCGCATTCAGTTGAATTAATGTTAAAACGAACTTTTTACTTCAAAAGAGGCACGTTATGAATACCTGAGGTTACTTACCTCAACGTTTTTCTAGAAAATTCACCAGACACCAAGTGGCTTCCATAATTAAAAATTAAAAAAATCTTTGAAAAAAATTAAGAGTAGTGGAGATGTCCGCAAATGTTTATGTTATAGTGGAAAGGCCTCCAGCCTAGTTAAGAGTGGGCTTCATCCCAACTATTAAAACTTTACACATTTTGCAAACTAAAAGCACAAGTGGCAAGATAAAGTACAATATTACTGGATTAATTAATTTCAAAACAGGATACTATTATGCTTGTGAAAAGTTTTCTGCATTGCAACTCCCGAGCAAGGAGAAGTTTGTGCTAAAAATTAATTTTCACACGTTCAAGCTTTTGAGTGGCTTAATTCACGCTTACTCAAAGCCTAGCCTGGCCTACATGAAAAAAAAAAAACAATTAAGTACTTGCAAGTACTTTAAGTTCTGGTTTTTACGTACTGCACTGCGCTATAATTACTGTTTTTTAAACTTCTAAATTTAGGATACAGTCTTTCTTATTTTATTTACAGTAGTACTACAATTTTTTAAACATTTAAGTAGTAGACTTTTGATTTCCGTATAGATTGAATAAATCAAGTCAACAATCGTACCTATCGTTCAAATCTATAACGTCCTTTTTAAAGGAAGGATAAATAAAGACTACCATTTAACTGATCGAGTGCACTCAACCAGCGTTTTTCTTTCAGTAAAGTTAAGCAACGGCTACAGGATTTTAAAATGCAAATTCTTTGTAAAGTTTCCATAAGAAGCTTAATTTTAATATTCTTTCCTTAGATGAATGGAGTATTAACCGATAGTCTTTGCAGTGCTTCAGATACTTAGTCCATCTCACTTCTGTTTATTCAACGGTTATTTTGTAACACGAGTTGAAGTATAAGTTTTAAGCGAACTTATTTTTTTACTTCCAAGATGCCTTTAACCTATATGTATTTATCGCACTACAATTGGGTCTTACACTACTTTTGAATTTGATAAAATATATTACTTAATTATAAACTAGGATAAAAACAATAACGTGCAGTGAAAGAAATATTAAAATCCAACGAAGATTTACAAAGTTACAGGTGTTTAAACTTTGGAGTGGGGGGATCTTCTATCCCTTTCTCGCAAAACGAAAATTTGTATGAAGCCGCACGAAGCTACTATGGCATTGGTAGGGTGTGACGTCACAATTTCATGTTGCTATCTCTGTCTAATCACAAATCTTTAAATGCTTATAACTTTTTTGTTATTTGATCGATTTAATTAGTTCTTTCAGTGCACGTCATTATTTTAATTCTACTTTATAATAAAGTAATAAAAAAATTGGAGTCAAATACCCTATTATTATAACCGTGCAAGTCTGTAAATGTATATTTTGATTGTTACTACATATTATCACATTCATTAGTATTGAATAGATTTGGCTGATAAATATTTTAACTGGAGTATATGATACCTATGTTGAATCATTTTATAAATAAAATTCATAATTTTTGATTCTGAAAAATAATAATTAATTATTTTGTACCGTAGGTCTGTACAACCTATTTATAAACAAAAATTATATTCCTTTCTATCTTTCTATCAATCAGGAAATTATACCCACAAATTCTTTTCGTGACACTACCAAATCTATAATGTTTGCACGCCTATATTATACTGTTTTTATTAGGTAGGTTACTCACAAGGGAAAAATGGAAGCGTAAACATGCGACCAATGAAATAATTAATATGACTTAATATATAAATTGTTATATCATTTATTATTATAATTGCGTAAATATCTTAAATCCTGATTAGACTCATTTTTCAACTGTTAGAAAAATCTTGAGATCTATCATGATTTCATTTCATTACTTCGACGATACATTTGATTAGGTTAATTGACAGAATAATCGGCAAGGAATCGCTAATACGGGTAAAATTGCTGATTATCTGTTTTCTCCTTAGCCTTTTGTAGAGATATAATTTAAAGAGTATGCTAAAAAAACTCCACAAACCTGTGAGTAGGTACGTATTCCTCAATCAACTTTTTCAAAAAAGCTTGGCAGGAAGCCGGAAGTAGGCCCGCGAAAGTCGCGCAAATGATTCTCTTGCATCGAAACGAACCACTTATGTATGGAACAGCCTTTCAGCTTCTGTGTTTCCGACCCATTAATACAATCTGGGTGCTTTGAAAAGAAAAATGCCTTCATAGTTGTTTTTTGTCAGAATTCACCTATAATAGTCGTCAAGCGTAAACCTATCTACATTATAATATATAAAATTCTTAACCGATTTTTATAATTTTTTTTTTGAGTAACGTTATTCTATTTTACATACAC
This sequence comes from Coenonympha glycerion, assembly GCA_963855885.1. Lineage (NCBI taxonomy): Eukaryota > Metazoa > Arthropoda > Insecta > Lepidoptera > Nymphalidae > Coenonympha > Coenonympha glycerion. The sequence continues at coordinate 13,140,725 of OY979631.1, forward strand.
CTAAGTGAGAAACAGTTTAAATGGCAAAACAGTGTTCGCTGGGTTAGCTAATAAGATAAATATCTTAAGTCTGTACTAGCCCACAATTTACCGACGTCCCTTGGACCAAAGTAATTAATTTTGACGTGTGTCACTCACCCCTCGCCGATAAGCCGAATCATGTTTTGTGTGTGATTTTTGTGGGGTGAATTTCTATGCGGGCCGCATGAATTGTCAAGTTAACCGGGGATTATCCAGTTAATTCATAATTCCATACAAACCTTTCAGAGGTGGTGGCTCATATTGTCCGTTTATTAATTTATTGATATATTTTGTTTTTGAATTCTTAGCTAAGTATTGTAGGCGTATTGAGTTCAGTACTTGGACCTTTACCTCGGACCTCAGTAATTGAGTAAAGTTGTAAGTTGTAGCGTTGTTTGTCGTAAATTATTATTTATATAACTTGGGGGAATGGTATTTATTGCGACAGTTTCCTGAATGAATCAAAAACTATCGGCCAAAAAAATAAACAAAAATCAGTTTTAGGATACACAAGTAACGCCATTTCATATGATATCCCACTCAATATTGTTATCTCATTTTGAAATTTCAAAGTCCCGGTTTTCCCCCTTTTTAATAAAAATAAAAACGGTTTTAATTTTTTTATGATTGCATTGACGGCGGACCATCATTATCCACAACTATTCCTATTTCATGTCGATATCTTTGATAGTTTCTGAAATAAAGGGTCATGTATGTATGTATGTATGTACATACATACATACATAAAGGCAGGCAGGCAGGCAGACAGACAGACCAAACCATAAAAAAGGATTCATTGAACCTACATGTTACCAGTTTATGATTTCCCAATGTGATTGTTACCAAAGGTTTGTTGAAAAGGACAAACCTATTCAACAAACCTTTGGTATGTTACAATTATTAACATTATTCATTGATCGATACCTTCCTCTTGTTATTATTCCGTATAATGCGATATTAGCTCATATTGTTTCGTAGAGCGGCGAAGCTTTCCAAATGCAAATTTTCTCTCGCCGTTAGTTTACTGCTGATAAAGGGGAAATTGAATTATGATTTGATAGCGTAATTTTAATAAAAGCTCGTCAGTACAATTTATACTCTTCTGATTAAATTTTACTCATTCAAACAATATTATTAATATTGTACCTTGTCAGATCATGCAATTTAAATTAAGATTGAATGTAACGTTCTGCCCGCCGAATTCAAATTATTTTTGTAATTTTTTAGCTAAACACATCGTTAGTTCATCATAGCCAGCAACACAAAACACAGTAAAATTGTGGAATGGTAGAAACATCTTTAAAGGTTTACATAAAAAACTTCATAGTCATTTGATGTTTAGAATTAGCTCAAGTACCGACTAATTTGTTCGTTACTTGGACTTATTTTTTAAAATTAACACATTAAATTTAAGACTTTAATATAAACATAATATTTTGAAGATACTGTCATTCGCGCAATGCCATAAAAATATTTGTTGTGCTAATTTACAAATTGTGAAAAACTAAATTTAATTTAAATTCGGCGGGCAGCAGAGGTGTTAAAAAAAACCGACGTTGCAATAATAAGAAGGTCATAATTTGAATTTTGATAGTATATTATCATGCTTAAAAGGTCCTTTACAATAAAGTATGACTTGGCACACATTTATATTCGACTCTGCGATGAAGCGTCGTAACCAAAATTGGAAAATAAGCGGTTGACCATAATGACTCTGAATAAACCATAATATTTCATCCCGCATTACAATTTACAATGCAAGCATCGGTGACTATGATTTACCCAAACTTAATTATATTTATAAATTCCGTTTGCAGAAGCTTTGCTGACTTTAAAGGACGAATGCGGGTCGCGGTAGTATGAAAAAAGGAGAGGAAGTCATCGGCAAAACCTCTGCGAACTGTTTGTCCACCGTCACTGGGATGTCACCAAGTATGAGATTATTTCTGGCTGAGATCAGTATGAAGTAATGGGCTTGCAGTTGATACGGGACTCATACATGGCCATAGTAAATTCACAGGTTATATTATCATGATGATTGCAGCTCCGGCGCCGTTTGCTCGTTCTAAGTGATGTTTGCGGTGGACACTAATCGCCATACGGCCTTAGGGCTGAAGCAAAATATACTTACGTCGCCGACTCAATGAGTTGAGTGATATCATGATGCCACTGAAATGAGCTGGTGAAACTTATTAAGAAATACAGAAAGGATAATGACCATGAATGTATAGGAACCCTGTACCAAACTGATTCAAGTTCAAACCTTATTTTTTACCCGACTGCAAGAAGGGTTATGTTTTTCGCGCGTATCTTGTATGTATGCATGTAAATTTCTTTATGACCACGTATCTTCCAAACGGCTGGATGGATTTTGACGTTAATGGTATCGTTAGATTACCATCTCTTATTAACCCAAGTGTTCTTAGATAGGTTTTTGAAAATAAAAACCAAAATGGCGGATTTTGGGCCTAAAATTGTCAGTCATTTACAAAATATTTATAACCAAACCTATCGAGTGGGGTATCAAAATGAAGGGAATTACAAGGAGATTACAAAAATATATATAAGTCATATGTTTCGAATTAATTTGGAATTATAAACAGTCGATCAATGCATTCAAAATGGTAATATTTGTAGTTTTTGATAGCGTTAATCTTGTATTGACCAAATGTGTGTCGTACTTTATATTGTGCATTTTTACTTGGTATATCATAGCATAAATCGAAAACATAATTTAATATAATCATTAAACAATTATTTAACATCTATAATTTCGCTACTCGCGCTAGATGGCGCTGTGTGTACTTTAAGACGCGCTCCACTTTGTCGAACGATGTTTTTCCCGAACGATCCGCTTAAAGCGACGTGAGTTAGATACGCCTGAGCCCTAAACGTACACAAACTACACCTATGAAATGTTACTGGTCAGCTTATATATTTCCGGGATAAAATCCAGGTTTGCGTTTGACGACACTATTTACAACTTTTACTTCTTCCAAGACTGACTGACTTGAACCGACATAATCTTAATATATATAAATCTCGTGTCACAATGTTTGTCCTCGATGGACTCCTAAACCACTTAACCGATTATAATAAAATTCGCACACCATGTGCAGTTCGATCCAACTTGAGAGATAGGATAGTTTAAATCTCAATTTATCTATTTTTTATTACCCCTAAGGGCAAAACAACGTTTGCCAGGTCAGCTAGTATAATATATAACCAAATATACCCACTTTACGTCTTTGACATTGTGTAGATAAAAGTGCTTAGGTTTCGCTCGTAAAGTGTGGCAACTAAAAAGCCTGAAATAAAATAAATAATTAATAAAATCAAAAAACCCGACTGCAAAAATGTCAACTAAAATGCAATAACTTAAAAGACTGAAACAAGGCGGACAACGAAAACAAAATTATAATAAACTTAAAACGATGCAATTTTTACTTCATTTTAACAAACAACATTATGAGCTGAAAGCTTTAGTTTAATTTTCGCATTCAATTTAAAAATAAAGCAGGCGGGACCTATTAATTTTCTCTATGTTAATTTATAATTTGCGAAAATAGGTCCCGCCTTCTATATTTTTAAATTGAATGCGAAAAAATAAGTTGTCCTTAATAAAATCTGTATGACAGGAAATGTGCATTGAAAAGAAATTAGCTATTGCAAATTTAAATTCAATGCAAAATTAAATTCCGGATATGAAAAACAAATTTCTAGTGCCAATGGTTCGAAAAACTAATTTACTTTTCTAGAATATTTTGGTCTTGGTTCATGAGAAAATTTGATAATAGGTCATTATGGTCGGAACATGCCGCGATGCGACATCGTACTTCCGTGAGTAGTTTTGGCCCTTAGAATATGGCTAATTAGGGTGATAAATTTTATACCATTTAAATGCGGGTCCTTAACTTTTTAAACTATGAAGTTTGGTTTAATAAACACAAGTTCTGTTGTTTCCGAATAAATTTAATATTGTAATAGATTTCGTGCAAAAAACCATTAAAGGATTGATTTTCCAAAAATATTTTACAACCTTACTAACTGCTTACGCTCCGAATTAAAGCTTATCAAAGCAACACCCCTTATTACAATTATTATTTCATACATTTTATTCTTCATATAATAAACACAATCAGGTATACTTTCATTGTACTGGCAATTTCGCACTTTTATTTATATTGTTTTTTAAAACTGACCACCCTGATGGACACGCTGTCCCAGCCTACCTCCGCGCCAAGCTTCATTTCTTTTATTGTGCGCGGCAATGAGCACTCGACTACAAAAACACGTCTCGTTTTTGTTAATTTAGGTTCAAAGTAAAAAAAAATTAAGTGTTCAGTGTTAAAACTTGCTTAATTTTCTATACTGATAATGCTTAGACGCTAGTAAAATTTATTATTATAACAAAAATAAAATCAAACCAAATCATATAATTGTGCATTCATCTTCGTCAGACTCCGAGGAAAGAGGGTAAGTGAAAATTAACCTTTTTTCCCAGATATCACATCAACTCAAATATCAATGCTGACGAAAGTGTGTCCAAAAATTGAAATCCTAAGGCATCTCTAAGCTAACTTGGAGGGTATCACATTGACGTTATCACGAAAGTATAGCATGATGCGCTAAATAGTCCAGGCATCTCTAAGCTAGCTTGGAGGGTATCACGTTGAGGGTACCACGAAAGCATAGCATGATGCGTCAATGCTCCTGGAGGTTGACTGCGGGTCAACACGAAGGATTTTAAAAAACCTCAAAGGACTTTGCGGATACCAACGGGGGACGATGTCGGTGTGGCGCTGTCCTCGGCTTCACTACAAGTGGCTCCGCATGACCTCCCGGACTTTGATCCCGAATTGCTATCGGCGCTCAGTCACAAGAACTATATTAATGGTTAGTCCCGACAGTTGTAAAATTCTAGCCGACCTTCATTGCAAAGAATCAAATAGTTTATTTGATATACTTGCCTGGCTTATGAATAGCCAGTTAAATGTGTGCCTTTTATCAGTGATAACTATTTCACGACTTAAAAACTAATTCCACGAGGGTAACAACGCGTCGAACTTTTCTAACTATGTACCTACAACAATAATGTTTAGATTTTGTGGTGGAAAATAATTTTACTTACTTTCGAAAATTAATGTTCAGATTGTGTAATGAAATGATAATTTAACTGTTAGCTCAAAACTCAATAAAATAATAAATAAAAAAGCCTTTATTATTCCCTGATACCAAAAAAACAAGAAAAGAAAAAGAATTTATATAAACAGTTAAAACTTAACCTACACATTTAATACTGTTTTTAAATATGTTTTAGATACAATTTATTATAAAAGGTATTAATTGTTATAATTGGTGAGTCAAGGACCCCTTGCGGGTAAAGGCCTCCTCCATTTTGTGCCAGACTATTCTATTTGTTGCTTTCTCTAGCCAGTGTTTGCCTGCCAGGTCCACTATCTCGTCTGCCCAGCGTTCTTTCGGGCGTCCTCTCTTTCTAGTGCCCTCAGGCCCTTTCCAAAGTGAGACGCGTTTGCTCCATTTATTATTGCTAGATCGAGCAACATGTCCTGCCCACTTCCATTTTAATGTTTTGCAGTGGCTTAACGCATCGATGACTTTTGTTTTTCCTCTGATTGAACTGCTTTTTTGCCTATCTTTCAATTTTATGTTTAAGATGCTCCGCTCCATCGATCGTTGACATGTTCGTACTTTTTGGCACGTTTTATTGTTGTAGATCCATGTCTGGCTGCCGTACGTCAAGCAAGGGAGAAGACAGGAGTCCATTACTTTCTTTTTTCAATGAGAGTGGCATGTTGGATTTTAAAATTTCTTTGTGGCTCCAAAACTTACTCCAGGCTATGTTTACTCTACGAGCTACCTCGTCTTCATTTCGTGATTTTTTAAAAGATATTTCCTTGCCTAGGTAAATGTAGCTGTCAACATACTCTATAATAGAGCCTTGGACTGTGATAGGAATTTTGTCGCTGTTTGTGATTATCTTAGTTTTGCTAGTATTTAGTTGGAGTCCTACGCTGTTGCTGACGTCATTTAGCTGGTTAATCATCTCTTGAAGTTGCTGCGAGGATTCTGAGAAAACAATTATATCGTCCGCGAATCTCAGATTACTTAAAAATAAGTTGTTTATTCTTAACCCTTTCTTATTCCAATTTAAAGTTTTCATTATGTAATGGAGCACGCTAATAAAAAGCTTTGGGGATAATGGGTCACCTTGTTTCACTCCTTTACAAATATTTATTTCTGGACCGACTCTATCTAATTTCACTCTACTTTTGCTATTTTCGTAAATGTTCTGGAGTATTTTTATGTATATTTCAGGCACATTAAAGTGTGATAGAGCGTCCCAAATACTTTCATGAGAAATAGAGTCAAAAGCCTTGGCGTAGTCAATAAATCCCATGTAGAGAGGCTGATTGAACTCTACATATTTCTCTATTATATGCTCTACTGTGTAGATATGGTCTATTGTACAGAATCCTTTTCTAAAACCTGCTTGTTCCGCAGGCTGGTGTTCTTCGATGTATGGCTCTATTCTCTTCTCTATACATGTAGCAAACAGTTTGTAGATAGATGGTAATAAACTAATCGGTCTATAGTTACCGACCTCCGAAGGATCTCCTTTTTTATATAGAAGAATAATCCTGGATTCTGTCCATGAAGTTGGAACTCTACCTTCTTGAAGTATTTTATTAAAAAGAGAAGTTAGGTGGGGTGCAAGGAGTAGTTTTGCTATTTTTAATGCGTTGTTTGTTATATTATCTGGACCTGGGCATTTATCATTTTTTAATTTTTCTATTCTATTTAGTATCTCTAACTCGTCAAAATACTGTATTTGATTTATAGTTGGTGTGTTATATTGCCTTCTGTGTGTGTTGGAGTTACGTTTTGGTATACTGTAGAGATTGCGATAGAAGTCCGTCGCAATATTTACTATATCTTGACGAGTTTGTAGAGCTCCTGCCCCGGTTTTTGATTTTAGCTGAGGTATCCACTTTTTGCTTGTCTCTAGTTTTTTGTAGCCTTTTTTAACACTACCATATTTTGCTAGGTAATTTTCTAAGATCGTTAACCTGTGGTTCTCATAGTCTTTTTTAATAAGTTTATTGGTTGTTTTATAAAGATTTGATAATTTCCTCTTCTCTTCGCTGCTTAAGTTTGCCTATTATATTAAACAAGATTTTCCACCGGAAGTACAAGAAAAACGCAAAGAACTCCAGGAAAAAATAAATGAGGAACGAAAACAGGGCCGGAACGCAGTCCTGAAATATGACAAAATTATATACCTAAAAGACACACCAAACAACCCTACCAAATACTCTAAAAGGACTATCAATTCCCCAGAAAACACAGCGAGACCACAAGCAGCCAAGAAGAACAAAGTCGACCTCAAAAAATTTATATCGCGAAAACCCAGATCTACACAAAACCAAGTAGACAGCGATAGAAACTTCAGCGAAACTGAATAGCCATTACACTCAAGGGCCCCTCAAAATCTCAATCTACCAATTCGGGTGGTCTCCGCGGTAGAAAAAGACCAATACCCTCCATCTAAAAACCAAAAACTATTTATTTGCACATACAACGCCAGATCTCTGCTGTCGCCAGCCAGAATTGAATTATTAAAAGAATCAATCTCAAATATTAAATACGACATTATAGGCTTATCGGAAGTTCGCAGGGCAGGGACTGATATACTCGAAGATGAAGATCATATATTCTGCTACACAGGAAAATGCACAAGTCAACACGGAGTAGGATTTTTAATTAAAAAACAACTTAAACTGTACATCCAAAACTACATAGGTCTTTCGGAAAGAGTATGTATTTTAAAACTTCTATTTCCTCAGTCAGAATTGTCAATAATTCAGGCCTACGCACCAACCCTAGAGTCGACACCAGAAGACATAATTAGCTTCTACGACCAACTACGAGAAGCGGTAATCATGTCAGGTAAACACATAGTACTAATGGGCGACTTTAATTCAAAAATAGGTCAACGGCGTGCCGGCGAAGAAAAAGTAATGGGTCCATATTGTTATGGTTCCAGAAACCAAAGGGGTGAAATGTTATTGCAATTCGCCCTCGAGAACAATTTTACTTTTATAAACTCCCTTTATAAGAAAAAACCAAAAAATCAATGGACGTGGATTTCACCAAATAAAGAATCTAAAAATCAAATCGATTTTATCCTCTCTAATAATCCAAGAAAATTCTCTAACATCGAAGTATTAAACCAAAGTATTTTTCCTTCCGACCACAGACTTGTGCGCGGGACTTTTACTCTCAATAAGCAGAAAAAATCTAGAGCTCATTACCAGCACCGACAATCACAGTTAAAAACTCCATTGGAACAAGAAATATTTCTCCAACACCTAACAAATAAAATGAAAAGTCTAAATATACAAGCAGATAAAGAAAACGTAGAGTCCTACTATGAAAAAATACAAAAAATATTGTTGGATAGCTTAAAACCTGTGAACTGCCCACACCGCACCAAAACGAGTTTTATATCGACCAAAACAAAAGAAATGATAAAAAATCGTTCCCAACTACAAAATAAGCTCAAAACTCAATAAGTTAACAATATTATGTATAATGTACCATTAGTCTGAAAGTTTCATTGAAGTGAATTGTTAAATTATTTCTGAAACTAATAAAAATCTTAAACCACAACGCGTCCTGAACTGAGAAGAAGCTTAAGTATTGACAAATGACATTTCGTTTCGACAAATGACAAGTAATTAAAGTTCACGAACGGGACCAGATGTTTTTTCGGAGAAATAGTTTCGGGCATTATACTAGTTTCAATGGTTACTGATCGTCAGGTGTTGTAAATAAAGAAACCAGCAGGGCGCGGCGGGCGACTTTGCTATCGACACCCACCGCTGGGACAGCGCAATCTCGTTTCTCGAGAAACTAGCTGGCCCCCTCTCGTTACGGCTCGGCCAGCAGGGGGGGGCGTGACACACTTGAGTATTGGCGATCAGCCGCGAGGAAGATGCGACGTGACAGCGAGTTTCCAGCATCAGCCACAACATGGACCAGGTTCATCGACGACGCTAGACATTAAGGTACCTATATGCCAGTTATCTTCAACATTTTGAAGTTTATTGGTTACATATCACTGACAAGGAATCCGTCACGATCTATAACATGATCTAGAATTTCGGGAGTTATAATAAGTGAAGACTATTTTTTGACTTTCACTAGGTGTACAAATGTACGTACATTCAATAAAATATTTTAATGAATTGAACAAATTAAGGAACTAGCTCCAAAAAATTATTATTACATAATACCATTTTAAAAATCGTACACTAACACAGTGTACCGCCTTACACGTTCACAACAAAGAAAAAGCGACAAATGTCTTTGACAGTCGACATTTCTTTTTTGGATGAGATAATGTGGGAGTGAGTCACTGCATGTTCGATTATAGTTAAGATGTGTCTAACCTCAAAATCTTACGTGGTAAAAGATACATTCTAAATTTAAAGGCGTTGAATGAATTTGTAGTTCAAAATCCTTTGAAATTGATAGTTCATAGAACAGCTTACAAGCGAATACCTAAAAAGGGTTTTATGCCTATGAACTGAAGAATCTTATTTTAAAGTACCGATTCATCCTTGGTAAAATACATAAAGAAGTTGTGACTCATCTCAGATACTTACCGCGGTTTTTTTCATGAAGATTTGTTAGGTGTTAGAGTGTTAAAGTTATTTACTACCCTCAAAACATGCTCAGTTTCCTGGTTTTATTTTAATTTCTGACGATATGGCAGTATCGTTACCCAACCGCAAACTATGACGTGAATTATGTAACAATTCAAATTCTGTAAAGAATTTTATACTCTTAACTTGTTGTATCATATAAGAGTTAAGCTTAATTCCGATTAAAAGTCCTAAAGTCCACTTCTCCAGCTATTAGGTATGGATGGGGTTACACAGAACGTCTGTAGAAACAAAAAATGTAGTAAGAAAAATTTGACTTTAGACGCAGCTGTTCGTCCATCATCGGTTATCCTATCAGATGGCCAGTGGTTACAAAACATTTTTTAAGTCATCTAACTCCCTTAAACCTAAAAGGTTGAACTAGTGATTCACACGATTTCCCGGTCTAGATGAAGACTAATTCTTTTCATTAGAGGGATTTTTGTTTTTGTAATAATTAACGTTAAGATGAATCGAAATACCTCTTTACAGAGTTGATGGCCATATTTTTCGATACATCTATTTTGATACACATGATTTACATCAGTTGCATAGAGGATATCAAATATCCTCATTTAAACGATTGGGTTAATTGTTTCTTATATGGAAATTAAAGATAATCAAAAGCTGACCAAGAGTTACATCCAGTTAATGGGATTAAGCTATCGCTGTAAAATTATATAATTCAAAGTTATTCAAAGAGTTCAATCCAGTTATTGAATTTATCGCTTCTTACAATAATGCGAAATGTAATCAATACGAACCCAGACGTCTTAGAAACAGACGCATTCTGAACATTTTGGAACACCAAGTTTACCTTTGCTCTTCTATACATTCTTCTAGAGGTAGAATGCTTAAAAATACTATTATAGACAATGCTTTAGACATACATCGTCTAAGGACCTTTACAACTTTGGATTTTCTTCTTTTACATAAGGTGTCAAAAGACTTACTTCTTATAGTACATTTATTGATGATAAATAAATAAATATGGTCTTTCACTAGAGAACCACAATTCATAGGAATTACTGGAGGAAGTTCTCTGAAGGCATTTAAAAAATTGGAATGGAATTTTTAATAATTTATATGTTTCAAAAATTTTGTGTTATTTACAAAGTTTTGTGGCAATACTGCTTTAATAACGACTGAGATCCGTACAATACGTACATTATAAGTCAACCTCGTAATTTCCAACAGAACAACTTGTTAACGACGTAGCATATAGTACGATTACTTGTTATCATTCGGCATTGAGTTTAATTTCTGCTGATGATTTTGGGTCAAATAAAAAAAAATATATATATATTATATTGCGAAAATGAATAGATAAATTAACATCAAACACCACATAGTAGCACACAATATAGTATGCTAACACATTGCTCAATGGGCCTTAATAAGAGTTTATTCATTCCGTAACTTTGCTTTGCTGATCTTGTAACTTTTTTAGCTTTAGGCAGTAGACAGAGCACAGAATGAAAACATTAGCATTAGTTAAAGTTAGTATTATTGTTTTTATATAATTCAAGGGAATTATTGAGTTTATACAACGCCAGCTACTACTCAGGGCGAACCAGTTTTAATTATACCATAATTAAAACTGAAGAGAAAGTATAAAAATTTGCCACAGCTTTGAAAAACAAATCGATATGTCGTTTACAAAATCTTAGACCAAGATATATAATAGACAACCTCCTGATAATGTTGAAGCGACCTCATAAGGTCGCCTGCAGGCAGACCACCGTGAGAACGTGTCTGCCGAGGAATATAATCTCTCACGAGAGAGGTCTGCGTTTCAGTGCACTCAGCACCAAGTACGCAACACTTCCTCGGCGAGCACGTAGTTTGTTGCTTGACCTCATCAGAAAAGCAGTCTGCTGGTAACAACCATTACGGACGTTACCTAAGTTTTATAACCTCTTATTGAGCGATGATGCTTCTGTCGCAATAGCTCTTTTGCTCTCTAATCATTAATCATTATAATCTATCTAAATATAAATTAAACCTATTTATAATGTGACTGGTTTATTGATCCAGGAATTGAACGAAAAGATTGTGTTAATTAAATACTTCTGTGGTATAAAGAGGACCTATTTCCTATTATAATAGGAAACAATTTACTATCTGTTAATGTCCATAATTTAACAAAAATTTTCATCTCTAAACATCTACCTGATTGTATTTATTATATGAAGAATAAAATGTATGAAATAATAATTGATGATTAAACGAACTTACCTGTAAGTGAAGTTCTATCACAATTATGTGAATACATTTTATTCGAATATAATAATATAAGGTCCCTCCCATACCCAAAACCCATGAGTATAATACGAAAATTTTGTTAAATATTCTCTAAAGAATGAAGCTTGGCGCGGAGGTAGGCTGGGACAGCGTGTCCATCAGGGTGGTCAGTTTTAAAAAACAAAATAAATAAAAGTGCGAAATTGCCAGTACAATGAAAGTATACCTGATTGTGTTTATTATATTCGAATAAAATGTATTCACATAATTGTGATAGAACTTCACTTACAGGTAAGTTCGTTTAATCATCAATAATATAGAAAAAGTTAATCAGAGATTAAATATGAAATAGGTAAAATCGACACTCCGCTTTGTACCTACTGCATATATATTAAGTACTCTAATATTTTTGAAAGAAAAAAAAACGTTTATTTAGGTTATGATACGTTTATTTTTGAATTTGAATAACAAATAGTTAAATTTTACAGTAAAAGATTAAAAAATTAATAAAATTGATGTAAAAATTTAAGCTAAAGCCTCATCGAAGCCAAGGCAGCGAGGTATTGAACCCAACTGAATTTAACATTTGAATTCAACTGTAATATTGTAAGATTGAAGCAGGTATTGCTAGTTATAAACTTTGATGCACTTGCAAATACGTCTTCTGTGGATGCTCCGATGCAAGCACGAACTTTATATCCACGTTTTACGCGGTAAAACGTGGATAGAGATAAAGTGCGTGGGACTGTAGGTGCCACACAGCACACATATACAAACATTTTATTAGTTCAATTAAATGATTACTGTTTTTTTTAAGGAATCATTTAGTTGTTTGCAATTAAATGATTCAATTTAATGATTACTGTCGTGAAATGTCAAGTGTAGAGTGAGAATTTCCCATTTAGCCAAGAATCTCTTCTATCAATTTGCAATTTTTCTTAAAGATATAATTGAATTAGCTTTGAAATAAGTAGGTAACTTATGCCTGTATGAAGTACGCAAAGGAACAATTCAATCGTTTGTGAAGTTATAGGGAAACATCGAAAATACCCTCCATCTTGTCAATCCTACGCTTGATCAATCTATTTGATTTGTTCGGGGATCAGTTCTTTTGTAATTCGAGAGCCAGTTCGCTACTGCAGTTTACACAGCTGCTGTTACAAATAATTTGTTTTGTGATTGAAAAAAAACCAACGTACTTAAAAATAGATACGTCGAAACAATAAGAAAAAGAAGGGAGTTTAGGTATAGCTGATGTATTTCTATCTAGAGTTAATAGTTGCATGGGTATGTACATCAGTGTGCAAACTGATTCTTGTTGATAGCATCCCAAAAATAAATCAATTGTAGAAATGTTTATTCTTTCTTAGTATGCCTAACTTACAAGATTTTCAAAATCTTAGACTCTACCATCACTGCTTCTAGTTTGAATGCAAACTAGAAGCAGTTTTGTACCTACCGAGAACAAGGAGCAAAAATATCGGGCCAAAACAATTTTGCAAAAATTTTTTACCGACAATTTTGCAAAAAAAAAATTTGCAAATTTATACCGACATTCAGTCGGTAAAAATTTGCCACGGCCATACCTATTACCTTCTACTTGTTTTAAAATACTATGGGTCTTAAATTATATTTGTTTCTCGCTCTCACTTTAAATGCAACAATATTACATTTATAATGCGAATGTGAGAAAGAAGCAAAAATACAATGATAGTTTTAAAGTATTTTGAAAGGAGTAAGTAGGTCTTTTCGGATACGTGCGATAGTGTTATTTCTGTTCATAATAATTATTCTTTGCTCTGGTTTGAGAGGTACCTACGTAATAATCACATACTTTCGTCAGTTACTGGTAGCTATCACGCAACTTTTACTTGTGTTTAATTAAATGGAAGGACTTATATTTGTATATTTCGCTCAGGAACATTTTGATAATTGAAATAATTAGCTTCTAATTCAATTATAAAGAAATTTTAGGGATTTAAGTAAGTTCTTTGTCTGACATGAATTAAGACAGGAGTAACTTTTGTTCCAGGAAGTTCACAAGTTCTCGCGGGATTTGCTAAAAAACTGGAATTCGCATGACAAGATATAGTCCAAAGATCAGTTCTTCTCACAGGACTTATTTTGGTATGGACATTTCCCTCCACAACGACGAGTCCCATCCTGTCAAACTTCATACGAATGGAATGAAACATTAGCGGTGTTGTCAGAGTGGGGCGCGTCTTCGTGGATTGAAATATCTATAGCATAACATTTAAAATACTATTCTTGTAACTTGGGAGATACAATTCGTTTTAAAATACTTTTTGTATGAATCTATACGCCATATTATGCTATAATATAAATGAAGCCAAAGGACCAAACACAAAGTACAAGTCAAAACTCAAGGTATTTTAAAACGCATAGTAAAATAATCACGCTGCGAGACTTTGTGAAAAAAAAAATCTTAAAGCATCTCTATTTAATAATTAGGGCAGCCGGTTGCCTGTCATCCAAGTAGAAGTGGCTATCTCGAGACAAAGAGGCGAAATTACGCTTACTTGAACTGATTGCAGACTCGACTGTGTCGCCCTATCGTTAACGGATGGAACTTCAGTCTTCAATCCTCCTGGTGTCGCACTCCAACAAATACTTTTACACTCTAAAAGTACTTGACTGTGATCTCACCTGATTGTAAGTGAGAAACTTGGAACAAGTAAGTAACCCCAAGCAGTTTCTACACAGCATCGCGCTGGAACGACAAATTGTCGGGAAGTGCGCATTTGCTGCTAGGTTGCTAACCACCCACGCCACGGCCTAAATCTCTCACCAGACTATACATGAGCCAATTTAAAAATTATATAATTAGATCATTATTGCCTGCCCGTGGTAAGAATCGAACTCTTGACCTCTCACTCGGATTTGAGTGAGAGCTAACTACGCCATGTGAACTATTAATTTTTACACGGCTTTGCAAGTTGCTACACATCAAAATGGTTATTTTGGTAAATAATGTATTTATCATTCTTATTTCTAAAGTTCTAGTTTGATTTTTAGATACGATCTAAAGAATTATTTATTTCTTTTCCTTATCTGTTTGTGCACCCCCTTACTTACCTTATACAGATACAGTCCCCTGCGTCAAAGGTCGTATAGGTTCGATTGGCACAACTGGAAAAAAAAAAGTGTGACGAGCATGAACTTTTTTGAGTATATTGGTATTTTTTATAATTAATATTGTATTTATGCACATTAAATATTATTATGCATTTTAAACATATAACTTACATTAGGCAAGACGCTTACATTAGGCAAGATTGCAAAATAGTAAAGTGCTGATATTTAATTTATTAGTTAAGTAAACATGGTTGTTCTTTATTGTAACCTCATGACTGAAGCCAAGCAGCCGAAGTAAATCCACAGAAAACCTGACAAAGACATCCTCAAAATAAAAATAGATTCACCAGAATTCAATTGCAGTTTCCGATTGGTTTCACATGTTCCCAATGGTTCGTAATCGTTTGTACCTGAAGTCACATTTAGGCTAATTTTCCTTGGCAGCTCGTTAATCCCCAGGCGAGTGCTGTTCTGAATAGAAATGGCTTGTTTACAGGAACACTATATTTGTTAACTTTGTACAGAAGAGGGAGGGCAATGCTCATAGCGGTTAAAGGATATTTGACAATCAGTTTACGATTATACTGGAATCTGTTCGATAATAATTCGTATGTTTAGGGTTCCATACCAATTTGGTAAAAATGGAACTCTTATGGTGAGACTTTCTCCGTCCGTCCGTCCGTCCGTCTGTCACACTCGATTATTTCAGTAACTATCAAAGCTATCGACTTGAAATTTGGAATAGTTTTAGGTAATAGTGACCCAACGCCATTGCACTCATAAAATATTGAAAATTGTTTTTATTTATATTTAAAAAGGGGGAAAAACCGGGACTTCGAATTTTCAAAATGAGATAACAGTATTGAGTGGGGTATCATATAAAAGGGCGTTAATAGTGTATTCTAAAACCGATTTTTATTTATTTTTATGCCTGATAGTTTTGGATTTATTGAGCAAACTGTCGAAAAAATACCGTTCCCCCCCCCTTATCTCCGAAGTTTATCAATCGAAAAATCTGAAATAATTATGATTAATAGACATTAATGTATATTTTACAGGAAAAATAAAATCAACTCCCTAACTATTATACTTTTTTTGATAATAACAATAAACCACCAAAAACAAAGTTACGTTTGCGGTTCGCCAACAAAAGTACCTACATGTAAATTATACTCGTAAATTCATGAAAAAAAGTGATTATTTCAATGCTTTACTCCTTTCATGGTATGGAACCCTCGGTGCGCGAGTCCGACTCGCACTTGGCCGGTTTTTTTTATAAAATGTATTTTTAATGTATATATTATGCATGTGACTTCCATCGTTAATTAATGGTACTCGTAATTTTTAAATGGCTGAAACGATTTTGATGTAGGTATGTGGTGCTACGGCTAGGTTCCGGACTGTAGTTTAACCTGAAAATAGAGGAAGTGAAGAGTCTTAAAAGTTAACAGCATTTTTTATTTAAGCATCTTTTTCAAATAAATCTTTACGTAATAAGTGTAAAGATTTATTTGAGATTTTGTTTGGTTTTGTTAGTGATATTATGAATAAATATCTGGGTGACCGAGCTTCGCTCGGTAGTTTAAGGTGTTGCGGCCCTACCAGCCCGCGAAATTCAAATTTTATTTAGTTTTTCGCAAATCTTAGACAAACTACACATTGAAGATTTATGACTATGCATTTTGCGGGCCTACTTTTAATGCATCTACATGTTTTTAATAGAAACTTTGCTCGAAAGTTCCCACTCATCTCATATTGGTTACCGAAAGATAATTTTTTGCAGTTTCAAAGATTTCGAGCTATCGGGAACCAATATGAAGTAAATGAGTATTGTTGAGCAGAGATTTTGTTAAAAACATGTAGATGCAGAAACGTTGTGCCCGCAAAACACATTGCCATTAGCCTTGAATGTATAATTAGCCCACTATGAGCGAAAAACTAAATAAAATCTGAATTTTCGCGCCCAGATGGTACCCATCGCCCTTAACTACTGGCTAATAGATGGCAGCTGCAGGAGTGCTTCGGTCGGTAGTTTAACTACTGGCTAATAGATGGCAGCAGAAATCATATTTTATTATTTTTTTGGTAATTCGACATTTTATAAAAATGAATCCTAGCTAGATCGATTTATCGCCCCCAAAACCCCCTGTATACTAAATTTCATGAAAATCGTTGGAGCCGTTGCCGAGATCCAGATTATATAGAAATATATATACAAGAATTGCTCGTTTAAGGGTATAGGATAATTTCCGAAACTAAATAATTTTTATACCTAAAATAATAAAATTATTTCTAAAAACTTAAAAACAAGACTAGGTTCTTCTTAATTTTAATTAGTATCAAAACTTAATTAAAAGGCTATCTTGAACCAACGAAAGAAAGTTAAGTGATTCTTGACTCTACAAAAAGATTAAAAAAACCTCGTTAAAACCGGTAAAAAATACTGATAAAATGGCCAATTTAAGGGATTTTAGACGACTAACTACCGCAGCGGGTGGACTTCACTGTGCTCTAGATTTTGTTTGTCCGGGAATTTCCATCCAACACTGATACGTACCTACGTAATAGATCAATTATAAAGTACGTTTAAGTACGCTTAGTTAATCTTGTTATTTCACGTCACTTGTTATTTCAAAACCCAACAACTAAGAAGGTTAATGTATTCAAATACCCTGCAAAACTGGGAGGACTCTGGCAATTGACTGTGGACCCTTTGTCAAACGAAGGTACAGCATGGTTGAAATGACTATGTTTATTACCAGGTTGTTGTTTCAACGGCCGGAATTTCACTCCTGTAATTTTCCTCGCAAATAAGTTACTAGATATATGATGCTACTGCTAGGTATAATAAATGGGCCAAGTGTGAGTCAAACTCGCGCATCGAGGGTTCCATACTACAACAGAAGTGAATCTTTAAAAGAATCACATCAGTACAAGTACTTTTGATAACAAACCACAGAACTAACATTGTTTTTATTGGTTTATTGTATATTTGAAAAGAAATATACTAGTTAGAGAGTTTATTTTATTTTCCTGTAAAATATACGTTTTATAATATGTATGTGTAAAATATAATTGATCTCAATTATTTCTGATTTTTTGCTTGCCAAGATAAGAAGAAATAGTATTTTTCGACATTTTGCCACATCACACAAAAACTCTTTGCTTGTTTTTTATTGTCCTTCCTATATATAGGTACAATCGTAAATTATAATACAGCATTGTGAAGAGCTGGTAATTAAAAGTAAAGAAGATGAAAAGCTAGACGAGGATTCTTCACCGTTACCACGATGAAAAAGAAAATTTAAACAAGTGCCCCTAATACAATTAGGTATCTTTTAAATCAAACACTTTGCTAATAATAGCAACTTTCAAGAGACTCTCAGGCTTTTCCTCTTGAGATTCGGCTGAGGTGAGGTCGAGCTTGTACCTTTTTAATTTGTTTTTAAAAATGTTATTTCAAAGGAAAAAAATATTATCTGAAGACGGATAAATTTACCTCAGTAATCAAGATTACGTATTTTTCACGCTTCTTTACACATCAAAGGATTTTTATTGGTTCATCATTTAAGTGGAATTGAGGATATATTTATGATCAAGAATTGAGAGTGTAGCTCTTATACAAGCCTTTACAATTTTGGGTCCAACTTATTATAGTATACGTATACTTTCTGAAGAATTATGTGTATATTAAGTGTGTTTATCATAGATGTGGATATCTGTGGATAGATGTCCATATCTGTAGTGTTTATCTACAACGTACATAGACAACGTACGTGTCTGTGTATATTGTTTTGTTATCTGTGGTTATCATATTTTATTAAAAGCTCAAACTGAAATTGCCTCTGAGGTGTTAGCTGTTGTCTCTGTCGTCGTCATAATTTTAGCCGATGGATGTCCAATGTTGGATATAGGCGCTCTGGAATTACCGCCACAAAACACAATCTTGTGGCGCCTGAAGCCAACGACTCTCCGCGAGTGATTTTCTTTATGTCGTCCGTCCACCTAGTGAAGGAGTCTACCAACACCCGCTTTCTAGTGCCTTGAGTCCCCAACATCCATCGGTCAACGCGTTGAGCTACGAGTATGTCGAATATCTGATTCGATCCTGCAAAGATACTCCGAGCTAGCTCTTGGATCTCTCCATCGCTCGATATGTGACTCTGAACCTTCTTATCAAGGCCTAATAATAGTCAGCGACTTTTGGATCTCTGTACTGACTCATAATTTGGGAATTATTAGGGAATTACCATAATACTACTTAGAGTAACACAATATTAAACATCCTACTGACTGTACGATTTAAAAATATGTCAAGGAAAGTAAAAGGGTCAAATTATTTTTATTAACTTATATAAAAATAAGTCGGGTTTTCCTTCCTGACGCTATAACTCCAGAACGCACAACCGATTTCCATGGTTTTGCATTCGTTGGAAAGGTCTCGGGCTCCGTGAGGTTTATAGCAAAGAAATTTCAGGAAAAAATTCAACAGAAAAGCGGGAAAATCTTTTTTTCACATACAGCGCCATCTCTGATACATAGCATGTACTACAACCCAATATTTTAATTGCGTCGCGTTCAGGCGCTATGGGGGAAGGGACTGTGGGTAATACAGGACAAACGGGCCGGGACAAAAATATTACTAACGCGGAACGGAGTCCGCGGGCTCTGCTAGTTAACTTATAAAAAGTCGGTTATTGTTTCCTTGTATAAGTAAATTGCATAAAATACACATTAGTAAATTATAATGAAGTTATATCGTTACATTTTGCAGATTGTTCCAACTAAACTAGATTGTAAAACATCGATTTGGATTCTTTCCAACTTTGTAATAATTAGCTTTATAGTTCATTTATTGGCCGGGAATTTTGATTGATAACTGTAATTTGGGCTAAAATTCTTCTCTTTTATGTACACTTAAATCCCCCAGTTTCGAATCTTTAAGAATAATTGGCTTGTAATTACCAATACTTGTGTCCGTGCCAATACAAGTAGTAGAAGCAGTAGTAAATATCTACAAATTCGTTTTGAAGTGAAATGGATGAATCTGTAACGTATTTAAATCTGTCCCCTAGGTAAAAAGGCAGCAATTAATTTGAAATAAAATATCTGAACTTGAATTATTTTATCTGCTATATGGTATTTAATGTTAATTTTAACCATCAAAAATCTATTTTTCTAAAAGTCTCGTGTCTCGTGTTTGTTGCCAAACTCTGCCTAAACGGCTCGACCGATTACAATGAAATTTTCTGTGTATGTTCGGTAGGTCAGAAAGTATGTCGTAAGCTATTTTGTAATAATGTATAAAATTGCCTATGTGGCAAAACACACCTAGACTATTACTTAAAATTAAAAAAATATATATAACGTGTCACAATGTTAGTAACAACACTGCTCCGAAGCGGTTTGGTTCATTTTTATGAATGTATGTATGTATGTATGTATGTATGTATGTATGTATGTATGTATGTATGTATGTATGTATGTATGTATGTATGTATGTATGTATGTATGTATCTATGTATGTATGTATGTATGTATGTTTCGTCTTGAAATTTTAATTGTAATAATTTGAAATTAACTGTTGTAAATAATCATAAAAATTGAAATGTGCTGAAGAACCCACTTAAGATTATTCAAGCTCTTATTTGATTAAAGACATCACGCGTAGCATGACGAAGTCTATGGTAACAGACATTTTATAATCTGTCGCCTGAAATCGGCATTTAAGTAGCAGCGCGAAACACGATTTTATTTTCCATACGTAAAGGAGCATGCGCAAAGCACGGCGTTTTCCCGGCACTGGCCACTAATACATACACAGCCGGAGGTGATCGGCAACCAACACATCCGTAGACTTCGACTATCAGAATAGCGCAGAATCGCCCGAAATCACTGGCACAAGCATCTGAAACCACTCACACACAGACGACTCACTTTCCATGTAGACACAGTGTACAGACACGGAGAGTTCACACAGGCGCAAACACTACCCTGGCATTACTGTATACGTTAGTCCACCACAGATCGGCGTGGTAAGAAGATGCTCCACCACCCTCGTGAGAAACCAAATCGCTGAGTGAATCGAAATGTGAACTTTCGAAACAGTTCGTAGATTCAAAGCTGTTGAGATGATTATATAGCTTGAAAGTGTTGTAACTGAATATTCCTAAGTTTATGGATGTTCAATATTTTGTGCACCCGTGGATTGATGAAACAAACTTTTTTAAAGTTCGCAAGTGAACTTGTGAAGTGAAGTGATTTGATAACTAAGTTACAACGCCGCTTGACTTGACTTGATATTTACTGGGATTTTCATCAGGTAAGATTAATATATAAAATAGTTATTATTCAACATTTGATATTCATTTATTTAATCATGACCCAAAAAAGTAGCGTTGTATAGAGCTATTTATGAACTATTTTGTCTTTCGTAATTTTAAAATCATTGTATTTTTCTTTTTTCCTAATTTGTCATGGAAATATATAATTATGTGAGATGAGCTAAAATATTATTCATAAAATAACTTTCATTATTTCTATTTCTCGATAAAAATAGCAATATCTGAGAACATCGTAGTTTTAGTAAGTAATTATGTCTGTCGCAGTTAATAATGATGCATTACCAGAATCAAAGTAAATTCAAAAATAATTTTAGCAGCTCTGAAAATATGGCGCTAAATACACGCGTGATACAATATTTTAATGAGCTTTTCACAGTTTTAAAATATGTTAATGACTATGTTAAATAATTATGTTGTACCATGTAGGTATATATTATGTTAAATGTAAAATTCAATCATCATCATCATCTTCATCTTTTTAATGATTTAATTGAAATGATAAGTTAGTAGATATGGAAAGATAGTAATAAAAAGCGGAGATTACGATTTTCAATAAAGTACCTACGAAATATAAACGATATTAATGTTGGTTGAATTAATTATCTTACAATTATTCACATTTACATAATGTTTTATTCATACTTACCAAAAAGTAACTGCAGATAATTTAATTAAAGAAACATGATTTTAAGACCTGTAAGTACACCTGTAATAGGTATACGCGTATTATTCGTGTATATAGCTTTGAAAGAAATTACTAACATATCTGTTTCCACTAAATATTTATGGATACATCGAGACCTTCCAAAATATAAGTAGCACATCAAAAAAGATAGCTAATTTTCCGCCCGTAGTTGGTGAAAACCTTTCAATCTGTTCTATAGCCAGACACCGGACGGTCCAAAAATGACTTCGATAATTGGGTTCCTCGGAACGTAACCTTTTAGGCCTTTGCGATATTCTTGTACCTACAGAAATTTACCATTTTCAGCGCGGTCAAAAGATACTTTCCGTTACTTAATGGTGTTATGGTTTTAGCACTATATTTTCCCTCTTTTAAAAATGGTACAAGGTTTTTCCTTTTACCCAAAATGGACACTTCTCTGCGGATTGCGAGGTCTACCTAGCACCTAAAGATAATTACCATCAGCCTATTAAGGGTCAACTGCATACGCCTCTCGTGTTAAATGATAGATTAAAACTAAGCTTAGAACTTCCAAACGTCGAATAAATGTAAGATTTTTGTATTTGCCACAACTTTCTTTAAGGTGTTGCGGCCCTACCAGCCCGCGAAATTCAAATTTTTTTTAGTTTTTCGCAAATATTAGACTAACTACACATTGTAGATTTATGGCAATGCATTTTGCGGGCCTACTTTTTATGCATTTACATGTTTTTAATAGAAACTTTGCTCGAAAATTGCCACTTATCTCATATTGGTTCCCGAAAGATATTTTTTTTGCAATTTCCCAGATTTCGAGCTATCGGGAACCAATATGAAGTAAATGATTATTGTTGACCAGATTTTTTATTAAAAACATGTAGATGCATAAATGTTGTGCCCGCAAAACTCTTTGCTATTAGCCTTCGATGTATAATTAGCCTACTATGAGCGAAAAACTAAATAAAATTTGAATTTTCGCGCCCGGATGGTACCCATCGCCCTTAAGTACTTAACTTCTATCTAATCTGATGTGAGCGATAATAATTTAACGGCCGATTGGCACAGACGGTAGAGACAAGTGATCTTACCTTTTGTCGGTCGTGTGTTCGATTCCCACAACTGGACTATGTTTGTGTACTGAGCATCAATGTTATGTTTCCAGAGTCTGGGTATTTTTCAAAACCTGTCTTTCTAATATATCTCGTACCAATTTGTTGTTAACAAACTCCTCTGAAACGGCTCGACCGATTGATATATTTTCATACCTATAAGTGAGAAAAATTACAGGATATACAAAACAATATTTGCCGCGTCAGCAAGTATTATACAAATTTATTGATTCTCTAGTACCCACAACATAAGACTTTGCTTTATTTGGGGCTAGAACTTATTTTTTTTAATAAATAAAAATGCAGCCGAATGTGTAAAATTGTGCTAGCTGCCTGTTGCTAAATGCTACCCAGCATCGCATCACACGCATAACGGTGCAGTGGAAACTAGCTCAACCAGACTTCCCGCTTGACCAGATCTTCAAAGTAAGATTCTATAAAATCCTAAACCGCTTCATCCTATCCCCGATTTATAATAATTATGTTTCTTCCAGCAGTTTTACGATACAAACTATGTAGTAATTTCAAGGAAAAATCTGATAGTGACTTCGTGATACAGAAACTGCGAGTCAGTACCACTATCGGTCAGATTTTCATTCAATCTATTGCCAACGGCCAAAGTATCCCTCAGTCTGTTTATGTTAATGACTCGACAATTTCAGCACATTTTTAGGAAAGAGCCTAAAAAGCTCATTGTTCTTTTTACATTATTTTTTTCATTGATGTTTGTGAAAACAGCTCCCTTTTTTGTTCTTGTTCGTGTCGTTTTGGTGCCCTAAAGAACCGACAGTCGGCTATCGGTCCTTCAAGTTAAATCAGCTTTTGTTATGATGCGGTTTAGCTTTGTCGGTTAATTTCATGATCCCCTAGTAATCAAATTTCATGAAAATTTTTGCTGGCTCTCTGAATTCTTGAATCCAGTCTTGAATATATTATTTGTTGTAGTCGTAATTAAATTGAATTTTTCTATGGCAATCGGTCTTTCAAGTGTAATGAGCATCTACAATGTGGCTTTAAATAATATGGTTCTAGCTGTGCGCCATATTATGACGTGGGTCTATAATACTACTCTTGAATATTATGGTCGCAGTCGCCAACTGAAGTGAACGTTCCATGGATCTTTCAAATTTGTTCGGCTTTGTTCTATGCGATTTAAAATAGTCGTTTTGACTCTGTGCCACCTTGGTACGTGGGCCTAAATTATAGAAGCTAAGCCATGGCCCACGTCATAATATAGCGCAGGATAAGAACCAAACCATTTTTGCTTCGTCGGTTTATATTTCTTGGATAGTTTCATAATCCTCATGTAATCGTATTTTATTAAAACTTTTGCATGTCTTCTTTTGACAAAAGCTTTAATTTTTAAATAAAACATAAAATAACATAAACAAACGTTTTAAATGCAGCGTTCAAGATATCTAGATTGATTTTACCAGTCCTTAAAGAGGATGACATTTTTACTAAAGACAAACGATCTCGAAGTTATTAATGGTGTGGACTTTGTAAGACAGAGTTTTGAGGAACTTTATCTTTTTCAAAATACTACAATTATAAAATCTTCCAATGTCTCTGGAAATAAATAGTATCTTATAATGTAGTACTAATAATAATTGTAATTTGTAGGTAATCTATGCAAATTGCATACATATTTTCAAATAAAGCGTACTCATAATAAATATGATATTACCATAGCACTTCAATTTGCAAGTTCGTTTGGTCATTAAACATTAACCAAATAAATAATACAACATCATATAAGTAAATGACATTGTATAATGTATATGTTACCGGCAATTGGTATAATCAGGTAATAGGCAATGCATGAATTTCCTATAATATTCAATAAATGGCCTAGGTATTTTATACAATACCTAATGCGTTGCTGGCAATGCGTTTAAAAGACGACAGCAGGGGAGTTAAATGTCCAAATCAAATGTATGCTAAAAATAAATGTTGATAAATCCTGTAAAGTGATACCAGTGGCGTATAAAAGCATGTAGATTGAAGATTAATAATTAAGTATATATCATTTTTACTACTTCCTGATGATGGTACCTATATTATTTTTCCAGTAAAAAAATAATAACTTTGTCATATTTTTTGTAAACAATATTTATTATCATTAGTATGCCTGATTAATGGTGGGCAATAAAACAGAAATCTCGTAAGAAAATACATTATTCAAAGCAACCGCAGTAAAGCTCGTTACGTTTGTAAAGATAGATTTAACAGGTAAGAAAAATGAGGGGTGAGAGAAAAATATTCGATTCACCCTTGGTGAGCGGGGGGACCTTTCGAATGATCCGAGAGTTTTAAGGAAAAGATAAGAAAGATTTATAAAATAGCTTATAATGTGTAAAATGTGTTAAGTTAAAAGATCGTTCCCTTATAAGTTACAGTTATTTAGACTTACCTTGTTTATCTTAAATTATTAATAGACATAAGTAACCTACAGCTACAGAACACGCTATCCATATTCCTTTGTGTACCTTACCGTTGCTTTGTGATGATTTGTTATCGCAACCCTTAGATAACATTCGGTCTTAATTATATAGCGTTGGGTGCGACAGGTTTGTCTAGGCAGTTGAATAATAAGCGAAAGGCTTAGGCCTTGCGATATTAGAGAAAATCAGCACTATAATTTAGGACACCTTTTACAATGATTTACGAGCGAAACTGTCATTTTTATTGCGAACATTTTTAACACAAGTAAATTTTTTAACACACTACTTTATGTATTTCATTTTAACACCGTAAGCTAAAGAAGAACTTTAAAATTGTACAATAAAAATTATCTTCTGGTAACTGTACAAGTCGTGCCATAATAATTTATATTAATCGCTAGACGGCCGACGCCTATAGGTAGAATTCTATACTCAATTCAATTAATTAATTCTGTATTTCAGCTCTCTTTCTCTATAAAATAAACTCTCCTATTCATGTATTTTAATAACATACTGATAAGTCTTCACATTTGGTACACTATAATATAAGTTAAGGCTATATAATAGACAGTGAAGATTGTAGGTGATAAGTAGTAACAATTTATAAGACATACCTACCATGAATTATTAATAGCTGTAATTTACAGTTACAGGTCTGTCTCGCGCTCAGATACCGCCGGGCCCTTTGTGTAACGTTGCTCCAGATGATTTGTTGATACAACCCTTCCCTGTGATAACAGGTCGCCTAAATTTTCATGCAGAATTATGCTTTGCAGCTTCATTGTTTAGGCTGATAATGGTTTCACTAATGAATATTACAGTGTGCTGGAATATTTTGAATAAGTATGTGAAGAGTGAGTGACTTAGCTACCATGTCAATAATTTTTTTATCAGCTTCTTTGCAGATTCATTAATAATTTACTACATCTTGTCTACGACTATGTGATAAATAAGGATTTTGATCTTCAAAAAAACTATTAATAAAAACTATTCATTCTTATCATTTCCAGGTACTTACCCTATAAATATATTGAGTAACAATATAATAAAACACTATTCACCCAAAGAAATACAGGACTAAGTTTGGACTACCGCCAACAAATAAATGACATTTTATTATTTCCACCGAGGGATATATCTTCTTGTCGTTATAAGTGACGAGTAAAGACGAGGGATTTTTATGAAGATTTAAGACAGTACGTCCTCCAGTAAATAAAAGTTTTGTGACCAATTTTTCCCGTTCATAAAATGACTTGTTAGTCTTATCAGTATTATATACTAGGTACTAGCTCCATCGCCTGCTTTGCCCGTGTGGATTCAGTGGAAATAAAAAATCTAAAAATAATTCTTAGAATTCTTAAAACCAATTTGGTCTTGTAAAAAAGTGAAAAAAGCTGTCTTAAGAAAATATTTTGTAAACATTCCGATAATCTCGCGTTTTATTTATGTTAAATAAGTACCTAGTCATCAGTATAATGAAAATGGCAAAGTAGACATTTTTTTGTAACGCCTTAATTTTTTCACGTTTCCGAACCATTATTTTTATTTATCTGTCCATAATTTGTATACTGTGGTCTGTTAGAAAAACGAATCAATAACAAACTTCAGAAAATCTTTTGTACTCGTAAGTGGGCATAATTGTAATAATATTATTTTTATATAATAAATATTTTTTTATAAAAATCTATAAAAAATTTATTATTCTCGTTATATAATTGTAACAACACAAATCATGGAGCCTCCGAACAATGTTCCATTCAGTTTAACAACGCCGCAGAATAAAATTCGATAAGAGAATTTGTAAAGAATATTGTAAAGAACCACTTTCCATTATATTTCGCTAACGGTTATTATTTTCTCACTACAACATAAATATTAAATGTGAGGCACTCTAACCGACACGCTACATTTTCTTTGAAGAGAAAGCGCCTAAATGGTGTATCAACAATCTCTGAACGATAATCGAAATTGAACGTCTTCGGGTATGTGTGTTCGCTTTCGGCAAATTAGATTTAGGTTCTCAATGCGTATCATGAATATTATGGATTATGACTTGCGTTTATTTGTACGGCAGTACCCAGCGGCTCGAAATGTCCAGACTTTCCCTCGCTACGTCTATTACAAAATTTAATATTATTTCTCGTTAAGTCTATTACAAAATTAAATTTTATTTCTTGTTACTTCTATTACAAAATTTCACTTACTCGCAAAAAAAGTAACAATATTTCAAGAAAACATATATAAGCAGTATACTCGGGTCACTCAAAGTAGAGTTCACCGTTCGACGTAGGGGTTTCACGAGAAGATTAAACCCCTGCGCACACAGATCGTAAGCGTATCGTTATGACGCTATGCATAACAATATGACAATTACACCTCCTAGGATTCGCTGCAACACCGCTTCGTCTGCGGATATGTTTGAAAATGTTCGTGCTCGTACTGCTCTCGTCGTAAGCGAGGATTACGCCACCACGATAGCCTTGTGCTTCACACACCTTTGAGAACATTTTTGTGAACTCTCAGGCATGCAGGTTTCCTCACGATGATTTCCTTCACCGATAAGCAAGTGATATTTAGTTAACCTAGTCCTAAAAAACGCTGGCTCTGAAAAGTCAGAGGTTCGTGCCCAGGAATCGAACCCGCGATTTTCTTATGAGAAGCTGAGGTCAGAACCACTGAGCTATCACACACACTATACCTATATCACTGCTTAGCGGTAGCGAACCTGGCTTCTTCGTCGGAGGTCATGGGTTCGATTCCCACTACTGGTAAATGTTTGTGTGATGAGCATGAATATTTTCCAGTGTCTTGGTTAATATAATAATGGATATTAATGTGTATGCATATTTATCAGTTATCTAGTACCCTTAACAGAAGCCATCGCTTAGTTTGGGACTAGATTGCGATGTGTGTAATGCCCTGATATATTTACAATTTAATGGGGGTACGTGGAGCTAAAAGTTTGGGAAAACCTGATGAAACACTATGCTTCCGTATGGACTTAAGGTATATATATTTTCATAATGTGCCACCTACTCTTGCTTCTGTTTACAAAATGAGGTAAGAACCTTATGCAATAAAAAATATTATTAAACTGAGTGTTATGGCATTTATGGTTGGTTTTTTGTAAATAATTTTTATTAGTTTTTGTCGGAGTTTTATTGTACAATATTACAGTTCAAATTCTAATTTATTCATTTTTTTGTTCTGTACGTTATTGTGCACAAGTAACGGTAAAGACGGGAAAACGAGATAAAAGCCAATACTGAACAAATAGGAAGTTATTATATTTCTGGCAATAAAGAGGCTGTCTAATATTTCTCCTTAAAAGCAAACGATAAAGGAATATTATATTTCGAGTATTAAAGTTAGAACAAAGGAAAAATTCCAAGACGTATGTACTTACTATCTTTTTTCCTGGCTTCATATTCTCATGGCGCTAGGAAATGCACGAAGCTCTGACTTTTATTTTTGAACTTAGTACTTACTCGTATCTGTTTCACATGAGATACTACTTATATCCAATACTTTATAAGAAGTTATTGCTTTATTTTTGGTAACTTTTATTTGTTTACGCCCGGAGTCCTCTTGTTTGGTGGCCTCTTATTGAAGTTTGGGGAAAACATGGAATATTAAATACTTAGTATAACAGAAAATGCCTAACGCATGTACCATCCTATAACGGGAAATGGAGAAAGTGAGTGGGCCTTTATATGCTTCTATGATATTTACTATGGTATGGATCTGTCTATAGGTTCAGATAGGCTTACCCTGTCAATCTATTGCAGTCTGAAGACAGACATGCAATGGAGCAACACTCCTGGGCAAAATCACTCAAAAGCGCTAATCATAAAATGCTCTGGCTGCCTCCAAGGCAGTAGCGCTGGGTAGGAAGAAGCTTCCTGGCCAGGGCACTCATGGGGTAATGTGGTCTCAACAAAGATACCTATGTTTAACCTAAAGCTCTGTGTCGTGTGCAGATTCTGCAATGAGGAGGAGGAAACTCCTTTGCACATACTGTGCAAATGCCCAGCCATGATACATACGCGTAGCTGATTCATGGGATGGTACATTCTTCCAGAGGTGGTCAAATACACCCCTGCAAAGGACGTGCTGCTCTTTCTGGCGGCAACTGGACTTAGGAGCGAGATCTTCGTAGCAGCGAGCACAATAGATCGTAGATGGTCAAAGTGCTACTGGGAGCGGAGAAGCCGTGGATAGCCGCGTCATCAAGAAAAACACAAGATGGATCTAACGACGGTGTAACTCTAGAAGGCCGTAGCTCTCGGCCATCTGTCGTGAGTGCCCAGTCTATTGACAGGAATTTTTTAAAAAACGAAGATTTTTAAAAACTGTAATTCACGTGCGGAGCGTGAGCGATGGTCTATTATAAATCTATATTCAAGTGAATGAAATTTCAAACTTAAGATAAACATATTTTGTTTAAAAAACAGACAGATAAACAGAAAACATTAATTTATAGTAGGCACATCAAAAACATAAAAAGGGAAACACATAAATGAAATATAACTTAATTAATGAACAAAATCGGCGGCCTCATATTGGCAAATCTCTACAACCGACAAAATTTTAACAAACTTTATTTATTCAATAAATCCATGATAGAATTTTATAATAGCAAATATGCCAAACAAAATAAAATAAAGCTTGATACATCAATTTCAACAAATGAAAACGTCACGCCGGATTGGTTGGCGGCGTGTCACCGTGACATGGTGTCAATATGTCGATGCTGTAGTGAAAAAGAGAAACCCCTTTTGTACCGGCGATTGGGGGACATTTTGATTGAATCAAGTTATAAAGACGTGGGTAGTTGAGTTGCTACTTCCATTTGCTTCTTATAATTATTAATTAGTTTATTTTCGAACGGAATCGCTTTAGGATTGTTATAAAAAAAAATCGAAAATCTAGAAACTTGAGCTGCAAATATCTTTACCGTAACGTAACACAGTTAAAGGGAGACCGCTCTTGGTGGTGGAAGAATTTAGTCCGCACGAGGTTACAACCCCAGGACCACGATTTTCGTCGATGAAGGAGCGACTGGAAGAACACATTATTGGCCTCACGTTTTGGAACAAAAACATGGTTTCCATGGTACTGGTGAAAACAAAGAAAGACTGCAGACAAAACTTAGTAATGCAGTATATATTAAACATGACAAGCCATTCATTTTGTTATCTACAGGATAAGACGTATGCATGTATGTCTCCCATCATGGATCTACAACATCTAAGAGGTTCTCGCCATTAATCCCTTTAACTGCGAATCGAGTGGCCATCAAAGGTCCACAGATTATATTGGTTATGTGTCGAGTAACAGCTTTATTGGGTCATAAATTTGGACGGGTCTTAAGTTATTTTATTAGCAGTGCAAATAAAAGTATGATGGCCGGACGGCCTTGCGATCGTAAACGCAAATTGCTTTGAAGTGGCCGGTGTGTTGACTTTTAAAAGCTTGTAAAGTGCTTTCAGGGGAACATCTGTGCTAGAGTCAATATTATAGTTTAGAGCATAGATGTTGACATGGCGAAAATTTTAATGAATTACCGTATAGTTGCTCTACTCTTATAGTAATTGATACGTGCACACGTAATGTAATTCTCTGTTAGTTTATACTTTATAGGGTTCTGTACCTCAAAAGAAAAAAAACTGAACTGTTATAAGATCACTTTGTAGTCCGTCTGTTTGTCTGTCTGTCTGTTATGGTTTTACTTTTCTAATGTGCTACGGAACCCTCAGTGTGTGAGTCCGACTCGCACTTGGCTAATTTTATTAACTTAAGAATGCAGTGACCTACGTTTTCTCCATACATTCAAAATACCAAATCATTTGTAATTCGTGCATATTTCAATCATGTTGTGCTGTTATTCGGTTTCATATAGTAATAATCTATGCTCCTGGCCATATTTGAGACATCGTGGGTTAGTGGACTCTTAACTCCTAAAGGTTTCAGCAAAGCATCGCTCTGAAATCCTAAATCACCTGGCGATGTGACTTTTACTGGTAAGGTAGCTACTAGCTAGCTAACAATGTCTCCGAAAAGACAAAAAAACAATATTTAAAAAATATATTTTTACATGGAATTCATGCAAATATTTTCCTTAGCATGATGTGCACGAGAAATAACTTTGTTTAGTTTGGCTTAAAATCACATCAATTTGGCTGAATGAAACTTGTCACGACTTTTGTAACGTACTATGAATTAAAATATCATACAAATGGAATGGAAATGTACATATATTATTTTTAATATTCCCTTGACCTAAATCGTTAACAAAAATAACCTGTTTCTCAAAACGGTTCGTCACTCGACTCGGTTTCGTCGCAAATTTCATTATTGATCAATGGAACCGACTTGGCTCGGAACCTATATTTTATTAAGGAAAGACGCCAGCAAGTATTAATCAAACAAACTTTTTATTAGCGATGGTGTATACTAATCCACTTGATCTGGTGACGGATAAACGGTTCTGTTTACGTGCCGCTCTGTTGATTACAAATACTTCTCAGTTTTCCTTATTTTTTTTATCTGGACTCGACCTACTTTTGTGATTCTTGCGTATCATATGACGTTTCTCCATAACTCAAATCGGGATAACAATCGTTACGAGAGTAAGTTGTTTAACGGTGTGAGATAATGGATGGAGTTTTCCTCATTGCTCGATAAAGACGTGGTCATTATTGAGGAATTAACTGAGTCGTTTATTAAGCCTATTATAATATATTTTAAGGATAACGCCCATTATTAGAAGAACTGTACCCATGTATTATTTCTTATGACATAGATTTATAGTTTTGTTGATTTAATATTTTAATTAGAAGTTTAAAACATAACAAAACTAGGTATAAAACTACACATCATAACACTCGTGCCCAAGCTATTTAGCTGTAAGGCACGATGCTGTGTAGAAACTGTTGCGGGTGAGCTACTTACCTATTCCAAGTTACTACAATAACATCTTTAGCCACATCGTCCCTTACTATCAGGTGAGATTGCCAAGTAGGTACTAACTAGTAGTTTAATTAAAAAAAAATAAGAACCATAATCTAGGCATAAACTTTATTGTTAGAGAGATTCCACATTTATTGAATGTGGAATGATCCCGTGGAAATCAAGAAAAATCTTTTCTTATTCCTTGACTAGAAAGATCAAGACACCTCTGTGCAAAGTCCGATGGTCAACGATTTAAATCGCAAGATGCGCCGTAAGCCTACATTGCGCACATTGAAAACGTCCACAAACATGGTGAGTACTATTGTGTGACAGAGAACGAAAGTGGAAATTTCGTTTAAGAGTAAATGAGACATCGCTCTATCACTATTCGCTGTGTGTGGAAGATGGCAAAAGACAAAAACATGGACGTTTATTTTATTATCGGTTCGGTAGTGACGTGAAGGAGCTACAGACATGCACACACATTCACACATAAACACCCTTAGATGTTGAAATGAAATGATGATGTGATGAAAAGAGAACATAATACTAAAGCGAATAAAATATTCCGAAATTATTCCTTAGTCGCTTAGTACTCGAGACATTAAATCAATAACATTATCATAACGGCTAACCGAAGAAATTGATGAAAATCGCTGAGGCAAAATTATTTTGTACGACATCATATAATATTATTAAGCCTATTTTGAATAGGGCGCGGCGTAGTGTGAACCCTCCATAGCAAAGCCCACGGCTTTAGCAGGCAATTAATTTATCGGGAATTTAGTCAATAAATGGAATGTGTTACTTAGCGGAATGTTTGTGTTAAACAATGTACCTACCTCAGTTTTGGCCGAAGTTAGGAAACGTTTATGTATTTTGCACAATATGGTTCTTATTTACTTTGCGTTTGGATGGAATTGTTTGGGAACACA
Source organism: Coenonympha glycerion (assembly GCA_963855885.1). Lineage (NCBI taxonomy): Eukaryota > Metazoa > Arthropoda > Insecta > Lepidoptera > Nymphalidae > Coenonympha > Coenonympha glycerion. Next base: position 13,174,267 of record OY979631.1, read on the forward strand.
ATGGTTTATTTTGTGTTCTATTATTTAGCAGCCGCTAAAATAATTTTGAACTAACTTCAGAACAGAAAAAGCCTGTGGTCATTAGACATAATTTATTATTGTAGTATCGCAAAATTGTTTTATTTGTTCCCAGATAAATAACAATCCGCAGAATTTAACAGATTCCTACATCAAAACAACTTGATTATGTACTTTACCTAATCATAATTTTCAATTAGAATTATTCATTTAAGTCTTGAGTTTTAAGAAAAAAAAAACCGGCCAAGTGCGAGTCGGACTCGCGCACCGAGGGTTCCATACCATAAAAGAAGTAAAACATTGAAAGAATCACTTTTGTACATGAATTTACGAGTATATAATTTACATGTAGGTACTTTTGTTGGCGAACCGCAAACGTAACTTTGTTTTTGGCGGCTTATTGTTATTTTCAAAAAAAGTATAATAGTTAGAGAGTTGATTTTATTTTTCCTGTAAAATATACGTTAATCCCTATTGATCATAATTATTTCAGATTTTTCGATCGATAAACTTCGGAGATAAGGGGGGGAACGGTATTTTTTTCGTCAGTTTGCTCAATAAATCAAAAACTATCGGGCATAAAAATAAATAAAAATCGGTTTTAGAATACACAAGTAACGCCCTTTCATATGATACCCCACTCAATATTTTTATCTCATTTTGAAAATTCGAAGCCCCGGTTTTCCCCCCATTTTAAATAAAAATAAAAACAATTTTCAATGTTTTATGATTGCAACGGCGTTGGGTTACTATTACCTAAAAATATTCCAAATTTCAAGTCGATAGCTTTGATAGTTACTAAAATAATCGAGTGTGACAGACGGACGGACGGACGGACGGACGGACGGACGGACGGAGAAAGTCTCACCATAAGGGTTCCATTTTTACCAAATTGGTATGGAACCCTAAAAACTAAGTATAACAATTTTACCAACAATTTTATGATTTTTTAGATATTTCCTATTGACTTAGCCGACGCATTTTAATATAAACTCGCCGGCATATTTAGCGGAACATAAAAAAAAGGTTTGATATCAGTATCATATAAAGTTGTTGGCTGGTTTATACGTTATTTAATTTAAAAAGAAATATTTTCAAATTAAGAAAACAACTGAACATCACATTTTATGCAATTGTTTTAATTTTATTCAAATACACCTTATCTGGAGCGAATTTCGAGTATTTCTTCCTTCTGAGTTTGATTTAAAATTTCATTGAAATACTGTTTTTTGTTAGTTTTTTTTTAATCGCGTATCTTTCTGGAGTTGATGACTGAATTATGCCTGACTTAGCCCCAACGGAGATTGCCAGGGCACTCGAAATGCGAAGAAATGGTCAAACCTACAGAGTGATATCCAGAGATCTTCGTCGACCAGTTTCAACGATCCATCGCAGAATCCAACGGTTCAGGGAGACCGGTACTTATGTGAGAAGAGCAGGAAAAGGCAGAAAAAGACGCACTTCGAGTAGGGATGATCGTTTCATTCGGCTTCGTGTACGTAGGAACCCCCGTTTGACGGCCGTCCAAGCCCGACATGAGTTAGAAGCAGTGCGGGGTGTAACCGTAAGTGAGCGTACGGTACGAAGAAGGCTCGAAGAAGCTGGTTTGGGTTCATTTGTGCCCGCCAAGGCTCCAAGGCTCGAGGTAAATCATCGTAGAAACAGGTTAACTTTTGCTCAGGAACATCGACTTTGGAACGCGGACCAATGGAGTAAGGTATTGTTTAGTGATGAGTGCAGAATTCTCTTAAATCAAATTGACGGCAGGCAAAGAATATACAGACGCAAAGGAGAACGATACATTCAGACAAATTTTGAAACTACAGTTGCATACGGTGGTGGATCAATAATGGTTTGGGCGGGCATTTGTTTGGGAGCTCGCACAGACTTGGTAGTGATTGACAGAGGGAGTCTGACTGCAGACCGCTATATCAGAGAAGTTTTAGAAGAAAATGTCGTACCGTTTGCCCCACATATCGGTGACGATTTTGTTTTTATGCAGGATAATGCTCTGCCGCATACCGCTCGGGTAACTCAAGCTTATCTTAATGATATGAATATCACTGTTATGGAGTGGCCGGCGAGATCACCGGATATGAACCCAATAGAGCACGTTTGGGACTTGCTGAAAAGAAAAGTTAAGTCCAGAATTCCAGCTCCTGCCAACGTGGGAGAACTGCGAATCGCCGTAGTTGAGGAATGGCGGAGACTATCCCAGGAGACCATCGATAACATCATTCTCAATGTGCCTAGACGGGTAGAAACTTTAATATGAGCACGTGGAGGAAATACGCGATATTAATCACCATTTTTCTAATTTAATTAATTGTAATTTTAATATTAAATTTTACTTTTCCAGGTTACATGAAAAGTTCAAAAGTGTACCATTTTTCACAAATAACCTTTACTCGCAAAATCTGTTCTTAATGTGATCTCATTTTAAGTAAAAACAAATGAAACTTTAAATAACAAAAGAAGTGTAGTAAGTAGATTTTAAAATAAAACCATATTTTTTAAATTATGGACCTTTTTTTTATGTTCCGCTAAATATGCCGGCGAGTTTAGTTTGATGTAATATTTGTCTATAAAAAAATTTAGCTAAATCTGTTGTTTGTGTCGGTGGGGATCGGCGACTAGACGTCCATTATCCGTCCAATAATGAAGCTAAGAAAAGCTTGAGCGGACTTAATCAATGTTAATTGGAAATTTCAGCCTTTTACTTATTAGTCCGTTTCACATTTATATTTTGTAGCTTATCGTCGATGATTAGCCTACTTGAATAAAGATTTTGGGAAGAACCTGCTTATTGCTTTTTGGCGTTTAAAAAAAAGATAAGTAACAAACCGCTTAATTTAATAAACCGTAAGGTTTTTGTGAGACTGTGTGGAAAGTGTTAGATTGTAATTCATAAATGTATGATTGTTTTTAAATGAATAAAATAAAATAAAATTTTATTTTTCAACTAGCAGATGCCCGCAACTTAGCGGGTATCTGCTAGTGTGATGTATTATACATATAAACCTACCTCTTGAAGCATTCTATCTATTAAACTGAAACAAAATCCATAGCTTTAAATATGCATCAAAATTTCACTCGCGGTGGGACTCGAACCCACGTCCCCTAGCTATCGCGGCTAGGTGCTCTTCCTCTGAGCTACGCGAGACTGTCTCACCACGACGAAATTCGGATGCATATTGTTTTTCGTTCTTAGGCAGAACTAACGCCATCTATCTGAAAACATTACAGTTATTCAAATATGCCGAAGTCCCATTAATACCAATGGAGTTAACTTCGAACGAGTAATGACGCCTTGCCGTTACTTACTACTTATATTTTATATTATAGTGTTTTCACACACTTAGGAAATTATTCCTATAAATTTAAATATGCATCAAAATTTATAAAATAAACATATTTGAATAACTGTAATGTTTTCAGATAGATGGCGTTAGTTCTGCCTAAGAACGAAAAACAATATGCATCCGAATTTCGTCGTGGTGAGACAGTCTCGCGTAGCTCAGAGGAAGAGCACCTAGCCGCGATAGCTAGGGGACGTGGGTTCGAGTCCCACCGCGAGTGAAATTTTGATGCATATTTAATTTTATAGGAATAATTTCCTAAGTGTGTGAAAACACTATAATATAAAATATAAGTAGTAAGTAACGACAAGGCGTCATTACTCGTTCGAAGTTAGCTCCATTGGTATTAATGGGACTTCGGCATATTTGAATAACTGTAATGTTTTCAGATAGATGGCGTTAGTTTTGCCTAAGAACGAAAAACAATATGCATCCGAATTTCGTCGTGGTGAGACAGTCTCGCGTAGCTCAGAGGAAGAGCACCTAGCCGCTATAGCTAGGGGACGTGGGTTCGAGTCCCACCGCGAGTGAAATTTTGATGCATATTTAAATTTATAGGAATAATTTCCTAAGTGTGTGAAAACACTTTAATATAAAATATAAGTAGTAAGTAACGGCAAGGCGTCATTACTCGTTCGAAGTTAGCTCCATTGGTATTAATGGGACTTCGGCATATTTGAATAACTGTAATGTTTTCAGATAGATGGCGTTAGTTCTGCCTAAGAACGAAAAACAATATGCATCCGAATTTCGTCGTGGTGAGATAGTCTCGCGTAGCTCAGAGGAAGAGCACCTAGCCGCGATAGCTAGGGGACGTGGGTTCGAGTCCCACCGCGAGTGAAATTTTGATGCATATTTAAATTTATAGGAATAATTTCCTAAGTGTGTGAAAACACTATAATATAAAATATAAGTAGTAAAATCCATAGTTTTTAAGATCTAAGCATACATAGGGACAGACATTGGGAAGCGACTTTGTTTTATACTATGTACCTATACCTAGTATCCATCGTAGTCAGCTCATGCATAACACTTAAGATGAGAGCTTACTTTAGCTACTTACGAGTAAGGCATTAAAGGCATACCAAGGCATGAGATAAGAAGGATTTTTAAAGTAACTTATAGTAGACACCGTAGGGATGGTGACACGCGTTAAAACAACTAAAGTGCCGTCGTGAGCCTCTCACACAATCATTTACGTCACATCCTCGCGCAGACGTGACCCACTTCAGTTCAGACGCATCTGCGTCTAAAAGATAACATTAGCTCATTTTATTATAAGCACCGATGCGTTAACTTGATAGGATCACGTCCGTTTAAAGACTGTTCATGCCTCAATTCAATTATTGTTATAGGATATTGTGACAACGGCATTAGAGTCTCAAAATTAAGTGCGTCCTAAAATATATTATCTCGTTCACAATGACATGCAAGCATCATAAAAAGGATAGAAATTTTTTATATATACTAACATAAGGACTTTAATACTGAATCGCTAACAATGTGTTACTGAAAATGTCACAAAATAGACAGCTTTTATAGATAGAATACCTTAAATACTTACCGATTTTCGTCTTTGGGAGGCTAGTCGGCCGTAATCTACTGCAACGGCCGATTCAAGTTGACAAGCAGACCTGTGATAATATTATTCTAGAGACTTGTAAAAATACAGGAGTGTGCTTCTCGAAAATATAAAATCAACAACAAACCATCAACAGTAACCAAAGAAACGCAGCCATCACCAGCCAATCGGCGCCCTGGCTACATAATTGATGCAAGCAGTAACCAATCCAGCTGCACAGATGTAAGCTCGTCGCTACATAAGTGTATTATTGCAGAATCAAGGGATAGGTTTCTGCACATCATAGTCTTCTATACAAATAAGAAATAATTTATTATTTTAAATGTGCTGCCAAAAACACACCACTGGTGTGCCCGCGAAATTTAAATTTATTGTGGTTTTTCGCAATTTTTAAGCTGATAAGACGTAATAGGCTTATGGCAGTCAAATTGCGATAATCCCAATATCATCTTCACGTATTTATATAAAAATCTCTGCTTGAAAGTGTCGAGTTAAAAAAATTAATCCGAGATTTGCGAGTTGCTCACTTAAAACTCTTTACTGAGACTAATTACCTAGGATAGACATTTTTATGCAAAAAAAATTGATATAAACATGTAAAAAGTAACTGCCAATCTCGCAAAATGACTGCCATAAGCCTATTATGTGTAATTAGCGTACAAATTACAAAAAAACCACGAAAATTTTGCATTTCGCAGGCAGACCTGTTGAGTTTGCCTTAAATAATTATAATGATACTTCGAAATTATTTACATTTATAGCAACTAAACATTCCTTGTATAGCGATAAAGGAAACATCGTAAGAAAACCTGTGTATGAAGCCTTGACCCCCATTTGAGCAAATAAGTAGCCTTATGATCAAATCTTTCTCAGTCTGAAAGATGACTCTCGCCCATTAGTGAACCGTAACATAAAGTCTATATTCTTTAAAAATATTATGCAATATTTTTCGAAAGCCATGAGTAATCTCAAGCTCGTAGAGTTCATGTCGTATTGACATCTTACTCGGCTCAGACATGCCCCGCCTCGGATCTTTACGCTAGTCCGAGCTTATTTTGTTACAAGCGCCGATGCGTTAACTTGATTGGATCACGTGCGCGTCCGCTAAGAGAGCTGTGCGGAACCTCCTCGTAATTTTATTGTATTATGTTATTTTGACAGTCGTCTTCGTCATAATGTAAGAGGTATTCTTGGTCCGACTCAGCTAGGCCCGGTTACCACTAAAGCAGAGCGGAGCGGAGCTGTGTTAGTGTAACCAATAAAAATTTCGTCATTTTGACATCTCTGAAACTGAGGGGACAGGAGATGTCGAAATGACGAAATCTGATTGATCACTCAAACACAGCTCTCCCACAGCTCCGCTTTGGTGGAAACTGGGCCTTAGAAACACAAATGTATTGCGTCGGTCTAAACTCTAATGTATGTGGCATAGAACGTCGGTGTGGCCATGTGTTGGTTTCCCAACGAGAGGTTGGCTAAGCGCATTTTCTACTCAGAACTTCAGGACGGCAAACGGAAACCAGGTGGCCAGTTCCTAATGTACATGGATGTTCTAAATAGACACACGAAGACATTCAAGATTGACCTCTCTAGTTGGGAAAGTTTGACCAAAACGCAAAATGAGTGGAGACGCTTGGTGCAACAGAGTTCCTGAGGAAAGAAAGAGGAATGAGCTAGACAACAAACGCGACCAGCTTAAGAGTAGGCCACCCTCTACTGTCATAACTTACAACTATATTGGCGATACGCTAACTTGTCCGCACTGCGCTCGCACTTTCAGTGCAAAGATAGGGTACGTAAGCCATATTAGGGTGCACCAACGAAGAACCTCTTCATGACCTGTTTCAAACGCGCGATGTCATTTTTTTACACTTTACAAGTTACCTTGTTTGCGATTTAATTTCTTAAAATACGTGACTTACGTTCAAGAAATATTGGTTGTTATAAGAAAAATGTACACTTTATCATAGAGCTCAAACAGTTATTTTCTAAAGTATTCTTGTTTAATATTTTCTTTAACGAAATTTTATGCTGCAGCTAAATTTGTGCTCAATTTTCTTTTGTTATTTTTTGTATTCCTGTGCTTTATAAGGCGTGTATCGAATGCGCAATTTTTAATTTTATGATAAAAATGTTGTAGCAAAAGTTTTGGTGTACCAACATACGAAGTATTATGTGTGGGAGCGTGTTAAGAATTGTTCTCCGTAATTTAAATTCTACTAACAAAAGAACTGTGTTTTTAATATGTGGTTCTCCAAATAATACAGCCATATAATACGGTTTTGCTTGGGTAAATAATAATTGGAATTCTTTGTTCTGCTGTGACTCTTTGTGTTTAAAAGTTAGAATGTTCCCAAAACTTATAGTTGCACAAATATTGGAACTTTCATTAGCACTTGCAATATTTCATTTTGAAACAATCAATTAAATAATTTAAAATTAGATTATAAAATATTAAATTATAAAATATTAGATTTCTTTTTTCATGCTTAGTCTTTTTTATAAATTATTTATCGTGGCTTTTTATTTTTTAAATAAATCAGCAATATATTATCTAATTAGGGGAAGCAGTGTTTAGCTATTGGCCAATCTAAATGCATGCTTTTTCTTTAAAATTAGAACCTAAACATAAACGAGTAAACGGCTACATAAATGAGAAATTAACCTAGCAGCGTTTTGACAAAACTTTTTCGGCATTCAGTGCGTTGACTTAACATATTTTAAATTACCATTTAAATACGACGTTGGTAGCTTTTAACCCCAGACGCAAAAAGAGGGATCTTATAAGCTTAACGTCGATGTCTGTCTGTGTGTATGTTTGTTTGTCTGTGCATGATAGCCCTTAAACGGATGAACCGGTTGTGATTCGGTTTTTTTACTTTTGAAAGGAAGTTACGGTGTAATATTATAGTTTTTTAATTTTTATGAATTTAATAACTTAAAGGTTATTAGTACAAATGATTATTATTATTGTTTGTTATTTCCAATGACTAAATACGCTACGCTAAGAGGACGGGAAAGATGTGACGTATGTTGAAGCCAAAAATTTCTCAAATAATATGTCGTCACGCGTCGAACATTTCGGTACCGCTGACAGCACATACCGCGGTCGGTCGCTTACATTAGCGCCACTTTACAGTTTTGACAAATTAAAATTCCGGCTTCAGGGCGGAGCCTAAAAATACATGCGTGACGTCACTAAATGCTGATCCTTTATATTATGTTTAATCTATGGTTATTTCGCATTATAAAATTGACGTTGATGTTAATGCAAACTTAGCTAGACATTTTTTTGCGCAAAAGTTACTATATTATATTCGAGACTTTGTGTTATTGTACGGCAGAAATTAAAAGAAGAGTACAATACTGTATAAAAGGTTTTCGCAGCACAATGCTATGTCAACAAAGTTGAAACTTGTAATTTTTTTTACAACAAAAAAAAATCTTATTTCTGAGATTCGTTTATGTTTAGTGTCTGTTTTGTTTGCCACAATAGACATGCTTTTTGTTCGCGAGATAAGTGAGCTTTGTCTTATTTTTACACGACCTTCAGATTGTTCTATAACTCATCACAAGCAAAAAATCCCCTAAGGGGGGGGCGCCCCCGCACCCCCTCCCCGGGATTAAATTTTGGTTGCGTTTTTTAGGATATGTGCACACAAAATCAGTAATAACTTAAAAGTCTGTTGCTTCACATGTTCTCAAATGGTCTCATTCGATTGGGTACAATCTTCTCCATCACTGGATACCTGACAGTAATAAAACAGCGAAAAATGTCTCGAACTAAAAAAAATTGCCCAAAAAAAATGAAAACGTGAAGTTATTGATAAATTTTACAGAAATGGGATCTGTAAAAAATGGGAAATGCTTTCCAAAAAACCAACTTCAAATGCCACTACAAAGAGTGAAATAATTTTTATTTAAATTTTAGGTACCTACACCAATTCGAAGTCGGGCAATGTTTCATACAATCCCTAATAGTCCTTCTTACTTACTTGATGTGCGAAGAAATGACGAACAAGTCATAGACAATCGCCCGACTTCGAATTGGTGTAGGTACCTAAAATTTAAATAAAAATTATTTCACTCTTTGTAGTGGCATTTGAAGTTGGTTTTTTGGAAAGCATTTCCCATTTTTATTTTTAACTTTTTAGTGGAAAACAATAAAATTCACAAGGCGTTGTTAAAATACCCAAATCGCTTGAGGTGTGTTCATAAAATCTGAAGAGATCCCTCAATTTCACCAAGATCCCATCATCAGACCCTGACTTGATGACCTGACATCAAATCAGTAGGTATCTGCTAGCAAATTCACCAGTAACTATAAAAAATACCCAACTCGCTTCAAGTATACTAGCAAAATTTGAAGAGTTCCCTCGATTTCACCAAGATCCCATCATCAGACCCTGACTTGATGACTTTAGTCATCAAATCCGTATGTGCTAGCATATGCACCAGTAACTATAAAAAATACCCAACTCGCTTTAAATATACTAGAAAAATTTGAAGAGTTCCCTCGATTTCACCAAGATCCCATGATCAGATCCTGACCTGATGACCATAGTACAACTTGGAAAATATTATTCTTTCTAATAATACTCAAATAGTTTCATGTGTCCATATAAAATTTGAAGAGTTCCCTCGATTTCTCCAGGATCCTATCATCAGATCCTGACCTGATTAAAATGGGACCATCTTGAAACAAAACCCTCTTAAACAAAAAAATAATTTTTCAAATCGGTCCACGCGTCTTCGAGTAATCGGTGAACATACATAGAAAAAAAAAAAAAAAAAAAAAAAGATTCCGACGAATTGAGAACCTCCTCCTTTTTTTGAAGTCGGTTAAAAATCAATCAAAGGTTTGGGTAGAGTAAAACAGTTGTTCAGTCTTTGAATTCCGAACACTATTAAGATTTGTTAAAGATAACAGGTTTTAAATATCGAAGAAAAAAAAACAGGTAACTTAAAAAAAAAACATTCGCAATCCTATCTCGTCATCGAGTGCCGTGATTTCATATAGAATTTACTACTTCTACTACTTTCTATTGTCGCTCACGACTAAAGCACCGTCAAAATACCATTGTTTTCGTTCATACTTGCGGTGGCAAACTTTGCCAAGTGGGCCACGAGGATGCGTTCCTACGTGCTCCACTTGGCAAAATTTTACGCCACCCAGTATCTTTTCAGCATCCATCTCATATATCAAGCCGCGAGCATGAAATAAGTTAACGAAATATTTGGAGTCCAAAGTTTAATCCAGTTTGTCACAGTTCTTCATTTAATTCCGAATTTAATAAAAGTTATCGGAGTTAGCGCGACCTAGTTGCGGGAGCTTGATTTACAAATATTATAAAAGCTTTCAGGATATTATGAGCACTGGATGATAATACAATGTTTTGGTATATTAAAAGACTTGGTTTTATCCGCGTCTCCGCCCGTGTGAATTTAGGTTATTCACAAATTCCGAGGGAATCGTGGATTGCCCGTTCCCGCTTCTATTCCTTTTCAAGGAAGTTTCCTATCTACTTATAACTGTAGCTATAAATTGCTGCAGCATTGGATTTTTCCCGGATAAAAGAATATATTTTAACGAAGGGTACAATATATCTACCATCACAAATTTGAACCATAGCGGTTCAGTAATTGCGGCCTTATGGATTTACAAACACACAAACTTTAACCTATTTTTACAAACTTACATAGCATTACTCAGAGACACTTTAAATTCGCAACAACCGGAGTCGAAAACGTACTTTTATCAGATGCAACCAAAATTGATTTGGCGTTCACGATCAGATCTGAGGATCAGATATAAAAGTACCTAACTCTAAATTGCACGTACGCGTCTCTGAATCGTCCCTGTTAAGTGATTTTGTGGAAACTAAATATCACTTAATTAGTGGTGAAGAAAAAAATAATGTATAAACCTGCATGCCTGATAGTTTACCATCATGTTCTTTAAAATATTCGAAGCCCGACAACCCACACTTAGCTCAAGTCCTGTACCCAGAAGTGGGACATAAAAGAAGTTGAGACAACTACTTTTAATAATGCCCTGGGGCTTCGACCATAACAGAATGCCCAATGCAGGATATTGCTGAGTTCATTCGCCTAAGATCCCAAACTAAGTGGTCAGAGTCAAACATTATACCTTCAAACCCTTTACAAACATTTCTAGGGTACAATTTAACCATGTTTACAACAAAAGATGATCTGCATTCCAACCCTCGTCAAGTACATAGACCCTAACAATGAATTCGCCAATTTATAGAGTACTAAAACAGGATTGTTTAATACAGTCGGTAAAGGGCATTTAGTTGCTCACAGTTCACACCCTTTTACTCTCAAGGATATAATATGAGTAGAGTAGTAGAGAGTGTTAATGAATGTGGTATCGTATTTCCCAGATGGATAAATCTATTTTAATTTAGTTTGATTTGTTTAAAAATTCTGTATAAGTGCTATAAAATGATATAGGTTTTGTAATACAAAATCATAGCAACACATAAAATAAAAGATTGTAAGTATTATTTATTAAATAAATATTTAAATTACTAATTATTTATTACTTACGTAAATAAAAAATGAAACAAAAAATCAAAGCTATTTAAATTATTCAAAAAGTCTAAGTACCTCTGGAGGCCCCTGGCCCAAAGGTTAATAAGCCTGGCAGCATTGCCTCGCTGGGTGTGATGATACCTTTGGAAATAACGGATAAAATAAGATATTATCATTTCGTACAGACAGACACGTTTCCATCAAGCATAAATACGTGTAGCTATGCTAGCCTATCAATAATGACAATAATTCAATAAACAGTGTTCAAACGGGCATTGGTTTCAACTTTGAACTTAGATTATGTTATACTAGCTGTTGCCCGCGGCTCCGCCCGCGTGAATTACGATTTTTTTATATATACCGTAGAATTCCTTGATTTTCGCGGGATTCTGGTGTGATGTTGTTGTTCTAACTTCGCACTGGTTATCTTGTGGTGATTTTGAAAACTCCTTTTTTAATAAAAAATATAAAGTTTCATTAATACGTAGTTGGAAGATCAAAAGGACGAATTTAACTGTCGATATTTCGACCCAATGGCACAGGTCGTGGTCACTACGTGACCACGACTTGTACCTATGTATCGAAATATCGACAGTTAAAATCGTCCTTTTCATTGTGATTTTTATTCTGAAACCATGAAATATACTTATCGAAAATTATTAAATCATGTGAAAAGTTGTACTGGTGGTAGAAATCTTCTTTCAGAGTTCGGCCGGGTAAGTACCACTGGGATAAAATACTCTACTAACAATATTCCCCAGCCCAACATAAGAGTCTATTAAAAATCTTTGCTTCATCTCAATATAATCCCAAGTATCAGAATGGGCAATGGCTATATATTTCTTTACATATAAAAAGACCTATGACGGTCAATCGGTTTAGACCAGTTAAGACCTGAGAGTTAAAAATATTTGTGAACCATTATTTTACTCTTTCCATGTTGCGGATGATAAAGTTTAAATCTGTTCATGTGTTAACAGTGCCATCTTAATATAAAGTCAGGAAACAGTAAATAACATGACAGTTAATTTTTATTTAAAAAAATTCGGTAGTACCTATCTCAGAGTTTTACATTCAAGTTCCACATAAATTGTAGAGATGGCGCTATACGGTATAACGTAGCGATAACGCCAGTTACATGATTTTTGTTCACCCTAAAAGTGAAAAATTTTAAACCATACAAAATCTCCTGCTAAGCCTATTTATTTACGGCTGTAAGGGTACTCCAGTCTTACTTGAGCCCTACGTCCTAGCCCTAGGTTCTTTGTGCATTCCGAGTTTCAAGTCACCTACCTACTTGAACTTAAAGGTTCTGATGTCTGTAATTTCTGAACTACAAAAGTGATGATGATAAGATTTGTATGAAATAATCTTTAAAGAACCTCCTTTCTAACAAACAAAGAATGAATGGAATCGAACAACGCGTTAATGAATTATAACTAAAAAACGTTTGGACTTTGATGCCGTCTTCCAGGGAAACCATGATGAATTTCGGGACAAAAAGTATCCTATGTCCTACCTCGGGGTATGAACTATAATCATGTCAAGTTTCATTTAAATCCATCCAGCGGATAAGCCGTGATGCCCGGTCGTGAAACAGACAGACAGACAGACAGAAAGACAAAAATTAAACAAATTACAGTTTTGGCTTCAGTATCGACTAAATAGTGTCCTCCAACAAAAATTTTCAAAATATCTTCAATGTACAGAATTCGACCCTTTACAGTTTTATTATAAGTATAAGATAATCAAAGACTTTGAATGACGTAACAACTAACAAGGATCTTTTTGACTTTGGTTGTGCGTTGAATTGTGGAGCAACATTCTACAACAAAAATCTGTACATGATTTACAGTCCCGATGTTTAAGCCATATGCATAAGCAATGTGAACTTCATGTGTCTTTATCACTTCACATATTACTCGCTATGTAGGAAACGTCTCGCGCAAATTTGCAGGAAGAAATATGAAAGCAACGACGAAGTTTGCAACTTTCCTTTTATACGGTAGCTAAGGAAGTTCGACCAATAAATAACAATAATAATCAAACTTTGTTTACTTAAGCGTTATTTGCATATTTGTTGCATATTGGTAATGTTTTTATGTTTAATCTAAAATTTATATTGTAATAAATAGATCTTCATGCCATTAATGGTAACCTACTGATATACACAACTTCCAAATTTCAACTTAAAGGATTTAAAAAATACTGAAATAATCTAGTTTGACGGACCGATGAAGTCGCATTATGAGAATTCCATTTTTAGTGTTTTTGGTATGGAACCCCAAATAACAAGTTGAGAAGAAACTATGAGATTTTCATGATATTAATTGTCAGATAAACAGCCTTAATTTCAGAATATTAGGTATTGATAAATATTCTCTAAGAACTTATTTTTACCATTTATATGAACTTACTCATGTGCAAATCATCCGCCAACAAGAGATACAGCCTGGTGACAGACAGACGGACGGACAGCGAAGTCTTAGTAACAGGGACCCGTTTTTTCCCTTTGGGTACGGAACCCTAAAAAGGAAGCGGGTGGGGTAACCGCCGCTAAGTCACCCGCTAGTCAGTGCATAAATTTACCATGTTACGCAAATGCGATATTAAGTCAGCAGTAAACTAAAGTTGTATATTTATACAAACATATTTTGTGAGAACATGCAGTAATTTACCCGGAAATATGGTGTGCAATAGTACAATATACGTTGCAAATATTTTACGCTACACCCGGGCGGGAGCGGCGCTATCGCTTATTTGATAACGTCACCGGCTTGCTAAGAAATATTTCTATGCATATATTATGCATGTTTGCTTTTCTCTTTATACATTATGTAATGTTTAAATGTGTAGATCTATACTTTGACGGCCTCCCTGGTGCAGAGCGCGCGCTCGAATTCGAGTGGGAGGTCGCGAGTTCGATTCCCGCCACGGGGCCCACTTTGGAATTTTATGATTTCTAAATTTGCTCAAGTCTGTTCTGGTGGGAGGCTTCGACCGTGGCTAGTTACCACCCTACCAGCAAAGACGTACCACCAAGAGATTTAGCGTTCCGGCGCGACTGTGTGGAAACCGTTAGCGGCGAGTTTACTTACCCCTTCCAAGCTAGTACGATAACATCTTCTGCTGTATCATCACTTACCATCATGTGAGATCGCAGTCAAGTACTAACTTGTATAGTGTAAAAAAAAAAAAATTACATTTCATTTTGCGTTGTTAAAAAATGGGAAATGCTTTCCAAAAAACCAACTTCAAATGCCACTACAAAGAGTGAAATAATTTTTATTTAAATTTTAGGTACCTACACCAATTCGAAGTCGGGCAATGTTTCATACAATCCCTAACTTACTTGATGTGCGAAGAAATGACGAAGTCATAGGCAATCGCCCGACTTCGAATTGGTGTAGGTACCTAAAATTTAAATAAAAATTATTTTACTCTTTGTAGTGGCATTTGAAGTTGGTTTTTTGGAAAGCATTTCCCATTTTTATTTTATACTTTTTAGTGGAAAACAATAAAATGCACAAGGCGTTGTAAAAATACCCAAATCGCTTGAGGTGTGTTCATAAACTCTGAAGAGATACCTAAAATTCACCAAGATCCCATCATCAGACCCTGACTTGATGACTTTAGTCATCAAATCAGTATCTGCTAACAAATGCACCAGTAACTATAAAAAATACTCAACTCGCTTCAAGTATACTAGCAAAATTTGAAGAGTTCCCTCGATTTCACCAAGATCCCATCATCAGACCCTGACTTGATGACTTTAGTCATCAAATCAGTATCTGCTAGCATATGCACCAGTAACTATAAAAAATACCCAACTCGCTTTAAGTATACTAGCAAAATTTGAAGAGTTCCCTCGATTTCACCATGATCCCATGATCAGATCCTGACCTGATGACCATAGGACAACTTGGAAAATATTACTCTTTCTAATAATACTCAAATAGTTTCATGTGTCCATATAAAATTTGAAGAGTTCCCTCGATTTCTCCAGGATCCCATCATTAGATCCTGACCTGATTAAAATGGGACCACCTGGAAACAAAACCCTCTTAAACAAAAAAAGAATTTTTCAAATCGGTCCACGCGTCTTCGAGTAATCGGTAAACATACATAGAAAAAAAAAAAAGATTCCGACGAATTGAGAACCTCCTCCTTTTTTTGAAGTCGGTTAATGAAATAAATGAATCTAATAGGTAAATTATTTTCATTACGTGCAATATGTAAGTTCATATTAAAGTTGCAATCAATCTGGAAACGGGAACGAAAAGCTTTTTCCCTCATAATCATACTGAGGCACAGAATACTATAAAAGTACCTGCAGAAGATTCACAATGCAAAATGATTTAAGTAAATTGAAACGCTATAACGTTCAATTCAGTTCACAATAGCGCCTACCTACGTTGTTACCTAAACGTTGTGCTCTCATTTTATCGCGTTACTTTATCCCCCCTCCCCCTATCTCTTTCAGGCTCATGATGAAACCGCTGAGCGGTTGGCGCTATGTTCTTGTGACCTTTGTATCTGTGCGAGTCCCCTGACTGAGTCTGGGTTATCCACAACGCATATTAGTTACTCGTACATTTTTTATCTCTTAACCACTCTAAAGCGCTTTTGACATTTTACATTTGACAGCTGTCGTAGCTGCCGACCCGCCTTAATAAGATAAGGCGACTGCGCTTTTTGATTATTTTAAGTTGTTTAAGTTTAAGCAAAATCTTAATCTTAATAAACTATCAATAAAAGTATATTTACAAAATAAAATTTGCTTGGAAAAATAATAAAATCTATATAACTTCTTCATCCTTTCGAAGATTTAACATTATAAAATACGAGGTTTACTTTGCTAATACTGTCGGCACTGCTCAAGGGTATTTACTGAATTTCCGTTTAAGATGAATATTATCAGGCCCTGCTCAAAGAAGTGTCAACATCGCCGGCATATACCCTTCCTGCAACCTCTTCAGCAGTCATTAGTCAACACGGCTTTACATGCGCTTCGCACGTTATGTTTTGACAGCACTCGACAAGGCTCCACTTCGCACGTCCTAGGTAGGCAGACGTAAGAGGCATTTTAAGTTACCTACGCTGTGTACAATGTACGTAATAGGACGTATCTAGCTATCATTTAAAAAACAACAGTCCTAATAATATATGTTTTTAACTTTTCCGTTCATGGTTCAAAAGGAAAAATTATTTTACTAAATGACATGGCCGGATTCTGCCCACGAAAAAAAATATTCATGGCCATTGACAAACAGTACGTCATATTAAAGCTTATTATTATGTCTTTACGATCGTTTAGTTTTTATGATCAGAAAACTTGCGAGAGACATAATATCAGCATAATTACTTGCAACAAAATGCGCTTAATAATTTAATAACGATGATTTTTTTATTAAATAAATGCTGTTCAAAATGTTTAATCGCATTTTCTAAGCTTTTTAATATGAAAAAATAATGAGTTCATAACCAATACGCATCATTTTTTAATAAAAAATCATTGCTATTAAAATTATTTAGGCGCATTTTGTTGCAAGTTGTTATGCTGATATTATGTCTCTCGCATGTTTTCAGATCATAAAACTTAAACGATTGTAAAGACATAATTATAAGCTTTAATATGACGTACTGTTTGTCGATGGCCATGAATATTTTTTTTCCAGGGCACAGCTCCATACAAGTTTCGGCCATGTCCTTTGTACCTAAATTTTATCAATTAAAAATTATGTTCACTAAAGAGAATCCCTATCCCTAGAGAGTTTTTTTGAGCCGAAGGCGTGGAGGTAGTGGGTGAAGGGGCTGCGCTTCCCGCAGCGCCGGAGACGTCATAGATCATTATTGGTCGCTATTTAAGAGATGTCTCACCTCCGCAGCCTCGCCGAAGGCAACCAGTGCAGGATTATTTCACGCCTAAACCACTGAACCAATCTTGATGAAATTTGGTACTTACATACATAGACTGGAGCTTGAGAAAGGATACCTACTTTTTATCTCGAAAATTTCCGCGGTTCCCATGGAATTTCGAATAATCCAATACTTGCTATATAGCAATATATTTGAGGGAGCAGGAGCGGAACACTATTAATCCCGGGAAAAAACAAAATTCACGCGTGTGGAGCCGCGGTAAACAGCTTGTCGAGAAGAAATTCATCCTATTTCACTGTTACTAATTCACTGACATGGTTCGATTGTTTTATATTAACTTATGAAAGTCAATAAATTCTCTACTTAAATAATAATGCTGTAATCATTTATATTTTACATCAATTCCGATGATTCGTGACCTGTTAACCATTAATTAAGCCCCATCTCACATGACGGCTGTATTGGGGAACAACTATAAATCAGGATTGCATACCACGGATTGCGTATTATCAATTTGAATTATTGTAATTAAGATAGTGACTGAAATTACCTTCACATTACGAACGCCAGTAATTTTTAATATAAATAGGTTAGTATTACTACCTAATATAATTTATTAATATTTACAAACTAGTTCTGTATACCAGTACAAATGTATAATATCAGTATTTAATTATATTCAGAAAGCGCGTACTTGCGTAAAGTATTAATATAACGACGATTCTATTTGGTATATAAGATCCTTGTAAAGATTCCTTTAAGGAGATTATATTTGTAGAGATCTTATATCTTCAAAGAGCCACAAATTCATCTTTTCAGTAAAATAGTATTATCATTATTTAAATATGTATATATTTGTGTATAGGTACGTACCGTATACTATAGTATAATAATTGAAGAATGAATTCTACGGCATTAATAATTTATGGTGGGTTATATTAAGTATTTCCAGTTCTCAAATTGAATTATTAATATTATTTTGATATCGCTCTGCCTATTCAGTGAACAATGAACGCTCAAACAACAAAATAGAAGTCAAAACGCTTGAACTTATTGAACGTAACTTACAGTCATTTATATAACTTAAATTTCAAACAATAATCCCTGTTTACAGCGTATCTCGGCGTCGCGCCATTGTAAGTAATCTAAGTTACTTCCATATCTGAACAGTCAAAGACGGTGTCTGTTTCCATGGTGTTGAAATTGAAAACGACAACTTTATTAAATCTCGGCTCCCTTTCTTATTAAGTAATCCTGTGCCAAGCCGTGGAAAATTAATAGAATGTAAGGGAATATATTGCATACATACAATTTTATCAACATATAGATGTAGATGTTTATTTTCTATTTATTATATTTCTCAATATCTTTGGATTCTATCACAGAGTTAGCTATCGAGGGTCTTAATTCTAAACATGCAACTCTGAGTTTTATAGTTGGAAACTATCACGTACTTACTCGTATAGTCTGTTAAATAAGTCATTATACTTTGATAATTTTGGGGTAAATTTAAAATCGCAATCGGGCAACACCTTACTTCCTGTTTCCGTAGAGCGACAAACCTTGTTTGATACTTGAATATTATTTAACTTCTATTATTGTCAGTACATATTAATAGTGTACACGTAGTGTATACGTAGTGTATTAAAAGTTAATATTATTGAATTGAATGTATAAACAAGTGAAACTTGCGAGCCATGAGTGCCATAGATCTAATTTGGAGTTTAAAGAAAAGGAAAATTTGCAGAAAATAATATAAACAGGGAAAAGAAAGAAATTCTAATATTGGGTATATTTTAGAACAAAATTAGCAAATACATATTTTTATTTAAAGTATCAAAATTATTCGATCCATCGGTGATGGTTTTACAGTGTTGCTGTATTACTACTTTTCAACTACCTTTTAATTTACCCAGGTACAATGACTTACTTAACAGACTATATCTGAAAGTTGACCTTAATAATATTTTCAAAGATATGTGAATATTATTAGTATCGTATCGTATCGTTCTTCACGTACCTAGATGTGGCTATTGTCAATCGAAGTAAACTGAAAACAGAAAATAAGAACAAAAGAAACTATAAATACGATGTGTATGTGTTTTTTCACAGCCCACCACGTTGGGCTAGACTAGTAAGATTACACCTCATATAATATTGGGTGAATTAAATCAGGCTTAGCAGAGAACATCCATTAAATTCAAATAGAACTCTTTGCCTTATCATACAGAAAGATAAAACACTAATACAGTCAAAATAAAATAGAAACACCACTACAAAAAGGGCTTTTAAAGGGCATGTTTATCAAAAGCGGAGATCTCTTTCTGTAAGCTGTATTTATTTAAGCCTAGAAAGATAGACGGGTTAGTTCAAATTACAGTAGACGTATTAAAAATTTTTTATTTTTTTTTTTGTTTTCCCTGGTATCTGCGATCAGTCTTACGACTTTTATCAGATCTGTTGCGTTTCCTATGGCGATTACAGACGGGGGAGCCATCGCTCGACCGTCCGTCAAGTATCGAGCACGTGAGCTCGTTCCAGACGTTTAATTTGTGGGGCTTGTAGTAACGAGCTAGCAAGGTGGTTGGGATGATTTGCAAGACGATCCTTGTGTTTTTTGCAATATTTGCTAATTTCCTCACTGATAGTTGGCAGTTCGAGGTATTTATGAATTTCGTCGTTGCGTGTATACCAGGGCGCGTTGGTAATTGTCCTCAGTATGTTGTTTTGGACCCTTTGGATGCGCAGCATGTTCGATTTACTGCAAGTACCCCACAGCTCGATACCATACAGCCATATGGTTAGTGGCAGCGAGCCCCTCGGGAGTCCTATTATTAATAGCGACGAGCCTCATCAGTCCTCGGGGTCCCGGGCACCTGTCGCGGCACCCAGCGCTGGGCAAATCGTAGAACAGCCCACCTCGCCCGCGAGCGCGCAGCCCGCGCCGGACCAGCCTCCCATTCGAATGGAGACTGATGAAACTCGAGCGCCCCTGACGCCTAACGCTGAGCGCGAGGCGGATATCGGTGATGGGGAAGAGTGGGCTGATTGTGAAGACAGAGAGTGTGAGCGAGGGCACGATCAGGCTGTGAGCGTGGAGACGTCATTACAACCTACCACGTCAACCGCACAGCTCGATTTGACACCTACATCGGAACGAGAGGCGCCGAGGCCGACACCGACGCCAGCTTCACCCACACTCTCTCGTCCCAAGCGTGTTAGAAAAAAAGTTAAACCCTATTTCTGATTAATCTTAATAAATTATATGTAACTGTATTTTAAAACTAGTACTACTGTTATGTCTGAACAATTACAATAACGAATGTTATCTTTGTCACCAGGTTCCAAAAATTAAGTGTGGAGGAATGATATGTACGTACTCGTAGTTAGTTCTATTTATGTACCTACCTAACTATACCTAGTCGTATAAAATATGCATCGGCGTGCGAGTGTGTGCGCGCGCCGCTGCACCGATGTATGCTTCGCTATTATACCTGCGTCCTACCATTTTTGCATTCAGTAATAAACGAGCTGTCTGAAGTGATCGGTGTTTCATTTATAGTCACATATCTATCAGTTTCAGCATAGCGCAGTAAATGAGCACTTTGTTGTTGAGCCTCAGAGTTGATTGCCGGCCAAGCAACCAGAGTAGGTTCCGGAATCGGGCATTCAATTCGTCTTTTTTATGGTCAATATGATACTTCCAGGTCAGGCGTCGGTCCAGATGGAATCCGAGGTACTTCACACAATTAGTTGATGGCAGAGTATCGTTTCCCAACTTAACCGGAGGACAATCTCCTGGCCTTAGTGCAAACGTGATGTGCTGAGATTTAGATGCGCTCGCTTTGATTCTCCATTTAGAAAGCCACAAGTGGATTGCATCAAGTTGTTTTTGGAGACTGGCACTTGCGTGATTGGCATTTTGGTTGCAAGATAGGAAAGCGGCGTCGTCAGCAAATGTTGCTATGGTGACATCAGCAGATTGAGGTACATCACATGTGAAGATATTATAAAGGACTGGACCAAGAACTGAGCCCTGAGGCACTCCTGCTAGGCAAGTGTAAAAGCTGGATCTGGCATCTCCCTGCTTCACTTGAAATATTCTATTTTCCAAATATGATGCAAGAATTAAAAACATCGAGTGTGGTAGGAATTGCTTAATTTTGACCAATAGTCCTTTGTGCCATACCCTATCAAAGGCCTGTTGCACATCTAGAAATGCGGCTGAGCAATACTTCTTCATTTCTAGGCACTGTCGTATAGTATGGTATACCCTGTGAACTTGTTGAATGGTAGAGTGTTGTTTTCGAAAGCCAAACTGGTGAGCAGGGATCACGTTGCTTTTCTCCAACTCATTCTTCAGCCTAGTGAGGAAGATTATTTCCCAAACCTTCGACAGAACGGGTGTCAGACTAATCGGCCGATAAGATGAGGTTTCTTCTTGTGGTTTCCCTGGTTTGTGAATCATGATGATTTGGGATACCTTCCATATGTCAGGAAAGTAGTTTCTTTGGAAAATTCTGTTGAAGAGGTTTGCCAAAAACACCAGACCCTTTCTGGGGAGTTCCTTCAAAACACGGGGAGTAATCAGGTCAAAGCCTGGAGCTTTTTTGGAGTCGAGAGAAGCGATTGTTTTGAACACCTCTTTAGGAGAAGTAGGTTTGATAGGTAAGCACAGCTGAAGGTCTTGGTCAAGTATCTCTTGTATTACAGGGTCGTCTGGACCAGGAGAGTCGTTCGGTCGGAACACTGAGCTGAGGTGAGTCGCAAAAGCTTCTGCTTTTTCAGCGTCTGTTCGAGCCCAAGTTGAATCAGTTCTAATAGGCGGAAAGAAAGGTTGAGGTTGATTTAGGCCTTTAGTAGCTCTCCAAAGGGATCTTTCTCCGCAACCTGTTGGCGATAATGCCTCAAGATTTTCCTTAATCGAGTTATGGGATGCGTCTGCCAGTATGGTTTTTAATTCTTTTATGGCACGATTTAGGCGAGTTTTATCGTCAGGGCAGCGAGAGTTCTGCCAGATGCGCCTAAGCCGCCTTTTTTCTTCCACCTTTGCTCTTATGTCTGACGGTAGATAAATGCCAAGTTGTTTAGGGTTTAAATAAGGGGTGTTGATCCACGCTGCAACTTGAATTAAGTTGGTTATATATATCGTAGCTTTTTCAATGTCATCACTATTCTCAAGCGGGACTTTTAGGTTGATATTGTTGCTTAAGTAGTCTCTAAATGAGTGCCAGTCAGTCTTATGATTGTAGAGATAGTTGCTATTGTCTCTTGAAAGCAATACTGTGTTGCTGACCTCCAGAATTACTGGAGAGTGGTCTGAAGACCCATCTAAGCTTGGCTCAATGTTTGTATGGAATTGAGACACGTTTTTTGTAACAAAGAAGTCTAAGAGGTCAGGTCTTTTTTTAGCATCTGAAGGCCAATATGTTGGCTCGCCAGTTGAAAGTGCAAGTAATTTATTGCTATCAATACTACTTTTGAGCTCTCTTTCTCTCGGGAGAATATAACGGGATCCCCAGAAAGTATGTTTAGCATTCCAGTCGCCACCTGCTATAAAGCGATTTCCCAATGTATTAAAGTAGCTTGAAAACATAGCCTCACTAATTTTGTGTCTAGGAGGGCAGTAAATGGCTGAGAGGGTGATAAACTCTGACTTTTCTTCTACTCTAATTGTGGTGGCTTGTAAGTGAGGTGTTCTATAGTGGCCTAGAAACTGGTGTTTTAGGTTGTTTCTCACAATTATCGCTGTTCCCCCATGGGCTCCACCGTCAGGGTGAGATGTTAAGTAGTTGCAATAGCCTAGTATCACAAATAGGCTCTTGTCGGTGACGTGAGATTCAGATATGAGGACTACGTCTAGTTTGTTTGTAGTCATAAAGGCTACTAGTTCATCCTTACGGCCTGTGAGGCCGTTAATGTTCCACGCAGCGATGCGTAAGGCACCTATTTAACTACCTTAGTGATGAGTGTCGTAATAAGCCCCAGGAGGGTGCTTATTTGTTGCAATAGAATATCTACTTTCTCACTTTGCTTCAGGAGGATATTTTCAATGGAGCTTAGAGATCCATTTGTTGGCAGAGGTTGTTTCTCGTTTGGAGGTGATCTACGACTTTTAGTTGCATCAGCATATGTTTGAGGTGCTTTCTTTGGAGGGTGCGTGTTATGTGTGCATTCCTCCGTGCTTGTGCCAGACTTTGCATTACCATCAAAAGGTTCCTCTGAGCTTGGTTTTGGTGGATAATAGGATTTTCTGTTGAAAGTGGCCTTTTTTCTCGAAAGTATCTCTTTGTAGACTTGACACCCTTTATAATTTGCGGGATGATCAAGTAAGCATAAGGCACATTTCGCTGGGGAGTTTCTGTCTTTCTTTGGGCATTCAGAGGTTTTGTGTCCCTCTCCACATTTCACGCAACGATACGGCCTCATACAGTTATTTTTGGAGTGACCATATTGTTGGCATCGATGGCACTGAACAACTGCAGTAGATTTTCTTGGGTTTTCTATTTTAACTCTTTGGTGGAATATATATTCTATATCTTTCAAATTTTTGTTATTGATACTGGGTTCTACATTAACAAAGAAAGTAGATGTTGGAATTTTGTCCGGTCCGTATCTGGCGTTGATTATTTCGCCTCTAACTTTGTTACCAGTAGATTCAACTGCCTCGGTTATTGCAGAGTGGGGTGTTGAATGATGCAAGTTCTTAATGACAATCCGACAGCATTTCGTATCTTTCCTTGTGAAAGTGTGGCCTATTAAGCCTTTTGAACGAATTACATCTATTATCTTCTTGTATTCCTCAACACAGTCAATAACAATTCGTAGGTTGTTTTTATTTACAATTTTAAGCTTGAAGTGCTCAGCCTTGCTTGTTGACTCTAATAGTTTAGATAATTCATTAACATCTTCAACTCCATATAAGATGATTGGAGGAGGCTTACTTAATGGTTTGTTGTTAGATGTTTTATCACTTTCATCTGGTGGGTCTAATGGTAGGTCATTAAAGCTATTGTTAGTCTCTATATTAGGTGATGATGGAGGAGTACCAATTCTTTTGCGTTTAGGCACTCTTGAACAGGGGACTTTTTGCCATTCAGGTGGATCTGTTAGGTCAATTATATTATTCTGGACGTCTGTTTGAGAAACTGTATCAGATCCCGAAGGTTTCTTTAGAGATGGATCCATTATACTATCTGTTAAACTCTGATTAACATTAGTTACTTCTGACATATTCACATTGCTAGAGGGTGATGATCTAGGTATGTCTCTCTTTTCGGGAAAGCCTGGTGTTGGATTGTTGGGCCCTCGCTGCCTTGATTTTCTGTTGCTAACTTGTGGATTTTTATCCTCCCTCTTGTCTTTTGGACTTTTCCGGAAGAAGCTGGGATGGAAAATTTGTTGTGACATTTTTTTTGCAAATTGTTCTTTATTACAATGGTTCTGTTGCAGCTTTTTAGGTGGAGTCCTCTGTAGTCCTTTCCTCGCGAATGGATTCTCTTCTTTCTTGTTGTCTTCTTGTTTACTTTCTTCTTTCATATCTTCTTTCTGCTTTCCTGTTGATCCTGTAGATTTGGGTGAGCGGACTTTGCCCCCCCCAGAATACGTGGGGCAGACTGGCATGTTGCCAGTGAGGGATTCTCCTTCCGCAGAGCAGTCGGTACCCTCCTGGGGTAGAATATGCGTCTTTTCAAGTTCCGCCATGATGAGTAGGAATTCTTCTAGTAGCACTTTCCCAAGGCTCTACTGCCACATCTGTTTAGAGGGGATTTAGTCCCTCAGGGCTTGTGGTAGCCCAGTTGAACGGGTTACTCAACCGCCGCCCGTTGCTCGGCGTTGTCGCTCGTTTAGCACCACCCAGGGGATACGTGTAGGGCGGGCCTTTTAGGAGAAGGTGGTAAATCCTACGGACGCGAGCGACGCCATCCCCCAAAACGTATTAAAAATAACAGATTAAAGCGTGAAACATGTTAAGCCGGGGTGAGGGTGAGTATAAAGGCTCGAATGCCCGCCAGGTTTTGAATAGTTAGGTTTTGTATAAAGATGTGACGTCATTGAATAGTAGTGACAAAATTAAAGATACATTTCTTCAGATGTATTTTATGTAATCTTAAAAAAAATGTTCGCATCTTCGCCCCGAGAACTTTCCACACGTTTTGTTCATCACATTTCATTCATTCAACTATAAAAATGGGTTATGAATACGTTCAAATACGGTTGTAATAAATATAGAGGAAGTCTTATTCGATCATGTTTATTACAGTCATATTGTATTGCTAAGGCATCTGCGTATGTTTGCACGCGATGTTGTTAACAGTATCATGCGATGTTACGTGATAACATGTTACATAACAGATGTCACAATTTGCTAAATATATTTACAAAAATATGTGTATAGTAACCAGCATGTAATGTACTAAATAAATAAAAGCTTAAGCTTAAAGAAAGACGTTACCCTGTACATAAACTTAATAGTACTCATCTCAAACGTTAATTTGCCTTTGACATATGGGGCAAATATAAAAGAAGTGAGGACCGACTGAGAAGTAAAATAAATACACACTCGTAATTATTTGCACTTAAATTTTCCGGATTAGCATGTATACCTATAGTCTGCTTTTTATCCAGGAAAATCCGAGGTTCCTGCAGATATTTCTAATTAAAATTATTTTTATAGATGTTTGGAACCGGGCACAAGAATATACCGGGGATATCCTGCGGGATTTGTGAAATATCCAAATACCGCGAAGCCTAAATCTATTTATTTTGTAGAGTAACGTTAGGTTTTTAGTCAAAAATATTTAATTAAATAAAGCCGCCTTGAAACAAAAGATGTGTTAAATGTGTTTATGGACATATTAAATTATTACTAGACGACATCGAGTAGCAACATAACAATGTCCAAACCATCAAGTGTGCCAAACAGCAAATTGCAAACAAATTCAAGATGCTTGATACAAAAGTCGGATAAAATCAGAAACAATGGGAACGCGCTTCGAGTTTCGCACAAAATGTCTCCTTTTTGAATAATTGAACAAGTTTCAACACTCCAATTTGTTTCTCGGTAGTTGTGATTTAAAACACGAAACGCTCTTGGCAGATCTGACGTGAGGATAATTTGTTATAAGGATGATATTATTTATTTGTTTACAGAACATTCAGAAACTAACCATGTGCACAGTTGGATTTTTCAGTGATTTTTCGTTTAAGTAGTATTCCGTACGTAAAATTGTTTAATCGGCTACAAAAACTCAACAGCGTAGTGGATGTGTATCGTGTATCGGCTGAAAACAGCCGGTGGAAGTTTAGTTGGACATAAGGCCTCCAACAATGTCCACCAAATACCTACCATGATTTTCTGCCTCCTGAAGCCAGCGACTCCATGCGACTCTCTTTATATCGTTCGTTCACCTAGTGCGGATCTGCACACATATGGCGATTGGCGAGATATATGACAAAATCAATTTGATTGAGAAACTATGGCGAAAATGCAATTTCCGGTGCGTGGCCACCATAGCTTCTCATAAAACTGTAAATAAATATAAATTCGTTGCATTAAATACAATGTCTCCGGGATGTAACTAGCGATAATTTAAGGGAGTGTTCTATAGCGCCACCTCACCCCCTCCCCGGTAGAGCCATTTCAATTTTGTATGCGTTTTTTTGGGTAACATATGGTCTTAGCGATCCCGTTTCTGCAAAATTTACCAAAAATTTAACGTTTTAATTTTTTTGGGAAATGTTTTTTAATTCGAGGCATTTTTGGTTGAGTTATTTTAACGTTTTACACTATTATTAGGTATCCAGCGATGGAGAATATTATATCCGGTCGAATAAGACGTTATTACTGATTTTGTGTGCACATACTTACCCAAAAAAAACGGATACAAAATTCAGATGGCTCTACCGGGGAGGGGGTGAGGGGGCATCCCCCCACCTTTATAGGGGATTTTTTTCGCTTGTAATGAGCTATAGAACACTCCATTAAATTATCGCTAGTTCGATCCCGGACACACTGTATATAGTTTCAAAAGTTACAAAATTAGCGAATATGACTCATTTTTAAAAACTCGTTTCCAACAGATTGTTATTTAAAAGAAAATTAGTTAAAATCGTTAGCAAGCGTGAAAATTGCCTGTAAAAAATTTCAGTCGCGATAAAGTCGTGAAAAATAGGCCAAGGGGCAATATTCGGGGAGAGTTGCCAAGAACTCGAACGATATGAACTTTGCGATATGGTGTGTCATTTTTAAAGCATTTTTAGTCAATCTAAGTTTCATAAAAAATAAAAATACATCAACTTGACGACAGTTTTGGATACTATCTAGTATTTACTTCTCTAACTACCGTGTCGTAATGTACTTAATTTTAGTTGATAACATGAGGTACTTACTACCTACAAATAATATTTCTGTGATACTTATGGTCGTTTTCACCAACACTTTAAGAAACGCCTAAGCCGATAGGTGACAATTTTTAACCGACTTCAAAAAAAGGAGGAGTTTCTCAATTCGTCGGAATCTTTTTTTTTTTTATCTATGTATGTTCACCGACTACTCGAAGACGCGTGGACCGATTTGAAAAATTATTTTTTTGTTTAAGAGGGTTTTGTTTCCAGATGGTCCCATTTTAATCAGGTCAGTATCTGATGATGGGATCCTGGAGAAATCGAGGGAACTCTTCAAATTTTATATGGACACATGAAACTATTTGAGTATTATTAGAAAGAGTAATATTTTCCAAGTTGTCCTATGGTCATTAGGTCAAGACCTGATCATGGGATCTTGGTGAAATCGAGGGAACTCTTCAAATTTTGTTAGTATACTTAAAGCGAGTTGGGTATTTTTTATAGTTACTGGTGCATATGCTAGCAGATACTGATTTGATGGCTAAAGTCATCAAGTCAGGGTCTGATGACGGGATCTTGGTGAAATCGAGGTAACTCTTCAAATTTTGCCAGTATACTTGAAGCGAGTTGGGTATTTTTTATAACTACTAGTGCATTTGCTAGCAGATACTGATTTGATGACTAAAGTCATCAAGTCAGGGTCTGATGATGGGATCTTGGTGAATTTGAGGTATCTCTTCAGATTTTATGAACACACCTCAAGCGATTTGGGTATTTTTACAATGCCTTGTGCATTTTATTGTTTTCCACTAAAAAGTATAAAATAAAAATGGGAAATGCTTTCCAAAAAACCAACTTCAAATGCCACTACAAAGAGTGAAATAATTTTTATTTAAATTTAAGGTACCTACACCAATTCGAAGTCGGGCGATTGTTTATGACTTTGTCATTTCTTTGCACATCAAGTAAGTAAGAAGGACTATTAGGGATTGTATGAAACATTGCCCGACTTCGAATTGGTGTAGGTACCTTAAATTTAAATAAAAATTATTTCACTCTTTGTAGTGGCATTTGAAGTTGATTTTTTGGAAAGCATTTCCCATTTTTTCACTTACAACAACTGTTACCTAAGGGCCTAGGTGTCTCTTAAAATGTTGGTGAAAACGAACTTTAATCCTCTAAACGTAAAATTTTATCTAAGCGATGTATACTTTCTAAAGTTTTTCAGATAGCCAAATCAAGTTTTTTTTTTGTCATTTCTTCTTATTGGGATAGGTACGTGTGAAAGCATGATCATTTTTCAACAAGAATAAATTAGAATTATTACCGCGAATTCTGTATTTTAAGTATTTTATATTGGTTAAACGGTAAATTAAAAATATGTAAACATCAAACAACTCAAAGAATATTTATATAGATTTTCCAGTTGTCTACTCTTGAAGAAGATTTGAGAATTATGATTAAAAAGATAAAATCTAAGTATCACGGGATTTAGTCAAGGCGTCTTTCAAGAAGTTCGTGACTCCGAGCTTACGGACAATATAAATTAAGTAGGTACAAAGAGAAAATAACGTTGGAACGAATTGGAAATAAACTCCCGTAATGTGACGCCTTTACGCCTTGAAGGATCTACAAACTGCTGAGCATTTTATATGATTCGATGTTTCTTATGGTTCTATTGTTACTTTTATCTTTATACTCAATGTTATACTCATAGGTTTACGAACGGATAAGATGACTGACTAACTGACTTAGTTGAGTTATCTACGCACTATTCAAATCATTGGTTGATCGGGATACGCTATAATTATGAAGCTATTATGAAGTAGGCATCTGTAAAATAAGGATACTCGATTTACGAGTATGACTCCTTGTGGGAAAATAGAGGTTATGCGGTTTTGTTCCAAAATAATAATGTATGATGGACGGAGGGAAAAAGTTTAATTTTCTTGCCATATTGGCATGGAATCCTAATAAATGCATTAGATGCAACGGGTATGTATAGTTTTAATTCCATGAAGCTCTAGACTCCTCCTGGTAAATCGGCATTAAGATACTTATAGGATTCTAGACTAATGATTAGAAGCTCTAAGTTGAGTTATGTAATAGATAGTTTCTTAATATTCTAAATATTAGACGAAAACATGAATAAGATAAATAAATAACTTAATACATTTCCGTTATTCTTGTCTTATCCAATTATAAGGAAATGGAATTTCCTTCGAAAACAAAGCTTTCAAGATTCTTTTGCAATGTAACCGATACTAAAACTTGTCAAAACAAGTGCTATTTTCTTGAAACAGCCCTTAGGATCCGCGTCATTTGTCTGACGTGTTTGTTGTGGGCGCTTATTTATCTTCTCCCGGCCTATTTAATGACCAAACCGGTGAAATATGGTTGGCACTTAAGCAGGGCATTGAAGTATTCGGTTACAATGGAAAACAAGACACTTCTCCGTGGCAGTTTTGCTAGTAACGTATGAGATACTACGAGGGTCATTTATTTCAGAAAAACTCCGATTTCGGTCACGAAATAAATCTTTTGCTTTTTCTTCCAAATTTTGCTTTGGTTTGACCTTTTTGTCGGGCTGATAGATTTTCGTAATGAGTATAAATATGAAAATATATATCTTACGTAGCAATGACAGCACATTGGTTCATTTGTCTGTCACAGACCAGTCTTTCATCAGGGGTTGGGTTCAGTTTGAATCCTGGGACTGCGTCCGTGGAAAATAAATATTAATCGAAAATAACGTTAAGAATGAGAGTTCACTATAATATTCTCCAAGTTGTACAAAGCCAACTAACCTACATCTTACAAGCTTGTTGGGTCTATAGCAAACATATGTTGGGCTAGGAAAATATGTATTGAAAGGGGTTGAGAATATATTGCATACGCGACGTAATAATATAAGATCGTCTATTTGGAAAAAGGTTCATTAGAGCTTTTAATATTTTTACTTATTTTTTTTTTTTCAGAAAATAATATCGTGATTTTTATTGTAAGAATTCACGCGGGAATCTTAGCTCCGTTTGTTTTGTTTAAAAGAGTACTTACTCGTACTTACAGGCATTTAGACACTTCGGTTGAAGTTGTATCAGCAGTCTCTAAGTTCTCAAGCCTTTGTTGTACTTACTCGTAGTTTCGTGAATGAGGCTTGGGAATAGAAGGGGTCTCGAATTTCCTACTATTAAAGATAAAAACTTTGGGCATGACCCTTAATACTCGTAGATACATTTTAAGCAGTATGAGGCATCTATTGTCTTGCTTGCATTCTATTTAGCTACGATCTCGTCTAAATAGAATTTGAAATGACTTGTACTCCCTTAGACTTCAATTAATAGTAATATGATATGTAATCAACTATTTTAGTTCATGTAATGAGTAAGTTCTGCAATATCCTTTGCCGTACATTTGGGATAATAACAAGGGTTTTGTAATTGCTCTAGAATTATCTACTCCCACACATACACGAGCTAGAGTACTAAGATATTATGATTGCGAGAACTGCCATAATTCCCGGTGTATATTGTATATTGACCCAAACAGTCTTTTCTTTTCGCACTCTTACTATTAGCGTAGGTTTCTTACTTTTACGAATACGTGGGCACGAGTGTCACAAAATTACGTTTTTCCTAATTACTAAAAAACTGAGGTCGTTGACAATTATCATTACAGATAATATAAAAAACTTCACTGCAGTTTCCGATAAAAATGAAAAAATGGACATTATTTTTGAGCAATATTAGGGATAACTTTTTATCGAGATAAGTGTTTTTCAATCGTGTTTCTATCTCAAGATCAGTAAAAATTAAATACCCAAATAATTATGTTTTGAAAGTAATGATCTTTATAGAAACTTTTATGTTACTAAAAGTTGCATAGTGCTCCCTACTAGGCCATTAAAATCCCGCGACACTTTTTTGCAAAGGGAGTAAGGTTGTATGAAATGTAAATTTTATGGGCCATCACTATTTTTTACAACCAATAAAAAATACAACCATAGGTGCAAATCTCAAGATAAAAACGTATTTATAGCAAAGTAGATAATGGGATTATTTGTATGATGAAGTCACGAACCACTCGTTTTATTCCGTCGTAAAAATCCGAATTTACTAGTTGTAGCAAAATTATTTCCCCAAAGAGCCTTAAAAAGTATATTTATCTTTATAATATATCATCCATAAACCATACCGCAGTGTCAAGGTGACTGCGGCGAATAAATACGTATTACTGATCAGTAGGTATACGAATTCCTCACTTCCTTCAATTTTCTACCATAGAACCGCAAGACGCCGGGAGAAGTGGCATCCTTATGTGATTGATGTCCAGCATGCTCGAACGAAACGATTTTCTTCCACGTTTCTGATACGTACCGCTAAGGTGTGGAACAAGGGCGTTCGTGCGTATCAGCTTTTGTGTTCCCAGCCAAGTACAACCTGGGTGCCTTCAAGAGAAGAGTGAATAGGCATTTTCTAGGCAAGCGCGCTCCATCCTAGACCTCATCATTTCTGTCCATCAGATATTATGATTGTAGTCAAGCGCAAGCCTATCAACAATAAAAAAAACCGGCCAAGTGCGAGTCGCACTCGCGCACCTAGGGTTCCATACCATAAAAGAAGTAAAACATTAAAAGAAACACTTTTTAATTTACAAACAAAACATTATTTAATTTGAATATTTTGACATTATCATTTGTCGAAATCCTATACCATTATTTGGGTGAATTCGACAAATGTCGTTCAATTTAAGATGTGGAGTATGTGGAGTGGTAGTGGTATACCGTATGTATTGATTGTTTTCATAGCGATTCTCCGTTCGTATGATACTTGTAACCTACAAGGAAACTCTATTGTTACAGTTGTCAGTGTTGATGCTTTTCGCAGTGAAGAATAGAATTGTAATAATCTGAATTACTATTTAACGTAACTTAATTTTTTAGTTTATAAAAAAATATGAATAAAACCTAAATAAATGTAAAAAAAATTAACGTAACTGTTCAATATTAGTCCATAATAATTATTTCTAATCAAAATTAAGCTAATAATTAGAAACCTTTACATTATAATTCTTTCTTGGATAATACTTAGGTACGGACGTCTTACATCCATTAAAATTTCTCAGTTTCTTTAATACAACCCAAGGGTCACCGAAATCTTACAATTATCTTAAATCTAGATAACATAAATATTCAAGCCCGGCTTATCTGTAGAATAGTCAACGGGTGGTTTTTGTTTGAGGATTTTTTTAAACTCTCGTTTTCTTTGTATTGTCTCTCTTTTATATGAAAATATATTTCGACAGTCATTGAAACGTTAGTAAAGGCAAGATTAGTCTTAAGGGCAACCTTTTTCAAAGCTCAATTACATTGTAATCTTACCTTAGAATATGTAAATGTAAACAAAGAAAGGATACTTTTGTCGTAACGTAACTTAGAATCTAATTAAAAACAACTTTTTCCTTTCACGATACTGATTTGTTTTAAAACATACGCATATGACATTTTAAAGTATACTAACCATAAAAACGGTACTGTTACAAAATCTTGGCACATCTCACCAAATTGCAGCACTTGCCCTATTTTTGCAGGTTTTATCGCAACAAAAAGTTTTGTTATAGGCAATTTGTACTCATGCTAATGAATTTTTAATTTTCTTATTACCACGAGTTTGCAATTTATCTGTACGAAACTCTCGGTGGGGGTATCCGACACGCACTTACCCAATTTTTAATTTAGGTTAACTATTTCCACCAAAAGCATTAACGGCGTGAACGGTCGTTTTCAGTCGATTTCAGGTAGATTTTTATAAACCTGCAGTTTACTGGTACGCGGTTTCAACTCCAAAACACGTCTGCCCCAACAGCTGTCGGTTCTGCGACAGATATGGCCCGCCGGTTACTTTGGTTTTCCTACGGATGTCCACGTTGCGATTTTATTATATTTTTTATCCCTCAGATAAACACTCAGCATAGCCCTCTCGATAGCACGCTGAGCGAATTTGGTTTCCAATTTACTAGGTACAAAATAAAAATAAGTTACAGTACAGAATTTTATACAACAGTCGTAGATTGCCATAATTACCCTTGATGTTACAAACTCGACACTCGACGGATAAGCGCAGTGTAGTGTCATTAATTAGAAGATAATGATTATATCATAATTACATTTCAAGCCTTCTGATTTACTTTTAATCTTGCTTTATGTTTTCGTCTATCTCGCGAAAACTATGGAATACTCCCAAATAAAAAAGTTCCATGCATTAGCTATTAATATAAGAAACATTATTTAATTGGAATATTTTGACATTATCATATGTCGAAATCCTCTTCCATAATTTAGGTGAATTCGTCAACCGTCTCTTAATTTAAGGTTTGGAGTAGTTAAACCGTATGCATTGACTGTCTTGGTATCGATTATCCATTTGTTAGGCTAGTTTTTAGGTAGCTATCACTCAACACTGCTAAAGAGTGAAAAGTATTAAATCAATATTGTACTCATTTCGTATTCTAAATATCTAGGAATATTCATTGGAGACTCATTAAGCAAATTGAATAGAGCTTCCGATGCAATGTAAAGGGGTACTTTTTATGAAACAATTCAATTACGAGAAGTTCTCTTTGATATTCTTGTTAATAGTTAAGTTCATTTTGTAAACGTCTCGTGAAGATGATTGTGAGTACTAAGCATTTTAGTGCAACCAATTAATTAATTGATGTTTATAAAGAGTCTTTAGAGATTGACCTGAAATGTTACATACTCGTCAGCAATACAACATAATATTTTGTAACATCATAATAATGTATTATCATTATAGTAACATTCACTTCACACACAACAAATATAAAGTTCAAAGTTAATCATTTAACAGCTGTTTTTTAAATTGCCTGATAAATTATCTGAGGAATACATTTTAAACGTTTTAAACATATGCCATATAAAATCTGTCAAAATATCATATTTATTCCCTAGTTATAGATTATCTAGTGATTGAAAAATCAGTCCTAAATTATTGGCCAAGATCTACAAAAGTATAACATCTGACGTAGGTTATTTTTCTAGACTTAACCACGGAATAGTATTTGACTTACACCATAATAAACTAGAGATCAAAATCACACATAAGTATCATTAAATTCATAGATTTATTAATCGGTCGTCGATCGCGCTTTGACTAGATAGAGCCTTTCCTATAATAACAACGATAGCTCCGTGGGTGCAGCAACTTTTTCTTGTAGTGTGAGTGTGTCAGTTTGAAATTTGTATAATAGTGTGCATGTAAAATTGTGTAGCGACGGCTCGGGCTTGTCAACTTGGGCAGAGTATTGAAGTCAAGGGCGGCCTCTTGGATCTCTATGATTAAATTTTTAATGAAGATAAAAGAAGATATAGATATTTCAATTCACGTTGACGCGCCCCACTCTTTCAAACTCCATACGAATGAAATGAAACGTAAGCGATTTTGACAGAGTGGGGCGCGTCTTCGTGGATTGAAATGTCTATGTTCTATATCGGTGTTTACCGCGGTCTGTTATTCAAGAAGTAGGTACAAGTAAGACACGAGTAAGAACTTACAAATTGCAAATTGAAGCACGCTTCTCTGAAAGTCTATCCCGTTGATTAAATACAGGAAACAAGCGGGAATATGACCTTTAAGAAACGAATTTCACGTGCTCTCAAAGGGAGTACGCGGGATCACTTGTGCATACTTAACACCATGATTACGTACGTTCTTGCAGGAAAACGTTGCGTGAATGAAAACTGAAGTGAGTTTCCATGGCATCAAAATATAATTTCGGTGTTTCATGAATGAACGTCTTTTGCGGCCCACTACTGGGCAATCCTGCAATCCTAAGGTAGGATCACTTAAGGTAGGACACCTTTGAGATCACTGTGAAATAAGTGGGCCTGATTTTGTAAGAAAAACGTATTCATCGTTATCGCTATCGTAATCATTTGTAAATTCTGTCCCCCGATTGGCTGACGGAGAATCAGGGAACTAATCGGCGGGCAGAATTTATAAGTGATTGCGATAACAATGAATACGTTTTTTTACACAATAAGTATAGGGGCTGGTCAGGATGAATATAGGTTTTATCACAATGTTTTTTTTTTCTGTAAAATAAGTGACATTTTATTAAGTTATGTAAACGCACAAAGTATATTTTGGGTTTTGCAGTAGGAAAAATATTTAAAATGTTATGAGAGGAATCACTACTAACTTCATCAACGTAAATAGCGAATACGTCATTTTTCTCTGAGAACAATGTAAACATACTTCTTTTATAATATTATAGTCACGACGCAAAACAGGAAGTAACATGATATAACATGCTCGTAAAAGCCTTATTCCGCAGATTTTCTGTTAAAGCCCCTTAAAGAGTACAGCTGAGTTTATTTTATGTAAGCTTCGATCCATTATTTTTATGCCATCTTACAAAAAGCATTTTTTTTTTGCATTTTTGTATCATTATTGTAGACTAAGTTTTACCTGTGGTTGCGCCCGCATGAATTTTTTTTTCTTTCACAAATCCCGTGGGTTTGGACATTTTCCCATATTATTTCATCCCTCTTTTTCTTTATAATCCCTCTCTTGTAGACTACTAACACTGTAGTGTTTTGTTAATCTAGGATATAAACTATTTAAATTTAGCCAAATCGACTTAGTAGTTGTGGCTTGATTGATTGAGAAACATACAATTTATTTAGTACAAAATACAAATCTACTAAGTTTTAACTTGCAGAAACTTTTATAATTATGCTAATAAATACAGTGATCCCGTTAGAATTTGGGAAACCCTATCTTAATCTTTTAGCGTCATCATAAGGCCCAGTTGTGGGCAATAGTAAGGGACTGGACACAAAGCTAATTATGTAATGATAGCTGTGGATATCGGTTGATAAACTATAGGTACCTGCCAAAAACAGACTTCGAAAGGAAATTATTGCAAGACATTATCATAACCAAATCGCTTTTGTGTGAACATTGTCAGAACCATCCTCATATAATATATCACTTGCTCACCTATATCATGCCTGGATGTTTACTGAGACGACTTTCCATTACTGAGGCATCGGTTTTTTATGATATTGAAGTAACTCGTATTGACGTATCTTGAATAGCTTGTTATGATTAAATAATGCGAATAATTTGTTGATTTTAGTATTGAAACTTAGTTCTTTGTCATTTTTTGAATTTAGCCTTTTGTCAAATATTATCATCTGATAGAAAAGAAACGGTTTTCTAACAGTTTCTTAAGTGGAATAGTTGTAACATAAAAATCCGGTCATTTTACAAGTTGTAGAAAAATATCACTAGTATCTGCATTTCGAACAAAGTTCCAAGCAGGTCAGAAACCTCATTTAAGGTTAATCTGTGTACAGCTAGAGCGGCCATTGGGGAAATTGTTAACAAGTTTGTGCGATATAAATGTTAGCGAAACTCGTTTAAACAGCCATAACTGCTTTTTACATCCCACTTCGGTGAAATAGGTTCAGAAGTCTTCAACACGAAAAGGTATTAAGGAAGTTATTTAATAATAATGTTTTGTTAGATATTCTCGTAGCAACTTATCAGTGGATATAGCACAGGCTATAGGATAATGCAGCTATCAAATTACAAGCATTATTGTAACTTGCACTAGCCCCTGTGTATCACTAATCACATTAGGTAGGTACTTAACGGTGTAGATGGCGTATTTAAGCGATGTTTAGTGACCTGAAGTTTAAAAACTGACATCTTCAAATTCAAACTTCATGTATTTTGAGTTTCTCTAAAATCGTTGTGAAGCAGAAAATCGATTTGGTAAACTTTTCTCGATAGAATTCAAAGTCTCCATTAATGACGGCAAATAATGGGTGTAACTGTAATTTTTGTTTTAATGTATCATTAAAAATAATATCAAAAAGCGCTCAGAACGGATGTTTTACAACTGTCTATATTTTTTAATAATTATGTAAAACCATAGATTTATAATAATAGGTCGTCGCTCGTGAACTCTATGGGTAAAACGTTGTTTTACTGCTATATTCTTCCGCAACGCTGCATATCGCACACACTAATGTAATCCTAAAAGTAAGAACGCAGAGTAAGAAGGACAAAAATAATTTCAGTGAATCCACTTAATATTTATCAATTGCCTTTCTACCATAGCTGTAACGATCGTTCTTATAACTCTAGGTATAAAATATAAAGACTAGGGTCTATATTAATTTAATTAGCTATAAAAGCTATGGTACTATTAGGTATGCCATAGCTTTTATAGATTACTAGACACAATGGCATGGCATGAGCGTGCAATAAGATGTTGTAGTTTCAACGAAGTACAATCCAAGAAAGCAACAAAAACCTTCCTTTTATCGTGAACAAAGTTGCAAGTCGGTAAGTTTATTTAAGGTTAAATTGTATAAAGCAGGAACGCGCATCGAAGAAATTGTTAGTAACAGGTTTGTACGACACAAAGCTGTAAGCGAAGCTCGCTGTAACAGACATTATGGGTTTTTAACCCTCAACTTTATTGGTGAATTAGTTGAACAGAAAACCGGTTTTAGAATGTTCTAATTCTAGTTAAAGGGCTTCAGAGAACCTTTGTATAGGTTTATTAAACATTTACCTTTTATACGTCTTCACAATATTTGAACATGAATTAAAATATCTATCAGTTTTATAAAATTTCATTTCCCTATAACAATGTGTCACATCTTCAATTTCTTTTATCTTAACTATAACATTTAGTTTTGATGAAAAAAAACATAGGATCAAGCTAAATGATTCAGAGAATTGAAAGCTTTGGAAACTCAGTTTGACTCTGAATCGTTTTATAAAGAAAACAGAGGCATTTGATCCAGTGACATTAAATGAGACTTTTACTTGGCACGGGTGTTGATTAGCCTCTTTTAAATAGGTCACCGGGATCGATCGTCGATGTTTACAAAAATACTTCCCTCATATATCAATTTCTGATGACACATTTTCGATAATAACTCAGCTAAATTACGAGTGTATTCTTTGAAAAATGAGGTCTCGCTATTTGTTTTGAGAGATGTATATCATTTAATGGATTCTTGCGATTTTTTGTGGGATAGGATTAATTTATTTTATAAGGTCTTACTGAAGGTTTTCACTCACTACTTACATAACATTTAACAGTTATCCTTATCCTTAATCTTTTTGACTTGATAATGCAAAACTTATAGTAGTTGCACCTAAGTTGACTATCTGTCTGACTGGTAAAGTTCAAACCAGGAAACCGTCTTTCAAGGTCATAACTGGTTAACAAACCCTTGGTCTCTAAATCTCTCAATATTACTCTATTTGCCATTTATGACTAAAGACCCCAGAAAGTCACCAAAACGACCCCACTGTAGGAAAACTTTACAACTGAAGCACTTATTTAAAAGTTTAGTAAATATTTTCAAACTTCTTAACCAATTTTAAGGTATTTACAAAGATTTATATCGTTGGGTATTTAGGTACTTATATGAAATTTTTTATATATTTGGATGAAATCAAGCGCCTGAAGAATTTCATAAAGTCGCATTGTCTTAGGTTAATAAATAATTATATTATTCCACCAGTCTACAGATATAACTACCGAATAAATTATTTATATTACATTTCGCCATTGTGCATACCCAAAACTATAGTGTTGTAATCTCACGTCAACCATCATTCGATATGAATTTGTTCCGAAGTTGGCCGTACACCTCAGTTGGTAATCCATTGTTTGGGAACCCAAAACTTTTGACAGATAACAAAGTGAAGCTTTCACAGCAAAAACAAAGCGCCAGCCGCGCTGCGAATTTGCAAATGTTTGATGTTGCTCGTAGTTACTTTGACAGGGATTACGTATTTTTTGCTGCTAAAAGTTTACCTAACTACTTAGGAAGTCAGGTACCAACGAAGTAAATATAGTTATTTGTATTACAAGGCGCCAAAGGGAAAATTTGACCCTTGAGGGCGTTAAGGGATTCTTAAGTAAGAAAAAGATTCTGAAGTAAAATCCTGAGCGTAGCGAGGAGTTCAATATAATTACATTCGAGAACAAAATACTTTACTATGATAAGAGTACCTTTATACCATCTTGAAATTCATATAGACATTATTAGAAGACTAAATAGCGTGAAAATTCTGCAAAAAAATTTTTCATTTTGCCTTCGATAAATGGCACGAACGCCGACCAATTGCAAGAGATAAAATGCAAATATCCATAAGCATAAAGATAAAATTTTGCTCTTTGCCTAGTGTAATCCAGATAAAAATATCTGGTTATCAAACACCTACCTATGGTTGTAACCAACAGATATCTGTGGTCTTAGCAAAGAAGGCACTTTATTTTATATCTTGTTCGTCTCTCAAGGTAAAACGTTTTATTCCAGGACTATCATTTTTATAGCATTAGTACCTTTAAGATTCCCAAGGTGACTATATATTTCAACAACTTGAGAACGTAAATGGTCCGCTGTATTACAACCTTTGAATTGGATTTCCATATTCAAATGATGTCTGAAACTTTTAATATCATTTTATTATTTTTTGCAGGTAATTACGGCGGCTCATTTGGAATCTAAAAAAAATGTTATGATTAACTTAATAAAACAAAATTCAACCAAAAGTTCTAGGTACATTATTACACAAATTCTAGATATATTATTCAATTAGGTGACTTTTGAATAATTTTCCCACAAACCTTGCAAGTAACACAATTAGGTATAGGCTGGCCACGGGGCGAAACGCGCGGGTGTACAGCATTGTACACCGACGCGTTCAGTGAATAAAACACATGTACATATAGAATTTCTATGCATTTGTTTCACCCATTGGACGCTTTAGTGTACACCGTGGTCAATCAGTCCAGTGGTTTGAGCAACTCGTTAATACTTGATAGATAGACTCTAATTACTGTACTACTCGGTATTTACTATGCCAAAACAATATGATGTCAATTACTTACAAATCCAAGCAAAACTTGTTGAAAACCTTTTTGACGAACTCCCTGGCGCAGTGGCTCGCGTTCCGAAGCGATGCTGTGTAGAAACTAATATGGGTGAGTTTACACTCACCCTTTCCAAGTTAGTACGATAACATCTTCGGCTGCATCATCACTTACCATCAGGTGAGATCGCAGTCAAGATCTAATTTATATAATTACCTTTAAAAAAAAAAGTAGCAGGCCGTTATCTCATTTGGGTTTTATTACAATCCTGATAAATTAGATCACGTCGAATCCTTTTGAAGAAAACTGCAAACTTTCAAAATATAGTCGGATCAAACATTATCCGGGAATATCTGGATGAGTGCAGCCGGCAGCGATGTATTTTCCCAGAAACTTTTTAAACTTTTACAACCAATTTCTGAAGAAAATTTATGAAGAGCATTATTTATTCTGTTTTTGATTGGAAATTTGATTTTCTTAGTTATTTAAAAGGATCTTTGTAAATGCCACTGAGTTAGACCTTAGGGGGTCGTGGGTTCGAATCACGGGCACATTTTCTTTTTGTAGTTATGTGCATTTGTGGAAACTAAATATCACTTGCTGAACGGTGAAGAAAAATATGGTAAGGAAGCCTGTTTGCCTGATAGTTCACCATAATATATGTAAATGTATGTAAAAACCGCCAACCCACACTAGGGCGGCGTTGTGGAATATGGTCAAACCCCTTTCATTCTGGGTGTAATGATGTTAATGATCCAGGAACTGCTAAGTTATGAAACGCCCTTCCAATCTCCGTGTTCCCAGTCAAGTACAATCTTGGTGCCTTCAAGATACGAGTGAATAGGCATTTTCTAGTCAAGCGTGCTTCAACCTATCTTCTATTATGTATCTGCTTCATCATGGCTTTTTATCGGGGATGATTGTCATCAAGTGCAAGCCTATCGACAACAAAAAGGTGCAAAGAGCCATATAACTAACATATACTTAATTGTCAATACAATAGTCATGACCTAAATTGTTCTCAAACTCAGCCTTAGAGAAAGCCTTCAGAATTCATGTTATCCATAAACACTATAAGTTGTTTAGCACCTGGCTTAGGAGCGTCGCATCGATAAACTGACATTGATTCACTATGCGCAGTGCGGAGCTTTCAAATTTCTGCGAACATTATGGTTAGCCAGATTTATTTGTATATAATGCGGGTCTTTTATGAGGTCAGTTCGGTTTCAAGTTGCGTGGGCGGCCGTGGGCGGAACATTAATCTTTATATCTCCACAGTGGAACCATTGTGTGTCTATTCAATTTTATACATAAAAGCTTAAATGTTTCATATTTTCTTTTGTCTTCCTAAAACGCATGAATTGACTTTTTTTACTTTAGAAATATGACAATGGCTCCGGTTACCGGCCGTGGTCAGTAAGCTTACAAAAGTTGAATATTATTCTTTTGGTTTTTTGTTAGTAAGAAGATTCCTTTTCTTATTAATAACTAGGTTTTTTATTCACGGTTTTACACATGCACGATTCCGGGTTTTTAAAAATCCCGCAAGAATAGACTTAACTATAGACTTTCCCGATTTAAAAATTGTGTTGTGTATTAATATAAGGTTTAATCTATATTTTCCTTTATCAACTTAATTCCTTCACGATTGAACTAATCCTGAGATAAACAGATAGAGTCACATTTAAAATTTTAATGGATGAACCTAATTTCTTAAAACGATTTATGGAATAATAAGTTTCCAATGAAGTATATAGTATAAGTAGAAAATGAATGTAGAAAATAAAACTTCACTATATTATCTTATTTCTTTAGAAAAATAAATCACTGGCCCATAGAAAAAGATTTCTACAGTCCACTGTCCAGAGACCAATCATTGCCGCTGATAGACAGGTCTGGACCTGAGGTGGATAAGTATAAGAATAATATGATCTATTGTATTTACTTACCAGAGTATTGTTTTTACTAAATGACAATTTTACTTACATCATAGAGCGATCGCAACAGAGTAAATGCATAAACTTAACGTATAAGTACAATATGCAAATCAAATGCCAGCAGCTGCAGTGCTCTAGAATTTCACTTGTCTATTCTAATTAATGTGTGTTTTCTTAATGCACAATACAATGCATCTCATTAAAATTACCAACCCCTTTTGTAAAAATATTGTAGAACATAATATATCTTCTAATTAACACTAGAGTACACGCGCGGCCTACTATAGTAGACCAGGGTTAGTTTTTTTGTCGTAACTTTTTATTTTTGCATGCTAGAAGCTTGCGATTCCAGATAAGCCTCGTCTGGTATATTCTTCGCAACCTTAGTACCCAACACAATTCCTGCGCAAACGCATGTGCGAGATATTTGGCGCCAAAAGCGCAGGCCTACTATAGTAGTCCGCGCGTGTATTGATGTACCAAAATCAGGTAAGTAACTTTTCGTGTATTATCGAATTATAACGCTAAAATAATATTCTCCAGCTATGTTATGTATATATACTTATACCTTTGTTTAATTATTGTTATTTTAAAATTGGAAAA
This sequence comes from Coenonympha glycerion, assembly GCA_963855885.1. Lineage (NCBI taxonomy): Eukaryota > Metazoa > Arthropoda > Insecta > Lepidoptera > Nymphalidae > Coenonympha > Coenonympha glycerion. Next base: position 13,217,484 of record OY979631.1, read on the forward strand.
TGTCAATTTTTTATTTTTTTACAGATTTTTAACATTAACGTCATGAGTGATTCACAAGTGTTTCCACTTGTGAATCTTTGTTGCTATTTAAGCTAGACACTGATGATGAAGATGTGACAGAGAGTGAAGATGATAAAGTTGAGCCAGAACCAGACTAACAACAGGCCCTGGTTCTGCATGAGTCAGAGCTTCAGGAAAATGAAGAGGAAAGGTTAAATGAAAGGTCTGACGAAACATCAGATTCAGATAACACTCCACTCTATCTGAAAGGCGCGGTCTAATCTACAAAATGACGAACTGAACCATTTAGCACAAAAATATACCATCGGCAACGCGAACTCGAACCCAAAATCTAAGTATTAGATAAGCAAGCCCAAAAGGAGATAGAGCTAGAAATGCTAAGGGTCCATTATCCAGTTTCAAACAACCCGAACCCGACAACTTAAATTGAGGATTGGGGCACTTTTTGGCAGCACAATTCAGGATTCCCAAGTATCTAAATCATGATTTGACACCAAAGACAGCACGAGGTCGATGTGCACTCTGCTTGAGAGCCCGAAATCGGTCGACAAAAAAGTGGTGAAAGACTTGCTACTAGAAGATTTTTCACGATCACTAAGCAGTAGTATATCCTGAATGCTACAAAAATGAAGAAAATAGTAATGGAGAGTCGTTTTAATAAAAACAAAAATACGTTGATCTCAGTATTGCCATTTTTGTTACTTTTTCGTAGATATTTAATTATTTGCTAATTGTTCACTATTTTAAATATTGTATTTAAATTGTTTTGTTGTAATGTTAACTTAAATAAATATTTTTTCCATTCCATTTGTTATTTTAATCAAATAGTTATAAATATACAATTTATTGACTTTTTAAAATGGGCTACTATAGTAGGCCACGCGTGTACTCAAGTAAAAAAAAGAGGCGCGTGTACCGTAGTGTTAAAATCTGTGCTTCTAATATATAAAATTGTCGAGTCTATATAGTATTTGCTTCCAAACTCCTCCGAAATGCCTCGACCGATTATTGTGAAATTTTCTGTGTAGGTTTGGTAGGTCTGAGAGTAGGTCGATAGTTTTTTTATATCCTTAATGGCAAAATAACGTTTGCTAGGCCAGCTGTCTTTAAAGAATAAAATTCTCGTATCCTGTATTTGTGACCAATCTCCTACGAAACGGCTGGATGAACAAAATATGATTCAAAGAAATACCAAGGAAACCATTTAATAAATAATAATATTATCATCTATTTTCTTTGATTGATTCAAGTATGTAGCCAGTAGCTGTATGAACTTTGACCCCCATTATACTAACAGGGGTTAAAGTTCAAACTGGCCTGATCATATTGTGATCGGGCACCATTTATCAAGTTCAAGGTCGATAATGGTAAGCAATATCTTAGTATTATTTTGGCAGTAAAGTGAATGGACGCTTAATTGACACTATGACGAAGTATTTTCATTACTTGGAATTTAGAGGTCATTGATATCTGAGGCTTTGTTGAGGTGACAGACGATATTGATTGATGAAGTTTATTTCACTAAAGATATTTCAACGCGTCTGAACTCTGAAGGCTATTTGTCCATCAATGTGCGTAACGTTTTCGTTTTTATGTCTGCACCAATAGAATTGCTTGTTTTCTATGAGATATTCAGGCAAATTAACCTTATTGGTGCGTTTTCAATAGGCGCAAAATATGAACAGCAATATTGCACAGCGCTGGTAGGCATGTGCAGTGTTTATTATTTGAGAAGGTTTTATTATTCCTAAAACAAATCTAACGGTTAATGAGGGTCATCATTCCAGCACTTGGGTCTACAAATGACTAGGTAAATATCATATTTCAAGCTAGCGTAAGTGGAACTAAACGTATCAATAACCCAATCACTGTAATGCCTATACTTATCTACTTATCTACTCATACTTCAAAGAGCCTACGCACAAAATTGTGTTTCAAGTGTAAAGAGAACCTCACTCATTTTAAACAATGAACCACAAAAAGTATGTAATTAGTTTTGCGATAAAGTGTGATTTTATAACATAAGGCTAGCCGTAATTCCCGTATATTGATGAGAAGGGTGTGTTTGTTGTTTTGAGCATAGCATCCCCACCTTGTCCTTTTTTAGGGTTCCATACCAATTTGGTAAAAATGTAACCCTTATGGTGAGACTTTCTCCGTCCGTCCGTCTGTCACTTTCGATTATTTCAGTAATTATCAAAGCTCAACTTGAAATTTGTTTAAACTACGAGTATATAAGCTAGCGCTTGACTGGTTGAAATTGATCTCGAAAGCGCGCCCTATACCCATGGGAAATGCCTATTCACTCTTGATTTGAAGATTCCCAAGTTGTAGGCGGAACATGGGACAGACAGAGCAGAGCTGGGTATTCCAGCTATCCCTCTTCTGCTGATTATGGCTTCAGGGGCCTACCACCGTGACCTAAAATAATATTATTGTAATATTGTTTTAAAATTTCCATACTGACATTGTATGAAAATGTCAAAACAATGTTACAATAATATTGCTTTAAGTCACGGTGTTAGGCCCTCTGGTAGCTGTATATCTAGGTGTCATAATGAGTGCTCCTAATCTATTGTGACGCCTCAATCTACAGCTCCCAGCCAATGTTTGTTTCATCGGAAACACCAACAGTTCCTTGGTTAAAAGAAATTTAGCATCCTTTGAGTCTGTATAAATTTTCGTTTATGCATCAGTGCTGGGCAGGAACAGATCATGTGCTCCTCAGAGTAAAGATACTATACATGTATAGACCTCTTTACAAGTTATGGAGAAGAAAAGTCTATATTCTTTAGCTTCAGGTTATACATGTGTCGATTAAGTCGACAGTGATAAGATCGAGTGCTAAGTCCTCAGAGGTGGCTTTCGCTTTGAAAGGTTTTATTAGTGCCTTTCAATGGGCCATTTCTATTAATCTTCCTCAGCGAAAGGCTAGATTACAACGACAGTAGATTATCAGGGTTAATTGAATCAGGCTTTTAGGTGTACCGTAGATAGTTTCGGGTGCTATCTGTTTTCCTTTGCACCTGTTTTTTCAAGTTCATCGGCCTTTTCATTGCCGGTAAGGCCAGGATTATTCTAAACTGTGTTAGTTTAGAATAATCCTGTTACTTGAGGGCATTCAGGGATTTCCTGCAGTTTTATCCCTTTTGGGGCAGAATGTTCAAAAATCTTTTCGTAGCGGAAGTTCACAATATAATAGGTGTTTTGTTTATTAACTTATTCCTTTTATATTATTACGAGTATCATCATCATCATCATCACATCAGCCTGCGGACGTTCACTGTTGAATGTCGTCCCGCTTAATGTCGTCGGTCCAACGAGCTGGAGAGCGCCCCACGCTACGTTTACTTGTATACGCGTTCTCCACTCCAGGACTTTTCGGCTCCATCGGCCATCGCCCCTACGACACGCGTGACCCGCCCACTGCCACTTCAACTTGCTATGTCAGTGACCTCGGTTCTCCTGGGGATCTCCTCATTTCGGATTCTATCCCTCAGGGAAACTCCTAATATAGCGCTCTCTCCATGGCCCGCTGCGTGACTTGAAATTTGTGGATCAGGCCGCGTGTGAGTGTCCACGTTTCAGCACCATAGGTGAGGACAGGAAGGACGCACTAGTTAAAAACTTTTGTTTTCAGTCATTGAGGAATTGACGAGGAGAAGACTTGACTCAATTTTCCAAATGCTGCCCAGCCCAGCCGTATTCTTCTGTTGGATTCTTCATCGAAATTATTTCTGCATAATGTAATGTTATGCAGTGTAATGTAATCTAATGTAATGTAATGTGGTCTGTCCAAGGTATTGAGATTTCGATGCCAACGTTTTCGACGTTCACTGGCCTCGGGACAACGTGCTGATTAAACATGACCTTAGTTTTGTCTACGTAAATCCCTAAACCAACCCGACTGGAAAAAAGGCTTAGGCTGTTCAGCATGTCTTCAATATCCTGAGGAGTCTCTGCCAAGATAACAACGTCGTCGGCAAACCGTAGGTGTGAGATGTATTCCCCATTACATTTAGTCCTCGTCCTTTCCAGTCCAGAGTTTTAAAAACGTCTTCAAGTAAGTACACTGTTAAACAGTTTCGGTTAATTACGAATATAGTACAGGTTAATATGGCGAAAGCCGGCCGAATATAATGGTATGACCAAATGGCGTAGCGGAACCGATCCTGCTGTCTGCGTCGGTGGTTGTGGGTCCGATTTCCACTGTGGAAAATGTTTGTGTGAAGAGCATGAATGTTTCCAAGTGTCTGGATGTTTTTCAATATCTTGTATGTATATTACTCGTAAATATTATATACGAGTATATTTAACAGTTATCTGTGACACATGACGTGTGTAATGTCTGATATATAAATTATTTATTTAAATTCAGATGACAGCAGTGTTGTGACATCGAATAATAATATTTCGATATAAATGGAAAGTGATATTGAAAAGGACTCGGCGATCCGTCGGTGGGGTTTATTCATGACGCAGCACAAAGACTCTTGTAAAATGTTTTTCCATTGATGGACAGCTATACAGCGTAATGAATCTTGTGAGCGTCGGTCGGAGTTATGCATTATTTATCGCGTGCGGCCCGTCTAATTTATGCACTGAATATAATAATAAATTTTTCAGCAAATAATTGAAAGCAGCTTCATGTTACCACATTTTCATAATGGTTTCCCGAGTGTGAATTAAGGAAATAGTGTTTCGTTCGGAGAAAGTGCCGAGTTTTTGGATATTTCTTTTCAAGAGTAACTTAGCTGCACACACTCGATTCTTGGATAATTTTCCATTAAGCAAAACTTTTAAAAATCTGTATCTACAAAAGAGAAAGTTGTCTAAATGATCTATTTACGCACGACTCATAATAAACGCGAAAGTTTGTATGGATGTATGGGATCTTTGTTACTCTGTCACACCCCAAATACTTGGCCGATTTGGCTTAAATTTTTAACATGGATAGCTTATAACCTGGATTAACACAAAGACTACCTTTTATCTCTGAAAAATCCATCGTTTTCACGGGATTAACGGAAACCCGAAATTTACGCGGGCGGAGCCGCAGGCACCAGCTAGTATTAGTATAATAAAACATTTTCAGATGATTCTACCAATCCCGCAACTAAACTACTACTAGCCTAAAATGTAATTATCATTAGCTTTAAAATTGCGCACCTACACTCAAAATAAAATTTTGAGTCTAACTGGCAAGGGCGTACAGCGTACACTAGACCTTAAAGTAAGCATTTTTAAATTAAAACGTATCGAATTTTAAGTAACTCGAACCTGCTTAATAAAGCAGTTTGGCAATAATTAACCTTTACTCTTTGTTTATCGTTACAACCCTACAAGTGATAAGTCCGTTTGCCCAATTAACAACTTTGGAATATGAGACGCTTTCAAAGGTGAAAGTTTTACTTTCAAACAAACCACAGATTTTGATCCATGACGGTATTTAGTATTTACTTACTTGAAAACTTTGATGAAAGTGGTTGAAATTTTAGCGAAACCTCGAAACTAATACTAATTTGTAACAACTTCTTAGGTAGGTATTAATACAGGATTATATAAAAAGTACCAAATCGCTCTTGGCCTGTATTTGTTTATATTAAAACTAACTACTTTTGTTCTACGACTTTTTTTTAATCGACAGTTTGAGAAATATCAAATATCCAATATTTAACAGGGATACTCTACTTGTTCCTACATGGCGCGGCGCACGACGCGGTGGCGCGCAAACTCGCGGCGCGAAATCGCAACAGTGTAATGTCACTTTACAGATACATATGACATTTTTTTGTATGAAATAAACTAATACTGAATTTGAAAAGTAGTAGAACAAAAGTGTAAAGAAATACATGTCGAGAGCGATTTGGTATTTTTTATATAATCCGTATAATATAAGTACCTAGTTGTAGGTAAGCAGTCATAGCATAATGGTAAAGAACACGCGGCTCTACCAACTTGGGGCCTTGGTTAAAATAAGTGATTAAATCAGTGAACGGAAAAGCATGGAAGCGGCCGTTTCTTATCAATAGTATTTCTTGGAAATGGCGAAATGGTTCACGTAACTTAAATCGCAAAAGTGATTGATTCGTGATTGACTCATGGAGCCTATCAGCTGAGTGGACCAACGAACCAGTAGAATTAAATCGCATATGGGGTTATACTACTGCAGTTTTTCCTTACGCCATATTCAACTACATGAAAATATCTATTTCGTCTTATCTAAAATGACCGCCCCTCTACATGTTGAAAGTAAACAAGAATGTAGTGGAGGGGCTTTCATTTTTAAATTGGACCATGCAATGTCTACCTACTTCTGTGCTTTTCTTTTCACTATACCTTAACAAAAGTTATGTCCTTCATTTACTTACTTAGAAATAGTAATTGCTATTTATTTTAGCTAGTTGGGCAAGTGCGAGTTTATAGGCTTCACGTTGAGAAAATTTTGAAGAATTCTTATATTATGTGCAACTTTCATGTTCGCCGTTAAGTAACTGACAACTATTTAAATTCCAGAATCGCACAATCCAAAAAGTACGAGTTTCGAGCCTAGGATTGAAACTCCGACCCAGTGCTAGATGGCAGAGATCTGAACCACTAAGCTCTCAGTGCTTGAGTATCTTCTTATAATTAAAGTTTCAGAGCTCTTAGATATTAAACATGGCCAAATTTAAAATTGCTTTTAGCTAAAAAGGAAAGTAAGTTGGATAAGCTTGGTCTTATTCATTAAACTCTTATTTTATTTAAAACTTTTTCTTTGTCTAATTAATATGGCTAAGGCCGCTATTTTAATATCATATTTTTGTTGTTGCTCTTAATAATTGTGAATCGGTTAAGTCTGCCAAGTTTTTCTGTTAACTATAATAAAGGTTAGTACTTGAATATTGTATCAGCTGATAGAATAGTTCTGATATAGTCTTAAGTAGAGCTTGCCTAGGATGTCTATTCACTCTTTATTTGTTTATGTGGTGGAGAAGACGGAAGCCGTGGGGGCATTTTAAACCGCTGCAGTGTGTATCAGAAACGTGGAATTAAAGCTCATCGAGTGTGTCTATGTGTGTTATACTTGAACCACGTAAGAGTGTAAACCTTTACAATGTTTTGCTATCATTTAGCTGCATAAAATTACATAAAAATTCGGATACGTATGATTACAGAGCAAGGGTTTGTGTACCGTACCAATGAGCGTGTCCTGTAATATTCATTATTATTTACAAAAATAAAATTAAATGAACTCTTTAATATTAAATATTTCCGAAGTTTATATCGTCTAAGTTGTACAATGAAGCAAGATAAAAAGTTCTGAACTCGTAATACAATTCTAGTTATATTATTACACCCTAATCTCGCTCAGGCAGTACAAATAATACTCTTGCTAATAAATAAACTCCATTTAATGCGTTCCCTCCCTACCGTTTATCTCAAGAACGCTCAAGTTCATGAAATTTTCGCTTTATGTAAGGAAATTTATTCGAGTAACTTGAGAGATTCGCCTTGTACAACTCTATCTCATTAGGAACGGAAAACAGAATCGTTATTTTGTTCGAGGGCACCATCAAAATAAAGAAGTTAAGTAGGTTTCGAATGGAACGTGTTTGGAAAGTTTTGGTAGTTTTGCGCAGGCGATTTGCCATTGTTACCTCTTATTGATGCTCAACTAGAGAGAGAAAACTAATGATGCTGGTAAATAAAGTTTTCTTTACTAAACACTTTGCTCACAAAATACATAAAAAATGATCAAGTGCGGGTCGGACTCACGCATAAAGTATGCCGTACCAATTCTGTAAAATTTAATGGTATATCAAGAAACAAAAACTCTATTTCCGAATTTTTCGGGTTTCTCTATTACTTATAGAATAAAACATTGTATCTTGGCAAACGTGATTTTCAGAGGAAGGACAGTATTTTTCTCATTGGTTTGAAATTTTCGAAAGCGATATAAATGGTAGGAATAGTAGTTTTTCGTGCCTTAGCTTAGAGGCTTGAACTTTTCATTTCTCAAGTGAACCATTTATAGAAAAGTATGCAGTATTTGGTTGCCTCGAAATTTTAGAAAATATTTGTTTAGGCTTCTGTACACTTTTCACCTTTTTATTACAAAAATATATTATTACATTTACCATTACTTACAGCAGGTTTCCATTATTACGTTCTAAAGTAAGCAAAATAGGTAGTGTAACATGTCAGCAGCAAAACTGCCGTGCAATCTTAAGCCGTAACTTCTTAACAATACGTATTGTTATTGTTAACGGTGAACTGAGTCTTATTTATTCCCATTTGGACACTATCCAAATAGGTTTCGGGGTTCATGTACGATTTATTTCCCGTGTGGAATATTTTATACATATATTTTTAACTGTTCGTGAAAATGCTAAAATATTGCTGTTGAAGTCCTAACAATATTGTTATGTTTATTTATTTTATTTTAACAGCTAACGATATAAAAATCTACCTACTAAATTCACGGTATAGTAACCGCATCGAAGCGGTAACCGTTATAGGTACCTGATACAAGATGGATGGTGGGTCTCAGAGAAACAAAGCTTGATAGACGTGAAAATGATACGGAAACTTGCTTTCACACAAGTACTCAAGTAAAATTATTCGGAGTCAAATTATAATTAATATCAGTAACTTTATTAAATAAAAACTAAATTAAACATTCCTTTACTTGTAGAAGTATAATAAGAGTTAAATACGTATAAGAAGAATCCTAATTGAAGACTATTTTATATGGGATTCCTTTTAAGGAAACCACATAATATTATGCGATGTGGTCAACGAATCAATTAGATCGTTTCAGAATTTATTATTGTAGATTGGCTTGCGCTTCACGACAATTTTGTCTGATGGAAAGCAGTGATGAGGTCTAGCTTTAACGTGCATGTATAGAAAAATTAGACTTTACTTGGCTGGGAATACAGAAGCTGGAAGGGCTTTCCACACCTATACCTCCTCCGACTTTTAATTCGAGGCAGCAAAAGGACGTTTTAAATGTCGTCATTTGATGATTTAAATCAACAAAAGAAAATACATAGGTTATCAATGATTTCACATAAATATTATTTTGCTTTGAAAGTCACTTCTCTAATTTTAAATATAATATTATTGGAAGTTATTTTTGTGAAATTATTATTATAGAGTTTAGTAAGATTCGAAATGACAGTGATTTACTACATCGAATTAAGAGTCTGCTTACCCACGATGTCTCCCATATATTCGTAATACCAAAATAATTTGTAATTCGTGCAAATTTCGATCATGTTATGGTATTATTCGGGTTCAAGTAATAATCTTGTAAAATAATATTGAATGAATGGAGACATCGTAGTTCACAGCCCTCTAAACGTCGGAGTATAGGCGGTTTGAATCAGAAACAATTTAATTATTAGGTAATATGTATGTTTTATTTACATATAGGTACGTCGTGTAAGAAATTACCCATTCGAGTGTGATGTGTGACGAGCCGTGCTGCAGCTACGGAAGTTATGCATGAGTTCCCGATTGGTGCGGCTGGATCGATTGCATTATTTTAGGGAATGTTACGGGGAATTCAATGTTTAATAGAATTACTCGTAGGTACAGTTTTGAAAATTTTGCTTTTACTTTGTTCCTGCAATCTCTAATATTTAAAATTCTCGTGTCTCGTGTTTATTACCAAATTTCTCCGAAACGGCTCGACCGATTGTTATAAAACTTTCTGTGTAGGTTTGGTACCTCTGAGAGTCGCGGTCATAAGCAATTTTTTATTTCCATAATGGCAAAATAACGTTTGCTGCGTCAGCTATTTAATGTTTATAAAGTAATCAGTATCAACGTGCTTTTAATAATATTGATAAAGTATTATTTTTTGTAAATGCTTTTAGAGTTTATAAGAAATTTTTAAATTAATTGTCATTTAGTTGTATATATAAGTTACTGCTTTAGTTAAATTCAAAGTACATTAATTTATACATCCAAGAAAAGACATTAAAAGACGGCCATGTTAAAAATATATCATAAATAAAATTATGTACCTACTGTGATTAACTTCGTAGAATCATTTAATGTTTACTAAGTATAGTGAGATTTATGTATTAAATTTCTCATTCGAAACTCATCAAAGTTGCGGACTTGAGAAACAAACATTGTTAACATAGCGAATATTTTTAATTAAAAGAACAGAGATTTGAGTTTAGGTAGGCGGTCTTACATTACGGTGAAAAAGTTATTCGGCGGTTCTTACTCGCGCCCAATTTCACACGAAAATATGGGTGCGAGCTTATTCATTATGGATGCGGGCAGTCCCCGACTTTTGGTCAGCGGTCTGGAGATTACTTTTGGTGGAATTAAGTGCTCTGGAAATGCTGGACACGTGTCGAAGTGATGCATATTTAAAAATTGGCGTTTATTTCATCATCCTAACAAAAAAAAACAATTTTTAAATTTTTACGATTGCAATGACGTCGGGTCCGTATTACCTATAATTATTCTTGAATAGTTAGTTAAATAATCGAGTGGACGGACGGACGGACGGACGGACGGTCGGAGGGATGGAGAAAGTCTCACCATAAAGGTTCCATTTTTACCATTTTGGTATGGAACCCTGATTACGGTCTGAGTTATTCACCATAATCCATAAGCATAACCGACAATCGAGGTCTCATTATCGTTTGTCGGTATCAATGTCGGTACTTGTTTGAAACATATTGATAACATACGGTAGTACCTACGAGCGATATGAAGACGTATTCGGTCTTTGTGGATACGTTTGGACAGCATTATCCGTCAGTTCTCTAGCATCTGTTGTTATGTGGACGGCCGACTATTTTAATGCGAGAGGGGACATTTCAGGCTGACGTGTCGGTTGTTGGACTTCGGTTAGTTGGACGAGGGTTATTGAGACGTTAAATATATCCCTTGACGGTACGTCTTCAGTGGTGTAACCTAGTTACTTTTATTTAATCTGTGGTATGGTGGTGAAAGAAAGAAAAAGGACTGATGCTTGATAACCTCTGCCTCTCATCTGGAGATCGGGATTTTGAATTCCGGACACGCATCTCAAATATTTCTTGATTGATAGTGAAAAAAATTTCGCGGGGTAACCTGAGAGTTCTGCATAGAGCTTTCAACGGTATGCAAATCCCGCTAATATCGCACTTGACAAGCGTGGTGGTCTATGGAAAAATTTCTATGCGATTTAAAAAAGGGTTGTTGATAATGATTATGGCTAGGTGGTGTAAAAATAATATATCTAGCACTGTAACCAACGTGAAAATTATCCATGCAGGATAATTTTCAGGATGCAGTTTTAGGAGTTAAACTATTTCGAGGTTTCTATTTGAACCTCATTCGACGCGCGTGTACCGGCGTATACTTATTAATTATGAACGCGGCTAGAACTACGTTTTCGTGTGTGGCCGAGCAGTACTAAATCCTATACCTGTACAGTTATTTATAAATTAGTTTCGCCTATTTACTTTAAAACTGCTTGCAACTAGCCGTAGAAGTGCTTTGCTAATTCACGAAACCACCAACTGACTGCGTGGTATTGAGCTCAATATACTCAAGTCTCCCCTAAACGAAGGGTTAGTACTTCTACAGAAGTAGCCTTTGCTCGGGGATGTATAGTTTTAATATCCTGACATTTTTATTACTGCTCAAGTTTTTTTATGAACATTTATTTATTGAACATAGCTATAATAAACAATTGAACATGATTCAAAACAATAAAATTGTTTTTCAAATATTTACCTATACATAATATTAGTCCAAGCGTCTGTAGCCATACAAATAAGTAGTAGCGCCAGGTCCTGGCCCATATGCCCAGATGATCAGAAATACGGTGTAATTGACATGTACCCTGGACAGGGCGAATGACGCGAAAAATGTCGCCTGTTTATCGGTGCCAAAAATGCTTGTTTTGTCACCAACAGTAAGGCCACGCCGTAGTTTGCTCAGAACCTAAAGAATTTTGACAGAGTGCGCTAATGTTTGCTTATACGAAAAAGGTTTACGTAAATCATTCGGATGCCCATATCTTGAGCTTTCTTATCAGTGGTAGAGACCGTCGTTTTGAAAGTCATTTCGTTTTAGTTCCATGGACGCTCACGCTAGGTTACAAAACAATCAGCGCCTAAATGGCCAAAATCAAGTGTCTTCATTTTTGCGTTGACAGTATGCGATCCATAGAATAGAGATCACTATTCAGTAGCCTTTTACAATGAGTTTAAGGATGTTTCAACGTTGTATCTAGAACTCTACACCTATTTTTTCCAATCACTTAATTCATCACTCGACGTCCGCCGATAGAAAAGTTAAGCATCCGAATCGTTTTTTAAACGGTCCATCAATCATGTCATGACGCTTTGTGATTTTTCAGTGTCTTCTTTAATTGAGACGGTGACTTAAACGTATTTATAGGAATAAACTTCTTTGTTTTAATGTACATTTTCGACACATTTGCTTGTTAAATTACCATAATATAACTATCACTGTTTCCAAATTGTAAGTAGCTTTTTATTACTCGCTGCAAAATAGTGCGAATTTTATAAGGATACTAGTAGGACTTTGTATTTGCCTTTATCTATATCTGAGATTTTATTAATTTCAAATGTCATAAATATTCCGAAAAAAAGCATTTTTAGTTTTTAATTACCTTGAATACTAAAGGTATTCTGTGGTCTGTTAAAGAGTTGCTCTGATTGGTATTCTCAAATCTAAAAATATTTATTTAAATTTTGCTCTTAAAGATATGAAAGACTTATCTGCACCTGGTTTTATACTCCAGATCACTTTTGGAATTCTTTGATTTTTTTTTAGAAGAAATGTATTTAAAAAAAAACTTTAACAAGGTTTAAAGGAATTTGAAAAATTGCTATGCCCAGCAGTTTATTAATTGAAAGTTTAATTTGTTCGTGGTTCCCTGTCAAAATCTAAACCATCTACTTCACCTATTTGAGGTATTCTGTATACCTTAGTTCTTGGAAGGTCCAAAATTAAATTAAAAGTTGGTATAATGTTTAACATAATATGTTAGCATTAAGGATACGTTGAGGTAGTTAAAGCTTATCGTTTTGAAGAGAAAGTACCTAATTTGAAAGCATACCTTAATCCACTGTACCACCGTGCCAGAGCGCACCCTTCCTGAATACCAATTTGTCTGTGCAATTTGTAGACTGCTTTTATTTACTGCATTTTTGAAACTGCATTCTTCGTTTAATTTCGTTTTTCAGACATGACTTAACGTTCCGTTCTCAAACTAGATTAGCGAGGCGATTCGAATTTAAAATGAAATGAAATTCTATATTTCACATAGGCCTAAATAATAGGCGCCCATGAAATGTCAAAAACTCTACCGCCAAGTTCGGAATGCAGGTTTGCACCGAGAAGAGTTGGCAAGAAACTCGACACTTGCTTTTTTCAAAAATGTCATGATATACAATTATTCTTATATATCATGTAAAGATATTACATAACTTTTAGGATATCTCATGAGGAGATGGAAATATATCCCTATCATTCCAAGAATCTTTGTCATTGAAAAATTATTCAATAGTATAGTAACCCTGATTTATGAGATGTTTCTTGACAGTGGCTTTAAACCTGTGTAAAGGTAAGTCCAAAACAGACTTCGGGATCATATTGTAGAAGCGTACACTCAACCCCACAAAGGATGTACCTTACGCAAACGGTGTGGCACTACAACTTACTTGTGTCCTCCATTTGCAAAAATGCAAACACGTTATTCATTTTGTGTTATGTTTTATTATGTTATTTTAATAAATCATAAACAGCTACTGTATGTCTCGATTCTGCATGAATTCGAATTCTTTAAAAAAAAACAGGATTCGAATTCTTCTTCTTCTTCAGGATTTTTTTAAAGTTATTTCTTATTATAAAACCTATATAATCATCGCAATTATGTAAACTTTTCTTTTATAATATCAATTGGATAAAAAAAAACCTGTTTCTTAGAATATGCAGGACACAAAGTGGTCATCTTCTTCAGTGCAGGGCGTGTTTGAACCCTCGTAAACTCAGCTTTAAATCGACTTGTAGTTATCACCATTTATATATACATGTGACAAATATCATATTGACGTCTTACCAGAGCCTGTACGTTAGGCCTCTGTCATATTTTGAGTTTGAGTATGAGTTTGAAAATGAGAAACCCTAATTATTAATACGCAATTTGCATATTTGAAGTTTAATGCAGCGTACTTGCAACTTGCAGGCTCTAAAAATTCACCACTCCTTTGTTGGTAAGGCGATTCAGGTAAAATATGCAATGTCTGGAAAGAATTGAGTACAGAATCCAATTCAAATACTTTACCTTTACGGCTTCCAAGCTGTGCAGTGTTCAATAGGGTGCCCATTTTATCACACCCCAGTTCTCCTGAATAGGTACTTCCTACTAGTCACGAAATACGGTTTCTAATAGACAAAAAAGAGTGGAAAATATGAGCATGCACAACTTAAGTTATAATTATTACAATTACAATTAACTAAAGAACGAATGTCACTTTTCTCTGTCTGATTCCATAAGCTGACAGTTTGTAAAGTGTTTTTGTAATTTGAGATAGGCTTACAAATTCCCACGAATATTTAGAAGACGTGATATAAGATACTTCTTGTAGCGTTGGCCTAGATACCACCACAGTGTCAGCCATTTTGCAATAATGTATTTTCAAGCAAAGTTACTGACTATTTAATCAGACTTAAAAAGTGCTCTTTGTATGACATTTTATGGCGCATCACTAATAACAATCATAAGGTGAGCATCTTTCTACTTTAGTCATTCTTTAGTATCTATTTAAAAAATCAAAAATATCCCAGTACACCAAAATGCATGGCATTACTGTAGAATCTATTTTTCCCGCAACTGTAAGGATCGGAAGATTGGAGTTGTCAAGCCTGTTTCAGGATGTCAGTGTCAAATATAACTCTAGATACGTGGAAGCTGGAGCGCCGTGCAGTCTGAATTGAGAAAATATTTTATTTGACTGTAAAGCTGCTTTTGGATGTAACTATATGATACAATATGCCAGCCATTTTATAGCATGGGCAGGGGACAAAATGCTATATCCTGATTAAATATTCTGACAGGGATAACATTATTTTCTCCATGTGAAACACGGTAAAGGGGAAAATGACTATTAGACTTAACTAATTACTGACTAGTTGTTAATTTTATTCACGGGATATAACAGTATCTCTGTATCCACCGGCCACCAGCATGCTCAGTGCCCACCACTCATGCTAAGAGAGTGGATAACGCTGCGGAAGGGAAAAAATCCTCTCCGCGTGGAAAAAATAGTCCCCGGCCTCCATACTGGGGAGGTTGCGGTAATACCTGTACCTATTGGATTAAGATGTAAACTCTACTCATAAAATATAAAAACATAACTGAAGTGCGACGTGTAAAAATGGGTCCACAGGGGTTTACGTCACGGGCGTTTTTATTTCATTATGATGAAATGTCACGCAGGGGCCTCTTTAACTCTCAAACAAGGGTTGGATTTTATAAAAAGCGCTTTAAAAATACACCTTTGAAGGGGACACATAACGTAATTAAAAGAGCCTTTTTTGAAACCATGCAAAAATACTAGTGATTCCTCAAGTAAGGTGGGTGGACCATGGAAGGCCACGCTAACAATTGAACAGTTGTTATTCGTTTATTTACTGAATAAATGATACGAACAAATAATAAAGTAATACTTTGTTTTATTACGTAACATATAAACCACTTTTTTAAATTTAAGATTTGATCAATATTGATTAAACTTAAGTTTCATTGAACGCTTCCAAATGGCGTTGCTAGGAACTAGGGCTCCTTAGAAGGCCATTATAATAAAGCAGTCATTTAACACTAAAAGTCAATAAATAGCGATTAAATCTACAATAAAAAGAATTGGTTTATATGTTACGTAATAAAACAAAGTATTACTTAAATATTTGTTAGTTTCATTTATCCAGTAAATAGATGAATAATAACTATTTATTTGTTAGAGTGGCCTTCTATGGTACACCCACCTTATTTTAACGTCGTCGATTTCCGATATCAATGAAGCGAGGGACCGTACTGCCAAAATAGTGGCGCGAGCGATTCGCCGCCGCGTCTGTGATTTCAAGTTCGATGGATGTTTATGTAGATAGAAGGAATTTGTCATCACATATCAATAACTACGAAATTTTAATAGTTGGCCTTCGAAGGAGCATGGCCTTCCATGGTCCACCCACCTTACTTGTAGTTTTACTGATATTATTACCAAAAGAAATTGTACGATACTAAAATATTTCGTAGTCAGTGGTGATTTTCGTTTTGAAAATTGGTATAAATAAGCAAAATAAATACTGGCTATGAATTTAATTCACCGTATTTTTGAGAAGTCTGAAAAAAATCTTTATAATGTAAGGTATTTTTTAATTAAAATTGTTAGTAACAACCATTGAAATATAAAAGTGATTAGAGTGTACATTTTAGGTACATGGTTTAACAAAGTTTTGCTCCAATATACTGATTTTCCTAATATAAGTTTTATGTACCTAATCCCATTATAGGTCTTGGAGTTTGTTTCTTTTTCTTTAAATATTCTAAATGCCTGTTTAAATATTTTTAAAAATTAGTCTAAAAAGATTTTAACATTTTAAAAAACTTAGTGGATCTCCCGTTGTCAGCGTAACTCTCAAAATGTTTTTTAAAGTAGGATATGGTGCCAATATCAATAGCACTATACCACTGACTATTCAATACTTGCTTACTTTTGAATCAAATAACGAAGAAGAGATTTAAGAAAAAAAGGCAATCCTCTCGAAACTGAAGTAGGTCGTACTACTAAAAGTAAGTTTGGGTAAGAAATGCAAGTTACTTTCGGAAAACAATTTCCTGTGAGTCGCTTTACACCGAATCCGATAGTTCTTTCAGATCCATTATCTCCCGCGTGAATGTTCGCGTTTGAATAGAAAATATGGAGTATTTTCAATGAATACACTTTTTTGTTTCAGTATCTAAATGAATGGGAGTATTTTAAATCTAACAGTAGACAAAAATGCAGATGTAATTTTTTCTACTATAGAATTTTTTTTTCCTTTTAACACAACGAAAAAATAATTAATTAATATAAATTTTTTTTTTTTTTACGGTGCTAACAAATTAAACAAAAAATATTCGTTAGGTGTATAATATATCCTATACCTTTAAACGAGCAATTCTTGTATATATATATATATATATATATTTCTATATAATCTGGATCTCGGCAACGGCTCCAACGATTTTCATGAAATTTAGTATACAGGGGGTTTTGGGGGCGATAAATCGATCTAGCTAGGATTCATTTTTAGAAAATGTCGAATTTACCAAAAAAAAATTAATAAAAATATGACTTCTGCTGCCATCTATTAACCAGTAGTTAAACTACCGAGCGAAGCACTTCTGCTGCCATCTATTATCCAGTAGTTAAACTACCGAGCGAAGCTCGGTCAACCAGATATTAGTTCTGATTTTAGTCGGTTGTATACCGTTTCCTACTCGTATCTCTTCATAATAATGTATGAATGCTTATCTCGCTTGTTTGACATAATGGATATCAATAATTATGGTAGCTAGGTATATCGTGGATTCCGAATGGGGTATAAATAAATAAATAAAATAAATAAATATTATTATGGTGGACAACATCACATACATTGCTCCGATTCCTTAGTAAGTGGCTTATGCACTTATGTTAAGGAAATTAGAAACAACGAAGGTACAACGAAGGTATCAACAGATATAAAATAACTATACCAGAAATGTGTCAATTAATATAAGAAATAAACTACAGCTTTCCAGGAGAGCGAAAAACGAAGTTATTTTTTTCATAATCAGGGGAGCACTTCACGATGAAAAATTCCAAACGCTAAATTCTTGACTTCTGTACCTAACTCCTGTACAAAGGGCAGCATGAAAAACGATTATTTGCCCCAGATAACATGTTCATAGAATATTACATGCAAAACTCAAATAAAATCTATTATTGCCTCACAATTCTGACAATGGAAACAGCGTCGCAGTCTAGTTTCTGTGGAAATAACCGGCTGCATTCTAACCAATATACTCCCGGATCATATTTGATCCGACTTTATTTGCATGGTTTTTATCAAAGGGAATTGCTATCCGACTGTGAAGGATCATTATTAAATTTTTAAGCCCTTATGTATGTTATAAGGACCCTCACATAAGGTTGTGCAGTGTGTGTGTGTGCATTCTGTGACTCGTAAACATTAGATACCACTGGAATGTTTTGAGAATCGATATAAATCTTCTGCATTTGTCATCGATATATCTTGTGCATAGCCATTTTTGCGATGCACTAAAAAGATAGAAATGGAAAAAAAAAATCAATTATATTTATGAAAACGATCGCTAAATATGTCACGTGAAAACATTGAAGTGATCCCAAAGGCCCACAGGTTTGTTGCCAAGGCATGTAAGTTTCCTCACGATTGTTCATTCAGATTGATTACCCATGCCCACCTGTGGGACGTGAAAAAGGAGTGAAGGTTGCTAATACAGCATCGCACTGGAGTGTTAAACCAATTTACAGCGAAGGACCTAACCCTAACTAACCTAACCTAAGGAGTAAGCTTCTTTAGGTAAGGTAGAGTGGGAATCAGTACCAAAGATGAATCCCATCCTACCATACCAGACTTAAGCTGATTTAAATCACTGTCTTACAAATAAACACTGTTTCTTCTTACTCTGTCAACACAAAGAAGGAAGGAAAAACAAAACTGAGTTTTTACTATGCCACCGCTAACCTATCTTTATTTAGAAGGGGTTAAAACACCAAGCTGCAATTGTAGGTGCATAAGTTACGAGTATTTCCCATTGATTAAACATATTAAAGGATCAGCACTTACTGAGATCACGCATAAAATTTTAGGCTCCATTCTGAAGCCGGATTTTTAATTTGTCAAAACTGTAAAATGGCGCTAATGTATGCGACCGACAGCGGTATGTGCAGTCCGAAAGTGGTACCGAAATGTACGACGCGCGAATGTGTAATGCGCGACGCCATATTTGAGAAATTTTGTCTTCAACACACGTGACACGTCACACCTTTCCCGTCCTCTTAGCGAGCGTATTTAGTCATTGGTATTTTCACATCTAAATACAGTCAGGTTGAAACATAGAAAGTTCCCTAATTCTGGTTTTATCATCGTTTGAACTTTTTCTTTTGTAATTGTGGGAAGATGAAAAACACAGTATCCTGTTTTTCGACCTAGTTCCACTGACCTCTATCGGCATCACAGCGAACAAGAAGTTTGCGCTAAACCCCTAAAGCCCTACTTACATTGACGAGATATTCGTGTAAGCGGAAGTAATAGGGGATTACAGCTTGTATTTGAATACTTACCTATTTGTGTCAAAGAATTTTATGCTATTAATCTGGCATATAGCAGTAATGGCGCATGAAAGTTTCTTTTTCTCAAAAATGCTTGGCAATTTGAGCATTACTTTGACAACTTCTTTGAGATAAATCGAACTTGCTGTACCGGCCAATCAGCGACTGCCAAAAATTGTATGAAAATCCATATCTGAACAAACAAAATAGAAATGAAAATAGCTTTAGAGACTTTTATTCAGATGATCTTAGTATTGAATGGAAGCAGTCGGTATTTTGCGGAAATCCATAATTAGTAGGACAGATTCATTTGTTTTGCTATAATCCGCTACTTGAAAAGATTCTGTTTGGTATAATATGCAGGAAACACCACACACAATTTTCCAACACTTTCTTCGAAGCACGTTTCGTCCTGATACCAGGACATCCTCAGGAGATGTTGACTTCATAATGCGAAATCGTAGAGTCTCTACAAATAAATTTGTCCTTCTGATCTTAGTATAAGTTATCCCTATATAAATTTTCAAATCAAAACCCTCATTTCAATCAGTCTATTCATTAGAGCCACAATGTAAAAACAACGGCGCCCATTTTGCGTCAGAGGTTCATGATAAAGGTAGTAGATACGAAATAAAAGGCTTTCGGTCGTTCCCTCGTTCCGCTTACGAACTGTAACCGACCACTATTCGCCACTAAGGATGTTCAAGGATTCTCCGTTTGTATGAAATATGTAGGGCAGTATATCCTTGTTACAGAACTCCCCTACCATTCGAACTCCGCTTGATTTATACCTTCCATATAATACACTGAACCAATGCGAAGGCGTATTTATTTTTCGCCATTTATAACAATACTTGTAATCCGAGACTTGCAGGACAGGTTTGCGCTACTGTGAGATTTAGTAATTGTTGATATTGTTATCTAATTTGATGGAAATATACAAATGCTAAACATATAGTTATAAATGGAAATATACGATAATTTAATTAAGAGTTTTTTCCAACTGTACAATGAAGATATTTAATAAAATTGTAATGAAAATTCCAACCTTTGAGTCCTGAGTACCAAATTAATCATTAATACGGAATTTTCATTACAATTATTAATTATCTTTAATTTTAAGATTTCTAGGAATTTAAAAACTAATATTCCGATTCTTCGTGAACATTGTCATTCTTCGCGTTTGTTTTGTTCAAATTAAAAATTTTTCTTCGTATCCTTTTTCTTTTTCTCACTTCTGTGAGAAAACTTATATCTTAATAGTAAAGGATGATGCAGCTTAGCACGATCTTACCGACAAATTCCTACTCATTCATGCCTGGGAATACCTATATTGTACGTGCCAGGGAAGACGGGATACCGGGAACAAATTCCATTCATGTCCCGTGAATTTTGCGCAAAATACGAGAAAGCAAAATGCATCAATTTGTCATGACATTTTGTTTGTGATTCCTATACTTATTGTAAGAATAACGTTAAATCTGGTAGAATGAAATTATTAAATCCTATACCTATAAACGAGCAATTCCTGTGAATATATATATTTCTAGAAAATCTGAATCTCGGAAACGGCTCGAATGATTGAGAATGATAGGAACGAATCGATCTAGCTAGGATTCATTTTTAGAAAATGTCGTATTTACATCTTTTTTTTTTCATGTTTATATCTTCGCATGTGGCTTTGTTGATAAATAATGAGAGGACTTTGACAACGAATTTTTATTATAACAACAAGTAATAAAAAACCGAGTGCGCATCCCTGTTATAATGAAGAGTCTTGAGACCATTACTTAACAACTATTAATTACCACATCGGAGTTGTGGGGTTTTTATTACCCATCCACAACTTCCCAATCAGCGAGAAGTTGTGAAACTTTGCCAAACCATTAAAACGTCCTTTAGAAATACAAAAGTTGGTAACGGGCAAGTTTTAATGTCTTCCCCTGGAGAAAATTCCCCTTTGTTGCGACCTCAGTTGGTTGAACGCTCAACAACTGGGTATAGGAAATAAATTATTTCTTGCGCAAATAATAATCGAGTTACATTTTGTATAAATGAGTAAACATTTTCTTAGGATATTAATTATGTTGATGAACTCCAGAAGAGAATACAAATATATTCATAAACAATTTTGAAGACTACATGAAAAAAAAAGCGTATTATCATGTCAAGCGTGTATCAATCAATTTTTAGATAAAAACTGAAAGCATTTGTTAAATTGTTATTTGACACAAGTCCGCCTCCCTGGTTACAGCGCCCTTACCCTGTAAGTCCGTTATTTTAATGAACATGTAACTAAATAAATAAATGGAATAAATGAAATATTTCTTTCGCGCAATGATAAAATGATGTTTAGATTTTGAATATTATTCCAGAAATTATAGTACGAAATACATGAAATACAAAATGTTATATTATAATATAAGATCAAACGAATGTGTGTGAACATTGTGGATGAATTTCGGTCATTATTGTATGAGAAGCCATTCTTTTTTATACAACTAACTCCGTGTACCTATTATTATAATCTAAGTAAAACAAATGAGTTTGGATTAAATAAAAATGAGATAAAAACCCATAAAAAGAAAGTTTTCCCCGATAAATAATGTATGCTTGTTTTCATAGACCTAACAATAGCGGTAATAAAAGACTTCCTCGTAAAAGATATCCAAACTTACGCGTTAACAAGTTTGCAAAGTTTTGTCCTGTAGGTACTTTCAGCGATAAGGTAATTTATATTATAATTGTAGTTGTTATGTGGTATTATTATGTATTACTGCAAAAACCAATCAATAACTAATAGTTGCGTGAAATTATTAGAATAAACTAGCAGTGCCCGCGGACTCCGTACCGCGTTAGAAATATTTTTGTCCCGGCCCGTTTGTCCCGTGTTACCCACAGTCCCTTCCTTCACAGTGCCTGAACGCGACGCAATTAAAATATTGGTTTGTTGTACATGCTATGTATCTGTTGACATTTTTCCTGAATTTTCTTTGCTATAAACCTCACGGAGCCCGAGACGTTTCCAACGAATGCAAAACCGTGGAAATCGGTTCGTGCGTTCTGGAGTTATAGGAAGGAAAACCCGACTTATTTTTATATAGTAGATTTAAATATCTGGGTGACCGACCTTTGCTCGGTACTATTACTATTCACCAAAAGATGGCAACAGCAGCATCATATTTAATTTTTTTTTTTGGAAAATTCGACATTTTATAAAAAATAATCCTAGCTAGAATGATTTATCGCCCCCCAAAACCCAATTATATAATATACTAAATTTCATGAAAATCGTTTGAGCTGTTTCCGAGTTTCAGCCGTGCTATTCTGCAAAACAGCGACGAGCGTGCATCTCTGCATCTATGAATTTGTCAGTTGTAATAGAGTACAATTTTGCATGCCATATGCGGGTTGGCAGCTGTCTGGCAGCTATTAGTATAGAAATATATATATATATATATATATATATACATACAATAATTGCTCGTTCCAAATCAAATCAAATCAAAATTATTTATTTCACGTAGACGTACAGGCACTTGCGAATTGTCGGTATGATATTCGTTGCATAAAAATGGTGATAACTACAAGTCGACTTAAAACTAAGTTTACGAGGGTTCCGAACGCGCCCTGCCGCTGCCGTTTAAGAAGCACACCACGGGTGTGCCCGCTCAATTCAAATTATTTGTGGTTTTTCGCGATTTTTAGGTTAATAAGACATAATAGTCTTATGGCAGTCAAATTGCGGGAATTCCAATAACATCTTCACGTGTTTATATAAAAATCTCTGCTTGAAAGTGTTGAGTTAAAGAAATTAGTCCGAAATTTGCGAGTTACTCGCGTAAAACTCAATACTCGAACTAATTTCCTAGGATACACATTTTTATACAAAGATTTTGATATAATCATTTAAAGATGATACTGACATTCCCGCAAATTATTATTATTAGCGTACAAATTGTAAAAAATATGAAATTTTTAAATTTCGCGGGCAGAGTCGTTGAATTCGCCTTAAAGCAATAATCAGGGGGCATGCTTGTATTTGCGCCAAGTCAAGCAAAAGTAAAGCTAAATTATGAGAATGACCACACCATACTTATCCTGAAGGCCTGAAGCATTGTTAGTTTTTGTTCATTCAAAGTCAAATAAAAAGAAAAACTCCAATGCTGTGCTTCAATGTATTATTTTGCGACTAGGTATACAAACAAAAGCCAAAAAGTAATACAATTCTTTTAGTTTACCTATAGTTCCAGCGTTGTTCGTAAACTGAATGGTTTATGAAAACATAAATTCTACTACAATGCTCTTTATAGATCACTACGTACAGCTCTTATCACCAAGGGGATAAAGGTTAGGTGTGCCGAAATAAAATAGTTATTTCTTATACTGCTTTATGTATGCGGTAAAGTAACACGTGACTGTAATATTTTTGGGAACAAAGAACGCGTTACTGTAAAATAGTATTGTGGCAAAATAATCACTAACATTCAAATGTAGTTATACATACTCGTTCATTATAGCGTTGATATCAGTTGATTCGTGATTCCAACACTCAGGTAATTATGATAATACGATAATAGGGCAGTTACCTAATTACATTAAATAAAACACAGCGTTCAATTATATAAGTTGATTTATTTTGGAATAATTTAACATGCTTTACAAAACAGATACAAAACAGGCTTAACCCTTAATTACTCGCATGGGGTCAAAGCATTTTCGGATTAAAAAATGAAGAACTTGGCGTGGCCCGATTCCCCCCGCACCCTCAATAGCTTCATATCACACGTCTAAGTTTGTATTTTAGTGGTGACTAAGTTAAAGGAGTGGAAGGATCCGTCTCTGCGCTCTTGAGCGGTGACCCCGTGCGAGTAATTACGTTACTTTTTTGGAAGAGGTAAGTTTTTTTATTTTGTGTATTTTTTTGTGTATTATGAATTATGTTTGTAGTATTGTATGTTCAGTGAATAAATATTTGTTATAAATAAGTTTTATACATCTTTATACAATGAAATTATCCAAAAATTCCGTTTTACTAAGAGTTTTGTATTTTTATTTAAAGTTAGTCAAGGATAGGAACTAAAAGCAATTGGCAAATTGTTTGGAAGAGACTTCTGATGAGAAGAAGTTGGAGGGGAAGGTTCTGAACCAGAGTTAGACGTGATAGAACAAAGTAATCTACCATACATCAGCTGCATATCGATCCAGCCTCAACTGGCAAGAAGAAGGAACCTTGATTCAACAGCACTAAAGGAGGAATGGACACCAATGATCACTTGTGTGGTATGTGGTGGTGTGGTATGTGGTGGTGTGGTGGTGGTAGGGAGGCGAACTTAACGATGGCCGTTAGTCATTTTCTTCCATCTGATAAATGTTTCAGGCATAAATGCCTCATTGTGCAATTTGTTAATTATTTTAGTTTAACTTGTTTAATTAGTTAGTAATTCATGTTATTACTTATAGATATTACAGAATAAACAATGCATTTTAATAATAAAATGTTTCATTTCAATATATATATTAAAAACTACTCATACTATTTGGGGTCACCTGTGACCCCATGCGAGCAGTTATGTAATATTCTTTGTGCGAGTAATTAAGGGTTAAGAGTAAAGTGACACCAATATGGATACTTTATTATTCATACTTACAAATGTTCTTTAAACAAGAAAATTTATAATTACAATTTTAACAACGAATATATAGTATTACAAACGTGATAAAATAAACGTGATTTTAATGTCAATTATGCCGTGTAGAGTTTCTTATCTTAAAATAAAAAAATTAACTTGTGGTCCCCAAATTATTAACCCAAATGGTCGAGGATAATATAACATGTACTAAGTTAGCCTACCCTAAGTATCTCAGGACCATATCTCATAAAAATAGGTTTTTCTAGCAGGCAAAATTTTCACAAAGTTTCAGCTGGTTTTGCCTATGTCCATTGTCCGTTAGTCAATCCAATTTCTATACATAGGTACCTAAGTAATAAAAATAGCTATTAAAGTGATAAAAATAACTATATTTTGTTCCAGACAATGCATCGCATAGACCCTCGTTTGGCGTATAACGAATGGATGCGACAGGGCTAGCATGGCGGTGACAGGGCTCGGCGGCATGCGAGCGCGTGTGGGCTATCGGCTCAAGATTGGACTAGTCGTGATCGTCAGTATGGTGCTTGGGTTCTTCAATGAAAGTCAAGGTAAGGTGCAACAATTTCACTTTCATGGTTGCGGGGGCAGCGGCAACTAAAACCAGAGAAAAAGGCCAAGCTACGCTAATTTGAAAGCATTGGAAATAATTTCATATTTATGCCGCTTGGTGTTGAGATCTTGGGGTTGTAGGGCGAGAATGCTAGAGTTTTCGTCAAAGAACTGTCATCTCTTCTTACCAACTCACTGACAAGCGAGTTATCAGTGAGTTGATAAGAAGAGATGACAGTTCAGAGAGACAGTTGAGCCAGCCTACATTGCGCACAACACACACGTCCACAAACATGCTGAGTGAGTGCTCTCCAAGTGCTCTCAGCATGCTGTAGTAGTGTGATTGTGTGACAGAGAACGCGAGTGCAAATTCGTTTAAGAGTAAATGAGAGGTCATTTCTTATGGCGCTGTGATGACAACGTGTTGCACGCAAGACAAAAATGTGGAAGTTTTAGAAGGCTTAGAACTCATCTAGCGATTTAAATCTTTGCTGACAACCCAATCCACAAACCAGCTAAGCGAAGGTGCACATGGATTGGTCAAAGAACTAACGTGAGTATAATAAGGTTAACTATGGCCGTCTGAAATTTGTACGTGGGGACGGCTATCTGTAGTTTCTTCGATCACATGATAAGTGAACCTGGCCTGACAATAGTTACCTTAGCACCTATTGTAATTGTATATCACTCAAATCGGTCTAAATAATTGAAGTGGTAGTCCAATAAACTAGTAATTTGGGTCATGCATTGATCGCAGTACAATTATATTATGTAGGGGATAATTCACCGATCCATAATCATCATGTAAACTTGCGATTACAATGACTAAATGCGTGATCATTGAAAATTAACACAATAATCGTTAGCAGATATTATTCAGAACGTGTTGTAATACAGATAATATTCTATTGGAATTACTATGATATCCAAAACTGCTGTTTTTATAAAACTATGCAGTAAAATTTTACAAAAAAAACTTATCGTAGTTAAAGCATATACATATATCACTTTCCTTCTAATATATAAAATTCTTGGTCACAGTCTCCAAACTCCTTCGAAACGGCTCGACCGATTGTTATTTAATTTTCTGTGTATATTCGATAAGTCTCTCGGTCGTAAGCTATTTTTAATATCCCTTATTATAAATCCAAAAGTAAGTTAATTTGTACGCCATACGTTGTTCGTTATATTTGTACGCCGGAACCAAATTTGATGAAGTTCGAGAAAAGGATTGGAGCATGGTAAAGGATATAGGCAACATTAGACGATAGGTAAATTACTCTAGAAAACTTCCTTGAAAGTAGTAAAAAGTATAATAGTTATAAATTCACTTTTCCATCGGGATTTGTTGTCAAAAGAGAACTGTCACGCGGGTGAAGGCGTGGGCAACAGCTAGTTATAATTATTGGTCAAGTACGAATTGGGCTCGCGCACTTAGGGTTCCGCTTCCGTAGGACTATCAAGACCCATTCTCAATAGTATTTTAAAGTAAACATCACTCCATACCAAATTCAAAAACGGGCAAAAAATCGCGTTTGTTTTATGGCAGGCTCCCTTAAACATTTTTTTTGTTTCAATTTAACTATTTATTTTTAAAGTTAATATATAATTAAATATTATCCTGTGAATATTTGAAGCGTCTTCCTTTTACCATTATTATTATCGAGCAAAAACTAGCAAAAAAAATCACGTTATTTGTATGGGAGCCCCTTTAAATGTTTATTTTATTTTGTTTTTTAATATCCTTTTAATACTGGCAATAAAAATACATCATAATATGTGAAAATTTCAAGTTTTTTAACTATCACACAGCCTGGCAGTACAGACGGATGGACGGACAGCGAAGTCTTAGTAATCCCGTTATACCCTTTGGGTGCGGAACCTTGAAAATGTTTATTCAATTGCATTAACAGGCACAATTCAACATTATAACAAGCAGACATCAAAGCCCAAACTGATTTCTAATTTGGCTATAACTTTGTTGCTTATATACCTATAGGACTAATCAATTCCAGCTTATTCTCCTAATTCTAATTTCAGCACCGAAATGTATAAACATCGTTTGCCTGGCGGCATTATTCGTATTACCATATTCCGCATAAACCTAATTACTGATGCCAGAAATAGGATAGTAATTGGCTATAGCTTGGTCTTTATGATCGCATTCACTTTGCTATTGCTGACTGTGAAATCGTCGAATCGGATGATGGCGTTGATTCCTCAGTTGATCTATTCGTGATTCCATTTTTAAATCCGAGTTTACTTTTTAGGGCTCTATGCCTGTTAGTTAAAAATTAAAACAATGCAAGTATTTATATCACAGTAACGGGAGAGGAGTTGATAATTCAAATTCAACGAGGTGTTATATTAACTGCAATAATTTACTATGTTTCGATATAAGAATAATTACAAAATATTCGGTGAATTTAAAAGCTGGTACTCTAAAAATATCAAACAGGTATGTAAAGCCCATATTCTAGAATACAGTGAAACTGTATTCAAGTCCAGCAACTGGGCCTAATTAGGAAATTATGTTTTGTGCAACTATTATTTGTTAATATAAATAAATAAAAAAACATTTACGTAACAAGTAATAATTGCATATATTCAATTAGTTTCATTTATTGATCATGTTTGCGCGGATAGGTAGCTCACAGCAAACACATTATATGATGGTTGAAACTTGTATTGCATAGATCACATAATTAATTACAAAGAAACGTGAAAGCGCGTTACATGGGCGCTGCAGTGATTCGCCATATTAGCTTCTGTCCGGGGTTCACACGCAACACGAAGGTCGAATAGGTATTGGATGGTGATGCATCTCATGTCCTTTTCACACGTACTAGATACACCTCAGGTCGGAGCGTCGCGAACAATCATGTACTGATCATGTTTATATCCTGGGTAAAAGCTATATCGTCAAGGTTAGTTTTGCGGAAAAAAAAATTAAATATTTTAAAAGTTTATTACGTTTTCACTTTATAATTCCACTTTGACTATAAAATTGAAGTTGAGACCAAATTAAAAGCAGAGTAGCAGCAGCCGTAAATAGAAGCTCGGAAAATAAAATTAAAGACAACTCCACTGCCGTCTTTAATTTCGTTATTACTTATTACCATAAAGGATATTACGGTTAACATGCACGACGGGGCATATTGTGTGAGTGAAATTTCCTTGTGGCTTTGTTTACTTCGAAAAACAAAAGATGTTTTTTTTTGTGTTATATATAATTTAATTATTTTGTTCAACATTTATCATGTCCTCATTATCAACCGATACACAATAAGTGAATCCATTGCTGAATATGGGCCATTTTTGAAGTCATTTCTCGTTTCTTTTTATAACGGCTTTCTCCATTCGGTGCTAGACATCACGTGGATACTAAAGCCCAATAAAAAGCAATTAACTAATAAAACATGTTTCATAATTGAATAATTTTGTGTTTGTGTGTGTGTTTGTGTTTTTGATACACGCCGAAACAACTGAACTAACTATTGGAATGCTGATAGATTACTAATGGATTTACACAAAAATTCAAAAATCCCGCAGGATTGGCACAGAAACCCTAATATCACGCGGGCTGAGCCACGGATAAAAGCTGAAAGTTTACAAATTATTTGTACCTTCACTAAAATCTCCATACCGATTATTTGCGGCGTCAACACAAGCAATAACATATTCACTTACGCGATAAATCCCCAAATAATCGCATTAGCTGTACAAACAGTTGGGAACAAACATTGTATTGAATGTATTTGCTCACGAAGGGTTGGCTAAGCAAAGCAGACAATCGACATTTGTTTTACTATCAACAGAAGCTGTATGTAAAGTGAAGTCCACACGTCAAAAAAGAAGGTGTACCGAATTAGGACACTCTTAAACTCCATCTTTATTGAGTTTAAGAGTGTCCTAAATCGATAAACCTCTCCATCGGCATGACTTATTTTAATTCGGTTTTTTTTTTTTTTGCTTTTGTCTCAACTCTAGTCAATTAACTTACTGACTACTACTTACTAACTGACTCTTATACTTAGTACTCCTTTTTAAAAAGTTAAACTCCTTAGCAAAACTATATGCAACGAATGATAGTGAAGTGCAAATATTAAAAGCCTGTTTGCAATATGTGGTTTGTATCACATAAGTTCATGTGAAATGTGCATTGTTTCATATTAATCTTGCTATAGGAAGTTAACTGTTTGCTCGGAACAATCGCGGAAGTATTTTATTGATTTACTTGCAATTTACGGACCGAAGATACTTCAACAGTACATGAACAGATATGTTTAACATTATCGCTGTTATGATTTCGAATATACCTAAGCAAATAAGATTTGTCTGTTCAAACAAAATATTCAATGCCTGTATGTAAATTGAAATGAAACTGTCAATTTTTGGATTCTATTCTTCTACCCGTTAAAGCTCTTTAGAGAGACTAAGATGAATACCTAACCAAATTAATACCCATCCACAATCATAATCTTTATTGTAACAGACTTTTCCAACGGCAGAGGTCGTGCGTAACCTAATTAAAGACCTGTGTTTAGATATTATGTCAATAGATTAGAACATCATTTGCAGAAGAAGATGAAAGTTTCAAATAAAATGTATGTACTCCCGAGGATGCGGGAAGGCGAGGTAAATTTAAATAAGGGTTCCATTTTTACCATTTTGGTATGGAACCCTAAAAGTTTATTTCATGTATATAAAAAGAACTAGCAGAAACCCGCGGCTTCGCCCGCGTTAATTTTAGTTTTCCCTGCACACGGAAACCATCGTTTTTTGGAATAAAAAGTAGCCTTTGTGTTAACTTAGGACGAAATCTGTTTCCGTTACAATTTTCAGCTAAAAATTTTCAGGAGTTGCGGCGTGAAGGAGTATATCTCCCGCATAAATATCTGTCTCTCACTA